>CM064066.1:37422019-38699019 GCA_032594955.1 Panicum miliaceum
GGAAGGAGTATTTACCTATCCATTTTCCAACGATGCTTTCATGATCAGAGCCTACTCTACAGTCCATCAACTTAAATATATATGCTCAACGCACATACATTATTTGTGTTCTATCCAAAACGTAGGTGTGAAATAGTTTCACTTTCAACACATTCAATCAAATTTTAATGTATATCTTATGGAAATTATTAGCGTGTATGTGTGCACGCCCTACATGCCTATGAACCCAATGGCGTACACTCATAAGATGCTAACCCACTGGAATAAAAACTAGCTGCTCATCTCTGAATTACTTGTGGAATAAAATTAGTGGCAATAATAAACTTTACTTTTTTCATATTGCTAATCAAGATGACCTAGATTTTATGTAAAAGGCATTGCACGTGAAATCTCTACTTACTTGTAAATTTTTTCAAAGCCACAGAAAAGTCCATTAGTAGTTATTACAATGCAAGATGATAAGTGTCATTTCATTAAGAAAAAGAGAAGAAAAGATTAATCACAAAACTAAGATAGAAGAAACTAATAGTAACCTCAGCACTATAATATGGTGCAAACATAAAAAAGGACATGTCTAAAGTGCACCATAATAATTGCTTTAATACATAAAAGTAGTAGTGGCGTTAATCTAGGGGAAAAGGAGTCACTTCTCCATCCACTTTTGATAAAAGTTTGATAGACGTGCTTTAATAATTAAAACAAGAAACTTTTAGTTAAATTTTGTCAAAACAAAAGTTGCGCTAGCAACCCTTTGCAAGAATTGTTTGCTCAAAATCTGGAAAGTGCATCTATTTCTTTTCCAGGAGCACACAACAGAGAGGAACTCTTATCATCGAATCTGCACTTATGCCCGCCATGTGCACACATTCTGATACGAGTAAGAGGCAAATGGGGTAGTGGTAGCAGGGAAATTGTATTCTTTTATGTAAAGGAAGGATAAATTTTCAAAAGAATAGTAACAAAAGGTGATTATAGAAAATTGGGTGCTTTGCATAAAGGAGAGCAAATTAAAACAGATCAGGAATCTACTTAAAGACTAGTACTAGACATGAAACAAAAGCTCAACTACTAGTGAGTCAGACAGATATATATACTAGCTCAGCCAGTTTCCCATGCATATTTTGGTCCCTAGATTTGGGACAACCACATTATCCCTTATAATTAATTAACAAGATGAATGACTCCAGCGTACTCGGCTTCTTTTTTATTCTTTTTATTGGATTTCTGAAAAATACAAATATTTCAACAAAGTATCAGGAAACTGCCTATATATGTTTTATACCTGAGATGGTCCAGCTAGAGTGTAAGATGAAAGAGAACCTCTACAGCAACATTCTTCACATCTGCACAGTGCAACAGCAAACTCCACAATGTTGTCTGATAAACGCGACAAAAGAAGCGGTGTCATCACCAGCATAAACGGGCACAACCATGTCATAAGATGACGGCAACAAATTTCACCTGCAGTTGACATCCTTCTCAACTGCAAACTCTCCCTCATGATCATACAGTCTCCTTTCCCATACTTACCAGTCGCTGGAGAGGAAGAGGGGGGACCAGCGCCTGGCTTCCTAGGTAGATGCATGGCACCATGTGCTTAGTGGAGGCATGATCCTGTCTTCCCAGAGCTTCCGGTAGCGGCGGCAACAGTGAGGATGATACCACTAGCCATGGACACAACTTTTATTCAAATGGGGCGTTAGTGGTAGTCCACCACCCTCATTAGAACTACTCCCAGGTAATGAAATCGCAGAAAATGCAGGCATTTGATAAGAATGTGCCATTTTTAATGCTGTGACCTGAAGTAGGTCATAGAAAATTTAGTTTCAAAGGTTTGTAATATATCTCTAAGTTCTTAAATTTACTCTGAAACCTATGAATAGAATATTTCTCTTGAAGTTGCAGCAGTTTCACAATTTTGTTTTAAATTTCCTAGGTAACTTGTTGACCTGCTTCATACTGCTGCTGGCAGGGGAAAGAGTGGGTGCATCACCAAACCACGAGGACGGAAAGAGAGCACAAGGTCCAAACAGAAGGTAATTAGCACTTCAACACCCGGTAGCTGAAGTCCTAATAATCAACACTACTACTGTATGATATATGTCCTCAGTCTAAAGCTGGCAGTTCAGAAACTGAATGTTATTCTACAACTCTCTTTGACAAGGAAAAGGAATTTAAAAAAAAATTACCTGACAGAACTGAATTGGAGAGAAAATTTGAAGTCAACCACCGATGGGATCTTGTAAACTTTTAACAGAGGTTGACCTCCTGATCAGAGTCAGTACTAGAGTTCACAAGTTGCTTAGCTTGCAGAGCGTTGACCAATCTAGGCCATCAACCACTTCCGCGCTCCATAGCCGAAAACTCGGTTGGATTCCTCTTCGCCGTCGACCTCGTTTCAGAACATGGTGTGAAAACACAAGTGACCTAGTAATCTTATTCTAAGTTAGTATGTTGGACTGACTGTCCGACTTGATTGACACTAGCACAGAGAAAAAAGTAGTATATCTCATAATCATGACTTCAGCGAGGATTCCTTATTGGATGTTAAAGAATGTACCATACCAGTCTGTCAGCGTTGAATATCCACTGTAATCTCCATCACAATCTTCAGGTTTTGATTTCTTTTCGCTGAATATTGACTAGTTTAAGGTGTGCATTCCGCATACGTTCTTGGACCCATCATTGAAGCCACAAACTGGGACGGTTCGCTTCCATGAATGTCTGAAAGCTTTTGTTTCTGCTGTTAGTATATGGTGGTTCTCTGCTAGGATGTTTGGTGAATGTGCTAACTATATGCTACTTTGAACACAACTTCTCCAGCACAGCTGCACCCAAATCAAAATGCTTTTCTATATGTTGCGCCAACCGATCATCGATTCATCGTCGAGTCATCATTAGTTTCATCCGAGGTTGCGGTGTTGAACTAAATGTATGACAGGAACCATTTTAGTATAACACCCCACGATCATTTTGGGACAAATATGTATTCGCATTTCATAGGGGTAAATTTGTGTGCCTACTTATAAGCATCTTTTTTGGACAGAAAATTTGTGTGCCTACTTGAATTTCAGCAAATTTTACCTAGTTCAGTGATGCAAAGAAACATTCACTTAGCCCATGCTAAAAATTGGAAGGAGAAATATAAATACAGTCATGCTCTGAAGCCTGAAGGCAGAGGGTGAAACGGCGAGCCAGTTTGTCAAAGTGAGTGACACTTTGCAAAAGTCAAATGTCACAACCTCCACCTCCCATGCTCTGACCCGTTCGCATTTATGGCCACGTCGTCCACTCCCTGAGCTCCCTCGCCAGTCGCCACGGAACCCACACGACATGCTCTGCCTTGCCGCCTTCCTCCTCGCGCTCGCGCCAACACCCGCCGCGGCGGCGGCGGCCGCGCCTGGCCCGGCGAACGATGTAGCGTCGTGCCCGTACGACCTGGCGACGGCGGCGCAGATGATCCCGCGCGAGTGCCACGCGAACGCCACGGCGGCGCCGGGCGCCACGGGCTGCTGCTGGTACGTGTTCGCGGCCTACATCTTCGCCGCCGCCGACCACGCCAACCGCACCGGCGAGGCCTTCCTCCCGCGCGGTCCAGCGGCCGCGTGCTCCGACGCCTTCGCCTCCGCGCTCCTCGCCGGCGGCCTCGTGTCGCGGTCGCTCCTCGCCGGGAACGGTTCCTGCGACCTCACCGGCGACCCGGGCAAGCTCGCGGCGGGGTCGCGCCCGTGCCAGCTCGCCACCATCGACGGCGTGCGGGGGCTGGCGCCGAGCGCGCTGCCTAACGCCACGCGCCTCTGCGCCGCGCCGGGTCTGGAGCGCGCGCCAAGCGTCGGGCCCGACACGCCGGGCTGCTCCGTGTGCCGCGACGCGGTGATCGCGACCACCTACGAGATGCTCGCCAGCGCGCGCACCAAGGAGTTCGTGCCCTGCGGGATGGCGGCCACGGTCGCCGTCTGGTCGACCGCGCCGCCGCCGCTAGAGCGCTACAGCGCCTACGCGCTCTGCATGCTCCAGGTCCTTGAGAACGTCAACAGCCTCGGCACCGGCGACCTCGTGCCCTCACCGCCGCCGCCGGTTGCCTCGGCCACCCTGTCGCCTCCAGCACCAGCCGCTTCCAGCTCTTCCTCGAGCAAAAACACCGTCGGCATCGCCGCCGGCTCTGCTGCAGCAGGCGTGGCGGTCGTCGCTTGCATCGGCTTCGCCGGCGTGGCAATTGCGAGAATCCGTCGCCGGCGTAGGCTGACTGCAGGGGACAGTGAGAGCGGTGACGACGGGAGCGACGATGACTCCGTGGCGTCTCTGCCGCCTCTGCCGCGTGAAGGCCTGTACATCTTCACCAAGGCGGAGCTGATGCAGGCGACGAACGGGTACGACAAGAAGCTCCTGCTCGGCACCGGCGGCGCCGGCAAGGTGTACCTCGGGCACCTCCCGTCGGGGCAGCGCGTTGCCATCAAGAAGATATACCGGGCAAAGAAGGTGTCCGAGTTCTACGCCGAGGTGGCCGTGCTCGCCAAGCTGCGCCACCGCAACCTCACCACGCTCGTCGGCTACTGCCTCGGCGGCCGCGGCGGCGACCACGCGCTGGTGTACGAGTACCTGGGCGGCGGCAACCTGTGGCGCGCGCTGTTCCAGGGAGAGCTGCCGTGGCGCCGCCGGCTGGAGGTGGCCGTGGACGTGGCCGAGGGGCTCGCGTACCTGCACGGGTTCCGCGAGGGCGCCGTGGTGCACCGCGACGTGAAGCCGACCAACGTGCTGCTCTCGGAGTCCGGCACGGCGAAGCTGTCGGACTTTGGCGTGTCCCGCATCGTGCCGGAGGGCGGGACGCACGTGTCCACGGAGGTCCGCGGCACCCGCGGGTACGTGGATCCGGAGAGCTTCAGCGCCGGCCACGTCTCGGAGGCCGCCGACGTGTACAGCTTCGGCGTCGTGCTCCTGGAGCTCGCCACGGGGATGCGCGCCGTGGTGCCGACGCCGTCGGGGGGCGCCGAGTCCATCGTGCAGGCCGCGCACTGGGCCGTCACCGAGGCCGGCGGCGAGCCGGGGCCGGCCGCCGAGGCCATGGTGGACCGGCGGCTCGGGCCGGCGTGGGACAGGACCACCGTGCGCACCGTGTTCGCGCTGGCGTGCCGGTGCGTGCGCCCGTACAAGCACGAGCGGCCGGAGATCGCCGAGGTGCTCGCCCTGCTCAAGGGTCTGCTCGCCGACTACAGCGCGCGCCTCCTCGACGGCGACGGCGACGGCGACGGCGACGAATTGCTGCCCGACGCCGAGAGTTCGGAGGTCACGGCCTCGTCGTCGGCCGCGACGCCCGAGCCAGCGTCCATGCCGTCGACGTCGTCGTCCACGCTCAACACCGAGGTGATGTCGACGCCGTCGCAGCAGGGCGTGGAGTAGCGTGGCTGTCAGGACCCCGGTCGAACACCTGGCGGTTGGCCCAGTGGCGCCAATCAGGACAAAGCAGCACATCAGCATCAAAAGTTTCCCAACTATTCGGCTGTTTGGAGACGATGATCCAGTGGTGCTGTGATTTGATAGTAAGGTTTAAATAAAAATTGAAAATAGAAGCCTTGTTCCATCAGTGACAATGAGATCAGGGGGTGAATCAAGCTTGGGAAGGCAGAGCACTGCAAGAAGGCAAGTCTAGTGTTGAGAGGACAACTAGCCAGTAGCCACAGGGTGGCCTCTGAATGACTGTAAAGTTTTCTCTGATTTTTGTGATTATTTGTAAATTTTAGTTGATATTTGAATAGGCATGCCAAAATTTATACTAATTCCCTAAATTTATACCACCGATTTGCTGCCCAGAGTCCTTGGGTGTGTGGCTTTATTCTAAGTTACAAGCTCAATTATCAAAAAAAAAATGTTACCAGCTCTGCCTTAAAATGCTACAAGAATATACAAAATGTAGACCATTATTCTAAGAATTCTTCATGCTTCTCACATAAAAATGTTATTACAAGATTTGTAACTAAAAAGCCTTTTTAATACACTACAATTAGGAAATAAAGTTGTCAATTGTCAGGATTAAAGATCATGTCAATCACAGAAACTGTGTCCGATAGCGATGGTCGTTAGATCCTTAATAAATTCAGTCAGCATCCAGTAGATTAGCAGCCTCAATTGTAACCGAATTGATCGTTGGTTCTAAGTTCTAACCTAATATAAATCTTGTCAGTATCCCATGATGTACAGCAGCTGCATTTCACAAGCGAGGACTGTTGAAAACTGATCTCCGTTCCGTCCACAGCTTCAGCATACCTGCTAAGATCCGAGCTATCTTTACCGCATCTCGCCGGTGGCTGGGACCTGGAGCTGCGAGGTGAAAAAATTTACTTAGCCGTCACCCAATCTCTGTCGATCGAAACGTAGCCGCAGCAGTCTCAGCTCTGATCTGATTTGAGAATGCGGGATCAGTGAGAGTGAATCCGGGGGCTGGTTGGCGCTCAGCAAAGCGTAGGTTAGCCAGCGATGGAGGAGGTGGTGCCGGTGGGTGGCAGCAGCCTCGGTCGCCATCGATCGGGTGGGCGCCGGTCGCGTCGAGGAGGGAGGCTCTGCGCGCCCAGCGTCGAGTGGAGGAGGACAGAGGCAGAGGATGAGGCTGGGCTGGGCTGGTGCTGGTCTGCTCATGGGCTTGCTCTGGGCCGCAGGGTATGGGCCAACCATCCCGTCTCTAAATAAAAAAATTACAGCTGGGCACGTATTCCTGCCTTCTAATGTTCCGTTTGGATCCTCCAGCTAATGGTTGGCTAGCTAAATTTAGTCGGATCCAAAAATATCAGCTAATTTAGTAGCTAATAATTATCTAGCTAATGAAAACAGTATTTTCTCATTAGCAGCTTAAAAACATCAAAAGACTAATTTGCCCTCAACCTTTTTGTTTATTTTCCCACCCTACCCAGCCCTTGTCCTACCATAAATGCACGCTCGTTCCGCGAGTTTCTTTTTTTTAGCATCGCCATCTGTTCCGCCGCCTGCTTCTCTTCCGCCGCCAGCTAATCCCTCCGCCACCGAGCTTCATGGCGCACAGGGAGGATCAGGACGAGGAGGCGGCGTTCTGGGAGATGGACGCCCCCGCCCGCCGTGACCAGAATGCATCCGTCCGTCGTGGCCACGGCATGGAGTTCCTGTCCTCTTCCTCGGCGGCGGTCCCCACCTCCGGCGCCGGCGCATTCTGCTCGTCGGGCTCGACCTCCATTAGGCGGGCCGTGGGAGGTCTCGATCTGAATCACCAGGCTGTGGACGACCAGGACTTTTTTTGACATCATGGGGTTTCGTCGACCGGCGAAACGGCCGCTGCAGAGGGGGGATGTCGGCCGTGGCACCCGCACTGGACATGGAGCCGGCCGTGGTGGTGGTTCCCGCAGCGGCCGCGGCGGCCGCGCAGGCCGCGGCGCCGGCGCCGGCAATGGAGCTGTTGCAGGGCGTGGCGGCATCGGTGCCCGTGGAGCCGCGCCTCCCCGTGGAGCAAGTACTGGTATTGGGCGTGGCCGCGGTCGTGGCGGCGCAGGCGATTCGTATGGTGCCACACAGGAAGATGGTGAGGAGGTCGAGAAAGCGCAATTAGAGATGAGGACTTTGAAATGTGCGATCAAGATGAAAACTATGTGCCAATGGCGTCATCTTCATCTCAACCTGCTGCCTTCAATCATTTAGGTGATGAAGATGGGAATATGAACTCTTTCCGTGACCAACTAGCTAATGCTTTATATGCTACGAGAGAGTGATTGTGATGGCCTATTTGTATGGACTATAAACATTGTGTCTTTTCATTTAAATTTGTATGAACTATGTACATTTAACTTTTATAAGGTGCATTTATCCTACAACTGTATGTTGCCTGTGTTGGCGGGAAAAAAAATATAGGATCATCCAGTCCTCATCGGTAAAAAAACAATGCTGCAGTTTTGCCGGGAACACAGGGAGTGGCGCCAGCAGGTGGAAAGCTACCTGTAGTCTGCTGCCAAAAACAATAGAGTTGGCGCCAGACTTCCAGGCTTCCGCGAAAAAAATGGCACCAAACCGAGGGATAGCATCGTCCATTCACGTTAACCATTAGCAATTAGTTGATAGATCCAAATACACCCAGCTAATCTCTAGCTAGCCAAAAAAAACTAGTATTAATTAGCTAGTTAACCATTAGCTGGGGAGGAGGGCTAAACCTAGTAATTAGCTGTCTTCCAAATCAAGCACGTGGTCCAAATGCAAATCTAATCCACGGTTAACCATCGCCCGCGTGAGAATTACGGCCTCCAACAATATACACCTACCAGATCATAGTCCACAAGGGGGTTTCTACACAAATAGTAATCAGGGCTGGACTTGCTATGTTCTTTAATGTGAAATCAAAGCGATGTTTTGGTACTTTCGCCATTACTTAATAAAGTCTGGTGGGTTTTGCTCAATAAAAGAAAAAGAAAAACTAACCATGAAAATAATGGATGGATCTTTATTAGCTAGTGCGGTAAAAAAACATGCCTTGCCATAGATACGGACAAACGTTCGAGTTGATCGCATAATAAGCCATCTCTGGTGAGAGGCCGAACAATGGCAGGATGGAACACAGAGATATGAAACATATCGTCTTCCCGGGGGGGAAACTGCTCTAACCTAACCTATAACCTATAAAGAAATAAACGGAACAGTTGAAATTTCATTAAAAAATGCCAGGAAATAAAAGAAAATAGCACATGTCAGAAGTGGGATTTGAACCCACGCCCTCGTTAGAGGACCAGAACTTGAGTCTGGCGCCTTAGACCACTCGGCCATCCTGACGTTGACGTTGCCGTTCAAGTCTTAATTAGAAAACTATATACTCGCAGTGTAGCCCTCGGGAAACATGGTCCAATTTCTCTCCTTTCTTTTCACACGGGCAACAATTGGGAATAAAACGGACGGCCACTGTCGCCCACCACACTTTTCTAGTTTGTGATCTGGTTTTCGGAGGCACCCCCGGCCCGTAACATTCTTCGGAACTTCATCCGAATCGCCAGCTTGTTTTTTTGCGTTGTTTCTGAGCCGTGAAGATCAGCTGCTGGCATGGCATCTACACGGCCACAGCCACACACCCCATCGGACTTCATTTACGCGCGTGCGCCTGCCGTCGTCTGGCGTGAGCTGGCGTCGTTCATGCGAGGGCCCACCCAGCGCTCTGGGGTTGGTGGATTGTAGAGGATGGATCCACAACCACGATCCAGGTGCGTGTCCGGTGTTTCAATTCAGACCACCAAAATCTTCAATATTTGATCATAACTTTCTAGCTTGGCGAAAGATAGACTTCAGCAGCAGCAGCAGCTAGCGATGACCGTTTAAAAAGGATAAATGGATATCGTACAGGTATACGGATCAATTCATCACGTGGTGGGGGCGAGGAGCTTTTCGAGATCGCGAATGTATTCTGCAGAATCGAGTCAGCGCATGGTGTCATGATCTGCCAGATATTTCCAGGCCCTGCTGTGTTGCAGCAGTGTACTACTTGCTGTAGTTGCTACGGTGTCGCGCTGGGGACCTGATCATAGATAGGGGCAACGTGGTCAAATGGGAAGTTCCTGAACGGCTAACGTTCATCTCCCCCAGCTCATCGAGTCAAAAGCGTATTCTCAGCATCATCAGCATCCGTCAAAATGCTTCGCAGAGACCACCGCATGTACCCGCAGGACAAGGAAAACGCAAATGTTCAGAGCTCACCAACCTCACTGCTAACGCAAGGAAACAGCTTTTGAATTTGCTTGCACTGGAAACAACTTTTGAATGTCATCACTTCGTAAACTACAGCACCACAGCACTACACGACTACGATCGACTGAATTCTGCTGCCATTTTCCACTCGGAAGTTTCAGTAAGTCTGGACCTGGGCTATATACGCAGTTCCTCATTGCTACTGTTCTCAGATAAATATACAACTCCATATATATGTTCTTGAGTTATAATGCTTTATAGTTCTGGCTGCTAACACTGTGCCTCCATCAAGGCTGGCTGCTGCTTTGTATCAGTATTGTGCTACATGATCCGCAGCATATTTTCGAGGACTAGATAATAATAAAAAATTCTTCGGACTAATACAGTGTTTTATGTCAGTATTGTGCTGCCGAATCTGATGGAGCCTCTGGTTTGCACAAACATGGTGAATATCCAATATTCAGAGGCAAGGAACAAAAGCCTTCTGTGTTGGCATCTAGCTAGCCATCTGAAGTTCTGAACAACCAAACAAGAAAGATCATTTTTAGTAGTTACATAAAAATTCTTCAGAGTACATAAAAAATGATCCTGCCTATCCGATGGTGGAGACAATGTGGTCAGATCAATGTACTAAACAATGCACTGAACAGCTCTGGTAAGGCTGCTGTATGATCTCACCAGAACAACCAAACATCCACTGCTACATTTGACCAAACAGAAACATGGTGCGTACGGAAGCAAGGAACGTGGTGCTCACCGAGTAAGAACAATTCCTGAATGTAGAACAATACGCCGAACAATCACAAACGAAAAGGCAAACGGAAACGGGATGACCATCCAATATTCAGAGACAAGGAACATAAAATGGCCGAATGCCATCTGCCCATCTGAATTCGGAAGGAACAAATCTAAGAGATGATAAACATCTGAACCAGAAACGAAAGAATTTTGTCACTGATCACAAGCTCCAATGATGAGCTTCAGTCCTACACTGGACTCCAATCCTTAGCTGACCTGCATACCACTACTTCTGCACTACAGCACTACGGCACTACAACCAGATATTAGCAGGAATTTTGTTTCTCCGAATGGAAAGCAAATCTGAACTATTCACAGTTGCAGCTGCATCCCTCCTCGGGGTCGGAGCAGAGCAGCGCAGAGCTCAGAATAACGGGAAGCCGCCGTCCTGCTCCGCCTTGGGAGCCATCGGCGACGCGAGCATGTTGCCGAAGAAGTCGGCGTCCCCGGGCATCTGCAGGTAGTCGAGGTTGATCCCCGCGAGCCAGTCGTCGCCGCCGAGGTTGCCGAAGTCCTGCACCTCCTCCTTGGGCAGGACGGCGCCGGCGGGGGCGAGAGCAGGAGCGGGACCCATGTCGTCAAACTCCGGCAGCGATCCCAGCTCCGGGAACGTCTCGTCGTCGATCTCCGACTCCGGCGTGCGCGTGTCGGAGTGGGAGTGCGAGAGCGACGCCTCCGACTCCATTGCCTTCTCCTTCTGCTGCTGCATCTTCTCCCACTCGTTCTTCTTGTTGTAGAGGCGGCACAGCACCCAGTCGTCCAGCTGCAGGAGGATCGAACCAATCCAACAGCGAAAGCATCAGCATTCCCGTCGATCAAGAACAGTTCTTGGTGCATCAGGAAATGGTGGAAATTTTGAGACGAGGTGAGATTGTCAGGCCGTTCTTACCCTGAGCGAGCCGTTGACGGGCTTCTTGCCGCCGGCGTCGGCGAGGCGGTACTCGTGCATGATCCACTCCGTCTTGACCCCGCGCGGCGGCTTCCCGTGGTAGAAGACGAGCGCCTTCTTGATCCCCACGGTCCGCCCCCCGTGCTGGACAGGCTTGTCGGCGCCGGTGGCCTTCCAGTACCCGGTCCCGGCGGCGCGGTTGGGGCGGGAGCCGTTGGGGTACTTGCGGTCCCTCGGCGTGAAGAAGTACCACTCGCGGCGGCCGAAGAGGGCGCGCTCGGGGAGGTCCCAGGGGTCGAAGCGGTAGAGGTCGACCTCGGCGATGATGGGGACGGGCGGGCTGCGCCCGGCGGCGCGCGCGCAGAGGTAGTGCGCGACGAGCTCCTCGTCGGTGGGGTGGAAGCGGAAGCCCGGGGGCAGGTTCAGCTCCGCCTCGGCGTCACGGCGCTGCGTCGCGGCCGCCGTCACCATGGCTGCTTCTTGGTTGATGGCTCTTGCTTGCGGTGGGTGGTGGGTGGCTGCGGCTGAGGCGGTGGAGTGGAGTGGGGGGTTCTTGGGGGAGGCGGGGAGCGGAGGGGGAGTGGGGATAAATAGAGAGGGGAGGAGGGGTCAAGGGTAGGAAGGTTCGCGGGCGCCGGGGGGTCAAAGCGAGGGGGCGAGGTAGGATTGGGGGCGGCGGCGGCGGCCGGGGGAAAGGGCGGGGCAGGGCAGCCCAGGGCAGGCAGGGGTCGCGATGGTTGGGGGCAGCGGTCGGCCGCTTGCGCAGGATGCTGACGTCCATTTGACCGGCGACCCATGGGACACCGTTGGATACAGGGAGCGGCCGCTGTCTTTATTTTTTTTCCCCGCAGAAAAAGAAAAGAGAGACAGTGACTGCGAGGATTCTTCTTACAGTACAATTCAGGCTTCCTGGAAATGGAGCAAAGGCGCTGCATCCATTTAAATTTTATACTCAAAATTTACCAGAAACACAGAAGAGCAAACTGTTGTCCAAATCCTCGGGCATGACTGCTACAACGTAGATCCCGTTATTTCCAATAATTTATAATCGTTAATCTTTAATGTGTATCGTTTGTCGCCGAGTGGCCATTTCAGCATGTAGAGCGTGTATTTATGCTTATCCTAATTTTACAAAGAAACTGCCACCGAACCGGATCCTATCGATTTTCTCTTCCAACAGCATCCGACCACGTGTAGTTACCATTTTAAAATATTAGATGGCTCACGTGTCGGCTATAATGTGTAATTACCCTTTCCAAAAGTTATAACCGTGAATCTATAACATGAATCGCTTGTCGGCTAGTGGTTTTATCAGGATATTAATTGTGTATTTATACTTATCCTATAGCTTTTAAATAAACTGCCATCCGATCGGATGGCTACCATCGGATCCTATAGCTTTCGTCGAAACCGTACACGACCGAAGGCAATCATCTCTTCAAAATGACTCGCTACAAACTTGGTTACTATCCAACATCCTATATTATTACCTAGCGCTATTAGTTATGATAAATATAACTTCTACCGTAACAATTATTTCTATCCGAAACCTATTTCTCAGTCCTATTTTCTCTCCCAAATGAACAACCACCATCTTATCACTAAAACTACTAGGATAAACTAAAGACTAGACAAGGCGTTGACGGTAAGGCCAGGAGGATAAACCCTGCATAGAAACCTAGGTGCACCTGCGTCCATCTCTCTCACCTCGACGACAATGTCAACAAAAACAAAGTCTGCACGTGAGCACGTCTTTAGGAGTGTAGGTAAGGTCAAGCTTGTATTTTAATATCCTTGCCGGCACGTGCGGCGAGCCGGCGGTGCGGCCGCTGGGTACTCTCCTGCGACCTGCGGCGGTCTCGGTCGACAGGACGCCATGGCAACAGGTCGCCCGCCTGCCTGCTTCGGTTCTCTGAACCCGACGCCGTCACGTCGCCGTCAACCGGATCAAAAGCCACCCGCCGGGGACCATCAGACCCGGGCCTACTGCCTTTGCCGGGCGGAGGCGGTGACGTCATCGACGACGTCATCTCGCCGCTTGCTGACAGGGGTGTCTGCATCAGCGGGTACGGCAGCGCGAGGTGGTTCCTCTGCAGCCGCGGGAACGTGTGGCCCGGGATGTGGCCTGCCCGAGGATGAGGATCCAGTGTGGTGTGCCATACTGGCATGTGGATGTGGTTGCTGTTTGTGACGGTAGGGAGAGTAGGGACTAGAGAGTACATAGGGGTGCTAGGGTGTGGGCGTCAATGTCCTGGATGGACTTTACGGGTGGACCATGCGAAGAATCTAGGGACCCGATTCATCAAAAAAAGAATCTAGGGGACCCTTAGAATAGAGGAATATCAAGGGAATTGAACTGCGTATGGATTTTTATTGAAGCAAAGGAGTAGAATTTGAACTTCCATATGATTGCTCGGAAAAAGGGGAAAAATCTGCATGTATCTTTCCTATGGACATGTATGTTACAGGTTCAAGAATAAAGCTATGGTTGGTTATGGACTTATAATAATCTAATTTCCGGCAATATTCTGCTAAAAAAAGGGCAAGATGCAAAACAACTGTCTTGTGTTTTAGGCCATATCTAAGGCTCTCCGGAATGTATGGCTAGAGTGAAGCCCAAAAAGGAGAGAGAGCATTTGGGCATCGCTTGTCACATTGCAACAACCGATGCCAATGCTCAGAATTTCAGGAGCAATACAAGTTCATGCGCACTGATGCTTAAAGAATAAACAAACCGAATGGTACACCTACATGAGTGGTCAACTGAGGAACTAGAGGGGAAAGTAAATAATTGTGTCATTTTTTATTTGTTGTGGGGGCATGGAGATGGCAAGGAGTGAAGCTAACACATTGTGGGTAAAAAAAAGAATCAAGCGTCAGAGTGAGGTGTCAATCATCTATAGTTTTAAGCTTCATTCACACTATTGTTGACGCCAGATTTTGACACGTGTTGAATCGGCGTCAGGAGGAGAGGTTGGCCGATACGGCAGATCTAAAGGCTACAGTAAAGAATCGGCCGATTGAGGTGACAGTTGGAAATCGGCCGATTGGTGATACAGCTTGCGCCAACAGATTGGGGCCACAACAGAGGATCCCGGTTAAAAGTGGCCTGATGTTGGTCAACAGAACGATGCTAATTCGGTCAAGAAGCAATTGGAAAAGTCCTGATTGGATTAGGAGACGGCGGCGGAAGATTCTGCGGGAGTCCGTTTTCTTTTTAAAGATATTATAGATATAGTACTTTTTCTGTTTTAAATAAAGTTGTAACAAGTCGTAATCGACTAGGAGTCCTAGTTTTAGGGTATAAATAGGAGTCGCTAGGGCTTTGCAATAGATCAACACATCAATCAACAAAAATACTTCTACTTTTTTCAGCAATTTACTTTCAAGTCGGCGACTTCGCCAATACTTTTTCTTCTTTCACGAGTTCGTACGGATTGGCAGGGCTGCATCAACCTGATCTCCGGCCAATTGGTAGGTTCCGCTTATCGAGTAACATCCGAGATTTAACTACGGGCGCATCGCTGTGGTTTCGCTTGGATTTATTCACCAGTTATCGATATTTACTAGAATTATAGGTTTTACCTGTTGTTCTAGTATTATCACCAGTTATCCAGCTTGAGATTGGAACTATCGGCTTTTTCATCACTCTTCTTCGATTTATCGTCTTACAGCCGATTAGATCTATTTCAAGTGTTGCATCTGTAATAATTGTTTAAGTTGCTCCAGCAGTTTCTTTGCAATTATTACGCGATTATCGGCTGATCCATATCCGATCATCTTCATAGCAAATCGGCCGATTCGCCGACGCGCTCTTAGGGACAGATCGGAACCCCAGCCTATCGGAGCGCCCTGAATTTAATACTCTTATTTCCTTGTCAATCAACAGGTCAGATTGACTGGCACGCCGCGTGAACCGCACCAGGGCAAATAACCCGAACATGAGCTAAGCAGATTCTCCCGGGTCGTGTGTCCGACGCTGGAGACCATCGGCCGATTCCTGGCCAATTTTAGCGCCAACACACTTTTGGCACGTCCGGTGGGACGCACTTCAAGATCCGACATGTCGAAGGACGCAGAAATTTCCGGCAACAACATCATTGAGGTTACAGAAGCGGATCTCAAGGACGACCAGAGGGAAGAATTGGCTAAACATCTAGAAGATTAGAAGAAGATGTATCTGTAGTCGTTCAGTCGTACCAGAAGCGGGGAGGCTGTCAAGAAAGCTCCTCTTCCAGTTCCCCGCCATATCACCATTGCTGAGGATTCGGGCAAGATGTCCGATATGATCCAACAGTCCGTCTACCAGGCATTCATTGACCAATCCTCGGTGATGACCAACACGGTGTACAACGCCGTCATCAGCTCTCTGGCCAGCGGAACAGTGCAAGGATATCAGGGGCCAGCGTACGCCCCGCCGATTTCACTTCCAGCCAGAAGCTCACCAGGCACGTCCCAATCGGCTCCTCAACCAATATTGACGCAACGCGAGGGATACAATACTCCGTTGCCTCCAGCATCTCCAAGGTATAGCGGTGCACCATGCTTCCCATCGCAAGCACCGCTTCAGCCTGTCCAGATTGATTCTGTGCAATCGTTGCCCATGAACTCAGTACCCTGGGGGGCATCGGCGACAACGGTTTTTCCTGATCTAACAACCGGACATGGGAGTTATCCGATCCAGGCACCGTTCCAATCGGTCGTCCGGCCGACGGTTCCTCAGTATCAACCAGTCTCATCAGAAATCGGCAGGGGGGCAGGCGCTGTAGAGGCACTCAGAAGCACGGCACCGATAAAAATGTACGACGGGGCGACGGATTCGCTACGCCATCAACTGTCAACTGCTCAGACGGCCATGATGCAACAGAATTCGCCGCATGCTTCGATCTATCACCCGGCCGTACCACCACTAGTCCTTCAACATATGCCGGCACCTCGAACGGTCGTTAATTAGCAGCAGGTGGACTGGGCAGCAAGAATTGCAGAAGTAATTCAAGACCAATTCGGCTTGAAGCCGAAAGTACAGACTTACACATACAAGACGCCATATCCATCTGCCTATGACTTGCTGTCGTTTCCACACCGGTACAAGGTGCCCGATTTCACCAAGTTTTCGGGGCTGGACGACACATCCACCGTGGAGCACATTAACAGATTCATCATCCAGTGCGGGGAAGCCGCCACGCAAGATGCTCTGAGGGTGCGTCTATTTTCATCGTCTCTGTCTGGATCGGCCTTCCAGTGGTTCACCACTTTGCCACCAATTTCTATTGTTACTTGGGCCGATCTGGAGAAGCAGTTCCATAGGTACTTCTACGCAGGAGTACATGAGATGAAGCTCTCAGATTTGACCAGCCTCAGGCAGAGGAGCGATGAACCAGTAATGGGATATATACAGTGGTTCAGAGAAGTCAGGAATAAATGCTACAGTCTGGCTCTGACTGATGCACAGTTGGCCGATATAGCTTTCCAAGGCCTCCTGCCGCAAATCAAGGAAAGGTATGCTTCGCAAGAATTTGAAAGCCTAGGCCAGATCGTTCACCGATTGGCAGGACAGGAAGTCCGTCCGTTTGAGCAGCGGAAGAATTTCCAGAAGAAGGTGGCATACCTAGAAGGATCTGAATCTGACGGGGAGGAAGAAATCGGCCTGGCAGATCGGTGAAAGGCAAAAAGCTAATATCATGCCCTTTCGGAAAGAAAGAACCAGAAATATTCGGCCTTGACACATCAAAAGCCGATAAGATTTTCGACTTATTACTCCAGGAAGGGCAAATCAAGCTGTCTCAGTATCATACCATCACTTCGGCTGATCAGCTAAAGAAGATGAAGTACTGCAAGTGGCACAACACCACATCACATGACACAAACGAATGCAAGATCTTTCGTCAGCAGATACAATCGGCCATCGAGCAGGGGAGGCTCAAGTTTGAAACACCGGCTAAATTGGCAAAACCGATGAAGATAGACCAACATCCTTTCCCGGCTAACATGGTTGACACGAGGAGAAATTCGCTTCAAACCAAGGTGTTGACGTCAGAATCGGCAAGAAGGAGCGGCGCCGTTGACCCCAGGAAGCAAGTCACGGCGGATGAGGTCAAAGGGAAAAGGCGGGCTGAAGACAAGAGCAAAAGATCAGAACCATCGCGCAGACCCGTCACATCCCGATTCTTGCTCAGCAAATACCAGCGGCAGCAGGAGCGGTCAAGATATCACGACGAAATGATACGCCGGCACGAGTATCATACCATCACTTTGGCTAATCAGCTCAAGAAGATGAAGTACTGCAAGTGGCACAACACCACGTCACATGACACGAACGAATGCAAGATCTTTCATCAGCAGATACAATCGGCCATCGAGCAGGGGAGGCTCAAGTTTGAAACACCGGCTAAATCGGCAAAACCGATGAAGATAGACCAACATCCTTTCCCGGCTAACATGGTTGACACGGGGAGAAATTCGCTTCAAACCAAGGTGTTGACGTCAGAATCGGCAAGAAGGAGCGGCGTCGTTGACCCCAGGAAGCAAGTCACGGCGGATGAGGTCAAAGGGAAAAGGCGGGCTGAAGACAAGAGCAAAGGATCAGAACCATCGCGTAGACCCGTCACATCCCGATTCTTGCTCAGCAAATACCAACGGCAGCAGGAGCGGTCAAGATATCACGACGAAATGATACGCCGGCACGAGGATCACTGGCAATGTCCGTTCTTCATCCATTGCTGGGAGAACGACATCCGATTGCCGTCAGCCGATAACTGTCCTGAGTGCAACGGATTAAGTTGCAACGATCGCCCGTTTAAAAGATCACGTTCCAGGGACAGAGGAACAGAGCCGATCAGCAGAAATCGGCGCGAACAAGAGGGACGGCGCCTTTCAGTGCATGATCGACTGGGGGGTAGAGTTGACCAGTATCACGAGTCGAAAGGTAGGATCAACCAACAAGATGGCATGGGGGGCAGAATCAGCGTGCACGATCGGCTGGAAGAGATGGCTGGTGACAGGGTATCAGACGAAAACCCCCTAGGAAGGGAACCAGATTGGGAACACGCCAGATCATCGGCCAAACCAGTAAACCCTAGGTGGTGTCTTGATGGCCTATCCAGATCCCAGAAATGGAGGATCCAACGCTCGCGCCAGTGGGAGCAACAGGAAGAAGAGCGGAGGCAGGCGGTGGAGAAAAGAAACGTTAAGTCTCGGGTTTGGCGCCCCAAGAAAAACAACAGCCAGGAAGCAGACAATCAAGAATCGGCAGCCGGCATCAACATGGTGTTCATATTGCCGATGGAATTCATGGCGCCTGACGATCGAGACAAAGCGACAAGAGTGGAAGAGCAAATGGCGCAACTGGTGTTAGAGCCGATGACGGCTACTTTTGAGAATCCAGAAGAAGAAAAACGGTAACATCTTAAGGCGTTGTTTCTCAAAGGCTACGTTAACGGGCGACCCGTCACCAGACTACTAGTAGATGGAGGCGCCGCAGTCAACATCATGCCATATGCCATGTTTCGCAAGCTAGGCAAGAGCGACGAATATCTGACCAAGACGGACATGATGCTCAAGGACTTCGAAGGCAATGTGTCTCCCGCCCATGGAGCGCTCTGCGTCGACCTCACCATCGGCAGTAAGACCCTTCCTACTACCTTTTTCGTTATTAATGGTAAGGGGTCCTACAACATGTTGCTCGGTCGCGACTGGATACATGCAAACTGTTGTGTTCCATCTATAATGCACCAATGCCTCGTGCAATGGGTCGGCGACAACACAGAGATAGTCACCACCGCTTCCGCCTACAGCGTCGCAGCGGCCGACACGCAACAATGGAGCTGTGAGCACGTCAGGTGTATATCTGGCAGAACTTGGGACACTCACTTCCTGAAGGTGTCCGATTTCGGTCTACAGCCGATCCAAGCAGTCGGCTCTGAAGATTCAGAATAGATGGATCAGCTCGTCCGAGAAGACGGGAAGCTTGGGCATGGGTTTACGTCGGCCGATTCATTGGAGATGGTGGATTTGGGAGATAGTAGCAAATCAAGGCCGACGTATATTAGTGCTAACTTGGATCCTAGGTATAAGTGTAAATTGATAAGTTTATTAAAAGAGTTCAAGGATTGCTTTGCTTGGGAATACCATGAGATGCCAGGTCTAGACCGGTCCATTGTGGAACACCGGTTACCTATAAAATCAGGATATCGGCCATATCAGCAACCTGCACGACGATGCAACCCCAAGATTCTACCTGATATAAAGGCCGAGATCACAAAGTTAATTGAAGCAGGATTTATTCGGCAGTGCCGCTACGCCAAATGGATTTCTAATATTGTGCCCGTGTATAAAAAGAATGGAAAGTTGCGCGTGTGCATCGATTTCAGGAACTTAAATCAGGCCACACCAATGGATGGATATCCGATGCCAACGGCCGATGTCTTGATAGATGCTGCCACAGGACACAAAGTCATCAGTTTCATGGATGGTAATGCGGGGTACAATCAAATATTAATGGCCGAAGAGGATATTTCCAAAACGGCTTTCACGTGTCCAGGTCACCTTGGTTTATTCGAATGGGTTGTAATGACCTTTGGGTTAAAGAACGCCGGTGCTACATATCAGCGGGCTATGAATTATATCTTTCACAAGCTTATTGGTACATCGGTGGAAATTTACATAGATGATGTCGTGGTCAAGTCAAAAGGTCATCGGGAACATCCGGCCGATTTACAAGAAGTACTGGAGTGCACAAGGAAGCATGGGTTGAAAATGAACCCGAACAAGTGTGCATTTGGCGTATCGGCCGGACAATTCTTAGGATTCATGGTTCACGAGCGCGGGATAGAGGTCAACCGGAAGACCATAGACGCCATCAACAAAGTTGTGGCTCCACATAACAAAACTGAATTGCAGTCCCTCATCGGCAAGGTCAATTTCATCAGAAGATTCATATCCAATCTGTCAGGGCGTATTCGAGCTTTTACCCCTTTATTGAAATTAAAGCCCGATCAGGAATTTGTATGGGGAGAAGAACAACGCAGAGCATTGGAAGATATCAAGCAATATCTGATTTTACCTCCGGTGTTAGTCCCGCCACAGCCTGGTAAGCCGTTCAAATTATATTTATCGGCTGATGAACAGGCTATTGGATCGGCGTTGGTACAGGAGTTCGAAGGGAAAGAACGGGTGGTATATTATGTCAGCAGAAGACTCCTGGACGCCGAAACAAGATATTCCCCGGTGGAGCGGCTGTGCTTGTGTTTATACTTCTCGTGTACCAAGCTCAGGAACTATTTGTTATCGGCAGAATGCATAGTTGTATGCAAAGATGATGTGGTGAAATATATGCTATCATTGCTGATTTTGAAAGGGCGGATTGGAAAATGGATCCTGGCTCTGTCAGAATTCGACTTAAGGTACGAATCGGCCAACGCTGTCAAGGGTCAAGTCATGGCCGATTTCGTAGCTCAGCATTGTGGACCAGAAATTACTGTCGTCGAACCGGTTCCATGGACTCTATACTTTGATGGTTCTTCGTGTGGGGCCTGATCAGGAATCGGCATCGTTCTTGTATCGCCTCGGGGGGCAAGTTATGATTTCTCTCTGCCGATAGAAGCATCCGCAACCAATAACCAGGCGGAATATCGAGCCGTTCTAAAAGGTATTCCATTATTAAGGGAAGTCAAGGCTGATGCAGTCAAAATTTTTGGAGATTCCATGCTCATCGTAGATCAGTTAACGGGGCGATCTGAATGCAAAGATGATATCTTGAGGATTTATTATGAGGATTGCCTCCAGCTTTTAAAGGAATTCAAGTCTGCAATAATCGAGCATATCCCCAGAAATTATAACGAAGAGGCCAACAGGCTGGCCCAACATGCGTCCGGATATCGGCCGATTCAGGGAGCTATGATTTTGGAGCTCACGGCCGATGACTGGCGAAGGGAAATCGCCGATTACTTGAAGGACCCCTCCCGGAAAGTGGATCGGCGAGTACGTTTTCAAGCCACAAAATATGTGTTACTTCAAGATGATTTATTTTACCGGACGATTGATGGAGTTTTTCTCAAGTGCCTGGGAACAGAAGAAGCGAAGGTCCTGATGGGAGAAATCCATGAAGGCGTATGTGGAGCCCATAAATCGGCTCACAAAATGAAATGGATGATCAGAAACAATGGGTATTACTGGCCAATGATTCTTGAGGATTATTTCAAATATTATAAAGGATGCCAAGACTGTCAGAAGTTTGACAATGTACAGCGCGCGCCGGCATCCGCTATGAATCCAGTAATCAAGCCGTGGCCGTTCAGAGGTTGGGGAATAGATCTCATCGGACAGATTCACCCTCCATCGAGTAAAGGGCATAAGTTCATATTAGTGGCCACCGATTATTTTACTAAGTGGGTCGAGGCAGTTCCTTTAAGGAATGTGACATCGGCCGATATCATTGAGTTCGTTAAGAACCATATTGTCTATCGATTCGGTATTCCTCAGACTATCACAACTGATCAGGGAACAATGTTCACCTCTGGAGAATTCGGAGAGTTCGCCGCCGATATGGGGATTAAATTATTAAATTCTTCTCCATACTATGCTCAAGCCAATGGCCAGGCAGAATCGTCCAATAAGGGGATAATCAAGTTGATCAAGAGGAAGATAGAAGAACAACCCAAAAAGTGGCACACGTCTTTGGCTGAATCTCTATGGGCTTATAGGATGGCTTGTCACGGAGCCACTAAGATATCTTCTTATCAGCTGGTTTATGGTCACGAGGCAGTCCTGCCTTGGGAATTAAGGATGGAGTCAAGACGTATATCGCTTCAAGATCAGTTGACGGCCGATGACTATTCCTTCCTCATGAAAGATGAGCTCGATGACTCGGCAGGTCAGCGGATGAGGGCCCTAATTAGCATAGAAGAAAACAAGAAAATGGTGGCCAGATGGTATGATAAAAAGGTTAAAGTTAAACAATTCTCTCAGGGAGATTTGGTATGGAAGTTGGTGCTGCCGATAGGGTCTAAGGATCCCAAATTCGGTAAATGGTCACCTACTTGGGAAGGGCCGTACAGAATCGGCCGATGTGCCCCTGGGAATGCATATATTTTGGAAACTATTGAAGGGGAAGAATTCCCAAGAGCTTTAAATGGACGATATCTGAAGAGCTACTATCCAAGCATTTGGGTAGATGCATAACTTGCAGTAAGATATATCAAGACAGCATGGCCGACCCCTATCGGCGTTTGTCCACACAGCCGATGTGGAAATGACATCGCCTTAAGAAAGAAACATTGTGATTCGGTTTGACCAGCTCATTATTCGATGAAAACAACAGAGTACATGGCCGACATGGTATGAGTCGTCCTTAGAATAAAATACTGATATATCTATTGATTACGCTTCCTCTGGATTTCTCTCTCGATCCGACCCAGTTCTATCAGAAGGCGGGTCCTATCCTCCTTCGGATTCTCCACGGTGGCTCCAGTCTCAGCTTGATGGCATAGTTCTATCAGGAGGCGGGTCTTCTTCTCCTCCAGATTCTCCATGGCAGCCTCAGTCTCGACTTGATGAGGGAGTGGAGGATTCTTTTCAGATGGTAGTCGCTTACGGACCAAGCAGTAAGAGTCTATAAGATCCCAATACTTCTGGACAACAACCGGAACATGATCTTTAAGTTCTTCAGAATGAGCTCTTATCAGATCTATGTCTGCCTGCGACAGTGGTTCGTCTGAATGCATAACTTCGATCGCTCGTTCCAGACTGGGGCTGAGACGTTTTGACTAAACAGAGATGAAAACCTACCCAGCATCAGAGTGATTGAGATGTCTAGGGGAGAAGCAGAGAAGAGTTTGTACCTGATTGACAGAGGAAGAAGACGAAGAAGACGAAGAAGACATCTTGTTGTCCGGTTTGGGGGAGTAAAAGACTCAGTTGTTGGAGGGAGAGAAGATGGGTAATGCATATATCTCTGGAAAAAATGTGAAGTCTCATACTTATAGAGGGGAGGAGGTAGATAGATGGTGAGACACATCCCATCAGAGTAAAAGCATTCATAAATGCAAAGCTGGCAAAAGAAGTGATCCAAGACCAAATCGGCGTATCAACATTAAAGGAGTATTAAATGTTTACGTGGTCCTTTACGACCTAAGGAGGGTATCTATAGTAGCAATAGCTCGCCGCCTAATCTGATCAGCCGAGTCTACTATTCTTTGGTCGTCGTCGGCCGATCCAGGTATATCCGGCATGCGGCGATGAAGTCTTATCGCTTCACAGGCCAAGCTCTGTCTTTCTTGTTTCAGCCCGGCGATGACGGATGGGAGCTCTTGAAGCTTCTTTTCTTTAGCGGCTATGTCCTTGGTTACTTGCTCCATCTCTTTGGCCAGCTCTGCTCTCCTCCGTTTAAGGCGATCTATTGTGCCGACGATATCCGGGCGAGCACTCTCGAGGAGGTTAATCCGTTGGTGTACTTCTTGAGCTCGGTGCTTGTAAGAATCAGCTTCCTCCCGGGTCTTTGCTAGTTGGGCATGATCGGCCATGTGACGCAGGGCCCTGGACACCGGAATCTGCATCCACTCTATGAACGCAGCAGGGTGCAGAGTTTCTATCGCTTCTTCCGGGATTCGGCCCTTGATGTCACTGAAAAGCTGCTTAATCGGCGAGGCATCTTCTACCAATCGGCCGATATCATCTTGGAGGAGGACCCGCATACTCTCAAGCTTGGCGCGGACATCGTCAGAAATTAATCTCGGCGAAGCTTGGCGCGAAGCGACTTCTTCACCTTCAGGCAAAGAAACCACGAAGGAGAAAAGGCTATTATTCGGGGTATCCTGTTCCTACAAAAGAATAAGGTCGAAGATCAGTAAGCAGTAAAGGGGATCGGCCGATTCCGGGGATAGGTTTATTACCTCCTTGAAGCGGATCTCTCTTGCTTGCGCCAATGGGAGCGCCTCCCTCGTCTCAGGGACCGGTACAATCGGCTCGTCAGAGGAAGAGGACTCAACAACTATTAATGCTCTGCTTGGACCAGCTTCCTGAAAAGGTATGGAAAACAGATCCTATGAGTATATTATGGGTAATTGAAACAAGATGATATGAGATATTTGCCATGCCTTTGTTGATCTTCCGGTCGATGTTTGTTATGGGGCTACAGTCAGCGTACCCAAATCGGCCTGCATCAGGGTCAGATAAGTCCTTTGAATATTGAGAAATTGAGGTAAGAGATTATCTACCTCGATGGGAAGAGTTGCTGGAGCTTCGGCTTCCGCTTGGGATGTGGCCGATTGCTGTGGGGACTGCACTGGAATAGCTTGTGCAGCCTGGCAGAAAGAAAAAGTTAGTGTTAGTGGAGCACTTAAAGATATATGAAATAAGCAAAATTACCTGAACAGCTTCCACTAGCAGTGATGCCGCAGCTGCTCCGACTTCTGCGGTGACTTGAGGATCGGCCATCTCGGTAGTCGGCAAGGATAGAGGAGTTGGAGTTTCAGCCGACACTACCGCCGATTGGTCAGTCGGTCCGATGCGGGCACGCACTCGACGACTTGTTGTCTTCAAGGTTGGCCTTTTCGGTGTTCGTTTCAATCGGCTAGTAGCGATGTCCTTGATGGTTGGGGCGTGGAAGCCGATGAGTGGATATGGTGTATATGGATGATCGCTCTCTATCGGCCTGCCGCTTCGGCTCCGCATCGGAGGGACTTGGCTTTCAGACTAAGAAGATAAATATAAGTTAATGATAAGATGGTAGTATGGAAAGAGACAGTATTGAAATCGACTGGGAGAAAGGACATACCGCGGCGTTTGGGTCGATGTTTTCTGGGTCCAGAATGTTGCAATATGTTGATGGGGATTTGCAAAAGAGGTATTGCTTCCATTCTGCCCACCATAGTTTGAATTGCTGAATAGCAAAAGAGGCCACTGTCCAATTGTTCAGGTCAACGGTGCTAGAATCTGGTACTAAGTTGCGCAGCCGATTGTAGTCAAGACTCTTGGTCAGTTCATCTCTGAATTTTGCTTGACCGGCAAAGTAAACCTGAATTGGCAGTTGACCAAAGCCCAGTTGCCTTGCTGCAGCCGATGGATTATAGAACTCATATGTGGGAGAGTCCTTTGCAGAGAAGAAGTTGGCTGGCAAAATCCCTGGCTTAATCAGGGTATCCATAAGTTCCCTATCAAAAGTATGAGTGGACGAATCATAGCAGATGGGAAGTTCGAAAATCGGCTCTACTGTCCGATAGGGATACCAATTGATAGTCTCTTCACTGAAGCCGTTGTAGAAGCATCTGAAGTATTCAGTCGTTCGGGCAGCAGTAAATTGACAGCCAGGGAAGGCCGATGCCGCTTCTCCAAAAGATCCGCAGCGTCGTCGGACGGTTGGGTTTTCCTCTGACTCAACGTTGGGGAAACTTTTGGTCTCTATTCGTTGCTGAGAGAACTTGCTCATATATAGGTTGAGCCAGAGAGTGATGAACCACCAGGGACCACCAGGGTTCCCAATCGGCTCCCCTTTTGACAGCCTAGTACCGATTTGGTGCATCATGTGGTAGGCCGATCCCAACAGATGCTTTCCAAGAGGAACAGCCGATCCTAGTGATAGAGCTTCTGCCAGGGCTTGGGTGTTAGAAGAAGGGTCAACTGCTTTGCCACAAAAGAAATGTTTCTCCAGCCACATCATCAGGAACGCAGTATGCTCTCTCTCTGAAACTGTCCCAGTCCTCATATTTTTGCTGATGTACCCCTTCCATCCGCTGATTCCTTTGGTTTCTAGCCGATGTGATGGCTTAATCAGATAGTCAAAGGGGTATCAGAGGAGGAGATGTCAAGGCCGGTCAACAACAGGACATCGGCCAAAGTTGGAGTCATGGGTCCATGTCCAAAAAGGAACGCATTGAGTGCGTCAGACCAGAAGTAAGAAGCTGCTATGACTAAGGGCTCATTTTTCTCCATCTGGGACAGAGAGAGGTCTATGCATTGGCCGATTTTTAGTTCATCCCACTGAACTTTCCTAGACCTGGCTATTCTTTGGTACCATTCTCTCCAGCCAGGGGTCTCATTCGGCCAGGACCTAAAGGCACCTGCCCACTGATCTAAATCCATAGGCGATTGCTTGAACGGGACTCTGTGGGTCTCTAGGTTGATCAGGTCAGTTGGATCGGGATTCCCCATGGGGCCTAAGCAGATAAGATCGGGGGATTCTGAAAGAGGAATGGTAATCTGGTGCCTAAATGCCTAAAGAAGGAGGAAAAAGAGGAAAAAACTGAGAATGGATCCAGAAAATGCTGGAGCAGTAGAAAAGCAAAAGGGAAAAATTTCAAGTGATTACCTTCGGGATGAAGATCATCGTCGCCGATGGGGCTGCCAGTTGAGCCGCCGATTGGGCAGCCGCCGCTGAGGGGGTTGCCGACAGAGCCTCCGTGGTTGGAGAGGTTGCTGATGGTGACGCCATTGGGAAGTTGAAGCAGGTCGCAAGCGAGATTGCCGGAGGGAGCGGTTGGAGATCGAGAGGGCTCGGGAGGAAGATGAACAGTGGTTCGCTGGAAGAAAATGCTAGGTTCGTGGGGAAAAGTAGGCGGAGAATGCCAGTAATTAATGATAATCCGAGAGAGCAAGGGTAAAGGCGGGATTTTTGCCGCGCCGTCTACACGAATTCTAGGGGAGCGGTCGTTTCGCGCGCTCGGTCCGAGGAAATTGCAATCATTATGCAGAAGACCGCGAGATGGAAGGAGATTTTTACTGCGCCTGTTTCGGAGAAAAAGATTAAAGAAAAGAGTTTCGAAGTAAACATTATGTTTTACTCCGAAACTGGGGGGCATGTGTTGACGCCAGATTTTGACATGTGCTGAATCGGCGTCAGGAGGAGAGGTTGGCCGATACGGCAGATCTAAAGGCTACAGTAAAGAATCGGCCGATTGAGGTGACAGTTGGAAATCGGCCGATTGGTGATACAGCTTGCGCCAACAGATTGGGGCCACAACAGAGGATCCCGGTCAAAAGTGGCCTGATGTTGGTCAACAGAGTGATGCTAATTCGGTCAAGAAGCAATTGGAAAAGTCCTGATTGGATTAGGAGACGGCGGCGGAAGATTCTGCGGGAGTCCGTTTCCTTTTTAAAGATATTATAGATATAGTAGTTTTCCTGTTTTAAATAAGGCTGTAACAAGTCGTAATCGACCAGGAGTCCTAGTTTTAGGGTATAAATAGGAGTTGCTAGGGCTTTGCAATAGATCAACACATCAATCAACAAAAATACTTCTACTTTTTCCAGCAATTTACTTTCAAGTCGGCGACTTCGCCAATACTTTTTCTTCTTTCACGAGTTCGTACGGATTGGCAGGGCTGCATCAACCTGATCTCCGGCTAATTGGTAGGTTCCGCTTATCGAGTAACATCCGAGCTTTAACTACGGGCGCATCGCTGTGGTTTCGTTTGGATTTATTCACCAGTTATTGATATTTACTAGAATTATAGGTTTTACCTGTTGTTCTAGTATTATCACCAGTTATCCAGCTTGAGATTGGAACTATCGGCTTTTTCATCACTCTTCTTCGATTTATCGTCTTACAGCCGATTAGATCTATTTCAAGTGTTGCATCTGTAATAATTGTTTAAGTTGCTCCAGCAGTTTCTTTGCAATTATTACGCGATTATCGGCTGATCCATAGCCGATCATCTTCATAGTAAATCGGCCGATTCGCCGACGCGCTCTTAGGGACAGATCGGAACCCCAGCCGATCGGAGCGCCCTGAATTTAATACTCTTATTTCCTTGTCAATCAACAGGTCAGATTGACTGGCACGCCGCGTGAACCGCACCAGGGCAAATAACCCGAACAGGAGCTAAGCAGATTCTCCCGGGTCGTGTGTCCGACGCTGAAGACCATCGGCTGATTCCTGGCCGATTTTAGCGCCAACAACTATAGAAGGCCTAAGTAGAAAAAAATCCACCGGGAGCTCATCATTGGACATGATCCAATCAAACTCCTTACAGTAGTGCTAACTATAGTTTTCATCACCTAATTGAGGTGTGTGAGCTTGTGATTTTGTTTGTGTTATCTCTTTCCTTATGAAGTTTTTTTGTGGCGAGTCCTTGCTGCTGTTTTGATCCTTTTTACCTTTTTCTGATGATGAGAATTACTATGTAGCATATATAAATTGAAGAAAAAAAGTAATGTAGTAGGGGCGGAGCTGAGAAGGTATGGCACACACCCTATGATCTGTTTATAGTATCATTGCCACATTTGAGTTCAAATTATCAAATGAGGATACCATCATGATGTATAGTATGATAACGCTCTCTATACTCCATTCAAACACCGAGCGACAAAAAACACACCAAAGTTGGATCTACAGGCAACTATCTTCCATTTTTTTTTGCGTTAGGCACAACTAAGATGATATAGTATTATTCTTTTCTTCTTTATGGGAAATGATATATCATATTTTACCTCTCCCTCACACCGGAATTTTTTTCTTCCCATCTATTACCCTAATTCTCTAACTCTCGTTAGATCCAGTGAGCTTTTAGTGTCCAATTATGGGGAAGGAGAGTTACCTGTGTCCAATGGACCAAAAGAAGCTCCAAGATGACAGCGTAGCCGGTCATGGCGGCGGTTGAGGCGATGCTCCCCTGCCGCCATTCCAGCCGGAGTCGATCCCACAATTCCCAGCATCAGATCCATCGCCGCTGCTAGTCAAGCGGGTCAGAGACAAGCGACTCCATCGGCGCTCCCCAACACCGTCGTTGCTACTGGAGCCATCCCCTCCGTTTCTGGCATCCTATCCGGCGACGGCATAGAGCAGGCTAGGGACACACGTCTCTATCAATGCTCCTCGCCCCAACCACCATCTGCACCACCACACCCACGATGATGCCTGCACTACCAGCACCACCTCTTCCCCCTCCGGGGGGCACTATCTCCGCTCCTCGACCAAATCATCCTAGAATCAAGCAATGGTATGGTGCGGCATGGCACATTGCGTGGTGGGGGTTGAACTGTGGAAGGGATGGTCGCAATAACCAGCGAAGGCTGACGGCGGTGTGCGAAGGAGCTACCAGAGCCCGGAGGGGTGGTGGTGGCAGCAGCAAGAGACGTCACGTGCCGAGCAAGAAAAGGAGGAGAAAGAGGCAGGCGGACGGGCCTTGCGGACACCATGGACATCACCGGCGAGGAAAAGGGATGGAATCGCGACGCGTGGATGGATGAGATGGAGGCGGAAGGAGAGGTGGGCAGAATATAAGGAGGTGAAAGGCTCCATTCAAACCGTCAGTCTCATATCTGAAGGTCTAGAATTCAAGTGCGGAGGGGTTGGGTAGGAAAGTATTCTAGGGCACAACTGACGGCTTTTTTTCTTTCCTATCTCATCGTTATACGGGAGATAGTCATCTATGGCAAGGGAAAAATTACATAAATCCTAAAATGAATGGAGAAATTCATTTTTTTTTGCTTTGATTTGTGACAAGTGAAGCAGTCCAAGTTTTCTTTATACATAAGAGCATCTCTAGCTGCGCCTCAATAAACATCTTCAAATAAGGTCTTATTTGATGTTCCAATACCGCATTTATATGGTACTTGGATACATATTTTTGGTGTGAGCTAATAATCTCATCCCACATATTGGGAGCGCACGAACTCTTGTTTTATTTTGCATGAAGTTTAGGTGAATTGTTATAGAGACAAATCAATAATTATTAGAGAAAGTAAGAGATGTTGAAAATTATTGGAGCATATATCTTTTACTAATAATAATAGTTTATTAGAAAAATAGGGCTGCTCGAGATGCTCTGGCCAGTATTGAGGTCCTCACTCCATGTACCATCGCCGGGTCGAGGGACCGCAGCGGTCGCTGTTGGTGTGTGGCACGAGGGATCCCGTGCCAACCGCAGTCGTCGCATCCCCCACCAGGCTGCCCTGCCCGGCCGTTTTTTATCTTTTTGTTTGACGTTTCCGGGCGTTTGCCCGTTTCCTTGTCTGCCTGTCCCTTGCCTGTCTTCTGTCGTGTATTGGGAGGAAATTTAGAAACGGGCGCCCGGCTGTAGCTGGGCTGCGCCGCAGCCGTCGATCGGTTGCTGGGGCCGCCGGTCGCGTCGGCAAGACCGGCCGCTCGGAGCCAAGAGGAGAGGAGAGGGTGGCTTGGGGGGCACGCAGTCACGCGCCCGCGCCGCACCAGCTTGCTCGATCGTCTCGAATGGCGAGCACTCCTGCGCTGGTGCACAGCCGGCGGCGAGTCATCACCGCCCGTGTTGTTCTGGAAGGAGGGGGCCCGACACGTCCGCGGATAAATCCCAATCCCAAACACGTGGTGGTATCTCGTAAGCTTGCGTCCCACGGAACCCAACACGTGTCCGGGTTGGCATGGCACGGCAGGCCCGCCATCTGACCATTGTGCCCGGAAGTAATATATAGATTAGTTCCGGACCTAAATATGATTAAGACTAATATCTTAAGATCGATGTGGACTAATATATAGATTCGTTTCGTAGTAGCAGCCGGAGCCGGAGGGCGGACGGCGCAGGGATGCACATGCACCGCCTGCCTGCCACGCACATGCGCATGCGCAGGGATCCTCTTGCTCCTTGTCAAAAGGAAGAGAGATTTGTTGCAGCAGCCAGCGCGGCTTGGATTTAGTTTAATTTGGAACGACCGGCAGCGTGTGCAAGCAAGGGAGGGGAAGTTCGTGCGTTCTGAAAAATCCAATCCCGACCTGACGTGCAATCACATCCACGGACGACTGTATCTGCTGTGCACGTACAGCACACGTGCGTGCAGACGACCTTGGTAAGGCTTAATTAAGCACAGTGAAACCGAAGTTAAACATGGCAAATCTAAGTTTGTCGGCGCCGGAAAGCACAACGAAATAAAGCAACCGGATCGAGACCTTTTTCCTCGTTTTGCTTTCAGTTTGGTGGTGGCCTGGTGGGCCTTGGCGTTGCAACAGGCCAAATCGGAGCCGCCAATGGGTCCAGCCACAGCCCACGAACACCAACGGCCCAAGCTCAAATATCTGGTTACCGGCCCGCCGGAGCAGATAGCTAGCTCATATGGCTAGCACTAGCAAGCTGTGCTGACACTACTAATTTTTCGTGCAATACATTATACATATATGAAATATAATAAAATTGTAACATGTACTGTCAAAATTTTGTGATAAAACTACTCGTGCATACTATTATTATGTTTGCATCTAAATGGTTAGGCTGATGTTTGCAGTCAATATCCCAAAGTTCAACTTCATATTTATTTATGAGCCATGTTCCGATGATCGGAAGGTACCAGTAGCACTTGACGGTACTTTTTTTCTCTATTTTTTTTCTAACCGTTGATCTAAGACAGATCGATTAAAAGAGTTGAAAAATAACTAAAGGGTATGTCAGTTATTGTCTATTTTTCCTATCCGAGCTGGAAAAAAAGTCGAACGCAGATCGCTGTTTGGCGCTCCCATCTCTGACGTCTCGTTCAGCACGCGCCGCCGCCGTTTCCCCGCTCCTCCGAGCGCCCGCTGCCCTCGTACGTGTCCGGCAACATCTGGCCTGTCTACGGTGACCTGACCATCAAACTTTCCTGGACGCAGAAGAGCGGAGTCCAGCACATCAGGCCTGTTGGTTGCGGCGAGCACAATGACACCGCTGTTGCCGGCAAAGCCGTCCATCTCTGTCAAGAGCTGGTTGATAGTTTGCTCTCTTTCGTCATTGCTGCCACCGAGCCCAGCCTTGGCCTTGGCCTTGGCCTCTCGACAACATTAGTCTCATCAATGAAGACAATGCAGGGCGCCTTGGCCTTGGCCTTCTCGAAGAAGTCGCGGACCCTGGAGACACCGACATCCACGAAGAGCTCGACGAACTCTGACGCCGCGCGGGAGAAGAAGGTTACCCCGGCCTCACCAGCGACGGCACGTGCGAGCAGAGTTCTACGTGTCCCCGGCGGGCCGAGCAGGAGACATCCCTTGGGGATCTTGCCACCCAGAGTCCCGCCAAGGTGAGGAAGGGGAAGAGGAGGTTGCCGACGAAGGTGAGGAAGCCGCCGGGCTCCACATCCTCGCCCTCGGAGACGGAGATGTCGACGTTGTTGGTGGCGAGGATGTCGATGAGGTCGAGTTTGTTGGGGACGACGACGGTGGCGCGGCGGCCATCGACGGCGGTGAGCTGGAGGAGCCCGCCGTCCTTGGACATAAAACATCCAAGAATTCACCTATGTGCAGGCTCGAGGCGGACGCACGTGGGGTACGGGTTGTGCTCGCCTGACCAGAGCGCGCCGGCGCCGGCGTCCATAACCTGCGACGCAGTACGGAAGCACAGCTATTCCAGGCTCGCAGCCACGCCGAGCTATCTTAAAATAAACAAACTAAATTTACCGATTTATCCTTTACTGAATTAAAATATTTAAAATAAAATAGGTACCGGTCCCATCATATTTTGTATTGGTCCTACCAATTTGGTACCGATCAATATCTTTTCCCTGGTATCTCCTACATTTTAACGGTTCGACGTATGGATGGCTCCTATTTCTTACAACCACCATAAAAATTTCTCTTTATTTATAACTAAAATGGGGAAGTCACACCTATATACATTACTTTTACTTTTGGGTTCAAAGTGATTTATCCGATAGCCAAACACGCAACACAAATCATGGTAGTGCCTGATTGGCGTGGGTAACCCGGTGGTTTACAAATATTTTAGTGTTTTTTTTCGCGTCCACCACTTTAATGTTTCTTAAACTTTTTCTTAGGTCATTCTCGATGGAGTGTTTTATTGGATTTTCTAGAATACCAAGTCATATTTAGATTAGAGATTTAGATTGATGAATGAAATAACCCCTCATAATGCATAGTTTCACTTCACCATTTCATATGTTAGACATAGCATTTAATTCTTATATGGTGTTGAGATCAAATATGCCACATGAATTATGTAATCACTAGCAATTGTAACTCAATCAATTACTAGCACACTGGGCATGACCACATGGGATCAAGAAAGTTATGATGATAAAACTAATTGGTCTCGATGGAAGTTTCATTCTAATCTTAAAGTCTTGATAACCGTGCACACCAAATTTTATCCCATGAAGCCCAATTCCTCTCTCGCTCTCCTCGCAAATTCCATATCATGTCATTGTTTTTACTTATGTAGCATGCCATTTAATGAGGATGAAATTCCCATAAAACTGACATTGAGATTGACTTTGCATGTAGACGATGTATCTGCCATAGTCGGAGAAATCATTCTTCCACGGTTCATTCTAACAATGATACGTGTATTGATTATCTACCATGGCTATTTATTCATGTGAATTAATTACCTTTTTTACCTCTCATTGTAAAGTTCTCATGAACCCGAAACCTTGACAAATGACAACTTCTGAACCGTCCGAGATGATGACCCTATTTGTAGCCGTGAATATTCATTCATGACAAAAGGATCGAGTAGCTATGGATCTTGTGATGAGTGGTGACTATAGTTGGCCATTCGGGCTGCCCGGCATGGCACGGCCCGGGCCCGACTCGGCCCGGCACGATTAGATCCGGCCTGATTGGCCCGATTAGCTAATCGTGCCGGGCCGGGCCGGCTCAGGCCTCGGCCCAAGCACGGTACGAAGCCCTGTCATTCGTGCCGGGCCGGCCCGATTATCTGTACGGGTCGTGCCCGCTCGTTTAGCCCACGCAGGCCCGTCAGCCGCGCCGCTGCTCTTGTACCGCCGCTCCTGTACCGCCGCGCAGGGAGAGGGAGTCAGCCGGGCGCCACCACGCACGGAAGCAAAGCGACTTGCTCCGCCGCCGTATGGGGAAGGGTGGCGGCCGGGCGCCGGCCGCGCCACCGCACGGGGAAGCGAGGCAGACCGACGCCGGCCTGGCCGTCGCGCGGGGATGGGAGGGCGGGTGCGTCGCGGCCATGCGCCGGCTGCGCCACCGGGCCCGAAGGGAGGAGGGCAGGCGCCGACCGTGTTGCCGCCGGGGAAGGGAGGAGGGGCGGCCGCCGGCCTGGAGGTGGACTGGGAGGGTGAGAGCTAAAGTTTGAAGGAAAAATAAGTATATATATGGGCTACATTTTGGTGAGGGGCTGTCATCGTGCTCCCGGGCCTAGAAGGTCTCGCGTGCTCGGGCCGGTCCATGTGCCTGGTCGGGCTGAGACCTTAATTGTGCCGGGCCTGGCTGGCCCACGTGCTAAGGGGTCGGCCCAGGCACGGCATGAGGTTTGTGCCGAGCCGGCCCAAGCCTGATTAACCTCGTGCCGGGCTAAAAAGCCGGGCCATGGGCCGGCCGCCTCGGGCCGGATGGAAAATTATAGAGGTGACCATTTAGCTTTTGGTAGATGCTTCCTAATGTGCATGAATGACAAAGATGGAACGTCAAGCTCCTGGAGGACGATTGAGAAATGAGAATATCAGTGTCCACAAGATCCCCGTGACATGTGTGACATGTATCCCTTTCGCTCATGGTAAATGTGATGGTGCAATCATAGAAATTTGGAACATGAAAGCATATTAATAGAAATGGAAAAAGGCCTATGGCCAGCAGGCTATCGTAGATCACAACCTAAGCTGGAGACATGTAGATAATAGATTGCGTGTCATTGGATATGGTTTGTATAATTTTGATGGAGCATCCACGGGAAGCTGATGAGCAGTGGAATTAAATTAAGGGAAAAGTCCAATTTACATCCTTAAACTATCATAAAAGTTCGATTTCAACCTTTGACTACAAAACCGGATAAGGGTAGTCATTAAAGTGTCGAAACCAAATAAATTTAGCCCTTTAGGTGGTTTCAAAGCTATCTTTTTATTTTATAAAAATTAAAAATATTTAAATTTAAAATAAAAAATCATAATTAATTTAAATTTAAAAAATACGAAACGGGTGCCAAGATTTTTCTAAAATATAACCTATCTATTGGTAATGAAGGAAAAATGACGAATATTGACCTGAGCCGATAAATGATCTATGTCTAACCCAAATCCACACAGGTTACGAACGTCAAATTTACAGTTTAAGAATTAATTTAATTATTTGGGCAGCGTAAATAATTAACAACTTCAAATGAAAAGGATTATAGCTATGGTTGCACATATATATGATCGAGTGTGACAATCTTGTTGTAAAGTTCATCCGAATCCTGTTTGTATGAATTTCCTATGATATTTAGCTAGGTAGTGGCAGTCGACGAGAAGCAACAAAATCCACCGTGACTTCTCTATTTGTGAAAATCATACGAAGCAGTACTACCTCCATCCAAAAAAATTGCAATTCTAGATTTAAATTGATCGAGTCAAACTTCTTTAAATTTTACTAAGTTTATAGAAAATATTATTGTATTTATGACTCAAAATACGTATATTATGAAAATATATTTCATGGTAAATCTAATTATAATTATTTGGTAATATTAGTATTATATATATATTTGGTTAAAGTTGAGATATGTTGACTTGATAGAAAGCTTAAATTGCATTCTTTTTATGACGGAGAGGGTAGAAATCAGGGTCGTGCGATGTGCGCTCTTATCTTCACCATCTATAAGAAAGAGGTGGGACATGGGAGGCTGGGTTTGGTGTCAGCACGAGGACCCACCTCACCCACTGAGAATTCAACAATTCTACTATATGGTTGAAAAAGATCGATGGTTATTTTAAAAAAAAAGCCACAGAGGAAACCCAAGAATGAATGGAGATACGTCCAATTTATTTTTTCTTTTGTCTCGGGAGAATTCGATTTATCCTAATGAGATGCTTCGAAGAGACAAACTCATCCAATGAAGCAAATCTGAGTATGCCAGGAGATGCAGAGCTCAAGGATCATGTTGCAGGAACATGATGTCTTGTTGCAGCGCCGAATAAACAAGCGCCGTTCATCAATCAATTTTTTTTCTCTTGAAAGGATTCATCAATCAAATTTGGTTAGCCGTGGGATTTAAATTTATTTGTAAATGTGTAACCGTTGCCTCCCTTGACAAAAACTAACCTGGCGCGGTACACAGCAAGAGCACACGGGTTTTTAGTAATGGACTAGTAAGCCTTATGAAAAGCCTATTCGGCCCACTGGCGTTTTCTTCTCGAACACGGCCCAGCGTCCTCGCCCGGATCATGTTAGATTGGGTCCGGCCCATCAGCTGTGGGTGGATCGATGTTGGAGTTGGGGTTTCATTCTGGTCGCTGATTTTGGTGGTAATCTAATTTGCGCCCCAATTTTCCTCATCAGTCAGGGATCGGCTCAAGGTTGCGAGTCAGGACAGGATGCCGGCGTGCGCGAGGAGCGCCCAGATGTGCGTCAGGAACTCCCCACCCCGTGCGCCGTGGCGTTGTCCGATGGCGCGACGTAGAGCATGTGGCCATCAGCTTCCAGCGCAGGGGGCCTTCTCGTATGGTCTCGAGCTTCGCACCAAGCTTGAGCCCCCCGACGAAGGTGGTGCCATCATCTCCGGAGCCGGCGAGGGCTTTCCGCAACCGATCCCTTCTTCGCAGCTTGGATCCCAAAGCTTCTCGGGCTTCGTACATGGCATGGTCGAAGATGAACTTTGTGTCTACTGGATGGATTCCCGGGAAGCAGCTCCGGTGCCTGGGACATCGATCAGGTGCGCGCAGTAGCGAGACAGTTTGGTTGCCACTTCACGGTGCCTGCTTTCTTTTCCCTCGTCAGGCAATGCGACTATGAGGTAGATAGTCAGTCTCGTTCTGCAATGTCCACGACAGCTGCCGGGAGACAACGTTCCTCTGCAACGACGCTTTCCCGTTGCGTAGAGGATTGCCATCGCCGTTGGATTTCAGCAAGGCAACGATCTGAGGCTTCAGCGTGTCAGGTAACTTGACGAAGTGCAGACGTTTGCTTGTCGTCAGATTCCCCCAAACTCGACGGAGGTACTCGGCGGTAACCGAGAACACTAGCATGGGCTCGAGTTCAGTTTCAAAGGAGAAAGAGGGGCCTTGCTGCGCATCAAGAACCGAGAGCCTTCGATGACCGAGTACTGGCCCATACTGTTGTGCCAGTAGCTGAACGATGCGCGCCTGCAAAGAAACCCGAATGGCTTCCGGAGGGCAAATGGGAGGAACCTGCTGGTACCTGCTGTGAGTCGGCAGCAAGCTAGTGACACCATGGCCCAGTCTGATCCCAGGTACACTGCCATCTGCGATGCTTCCAATGCGACGAACGCTCCAAGAACTAGGACTGTGGCAACGACATCGACCATTCTGGTTGTCGATTCGGTGACCGGGATGTGTTTTAGGATCACGACTGCTCCGAGCACGAACGTGAGGATGATCTTCGGAACGGCCGTGACGAAGAAAGTGGTCTCCACCTCAAAGATGGAAGACCATTTGGTGTAGAAGAAATCGTGGAGGAACCCCAGCTCCACCTCGATCACCCTGAACCCCAGCCCGTCGAGGACGAACCGGCGCGTCTCGGCGAGGCCGGCCTCGGCGCAGTCCAGCCCGAAGAAGCGGCGCTTCAGCAGGTGGGACAGGGAGTAGGAGAGGCAGGCACCTCTGATCCGGGAGCTGCTGACGCTGAGCGAGGCGAAGGCGGCGTCCTCTCTGTCGCAGTGCTCCCAGATCGTGTCGACGGTGATGGCGTCATCCTTTGGCAGCTCGCACCTGTAGGCGGCGGAGGATCTTCTTCTTCCCCCTGACGGGCTACCCTGTGGCCAGGCCAGAGGACCAGGTACCTGCAGCCGCCGTTCATGGTGTCGGGATCGGAGCCGTCCTGTGATGTTGAGCAGGTGGCGCCGCCATGCTGCTTCATGTAGTCGGCCACCACTTTGCTCGGGCCGGGGTGGCCGGCGGCCCAGCTAGCCCGGACTCCGAGCCAGTGGGAGGAGACGACCGTGGTCGCGAGGAGGGCGAAGGGGACGGTGACGGCGCCGCCGGAGGAGAGGAGGAGCCGGCACAGCATGCTGAAGAAGAAGTAGCACTGGAGGTATACGAAGAGGCGGCGCACCCACCGGCTGCTGTCGGCGAGGTCGTGGGTCGTGATGGAGCTGGCGCCGCCGGCGAGGAGGAAGAGGGAGAGCGCCCACACGGGTACAGCGCGGCCTTCGCCGGGGAGGCCTGCATCAGGCCGAGGGCGAGGCGGTGAGCGGCGGGAGGAGGGCGTGCGCCAGCCACAGTGCCCCGTGGAGAAACGCGCTGCGGCTCCGCCGCCGGACGGAGCCGAACACGAGCTGGAAGAGCAGCAGCGCCGCCGCTGCCGCCATGAACACCAGGACCTGCATTGCCACTCGAACCTCGATCTGCAAGCAAGGAATCGAACTGGGAGCTCGATTTTTGTTGCTCGATCTACATGGCCGAGGTGTTTCTTTCTTGAGACAGAGTCCAAAAAGCTGGGGACAATCGGATCATATCCTTGACGCAAGATTCTTGTTGGCGCAGCCGGTGTTGTGATGAAATCGGCCAGACAGAATTTGTCCGGAGTTAAAACAGATACACAGAAGTAGCAACCGTTCACATGGGCTTGGAGCTACTTCTTTTTTACTTTTACTTTGAGGTCTTGGATATACAATTTGGCTCTTTATTATCTTTAACTATGAGGTTATACTGATACAAAACCATCTACACCTTCTGCATTTCCAGGTGTCCAAGATGTGAGTTTAGACTTTAGACTCTACTTTATTTATACTTAATCTTACTAAACACTAATAAGATTATACTTTTATGAAGGTTCAAAGGATATAAATGATCAAAGTTCTAACCATATATTTTTTCGTATTGCCCATCTTAGTCTTAGTGGTCAAAGTTTCAAAAGATTGTTGACACAGTTTATAGGATTCAAAGAAGAAAGAATGGAAGGAGAAATATTCATATAACCAACTATATCACATCTAAAAATGGCAACTTAAAAAAATTGGAGCTACAGCGTTAAGAAAACGAGATTTAGGGTTTGGAAAGAAAATCCCACACTTCAAAGAAAAATGGCAGGTTGTGTTGTAAAGATAATGTAGATTTGTCAAAATTAAGAGACCACCCGTTTTCTACAGCCAGAAGGTGGGCTAAAGAAAGACTTCAGACCTGAGAGCAGAAAGGGTTGGTTAATTCTGCCAAAAATATGCATTTGTCTCCATGTGCTTGAAGCCGTTCTGAATTGTGATGGAACTACAGCTACAGATTTTAGTGGATGGCAGCCACTGTGCTTTCTTTTCCTTGGAATGGTGCCTGCTGCTGCGAGCGGGCGCAGAGGGTCTCGGAGCCCAGAAGGTGATACAAACTGATGGCTACTCCCATAGGTACATTGCATTGCATCCATGATCTATCCCATAGGTAGGAAGTCAGTAACGCAGGCTGCAGCTTTGTAGTGTGCATCTTCGGTAATTGGTTCAGTCTCACAAAACTGCAACCAGTAAAAGTCAGTTTCGTCTCTCTCTCCTCCATATACAAAAGGCTCAAAAGGCAGGTAAAAATATTTGCTCCTAGTTTCCACAAAAGCCTTTTAATTTCAAGAGCTGTGGACATGTACGATCAGTTGGTTCCACCACCCAAAATTCTGGCAAAACCAACATGGAGGCAACCTGTCAGGTCTTGCCACATGAAGCCTTAGGTTTTCTCAAGACAGAAAAAAATAGATCCATAGTTTAAGAAACCTGCAAAGAAGGATAGATATTCGCGACAAGACTATAAGCACAAGAAACAAATGATTACTGCAAACATATCTAACACCTGAACATACTTGCCCATAATCATTCAGAGATATTTCTAGCATGATTGGTTTACACGACAAATGCCTGTCCAGCAATTTGAATTTCCACCAATGATCGTTCATCCACATAACAAGTACTTAACATAACATAAATAATGAGCTCACACATAGTAGTTTTTAACGGTGATCTTGTTTGCCATTAAGGTATGACTATGAGAGCTCAAGTCAACGAGGGCAACTACGCCCACTGCTCCTTCCCTTCCCCTGATGGCAGTAAACAATATGGATGGCTGGACCCTGCAGCCGGGCAGGCGCCTATTCTTGTCAGATTCCTAGCAACTTGACATAATTAGTACATCAAGTTTCTGATAAACCAACGATTTCACATTCAGTACAAAGTAGCATTTTACATGAGTGCACAATGCAAAATCTTCGTCTTTTAGACTAGTGAAGATTTGAGCATCGCCCGAGTATCTTAATGTCAAAAACCACAAAAGTGCACTGAACAGGGCTTGTCAGATGGAGAAGGGGTGATATCAAGCATCGCTGGCACATTTATGTGACCTACGGAGTGAATAATTATACTGAGTTAGATATGCACTATGGTCACCTAGCACAACATTTAAGGTTAGGGCAGATCACATCAAACTAAGATCACATCAAACTATTAAAGGACTCCAGCAAATTCAGAAAATGTCTCGCATTCAATCAGATGACCTTAACCAAAGCAGCACTGCAAACACATTGATCACTATTTTTTATGGAACCAGAACACATATAACTTTTTCTGCAAAAAGAACTTATCGGCATTTATTTTGTATTATGTGAATTGTAAGTGTATATTCACCGCTAACTCAAATATCAGATAGTTGATCTACAGGATATATTAGCCCAATCTGAATATATAGCAGTCAGCCAAAAGCGAGAAGCCAATACAGCAAACATCTCTGCACAACTCTACTACTATATACTGAACCTTCAACGTGGTTGCTGCTGCACAAACTCCAGGTAACCAAGAAACTAGTGTCTTTACAAAATAAAAACATTTTCTTCAAAAAACTAGTATTCTTCCCTAATATTTAGCTAATTCGAACTGACGAGTATGTTCACCATCAATCAGCTTAATAGTTTTTTGCACGATTTTGATCTTTGTATGCATGCATTGTTTAAATTTTGCCCGAAAAACTAAATCAAACTTAAAATATATTTGATGATTTTAGCTAGTTCGGCAATGCAATTACAACATCGACATCAAAAAGCCTTGATAGAGAAAATTCAACAGGAAACATGGAAGAGGAATTGAAACATGAAACCATGAACAATGAAAATGTGAAAATTCTAACCACAATAATGCTTGTGATGAACTAATGAACTGCTAAAGAAGTAACTCCCTGATGTGCTTGCATTCTTCTAGTGCCATATTGCTAGGACCACAGCAATACTGAAAAGTATCAAGAGAGCAGCATTTCCACCAGGCAAAATATCTTGACAGAAATCTGGTGATCTAAAAAATGAGGCAGCATAATCAAAACTGATTCTGATGGAACAACTGATTAATGTTGCAAATGCAATTATTCTACAATTATTTGTCATCATTTCAGAAATTCACCATACTCCTTATTGTTTCATTTGGATTTGAACAGTCCTACAAATGTTGACAGCTATAGCCTATAGATTGTATTTTCCAGCTTACCTCTTTCTCTCCTGTGATCGATGAATCCAGGCCATGACTGGAGGCAGGATCCCAAACAAGAAGCAGTTTGCGTAAACCCCAGCAAAATCCAGTGCCCTGGAGAAGGCCGCTGAGAAGAATGACACAATAAAGATAGGAACGATCAGCACTGTCCATGTCAGAATCACCCCATTTCTGCCATAGCCACTACTAGCATTGGATTGCTGGATGCTTCCTTGCTTCGGAGAAAACCTCTGAACAATCAACTCCACTGTGTCTGCCAATTGCTTTGGGAAGCTCACTGCATATCCTATCAGGCTCGTCGCTAGTGCAGCAAAAGCGAAGCCTCGAACAGCAGGCAATGCAGCTGGATTTACTGAGAGAAGCAGCTTAATAGGATCACCTATCCTAGCATTGCCACCAGCAGTTGCCAGACCAAGAATGACCGCATTCCACGACAGCACCATGAACAATGGCACGGAACCCCCAATCAGTATCGCTCTCCGAACATCATACACCGAATCCCCAACAATCTTGCAGATGAACGGCGTGATGACATGAAACCTGAGCGTGAGCACGGTCACCGGTATGGCCGGCAGGATCGCGCCTGGGCTCCAGCAAGCGTAGCCAGGAGATCTCAGCAAGCTTCTCCGGCCGACGGACACGCCGGTCACCACGAGCTCGGTGATGGAGACAAGCATCAGGCCACAGAGGGCACGGTTGGCGCCGTCGACAGCCTTAAAGGGGAAGAACGCGATGAGGACGCCGGCGAAGCACGGGAACAGGGCGTTCGCCAGGACTGGATTGACCCTGGGGAACAGCTGTGAGACCAGCGAGCCGATGCCAGCGACGCAGGCGACGATCAGGGAGAAGCTGAGCGCGGCGTAGACGACGGCGACGACGGCCCCGAGGTCCGCGCCCAGGGTGCTCGACGCAAGTCCCGTGAAGCTGACCTCGTCAACGCCGTCGCGCTCCATGGCGGAGAAGCTGAGCTCGGCGACGAGGATGATGGAGGACACGACGTAAGCCCAGGAGAGAAGTATGGCGGCCGCAGAGGGCGCCTGGCCGGAGCGGATGGTGGCGGACGGCAGGCCCAGCATGCCCGGCCCGACCGCCGTGCCGACGATGAGGCTCACCGCCGCCCAGAAGCTCTTCTTTCCCCCGCCGGCAGCTTTTCCGTCGGCCTCGACGGAGGGCGGTTCCAGGGCGCCGTCGCCGACGCCACCGGTGAGGCGCCGCCACCGCCATTGACGCCTTGGCGACGGAAATGGGAATGGTAGTGGCGGTGGCGATGGAGGCGGGGTGTTGGCAGATGCTATGGTTGGGGGCCGGACCGGCCGGAGGCGGCGGAGATCGGGAGAGGGGAAGGCGGCCGGCGGTGAGGAGGGGGTGATTTTGTGGTGGTAGGGGTGGCGGCCGGAGAGTAAGATGGCTGTAAATTTGTGAGGTCAATGGCAGGTTTGGGGAAGGTCAACGAAGGTGGTTATGGGATTTGGCTTGATCGAGAAAGCGCACACACGGTCAAAAAAAAAACATTTTCACACTTCCAGCAAGATACTCTGCTATCTTCTGCTGCTTTGGAAAAAAAAAAAGAGTACTGGTAACTCACTATCTCTCCTATCACAAATACACTATATGTTGAACAAACTTTTAAAATTGAGTATCAGTGAGTATCTATATAGAATTAGAAATGTGGAAATTATTTTGTCTTAAGACGAACATTGCAACGGAACATAAAATAATCTCGGTTAGTCAGGTTTCTCAAACATGATTGAGTATTCCACTATGATAATTTCATAAATCTTAAGTAGTACTGTGTTCATAAGGATTGATTTTGAGAGTGTATATGTGGTGGTATATGTTTGGAAGAAAGATTGAGAGCAATATTTTTGAAGACTCTGTCGTTATCTAAAACATTAATCACCTATGACTTGATTGGCGTGCTATTACCCGGCCCACCGTCTAGATCCGCATCAGTGGCGAATCTAGGATTTGAAGTTAGGGTGGTTCAAAAAGATAAAATTTCAAATACAACGAAAAGTTAATAAAGTATCTTAGCATCTTATAATTCACCATTAAGTATGAAAATTTTCTTAAAAAGCTTACGGACTTGTAGTACTTCATAAAAATTACAAAACATCGCAGGAAGCAACAAGCAACATCAGTACAATTCTAATTTCTGCGGTACGAGCTACAGGTCTAAATCACATACCCCTACCATTTCTAATTGCCTACCAATCTGGAAGGTACTAAATCAATGCAAATTAGTTTAAATACCTTGCTAGCAGCTAGCTTGCTGCATCCTGCAATCATGATTGCAAAATACGTGGAGTGCAGAAGGTGCTTAGTGTTGGCAGTTGCTGGATGCCTGGGTGCATGTGCGTTGAGTATTTGGGCTGATTCTCAGGGTGGGCCGTGTAGCCCACCCGGTCCACCGTCTAGATCCGCCCATTAAGAGATGTCGCTCATGGTAATTATAAAAAGTACAAGTATAGCTGGTACATCGTCAATCGTTTTATATACCTACCCCGTGTTAGCGACATCTGTTTGAACCATCTTTGTTTTCCCTTTGCCACCTAGACAGTATATTAGCCTACACAAGTACAAAATGGTGGGAGGAAGTGAAGAACAAGAGGAGGTATGGAGCCAAAAGAAAAATCACAACATGAAAGACGTTACGTGTCCAGGAATAGAAGGTATTAGGAAACAAACCTTTTGCGACCGACTATGAAAAAGGTCCTCTACCGATCTATATATATGGTTGGATGTATCTAATTTTTGTGAGGAAAAAAAGGATTGCTTTAGCAAGACAGGGTCGTGATAAGCTATCCGCGAGGATGGGAGGACGATCAAGAACAGGTTGAAGTGAAACTTTTTTCTGCGAGAAAACATACCTTGTACGCCTCAACACAATCATCCATGCTAAGAGTAAACTGAAATGATGGCCATATGTTTATAATTTTTTGATAATGTTATGAGATTTAACAAGTTTGTTTCTATCGTGTCTTTTGATCGAGAGCCTGAAAATAACATTCCACCTAGCAAATGTAAGATTCGTTATGTTCCACAGAAATCGAGGAAAGGATGCGAGAAAACAAATGTTGAAGATGCAAATTTTGAAAACAAAATTTGGAACAAATAATGTTCAGTCTGAGTGAACATATTCCTGTACGAATCCATCCATCCAAATAGTTGTCGTCCAGTCAAGCTCGATGAATGACGCGACCATCCAAATACTGTTGCAAATAACAGTGTCGGTCGGAATGCTTATTTGTTTCTGCCACCAGCGCCGTAAGAACTTTGAAATTATTACAAAAATAACTCGAGTCCAGGCATCCGTCCCGTTACTCTGCATTGTTGCCTTGAATTAATGCTCCGCAATTTTCTCAGTTGTTAGGCCAGTCTAAGTAGAGAATATCATCGTATAATTACCAAGACTAGGAACTTGGTAATTATGTCGGATGAGTGTCATGATGATGACACTTCTCTCTCATTATATGAAACTCCCTCTCCTCTCTCTTCTTATAAATGACTCTGCCATGTCAGCAAATTTGCTGATGTGGCATGACATTTAATACTTATGACACTTCTATAACACTCCTATTGAGATTGATCTTAGCGTCATAGCGTGTGTTATAAGCACTCTCACATGTCAAAAAGAAATGCCACCACAGGCCAGTCTGCACTACTCATAGAATGCTGCCTGTGCATGCTACACGTGCTACATTTTTACCAAAGGAACAACAAACTCCACCATCAGATCAAACTTCTGTATGAGGATTGAAACGGCTTGAAAGTAAGCAGCGCATGCGGTTGAAAAAACATGTTCGCACTTCTAGCAAAGACACTGTATCTGTATATCGTCTGCTCTTGAAAAACAAAAGAAGTACTTGATCGTGCGAACATGTTTTACATAAGAAGAAACATGTTCGCACTCCACGGTTTACATAAGAAGAAGCTCTTTCGTGTCCGGTCGAAGAAATGGCTCCAAAAGGCGCCAGCTGCCCAGACGTGCTACAGGGTGCCCAGGATACGTGGACCATGTACATTTCACATAAGGCAATTACACATATAACACGGAACAATTGATAAGGGATTTTTTTTCCAATCCAGCCCCATTTAATTTGACCTCATGGGAGTCGAACCCGGGCTTGCTAAGTGCTACTTATATGTTTTAACTGCTAGTGAAAAATTACACAATTTTGAACAAACTTCCGTCAAACTTTAAATTTAGAGCATTAATATATTTTAAAAGATATAGAGTTATAAATACAGAAATTACCTGGGTATATTTGTCCTAAGATGAACATCCCTGGTATCATAACTCTATTGGTTTTATCGATAACTACCCCCTCCATTCCGAAATATAAGATAAAATTATTTTAGTTTTAGCTTAAGTCAAACTCCTCTAACTTTGATTAAATTGATAGAAAATAAACATTAATTTGGTATTATATGTGTTGGTGTATTTTTCCAAAATTTGATTAAAGTTAGTGTGATTTGACTTGGAATAAAACTTAAACATCTTATAATATAGAACGTAGGGAGTATATTGCAATTAAAAAAATAATAATATTACCTTGTCAGTTCCTTATGGTGGTACCTATCGAACCAGGATAGGACATGCGACCATGATAACTTCACCAAATCTTAATTAGGATGTGCGTGCATGAACTCGTAAGGTGAATGTGCAATTGTGCTTGTGGTGGTTTATTTTTGAAAAAAATAAGAGCAATATTTTATTTGAAGACTTTGTCCTTATGTAGAACATTAAACACCTATGATTGGATCAACGAGATATTAGGTCAATCACAATGGCAAGTTTCATTTTGTATTTTCTTAAGGGTTCCGTGTCATCTAGAGTGTCATGATTTGATGAATGAAACATTCTTACTAATGCAAGTTTCATTCTGCTGTTTCATATGTAGCTAGAGTATTCATGCATGATATAGAAGCGTTTAATTCAATATGCGATTGGACGAAATGAAACCGAAGCCCAACGAATATGTGGAAGAGTCTCACTTGGGTGGAAACCATGCGTGTGTGTTTTCTCTCTCTTTTTATAATTCCGCCACCACATCACAACATTTTTTTACGTCATAGCTCCTGCACGGTGAAACGACCTCTAGCCTAGTTGTGAGAGCACTTGATCAGCATACAATATATCTAAGGTTCAGCTCGAGAGCGAATTAAAATGGACCTGAATTAAATAAGAACTTATATAAAAATAGTTAGGGGCTTCCCATGCTACTTCGGTCCAAAACACTACTGCAGAAAATGTTTGTAAGGGTGGGTACAGCAGCATTTGTAGGGGCGGGAGCGATACCCGTTCCTACTTCTCGCAGCTAGAAATGCTGTTTGCAGGGGCGGCTGAGGGCGTGACCCGCCCCTGGAAATGGGTTTCCTGCCCAAAAATTGGTTGATTCGTATCTAAATTTTCCGAATTAACAATTTTGATTGAAAATAAGTTACACCGGCAGTTGAATGATGAATGAGAATTTTGATTTTTTTTTCTTTTTGGATTATATGAATATTGTGTAATGGACTTGTAACCTCTCATAAGTAAGAATAATTTAAGTAGTCATATTTAAACCAAGAAAAGTAGAGCAGTTTTGATTTTTGTCAATTTTTCCTACTGAATGTTTCGAATAGCTGGTAGCGGTTTGGAAGTGGATGGATAGGGTGGCGATCATCAATACTGAGGCCTCCCAGAATTGACAAATGTGGAACAAGAAACCACAACTCCATAAGGATAAAATAAACGTCTCGTTTGGATTCCAAGCATTTTTTTGCGAGGAAAATATTTCAAGCATATGAATAGCAGAGAGAAGACGCATGAATGGTCCATAGGAAAATAACCAGGAATAATTTAGGAGTAAGAATTGAGAGACTAGAGATAGGGGGAAAAAAGAGAGACGACATTTCTCACAATTTGGGCCGGTCTATCACCTTTTAGCTAGTTGTAGGGGAAAAACGAGAAATCTAAAGAGTCGAGACACACACGGAGATCGAGTTGGAGACGACTGCAGGGGCAAATGTGTGAACCAAAGAAAAAGTTTAAACATCACCGATGACGTCTTTGCGCAACAATCGATCATCCAAGCGTTCCATTAAAGGAACGAAATGAGGCACAAATTCAGGTTGCGCGTGCCTTTATTTCCTTCATTCATGGCGTGGGAGAACCGGAAAAGGCTCCTCCACACGAGTACGAGTACAGATAATCCTATCACCATCGAGGAAAAAATAGCGTAATGTCGGTTCGATGACCCGTTAGATTAGTGATGGAGATCGCTACCTCGGGGGTAGACGGTCGGAGGTTATGGGCGAGTCGAAACGACGAAGAGCACATGATGGTAACTAGCGGTGGTAACGGACCATGGCTCTGATGCTCTCTTCATAATCCAACTTGATCCTTATGTATATTTAGCTCAAAATTGAATAAGATTAGAACCCAGCCCTTTTAGAGCCCGACCCTTAGATTATCTAGGCTAAAATTTAGAGCCCTTTACCGCCCTTAATGGTAACTTTTGATCGGTCCAATCCTAGCCACTATGATCCTGACCACTATGGCCTGGAATAGGCGGTCGGGAAAGTCGGTGACCTCCGATCCCTAAAACAAAGCTTAGAGGGATCGAAGGTTCCTCGAGGGCTTGGAATAGGCGGTTGGGAAAGGCGGTGACCTCCGATCCCTAAGACAAATTTTAAAGCAATCGAAGGTCCCCTGAGGGCCTGAACAAGATGGTCGGGAAAGGTAGCGACCTCCGATTTGTCTTATGAAGCCCAGAGCGATCGAAGGTTCCCAGTCAACGAAAGAGAAGTCGATCTCTAGCGTATGGACCTTCAAAGGAGAAAAGACTTAATCCACACACAAGATGTAAGAGAAGCACGGCGGGCATATCGGAGGTTACCTTCGATATCACGGGATAAGCGTGATTCGATAAGAGTGGGCAAATTGTACAGTCCAAGTACTGGAAATGCCCCTTTGGCCGGAATATCTTCAAGATGTTCTGGGCAGGTAGAGGTATTCTGGGAATTATGTAACAAAGGTAGGGAAGTATAAATACCCTCACCTTTTACTGTAATAGGAATGATTTTTTTAGAGATCTCATGAGTGCTTATAAGATTATTCCATTGAGCAAAGCGAACTCTTTTCATGTTTCTATTTAGGAATCCTTCGGACCCAACAATTAGGATAGCGGTGATAGTTTGGACCAACCGGTGGTGACGCCTTTTTCAAAAAATAAAGTAAATTAAAAAAAAGACTGTCCGCTCGCACCGCACCACCCACGGCTTCGCGTGCCTCCGCCCGCTCGCCTCCACTCCGCGTGCGCCGCCTGCTTGTTGTGGCCCCTTTGTCGGGAAAGGAGGAGGGGAGGGGTTGTGGTGTGGGAAGGGCGAGGGGCGGCTCCGCGCCGCGGCCTAGCGCCGCCGCTGCACAGCAGCCCCTCGCATCGCTGCAGGGGAGGGTCTGCGGGAGAAGGAAGGGGTGGCAGGGGAGGGGAGGTGGCGGCGGGGAGGGGAGGGGAGGCAGGGGGAGTGGAGGAGCAGTGGCGTGAGAGAGAAGGAGATGGGAGTGGGAGAGGATTGAGAGGGAGATAAAAAAGAAAAGAGATTTTCATCAGCGCCGGCCGACCCGAATGTAATAATATCCGTCGAAACCTATCGATCCGGCGGTGATGCCATTATCACCGCAGGTTCTATTTCTGATGGATTATCACCGCCGGTTTGCACCGAACCGCCGGTGATGCAGTGTTTGCTATAGCAGGTTCTGTAGCTGTGCCAGCAGCTTCGTTAACATCACGTGTGGTGGACGCTGCTTACAGAAGAGTCGTCAACCCGCAGCCGCAGGATCCATGGCGCCATTATTGCTATCTGCCAATGTCGTCGGCGGCGATCCGCCGACCGTGAAGTCACTGACTGCCCTTCTTTTTGTCAACGGCGCCGGGGTTCTCGTCCGCGTGCCGCGCGCCACCGTCGACGTCCTTCTTCCGCGTTCCTTTTCTGCCCGTACGTGTCGCACTCGATTTTCTCTGGTCGTGCTCGCCGCGTTATAACGTCGAAGCAAAAGACGTCGATTCACGTGGAGCACGCAGTAACGACCTGGATTTCTACCGTTGGAGCACTCATGTGGAAAAGCATTATATTAAGAGTCTGACGTGTTGGATTTCAAATTTTGTCCAACCAAATTATGAGCAGGTGAACAAAATATATGGGCATACTAAATTTATTTACCAAAATATGGGCAAGAATAGCAATTGGTTCAGTACCAAATTGTGATAGCTAAAATTTTAGCTATTGATTGATTTAATGCTAAAATACAAATACCATAAGTGGGGATTGGCAAGACCAACCAAACTATAGGTGAGCTGAACGTTGCCGATTTGCCAATAAATTTTGCATGCCAATTTTTGCGAACGCCAAAATTTATGAGCTTGCTCTTATTTTAATGGGGTCCATTTTAGAACCCATCCAATCAGGCTCTAAATTCACGCAAATATTTTGTAACGGTTGTTTGTTTGTGTATAGCTCTAAATTCCTCGCAAAAGAATATGGCTCTAAATTAAATTCACACAAACGCCTTTTAAAAGAATCTCAAAAGAAAAATGAATGGTCTTTTTATATACCAATTAAAGCTAAAAATCTGGATTGCCAAAGTGAGAAGTATTTTTGTGTGTGTGGGCGCGCGCGTGTGGATATCCGATCCCCTACGGAAAAAAAATCATGCGGATGTGTACTCTCTCGTATATAGCCCATTTATTATGTATATGCCTATTACAGTGTAATATGATTCTTTTACTTCAATATTTAAAAAAATTAAGTACGTATATCATTTTATGATTATTAAGGATGGATGGGTACAATAGCTACACAAGGACACACGCGCATGGTGATATGTGTTTATTTCGTTCCTTTTATGAGACGAAATTTCCGGTAATTGTGGTGAGAGTAATTCCTCTTCAATGTGTTGAGGATTCTTTATTTATGTATGTGGGTATATTGGTTTGTTATTACTTATTTATATCACTGTTAGAATTTGAAATCATTTTTAATGAATTTGTAGTTTAAAATAACTGTACATATATGTGGTCTTATTTCATCCATTTCAAATCGTTTTAGATGACATGCATGGAACAATTGAAACTGCGAAATAAACCCCGGCCCCCACTTGAAATGGCCAGTCGGTTTATAGACGCTATGCTGCGATGTCAGTGCTTATTTTAAAAGTTATCATGTTGAGAAGTTGCTATAGATAATCTACTGAAAAATAGCATATATACCTTAAATAGCAGTAACTAAGTACTACTATGAGCTAATACATACAGTATATACTACATCCTTTGACCAATGCATGCATAATATAATATGGTCCACACTAATTAAATTACCTTGAAGAAATCCGATCCTTTCATTGTTTAAGCTCTTTTATTACGCCAGGTACAAGCAAATCGGGCACACATGGACACATGGAATAATAGTACTACATGAGATTCTCAAATGCTCACGACACATAGTTCTCAGAACTGAGAAGAGATAAGGACGAGGTAGATCGAGGAACAAATTAAGACAGTCCAGGAATGTAATCCTTGGCAAGCAAGCTCGTTATCTCTGCGCAGTCACATGATACAGCAGTCATCGTCATCATCATCAGAAGAAAACGCCCAATTCTCCAGCCGCTTTCTATGCTTCTCCACGATTTCTTTTGCTTTACGCACGAGCTCACTGAAGGACATTTCGGACAGGTCGCGCTTCTTGCAGATCCGTTCGGCTTTCGTCTCGAAGTCAGAAACCAAATCAGAATCTACGCTGATCAGCTTCACGTTTACGGTATCACAAAGGGATGCCAACGCCCCGTGCAGTTCTACGTAGTTTGTCGACCGCCTGCGGCTATCGGAGTCACCCTTCAGTACTTCGTTTAGCACCTGCATGCAACGTGAATATATAATTCAGCTTATTATATCCGTAGTAGTTGACAAGGATAGATAGATAGATAGCGTACGTTTTGAATGTCACGGGTCATTGCAACTCTCAGATTGATGAAAGCATCATCGTCCTTCCTGTAGTGCCTACACAGATGCTCCAGGATATCTGCTTCACTTTTTCTGTACTCCTTGTCCTTGTCCTTCTTGTCCTTTAGAAGAACAGTAGCAAGGGCATCAACAATGCCGACCTGTGCGTTGAGGATCAACTTGCAACTGTTTAGACTTGTGAGGGACAGCTGCGCCAGCGATTCACCTGCCAATTTTCTGAAGCTCCTGTCACTGCCGTCGAGAAACTTGAGTAGCAGCGACTTGATGAAGCTCTCTCTGAGTTTCTTGTTTCTATCTTTGTTTTCCGAGGGCGAATCATTCTGCTGACTCATATTCATGGCGGATATTATCTGTGTTTCTATGCTGGCTTTCTTGTTCCTTTCTTTGTTTTCCGAGGACAAATTCTGCTGACTCGTATTCACGGATATTATCTGTGTTAGTCTTAATGAGCGATCTCTGCACCGCAGTGTCCGCTTTGCATTTCTGGCAGTCGAGCATATTCTGCAGGGTGGTGGTCCCGTTTTCGTGCACTAGGAATTCACTTAGCTGCTGCACATTGATGGATTTCAAGCTGGCAGACGCGGCGAGTCGGTTTATAAGCTGCATGCCCAGCCGTGCTATCGACAACCATTCCTCATGTTCTTTGTCGTGGAGTTCCTTACACTTTACAATCACCGTGACGATCTTCCTGGTGATACCATCCGTGTTGCTCATGTGCTTGAAGTTTTCCTCGTCCTTGGCGAGCTCGGAGAGGATATGTATGCCTGTACTATACACTAGAAACACTTGGTATTTCTCCGAGTCCGATCCTTGGGAGGAGTCTGATCCTTGGTGTTCCAGCAGCGAACATATGTTCCTAATACCATACATGATCTTGTCCAGACGGATCTCGCTGGCAAAATGCGCCACGATCCTCATGGCGCGCAGCCTCATCTCGCTGATCTTCCCGCCATCTTCGTCTTTGGAATCTAGCATCTGAACCAGTATCTTGACGGCGTCGCTGGACAATGTGGACCCGATCATGTTCTTGATCAGGCTGTGCTGGCTCTTCACCACACGCCCCGGCAGATTGACGACCGTCAAGTTGAACCTCGTCCCGGTGATGTCGTCGGAAGATGACGCCGACGCAACCATTCTCCTTATCCGCCTGTGCTGCCTGTCCCCCGTAGGCTTCAGCTGCCGGATAAGCGTGTCCAAGATCCTCGCCGCGGAGAGGTAGTTGTCTGGGGAATTGGACGCCATCAGGTCCACGGCGTACGTGATGAGGTTCCTGCCCCTGGCAAATGATAGGTCCTTCTCGCATCCTTCCCTGATCATGCGCAGATAGTCTGACACTGGTTCCCGTGCCTCGTCTTCCTCGTCTATCTCGTACGCTTCGGCCACTTGCTGCACCAGTGTCTTCTCCACGGATGCAGAGATGGCCCAGTAGTAGAAGAGCACGCCCTGTAACAGAGCCAGGGAATACAATACGAGTAGCGCCGGCTTCAAGTTTCCCTTTTCTCCGGACCACATGTAACCGTGCCTGACAATGGTTGTACGACACAGACGCCAGAGAGAGATCCAGGGGGATACAAACAGCCCAAACATGTACAGAGCGAACAGCGGGCACAGCAAAATGGTGAACACCAGCAGTCGGACCTGTCAGCCGGAACTCCGGCTATCACCTGGGAACACAAGAACACACACGCGAACACGAGAAAGTTTTTGGGCTGCCAAAACGTCGCAGCATTTTCTGGCTCTATTCATCCTTTTATTCGCGATTACATCCAACGGAAAAACCAGCGCTGGAGCGCTTCTCCCGCCGCGATATTGCCGCGTCCATCCCCACGACGCGCGACGGGAGAGCGAGTCCAGAACGCGGAGGACTCGGACTACGCGAGCTATTCTCGCCCACAACGCACGCACGGCTGCACACAAGTCGTGAGCTCATGCATGGACCCTTGACACGCTAACAAACTAATAGCTAGACACTTGAACAGGCTTGACATGGCAACAGGACCATACCCTTTATACTGCACAGCCAGTACTGATCCTTCCGCGGCAACGCAACGGAGAGGGCAGCCTCCCGTAGGCGCGTGAAGGAATACCCGATATGGCTTATATTCCTCTTCAGGAAAACGTTGAATACGCTGTTCAACAAGCAGAGATAGAATGATGGTAGGTTATTAGGTAAGATGTGCATGGAAAAAAAGCTACTCTCTCCGTTCCAAACTATAGGTCGTTTTGGCAAATCTAGATACAGAGATTTTACTATACATCTAGATATAAATTATGTCTATATATATAGCAAAATTTATATATCTTGATTTGCCAAAACGAACTACAATTTGGAACGGAGGGAGCGGTGTTCACTACTGATGAATGAGAGCCGATACGCCACTATAACAGATTAGATTTCGGGAAAAGAGGTGCTAATTAAATTTGTTGCTCAAGCCTTATCCAACATGTAATGAGTGTCTTCAAGCAACCCTTGACACTATATCATGATGTATGAAAAATGGTCACATTAGGCCATTAATGTGATTTTGATCATTGAGTGACAACACAATCAATGGAACTAACAAAGTTTGTCAAGTGAATGATCTTAGATCCAATGAATGAAATATAAGCCCTAGCAAAGCAAGAAATGAAAAAAGAACTCAAAGAAGTCTCGAATTGGACAAGTTCAGCATGAACAGGATGGCCTCAAGAATGAACGGTGCGGCCTAATGCAGAATTCAGACGACAATCGAGTGAAGAGAAGCCTTCAGCGCCGGATGAACCAACATTGTACCGGATGATCCGGTATAGTTGCCAAGAGGCATCAGTGCAAGTGTGGTTTAATTATGCAGGGAGCATGTTTGGCGGCACAAGGTTTTGGTAGAAAACCCTTCAGCACCGGATGATCCGATGGGCGTCAGATGAAGCGTCAGAGCAATGACGCAAGCAAAAGTGGCTTTTGGGAGAAACGGATCCGACACCCACCCAGTTAGAGTATCAGTTCATCCGGTACTACTGCACTTTTCCTGGCATTTGGAGCAATAGCTTTTTGGAGTTGTTGGGCTATTTATACCGCCTCTACTCGCCCATTTGAGGTTGCTGAAGTCTAGCGGAAGCTCATACACATTAAATAAGATATTCAAGCCATCATAGTGCTTAGTGATCACATCCAAAGGCTTTAGCACATGCTTTGAGAGTGTTAGTGCTAGGTTAGGCCTAGAGAGAGTAAGAGAGCAAGGTGTTGCTGCCCTGTGCTTGTTTATAGAGTGAACCACCACTGCAATCTTGTTGTGCCAGACCCTTGGAGTCTTGGTAGCTCATCGGCAAGTCATCGACCCTCCCGCTTGGTGTGGAGCGGCGACAACGACCGTGTTCGGGGAACAAGGAGACCCCTCCTTCATGGGAAGCTCCATAGTAAAGACGGTATCAAGGTGACCGGTGCAAGAGGTGGTGAGCATTGTCTTTGTGGCAAGGTCCTCATCTACGTGGCGTGAGCCTTTAGTGGCGAGACCAAACTCTTAATGGAAGAGACTTGGTGACCAGGAGCATATCCTTGGTGGAGCTCAAGCGTGGGCTAGGGCAGGCTTTTGCCCAACAATACCACAGGAAAAAAATCGACGTGCCGACTTTGGATTTCCCTAACCCACTCCGTTACGTTTCCACATTCATACTTGCAACTTGTGTATTTTTACTTTCTTAGTGTAGTATCTTGTTAGGATTAGCTATAGCTTGAAATTTTTTTTGTTTGGGTGGTTTGAATCACTAGACGAACCTTAGTTGCACATTTAGATAGTATGTTCTAGTTTTATTTTGTGAAAACTAGATGGAGATCATAGGTTAAGGTTTCAAGTTGCCAAATTCATCCCCTCAGACTTTTAGACAACGAGCACCGATTCCTTTCACATGATCTGATGAAGCACATTAGAACCTTTTGGTGGGGCTTAGAAGAGGGGAAAAGGAAGGTGCAATATAATCACCAAGTTCCTGGGTCAATAAGATCAAGTATAAGGAATGGGAACAAGGTACGGTTCATGGGATATATTTTACAAGATGAGGATAAAAATGCATTTTTTAGAAGGCCCCTGTTTTTAGGGAACGTTGAGAAGTTCACTACATCTAATATTGGCAACAGGCACGGTAGCACCCGATTCGTCCCAAGAAGTTACGAACCGCGGGATTAACCGCCCCTACAAATCACCATCATTTTTAGGGACAGACCAAAACATGAACCGCCCCTAGTACAAGGATTTCTATGGTGGCTCGGACTATGAACCGCCCCTGAAAATGAACCGCCCCTAGTACAAGGATTTCTATGGTGGCTCGGACTATGAACCGCCCCTGAAAATCGATTCGCCCATGAAAAACAAGATTATTTTTATATAGCTTTTATTAAAAATACTACATATTTTCTCTCATATACCCAAACATATTTTACATGTAATATACTACATAAAAGTTCTTGTGTATAAGTTCCAATAACTGTTGAACTGATTTGTTGTTTTCTTTAATTTACATAAATTTTTGTGGTCTTAGTGAAAGTAATTTCAATTTGAACTACTAGTATATAAAATTATATTCAAAATATATTAGAAAAATATTTTTAAAGACATATGTCTTATTTAGCTCATATCCTAAAAATTGATGAAGGGTTCCATTGTTCATTCAAACTCAAAATTACATCTTTATTGCAAATAATACTAGCAATACCTAAACACCATATGAAAATTTCATAAATTAGCTTGGATTCATTTTATAGGTGCATAAGCTTTTCATCAAAAATTAAAACCATTTTACAAAGATTAAATTATACATTCATAAATGGGTACATTTCTTACACTGTTTCATATAACTTAAGGGAAACTTTGACATTTTTACACATTAGAACTATATTTCTGCTCATATCCATAGAACATAGTTTTTACACTTCATTTCGTACATATAAGTTATTGTGAAGGATTTTCAATAATTTTTGAACTAAATATTTATTTTTATAGTTTAAATGAATTTTTTATAGTTCAAATATAAAATGAGGAAAATATTTTTAGGGGTGTGAGTGGGAATGTCACCCTCCCCTCAAAAATATATTTTTAGGGATGGGTTGAAATATCACACTTCCGTGAAAATACATTTCTATTGGGTGGATGATATTTCCACCTGCTCCTAGAAATCCTTCTTTATAATTATATGAAACCCTCTTTGCATGCGTTTTAGGGGAAACACTATCAAATTTTCAAGGGCGTCTCCTCTCCTCCCCGCACCGTCACCCATCACTGCCAAGGACAAGAACTTCCATCCATGCCTTGTTATTTTTATTTTGATTGGATCGATGGGTGGAGGACCACATGCGCGTGCCCACGAAGAGACGCTGCATGCGTGTGTGGGGGGTGGGCTTGGGGAGTGGTGGAGGGGCGCGGACGGTACGGTGGAGGGGCAGCAGGCGGGTAGAGGAGCAGACGTGCTGAGGGGCGACGTGGAGGGGTGTAGACAGGTGGTGAAGGGTATGCGGGGCGGCGCAAGGGGGCAGTGGGAGCGTGGATGGGTGGAGCGGGCGCCACTCCCCCGTGCCGCTCTCTCCCTTGCTCCGCCCTCTTGCTCCAACGTCCTCTCCGTCGACACGTCGCTATCTCTACTACTAAAAGAGGGTTAAGGGTGACAAAATTTTCTATCGTCTTACCCCCCTCCCCCTTGCGACGTACGTCGCCCCCTCCCCCCCAACTCGTATCGTCCGTCGTCCAGCGAACGTTGATCGTCCATTTCAAATTTGTTAGCATCTACGGCAGAAAATGGATCCCGGAACGCCCGCCGCTGCTAATTTGTTTCAAAAATCCTATAACTGGGGCCACCTCCCGATAATGGGGTGAGCTAAACCCTAATGCCTAAACCCCGAATCATTTTATGTTTAGCCCACCGTCACGCCGTCGCCAAGCCGCGCCTTTGCCACGCCGTGTCACGTTGCTCCGTGGCCGCAGTCGTGAGCGCCGATTGCTCCAGGCCGTCGTAGCAAGCGTCCACTGCAACAGCAGGCAACCGTTGCGATCGCCGACTGCCCCGGGCCGTCGACGCGAGTGCCGACCTTCATCTTTGATCTTTGATCTTTGATCCATAAAATCAGTACACGACGGTGAGGATCCTTCTTTAATTTGTTACCACGTCGTGATAGCTCGTCAGACCTGAAGCGTGACTTCACCTGGGTACAGGCCCTGGGCGTCACCTTCGGCACCGGCCACCGCCTCTACGTCGGCGCCCGCAGGTCCATCGAGTGAGACGAGGACGAGGACCACATCCAGATCACCTTCGGCGCCGAGCCCGTCGACATCGACGCCGTCAAGAAGGCCCGCTAGGTGTCCCAGGTCCTGGACGGCCTCTACGTCATGCGCATGGACACCGTCAACACTGTCATGGTGGAGCTGGACGGCGTGTTCAGCATCTCCGCCAACGCCGTGCCCATCACCGACAAGGACAACCGGATCCACAAGTAGGGCAAGACGGAGGGCGACAGCCTGGTGCACCTGGACTTGGGCTTTCAGTTCCACAACCTCATTAAGGACGTCGACGGCATGCTCAGACTGCTCGCCAGGCAGACCTACGCCAAGATGCGTGTTTTCTCCATGGCGTAGGACGTGAAGCAACTTCGTCCAGGGATTTAATTTTAACGATGTATGTTTTTTGTTTTTCTAACTGATGCCAGCCTTCATCTTTATTCTTTGTTTCATTAAATCAGGGTACTGTCAGGATCCGCTTGTGTTTCCCCATTGTGGTAGCCCGTCAGATCCTAACCGCTTGTGTTTCCCCATTGTGGTAGCCCGTCAGATCCTAACCCCCACGTTGCATGTTGTATCAAGGTACTTGCATTGTTTTCTCCATGGCGCGGGACATCAAGCAACTTCGTCTAGGGATTTTATCTAACAACGTTTGTTTTTTGATTTGCTTGAATGCATCAGGCCATGAATTCTTAGAGCACATATCTTCGCGAGATTTTACCCCCAGGTATAATTTCTTTATGGTGCACATAGAATGTGTAAATTATCTGTACCCTTGATCAATTCGAATTATCAATGCACATGTTACATTTTACTGTATTTCTAGGTTCACAAATTAATGATGACGCCATTGAGATTAGAAGACAACGAGAGAGAATCCGATCTGCCGCCATGACTGATGATGAACAAAGGAATGAAAGAAATAAAAAGCGGTGTGAGGCTTCTTATAGGAGGAAGAAGGATGACGCACACAACAAAGAAAATGTGTCAGGTTGGTATATAATTAGCTGAGTAGTTATAGCAATTATTTTTTATTCATGGTAAAGTGACGTTATGCCCAGATTCTGACCACCAATGCAAGCTGTACACATGTACGTGGGACTTTTGCACTCGTACAAGCCAACAGCATAGTTCCCCATGGTCATGACCACCAAGCCGAATCGATCCACAAGAACTTCTCTACTCCACCTCAGTCTACTATCAATTCAGTCAGACACCACTGGCCACGTACCAGGTAATGATAAACTTTTATTTCTTGTAGTATTGGCGTCAGCTCATTACCGCTTTTAGGTGATCGTTGTCTTAAGACGTTGTGAACTTTCTATAGATGGGAACCTAGATCCAAGTAATGCGAATTGGCGACTAGAGTAGATGTTACAAGCAATGCAGCCATTCCTACCATAACCGAAATGAACACCTTGTGGGTATGTGTGGCCTTTTCCTTCTTAATTACACTTATCTTTATTTGATGTATTAAATTAATGGGTTTAGTATTTGTCTAATATGTACTTGATCAGATGCAACACCAGACAACACGGGGATGCTTGATTTGTCTTATGTCTACACATCATTCCCACCACGTACACTACACCCCATCAGACTGATTTTACTTGTTCTTGATGTTGCTCGGGGTTTTGAACTAATATACTCATTTGTTGTACACTTATCTTTGTTGGATAAATTTTCTGTGGTTTGTGACTGTTCATTATGTCTGGATTTTTTTAAATAAATTGTATTTGTTATTGTTTAATTGTGTTTAAATATGGATTCCACAATTGGATTGTGACTGGTTCAAAATTTAATACTTTTAATACTAGGCAATGAAAATGATATCCAAGTGTCAATCTAAACTTAACCAATCATGCAGAGAGCCCGGGAGTGAGAGACAAAGCATGTATGACGGCAATGACTGACGAACAAAGGGTCGTAAAAATAAATGGCGTCGTGAATTTTATCACGCAAAAAGACAATTATCATTAGTGTCTCATGTAGAGCAAAGAGTTAACAGAAATCAACAGGACCAAGAAGCATACCATGCAAGGAAGGAAGCAAGCCAGATGTTAAATGAAAAAGCCTCAGTCTAAGAAGGGTGTGGAGTGGAATAGATCACGCGTGAGTGGTCCAAACCCTGTAGGGATGAGAGCCAGATCCCAGAATTGCTTGGTATGATAAAAAAAAAACAGAGGGATGCGGGCATTACTGGCGTAGTGGTGATGTTCACGTAGATCGACAGGCGGATCCGAGCAAGGTTTAGCTTCGATTATCTTGGAGTCTTGGACCCTTCTTGGGTTTTGTGCAGAGCCGATTCAGAAATCAGATGTCGTAGTTGAGTGAGCCAGTACTCATGGGCGCTGAGACAGTGCCCTATGTCCCGAAGATGTTCTCTGCTAAGGACCCTCCAAAGCATGTAAGTATCTGTATCCTTCTATACTGCAATCTTGTTCTGAGTGATACTAACTCATCTGTCCATTTTATTGCAGCAGGATGTGGATGTATATAGAAGTAAGCCGCCGATGCCGGACATCACACGTCTGCGGCATCTGGTGCCATCAGCGTACCAGAAGCCGGTCTTTCGTCATTCCCATGATCCAGTCAGTACAGACGACGATTAGGACAGCGACGATGGTCGCACCTTGGCTGAAGTGATAAAAAGCCACGGTAAGAAGACCGCCGAGGAGGGCAAAAGCTCTCCTGGTGATGATCTTTTGCCCAGCCATCCATGGGGACCAAGAGCCACCGCTCGGAAGCGCAAGGCGAGCGCCTCACCAGCTGGCGATGACATCGGAGCGTCCAGGTGAGTGCTTGTCATTGCATTTCGAGTACCTTTCTTGCTTTCGCTTGGGCGTTTTCTGAGCCTTTTTCATTTAACATCTGGTCTAAATCTTGTGTTCCTTGCACCTTCGAGTTCCTGATCTCGGCGACACCCCACCTACAATCTACCACCTCGGGGTATCCGTCGGTGGGCTTGGAGGTTAAAACACCGACAGCCTACACAAGATGAAAAAATGATTTCCGAGCCGACTATCTTCATCTGGAATCCATCGCAATGGAGAATCAACAGTTTAGACCTGAGCTTATACATCCTGATGTAGTAGGGCTCAGAGTCCAATCTGAAGACTGGGTTGTTCTGGATCTAAATGGAACAACATCGGAATAGGATGCTCATAACTACCCGGATGAAGATAACCCAGCTGTCACCTACCACTCACCCAATTGCAAAATATTATGTACGTCAGGGAGAGACAAACCTTATTGGCTCGAGCAATCGTCAATTTGAATCGACCATCAGTAGAAGAACAATTGGGTATTTTGCCGATGCCACCAACGAATTGGAAGACCCAACGCAATCTATTGTTGACAACAATGGTGAATGCAACCTCTTACTTAATCTGATTCATTTTATGATCAATATTATATTTCACTAAAGCTTTACTCTACTAGATTAATTAATGTAAATGACGCCATAAAGGCAGGAATGAGGGCACATTGCCATAATGTATCCTATGACGATGATGACCTAATACATATTTCATTAATTATAATTGTAATTGAATATTTTTAAAGGAATATTGGAAATTATTTCCTGCTAGCATTAAACACTATCTTACACGCATCACAGAAAAAAGATATACAATAGGTTTCGTTGGTTGTGGATCCGTGAATGGATTTTATTGGTTAATTGTCTCAAAAAAAAAGTTTATTGAATCAACCATTTTCGTGTTACATGTTACACTATGGTAAGACAATATTTATTATTTTGGTGAATGATCTTTGTGCTGCTGTAATAATTTTTTTGCTGCCCGTAGCAACGCACGGGCACGAACCTAGTTATATTATAATTTTTCACATGCAATTCATGTGTAAAAAGTTGTAATTAGTGGTGAGTACTGTTCATTATAATTTTTTCTAGCAATTCATGTGATGAAATTTCAAATCTAATCATATCAAGCCATGGTGGACGTGGCGGTCATCACGACCGTGATGGAGGATGCTGGATCTGCAATACTCCTATTGTGGCCTAGCCTCCAGGTGCTCACTTTCTAAATAGTTTTCCCCACGTGCAGCCTCGCAACTCCAGCCAATCAGCGCCCTAAATAGTAACATCCTCATCTTATTATAATTATTTTATTTGACGATGGATAACTAAATTTAATCTACTTTATGTAGGTTCTCGATCTAATAGATGGCTTATTAAAGTAGTCGTAGCATTAGATGGTGTACTCAATGGTATATGGTGTACACAACTTTATGCAATTAACTGTCTCTTTTGAAATATGTATCGATCCATGATGGTCCAAACTGTAGGAATCGGTCAATCATCACCTATAAGATATAATTTTGAAAAATTCACCGTTTAAGCGTGCCTAGCTTATGGAGCTGGGTATTTTGTATCAGACTTCTCGTATTATTGGATAAAGAGGCTTGAAGAGGGTGAAACAAAATGTGACTGCGATTAGTGAGAGGTTTGCACGGAAGAATCATAATAATATGGTATGGAATGTTTTATTGGTTAATTATGTTATTTTCATCTTATAGAATTTTTAATATGCTACAACTTTTTTTGATTAATCATGTTTTATTCACTCTTATAGAATATGCTTCTAACAAGCATTGCATCTCATTGAGCTTTAGTGCTATTTTCTCTCAAGCCATTAAGATGTTGGGATGTCGTTGGCACAGTGGAGGGTTTGATCACACTAGTCTAGATGACAAGTGGCGGGACCATGTCAAGTTTCATACGGAACCATACTCTAATACAGTGTTTACCATCTATGAAAAAAGTAATTGATCATCTTTTGAATCGAGGGAGAGTGCACTTATTAATGCTCTAGTTTATATTGACGAGGTACTTAGCTACAACATTAGAGGTATCAACTATGTTTGATATTTAATGAGGCGTAGTGAGATGTGACTTATATTGTTTGTTATATTGGCGATGTTAAGTATTGAAGTATGGACATGTGATGCTTGTTATATATGAGACTTTAAATGATGGTGTATGAACTTGTAATCTGTATTATATTAGGCATCTTAATTATTGATGTATGAACTATTGATTGTTGTAATATGTATTCAGTATACGAACTTTGAGTACATTAACATTGGCAACAATCAAAATTTTAAAAATTTGACATGAAGAAAACTAAAATATAGTGGGAAATAAAATTACAGGGCAGTCAGTGTCATCGATTGCCCCTCGAAAAACATTTGCAGGGCGAGTGAAGGTCTGGACCACCCCTAAAAATATATTTTTAGAAGCGGGTGATGATTTGGTGTGACCTGTCCCTAGAAATACATTTTCAGGATGGATCAAGATCCGCCACTACAAATTCTTTATTTGTAGCTGCAAAAAGTAGGAACGGACGTCTACCCATCCCTATAAATATTATTTTACCCGCTCTACAAACATTTTCGGTAATAATGTTCCTAGTTATATAGAGGTGCAATGGGTACCTTGGGAGAACATGATTATGCCAAAATGATTTGACGTGATGGGTTTCAAGGATTTGAGATTGGCCGGGACTGTGGACGAGGGGGCGGAGGTGGGATCGTCAGGACGAAGAAGAAGACGAGGAGATAAGAGAAGAGAAGATTAGGAGATAATGGGTTTGGTGGGCTGGAAGCTAACTATGTTAGCGGGCTTCCAGTCACCACATAGAGCCCCCGCAAGGAACCTGATCGCGATCGGGCAGGACACTGGATTATACCAGTAAATAATGTTAACCTTCCCTCCAAAAAAATAAATAATATTAACCACGAACCAAACAAAGCTAGCAATTCCTTCTCGCAACTAAGAGAAATAAGTAGTCATAAAAGCAGTGAAATAATAAAACAAAGAAACATGATGTTGACTCACCTTGTGTGAACCAGTGTAATCACCGTGAGACTCCAGAAGTCCTCCCTGGCTAGATTGGTGACAAATCCACCTAGGAGGACAACGGTGGACCATGTGAAGATCAGGATGCCTGTCCCCGTCACAGCCATTGACAGGTAACCCATGGACACCGCATAGTCGTTGATGAAATGAACTTCTGGCCATTTCCCGTCAATGAGCCCGAGGTGATGATGACGGCTGGCATTTCTCTCGACTATGGGGGCCATTCTTTCTCTAGATATTCGATTCACGACATGTAAGCAAGATGCTGGTTAGGCGCCAAATAATTAACATGGTTTCAGTATACGATATCATAAATACATATCATCGCTCATCCACAGTAATCAATTCACATTAATTATGAATCAGCCAAACATATCCGCACGTACAACACCAAATAAGTATACCATGAGAATACATTTCATGATTTATTTGATAATACTAATTTGGTGCCAAGATATTGATATATTTTGATATAAATTTGATCAAACCTAAGATCATTTGACTTAAGGAAAAACTTAAAAATAGCAATATTTTAGGAAAGGAGTAAGTATGCAATGCAAATCAGGCTCCTAAAAGGTTGTCACATTAGTCGATGCAACAACTCTCTTTTAGGTAACATCTTCTGCTCTTGTGGGAGCTGTGCCGTCGTATTATATATGATGCTTCAATGACGTGTTGCATGCCACCAGGTTCACCGTTGACTGGGCGGCTGAACTACGAGGTACACTGCATAGTGGAGCCCAAAGGATAATATGATGGGACACTCCAATGGCAGAGAACACACATGGATGTTTACTGACACTATCGGATCAGTTATAGGAATGTTTACTCTGCAGTACTTCTACCATTGGCTTTGTGTAATGTTTTTTTTTTGCCTAAGGTAGTAATTAAGACAGACAAATTGTTGTCTGTACTCATGTATGTGATTGTGCATGTATTTGAATAAAAGAACAAAACCTATTTTCAATTCACATTTTCTTTGTTTTGTTACGGCAACGCGAGACATGCATGGTGACCCATCTAACCTAGCAAAAGGTGAGACAGGTAATAAATATTTCAATCAATATGCCTGAATCATTGTAGAGATGGTTCCTACAGTGGTTCATAGCAAAAGGTACTCATACCATATCCTAATAAACTATCCATGAAAATAAAATAATAATTTATCTCTGCTTTCCCTCCTCCCTTTCTCTCACTCTGTCCTTCCTCCTCCCTCTCCTTGTCCCCTTACTACCACTTATTTTTGCACTGACCATCCTGAACATGCGATATCTACAGCCTATTGTTACTGTGCCCACTGCTAAGAACTATTTTGTCCGAACACATTGGCTTCGTCCCGGGTGAAAGAGTCTTTCAAGGCGCTAATTAAGTGACGCACCACAGTATCATGCTCCCACATGTGTTGCCTCTGCCACAGCTACTTGTCAATAGTGACGAGGTTTTGCCGGTCGCCTTTTACAAATCGTGAGACGCCCTATTGGATGAGAGGCGCGATTGACGGACGATGCCGGTCTCTAATGACTCGGGTTTTTTTTTTCCCTTCTCGTAGTGGATGCCAACGCATGGGTTAACATCCCAGCTAAATTACATTATCATCTAGCTACTTGTGGTCGGGACAGAAGGCTTCTCGTCGGATGCCGTGCATATATACTATTAGTCGCAGTAATGCAAGTATGTCTCGTGCTTAGGCTGGCTGATGGTGGTGACAGTCACGTGCTGCACCGGGTATTCGAGCTGTTCGGGTACCGGGTCTTCAAACCCGAATTACCCAGACCAATTTCAGACTTGATACCCGAAATAGCCTCAGGTCTTTTTAGTTTTCGGTATTTCGGGTTCGGGTTCGGGTTCGGGTTAGATGGGAAGAATTTGGGAACAGGAAATCGAAGAGAGAAAAAATCAGTGTGTGTGGTAGAGATTCCATGGCTCCTCTATGTTTCTTTGCCCCTGTGCAGCCAAGTGGGCCTAAAGCCAACTCATATGTCCAACCCAGAGGCCGAAACGGGTTATGGCATAATCAATGTAAATATTTATTTCAGAGTTTCTGTTCCCCCAAAACAAATGCTTTTAGTTGGATATGGATATGGATAGCATAAAAAGCCATTGAATTGGATGGATATGTCTCAAAGGATGGCTCCCTTGTACACATATGGGCTGGGTTTTTTTTCCTTAAAGTTCCAGCCTCATTCATTCTTAAATGGACTGGTCCGGGCATTTCAAGGGCCGACGCCGGCCGCGGCCCAAACAAGTCAGCGCACTCCGTAGTCCTTACAAAGGGCGCAGAAACAGAAAGAGGGAACAGAATAGCCCTCAAATCCAATTGAAAAAAAATCCAATTGAAAAAAAAAACAAATAGTATAGTACACATAATTGAACGTCGGCATAATAATACAGTATGAAATAAAATAAATCATCAAAGTTCTATAGTTGTTGTTCCTGCTAGCATAATTTCACAAGCAAAACCCAATACCGGAAAAGGCAGTTTACACGAGCAACTTGCATCCAACTTGATGGAAGCTTTGTTGGGGCTGGCCTGCTCATCAGTCGGATCGTTCCCTGTGAATCTCATCCAGGATCACCACGAGAGCCGCGACGAACACGTAGTCGACGTGCGGGAACACGGTGACGCCGAACGTGTCCTTCCCCAGCAGCACATTCGAGACGGTGAACTTCCGGTTCATCTGCAGCATCGATCGCCAAACGGCAAGCACGTCATCAGCTAGACATTTGCCAGATCGACTCCAAAACATGACCAGAACACAGAACCAAATTCTTCTTCTTTTTTTGTTGGTACCCACGCACCTGGGCGATCATGGTGTTGGAGCTGCCGAGGTAGAAGGCGCAGGACCTCTCGAAGTAGCTGCCCTTGATCTTGAAGTCGCAGGCCTGCTCCGCGGTGTTCGAGGCCAGGAAGACGTCCAGCTCCGTCTTCAGCTGGATGATGGAGGATTTCTTCGCGGTGAAGAGCAGGTCGCTCGCGTTCGTGCTGTCCCCTCTGAACACTTCCCATCTGTTGTGCATGCTAAATACCTGATGATGCACAAGGGTGAGAAGATGCTGGAGTGGTATGATTTGTCTGCTTACAGGGCACCTTTTTTTAAAAAAAATTACTGCAATGTTAGCCTCTTAGGAGGATCTGATTTGAAAAGAAAAATGCATGCACATTGGATGCGTTTGTAACAGAATGAAGTCTTGCAGAACTCTCTACAGGACCCCGGTTGTGACAGTACAAGTTAATACAGACGGTTAGAATACGTCGCTGGTACAACAAAGTTCAGAGATTGAGATCTTTTTATCACAACACGTATTTTGAGTAGTCTATAGCTTTCATCTTCCCACCGTTGCTATGTGACGCTAAAATTTGTGATATCATGCTCAGTCTGAATTCTCAAGGAGTATATAGTATGTCCCAACTTCCCAATAACGTCGCAAAGCCCGGTTGCGGAAGCATCCCAAAGCCTGAAGTCCAAATCGTAAAATTTGTTTTGAATCAGAAAGGTTGTGACAGAGATTGCACAGGGAACTAAATTATTGCAATCGTTACCCAATACCCTCTGGTCAACTTCAGCCACGTAGACGATGCAGACGCGCTTCCATGCCAGGAACTTGACGCTCAGATTATAGTAAAACTGATTCTGTTATAAAAAATTGCAGTTCCCCTGAATTTGACTCCCTCATTCATTCCAGACTGAAACCTCACAGTTTATACTTCTATACTGATCAAGCAGTGGATATACTACAATTTCTTTATCAGGATTTGAAGCACAACTTCATTGCTCAAATCGATCACATCCTGCTCCTATCTTTCCTCTCCAAATCGACCCTCGAGTCAAAGTGAGAAACTTTGAAGAACAAAGAAGAGGAAAAAACAGAGAATGGATCAAGAGTGATGTTTCTTTTTTTTTTTGGTTCCAGGTTCTTGGACCTTTGATTATTTGTAGGAGTCAACACGATCGATCCTCCTGAACTCAGATCAAGCCAATCGAAAGAAAGAGACAAAGAAATGGATGGCGGATCCGCGTATATTTATTAATATTTATTACCTTCTCCTGCATCGAGAGGACGGGCTGCCCGGCGGCGTCGAGCAGCACGCGGCGGTGGCGGACGCTGAAGATGGCGCCCTTGACCCGCAGCACGACGGCGCCGTTGGCGTCGGTGACGGTGAAGTCGCCGTCGGAGAGGCTGATGGCCTTCTTGGTCACCGTCAGCGGCACCACGTACGGCGCGCAGAACTGCGGGGACACCACCGCCACCGGCGCCGCCGCCGGAGGAGGGGGGGGGGGGGGGGCTCCGTAGGGCGCCGCCATCGGATCGGGATCGCCGGTCCTCTCCTGCGGCGGTGGCTTGCTCGGTGGATTCGATCGGCGCCGGTGAGGCGGTGAGCAGCTAGCTTCCGCGTGCCGTTGTACTCTAGTTGACTTGGCGGAGTCCGGGCGCGCGGTTTATCTTGCCAACGCCGCCGACAAAAGGTGGTGGAGGTAGCAAAGGAAGCGCGGCGTCTGTGGGCCCACCGAACTGATGCCAGAATACCAGATATTTTTGGATTTAGCATTACAATTTGTATTGAAATGGTACATCTTTGTTTTCTAAAAAGTAAAAAACAATTTTGTATGAAAATGGTAAAACGGTAACAGTATTTTTGACGAAAATAAGGACATTGCATGACACCCCACGATAAGCACACACCCATTGTTAACACAGTTGAACAATTGATCTCGGTAGCACAATCGTACATGCAACAATGGCTGCATAACACTGGTAACAAGAGAACGTTGTGACAATATCATCGAGGCCGCCGTTGCTTGATCGAACTCGATGGAAGCTTGTGATCGGCATTGTCGACCATCAGTCGAATCGCTCCCTGTGAATCTCATCCAGGATCACAACAAGAGCCGCGATGAACACGTAGTCGACGTGGGGGAACACGGTGACAACGAAGGTGTCCTTCCCGAGCACCACGTTTGAGGCCGTGTACTTGCGGTTGATCTGCATCGCCGTCCAAACGCCAAAGACATTCACTGAATATTTGTAAAGTTCAAAGGAAGATTAGTAGTAAAATCAACCGAGCAAAGTTTTGCACTTATTACTTGAGCGATCATGGTGTCGGAGTTGCCGAGGTAGAAGCCGCATGATCTCTCGAAGTAGCTGCCCTTGATCTTGAAGTCGCAGGCTTGCTGCGCGGCGTTCCCGGCCAGGAAGACATCCACATCTGTCTTCAGCTGGAACACTGAAGCTTTCTTCACAGTGAAGAGCAGGTCGCTTGTGCTCGTGCTGTCCCCTCTGAACACCTCCCATCTGTTGTGCATGCTAAATACCTGACGTAATAAAATGCACCGTTGCTTATTAGGTGATGCTGCTTTATTGGCATACCCACTCTGCTTACTGAAGAATAACACTGACAGTTTTTATTATGTTGATTGGAATTTAAGAAATATGTAAAATGGGTAGAAGCAGTAGAATTTGTATGTTTTCAATATGTCAACAACACAGCTTATATTGACCTTGCTTTTTGTATTGCTAATTCGAACTACCATTTGTAATAGTACTTCACCCTGTTATAGTGTTATGTGATGCTGCCATTATCTTTGGTCAAAAATTTCAGGCTAGATAGAGTAGTTAGTTAGATATATCTGCTATATACTATATTCTTCACAAGGACACCCTGAATCAGTACTGCCTCGAAAAGTCTATTACGGAAAGCTGTTTTGAGAATAAAATAAGCCTGACAGATCATAGACTAGAAGATCAAGTCAACGACCGATCCTACTGAACACGGTCCGGTCGAGCCGTGTACGTGTTTACTTTATGAGTTTGTCATATCACCTTCTCCCGCATGGAGACGAGGGGCTGGCCGGCGGCGTCGCGGAGGACGCGGCGGTCGTGGATGCTGAAGACGGCGCCCTTCACCCGGAGCATCTGGGCGCCGTTGGCGTCGGTGACGACGAAGTCCCCGCCGGAGAGGCTGATGGCCTTCTTGACCACCGTCAGCGGCACCGCGTGCGGCGCGCAGAACTGCGGGGACACCACCGCCACCGGCGCCTGGGGCGGAGCTCCGTCGCAGGGCGCTGCCGCCATTGGGGATCGCGGTCGCTGGTAGCTCGACCTCCTCGGCGGTGGATTCGATCGGCGCACTTGCTCGATCTCGCTGTCGTCCTAGCAGTAGAAGTGGCAGCTCTTCAGCTGGCCATTGTGGTTGGGGTCTGGACGATCTCAATTTATAAACAGGAGTAGGCGCGCGCACGCGGCATAGAAGAAATTTCGTGTGGCCAGCGGTATAAAAAGGATCCATGTTCTGTGCCTGGTGGAGCCCTGGACCAACCAAACACGTTTCCTCTAAAACAAATCCGTGTTTTTAATTAATGGTGTGTTTTCATCTAAATTCCTATATGCTTATGGGCTATTTGGATCCATGAACTAAATTTTTAGTCCGGATCACATCGAATGTTTGGATGCTAATTATAAAACAAATTACATAAATGGAGATTAATTCACGAGATGACTCTATTAAGCCTAATTAATTCATCATTAGCACATACTGTAGCACAATATTATCAAATCATGGACTAATTAGGTTTAATGGATTCGTCTCGCGAATTAGCCTCTATTTATGCAATTGGTTTTATAATTAACCTATATTTAATACTTATAATTAGTGTCAAATATCGGATGTGACGGGTACTAAAAGTTTAGTCTGGGGATCTAAACGGTCCTTTAGTTTATAACCGTGAGATGACTTGACGGCTGACGGTATGGGCTGCAGCGGCACTGTGCATGCAGGTGCAATGGTGATGTTCTGATGTCGGTGTAGTTATTGTTTCTTTAGGGAAAGGATTGCGCCCATAGCCATTTCCCAGATGTAGAATGTATGAGCCGAACCTCGTTAAGGAATGTTGAGGAATATCTTGCCTCACTGCTACTGTTCTCTCGTGTAGTACCCGTGGTCAGGATATTGTGCTTTTCTAATATATTTATCAATACGAGCCCATGGTTCTCGAGCTGTAATTTGTACGTAATTAAAGTTCCTTTATTGGACTTCCGGTATTAGTGGATTAGGTATAGTTCCCTTCTTATCCTCACGCGTAAACACATGTATGTGCAATCAACCTTTATATTTTTTTTATATAATGAAATGGAATTAATGAAAGTTATCCAACATCCATCAACTTTGACTCGCCCGTAACACATGAGTACACTTCGATAAGATCTCCCCGGGCAACTGCCAAAATTATTGCGTGCAATTGACTACTATTATTATTGTTGCAATGGGGATCGCTATGTTCCCTGACGGCTCCATTCTGCCTTTGACCAACTCTAGGAGACAAATGTTAGAGTAGCATCTACTATTAGAGCATGTTTGTTTTCTTTTCAGATTATATAATGTAGCTTATGGTCCAAAGATAATATAAAAGATCATCATTATATATGAACCACCTAAATAATTTGAAATAAGCTATCTTGGTCGATGGTCGTCCAAGTTATTAGATTATTTTTTGTGGTCCGTGATGTGTTTTTGCTATGTTAGTTCTTGAACCATAAATCAGATTATATAAATAATCTATGAGGCAAACAAACAAATCTTTAATATATATATTTTGTAAATTTTGGATTTTTTTTATTTCACGGTGATGGCCGGTTTTATGTGAAAACGTGTGCTCATCGTGTACCGCAACTTGTAATAAGGACGTCCATATATATGCACATGCCCGCTGGGTGTTTTTTTTTAATTCTATGTACTATTAAAAAAAAGCAGCCGATTTCTCTGGATGCATCTACGTGGTGAAATGAAGAAAATCAGTTTGTTGACTTGTTCACCAGCAATTGATTTACGAGCGAACTCACAAAGATGAGCACTTGAAATTTCAACACGGGATGATGGCAAGCAAGCAGCCTAGCACTCATTTGGATTTGGTGCCACCTGTGTTGATGCGTTTTTTCCCATTTGGGCCATCGTTCGTAAGCGCACGAATGGAGGGCCCGCGCAAGTAAATTGGGCTTGGGTTGTATTAAAAAAATCTGTTTTGAACTCGGTTTATAGTGCTAGCTCCCCATTTTTTCAGTCCTCACGAACATCTTCAAGTATTTATGACGCTCTTTTTCTTCTTTTTACACGAACATCTTCAAGTATTTCTGACGCTCTTTTTCTATTTTTAGAAACAGAGTACATACGCAGACGCTCACAAACGTGCATGCACACTTACCCCTATGAATACACGCACGCAATCCTACCCCTATGAGCATCTCCGAGAGATTGAGCCGGTAAATCTTTCAGATTGACAAAGTCACCACAGACGCCTCGCTGTCGACGGAAACGTCACCTACCACTGAAAGCACAGAGCCATTAAATTTTTAACACACGTGCATACACAAATAGGCACCAAAGTTGACTATAATTTTAGCTATAGATTCTTTCATATGTTGCGGTTCAAACACGGAGCATAGGCGTCGAGCTCAACTGGGCCTGCTTCTTCTTCCCTAGGCTTGAGCAGGTATATATAAGCCCAAGCCCAAGTGGATGTGCAAATTTTCTTTTCGAGGTTTAGCGTTAGGCTAAAGGTTGTATTATATTTATCTTAAGTTAAATTTGACCAATTTTAATCAAATTTATAGAGAATTTCTCCATCAAGTTGTGATTGCGAGGAGCTTCATGATAATTCGATAGCATGGCAAGGGACAAAAGTATCTATTGGAATATCTAGAAAGTGGAAAAACGACAATGCTTTTGGCCGTCTACTAGTCCCCTTGGATTGAACCATGGACCCAGCTCAAGTGTCCCGTCCCATCCCGTCCTGACCCATGATTGCCGTGCCACTGGTGCGTGCCGCTCCCTCTAAGGAGGGGTGGTGCCGGAGTTCCTGACCCATGGTCCTCATCTCGCCACGCGTCGCTTCTCCGTCACAACGGTCATGTTCATTCTCCCCGTCGCCATCACCATTGATGGTTGGTGCGCGCTCGCTGCAAGGGAGCCTTCGCCATCCACATGTACCTACACACGGCAGTGGCTATAGGCGCGTGGATGACGTGCTGCTGAAGTATCACACCCTAAAATATTTAATTTTAAAATTTAAATATTTTTTAGATTGTGTTCATCCATTTTTAGAATTTTTCAAGAATATTCCAGATTTTTCTGGTAATTATTCTCTTATCCGTAGAGTTAAATCCATTTATTAAAAAACTCTAAAATCTTTTTCACGAGCTCCAAGTATTTTATTAGAACTTATCGAGTCCCAAACTATCTTCTAGAAAATTTTCCCAGAATTTTCGAATCCTCATAATATATTTTTATGGTTTAAAATATTTATCTAGACTTTTCTAGATTTATTTTTAAGCTTGAAAATATATTCTTGACACATAAAATCTTTTTTACTCGTTTTGGTTCTAGTTCGCCCTACATCCTATTCATGCCGCGCGCAACTTTGAGCTTGGCCATCACCCTGATCTTGTCGTTCATTACTTTTCTATAAACGAAAAGTAAATTAAAAATTTCTCCTTACAGTACAGAAGCAAACATCCTTGCATCTTTCCTTTCCGAAACTTAATAGCTCGTCGAAGCTACCTGACCGACACTCACCTTCGATCGTCTTCCTTCACCGAGTTGGTGTTATCCAAAAGTTTTTCCTGTGAGATGAGGAAGCTCTCAAGGCTATTTTCCCTTTATTTCCTTTTCTCTTTCTAATATTCTTAATTTCTCATCATAGTCGGACCGGTCCGTTATAAACTATCCTCCCTTTTTATTCTATCGTATCCGACACCCTAAAATGCCCATTTGAATTTTCCATCTTCTAATCTTTCTCCCCGATCAACTCACACTTAAAACAATGTTTCGTGGCTCGTTTTTAGTATTTTTCCGATGATGCTCCGTCACTGTCGACTCCGACAAGTAGCATTATCGCTCTTAAACCCTAAACCTAACTTAATGCCCTTTCGCCGTCCAGCTTTTTTTCCCCCTATCTTTACCCTTCTCTCGGCGAATCGATTTCTACCCATCTGGCACGAATCAATTTTGGTCCAACCAAACCTCTCGTTTTTCTCTCTTTTTCTCGACACAACCGGCAGCCAATCACACTTCTCCCTTGCCTTTTTTCTCTATAACATTGCGGTCCCTCTTGTCTTACCCCTCCTGTCCCTTTTGTTTTCACCACGACAACAATACCCCGCAGCAGTGCTCGGTTTCTCTGCGCACGCGCTACAAATCGTTGACCGATTTCGATCCTGCCACGTATCTGGCCTCGTCGTATGCTTGTATGCCGCCCGCCGGCCGAGCTAGCTGCTCACTCTGTGCCATTCTTTGGACTTCATTCGAGACCACGTGTCTCATGATGCTGTTCTCAGTATGCGTGTCATGCAAGCCTAGCCATTCGTGGCCTTAAAAAAATAAGCTGCGACTTGCTCACCTTCTCTTTCTTTTCTTTGTCTCCATGGCCAACTTCTTTTGCTTTCCTGTCTGTTGGTCTACACTGATCTGTTTGCCCTTGCGTTTTCTTTTTCTTCTTTCCGCAGCACCAGACCAGCCTCTTTTTCCTCTCTTTCTATTCCCTTGGGCTGTTTTACTTTTCAGCCCATTACCGAAGCCACTCCTGCCCACCCAAATCAGTTTTTGGCGCACCTGACCAACAGGCAACGCTGCCCAGCCAAGTATCGGAGCAGCACGCCTGTGCAGGTCACCGCTAGGGCCTCGGGCGTGCGCAGGTCACTACAGTATCCTGTAAGTAAATTATAGATTAATTAGATTTATTAAATTCATCTCGTGAATTAGTATTTATCTGTGAAAAAAAATTATAAATAAATTTTATTTAATATTTCTAAATGGTAAATTTTTTTTGATGTGATAGGGCTAAATTTTAGCTCTTCAGAATCAAATGAGGCCTCCAGGCTGTGCCGTCTACGCTACCAATTTCAATGTATGGCATAATTTTCGATAACTTCCCTCGTTGGATAACTTTTGAGCAAAGCATTTACGAAAAGAAAAAAAATTATGTTGTCAGAAGTTCTTATGTACAACTTCTAAAAACAAGTTTTCATGATTACTTTAACACAGCTTTTACGAGGATTTTTGTCTTAAGAATCTTAGGGGAGATGTTTTTGTTTAGTTTTTGAAAACATTTTAGAACACGTATAGTTCTATCACGGCTCAACTTCTCGCAGAAAACAAATTAAAAAGATAGTACAAATCATTCATTTAAGTTTTGTACATAACTTGTTTAAAATAACACGATCGGGCAACTTTTTACAAAACTTTTTGAATAAGATTCAAACATATAGTCGTCAAAGACGACCTATTATTATTCAAATAAGTTATTAATAAACTTAAACTTTGTTTAAAAACAGGGGTACGTCATAGAATCAATATGGATAGATGATATACATCTGTTTTTTGGAGTATCACTTGAGTTTATCTCGGAACCGCACGAATTCATGTATGGTTGGATCCTCCCCCGAATTTAATGAACGTTTGGGCCTGGGGTGGTTTGCGATCTCATCGAGCTTGTGCTTAATAACAGTGAATATTAATAATTGAGATTAAAAGAATACGAGTACATCTATTCTTAGTAGGTACGATGAAGACGAGTGGAAAACGAATAGAAGAAGAGAAAACCTGAAAGAAAAAGGAAGAGGGCTGGCGAATCTGGAGCACCGACCAATCCAGACAACACCCGCACCGCCACGGCGGCGGCTGCTCGTTTCTTTCCCGGCGCCAGCTTCCCCTTCTTTGCCCGGTTGCCCCCCACCAACTCCCTCCTTCCCTCCCTCGTGCGCCCAAGGCTGGCACGAATCAAGAATCCGATTTCGCTACGTGAAGCTCACTGCTCACTGCTCACTGCTCGCCTCGCAGCCCTCCCTCCCGTGCCCGAGTGTTCGCCCGGCCGCGCCGGGGATGGCGGCGGCGAAGGCCGCGGACGGCTCAGCTTCGGCGGCGCCGCTGCTGCTGGCGCAGGAGGACGGAAGCCCGAGACGCGGCGGGGCGACGCCGGCGCAGACGCTGGGGAACGTGGTGGTCTCCATCGTGGGCACCGGCGTGCTCGGCCTCCCCTACGCGTTCCGCGCCGCCGGGTGGCTCGCGGGCTCCGTCGGCGTCGCCGCCGCCGGCTCCGCCACGCTCTACTGCATGCTCCTACTCGTCAGTACCCCTTCCCATCTCTCCCTCCTCTCCTCACCCTGCTTTCTGCTCCAGAGTACAGTACAGTACAGTGCAGAGTCCTCTTTCCCGTGAACTCTGCAATTGTCTGCAGTTCGTTCGTCTTCTTGCAGATCCGAATCGTCCGTAAAAATAAAATTTGGCTAAGGTCGAGACAGCACTGCTGTTGCTACTCTATCCAGATTCCCGATGCTGAGAAGAGAAAAAAAGACAAAATCGGCTCAGTGTTTTCGCTTGAACTCTCAATGCTGCAGTAGAAATTTCAGGCTCTGAAATATAAGTGTTTGCTGTAGCAATACAAATGTCAGACTCTGGTTTACGGTTGGTAGGTACAGTAACAGTACTTGTGTACCAGCAAATTGGTAATTTGTGATTGCCTATGATTTTTGAAGAAACTGAACGCAGAGGACCTTCCATTAGTAGTAGCCCAAAGAAAGAAGAATCTACTGAAAGTCAACAGATTACTAAGACTTTGCCGAGTATTAGCCCAAAAAAAACAAATTGGTTTTGCAATTGACCAGCTATCGGATTCATTTTAAATTTGACTGCCAAAATCCAACGGTTTTCTGACAGAAAAGAAAATTGCTTTCGACAAAGCCAAAAATAATAGTTCTTTTTACTTTCATCTGTTTAGATTTTAATTGTACTTCACTTGAGAATTTTGTTGGTGCTGCTCCACATTTGACAGTATAATTATGACTGTGGCTTTCCTAAATCAAAGAAGATTTCTTTCTGAATCGAACAACTTTGGACTCATTAATTGCTTTCTGTTTAATTTACTTGGTGTCATTTCCAATTTGAAGGTGGACTGCAGGGATAAACTCGAAGAGGACGAACCTGAAGAGTGCTGTCAGGATCACTATACATATGGGGATTTGGGTGAAAGGTGCTTTGGGGCTATAGGTCGGTGCTTGACAGAAATCCTCATCCTTGTTTCGCAGGCGGGTGGTTCTGTAGCGTACCTAATATTCATTGGCCAAAATCTTCATTCCATATTCAGCCAGTTGATGTCCCCAGCTGGCTTCATCTTTGCCATCCTCCTGCCTGTGCAGATTGCACTCTCCTTCATCCGTTCACTGCCTTCTCTTTCTCCATTCAGTATATTTGCAGATGTGTGCAATGTCCTTGCCATGGCAATTGTGATCAAAGAGGATCTTCAACTTTTTGATCATCCCTTTGCAAATAGAAGTGCTTTTAATGGACTTTGGGCAGTGCCATTCACTTTTGGGGTTGCAGTCTTCTGTTTTGAAGGATTCAGCATGACCCTTGCACTGGAAGCTTCAATGGCGGAGCGCAGAAAGTTCCGCTGGGTACTTTCTCAAGCAGTTGCTGCCATTATAACCGTGTATGTGTGTTTTGGAGTGTGTGGGTACTTGGCCTATGGTGACGCCACCAAAGACATCATAACACTTAATCTTCCAAACAATTGGTCGTCAGTTGCAGTTAAGGTTAGTGCAGTTTTCATTAGTTTGCTTCTTCAGTTCTTGTTGCTTACTTAGGCTTGCAGTTTGATTTGAAAATGCAAGATAATAATTTGATATTTTAATATATATATATATATATATATAAGATCTGATCTTGTAAGTCATCAATTATGCACATGATCTCCTATTGACAAAATGTGAAACGAATCACTGTCACACTGGACACAGACAAGGATGAATACGCGTAGTAATTTGGACTGTCTTGAAATTTCATGACCGATTGGCTTTGCATTGAAGTAGCATTCATATTCGCCATCGACGAGAGTAATCTTTTCACACGGGAATTAGATGAAAATTGATATTTTTGAATCACATTTTTTTCCTTAACAATCTGAAATCAATTGGCAGGTTGGCCTATGCATCGCACTGGCGTTCACGTTCCCAGTTATGATGCACCCGATCCATGAGATTGTCGAAACAAGATTCAGATCAAGTGGATGCTTTCAGAAGCTCTCCCACAATGGCGCTGAGTGGCTAGGCCTGCACTCAAGCCGCATCCTCGTGGTGGCCATCCTGACTGTGGTGGCATCCTTCATCCCTGCTTTTGGGTCGTTCATCTCATTCGTCGGAAGTACGATGTGCGCGCTTCTCTCCTTCGTGCTGCCTGCTCTCTTCCATCTCAGCATTGTAGGCTCGTCAATGTCCTTATGGAGGCGGGTGCTGGACCATGTCATTCTTCTCTTTGGTCTGGCTTTTGCCGGATTCGGTCTTGTTTCTGCTCTGTCCTCGCATTAGACAATGGCCCAAATGGCCAAGATGTGCATATCAGGATTTGAACCCTAGACACTAAGGAAGTCATCAGCCTGACAGCGCAACTGACAAATCTGGATCTTGGCTATGATATTCATAGCATTTTATATAATATACAGATGATGCTGGGATCAAGGCTATGATGGGTTGTATTGTAGCTTAGATGTATCTTATGCTTTTTCTGCACGTGGCCCCCTTCAGTTAATCTCCATATGTTTAACTGGCAAGTGCACATGGGCTGTAAATGGTTTATAAACAAGAGTATATTTGGATTGATTTCAACTTGATTTGCTACAGTTCTGGTATTTTTGACCGGGTTTGTTGTGACATCTCTGTAACTTAAGTCGATCCTAGAGACAGAGGTTTTCCTAAGTTTTGTTGATTCCTCTAAAAAAAGATAATAAATATATGCAAAACATAGCAATACTGAGGAATATTTGATCATATCTGTACCTCTTATATCTTGAACATTAAAAATCCAAATATAATCTCTTGGTCAAATTCATAGTTCTCAAAATTGAGAATCAGTCATGAATGCTTCACAAACCTGGCTATCAAGTTCTACTCTTTTATGTCACCGGAAAATTCTCCTCCTATAGTCACATTTTCGATCCAGTTTTTGAAATAATTCAATGACTTCCATTTTATCTCAGGAAACAAGCTAAACTATTGAAATTCACGTGAAATAAATATACCCAAACTTCTTCCTTCCTCGACCACCGCCCGCCCTGCTCATCTCCCGGCACCCGCGCCGCCGCGGCCCTACCCCCCGCGCCCCCCCTCGCCCTGCCGCCGCGTCCCCGTACTGCGCCCCGCGCCACGCCGCGACCCCGCCACCGCGCTGCGACGCCGCGCCGCGCCGCGACCCCGCTCCCGCGCCAGGACGTCGCGCCCTGCGCCACTGTCGCCCTACCGCGAAGTTGCCTAACAAATCGTTTATTCGCCCGGAACAATTGGTTCTTCGCGCGGAACAACTTGTTGACAACATCTCAGGCGTTACCGTGTTACCATTTCAAATTTGTGCAGGTACATTAGTCAAAAATTCCAACAAAAATATGAATGGATAGTTCATGTCACATTCTACCATCATGCAAAAATTAAGATGCAACGGAAACTTGTACAAGATGCAATAGAAAAGTAATCGGTGTGTCAATAGTGCGGGTTGCAATGGTTCATCTAATACCCGTAACTCGCTACTATTCATAGGCTGATTTCTTTTTTTTCTCATTGCACAAGTTTCAATTGCATCATAATTTTTGCATGATGATAGATGCTTGCATGCTCTATCCATTCATATTTTTGTTGGAATTTTAAATACACATATAAAGGTATTATCGTGTTTGATAATACGGTAACATCTAACCCGCTGGTAACACCAGAGATATTTCCACAATTTGTTTCTTCGTCCGGAATAATTTTTCCTCCTTCAGGAATAATTTTAGGAAGAAAGAAGAAGAAGAACTAACCGAACTATGCTATTTTTGCTCGTTGGGCCGCTGGTGGGCTGGGTGCCCCAACGGCTTGCTAGCACCCAAGTGCCATATAGGTCCTTACAATTTGTCCCATGTTTTCTCAGAAAGTGTATCTCTCAACATCATGAGCGTGGGGGCTCCTGTCTGGCTTGTGGAAGCCAGATAGGAGTGGTGGTTTTGAGGTCCACCGCCGGCTCACCACGGCTCCTTCTTCCTCTGGCCCTGCCTCTTCGTCCGTCGCGCCGTCTCCCCACCGCCCGCCCCCGCCTTCTCGACCCCGCCCTTCCTAACAAGGTGGGTGTTCTCGTCCCCGCTGCCGGCCACCGCCCACCGAGAATCCAATCCCGCTCGGCCGGTGGCGCTTCCGCACCGCCTCGCCCTCCGCCGGCCGAACCGTCGCCACCACCCATCCTCCGCCGCCCCCGGCCCCCTCCTATTCTATGGCCGGAGGCCGTTGAAGTCCTCCCGGATCCCGATAACCCCAAACCGTAACCGCTGCCGCCTCCACCACCTGCCTCGGCCGGCGACGATCTCACCGTCAGCCGCTCACCCCACCTCCCACCTCTCCACGCGCCGGCGAGCGAGCGGCGGTGGTGTGGGTGAGGCGAGGGAGATGGATGGAACGTAGAGAAGGTGGAAGCCATATAGCTTCCGGAAGCTATATAAGTTTGGCGACGAGCGCGCGACGCGCGGTGCATGGCCCGGCCTGCTATCCTACGTGGGCCTGGCCCATTAACTACGATATCCACACCAGAAGCGGGGCGAGCGAACGGTAGCCAGTGTTTGTGCGGGCGGTGCGATGCGGCGGCGACCTCGCCACCGCAGAGCCGGAGGTGGTTTATCGCCGGTGGGGTTAGGGTCTCTGGATTCCTGGGTGGGGGAGCTCCAATTCCCGACGGCCATAGGAAGGGGTTCGGGGGCGGCAGCCGCGAACTGGCGGTGGGAGGCGAGCGGTTTGCGGAACGGCGCGGCGGCGATGGCGCCGCCGGCTGCGGTGTTGGAGGAGGGTAGTGGGAGGGGTAGGCGGCGGGGGAGCGAGGCCGCAGTGGTTATTGGCGGGCGTTTATGGGTGCGGGCGCGCGGCGCCGCCTGCCGCCGGAGGTGGTGGTGGGCGGGGGAGGGGTTGGTGCGGCGGACGGCGACGGCGCGGCTGGTCGGGGGTGGTGGTCTGAGATGAGGAAGATGAGAGGTAGCGGTCGGAGACGGCTTGGTCGGGACGTGTGGCGGTTCTTGGGGGCGGACGCTGTGCTCGTTGTTCTTTCAGCGAGCGTACTCCGCTATTGTTCTTCTTGGGTTGGTAACCGCCCCTTGTCTTCGTCTGTCCCCGGCCTCTGCCGCTAACCACTGGCCAACGGCGCGACCGTACTCCGTGACAAGGAAATGTCGGACGTCGGTATGTGAAATCCACAACCTACACCTTGGTGAGCTCGTCTGCATTAGTTATGATATCATCAATCAGCTCAATGATTTCCAGTTACTGTGCAGACACACGTCATTGAACATTGCAGCAATGAAAAACACAGTTTTAGATGAGTTGCCATTATTATTAAGGAGAGATACATATGAATAATATTACATCAATAACACACACATTTCCGGAAGGATATATACAGGCCCACACACAATGTTGTTGTTCTTAGTTATGTTTCTTCTTCCAGCTTAATTTCTTGGATCTGTTTAACCTTCTTGAAGACATTCGGATCCTCGTGTTTGATTTTGTCCACAATATCAGGTCGACTACCAATGATTACAATTTCGAAGTCATCAGAGAAGACAAAAATATGCGGATCTACAATTTCAGGAAGCGCCGACTCCTGTATTTCAACGGTCTTCAAATCTAGCAAATCTATCATCAGTGTCTTCAATTTGTGAAACCCACAAGGTGAAAAAATGAGCTTATCCCCATTGTAGGAACCTGGATACAAGGCAAGATTGTTAAGAAATGGCAACCTGGCCAGCTCATTAATGAATCATTGCGAGATCCCTGTTTTCTCTAGAGATAGTTGTGTCAGGTTGGGCACAGACAAGCAGAAGTCTCTCAGTTGATACGGCACATCAAGCTTCCCTTTTATTTCCATAATCTCGAGGCGTGGCAGGTCTGAGTCAGTGAAGACAACCGATGGAATGTCTTTACCATTTAAGTTGAGCAATTTGAGGTACATGAGTTTCTTAAGAGCAGCTGACAGATACTCCGCGCTACCTGAAACAAGTTTCCAAATAAACATGCAGTTAAGATAGGTCATTTGTGCCAGGGTATCTTCATCCCATCCAGACTCCTCATCTGGTGTTACGCTCTCAAGTGTCTGTATGTTCTTCAACCTGCTGACCCTCTTTGGCAAGACGATGGCTTCACCAAATACATGCCGCAGCGTCGAAATATTCCAGAATGATTCAGGTAGCATTGTGACATTGGTGCCCCTGACATCTAGCGTTTGAAGGTTAATGAGCCTTCTAACTGATGGTGGGATCTCCTTCAAGGAACAGGATGAAATGCACAGGTGCTGCAAGTGGACAACATTGCCAATTTCATTTGGTAAGCTAGTGCCAACCTCAAGGCCCTGTAGGTGGATGACTTGGAGCAATTGGGATCCTTTTAGCAGTTGCCGTATGTAAGAATTGGTGCCTCTCTTGGATTTGTCTCCACCACTTGAGCAGCATAGACAGGAGGTTAGACTACTCTTCCCAGCAGTACTGTTAAGTTCTTCCCCCAAGCCATTTTCCTCTTTCTCAAAACTTGACAATAAGGACCACAGCTTCGGCATGGGGCTGTCTAGAGCAGCATATCTACTGATGTAATTCTGTAGAGAGAGCCGCGAGCAGATGTCATGGGAAGGAAGTCATCACCACTATGGATTTCAACAAAATCTGCCTCTTGAGCTTGAAAGTACAGAAATGCATGGACATGGTCATGGATGGTCACAAGCTCGTTATCACAAATGAGGTAATCCATCAGAGTAAGGTTAACTAAATGCCTAGCAACCAACTCCTTCAAGTAGTGCTGGCCCACTTTCTCCATTGTCTTGCCCTCTTTTGATCGTAGGAATCCCTCTGCAACCCAAATGCACACCAGAGTACTTGTTTTGATCGGTGTGTTCGGTGGAAATGTGGCGAAATAGAGGAAGCAGGATTTTATGTCATGTGGAAGATCATCAAAGCACAAGGACAGTATGCTATCCAGTCGCCTTGATTGCTTAGACATGAGCTGATCAAACACTGCACTCCACTCGCCAGGGAACTCCTTGGTCCGTAGAAGGCCTGATAGGAGGACAATCGCCAACGGTAACCCCTCAGTGATGTCCAAAATAGCCTTGCGATAGTCCTTTTCAATGGCTTTGCACACATCAGCGTTGTACCTTGGACCATTCTCTTCCACACAGACTCTTTGACAGAACAATTCCATAGTGGCGTCTTCAGCAAAACCATCCACCTCAATAGTGATATGGTTAAAGCTAGCTGGTAGAGCTTCTGGTCTATTTCGTGTGATTTGCACTACTCTGCTGTAAGAATCAGTAGGGAGTGCCATCAGAAAGATTTTCCATTCAATACTGCTGACCTCAGCATCTATCACCAACAAGTACTTCTGATTCTCTTTCTTCTTTAATTCCTCTTCAAATTTTCCTTTGATTTCTGAGATAGGGTACGTTACAGACTTTTCAGTTATCTCCTCAAGTATTAGCCTCATGATGTTTGAAGCACTGGTATTTAGTGGAAACCTTGCCCAAGCCTGAGAACCAAAATGGTTCTTGGTGGAATGCCTTTCATATACATCTCTGACAAGAGAAGTCTTGCCAACACCACTTCTCCCAAACACAGATACCACAGCTGGACGACCAGAGAATGAAGATCCAAAAAGTGCATCATTTAGCATTCTCCGCAGGTTCTCACGTTTGACCAGTGGGAACTGATGCAAACCGCCCCTGTTTCGCGATAATAAATATCAGTATGGTTTTGTTTCATATGCAGCAATATACCAGGAAGGAAATCATTGTGATTAGACCTGGTTTTGACTGAGAAAATCCTCTTCATGGAAAAAGTTCATTTCACTACCTCCAACTATTTAGTATGGTCACTTAACCAGTTAAACAAAATTTTTATCTCAATTTTCTGCCTAAACCGTTTAATTTGGGCCTAGTCAACCCCTAGTTAGATTTGTCAGTTTTTGTTTATCCTTGTACAAGTTGTGTTTTAGATCCAAAATTTGTGTGTAGAAAGAGGACGTCATAACCTATATTAGTAAGAAATATTAATATGTTTCTTTGTAGTTTTTATAGGTTGGGAGCATCAGATAGAAAATAGATGAAAATAGTCACGAAAAGTCATAGATTATTTTTCTAACACAAAGTATGCTGTTACCTACCAGCCAACAAAATCTCTACTTTAAAACGAACTTTTGTAAATGCCAGTTTTTCCTATGGTTAGCTATGATTGTTGTTGGACAGCAGACAGGTTGGAGCGAAGAGGGCTTCCTCACCCAAGCTGCTGCCTGTTATGTGATCAAGAAAAGGAAGACATTAAACATATACTCATCGGATCTGTGTTTGCCAAGCAAGTGTGGTTCCATCTATTTAACAAGGTCGGGTTGGCAGACTTGGCCCCTCAACCAGAAGACACAATATTCAGCAACTGGTGGATTAAGATTGACAAATTGACACCCACCTCAACACTCGTCACACTTGGAGCTTGGCTGATATGGAAGCAACGAAACAAGTGTGTCCCCGATGGGGCTTCTCCCAATGTTCAGAGGACTCTTTACACTCATCGAGGAGGGACATCTTTGGTGCCTCGCTGGTGCTAGGGAGCTTGCACGGCTCCCTACTACGGACGGTTGAACTACTAGGTTTCCGATCAAGTGGTGGTCATTTCCTTTTGCGCGAATTTAATATGAACTCTAGGGTGGTGGTGGGGTGTTGTACTATTCTTCTTCTTAATACAATAATACACAGTTCTCCTGCGTATTCGAGAAACTAGTAAGGGACGCTATTACAACAAACGGCTTTAGTGGTGGGCCATAATGAACTGCAGTGGTGGGCATTCCATCTGCCACTGCCTTTCTGCCATTGTTGTGGACCAAAACAAATAAAAAAAAAGAGGACGGGCTGCGCCGCCGCTCGCCATAGTCATGTACCGCCCCGCCACCGCATGCCGTAGGCGCCACTCGCTGAAACAGAGCTGAGGAAGAGCCGAGGAGGGAGGACACCTGCCGTCGTGACCCCGGATCCACGTGAAGGAAGAGTCGTAGCCGTGGCTCGATGAGAAGGAACAGCTGATGAGAAGGAAGAGCCGTGGCCGCGACTCGATGATAAGGAAGAGCCGTCGTGCTACCGTATCCGAGCGCTCAACATCGTCACGAAAGATGTCTGGCCGGATTAGCCAGCAGACTCGTCTGGCGTCGCTTCCCCTGCCCGTATCTACCACTGTGAAGCCCATGCTCATGTGGGGGAGGAGAGAGTAGCGGCGTGGGGGGGAGAGGAGCAACGCTGACGTCGTGGGAGAGAAGAGAGAGCAGCGCGAGGGGGGGGGGGGGCAGAGAGACAGAAGGGTGGTGGTGATGGGGAGGTGTGTGCTGTGAGGGAGAAGAGATAGCGGCAGTGTGTGTGGGGCGGGGGGAGGGGTTGGAGGGGGGTATAGAGAGAGAGTGAGGCGTCTGGGATGGGGGAGCTGTGCGCAGTGAAGGAGAAGTGATAGTGGCTGAAGAGGAACCCTAGCTAGATTTTGTACTACACAGAGGTTCGGGCTGGATTGGGCTTTGAATGAGCCACGTCCACACTAGTGGACGGCCACTGACATCAGCAGCCCACCATAAGTGGCAAAAAAAACACCAGTGGCAGACTGTTTATGTCAGCAGGACCGCCACTATGTTTTGGTCTGCTGACATCACCTTGTCCGGCACTGGTGTGTCCGGGCTGCTAACTGTAGTGGCGGGTCTTGGGTTGCCTGCCACTACAGTAAAATGGTCTCCTTACCGAAAGCCTCTTTTGTAGTAGTGTGAATTGATCCAGTTTCAATAGTTTAGGGTAGTAAATTCATTGATCAAAAAGTTTATTTAGGAAGTTAAGCAAACAAACTAGGTAGTAAGGTGCTGAAATTAACTTGTATTATATTTTAATATATTTATTGTGTTCTCCGTTTCAAACTAAGACCGAGCTTGATTAAGACGCCTCTTACTCGATGATGAACCATAGACTAAGTGCAGAACAAAATGAGTAAGATTCCACGAATGTGATGCTTATGAACTTTAATTGATCTGGCTTGATTTTCTGTTACTGACATGAATCGATAGGCCATGGGTGTCATGGACCAGCCTATGCCATGGATAAGCCTCAGGAGTTGGGCCTGCCTGCCACGGTATGCCCCATGTAAGCTGTGGACGAGGTCACCTTTACCTAGGGCTGGTAATTAAGGACCCAGCTGCTAAGATGGACCTCTCTATACTAGGCACGTTAGTGGAACGAACTAGTAACTTGAGTCTTGTTATGTTCATAGTATCGTGCGGGTAAAATTAGGCAAGCTCTACAGAGTTTAACCCTAAATCATTCGAAAGTGTTGTACTTCTAGTACTATTTCCTCATGGATATATTGGTTTGGATGATGGATGCTATATTGATATTGTGAGCAAGGCTTAGTATGATCTTATGGCTTGGAATATGAATAGTTCATGACATAGTTGTGTAACATGTTCTGCTTGCAGTATACGTTCACTCGGACCATATTTTACTAGCTCATATGCGTGCTTGCTGAGTACTCCCTCTGTTCCAAAATGTAGGTCGTTTTAGCTGCTAAAACGATCTACACTTTGGAACGGAGGGAGCACAACAGTACTCACTCTTAATTAATTTGATATCAGCACATGAAGGAGAGGATGAAAGAGGTGAATAGGCAATAAATGGCTAAAGGTGTATTGTTGCGACGATCTTATGTTTGGTGTGATCCTACACTCAAGCAATTCATGTGTGGATCATCTTCTAGGCTTGCCACTGCTATTATATGCATATTTGAATCTGTTGAGCAAGTATTTGTTTTGGAATTGCTGCCTTTCTATAGTGGTTTGGAACTATTAGAGTTTGAGAAATATTCAAAATTTATGCTATCCCGTTGCAATATCACTATGTGTGTAATTGTTCATCTTCGATGCTGCGTTTACACGGTCTGAGATATGGGCCTGTAACAATAGGCATTGCTTTTTGAAGCACCGGTCCTATGTCATGTTCAATCGATAGGAGTATTGTCTATGGGTTTATGTATGATGATACACCTTTTGTATACACTTTGTTTACGCCGTGTTATCATCAATCTCCAAAAAGAGGAAAATTGTAGGCATTTGGGATCCAACATGAAGGATAGTCATAAGTTTGGAAATCAACGAGAATGCGACATCCATGACTAATGTATGTTTTGTGATATGTGTGAAGGTTAAGGACTTTGTATTTTACATTTTGCTTAGAGTTGAGATAAACTTAGAGTAGTTTAGGACCTTTGTTTTTTTCTTTTGGATGTACTATTAAGGGATAACTAGTCAATTGGTTAGTCAAGTGTGACAGCTAGGCAGGGAGGGAAAAGGCTAGGTGGAGCTGAGGAAAGCGAATGAGTCTGTCAAGATGAGGATACTAGCTCTATTGATGCCACAACCTCTCCCTTGCTCCCTTGTATGTAGATCTAGCAGATGAAAGTAAGCCTGACACGATGGATCAATGAATGACCGTGTTTGTTTCAGCTTATGGCCGATTTTGAAGTCTCGATTTTGAAAAATCTAAAAGTCAGATGACTCTTAGAATCCAGAATCGAGAATCCATAATCAGCTGAATTTTTTATTCTCGATTATGAGAATCATCTGACTTTTGGATTTCCCAAAATCGAGCCTTCAAAATTGACTAGAAGCTGAAACAAACGGAGCTAATGTAGTATGGCCCTGAAATTCGTAGGGCCGTGTATTCCTTATCAAGAATATATGCTGATAGTAGCCTAAGTAACCTTTCGATCATGACTCGAGGTTATGTCACCATGGTGTTTAACCTCTGTACTTAGGTAAGAAAAACTCAACTCAGGGTCTTGAACAACAATCTCTATACTGAACTATGTGTTCCTCGTAGTTTAGTGGATTTTTAAACCCATTTCATCTCAGGCCTTGAATAACAACTTCACATTAACTATGCATTTTTTACACTGAAATAGATCTTAATATCCTTTTCATGTTACTAATGTAAGATTCATGCCCTACTTCATTTGCTTTGGAGATGAATAACAAATTAACCATGCATTGTGACTAATACCATATTTGTTGCAGGTATTTCGCACATGCACAAAGGATTGAGGCTTCATGACAACATGACCCTGAGGAACCCATTGGAGAAGATGGACCACCAGCGAGGAAAGGATGTAGAGAAACTTACATGAAATTTTAGATCTAATTGTCTATCTTTAGGATGGACAATACTTAGATGGTGTCGGTTTCAGAAATGACCGGCAGCTAAACCTACTCGAAGTATGTATCACGCATCGTGATTAGATGTGGTCTAGCACACAATGACTCAAAATTTATACTGGTTCAGGCAATCATGCCCTACGTCCAATCGGGGGTCAGTCGGATGTATTGCTTAAGCCCAGGTGCTCGTGAGAGTTGGGGAGTTACAAGGTTTCGAGAGGATGGTGAATCTCTGGGATTCGGTCCGGTCGGTTCTATATGATCAGATCGGTCTTTTGCCTAGGCGGCTGACCCTCCCTTTTACAGCCCGAAGGGAGTCAGTTTTACAGGGGAACTACAAGTAGGAAAAGGTTGGTGGAGAGAGAGTTCCTAGCCCCGCCGGTCGGGGTCGTCAGCTCTATCAGTCGGGTCTGCCAACTCTGTCAGTCGGAGTCCTCTGTCGACCACCGTCCAAATCCTGCGTCGTGGAGTGGCTGTCTCGTCTTGTCCCTGTGCGTCGTGCTTCGTCAGTCGGGGGGTGAGCGCGTGCCGATAGGTACGGTATGGGAGTCACGCCTCGTCCCTGCCGCCATGCCCTGTCACTCCGTCATCATGGAGGCGTGTCCGCCGTGTCATGATGATGTTGCGCCCCGTCCCTTCGCGAGGACGGGCAGGTGGAATAGTGCCCCCCTGCTGTGGAAACAGAGGGGACTGCACCCCCTGCAATGGGAGTGGTTGGTCCTGTATGACAAGTTGACTCCGGAGCTCATCCTTATCCTCCGCACCTACCCCTGGAGCCCGTTGGTGCGTAGGGTATGGCTAAGGTGAAGCCCGGTCGGAGTCCTCAGTCGGAGCCATGGTACGAACCTGGTCTCCAATCGCCTCCTAGGTCGGGGACATGGGCCAGGCTTACTTCGACCAACTTGTCGGTCGGGATAATGGGCCTGGGCCACTCGGACGGAGCTGCTGCCTACGAGGAAGGACGCTCGCCCAGGTGCGACCTTGGACTGGTCAGCGAGGAGTGGGTCCGCTGGGGATCCTGGGTTCCTGGACCCGTCAGATGGGGATGCCTTTTATCATCTTATAGGTATGCTAATACTATAAACTGGTTGTGCTTAGTAGCTTGACCTAGGTATATGCTAGTGGAGCGGACATGTACACACATGTGAAGCTAGCAATTGAGAGGTCAGATGAAATCCCAAGATGTGTAAGAAGTCAAAGAAAAGGTGCTTCAAAAAAAGAGATGGTTGAGATAGAAGTGCCAGAATACTTGACATACCGGATGGTTTGGTGGTAGAAAGATTGAGCACCGAACATTTTTTTTTGCAAATAGAAGAGATATAATGGCTGGGGCACCAGGCAATTTTGATAGTAACCGTTGGAAGAATTTTGGAGAAGAAGAGATTAAGTTGACCGGACAACCTGATGGGGAGACTGGATAAGTTTCTTTAAGAAAACGAGTTTTTGGTGAAGAAGTCATTGAAACTGTATAATCCATTGGGTAGGACTGGACAAATTTCTGTAGCTATAAAGATAAGAAGTATTTTAGGGAAGAAGTCACTGAATTGACCAGACGATCCAACAGTGGGGATGATGAGACAACAGACAAAAGTTCAACTTAGAAGTGAATTCAAATGTCTGAAAATTTGTGAACTAAATGATGGTCCAATGGATCTGGAGAAGGCTTGGTCGGTATGATGAAGGCAATAGAATAAGTTCTGATGAGGAGACATCGACCTGGCCGGACAATCCGTTGGTCATGGCATCGGACTGTGTGGCGGTACGTACTTTTGGGGAAAGTGAGTAATGGCTACTCCTTGGATAGGGCTATTTTAGAGCCTCCCAAGGCGTTCCTTGGTGACTCTTGGCTATTAATTTCAGCGGGGATATCAGAGGACAGTCAAGAGCAAGGAGAAGAAGCACTAGGAGAGATATCGAGAGATCTTGAGAGTGCTAGAGGATATCCACTTTCTAGATAGGTGTTTAGGTCAAGTGAGGATCAGAGTGTTCGTTAATCTTGGTTGTTGGTGCAGCCTAGACCAACTAGGTGTCGGAGATGAGTCTTTTGTGGCGGTAGTGAAGGCCTTCATCAAGTTTCTCCATGGTTTGGAACCACTCAAATGGTAACGCGTGTCACAAGGAGATAGCATTGCCTAGGTGCAGTGGGGTTAACCCGTGATCCAACATGGAGGGTGGACCTTGCTCGAGGAGGACATCATCATAGCGTGATTGTTAAGGGTTTACCCTAGGTTTTAAGAAAATTTGGACCAATGATGCAGCCGCACTCCTCTGCACTTTATGATAGACTGGTTAATGTGTTTTTGCAAGTGTTATCTCTCTAGAAAAACAATTTGGCAAAACAAAATCGAGTACCACACCAGTCGGTAAGACGAAATCAGCTATATCTGAAAAACAGAATAACAGCATAATTTAGAAATGTAATAGGCCAACTTACAACTTTGTGGTTGCTAGAAACATTGTCGTAGAAGCACTAGTCCATCGAATGGATGTCCTATTAGACGCACCCTCCACCTTGTACACATTCTTGTTCTTGATGATCTCGTCAAGCCTTTTGTTGATAACTGCAATCTTGCGAGACAATCTGTGACGCAACCGTATTTGTGTCGTGAAACCAGTCGAGAACTGAATAGTTGTTTGAATCCAGCTTGGATACCTATGACCAGGAAGCAGAGAATGGTAGGTTAATTTTAGTTTTAACCATTAACGCACTTGTTATGGGGGATTTGGTACAGGAGGAATTGAAGCATGGAGAGCTTCTGTACATGTCATTAAGTCATGAAAAATAAGATAGTTATAGCTACTGCTTGATTAAGAACACGTAAATAGAGCACTAATCCTCATGCCCATTTTACAAAGCATCCACGTCTTACCATTTGTTATTATTTTTGTGACAATTTAACACTAAAATTGTGATGGGTTTACTGGAACACAGAGGAAGTTTAGGAAAGTTGACTAACAAGTGACAAACCCTAACAATCTTGGGTTTTGATGAAATCAATATCGCAGATGGTTCATGACCGAAACAGAGAATTCATTGATTAACATGACATTCATATGCATCGCAAAGAATTCTTTGCGGACGTGCATGCTTGAACCATTTTTCATGCATATTCGTTCAACAATTTTGTAATACTTGGTCAACAAATTTGGGCAACCATGTAAATAAATATCGAATGGTCAGCCCGAAATCATCCAAGTAGATGTAGGAAATTTTTAAAATAGGTTCAAATAACTTGTGAACTCATTTTGAGACATTGTTAAAGGAGACGGGCGTATTATATTCTTGAGCGGTGCACTAGGTGGGAGCGTGTAATAAATATGTTTTCTGGAGAACATTAACTAATATATTTCAATAGGTAGCCTCATTTATTAGATTCCTAAATGTTGGCGAACTGAGCATGGATCAGCTAGTAATAATGACGGGTCCAGGACCGGGGTCCCAGCGGGCTCATTTCTCGTTGATCAGCCCAAGGCCGCGCCTGGAACAAGTGTCCGTCTGCATAAGGCGACAACTTCATCTGGACCGTCTCGGCCCACAACCCCGACTGACAGCTCGGTCGGGATGACCAAGGCTCATTTCCCCGACTGTGGGAACGATCGGAGGCCGGATCCGTACCAAGGCTCCGACCGAGGACTCCGACTGGGCTCCGCCTTGCACGTGCCCACCTCCCCGACCGGCAGGCTGGTTGGGAGGCCAGGCCTGGCGTACCAGCGGGCCCCAGAAATAAGTGCGGAGGATAAGGATGAGCCTAGGGATCAACTTGTTGTACACGGCCAACCACTCCATCTACGGGTGTCACAGTCCCCTCTGTTGTGGTAGCAGGCCGACACTATTCTACCTGCCAGTCCTCGCGAAGGGACGGGGCGTAACGTCATCATGATACGGCCGGCACACCCCCGTCACGACAGAGTGACCAGGCGTGGCTCCAGGGACGGGGCGTGACAGTCGTACCGTACCTATCGACGTCCCCACAACCTCCGACCGATGGAGCACGACGTGCAGGGACAAGATAAGACGCTCGCCCCACGACGCAAGACTTGGACGGTGGTCACCGGAAGACTCCGACTGATGGGATGGGCAGACCCGACTGAAGAAGCTAACAACCCCAACCGGCTGGGTCAGGAGTTCTCTCTTTCTATCCTTACACCCTTAGTTCCCCTATAAAGAAGACCCCCCTTGAACTATAAAAGGGAGGGCCCTCCGTCTAGGACACCAGGGACGATAGACTCTCAAATCTCACAAGTTCCGCTCGAAAGCTTGTAACTCCCCAACTCTCACGAGGACCTGGGCTCAAGCAATACATCCAACTGACCCTCGATTGGACGTAGGGCATGATTGCTTGAACTAGTATAAATCTTGAGTCATTGTATGCTAGGCCACATCCTATCACGACACGCGATACGCATTTCGAGTAGGTTCAGTTGCCAGCCATTTTCGGAACCGACAGTTTGGCGCCCACCGTGGGGCGGACATCGTGCGTCCACCGTCCCAGCGATCGGATGGCCTCCATCTCCGGCACGTCCAGCCTCACGAGCCTGAGCGATACAATTCCCTTTGGTTCGTTGGAGTTTTTTATAGCCCCGCGCGCTGGGCTGTGGGAACCTCCCGTGTTCACGCCCTTCCAGGCCTTCCGCTTCGAAAGCCTGGACTTCATCGCCGATCATCTCGGCACGCTCCGTCTCCGCAAGGAGGCCACTCCTCTGATGCCGCTCGAAGGAGCCACATCCTCGACCAACCCGCTGGCTGACCTCGACATCGAGGCACTTGCACGACGCATCAAGCTCATGCTCGGTGCCAACCCCTCAACAAGTGACGTGGACTTGCTCCTGTTCTCGTTGCGCAATGTTTTCCGTCAATACTCCAGAGGGACCCCGTTGTCCCTGTCACGCTTGCCGCGTGGATGGTTCCCGTTTGGCCTCACAAACGCCTCGAGCGTGTATGCCAGGGAGCTCCGGGAGATCATGTCATAGCCCCCGCTCGCCACCGAGTTCGTGGGCATGACGGGTACAGTCCTGCCTCGTTCCACGACCTCTTCTCCGACGACGGCCTCCTGAACAAGGGTTCTAGCGTTGGTGACGTGTCGTCCCCTGGCTGCCTTGTGCCGCAGGAATGGCGCCATGGCGGACGTGCAGGGGCAACAGCCGGTCCCGGTGGAAACCGAGGACACGCACACCCCGCCAGACCCACGCGCGCAGGCCCTAGCTAACACTCAAGCGCACGGCGAGGACTTACGCCAGTGGCGGCACCACCAGCGGCCACCCCGCGTCGGTGCACCCCCGGCGCAACTTCGAGCCGAATGCTCGTAACGCTGCAGGTGGCGCACGGGCACGTGCCCGTCAAGTCCAACAGGCCATCGTCACAGATGCCAATGGCCCACCATAGTTTGCGTGGGCCGGGTAGAACATCGCCGCCGCAGCGATGCTCCTGTGCAACATGCCCTTGCCTGCGGACCCTCAACAGCAGGAGATCCACCGCCCGCCCACCAACATCATCAAGTACACCGGGGAGACGAACCCCGTTGTATGGCTGGAAGATTTCCGGCTCGCTTGCCGAGTCGGAGGGGTGGATGATGACTACTTCCTCATCCAATACCTCCCCATCTGTGTCGGGGAGCACGTTCAAGCGTGGCTCGAATTCCTGCTGCCCAACAGCATTTGTAGCTAGGCGGAGCTCAAATGGGTCTTCGTTGGGAATTTCCAGGGGACGTATGTGCGCCCTGGAAACTCCTAGGACCTCAAGAGCTACAAACAGGAGCCGAGTTCTTGCAGGACTACATCCGCCAGTTCTCCAAGCAATGCAATTCTCTCCCTAACATCATCGGCGCAGACATCGTCAGCAAGCCCCTTGTTCAAAAGGTTCGGTTGCCGAAAGCCGCGCACCACCCGCGAGCTCCTGGACATCGCCATGAACCATGCCTCCGGTGAGGAGGTGGTCGGGGCGGTCTTCACCGATGGTCGGGCCAAGGGCAAGGCCAAGCGGGAGGACTAGGATGAGGGCCCCTCCGCAAGGTAGGAGAAAAGGAAGAAGGACGACCGACGACGCCTCAACGCACCAACGGACAGGTTGAAAGAGCGAACGGTATGGTCCTCCAGGGACTCAAGTGTCGCGTCTTCGACCAGCTCAAAAAGTTCGCTGGGTGTTGGGTCGGGGAACTCCCAGCCGTCCTTTGGAGCTTGAGGACAACTCCCAATCGGTCCATAGGACTCACCCCGTTCTTTCTAACATACGGGGCGGAAGCCGTGCTACCCTCCGACTTAGACTATGGCGCCCCAAAGGTCAAGGCCTTTGACCCTGACCCAGCCGCGGAGGCTCAACAGGACGCATCGACTTGTTGGAGGAGGCCCGGGAGACGGCCTTGGTCCGCTCGGCAAGCTACTATCAGACCCTTCACAGGTACCACGAGAGGAAGATCCAGGGAAGAACCCTCGAAATCGGCGACTTGGTGTTGAGGAGAACCCAATTGACCAAGGACAAGCACAAGCTCACTCCGCCCTGGGAAGGACCATACACGATCGCAGAGGTGGTCCGGCCAGGAACCTACCGACTGAAGGACAACGATGGCAACATTCTCACCAACACTTGGAACATTGAGCAGTTATGTCGCTTCTTCCCCTAAATTCAATCCTTTCATACGCTTTTGTTCAAACGACGACTCCTATAGCGCCCCGGCCCGAGCACTCTCGGCCCGGGTAGCTCGGGGGCCCCGTGGGGGTACACCGCCACGCACACTGTTACCCCCTCTCTCCTTTTGAAACTCACGCACAAAAAGGCAACCTCTTTTCACCCGAACGAAAGGGCGACCCGTTTCCCAGCGCTACCTAAGTGATTTTTGTCGGGCCACCTAACCTACCGAACCCTCATCACAACCTACGGCGAACTAGCAGCTGACGCACCTCGGGCCAGCCCCCGGCTACACGCTGCAGCCTACGGCAAACGAGCAGGTTCGAAAGGAAAAGTGCGAAGGCAGAAATCACTCTAGGAAACAAATGGATACGGGCGGGACCACCTTCCCAACAACCATAAAACGAAAGCGATTACAAGCACTTAAAGTTATTCACTCGAGGGCTCGTCAAGACCCCCGCACAAACTGTTCTAGAAATGAAAGCTAACTACATGACAAATGCGTTTTATTGCGGCAACCCGTTCGCGTTGGCCGACGATGTGGATGGGAGGGGCCGTGCTGCAGGTTCAACCGGAGGAGCCTCCTAGCTAGGGACCAGCGTAGTCGCGGCGGCGCTCAACCCAGCTTCTATTGCTTGGATGCCGCTGCTACCCAGGGCTGTTTCCCTCTCCGCATGGCAAGCTGCCTTCACCCACTCAGCGGTGGTGGCCTCCGCAATCGCCGTCGCGACCGGCACCAAGCTCTATCCAAGATCGCAGAGCTGGTCGGTGGCACGAGGGGACCCACCACGACCGCGACATGGACGCGAAAAATGGGGCGACCCTCCAACTTCTCAGGTAAGCCTCAACGGGCCACATCCCTAGTCAATAATCGCATTAATTTTCTCAATTCTTCAAACACATTAAAACTACCGAAACAAAGATGGCGTGGCCGTAAAAAAGCGTGCTAACGGGTCCCGACTTGGGAATCCGATCGACCGAGGTTCGAAGGCCGGTCTGCGGAGGACTTGAGGCCGCCTCGTGTCAAATAGAGCTAGTGGAGAAAACGCAGATGAGCCCCAGCGGCCCTTGTTCGACCTGCTCAGGTAGCGACTCGGGTCATCTCTACCATCTCATCCAATTCGAACCTCGAGCCATGCCCACAGAATCTCCATCGAGGAGAGGCCAGCGGGCCACGTGAGTCGGTTGGACGACTCAGGAATCTGCCGGGAGGCGGGTCGTGGAGCAGTGGAATGCCACCTGCAGGCTATGCCGACCCTGTCACGAATGATGGACCCGGATTCCACTCGGACGCTCGAAATTTTGCCCGAGCACACTCGTTAGGAGCTCACTGAGCCCATCACTCGAGCCATTGAGGCAAGTGACCTGGCTCAACCCCTCCGGTCGCGGAGACCGCGGACGGGGTCACCTCCACGCGTACATTCACACGACGTCGTCAACCCTACCGTCCTCCTTTATGGCCGGACTACGGCAAGTCGGGGAGCCGCATTCCCACTTGGGAAGGACAGCAAAATTCCAGCCCCCGACCGGACTCACGGACGGGCATGGCAAATACAATACACCCCGAGATAAACATGCTTTATTCCTGGCGACTAAATATTGCAAAGTACAGTCAGCCCATGGCCGTTACAAAGTACGAAAACCCGTTACCACCACCAGGGTGGTAACGCTGGTAACCTTGGGAGGGCTGCTCCAAGCGCGGGAAGACTGGGAGGAACAACTTCCTTGCAAGTCTCCTTCTTGCATCCCCTCCCCCAAGGACATCTTGGCAGGGGGCGACGGCGAGCAGTCCACCTACCGCTGACCGAACACCCACACCGCCTTGGGGCAGGCCTCGTGATTCTGCACCAAGAGCAAATAGCTGGAGCCTCTACGGCTCCTTGATTACGCAGACAAATAAGGGCAACCCCGATTGACTCACGGTCACAAGGGGGAGCCTCTCCTACGCGGTGTCTCTCTGCGGCTAAGGCAGAGCGATGCGACCTCTCACTCTGAGCAAAAGCATGGCGCAGCAAGAATAGCGCCTTCACGATTAAACAAATCGCAAAGCTGCTTAGGGCCCTCTAAAGGGTCCAGGGACCCGGGGTCCCCAGCGGGCTCACTTCTCGTTGACCAGCCCACTCCCTCCACAGGGTCACAGTCCCCTCTGCTATGGCAGCAGGCCGCCGCTATTCTACCTGCCCGTCCTCGCGAAGGAACGGGGTGTAATGTCATCATGATATGGCCGGCACGCCCCCGTCACGACGGAGTTACCGGGCGTGGCGCCAGTGATGGAGCGTGATAGTCGTACCGTACCTGTCGACGTCCCCACGACCTCCAACTGACGGAGCATGACGTGCAGGGACAAGACAAGACGCTCGCCCCACGACGCAGGACTTGGACGGTGGTCACCGGAAGACTCCGACTGACGGGATGGGCAGACCCGACTGACGAAGCTGGCGACTCCGATCGGCGGGGTCGGAAGTTCTCTCTTTCTATCCTTACACCCTTAGTTCCCCTATAAATAAGATCCCCCTTGGACTATAAAAGGGAGGGCCCTCTGTCTAGGATACCAGGGAGGACAGACTCTCAAATCTCACAACTTCCGCTCGAAAGCTAGTAACTCCCCAACTCTTACGAGCACCTGGGCTCAAGCAATACATCCGACTGACCCCTGATTGGACGTAGGGCATGATTGCCTGAACCATTATAAATCTTGAGTCATTGTGTGCTAGGCTATATCCGATCACGACGCGCGATATGCACACACTTCGAGTAGGTTTAGCTGTCGGCTATTTCCGAAACCGACAAATAAGGTCCCTTGTGGTGGAACCTGCACACCCAGGTTCATCAAATCCTAGACTTGGCACGGGCGCTCACATTTATGGCTAATTATTCTTTCAGTGAGAGGCGACATCTCCATCGATATCGAGGCGTCTGTGGTGACTTCTTGAACCAGCCAACCCACTGTTTCGATGTCGTTCATACGGGTAGAATGTGCGTGTGTGCGTTCATAGGGATGAATGTGTATATGGAGCCTGCTAATTATGCTTGTGTGCTGATCCATCATAATTAGCAGGCTTTATGTACGTTTTTTTATTTCTTTTTCACAGGTGGATGTATGAGCTACAAAGATTGTTTGCAATTCTCCACTCCAAAGCCCCAGTACACAAGTGACAAAAATCAACTATAAGCCTGCTGCAGGCTAATTGAAGGTCAACTGAATCTCGGAGCCTCAAAGATCAAATTACGTGTTTCATTTCCAATCCCTAACCTCCTGATCAGCCGATCGACCTTTGCCACAGTCGCAAGCATCATCTTCGTATATTCATCTCCAAATACGTTACCAGATACGATTCCTTTTAATTTTTTTGACATTGTCTATGGTAGGATCCATTTGGCATGGCTTTGCCCGGCTCTATCCCCACCTTTCAATGCACACTTTAGAGCTACTGAAGCATGAAGCGGTTCCTTTCTCTCCCCCATAAATAAACTAGTATTTTTGACAACAAGGAGCTGAACTATGAGAAGCCATTCCCAAACACGCTTGTAGACCCATAATTTTGTTGGTCATGCTATATTAGAATCGTACATACTCTAGTACTCTAAAATTATCCTTATGAGGTCTTTTATACTCGAAGTCTTAGCTTGGCCCCCTCTATGGCCAAATCCCGGCTCCGCCTTGTATACAGATGTTTGCGTCAGTACTGTATTTCGCAAAGTAAAAAACTGATTTTCTAATATTATGTTTCAACGCTGCAAGTGGTGATGAGATTGAGGAGCTAGAGAAGGACATGTGGCTCACGTTAACCAGGACAGTGGCTCACCGTCTCACTTTCCATTTTTATGTCCCGACCGCACCGCGCACGCCTTGTGATCCGACGCACCACCCTGAACTCCGGTGAGCTTTGCACAGGCGAATACCTCCCCCCGCCACCACCTCCCCTATGCCCACAACCAGTGGCGGAGCCACTAGTATGGCAAGCCATGGCGGCTGCCATATCTGCCAACCAATGAACACCCCGGCCGCCATCATGATTTACCAAGTCTGATTGGTTAGAATACAGTAGGTAACAGCAGGTTTGTCATAGGTAGATTTTAATTCTAACTCCGCAACCAGCTCACTGCCTCGAAGCCTGCAAACCCCCCCCGCCCCCCCGCCCCCCCCACCCCCCACCCCAACCACCAGCACTTCTTAACCTAAGATTTTTCTACTTTTAGCAACTGTTTGAAAAACCGAAGACGTTTTCTACTAGAAAGGAAGAACGTTTCTTTAATTATATGGCCTGTTAACTAAAGATCATGGTCTGGTTAAAATAAACAAGTAGCTAGAAGGGTCTTGTGCGCATGAAAGAAAGATATATAAGATACATACCTCGAGAGGTCCACCCTGAAGAAGTATTGGTCGATAGAATCCTGTGCGTCAAACACGGCATCTCGGATTTGCTGCACCCATGCTCGTGTGAACTCGTCGGACATTGCACGACGGCGAAGGTCCGCATCCCAGAGGAAGGCCTGAATGAGGATGAGCTTGTCACGGAGGCTCTGAATGTCCTCGCTTACAGCCGCCAACTTCCTACCCTCGCTCACCACCAGCTGCTGGATCCTCCCCAGCAGCGACGGCCTCCGCCATCTATCTTCTCTTGTCTCGTTACGGCCGGTTCTACCACCAGCGGCGTTACCTACCTATATGAAGCTAGCTAGTGGCATATGCTTTGTGTCTCTGTCGAGGGAGGAACTGATCCTTTCGTGGCCCATGCCCCATTGCATGCAGGGCATTTGCTTTTAAAAAAAGGCTAGCTGCAGGGATAGGTCTGTCGAGCGAGGACCTGGTTCTTTTTTTAGTTGCACACGCAACGAGAAACATGAAGAAGGCGGCACGCTGGTACGGTGTGCATGCTTTACCTCAATGTACACACAGACGAATGCATATAACTGCAGTACAAATTGCACGGTGGTTTACCCATAAAACTACACGTAATAGATACTACCACGGCTAAGTTCCATGAATGCATATCAAAACTGCAGTACAAATTGCATGGTGGTTTAGTACCCATGAAACTACACATAATAGATACTACCACGGCTAGGTTCCACCAATGCATATCAGAACCGTGCAGAAGGATCTTTAGATTGAAGGAACCTCGTTCTGCGCCACTTGTGGTTCTTGTAGCGGCGGAGCATTTACTGTTGAGGATCTCCTCCGCGCGCCTCTTGTGGGAGTGGATCTTCTCCTATTGTGCGACGGTACGCAGACCGTACCATCGAGCGAGGTCATGTGCAGCGGCAGGTCTAGGATACGGCTTTGGAAGTGGCGATTTCATAGGAGCTGCAGTGCTGGGGTTGGATGCATGGCTCGCTAGGGTGGGCGGAGGCCATGGGGATGGCGGGCCTACAGGAGGGAGGAAGCATAAGGAGGGCGCCAGGGCGGCGCAGTTCAAGCAAGAGGCGCCACTAAGGGTAGCGGTGCAATTGTGGGAGATATCACAAGAGGGGGGGGGGGGGGGGGGGGGGGGGGGGGGGGGGGATATAGGAGACATCACGAGTGGGAGGTGAGAGATGCGACTGAAATTTTTGCTTGCGCGCTTAGATGAAGGGAGACACTCCTGGTGGTTAGAGGCCAACAAGAAATCCTTTAATTTCCTATTGGTTTTCTACTCGTTGATCGGACTAAGTCATAGGCTCCGAACAATTTACAGGTTCCTGAGGTTCATTTCAAAGCCGCAGGGAATATATAGTCCAGGTGTTTGTTTCTTGTCGGTTTATCAAGGCCCCCGTAGACTCATGATGGTTTGACAACAACCGATAGTATTTGTATCTCTCTGATCTATAACATTAGCAATATATGGGCCACTGACCATGGTAGATTTCTCAAAAGCTGCATATATCTCCTTGGGTATACAAATACATCAAGTCTCAAGAGAAACCAGCTACAAGCCGTGTGAAATGCACATTCATATTCAACAATCGAGGTGTAACTGAGTCACAATCTCAAACTATTTCTCATTGTGAACTCGAGACTTAACATGCATGCAGGGCTCCGTGTAGGTGCATGCCGGAAACAATGGAGGCCCATCTGGCAGCTGGATCGGAGTGGGTGCCCCATGGATCTCTGGGTCTGCCTTGCAGTGGCTCAAAGTAGTTGGCAAAACAGCACAGGAATCACGGCAGCGACGACCTGGGCGTTCGCGTGATTGGGGGACGGTAGCCGTTTCGTGTTTTTTTTCCTTTTATAAATTTCTTTATCTGATTACCTCCTAAAAATAAAATTAATCAGAGTACCATAGCAGCCAGCTCCCTCATGTTTAATTTCCTTTTTAGGTACTCTGGAGTGGTCACCATGTTGGGAGCTACTCTAGAGGAGCGGCGCCATGGCGGAGCCTAGCAACGCGATGTGCGATGCGTTCAGTGGATGAGCCAAAGGTCACAAAATTTTGATAGAAACCCTGAAAACAGCAAACTTGGCATTCGAGCGTCGTTGATAAAACTGAAATGCTATCTTCGAGGAACGGATTCCTGATATCGAGCCCGCCGTCCGGCGGATCCGCGGATCGGATTCCCTCACTCAGTCCTTCACCAGCACGCGCGCGCACAATAAATTCTGTGCGATCGATCTACCTCCTCCTCCTCGTCGTCGTCCTTCGTTCCCAGCTCCCCTCACCGACCGAAACCTCGCCGACGTGCTCGGGAATGTCGACCCCTGGCGCGAGGTGCGCCATGGCGGCCGCCGACAGCAAGCCCAACTGGACGCAGCTTCCCCGGGAGCTCCTGGACCGGATCGCGCGGAAGACCCGCGACGACGTGACCGCCGGCGTCACCCTGTTCCGCTCGGTCTGCCGGGCGTGGCGCGCCGCCGCCCGCGCCGCGCCGCGGCTCCTGCTCCCGGCCCCGCCGCGCGCCGGCTCCGACTACGCGCTCGTGTTCCCACTGGCGCGCGGGTGGTCGGCCGTCGTCGACGTCCGCGACACGTCCTGCCGCCTCTCCCACCTCGCCACGGGCGCCACGGCCCCCCTGCCCAACCTCACCGCCGTCCGCGCCACGCCCACGTCCCGCGTCGTCATCACCGGCTACGAGCACTTCGACGCGCCCGCCGCCTCCCCGGAGGCGGCCGCCGCGCGCGTGCCGCGGCGCCGGCGGATCAGTTTCCTGCTGAAGCTCAGGTTCCGGCTCCGCACGGCGGCGGCCGTCGCCGGCAACCGGTGGCCTCGCGCTCGCCGTCGGCGATCATCACGCTGGCAGGTTCGCATGGACCCCGCGTGGGTGAGGAGCCTCCGCCTCCGCCTCCGCCGTTCCGTTCCGAAGCCGAGTCCGTGCCCGGAGAACAAGATCCAGGTCCAGTCGCAGCAGTACACCTACTTCTACATCGACACCCACCTCCAGTTCTCCGGCAGCATCCGCTTCGGCTTCCACGCCGCGCCGGCGGGGGGCGCCGACGGCACGCTGATCCTGATGTACCACCCGCTGCACGGGCAGACGGGGCTGGTGTTCTGCCGGCCGGGCGACGCCGCCTGGACGAAGCTGGACAACACCGTCGTCGAGGACGACGAGGACGCCTACAACGGCGCGTCCCTGTTCAGCTTCGCCGACTTCGCCTACCTCGGCGGCAGGATCTTTGCGCTGGACATCAACGGCGGCACGGCCGTGTTCGACGCCGCGACGCTGGACGTGCTCGACGTCGTGGACGTGCCGCCGGGGACGACCAACTTCGCCACCAAGATGTGGGGCTGCTGCCACCCCCAGGGCGACATGAACCAGCGGGACTACCTCCACCTCGTGGCGCTGCCGAGCAGGCTGCTCTGCGTGAGGGTCCGCGTGAGGTCGAGATCCTCCGAACCGGTGAGCTTCGACGTCTTCGAGCTGGCGCAGGACCGCCACGACGGCCTCGCGTGGCGCAAGGTGGTCGTCGGTCTCGACGGCATCATCGGCGGCGGCGACTACGACCTGTTCCTCGACGGCCACCACGCCACCTTCCACAGAGGCGGCGGCGGCGGCGGCAGGATTTACTACGTGCACGACCTGTTGATCGGAGCTTGTACAGCGGCGGCGTACTGCTACAGCATGAAGGACGAGACTCTGGAGTGCGTCTACAGGCCACCAGCGAAGAGAGACGGCGAATACTCAACTAACCCCAGTTGGTTCGTCCCATAGATTATGGCATAACACTTCAGGCAGGGTAGTACCTAGTATTTTTATTATGTTGGTTTCTGAAAAAAAAAGATTTTTTTTGGATATGTCCACTTGAATTTTCGATTAAGCATTTGTTTAGGTCTCGTGTGAACTCTCTTTTTATTTCAAGAAGACAAGGAGAAGAAAATCCTGCTGCTGGTGTCCTTTTGAAACAAATGTTCCTGGCTGAAGGACGATTTTTAATTTTGGGAAAGAATTTTAGTAGAAAAATTGTTTAAATGTTGTAGTAAACAGTTGACCCCTTTCCCCACCGTACTCCCTGTCCGAGCGTGCCTCCTCAAGTGCACTCCAGCATGACCCCTTTGCCCCAGCCCCGCAGCCACAGGCCACAGCACCCCCTCTCCCCGTCCTCGCACAGGGCGCAGCCAGTCTGCTCGACGAAATGCGTGTAAGGGCTCACGATCGCCTCCCCTGGACGGGCACGGACCCTCTGCAAGTTGGTGGCGGCGGCGCTCACTTGCGCGCCATGCCCAAGCGAGATTGACCCAATGGGAAACGTCTGAAGGAGGGTGGGACGTCCTTCCTAAGATGCAGCCTCCCAGCACGCAAATGATTCGGGTTTGCACACGCTCGGCTTATTACCTCTACTCATCAGATTGTTCAGCTTTTGCAAATGTAACATGCATAATGTTGTTTAGTAGTTTCATCAGTGGCGTTGTTTTTTACCCAAAAAAGCAAGTGCCTTTTGCCTGCTATAAGCCTACAAGCCCATCATAGCAAGCTGGGCGAATGGCAACGCATTGCAGTATATAGCCCCATTCTTTCTTTGGATCCCCAGTCAGCTGGCTTGTTTCGTACTGCCTACATAGCAAATGTTACTGGCCGTATCCCCTTTTATTTTCGATGCTCTGCTGTAATCGCGACACAAGTTCCTTTGGTGACAAGTCACATGAAAGTAACTTATATATAATTATATATTTATATCTTTGAAAGACAGTACGAAGAAGTGCTATCCGTTCTGTCAAGTGATTGAAGGGCATGTTATTAAGAACATCACATTTCCTCAGGCAAAAAGGGAAAAACAGAGCAGGCTTCATTGTCACCAGAAATTTAGACAGGCTGTGAGGCATTGAGAAGCTCCAATATTAGCCTCTGGGCTCTGGATCAAGTCGGGCTAACAAGCCCAAACAAGTTAACTTAGCTTTTTCCTCAATAGATGTTTTTTTTATAACCTAGGAACTACTTAACAAGCACAATCAGTTTCTGAAATTTGTGCAGATAGTGTGTTTTATTGAATTGATGATAAAACTTGTTTGATTGATCGTTGTTTGTTTGCCATTGATCTGGCCTGTTGATGAATTCTCTGGCCTATTCAGAACCGCAACTTCTCTTTCTCTCTTAACTATCATTACATCCCTTTTGTTCTATGCTGATGGATAGATCTCTGGTCCTTGCACCTGCAGTTTTCTTATTGGATCGACATACACGATGGTAGCTTATCAGTATATGGAAAACAATCAGACTTACCACATCAAAATTATATTAGTGGATTTAATATTCAATGTACTTCTACATCATTGTGTTGTTAATTTCAAACATATAATTATTGCAATTGCAGATCATAAGCCCGTATATATCAGAGAAATAAGGGGAGTATAATTGTCCTTACATACAAGGGATTATAGATTATACCTTCCATTAAGAAAAGGACGAAGTTGAATCTAAACAAATGTTTAAGCCTGCAATTGCTATTGGGCGTTTGGGTATTGAGTGGTAGAAAACCAAACGAGTTAGAATTTTCCCTGGTCTGACCTCATGATGCATACATCAACCCACTTTACTATAATATCCTTATCAGCTACATGTGCTCCCATTTTCAGGCCATCCAATTGGTATCATTTTTTATCATAGTTTAGTGAAGGCATAACACCTACGGAAATGAAGGTTGGCGACTTGGCATGATTGATTCTATGTTTGATGGGCTACCAAGGAGTTGTGCTTGCGTGATGGTCTCTGAGGCATCCATCCATCAGTTCAGCAAAAAGCTCTAAACTGAGGCATAAGGAACATGGAAATGGATAAGCTTTGACGGAGGAATCTTGTTCTGATCTCAATTCATGGAAAAGGTAAGAGGATACCTTGCACCTAATTGCATGGTCCGAAACTGAACTTCTCCGTTTATAGATGCTCTAAAATGTCATCTTCTTGCAGAGCATTTTGTTTTCTTCCAAAAGTTTTCTGAAATTTCTATAGTTCCATCAGCCAGAAAATAGAAGTTTCGCTTTGGAGACACACATACCTTCAATAACCTGAAAAGAAACATAATCACCACGTTTCGCTTGCAAAAGGGTCATGTTTTCACACTATAGCGTGCACTAGCTATGGGAGAAGAATTGACAGCATATCTTGGATAGGCACCAGTAGCATGCAAGCTTCCTTTGCAGTCCTCAATCATACACTGATTCGGAGAATACCGATTCGACACATTATCTAGAGGAAGCCTCTGCAATCTTAGCAAAAATTGAGTTTTAGTTGTTTTCAACTTGCTTTTATTGATCCCAAAGAGATCGACGTCAGCACTCGATGTTATGTTATTCTCACTTTTGCACCTATATGTAGTTCTCAGACAGGCAATGGGGAGTCCAGAGAGCCAGAGCTCTTCTTCAGCCATGGCTTCCGGGTTCGTTCCTGACATCTGGCAGTGGATCAGAAGCCTGCCAGGGCAGTGGAGAGGAGGATCACACTCTATTCAGATCTGCAACTCTCCATCCACAAATCAATCTCTGAATCTTTTGATCAGCAAGCATTCTGAAACCCAACCACTCAGCCTCTCTTTCTCCATTTGCTCTGAGTTGCATGATCCGATCTCAGTCTGGAGCTCCGATTGTTCTACACTGAGATCGGTTCATACCACGGATCTTCCTGCCGGTTTCTTGCATGATATCATCTGTGGGGTTCTCAGGTACGGACCTTACTCTAACAGCCGGTCGCTCTTCAGGCTGCCAAATGTGCAGATATCTGAGGACTCCGGCAAGATCTTCAACTTGGCCGCCTTCACTCTTGCAATCCTGGTCTCCATCTACGAAGCTCCATCAAACCTCCGTCACGAGTTCATCAAGAAGATCAGCGCGCAACTGATGCGTGATGAGATGCGGTGTGCAGCCAAGAAGCTGATGCTCATGCTGGGGTCCAACGTCGAGGAGCTGTGGATGCGATCGGTGAACCTCGGCGTCACCAACTGGACCATGGAGGGTCGCTGGTGAGGTGACGGATCACCGTCGCCTTTCACGGTGTTCTCCTACGCTCTTTCGGCGAGCAGGCTGTGGAAGGTCCAGGTGTACTGCCCTGTTGTGGCCATGATCATGGAGCACCCCTCACGTCAGACCAAAGATGAGAAGATGCTGTTCTCACTGAACTACCAACAGCTCGAGGGAGTCATCCAGTTCGTGTACAGAGTCACCATCAAGGAGAACTGGATCGACGTCACCGTCAAAGTCGACAACATAAGGTCTCTTTTTCACTGAATTGAATTCACAGTTGATCCTTGCACTCAATCAGAACATGTCGTCGTATCACATGATTGTTGGCTGTTGCTGCAGGTGTGACCTGGTCCAGCTGGTGTCCGAGGCTCTGATGGCGAAGCAGGGGTACGGCTCGGACGAGAAGCACTTCCCCTCGCGCGTGTCACTGCAGCTCACCCCCATGGCGCAGCCGGACATCCTCTCCCTCTCGGTGAGCCGGTCGACGGACAACCCGGTCCTCGAGGTCGGCGGCCTGGACGCGTCGCCGGGCGTGATGCCGGCGCCCATCGGCATCGGCGTATCGGCGCACGAGGCGGTGACCCCGATGCCCTGGAAGTTCGGGCACGCGGTTCACGGCAACACGGCGTCTCTGGGCTGGTTCCTCCACGACGGCGCCCGCGGCGGCTGCCCCGGCCGCGGCCGTGGTTCCGGGGCCGGTACACCAGCCCGGGCCGGCCCTTCACGCGGGGCGGCGGGGTGATCTTCGCCGGCGGCGGGGGCGTGTGCTGGCGGATGCGCCCGGCGGCGGCCGGGAAGACCGTGGAGTGGGAGGTGCGGGCGAGGGTGTGGGTGACCTACTGGCCCAACAAGAAGAGGACGCCGCTGCACACGGAGACGAGGACGCTCGAGTTCAGGGAGTTGCTGCAGCTCACCGTAGCAGAGTAGGCGAAACATTCCAAACATTCTGTCCTAAAAATCACGAGGGTACAATTGGAATTTAGGATGTTCAGTTCGGGACCATTTGAATTTTTTTTCACCACGCAATTGCATCATACTTCCTCCGTCCAAAAAAACAAGTCATTCTAGAAATTCTCTTAGAAAATTCTATAACAAATTAACAAGAAGGTAAAATAAATATATTTACCCCTATTTATTACCCATATTTGATACTAATTAATTTTTGCATGCACATTGACTTTCCAAAAAGGGTAAGATGACTTAGTTTTTAGATAAATTTTAAATTCTAAAATGATTTGTTTTCTAGACAGATGGAGTATGCGTGTGCGCTCGTCGCCTTGTCCAAATAACTTCTACAAGTATGGGCCCTCGGCCTAAACATAGGCCGCTCTTGTCTTCTCTAACATAATCACATATTCTTCATTTTATTATGATCTCCCATGTATTTCTTCCATATCTATGCAAACTAAGTAGAAACACCAAAATCCATGGAATAAGGAGGGTTAGTGCTATACTGCTATGCATCGAATATGGACTTTACCCGTTTATGAACCTGATTGTTGGTGCTTGATATGGGATTACCTACCACCAACACTAGTCACACCCATAATTCCAGCTGATGATTCTTGCCTGGCCCCAAAGGGTTGCGAGAACAGGGAACCTGCTTCATGGATTGAAGAAGAACAGGAATATGCAACCGTGCAAATCACGTTCAGCATCGCGTGATAGTATATACGTATGGCATTTAACTAGAAAAATCCACGAGCAACCCACAAGCATATTTGCTAGTATCAAGTGATACGCACACATTACGATTTTGATGGTGGTGAAAAAATTACTCCCTCCGTTCCGGCCAAAACGACCTACAATTGGAAACATCAAATATAAATGATGATCTTATGGCTATAATGGATAGCACTAATAGTCTTTCTCACCACTGCTTCTGGCCATGAACCGACTATACAAATAACCCAATCGTTCCTGCGCATTTGGTTACCACATAAAATTCATAGTTTTCACATAGAAAAATCTTAACTTCGTTGTCCAAAACATAAAAAAATAAAAGGCTAAGTGCTAATGCCTAGGCACAAAGCCTCCGCGGTGATCTTTTTTTTCTTTTGAGTATCTCTTTTTTCCTGCCATGAGCGTTCATTTTTTTTTCTTTTTGAGTATCTTTCCTTTTCCAATTTTTTCTTTTTTTCTCTCAAGATACTCTCTCTCTCTCTTTTCTCCGAGCTCATAGTTTTTTTCTCATTTTTTTTCTTTTTTTCTCTGAAGATACTCTCCCTCTTTTTTTCCCAGCTCATGGTTTTCTCTCTCTCTAAAGATACTTTCTAGCTCATGGCTTTTTTTCAAAGTATTTTTTTCTTTTTTTCCCACCACACGCGGAGGCAAACCTGTTTTCAGAAACTTGTTGATAAGCTAGCTAACCAACAGTAGACTTCACGATGCGGTACTATTAAGTATTAACGTTTGGGAAAGCAATCCGGCCTGGCACCCCGGAACGGCAGCGAGTTGACAGGGCCTAGTCTAGCACGACCCCACAACCAGAATTCACAGGTGGACCGCGAAAGCTCCAATCTTTGTGGCCGCCGTCGTTATCGTTGTCGCTGCCGCGGTCCTGTTGCGTGCTCCTCGCACACTCCCGGCTCCACCTCCGGAATAACCACCTCGGTTCTGTCATCGTTGACTTCCAGGCGAGCTGTGAGCTCTCGCTGTTCCTGCTGTCCTGTCCTCCGATTCCGTCCCTTGCGCCGGCCAGGAGCGCGAAGGTGGGCGCCGGCGATGGTGGGTGGTGCCGGGAGGCCGGCGGGGGCGCCGGAAGCCGCCGAGCTCGAGGAGAGGCTGCTCCCGCTGGCGGCGCCGGGGAGCGGAGATGTTGACGGCGGCGGCGGGAGGAGGAGGGGGAAGTGGGAGAAGACGTACCTGGACGTGCTGGGCGTGTGCTGCTCCGCGGAGGTGGCCCTCGTCGAGCGGCTGCTGGCGCCGATCGACGGCGTGAGGGCGGTCACCGTCGTCGTCCCCTCCCGCACCGTCATCGTCGAGCACGACCCCGCCGCCGTCTCCCAGTCCCGCATCGGTAACCGACCTCTCCTCCTCCGCCTCACTCCTCAGAAATCACCATGCCTCTGAGCTGATCCCGCCTCCTCCTGCCCGGAATCAGTGAAGGCTCTGAACAAGGCCGGCCTGGAGGCCTCGGTGCGCGCGTACGGCAGCAGCGGGGTCGTCGGCCGGTGGCCCAGCCCGTACATCCTCGCCAGCGGCGCCCTCCTCCTCGCGTCCTTCCTCGCGCCGCTCCTGCCCCCGCTGCGCTGGCTGGCCCTGGCGGCGGCCTGCGCCGGCGCGCCGCCGATGCTGCTCAGGGCGTTCGCCGCGGCCACCAGGCTCGCCCTCGACATCAACGTGCTCATGGTCGTGGCCGTGGCGGGCGCAGCCGCGCTCGGGGACTACGCGGAGGCCGGCGCCATCGTCTTCCTCTTCATCACCGCCGAGTGGCTCGAGACGCTGGCGTGTGCCAAGGCCGGCGCCGGGATGTCGTCGCTGATGAGCACGATCCCGCCCAGGGTCGTGCTCGCCGGGACGGGGGAGGTCGTCAGCCTGCGCGACGTCAAGGTAGGCGCCGTCGTCGCGGTCAGGGCAGGGGAGGTGGTGCCGATCGACGGCGTGGTGGTCGACGGGCAGAGCGAGGTCGACGAGAGCAGCCTCACCGGCGAGTCCTTCCCGGTGCCAAAGCAGCCGCCGTCGGAGGTCTGGGCCGGCACCATCAACCTGGACGGTAAAAGCTGCTTTTTTTTTTCCCAGTTGCATTCAGAAGACATCGATCGCAAAAATGTTCATGTGGTGATCATAATCCAAAGACTGACGTTGCAGGTTACATTGCCGTGAGGACAACTGCTCTGGCCGAGAACTCCACGGTGGCCAAGATGGAGAGGCTGGTGGAGGCGGCGCAGAACAGCCGGTCCAAGACGCAGCGGCTCATCGATTCTTGCTCAAAGTACTACACACCCGGTACGCGCCACCATCACCTTCAAGATCTTACCATGGCCTGAAAACATACAGTTCACAGCAAATTCAGTAGAAAAACTTGTAGCAAATTCAGTAGAAAAACTTGTTCTGTTGCAGCCGTGGTTGCTGTTGCAGCAAGTGTGGCTCTTGTCCCCCTGCTGCTGGGAGCACAGGACATGAAACGTTGGTTTCAGCTGGCTCTGGTGCTTCTGGTGAGCGCGTGCCCGTGCGCGCTGGTCCTGTCGACGCCGGTCGCCACGTTCTGTGCGCTCCTGAGGGCGGCGAGGATGGGGGTGCTCATCAAGGGAGGGGACATTCTTGAATCGTTGGGCGGGATCAGGGTTGCGGCATTCGACAAGACGGGAACTATCACCAAGGGGGAGTTCAGCATCGATGGATTCCATGTGGTTGGGGACAAGGCTGAAATGAGCCAGCTTCTTTACTGGTACGGTTGAGGCATGATTTACCTCTCAAAATTTCTTTTTGGGTATGTTAATAAGAAATTTGATTTTATAATCATGTCCCACGTGTTGAATTAGAGGGTTCCAACTGATAGAACAGAGACAGAGCCAAAGGATACATACTTGCACCTATACTGAGCATGTGTGACCCAACTCTTATAAATTTGACGAATTGATCACTGCTCAGTTCAGTTTAAGTGAAATTTGATGCTGAATTTTTTCCCATGTAACTTTCTGTTGTAGGGTGTCTAGCATTGAGAGCAAATCAAGCCACCCAATGGCAGCTGCACTTGTTGAGTACGCTCAGTCCAAATCCGTCCAGCCAAACCCGGAAAAAGTCACTGAATTTCGCATCTATCCCGGGGAGGGCATCTATGGGGAGATCAATGGCAGACATGTCTACATTGGAAACAGAAGGATCATGGCAAGGTCCTCATGCCAAACAGGTGAGCCATCACACAAACAGGTTCAGAAAATGAGCTTCCACACATTCATGGACATTCTGAACTTCCTGATGAGCTCAACTCTGTTTGACATACAGTCTCTGAAATTGATGGTGTCAATGTCGCATCGATCGGCTATGTGGTCTGCGACGGTGATCTCGTGGGGTCGTTTTCGCTCTCCGACGACTGCCGGACGGGCGCGGCGGAGGCGATCCGGGAGCTGAGATCAATGGGCATCAAGTCGGTGATGCTGACGGGGGACAGCAGGTCGGCGGCCATGCGCGCGCAGGAGCAGCTAGGCGGCGCCATGGAGGAGCTCCACTCGGAGCTCCTCCCGGCGGACAAGGTCGGGCTCGTCGGCGACCTCAAGGCGAGGGACGGGCCGACGCTGATGGTCGGCGACGGCCTGAACGACGCCCCCGCGCTGGCCATGGCGGACGTGGGCGTAACCATGGGCCTGTCCGGCTCGGCGGCCGCCATGGAGACCAGCCACGCGACGCTCATGTCCAGCGACATCCTCAGGGTGCCCGCGGCCGTCCGGCTCGGGAGGCGCGCCCGCCGGACCATCGCCGCCAACGTGGCCGCCTCCGTGGCCGCGAAGGCCGCCGTCGCCGCGCTGGCCGTCGCGTGGCGCCCCGTGCTGTGGGCGGCCGTGCTCGCCGACGTCGGGACGTGCCTGCTCGTCGTCCTCCACAGCATGACGCTGCTGAGGGAGCCAGGGACGGCGCGGAGGGGCAGCAGGAAGGAGGACGAGGCGTGCCGCGCCACGGTGAGGTCGCTGGCCATGAGGTCCCAGCTCGCCGGAGCATCAAGCACGGCAACCGCAAGTGCCGGAGCACCAGGTGGCGGAACTAACGGCTGCCATTGCTGTCAGAAGCCAACAAGCAGGTCGTTTGAGCAAGCGCACTCGGTCGTGATCGACATACCGGCGGCATCATCTGCTGGGCACCAAGAACTCCAGGTTCCTCGCACGGCGGCGGCGAACGGCAACGCCGGTGGATGTTGCAGCGCCGGCAGAGCATGTGGTGCTTCCACGGTGACTTCTGGAACTCGGGCGCCCCGAAAATGTTGTGCCCGTAAAGAAGACGGCGCCCGTGTTAGTGTAAACACAGCCTGCTGCAGCAATGGAGGAGGTGCGCATGATTCTCCTAAGAAGACAGGGCAAGGTTGCAGGGATGCAAGGTGTTGCTCTGGTGGTACATGAGATATCTCAACTCTGAACTGCAAGTGAAATACTGACTGTTCTTGCAACAACTGCAAAATCTAGCCGGGTGCATCGACCATGTGTGTTCAAATGGACTAGGCAGCTTGATCTGTTGACTTTTGTAGTCAATCTGTATTGGAGTAAAATACATGAATAGCCATGGTACTTGTCAGCCTGTTTCAGTTCAGCCACTGTACTTAGGGAAGTGTAAATCATGGTCATTAAGTTTGCCCAACTATGTCAGTATGGTCATTGGCTTGTTAATAGTTAACCACACATATTTAGATGATGTAGAGTAAACTTTCATGTCTTATCATGCAATGTGGCAGATCATAACTCACACGTTTTTATTAATAATTTATTGTTTTTCTTTTATGCCATCATCTTCCCTTCTTGTTTTTGATTTCCTTCTATAACATTTCTCTGTAGCCCCTTGTAGTGATTGTGCTGGGAGGACCATAACAGAGATGGTTTCGGTTGTGTTTGGCAAGCGTTGAGATTGATGAGTAGAGACACACATCCACATGCGGAGTAGGTGACGTGGGGCAAGGTTCAATGCTTATTTACCATGACTCTGGCTCACCTGCATATCCTGCCTATTTATCTAACTATCCCTTACCACGGCTTCAGCTCTCTTAGTTCTTCTCCATTGACACCACTCTAACATGCGTGAACAAGTCTAATGGCCACGATTTACACTTTTTTTGAGTTTGATGGCCAAATTGAAACAAGTTGACAAGTACAATAGCCAAACTGACATACGTCAACAAGTCTAATAGCCATAATTTTACACTTTTTTGAATGTTGTGGGTACAATCCATCCACCATAGCCGTGAGGATGGAGGCGCCCTTGCCCCTCTTCCAACAAGGATGCATGTTGCCTGCTTCCGTCATAAAAAAATGAGCACACCCACGGAAATGAGACAAATGCTTATGCATGGTTGCCAGAAGTGATGAAAACGCAAACGCTATGGACGACTGATCTGATCAGAGCCGCGGTAACTATATACTCTATTGTTCTAAATTATTGGTCATTTTGACATTTCTATGTTTATAGTTTGTGCTATGTATCTAGATAAAGGTGTATATCTATGTATATAATAAAAGCTATATATGTATCTAGAAAAGCTAAAACAACCTATATTTTGTAACGGAGGGAATAGCAATTTAGTACGTGCAGAGGAAGACGCTACATGAGAATTCATTTCAGAGTCCATTGTCCATGCATTGCTTCATTGAGAGGTATATAGCTGATCTTGATCTTGCTAAACCTGAACAAAGAGTAACAAGAGGGGTCCACCAAAGAGGGCCCAGGTGGATTTGCCCACCTGCGAGCACGATGAAGATTAACGTGGACGCGACAATCTCCAAGAACATGGCCACATCAACTGCGGCAGCAATAGCACGGAATGGCGCGGGCTCTTTTCAGGGTGCCTCAATGCTTGTTATCCATGGTATTACGGATCCAGAATTGGTGGAAGCAATTGCCTGTAGAGAGGGGATTGCCCTAGGCAGAGAAGGTCCGGCTGGCCCGCGACAATGTGAATTTGGTAAGAAACATCAAAGGTGATGGCAAGGAGATCTACGGATAAATTATCCAAGAGATCAAGGCCAGGGCGGGAGACTTTGATTTTTTTTCTTTATTTTGCTTGTGAAGGTTGAGCATCCAATGTAGACGCTCATAATCTAGCTAGAAGTTCAGTTTATTGTGAGTTAGATAGATATTTGTGGTTGTTATCACCGCCTGAAGGCATTTGTATATGTGTACCTAAAATTAATCAATAAAGGGTGGTGATTTCCTCAAAAACAATACCCACGGAAACTAATGATTTCTCTTCTTTTCTTTTAACCCTTTTTTCACCATTAGTAACAAAAAGGATTTTTTAAATATATAAAATATTAATTCCAGTAGTCTTTGCTACTATAACTTTTCCAGCCATACCATTTTATTCTGCTCTTTAGTTTCATATAGAAATAACAAATTATGATGAATATTAAAAAAATAGGTTCCCGCGTTGCTATGGTTCCCTTTTAAACAGCAAGATCCTCGCTATACAATGAAGCCCTTTCTTTCATTTCATGAAAATTGTAAAATTCACATTCTTAATGCCATAGTGCCCATGATGGAGGTCATGGCTCCCATCAACAGGGCCACCATGATACAGTTTTTCAAAGTCCCCATTGTAGGTCCTTCAAGGAACCAGGTAGATCTAGTGTAATGCCATGGGTATTCTTATTATTTGCATCCTAGAATATCGTATAAATATACATGTTAGGCCTCCACAAAAAGATCCAGCATTCATTTTCCACAAGGTATCTTGTGACATCATAAGGTGCAAGGATCATGTCAAGTGACACCAATATTCAACATGATATTCTGCATGTTCTATATGATAGTGGTATTTGTCAAGACTTTGTTCTTTTTCCCAAATTTGAAGAAGCCAGCGAAAACTCATGTCCGCTAATATCATGTGTGCTAGCAAAAAAAGGTGGAATACACCACATTTCCAAGTTTAATTGTTATAAATGATTGGTCAATAATTTTTAGAATCATTTCCATATGTTATAGGAAAAGGTATAAGAGATTTTGTGTTATATCCCAAACAATAATAACATTGTTAAAAAAAACTTAGCCTAACAACAATAGCTATTACACTGATATTAAATAAACACTCTAGGCTAACACCTATCATTGAGCAGCACCTCCTAAAAAATATTCTTAATTTTCTTCTCTAGGAAGTTGGCAGAACTCATGGACATCACTACATCTAGGCCAGCATGCACATCAAATGATGTTTCATCATCCGCTAGTTAGAATCTCCCAGCAACAATCACCAATTTTGCATCATATTATTCAATAATTTTTAGATCAGTTCAAGCTTTGGAAAAATATACCCGATGCACATTTTGTTCCTCGTGGTCCATAGAAATCACAACACAATTATAAATAAAAAAGTTCCAAATCATAGTAAATTACCCCTAGAGACAACCAAGTATCATATTGATGGAGTGACCCTGACACTTATTAGAGGCTTGGTCAATAATTAGGATAGATTTATAAGAGTTTTACTTAAAATAATATTTTGATATTGTTCTAATAGTGGTGAATAAGTTCTCTAGGTGTTGTCATTTTATACCTATCTCTCTCACATATAATTTGGCCGGCAATATTGGCCGGGTTATTTGAGCCACCGTTCAGGGCAGGTGAAAACTACGACTAACAATCTTTTTTTGCTTTCCATGCATTGTGGAATACTGCAAAACATATATGTACGCCTTTTTCTTCTAGCAAATGGTCAAGCCTTGCTCACCCGCATGACAAACTCATGGCTTACCTAATGCCATCATAATAGATAGAGATAAAAATTTTCACATGCATAATTTAGAAAGAGTTCTATAAGCTCACTGATTGTACCTTGAACACGAGACATATATATCCTATTATCCATAAACATATTCCAATGACTATTATTTGTTGAGTTTTGATACAAAACAACATAAAATTCAACATTAGACATTACTAGGAGGAGGAGGAGGAGAAGACCTGTGAGCCAAAGCCCATGTGATGGCATACATATATGTTGTGCTCGTCCTATGTCTAGATATATGATGATGCATGGTGAATATTATCCTTAATATTTTCTATCCCGTGTTCATATACCCCTATATCTTCTTCTGAAGCTTCTAAACTCTCCCTAAACCCAAGCTATGATGGCAAGCCATTGAGTTGAGAAAACATAGAGCCGCTGAGAGACCAAAACCTTAACTTTGCATCTACTTAATTTTCTTCCTTGAGATTTATATTGTTCATGAGAAAGTTCACGTAGTACCCACTAGAAGAAGATATTTATAACACTTTTTGCAAAATGTGGAGGAAGAATGCTGACATAGATTTTTTTTAGCACAACTACACAACATATGCCTAAAAATGATGGAAACTTGAGTACATGATGAATTTGGAGCTGGATTAACGCTAGAAGTCTTGAAAAACATAGTTCCTCTAACACATTGTTATAATTTCTTATCTCAAATACAAGTCAAACCACATGTAGTTATATTAAGGAGGAAAATGGGTCCAAATAACATACACAAAATGAAAGCAAATCTCAACAAGCCTAAAAAACAAATAAAGGAAACCGCAAACCACACTCAGCATAAAAGGCTAAGAATAAGAAACCAGCCATCAGTGACGATTTTATTCAACCGGCAATGATGAGTTGTTTTTCTATAGTTATCTGTTTTGGGAAATTTGTTAGAGGATACTCTTCAATCATGGTAATTGCAATAGGATACTGAAGTGGGTTTCATTTGTTACGGGATACTAGAAATAAACTAGAGAAAATGTCCACTAGAAAATAAAATCATCTTTAGTATCCCTTAGGCGAGTCTTAATGGAAGTTTCATCAGGAGTTTTATGAGCATTAGATAACATGCCACATCAGCAATTTTGCCGACTTGGCGGTGTTATTACGAGGAGAGGTGAGAGAGAAGTTTCATCCCATAAAATCCAGCCGGCACAGTTACCAAGTTCCAAATCTTATTAGCTGAATGAAACTGTGTATTGAGACTGGCCTTAGCAATTACTACAAATTTTAACGTGTCCTCTAGCAATTTTTACTATTTTTAATAAATTGCGCCGACAGAAATTGGATTTGATATCTATTTTATAATATTAATATATCTATCTTATACCATATTAAGTTATTACACCGTATTAAGTTGTATGCACCAACCAAGCAGAGGTAAGTGACAAAGGAAGATGAACAATTCCGTTATACATCATCACCCCGAAATCACACCAGCCAATTGATCTAATCATGTGAATAGTGGCGACTTTTAGAGTGGCGTTCCACGAACACTCCCACTTTGCATTGGAGCCGGTTTCGTTGAGTTGTTCTTGGAAAGAACCAAAAGAGAAGCAAATCAGCCGGGTCTCCTGAAAGGCGCCCAAAATAGGAGTACAAGGAAAGAAGCTGAAATCGCGGGGCCCACCCACCCCAGGATAAAGAAGCAGCCGGCTAGCTAAATATTTGGCTGGCCCCGCGGGCGCACGTCGTTTCGCGTTTCCGCTTGCCTTGCTCCTCCTGGCCCCCTGGCCCTCCGAAATGCCGGGACCGGCCGTGGAGGCGGCGGCGGCCAGGGGTGGCGGAGACCACGACGGCGGCCGCAGGAAGGCGGCCGCGTGGGAGAAGACGTACCTGGATGTCCTCGGCATCTGCTGCACCGCCTAGGTCGCGCTCGTCGAGCGCCTCCTGTCGCCGATCGACGGCGTGAGGGCGGTCACCGTCGTCGTCCCCTCACGGACCGTCATCGTCGAGCACGACGCCGCCGCTGTCTCCCAGCTCCACATTGGTAACCAAATCATCTTGCCGGTCTCCTCCTCTGGAATTCTTCCACAGATGGATGGGAGTCAATTCTCTCTTGCCCTTTCCGGATCAGTGAAGGTCCTCAACAAGGCGGGCCTCGAGGCCTCAATCCGAGCATACGGAAGCGGCGGCGGCGGCGGCGCCCGCCGGTGGCCCAGCCCGTTCATCGTCGCCTGCGGCGCCCTACTCGCCGCGTCCTTCTTCGCGCCGCTCCTGCCCGCGCTGCGGTGGCTGGCGCTGGCGGCGGCCTGCGTCGGCTCCCAGCCGATGCTGCTCAGGGCGTTCGCCGCGGCGGGCAACCTCACCATGGACATCAACATCCTCATGCTCATCGCGGTGGCCGGCGCCGTCGCGCTCGGCAACTACACGGAGGCCGGCGCCATCGTCTTCCTCTTCACCGTCGCCGAGTGGCTGGAGACCCTGGCGTGCACCAAGGCCAGCGCCGGGATGCTGTCGCTCATGTCCGCGGTTCCCAAGCACGTCGTGCTCTCCGAGACGGGCCAGGTCGTCGGCATGCGCGACGTCGGCGTGGGCACCGTCGTCGCGGTTAAGGCCGGCGAGGTGGTTCCGGTTGACGGCGTGGTTGTCGGCGGGCAGAGCGAGGTCGACGAGAGCAGCCTCACCGGCGAGTCCTTCCCGGTGCCAAAGCAGCCGCAGTCGGAGGTCTGGGCCAGCACCATGAACTTGGACGGTAAAAATAGCTACATTTTGCACACACCTCTACATGTGTGAACACCATCTGTTTCAACAATGTTCATACTTCTTCATACACATGGTGAGCAGAATCTGTCACGTTGCAGGCTACATTGCCGTGAGGACAACTGCTCTGGCCGAGAACTCCACGGTGGCCAAGATGGAGAGGCTGGTTGAGGAGGCGCAGAACAGCCGGTCCAAGACGCAGCGGCTCATCGACTCGTGCGCAAAGTACTACACCCCTGGTACGCCGCACGGTCACCTTCCGAGACGATCCTAGTCTGAAGACATGGATTTGACAGCAATTCAGCAGAAGCAGTGTTCTTTTGCAGCCGTGGTCGTCGTTGCAGCAGGGGTGGTTCTTGTGCCCTTGCTGCTGGGAGCTCATGACCTGAAGCAATGGTTCCAGCTGTCCCTGGTGCTGCTGGTGAGCGCGTGCCCGTGCGCGCTGGTCCTGTCGACGCCGGTCGCCACCTTCTGCGCGCTCCTCCGGGCGGCGAGGATGGGGCTCCTCATCAAGGGAGGTAACATTCTTGAGTCGCTGGGTGAGGTCAGGATTGCGGCGTTCGACAAGACCGGGACGATCACCAGAGGGGAGTTCAGCATCAGCACATTCCATGTGGTTGGGAACAAGGTTGAAATGGATCAGCTTCTTTACTGGTACAAGAATTTGGCCTCTTTGAATTCAGTATGACCTAACAATTTTACTGCTTTTTAGTGAACGAACGTGATGCTATTCTGACGTGTCATTTGTTTATACCTATTTAAATCGAAAGAATTGATGCTACGTTACTAGTGTTTGAGTCAGGGTATCTAGCATGGAGGGCAAATCAAGCCATCCAATGGCTGCTGCACTTGTTGAGTACTCTCAGACCAAATCTATCCGGCCGGAGCCGAAAAACGTGACTGAATTCCACATCTATCATGGCGAGGGCATCTACGGCGTGATCAATGGAAAACACATCTACATTGGAAACAAAAAGATCATGGCAAGGTCCTCATGTCAAGAACGTAAGCAATGCAAACCCCTAGAACTTGATTCACGAAACAATTTTTTTTAAAAAAAATTAGCATCACGAGTACCTGAACTGATGACTTCTGACATGATGAAATTTGACCGTATACAAGCTGTCCAAGAAATGGATGATCACAAAGGTGTGTCCATCGGTCACGTGATCTGCGACGGCGATCTCGTCGGGCTATTTTCGCTCTCCGATGACTGCAGAACCGGGGCAGCGAAGGCGATCAAGGAGCTGAGATCCATGGGGATCAAGTCGGTGATGATCACCGGGGACAGAGCGGCCGCGGCCAAGCACGCGCAGGAGCAGCTCGGCGGCGTCCTGGAGGAGCTCCACTCCGAGCTCCTTCCGGAGGACAAGGTCCGTCTCATCGCAAAGCTCAAGGCGACCGCCGGGGCCACGATGATGGTCGGCGACGGCATCAACGACTCCCCGGCGCTGGCCATGGTGGACGTGGGGCACTCCATGGGCCTGTCCGGGTCCGCCGCGCGCGTGGAGACCAGCCACGCCACGCTCATGTCCAGCGACATCCTCCGGGTCCCCAGGGCCGTCAGGCTCGGGCGGTGCACCCGCCGGACCATCGCCGGGAACGTGGCCTTCTCCACCGGCGCCAAGGCCGCCGTCCTAGTGCTCGCCGTCGCGTGGCGGCCCGTGCTGTGGGTGGCCGTGCTCGCTGACGCCGGGACGTGCCTGCTCGTCGTGCTGCACAGCATGCTGCTGCTGAGGGACGCCGCCGCGGCGAGGCGGGCGTGCTGCGGCGGGGCGCCCAGCAAGGCGCACGCGTGCTGCGGGGCGTCCAAGTCCATGGCGTGCTGCTCGACGGCGAGGTCGTGCCAACATGCTGGAGCCCAACGTGCTACTGTTCAAGTTTCAGTTAGAAGGTGGCATGTGCAAATAATTTTAGACAACGAAGAAATGACTTTACGAGCGAACACATAATTTATGAACATGCAATAGTAATAGTAAACAAAATAGATTCACATACGAATAAATAATTATACACGAAGAACAAACACGCATCCACCTCACGAACAAAATATATACACATGGTGAACAAATAAGTACACAAAAGAAAAGAAAAATAAATAAGAAAGAAAAGGTAAAAACAGGAAAAATAAATAAATATATATATAAAGAAAATAAAATAAATAATAAACAAAAAGGGATAGGAAAAAAGTTTCCACATAGCAAACAGAGTATACATACATGAGGAACAAAGTAAAAAAGAAAATAAAAAACAATAAATGAAAAGATAAAAGGAGCAACGTGGCCTCGTCTTCGTTCTCAACCTCATCAGCAACAACGAGCATCCGTACGGGGATGGAGAAAAATATCTCCCGGGAGTGGTGATGGAGATATGAATAGAGAATTTTCCCCTACATGGATGGGGATGGTAAGCCAATCTCTAGCTATATACTCCCTGTTTACATCGACTCAGCCGCAAATGTGTACTATCATAGGTCTATTTTGCCACAGAATCTGTGATGATAAACTCGGTGCTGGCTTAAAGCAGTGGTCCTTCGTCAAACTCGGGCGATAGCTCACCTGTCTGCCTCAAGGAGTCTTTGTCCATGAACTGCCATGTTCATTGATTGAGCAACGCCTGTGGAGTTTGGCATCACACGCGTCAAACAAGTTGGGTGGCCATGTGCATCAAGGCCCCTGTTTGTGCCGTGCCCTAACAAGAAAAGGTGACCGTAGGAGGGTGTCGACACTCCTCGACGACGGAAAGCCCCAGTTCAGGCATTGCAACACGAGTGTCGTCGTCGACTCGTGGCACTCGCAAACTCTGTCGAAAAAGTCGGGCGCCATCGGCAGGACTCTCCGTGTGCGACGTGCGTACCCAAGGGTGGCGATAGAGTGTCGACATCCCTTTGAGTGACAAGCATGCAAGCAATGGCCGGCCATGGAAGAACTGTGCACATCCGGACTGAGATCGATGGAGGAACAGGGAGGAGATCACAGCTGTGCTGTATGAGTGTGATCACCACTCGATGACGATGCTGTTGGTCCAAATCCGCTTGAAACCGTTACAACAACACAAAATTTTTGAAAGGGGAAAAAGCGTAACCACTTTTTTCCCCTCACCTTCTTCTTTGTCCGTCCTCTTTCCTTTGCTGCAACAATTAGTTCGATCCTCTGGTGTACGTAGAACAAAAACTTGGTGTGACTAGGCCCACTTGGCCAGCATGGACATGAGCCCGGCGCCGACGAGCATGGACACGTTGATGCCGAGCTGGAGCTTGCCCCTGCTCTGCACCTTGGGGTTCATGAAGTCCTCGGCGAGGAGGTCCACGAGCGCCATGTAGACCAGGATCCCCGCCGCGACCGAGTTGAGGATGCCCTCCACGACGAGCGCCGTCGGGCTGTCCTCGTTGTAGACCGACGAGATGCCGATGCCGACGAGGATGCCCACCGGCGTCGTCAGGCAGAAGAAGAGGACCATTGTCACGATTGACCGGAGCTTGAACTTCGCCTGTGTAAGATATAAGTCAGTCGCTGGAGCTATCTAGAAAACATCTAAAGAGGAAGCCAAGCTAGTATATATCATATATATCTTAAATATAAGAAGTAAATTTTTAACTTTTTATACACCAAATTTAAGCTTGTAGAAACCACATGTATGTAAGAGTACCGATTAAGAGAGGGGGGCGGGGCATGGGTCCCCCTAGGTACGCTTAGCTCATTTACATGTTCAGTTTATTTATTTGGAAAAATATGGTGCGTGGTTTATCCATTTGAATTTGTATAGCGCTATTGAACACTGTCCAAGTAAGCACAATCAGTCTGCTTCTCCAAACAAATGCGCGAAGACAGAAGAAAAAGTGTGAAACTAATCTTTTTGCGGGGGCAAAGTGCAGACCATAACTGTCATGTCTGTTTGACTACATTAGCAGGTGGAGTACAAGTAGAGTGGGGGAAAACCAGTTTTGAAAAAGGGCGTCCAAGTGGCATCCGTGACTTTGTTCAGCGCATGTCTGGGAACCACCCGAAGTGCTGTGCTGATGTACTTTGTTCTCACAAAAGGGTATCGGACACTCTTTCCTCAGTTGATCATATCATATCATGCTTTAGTGCGATCGGCCGTACCTCTTCATCGCCTCTCATTTCAAATGCCCAAGTCAAATCATGATGGCATTTTGGACTGCATCCAAGGATGAAGTGCTCGCTCAGCTACTTTTCAACAAAAAGGAAAAGCAACTGCTCTTTATTTGGCTGAGTTATTCTACTTCTAGTACGGACCATTGTATCTAGATGAGATATTTTTATCCCTTCTTTTTTAACACAAATGATGCTAGAAATTGGTCGGTAGGTATAGATGCGAGGGTTAGAGGAAGGAATTGGGGAAAAAGAGAGGTCGGCAAGGAAGGAGGCGACTCTCTACATTTATTTCATGCATCCGCCACTTGGTACCTTAAATCTTTTCTTTTTCTTATATGAGATAAGGTACCTGAACGATGCAGCCGCCGAGGCCCATGCCCTCGAACATTTGGTGGAAGCTCAAGGCGACCACCAGGGGCTTGATGGTGCCCGGCTCCTCCGATGCGCCGAGGGAGATGCCGATGATCACCGAGTGCACCACGATCCCAAGCTCCAAGACCTACACAATCAACCACTATTGTTGATCACAAACTATATGCAAACAGAATAATCATTGTCAATTGTTTTCCTCGCAAGTGTTTGTTTCAAAGTTTCAAGCTTGATAGGTGTCCTTTGAATAGTTCCATTTGCAAGGATGTGTGACTCTTTTTAAATCAAACTGGATTCTAACCATCACTGAATACATACCACATTTTAGACTTTAGAGAACATATATATGTAGCTTTCAGTGAATCTAACTTTTTTTCTTTTTTTTTAAAAAAGTCTCCTCTAGTGTTCGTCTCTATTAAAGTTTGTTTTTCAACGGTGATAATAAATAAATCCATGGTTAAAACTTAAAACACAGCTGTTACTCTTAGAGGAGACCGTATGCGTTGTGCAACTCACGATTAACTGGAAGGAATTAATTACCTGGGCGATGACCCGGTGGCGCAGCGCGTGCTCCTTGTCGCCCTCGCCGCCGCCGACGGCGGCCACGAGCGCCGTGGAGCCGTGCGCGTGGCCGTGCGTCGCGTGCGTGTGCATGTGCACGTGACCCTCGTGATCGTCGCTCCCTCCGGCGTGCGGCGCCGCGGCCGTCGCCTGCTGCTGCTGCTTCTCCACGTCGTCCCCGACGGCGGCAGCGCTCACGGCCGCGGTGGCCGCGGCGGCGGCGCTGTCCTTGAAGTGGAGGCGCGTGAAGTAGCCCGTGGCGACGGTGTCGACGACGAGCGTGCCGATGGCGCCGACCATGGCCCCGAACCCGGCGAAGGGAAAGTCCTTCCACGGCCCGCCGGCGGGGAGGCACTCGGAGGTGAGCTTCTCGAAGGCGTCGGGGAGGATGTGGATGAACCCCGTGGCGAGGATGACCCCCGCGGCGAACGCCTTGACGAGGAAGAACACGTCGCCGTCGGCCCGCAGCGCCGGCACGCGGCGGCCCAGCACGGGCAGGCAGCACCCCAGCGCCCCGCACACGAGGATGGAGAAGAACGCCGCGATCTTGAGCGCCCTGGCGCGCGCGCGGTCGCCGCCCCGCGGCGCCGCGGCGCCGTCGGCACCGCACCCGCCGTCGTCGGCGCGCGCGGCGGGCGCGAGGAGGAGCAGCAGCAGCGCCGCCACGGCGGCGAGGACGAGCGCGGCGCGCGGTGGCCTCATTGCCGCGGATCGACGGTGTGGGCGACGGCGATGAAGAAGAGCAGGAGGTACGAGAGAGCTCGAAGCCGGAGCAACGTGGCTCTATATAGACGAGGAGGCGGAGGCCTTGTATTTATTAGGGTTTAATTGCTCGGTTAATTGGAGATTCAGAGTAGGAAACGACTGTGACATGATGACGACACGCGCGGGAATTGGCTGTGCCGAGCACAGGGATTCCGTACTTTCCTCGGGTGATTCGGAGGTGATTTACTGGAAGATGACGACATTTCTTTTTCACCCTCAAGAGAAGGGCGAGACGGCTTCCGTATAGGCGTGTGGAAATTTCATCCCTCATCCCTCTCCGGTGTGTCTCAAGCGGCCCGCTAGCTGACTCTGTGTAGATGGATTTCAGAGCATGTATCTATCACGAAAAATGAGTCGGAAATAACCTGTTTCATATGTTCATACCGGAATTTGGTGGCACACTCTTCCAGAAATTTGGTATCGCCCACTCCTACAAGGATGGATAGATCAAACGGGTTGCCTCTCGGAGTCTAAGTTAATATATCTCAAATGGTTTGCGTTGAAGATGCGGTCAGAAAAAAGTTTATCTCACGTAATTTTGATGTGGAGACATATCCTCCACACCTCTAGGTGTTGGGGGCTTCTCAGTGTGTGCCGGTGGGGAGGGGGGCTTTGAGTCCCCCTGCCCCATCCTGAATCGCCTCTGGTTGTTTACTTCCACCGAGCCATTCGTCATTCTGATCTCCTTTTATGATCATCATTATTGACCATCACTCTAGTAACGTTGGTTTGAATTCCTTCAGTGAAAAGCCAATTACTGTCTACTGCGTTTAGCAAAGTCCATAAAAAAAAAGGTTTTGCTGTTTACCAGAAGACTTCGCCTACGTACGAGTCAACGGCGGCGACCGCGATGCTTCTGGCGCCGCCGGGCTTTTGGCCCCTTGTGATGATCGGCCATGTGCAGATGCTGTGCCATTCATGGCATTATTGTCCGGGGATGTTTCTGCGTTATCTTAAGAGGAAGAAGACCAGCGAAGTCCAGCGACCATGCAAGTCCGGCCGGCGTGTCAGCGCGCGGAAGAATCAAAGATTCTTGGCGCCCGCCGTCGCCGTCCTCGGACGACTCGATGGAACCGAGTCTTGCCCCGTCCTTTTCCCCATGTCTTTTTCCTGCCTTTTTTTTCATCTTTTCTAAGGACCGTATTAATAAACTCTAACCTAGCGTTGTTAGTCGCCGTCATGGTGTGTAGGCTGTAGGGCGGCGAGGAAGAGCTGGCTTCAATGGCTTGGGTTGGCTCCGCCGACGGACGGCGACCGGGGGGCATGTCGCCACAGTGTCGACACTTCTTTCCACCGCCCCTCGTCGCGGCGGAGACGGCAACGCGTGTAGGGTGCGGGCGGCGGCGACGACTGTAGCTAGCAGCAGCTTTGCCCAAAGTTACTTTCAGTAAAATCAATGCAGTAGTGGTTAGTCCTAGTGCTTAGTATTTGTATCTTGTCTAGAATTCTATATGGATACTTAAAAAGTAGAAAAATTCTAGCTCACAAAAATCAGAGATATCCGTTCATCAATCCAACAGCTGTAATTATAATAGCCATTGGATCTGTTATCTTTCCTAATAAATTACCTAACTTCCGTCATTATAAAAGTAGACTAAATTAATCCATAAATATGTATCTAAATTACACGCCTCTGCCATTATAAAAAATAATCAAAAGTAATCCCTAATCTTTATTTAAATATCCACCTATGCTATTATAAAAATAATACAATTGCATATAAATTATCCAATTATATTATTATTAAAAGTTAAAGTAACCTTTAAGTCTGAATCTAAATTATATAGTTATAACATAATATTAAAGTGCACCAATATAAAATTTTAAATTACTATTTCTATCATTATTAATATATTATTTATATTATTGTTTATATAAAAGTACTACCACCGATATGTGTTACCGTGTATTCATGTATGATGGAAGAGATAAGAATACCAATTCATAAACAAATGGTTCAATCATATATCAAACACACGTGGAGGTGATATGCAAAATAAAATCTATTGCAACTAGATATAATAAATATGTATTTTAGAGTATGTGTTAGAATATTTAATAGATGAAAGAGGACATGACATAGATAATTATAATTATTAGCTATAAATTTTATTTTTATATTAATTCTAATTAGTTCGTGTGAGAGTACGGGTTAATAGGGTAGTATATATAAATCCGTCGAAACACGGTAGCGCTAGTGATCAGTACTGTTTGGTAACGACGTCCTGCTGGACGCGAGCTCAGAGACGACAAGCTGTGTGTGTAAGCCGCATGCAGCACGCGCAGTGAAACTTGACCGATGTCTTCAGTCTACGCCCGCAGGACGACCACACAGTCACTGGCCTTAGCCGCTCACTTGTGTCCGACCACATGTGTCCTTTTTTTTGGCCGAAGCGTGCAGGAAGAACTTGTTCATGTTACGAGTCAATTGTGAAGGCCTCTCGGGGGTTTTTTTTTCATAGGACTTGATCTGCATGTTCGGCAGCAATCAGGCAGCGATTGCATGCTGCAGTAGCCCTGCAGCTATATACAGTAGCTGCAGCTTGCACTCTGGGGCTCAAATTCCGTGGCAGATAGCGGGGCAGCTGCATCTGCAGCACACTACCTAACGCTGCCAAGATGGTTGGTAATGCCGGAATTTGGTACACCGCTAAATCCTTGTCTAACGGTTAACCACTTAGAAAAAATAGTCCGGCTTGTATCTCTACTATCTACTCATATATTACTAAAGCAAATGATAATTTCTTGGTCCATCAATCAGAGTCCTAACCAAAATCGGAGTGATCGTATATTAAGTTAAGGATCCGAAATCATTTAGAATTAGCGTTTGCGGAGTATAAAATAGAAAAAAATAAAGTCTTCGACCAACACGTACTATATTATTATAAAATACATATATTATATAATACATATAATTCTATATGCTAATCACTATATTTATACAGCTTTCCGTAGCAACGCACGGGCATATTTGAAAACTTATTGAAGGAACCATGTTAAAAATGTGAGACTAGAAAACAAAGTATTGAGTTGAGGAAGTTGAGGGCGCATATATTTCTTAGAAAAAAAATTGTTCATCAAAAGGTAAGGAAAAAAGTTGGAATGAACTATATAGCGAAAAAAATATAATGTTGCGTCTTTGAGACAATTGTTGGCTGGCCATAAAATAAAGGTGCACTAAAAATAAAAATATTGAGACAACATATATTGCATAGAGGAAATGTTGCGTTGTCAAAGGTCAGGAGTATTGCTGGAATGAATATAATGTTACTTATAGGGAAATGCAAATGGTCCTGGTCTCCTAGTCAAGTTCTTTTTTCTTCCTGTTGTTGTTAAGGGTAGTCACTTCATTTTTTTTCCTACATAGAAGAAAAACTAAAGTGTCACTGACTACCCGGGCCCATCCATGACCACAATGAATTGGACCCACAAGATCTAGGGGAACAAAACCTTGTGTCTCTCCAAGAATTATTGGTTGAACCATGAAACCTAGAAATTAAATTAAAGGGCATCTAGTGAAAAGATTAGCATGAACAATGATACGTCAATCAACTGTCAAAGGCTAATATATATTAGTAGTAGTAATTTATTTGCCTATCGCTCTAAAGTTCAATTTGTTGTGCTAGTTGGGGAAAAGGTTTTTTTAGACTCCGGAAAATATCCGGCCTCGGCTTATCACTGACAAACTCGGACCTACGGGACTGCGTACATAGCGTACTTATTCTATGATAAGGGGTGGGGACCCACATCCTACACCAGTTGTAACTACTCGTACAGGAGTAGGACTAGTCGGAACAGAAGAAAACTACCCGACTAGTACTCGGGTAAGACTTGTAATCTCCACGTAACCCTGTCCCACAGGACTATATAAGAGCGGACAGGAATCCCCTCCAAAGCATCAACCAACAAGACACATCTAAGGCAATACAAACCAGGATACAGGACGTAGGTTATTATGCATATTGCGGTCCGAACCTGTCTAAAGTTTCGTGTTCCTTCCACCTTCGAGTTCCTGATCTCGGCGACACCCCACCTACAATATACCACCTCGGGGTATCTCTCGGTGGGCTTGGAGGTAAAACACCGATAGATGGCGCGCCAGGTAGGGGTGTTCATCGAGCATCCACCGAAGAACTTGATGATATTTTTCGACTTCACCAGCGCTGTGCTCGACGAGGGCACAACTTTCGTCTTCGCTCGTGGGTCTGCGTTGCTAATGGCGTGGGCAGCTTTCGTCGGCACCTCATCGACGACACGAAGCTTGGAGGCATATGCGGCAAGCCAACGCAGCGGCTTCGACGAGTTCATCGACGATATCGATGAGATGCTGCTCCCTGATCTCGCCAAGTAGATCGAGGAGTCTGTTTTCAACGCAAATTCAACTTGTGCTACACCAGTACTCCTAAAATCGTATCTGATTCGTTCTGAGGATCTGCTGAGGATCTGCGTACCCGATTCCCTTTCGGGCTACACAACACGGCCATTGTTTACCAGAAGGCCATATGATTTGAGACCCTCTCCGCATTGGAGGAGGACTTGGATCGCCTACTCAAGATCGGAGACGACTGCTCCGACTATTACACGAAAGCTACCAGCAAGTATCATGCTACAACTACTTCGACTTCGCGAGGACGCTCGGTGACCCACCAACAACTACTTTGACTACTCGTTTCGACTACAAAACTAGTCGGGAGTGGACATACACCGTCAATGACTAGTCGGAATCGACTCCGACTATTCGGGCTTCATCAACAATCTGTCGCGGCTCCATCAACGAACGCTACAGCTTCATCGACAAATCGCCCATGAATCATGCTAAATCATGCTTTAATATTTTTCTAAATATTTTTTATATCTCTGGATATTAACCATGTGCCTCCGCGGCCACACCATAATTGCGTTCCCAACTACTAATGCAGCTTCAGGCTTGTAGTCGGACTACACCTAACAGGTGTATAATATGCGCTCCACGAGCGTTCTCTTTTTTCACGCGGCGCGACTACTCTAGTTTTCTATTAACGGTCGCTAAAATACCTAGGTAGCACACACTTTAATCTGTGATACCTCGACTCTTCTGCACACCTATGTTCCTGCGCGTGCATGCGGCCATGCTCCCTGCGCTATGGGCTACGGCTATCAGGAGTCAGGTGCTTAAATGTAATAGGCTACCTACCCAGGGAAATTATGTAACCTAGCAAGAGCAAGACACGAAAAATTTTACATGCATTTTACAATGCTAGGATTCGCTCCCGACTCGATATCATGTATATCAGTTACAATATATTTTTATGTTTACCTTGCTGGGGACAAGACCTGAATCATACCGCTGGGTGAGGTATGCTCCCGAGAGCTGCCTTATTTGGCCATCACTTCATCGGCACAGACCACTCGGTGTGCTAGCGACGACTCGGCTAACCCCTAGGCTCGGGGGCTGGCGCCTCCAACCATGTGGCGTATCTCCTCTGACGGCACCTACGCTACTCGGCGTACCTTCAGTGGCTCGTCTAGCTCCTATGCTCTGAGGCTGGACGCGATAAGGCACTCGGCCTACCTTCGGCGGCTCATCTAGCTTCCGTGCTCGGGGGGCTGGGCGCAACAGGGCACTCAGCGTGCTTTCGGCGCCTCGTCTGGCTTCCATACTTGGGGCTGGGGGCAGGAAACAACTCGGCGTATCACTATACGGAAGCTGAAGAGATTTTGTCGGGATAAGATTTGTTTTGAGCGGTAATTTAGGATTTTTTTGGGAAAATTATTTGTTTAACCATTTTTTCAGAGATTTCATTCCGAAAAAAGAGGTTTTCGAATTTCTGAACCAATTTACCCATTTTAACCATCAAGTCAAATTCTTAAGTTTTTTACACAATGCATGCCACGACTCTTCAGATCTTTTTTCCAAATCTTGGGATTTGGATTCAAGGCTCGGGGGCTGCAGGACACGTGTCATCGACGGCTTATTTTTCAAATTTTTGGAAGATAAGAGCAGAAGATTCAAGACTAATTTGACCCTTAGCCTGATTCTTCGATTTAACCTAAGGCTCGGGGGCTACTCCATATTGAGTGCGAGTTTCATCGCACCCCATATAAAAGAAGACTTGAAAACTACTCGGAGCATGACAGTCTCGATGCAGCCAAGAAAGTACTTGGAAGACACCTTCAAGATGGAGTTCGGGAGAACTCGAAGACGCCTTCAGAAGTACTCGGAAGCGTGCAGTACTCGATTACGAAGATCTCGGGGGCTTGTAAGACCTGAAGCCATGGGAATGCGCACATGGCATACTTATTCTAGGATAAGGGGTGGGACATGGCCCACACCCTACATTAGTTGTAACTACTCGTACAGGAGTAGAACTAGTCGGAACAAAAGGAAACTACCCGGGTAGGACTCGGGTAGGACTCCTAAGCTCATATTTGGCTAGGATTTTCATGTAACCCTATCCCCCCAGACTATATAAGGGCGGGCGGGGATCCCCTCCAAAGCATCAACCAACAAGACACAACTAAGACAATACAAACCAGCATACAGGACATAGGGTATTACGCATACTACGGTCCGAACCTATCTAAAGTTTCGTGTTCCTTGCACCTTCGAGTTCACGATCTCGGCGACATCCCACCTACAATTTACCACCTCGGGAGTATCCCTCGGTGTGCTTGGAGGTAAAATATTGACAATCACGTAACGAAAGCTTGCGGCCAAAGTTGGGGAAAAGTTGATGACCTTTTCCTTGGTTGCCGTGGAAAAGCAGGCACTGAAGAAGTAGCAGCCATCCATGTCCAAGGTTGAAGATGCCACTAAGCATTGGCCTCTCTTTCCAGCAATGCCTGTCGCACACTCCCAAGAGCAGCTCCGAATTCTGAAGCATCTTAACATCGCCATTGACCATAAAGCAGGAAGCTAACTGGACAAAAGATACCGCGATTGCACTCCGTAGGCTTTAAAAGTGAATAAAAAACAAGAGCATAAAATGCCGTTTAGGATGGTGGATGGATTAGATTTTGGAAAAGAAGATCGAGTGGACCAACGGCTCGGCAACGGGGGAAAAAGCATGAAGGAACGACGGACGGCGTTTCTGTGGCCCTTTTCACCCTTTTTTTTGTTTGCTTTTAGCATCTGGTTCCACTTTGGAGAAGTCATGTTTAAAAGCTCTATAACGTGACAAGGAGATCAATGTCTAACGCACGCCAGACGTGAAATAATAGATGAGCATTGGCAAAAGTATATTTCAGTATCTTAACAGATAATCATCGAATTTCCATGTGTTACATCTGCGTGTTTTATTAGAGTTGGATGATTTTTCTTTTGTCTAATCAGGCAACGAATCTCGGCCGTTCGATCTTCATCTGATGCTCAATTGGCTCCATCTTCTTCCTCCAAGTCTCCATCCGACTACACGCTCGATTGTCTGGCTAAACCCGCCTTGCTAACTTGGTTACCACCATCATCCCCACTCGAGCTCTTCCAATCCGGACTAGATGCTCACTGCCCGCCCGCAACCAACGGCTCTTCCCACCTCGGCGGCACACCCTCGAGCCGCCACCAGCCCACCACCACCACAACCGGCCCTCCCGCTCCTCCAAACCATCCTTTTTTTAAGCACGGCGAATCCACTTGTTTTCCTAGTTAACCTCGAAACTCTAATCTCAGCACCTCCATTAGCGGCTTTATGTGTACTTTGGTGGCTAAGATAAAATGTGTTCGTAGGATCTATTTGGTAGAGCTCTTCTTGCTTCTGATTCTCTAGGAGAAGTTGCTAAAAAATATTTAATATGATTCTCTAAGTTTTAAGGAGAAATTGATTATGTGCGGGAAGTGAATTAAGAGAATCTAGTCTTTTTCAGTCTTTTTTAGCTCCTAGAATCATGATGCCAAAATCACTTCTATGTCGGAGCTGCTTTAGGACCTCTGCCAAACAAACCCATAGATAAGATCCCTTTTACCATAGTCGTCAAAAATAGGGGTTTTTTTATCTTTGTTGAATACCGTGACCATAGATTTCATGTGACGTAGAGATTAACGACAACACAGCAAAGGAGGTAATTTTGGGTTGTTGATAGTTTGTAGGGGCATCTTAATGAGTCATGGTTGCTTGGAAAGTGTTTGGAGGCTGAGTGGTTTATGATCTAGAAAACAATGAAAGAGGCTATTTCACTATCCTGAAAATTCACTTTGTTCACTTTATCCATTTATCAAATTTTATTTCAATTTACTCCTATGAATTATTTCATCAGGCCATATACAAGCTGAGTTTAAATTTAAATTTGTAGCGATAAAGAACATGGTATCCTACGTTATAAAAAAAAACCTCCAGGATTGGCACTTTTTTAGGAACTGCCAATGTTATGTTAATAAAGAATGAGATAACATTAAAAATCTCTTTCAGAAAAAAAAGAACAAACCAAGGAAGACTGCCCCACTCCCCAGCCCACACACACTGTCTTGCTATATTGGCTTCTAAAAAAAAAAACTTTCTTTTCCCACTCATTGCAGTCCAACTTCCTCTTCTACCATCCAAATTGTTCGCCACTTTTGTGCCAATGCAAATCTCCTTTTCAATGTTGTCCAGTCAATATAGTTTGACCATTAAAAGTTGTAGATTAATTTTAAAAATATACAAAGGAAAAGTCAAGAAAAACATAAATCAATCAGAAAGAATAATAAAAATAAAAATAATCATGAGTTCTTTTTGACAAATTGAATTTCCAGGTGAGAAACATGAATTTTGAAATTCCATATGCATACTATAATGCTAAAAAAAGGTTATAACACAAGCATATAAAAACCACTTGTTTTGTTTATAGACATGATCATGCAACCCCAATAACTTCAATTCTGCAGGACTGCAGGAGCAAGGGCTTGGCCTCATTCTGACTGTTTGTTGCAATTTACCACGCATCTCATTGACATACCAGTATATCCCTGGATTTTCTCACATCTATAACGACGAACAGACACTAAGCTTATTTCTCTCTTTCCTTTTGGAATGAAATGAATTATTGTATTCTCATTTTAATACAATAGAGCATTTACATTCTTTAATTCATCGACTAGTGCGCCTAATACAAATAGTCCAGGAGTGCAGAAGTGGTAAAATGACACATTGGCGCGAACCTTGAGATCTACTCGTTGGGATCAAGGAATCCAACAAGGCACTTCTCCAAAAGGAACTCTGCATTTACCCAAGCATGGTATTTATCTATAGCAAAGTCAAGGAGTCATCAAGAATTATAAACCTCTGCACAATCAACAATCACAATAATGAGACAACTAATGATCAGAATCATCAGCAGGTCAATCACCAAGAGATTGATGAGATAAGGCTGCAAAAGCGTCATAGTGATCATGTGACAACACATAATGTGTCGTTTCTATTCCATGCCTTTTAGTACCACACCAACTTGCATGAAAAGAATTGTGTTGCAGTGTGAGTCCGCAACAAGCAACAAGATATTTTGAGAAACAATGCAAAAAAAATAATAATAGAAGGATACTGAACAAAGCAGTGCAGTCCTTTCCAGCAGCTTTCATAAGCATATCAACTCCTGCAAACAGACACAAAATATGATGCAAGGTAGCAAAATATATCATGATACAGCACTTTGAAGGAACGACTGAAAAGGCTTTAAAATGGGAGCAGCAGTTCTGAAACTCAACAGAATAACTCTGCATGAGCTAAGATTACCTCCAGGATGAAATTTCATGTATGGAGCAATATTATAAACACGGCCTTTAAGAACTGTCCAAATGCAATCTCCAGTTTTATGCTGCTTAACTTCTTCCAAAGAAATTAACCTTCGATTTGACTGCCCCTTGAGCCCTATAAAAGAAAGAAAAGCAGTTCGTTTCATCAATTATCCGTATGATCAATTGAGGGGCAAAATGCACATGTAAGCAAGTAAGGAAAGATGAGAAAACATGAACTCAAAATTCAGTATAAGTACATAGTTCTAGTCAATCAACAGACTGAGATACAGAGGTTTACAAGATCTCAAAACGTGTCTAGCTAATCTTTAAAAGGTTTTGCATCGGAGTAAGCATTGTCTAGCTGCCTATACATGAAGGCACTTCTGATACTAATAACATCACCTTGTTTATAATTTTGTTCTTTACATAAGTACTCAACAGCCAACTTGTCTCAGAAAAATCAAGTTAAGACATGTAAGTATTATTATGACCACATAAAATTGTAAAAGAAAAAAAAATCCTATTAGATTTGTAGCTAAAGCATTATCATTAGGAAACATATCACCGTGCCCTCAAGTAAAACAACAGCCTCATCCCTTATGAACCCGGTGGACTTATCGTGCTACAAAACTGAAACATTAATGGAAGCATAAATATGGAGCTAGTATTCACAAGAGCCATCAGCCACCCGAATTATAAAGAGAAAATTCCCTATTTGACACCACTAAAGTCACTGGTTCCTTTCTTGGCCCTCTAAAATTTTTTGTTCCCTATATGGCCACGATTTCAATTTTCATCCCCAATTTGACACTCCGTCCATTTTTCCATCCATCCACAGTTAAATGGCATGCGAAAAGACCATTTAGTCCCCTTTGAAGGATGTGGGCCCCCTGTGCTTCCTCGTCTCCAACAACACCAGCAGCCGGAAGGCGTCGCCTGGGGCTGCCTCACCGGTTCTCGGCAGCGCACGCCGCGGCGCGCGGCGAGCTATCGTGCTCCAGTGGCTCTTCCTCGTGCTGCTGCGGTAGAACTCGGAGGAGTCGGACGAGAGGCTGAGGGACGAGAAGAGCGTCCTCGTTTCAGCCTCCTCGCCGCCCGCCTCCCCGTCGCTGCTGCTGAACGGCGCGACCTCGTCGTCCGTCGCGGAGGAGGCGGAGGAGGGCGACCAGCTGTATGGCGCCGGCGTGCTCCTGGACCGCCGCGCGCGGCCCCACGAGGAGGACGACGACAGGTGCCGTCGCGACGCCGACTGGGACCGCGCCGCAGGCTTGCCCTTGCCGCCGCCCTTGCTCCGCTTCCGGACATCCCTCGCCGGCACCGACAGGTGCTGCAGAAGCGGCGCGTTGGAGTGAACGGAGTGCCGGCCCGAGGCGGCCGCGGTGCCGCCAGTGCAGTCCACGGATATGTGGACGAGCCACGCGCTCCGGGTGCCACGGCAGCGGCGGCGCGGTAGGCCGGGGACGCGTAGCTTCTCACCGTCGACGCAGGTCCTCTCCCCGTTCCAGAACCCACCGCAGCTGCTGAAGCCCCGCGTCGCCACCGCAGCAGCAGCTGCTGCCTAGGCCTCGCTCCGCACGGCTGCCGGAGCTGCACGCCGCCGCGCCACCACGGTCGCCGGTGCCACGAGCCTTCAGGCCCACACGACCGTCGGGGCCGCGCGCCGCCACGCCCGCCGCTGCCGGGACCACGCATCCGTACGGCCGCCGGGGCCGCGCGCTGCCGCGCCCGCAGCACAAGGGCGCCTGGAGCCGAGAGATATGGGGAAGAGAGGTAAGAAAAAGGTAGTTGCGGTGGGGCCCACATCCTTCAAAGGAAGCAAAATGGTCTTTTCGCATGCCATTTAACGGTGGATGGATGGAAAAATGGACGGAGTGTCAAATTGGGGATGAAAGATGAAATCGTTCCCATATAAGGAACGAAAATTTTTAGAGGGCCAAGAAAGGAACCAGTGACTTTAGTGGTGTCAAATAGGGAATTTTCTCAATTATAAATACTCCTAGGACTGATGCAAAGTGTTACCGAGGCATAAAGGCTACAGTAGACAAAGTGTAGGCAATTTCTTCGAAGGAAAATGGCTAATATAAATATTAAAAAGTTAAAGGTTCTCAACTTAGTTAATTTGAACTATTCAGCAAGGTAAGCATTGAGTTTCTCAAGCTGGCAATGTTTCTTTTCTACTGATGGAACCCCTCTGAGGACCTAACAAGTCAACACAAAATACAGAACCTCTCTCAGACAAAAATACACACCAGAAAAACATGGCACAGTAACTTAAATTGCTACAGAATGCACAAGTTTTCAATTAGTATAGTTATGACCGCTTCACTGTCATTCCCGGATCCCCACAACCGGTCCTCTGAGAGGCATCAATTATGCAGCAGCATCAAGCCACTCTGTACCAGATAAATCAAAGTACCCAAGATCATCAAACAGCACCCACTAAAGTCTGTAACAACTTACCAGCTAGATCAGGATGCGTTCGTGTCAGCTTTAGCCAATCCATTTGGCTATAGCCCTTCTCGAAAGGAACCTTCTTCCATACAGCAGGTTTCTTCGATGAAGATTTTGCCTGTGATGACACATTTGATTCTGCTCCACCACTTGTTTGTGTAATTGGTTCTTTCATGTTGCTGTCTTGTGTTGATACACTAGTGCTGTTACCAGACCTATCTTTATCTGAGTCATTGGCTTTCAAGCCATCTTTCTTTGCAGTTTTTGCATTATCAACATGAACATCCTCGAGCGACATACTTGCCACAGGAATGGCTTTAGGAGATCCTAACTGACCGTCGTTTTCTTCAGAACTAACCTGAAAAGATATAACACAAAAGTTTAGACGCCATATCAGAAAGTAAACCAGAAGAAAGAAAATTCACCACCTGTAAGTTTCTAAGTCAAGCCATTGGATGCTCTTAGCAACTCAACGGGTCGAGGGGCAAACAGCCATTACATATTCGATACAAGAGGTTTAGACCACTAAGATAACACATTGACAAGTCATCATGCAATTAAGTGTAATCAGCGAAAGTGAAGACAATAAATAGTACATAATATATGCTACTTCTATACTTCAGCGATATCCAACTACTAACCTAAAAAAGGGTAATGAAGTGAGTGCCGATGAAGATACACTAGCTAAGTAGCTAATTAACCCAATCCTACAACATCAGCAACCTAGACAAGAACAACGAAGAGCAACTGTTTTGATGCATGCATCATGACTTCTTGAGAATAGCATCAAGACATGCAAAGAGAAGACAAAAACAATCAGAGCCCCTCTCCCATCCTGTTTCTTAATTTCTCCCCTTAACTTATTCACATAGTATTCGGAAATGTAACCTATGCACTTGTACTGGTTTCAGAAATGAACATATATTGGTGAAACCATATCCTTGATTCCATGCTTTTTGCGGATTATCAAAGCAAGCCACACGATTTAAGACTTATGGTTATCAATTTTTGTGCGGAAACAAATACCAGACAGATTATCTATGGTATGGTAACAACTAAGTGCTGTTTTCATGTTCACAAAACTCTTTTCAACCCCACAAAATATGCAGTTCAGCTTTCAGCAGAAAATTTTTGGGATCAGGAAAAAACTGATAAAGTAATGGTACAAATTACTACGACAACAAACAAAGAAGCATGACATAAACGATCACCACGCTTACCTTGCAGAAGGTGAAGTCAGATGAATCCCCATCAGCCATCTCAGAGCCTTGCTAACAACACTCCAAATACGCCCTGGTTCAGAACCACAAGGTGGGACATGTAAAATACTAGATGATTTCAGAAAACTCAACCAAATTCGGTACAATTCCACGGTTGCATAGCAATGGCTGAGAAAAATCAACAGATAATAACTGTTCAGGTAAATGTCTAGTTTTTCCCCCAATGGGGAAGTTACTGCTACTATTACCCCCACCGTACAGCAAGGAATTCGCAACAAACAGGTGAATTTGAGTATCCAACCAAGAGAACTAGATTTGGATTTCATTGCCCGCGTCGGAGAAAATATGCAGGCGGAAAATGCATCCGAGCAAACTGAACAAACTAGGATAGGGCACCGTACCAAGAAAAGGAAAAGCCGATCCGATTCCTGGAGGATCTCCACTTCCTTAGTAGAGGAGTAGAGGACGGCGCGATAGGTGAATACCTTCAAGGTGGGCGGCGCGCTGCGCTTCTGCAGAAAGCGGCCTGGACCCTGGAGGCCGGGCGCTGGGAGCGTGGGCAAGGAGGGGTCGGTTATGGGCGTGGGAACTTGGGACGAGCAGGCCCCGAAGCCGGCGCGGAGGAGGGAGAGAGGTGTCACCGGTGGCCTCGCCTCGCCTCGCCTCGCCGTCGCCGCCGCAGGGGAAGGGGAAAGATGGAGGGAGACTGGTTTGGTAGGGACGAAGTGGGGGAGAAGACGGTAGTATATTTGACGCAAACACGGTCGAATTTGACTTTGCGAGTGCAGTGTGAAACGTCCTTATACGATTCCTGATGCTATTCGCACCTTGGTTTTTTTTCTTTTTTTGGAAAAGTAATTTTTCTAATTTAAGACACTTGCTAGAACTTTCTCGGTGGTAATTTGTGAGAATTGATATACAAGAAATACGTTTTTCTATTTTCAAGGAAATTTTGATCAAAGTACCATATAAGTAGGTCTACGGCCTTCATTCCTGTTAAAGAAGCATCAAAGTATTTTTTTTCAAGGACATAGCCATATATACTTTTTACAATATTATTATACCTAATTTATTATCATGAGCAGTCATGGAAAAAAGAATACTAGAGCAACTAACATTTTATTAGTTTGACGATACAGACATTCGTATTACTGACGTTATAAAAATGTTGGATGCGAACATAGCAGTCGTATCTCAAAAATCTTATTGGTCGAACGTTTGTCGCTAGTACGTGACACCTTCTTCCCCATCCGTCATCGCGCTTGTCAACACCTATCATCTCCAGGACTCCAGGCTTCATGGTGCTGGCCCCCATCACTCCTTTCTCTCAGCCTGTTCCTCCAACACACGGGCGAATTGGGTTAAGATTTCGAGGTTGGCCGGGAAGGCTCCATGGTTAGTCGGCAAAGAGGGATGGCCGTTGCGAGTGAAAAATTCGATGGTGGTAAGACCGACGGTGATGGCACCGCTAACTAAATGGTGGTGCATAAACGGTGGCCACAGGGGACGAGAAAAAGCAGCGGTTAGAAAGGGCGGGGTGGAGGGAGGTAGGTAGAGGGAGCGGCTAGGTGGTGACTTGCCGCATCAGCGCTCTTGACAATAGGGTACCACAACATGGAGGAAGGGAAAAAAAGAATATACGACGTTCAATCGTTATTGACATTCAATTGTTGTTGATAGCTAATAACGAACGAGCGCCCAGCGATGACTCTCGTCTTGTATTACCATTTTTTAAGAAATCATCAAGAATATTCAAAAGCTAATGAAATTTAAATTGCGCCATTTTGGTAACTTCACCTTGCTAGTCGTCATACGGTGAAATTTTGAGCTTTATTACCTTAAAGTTTTACAATTTTTTTAAAAAAATAGAACTTTTTTTTGAAAGGTTGGAAAAACAGAACTTAGTAGAAATACAAGGATGTACATGATAGTCCCTGTCACAAATCTATCTCGTTACAAAACTCAAATAATTTAAAATACTAATAAAAATAAACTTGTCGTGGGATATTAAACGGTTTGCAATGACCCCACAAACCGTTTCTTAAAAAAAATCTCCGTTGACTGCAAATATAAATATGCTTGGTATGTTTACAATATACTGCGTACTATTTCTCTAACCCATCTACCATACTCAATTTTGACAAACTGTTTTACACCACACGTGTTTTAGACAGTTGGCTTGGCTCTAAAATCGCCTACAATTGGTCTACCACATGGATGGATTTTGCACATACTGTACAACTGAAGGAGACCAAAGTTAAAAGCGCCCCAAGTTTTATGAAGTTGAAAATTGCTGCTCAAAGATGGAAACGGTTAACATAGGCCATAGGTGGATGAGCCACTGGCCTTTTGCAGAGCTCTAAGTCATGTTTGCAGTGTTTTACGCTAAAAAAACTTATATCTTACAAAGAAAAATACATATTTCATAACATTAGTCTTTGGCATAAAGATCCATGAATACCACCATAGAACATGAGTTCAAACTTTTTAAAAAAATTAAGGAAAAGTTCCGGTCTAGGTCTCTGTTCACCATTTCGGCTATGGTGGCAAGTGGCAACAAACAGCCCCGACAAAGAAAAAAAATGAAAGATGGCCTCCCGTCCCTCCGGTTGGCCAGTTGGTAGGTTTAGCCTAATACAGACATGATTAACCTTCGTGCAAGCGCCCAATGACACTAGAATACCGCCCCATGTCCGCCACCTCCGTCCAAGCGCCGGTCCTCGGATCTTACACCCGCAGCGAGCCCTTCCCTTCCACCAAGGGGCGGATTTGGGCCCCGGGTTGCCTGCGCTGCAGCCCGGGGTGAGACCCAATTACTTTGTAAAAATAACATAAAAATAAAATAGGCTCACTTTAGTTTTTCTGGTCCAAATCGTGCAGCCCTAACCTGCCATTGCTGTCCACCCGCGCCAGCCACACGCCCCCCGCGCGCCGGCGCCCAGGCCGACCCCGTCCCCCGCGCGCCGCCGCCCCGGCCGGCTCCCGCGCGCCGCCGCCCGCCGCCCAGTGCCGCCACCGGGCTCCCTACAGGCTACCGTCGCCGATCAGAAGCCGCCAGCTACCGCCCCGACGCCACCAAGAAGCCGCTGCACATCTTTGTATATCTCTAATTGAAAAAGTTCATGTGTGTTTAAACTATTAAGTTATTGCGTCAATACTGATATCATATTATCATGTATTCTTGCATAACATCATTTTATTAGAGCCGCCACCCTGCGTCGCGCCGGTTATGGAGCGATTTTTTGGTAAGAAAGATGTGAGTACTGTCAGAAGTGTTGAGAGCCGGATTGAAAAAAGACCGCGGAATGAACTAGACATGAGAGATATAGTTGCTGATCCAGGAGAAAGGAAATAAATTGATGAGTTTCATCATGAGATTAGAGATGAAGCTAGAAGAGCATATTTACAAATGGGTCCATATAGACCGAAGGGTCATAAATTTCCTAGAAAAAAAAAGATAAAGATCAATCAAGAGGATTTGTAGGTTCATGGTTTGATCAATTTGATTGGTTAGAGTACAGTGTAGCCAAGGATGCAGCTTATTACTTTTATTACTATCTCTTTAGGTCACAACAAATTGGGTTTCATAGTAATAATATATTCACCAAAGTTGGGTTTAGAAATTGGAAGCACGCAAAGGATGCATTCAAGCAGCATGCTCAATCAATTGATGGCTTTCATAGTAATGCAAGAAAGTATGCAATTGATTTTGCAAATCAGAGGCAAAGTGTTGAACATGTGTGGACTGTGACAAGTGCAGCGGAAGAGGAGGCATATAAAGCTCGTTTAACTATCATGTTAGGTATTGCTAGATTTCTCCTTTTGCAAGCTGAGAAGATGGTCCAAACTGATAGACATACCTATTTTCCTTTGGTGTACCGTCTTATTGAACTTGCATTGATTTTGCCGGTGGCAACAACAACAGTTGGACCTTCTCCGCTATGAATATCATCAAAATTGAACGAAGAAATAAAATAAATGATGATTGGATGAATAGTAGCATGATATGCTATATTGAGCGGGATTTATTTGCATCAATTGAAGATGAAAAGATTCTAAAATACTTTCAAAGCTTTAGAAACCGTAAGATAAATTTATCACGCCAGGACCCAAGGTACGTGTTTCATTATAATCCAAAAACATACATAATATTCTCTTGCTTTATGATGAGAAATGATAATTTATTTCTTTTTTAGTGTAGAATTCAGGATAGCAACAGTACAAGTGGTGCGAAATTATGAAGATCCTGGTGTTATGAATTTTTTTAGGTACTTTTCTAATGTTCTTCGTATTGTTTTAGTATACTATTTGAGCACTTTGAATCAATATTATTATTTGTATTTTTTAAAACTTTATTATATTTATTAGTGTATAACTAGTATTAGTATAGCACGGCTACTTAGATCGGTAGCCGTGCATAATTTAGCCTCGGGCGGAGCCTGTTTCGCCGCTGCTTCCACCCACAGCGCGACCCTCCCGTCGTCCAGTACCGTCAACGGCTGCGCCAGCGACTCCCGGTCGCCGGCAACCAGCTGGCCGCGCCTCCCGAGCTCGTCCGGCGGCGCTCTGCCCCAGCCGCGCAGCACCGACGCGAGGCGCAGGGAGTGCGTCCAAGACCACGCGCCCTGCTCCAGGTCCGTCAGCAGCCACACGTCGATGCAGCCGCCCGCGTAGTCGTGGTGCACCGCGGCCAGGCAGCCGTTGAGCTCCGCCAGGCTCAGGTGCGCGCGGCAGACGTGGCGGCCGCTGGCGCCGGAGGAGGAGAGCGGGCCGCGGAGGAGGGACGGCCTCCACGCCTCCGCCGCGAGGTCGAACGAGGCGACGGCGTCGCACTCGGCCCCGTGGTGGGGGCGGCGGCGGCGGCAGCAGGAAGTGCGCGACGCCCCGCGCGACCGCCTTGTTCCGGTACGTCGCCGCCGCGACGGGCGCCGGGGGGGCCTGCGCCGGCCGCCAGGGCTGCGGCTCGCGGCCGCCGACGACGACGGTGAGGAACCTCGCACGACTGGGACTGGGACTGGCCGGGCGCGGCGGCGGAGATGCGGAGCACCTTATACTCCCCCGTCGCGGGGACGTGCCCGAACACGTGCGAGGGCGGGCGGGTCCGCTGACCGTTGTGCGCCGGCGCGGCGTCCCCGGGTGCGGCGACGACGTCGGTCGCGGCGCCGGTGGCCGGGTCGATCACGCGGACGGCGGCCCTGTTGCCGCCGGCGCCGACGAGGCAGACCAGGCCGCCGGCCGCGCCGAAGTGGCCGCCGCTGCTCAGCCCGCCCAGCCGCGCGACGACGGCGCCGGAGGACACGTCCACGAGCCTGACGTCGACGCGGGAGAGGTCGGCGGCGTCGTAGACCGCCGCGACGAGGAGGGGGACCGCCCGGCGGCTGCGATCGCCTGCAGGGTGACGCCGTCGCTGGCGGGAGCTAAGAACCTGACTCGCTTCAGCGCCGGGGACCTCGGGGACTCCATTGATGCCGGCTGCTGGACGATCGACCAAGGCTCGAGAGTCGAGAACGAGAACTGCTTGCGCATCTGTTCACCATGGCTTTGCTTATGAAGGCTCAATGCCGGCCGGAGCTCGACCGGATCGGACAGTGCATCGACTCCAGTCGGAACTGGAATCTTGTTTGTTCTACCGTTGGAAACCTTTTCGGTTCAAGACTACACGCCGCTTCCGATTAAAAAGCATAAAATACTTCGTTTCAGACCCCCCAACCTTGATTTGGAGAAGGAAAACTTTGGATTAAAGGCTAAAACTTAAAGGCTTTGGGTTCGGGGAATTACCTTGGATTAAAGGCTTTGGGTTCGGGGAATTACCTCTTTGCCCCTGGCAATTTGGATTAAAGGCTAAAACTTTTTTTTTATTAAAACTTGAGGTTATTTATGCTTATCACTCTCCAACGAGGGTGATCGAACAAAGTTTTCCGATGTTACGACTCTCCTAGTGTAGTAGGTATGCATAAAACCATAGAAAAATAAGAGTAGGTATGCACAGTGCGAGATGATTGCTATTTTTAAACGGCAGGCATTAGATAATAAATTGAACTAAATTTAAACAGGTTTTGGGTGTAAATTATGAGTGGTAGTGTTGACATCCAAATACAGAGTTATCGTGAAAATTTAAGGAAAACAGAATACAAAGGGACAGAATGGCAAAATAAACTGTACAAGGAAACAAGCCGAAACTAATCAGTTTTACAAATCCTCAGATGCGCACTCCAAGGAGTGACAAATCTCATTTTTCGCCACGTCCATCATGTTGCTAGAATCCACAACACAAAGATTACCAAATGGAAGCAAATATTACACCAACCAAGATGGCATCAACAAATGATTTCTCAAGACTAAATGGCCAGTATCCACATGTCAATTAAACAAGCGCAAAAGCAAAACCACCAGTCTATTAGACCCAACTATCCTGTATGTGTCTTTTTCTAGCATCTAACACAACAAACACAATGCCTATGGCAATTCACATCTACAGCCAAATTGGAGAGAGTTGTTTGGTTGATCAGCTGAGTAAGCAATGGGAGGCCACAGCTCCAAGGTTTTATTACCTGCTTTTCTTGGAGCAATCAGGGCACTTGTACTGCTTTATCTGATCCGCTTTCGCCGGTGTTATCCTCACGCACTTGCCGTGGAACCACCGCTCACAAATGTCACATCCGATCCAGAACTCATTCGAGTTGTACAAACCGCTGCAAGTGCCACAGAGAGTTTCACTGTGTTCTTCGTCGTCCTCGTACCCATCTTCAACAGCCGCCGATCTCGAGCTCTTTATCTTCCCATCATTTGATCGCTGCATAACAAAGTAAAATGCCAGTCTCTGTAATAGCTCAAAGGCAGACGGTTGGATAACGATTTGACAAAGAGCAAACAGATTAATAGTGTGTCAACATGGCACCTTTGTTGAGTGCCTGGATTTGCCGCTGTTATCAACACCAGACTTATTCTCCCTTTGCTTCCGGTCTACCATTGTTTCATACACGGATGGATGATCATTGATCATGTTAAATAAGCGCTTCCTGACAAACAAAGAATAATATAATGAGTGCGAGAAAAAAAATGAGTCAAGATGTCCAATAGCAATTTCCATAAACCATGCTCACTGCATTCTCTAGAAAAGAGGTGGTGGATGCTGTTGCAGTAATTTCAAAACAGAAGGAGAATCAAGGACACTAACTACTTCACATTCGGAGTGAACCATAATTTCTAATTGTCACCTTAACAAGGGTTTGTTAAGAATATCCTAAATGGGTCACGAAAATCTGAGAAAAATTACAGTGCAGTATGATACCTGTCCCCTTGTAGTAGTAGAATTGTTACTAGTACTTTTATTACTATTGTCACCACTTTTCTTTTTTTTATTACTACATTGCTATCTCCTTTTATTATCACTTTTCTCTATTTTGTGACACTTGTAGGATTTCATCTCCAGCAGCTTTGTTGTTGTATGATAATTAACCTGAACTGTGAAAACAGAGAGATTGCTTCTAATGTATAGAAGTGAAAGCTGAAATGACCTTATGAAGCAACTACCACAGAAAATTTTTGAACACTGTACGAAGGACAATATTTGGCAAGATTGTATTCCCATCTCACAAGACAGTCTGGAAATTATCCTATATAAAATACCCCTTCATCCATAAAGTGATGGACAAAAGCATAGAAACCATGTATGTAATACACAATGAAATAGTCCCAATAGCACGCATGCTGACAACATCTGTGGGAAAACACTTCGAGAAACAGATTAGCAAAGAATCGCCACTAAGACTTCAAATGCCCAAGAAAGCATCACGTGCACTTAAAGCACAACAAGTGGATAGTAGGCATTTAGTAAATAATTAGTAAATTGTTTTGGCTTAAGTAAAATAAAACAAAAATACGAAGAAAATAGGATGACTTCACACTGGCAATTGATTAGCCCTATACGGTAAAAGGAACTAACACGAAACAAAAGGAAACCAGTTTTAAAAAATAAGAACAGAGTCAAAGCTGACAAGCAGAAATTGTACGAAAACTTCATTCATAAAGCACCTAAGTAAATCGATACCATGACTGGCAAATTAGCAGCCAAACCTCAGCATACCAACCAAACCTATATCTCTATGACGAACAAAGATTATAAATCTTGCAATGGGCATGACAGTCAGCCATTCAAGTAGGTCAATAACCCAAAGTTACTGCATTTGCAGGGATTTGTATGGTACACCAAACTAATAAAATTTAAGGAAACTTGGAAAACTATATGACTAAATACAGTGAAGACAGATAAAAATGGTCATTTCCAATAGCTTTCACAATATCCTATTAGCCTGAGAAATTCAAATTGGTTCTATGTGTATAAGAAAACTGGATATGCTTTTAATGGTTATTAAGATTTCAAGACCTGGCTGTACCAACCAGCTTGGTCCCAGAAAGTTCAGTCTGTTCTGACACAGTTCGGTTTAAACAAGAAAATTTTAAAGGAGAGTTGATCAAAGTGGCACATCCAAGTATAAACTCATTTGTAGTGCAACACCTTAAAAACCTGACATTCGAAATGGTGAAATCATAAATTCCCCCTACTGAAAATATGCACCCTCAGTGAAACTCCAAACGCAAACATGGAAAGCTGAAGATTAAAGATCAACTTGTAACATTCCACTGGGCTATGATTCGTCCAAGTATACTAATCTAAAAATGTAGGGTAGCATGGCCTATCGCTATCTTCATACTACAATCTAGAGCGCAAATGTGAAAACAAAAATGATGGCAACCATAATGTATCCAAAAGATCTAAGTTTCAGAAAGAAGCATTCCACAGGAAACTTCTAAATGTCTTTTTCATCAAGGAAGAAACAGAGCTGTGGCACTATCATTTGTACATTGTGGCCACAGTAGAGAACCAAGGAACAGAGCATTTAAAGAGAATAAAGAAAACACAGTGGTAAACATGGCCCCATCGACAGCAGAAAGATAAGGGAAAAGGTGGGGGGAAGCGAAGGAAGCACAAGAACCATGTGGGCACACACATGCCTCAGGTGCGGTGAAATAAAATAAGCAATCCATGGGGCGCCTTCTTTCTTATGCCCCACGCGCACAGGAGCAGCATCACGCAGACAAGACAAGAATCGAATTCGACGGTTACCATAACCAAATTCTTCAAACCGAGACGGTCAATTTAGCACAGAGAGCGAAAGGGGGGCGGTGCGCTCCCTTCCCATTCCCAATCTGATGGAGGGGGGCAGGGCGGGGCAAGCGTAGCGTAGCAAAGTACCTGTCGTTGCCGTTGAGGCGGGCGGCGTAGAAGTAGGCGACGGAGACGAGCCAGGCGTCGGAGTGGACGGCGACGAGCGAGAGCCAGTCGCGGCGCTTCATCCCGTCCCTGGCGAAGTTGATCCCCAGCGCGGGCTCCGGCATCTCCGGGGGCACCTCCTCTGCCGGCAGCGCCACCTGCCAGCCCCCGTTCGGGAGCCCGTACAGGCACAGGTTCTCCTTCTCTGCAGCCCAACCAGGCAGCCAGCTAAGCCAATCAAACCCCAAATCCCAACCAATGGAGACGAGCACCGCCAACCCAGGAGCCCAGCCGAAGCTCCGAGGCCCAGATCCGATCCGGTCGTACCTGGGTCGCACAAGCCGTAGAACTCGTCCACATCTGCAAGCACAGCCGAGCAACGGAAGCCGGACGGGGTGAGACGCGAGATCCGGAGGAGAGGCCGCGCGCGAGAACGGCAGAGGGAGAGGGAGAGGGAGGCCGGGGAACATGCCGTCGGCGTACCGGAGGTGAGCGCGCGGACGAGGCCGGCGCGGCGGGCGGTGTAGTCCCTGTAAATTTCCCCGATGGTGCGGGGCGCGGAGGAGACGGGGGCGGCCGCATCCATCGGCGGCGGGGCGGAGCAGTGTCGGCGGCGCCTGCGGTTGAGGAGCGAGGCCAGGGGTTCAGGGTCAGGCCGGCGCTCTGACACCGGGCCGGGATTTAAGGCGAGGGCAGGGTGGTGGGCGCGGTCCACGGATGGAGCGGCCGGTGGGGCCCGCCGGTCAGTGAGCGGGTTCACGCGGAGGGGCGGGTCCAGGGAGGAGCGGTACAGGAGAGTGAGGGGCTGCGCGGTGGGGCTTGACGGTTAGGCTGACCTGGCGCCGGGACATGGTGGAAACTCTACTTTTTTTATAAAAAAAAGCAAGAGAGAGCTTCATTAATTAGTTAATCGAGTAATTATCCCATAAGGACATAATGAAGGACTATGAGCAAGTTTAGGTGACTATCACAGCAAGCCCAACCAAAGTTCACAAAAAGATTTTGCTGTTGTTTGCTTTGGAGCCAAAAGTTGGCAATCATGGAATTCTAGTGTACGAAGTTTCTTGCCCCGCATGAAATTTGGAGAAATGCTAACACGGCCATGTTCCCTTTTATTTTTTTTACAATCGCGTTGCTACCAGATAGTGAAACAGATGTGTTCCCATCCTTATGATTTCCACTTCCTAGGTTCAAGAGACATCGCTATGGACGCAAGTATGTGCCTCGTGATGCTCACTTGTGGAAGCTCTAGCCGATCAAGGCCCTGTTTAGTTCTCTCGGGATTAAAAATAAGTCTCAACCTAAGGACTAAAAATAAATCCCAACCTTTGTTTGGTTGTAGGACTTAGGTCATTTAATGTAGCTGTGCATGGACCCTTTTACCCTTCCAGTGCCCTCACCCGCCAGCCTTCTCCAGGGCGGCATGTGCGAGACGACAGCCAACCCCGGAGCACAGCGGCGGCGGCGCGGCCACGGGGCCCCGGCCACCCAAAGCACCGGAGGCGCAGCATGCTCGCGCCCGGGGGCGAGCGGCGGTGGCGCGGCCACGGCCCTAGCCACACGAGCACAACCGTGAGCAGAGCACGAGCCATAGGGAGGCCGGCGAGGACCTGCAGCGAGCGGCGGCGGCGCCCCCGCCCACCGCGCGTTCGCGCCACGGGCAGGGCCGGTGACAGATTTGGCCCAAGGATCCCCGGATCCGGCCCCAGCAGCCGGCGGAGAACATCCGAGCGTCACAGGAAAGAAGGCCGAGAGAGGAAGGCGTGCGGGAAGAGAGAGAGGAGGGGGGAGGAGGCGAGCTCAGCCGCGGGCCGCCGCCGGCGGTGGCGGCCACCGGAGGCGGCCGGGGTAAGGGAGGTGGGCGGCAACGTAGGGGCGCCTAGGGGAGCGGGGGGGGGGGGGGGGGGGGGGATAAATGAGGGGTACCTATGATAAAAGCTCCTATAAGCAATATTTTTGTAACTTATGGACTTATAGACCATAAGTCCCAATAAATCACTATGTTCGACATTTTAGGGATTTATTGGGACTTAATTTAAGTCCCTAACCATAAGCCACATCAAACCAAACAGAACCTAAGTCCATAAGCTGATCAGAAAAACTTGATAATAATATATACTCCCCCCGTTCCAAATTATTAGTCGTTTTGGCTTTTCAAGGTGCATAGTTTTTATTATGCATCTACATATATATTATCTCTAGGTGCATACATATATATTATCTCTAGGTGCATAGCAAAATCCATGTATCTAGAAAAACTAAAACAACTAATAATTTGGAGCAGAGGGAGTATATAACAACGGAGTATCATATGAGATCTCAAAAATTGATTCCAACCAGGAACCATAAATGTAAATTCATCTTAAAACTCATAATCATATCTGAATAAAAGTATCCTACATCAAATAAGTTCAGTACAGAATGGAACACCTATGGCCAATTCATGCCCACACAGCGCACATACACGTCCACTCAATATGCTAAGAAATGTGCAAAGACAAATGCCTCACCGAAGATTGCACAAAGAAATGGGCTAGGCAAGAAACTCCTCAATTTTCTTAAGTTTGATGCTGGCATCTGGTAGGCTCCTCCCGAGGCTCCACAAAAGTTCAATTAGTTGGTGATCATTATCATGATTGTAGATGACTTCTATCAACTTCAGCTTTGGACACTGCAAGGTCTTTCCATCCTGGCAGCGCAGAGTTATATTTTTCCTTTCTATATCCCACTCTGAATCAGAAAACCGATAGAACTTTCAGCAGAAACAAAAAGATCCATGTGAGATATCTAAGCGAATCATCTGAAACATGATGCGATACATAAGATAAGACAGCATGTACCATGCAATACTTCAAAATAAGCTTCTCCAAACAAGGTGCGCTCTGAAGAAAGCTCCCTAGAGCCTCTAATTTTTCGTACAGTTCATAATCATCAAGAAAACAGCTATGAAGTTCCAAGGTTCGCATATTACGAAATATTGGGAATTTATCAGACTTCTCATTCGGCATCCCCTGAAATAAAGACAGAAACCGAACCAAAATTAAGTAAATGCACATGTCATTAGCAGCAAGTGATGAGATAACAATTGTTCCCTTTCTAGCCATGTGTAGTAACTATCTGCTAGCTGGAAAAGAAGTTGTAATTTTCCCCTAGATGTAATAAAGACTGCATAGATTCATCTACCAGGAGCAACTGGCAAATCTCATAGGACACCCATCAGAACTGACAACTTATTATGTGCAATATTAATGGTCAAATGGCATCTTTTAGGAATAAGGAATGTAAAGGAGGACCAAGGGAAGCTTGTCAGGACTAAATACCTCCACTTGAAAACCCAACAACTTTAAGCTTGTCACATTGTAGAGGCTACAAAGAAGCTCACGCTGGGAATGCTGAGGCGAAGTTGCTTCGTATTCTGCAACATAAATCTCTGCCTTGACAAGGGAATCCATCTTGCATAAAGAAATACCAGATTGGTAGCATCCATACATGAGACAGAGATTTGCAAGGCTAGGAACTGTGATCAACAATGGATAACCTGCGCTGTTCACACAAGAGTCTAATACCAACTTTTTCAGTGTCGATGATGTAATGCGTTGAGAAGAATTGCGAGGAAACTCGCAGTTTCCAAGCTCCAAATCTTCCATGACAGGGCAGGTAGAACAGAGCAGGCCCGTGAAATGGCTACCCAGATCCAACCCAGATCCACATTGCGAAGATACAGCGTCTTAAGATGACAAAAATTTGAGCCCACTATTGGTGGCAACTTGAAGCGAGGATATATTGGTATCAGAATTTTGAGCACAGAAGGGCAGTACTCGATGCCACGGCGAATCCATCAGTCCACATGACGCTGGTTATAGATGTGCGATGAAAGACGGAATTCACCCAAGGACGAGGTATTATCATGGAACAGCAGCAGGTTGGTGACGAAATCCTCAAACCTGGCCCACTTCTCCTCCAGGGCACCATCACGGATGGTCACCATGGAGATCCCGAAGTCCTTCATATCGAGGTTGATGCGGGGCACAGAGCGCCAAAGGCTTCTCCACCACCGTGACAGCAGACATGTCCGCACAACTTCCGGGGCTGGGAGGAAGGACAACACGGTGTGGATGACCCCATCCGGCAGCGCGCTAAGCCTGTCCACAGCGCCAGCTACACCCTGGCTACATGCCGTGCTGCGCTTCACAATTGGCTCAGGTTGCGCCATCTCCACCTGCTTTCACGGGGAAGTCAGGGGTCTGGTTGTCTGGATCCCGATGGCCAAGATTTGCTGGATGGCTATTTGATGTTACAGAAGTTATTCACTGCCAAATGGAAAAAAAAAGTTCCCAACAGCGGAAATTAGAGTGCAAATTATTCATAATAGACGCATCTCAAGGAAATTAAAGAAATTAGAGAATGAAACGAAGGTCTAAAGATCCAATTCCTTCACGAGATATATAAATTTGAGATCCAAATCTCAGTGCAGTCATAAGTATCCCTAACAGTAACAACTGACTACTCGAGGAAATGGAATTTACTGTTCAGGATTGTGAACTCTCAGATCAAAGGCTCCCCTTTTACGGCTAACAATAGAATCACGGCAGAGTCAATCGGTGTGTAGCATGAAGGCACCGCAACGCCTTGAAGCTTCCGCCCGCACTTCGCACCATGGCTTAGGGTTACAAATTTGAGGGATTTGGGTAGAGGGATTAATCACCTCCCTAGACGCCCGGCCGCCGCCCCGCCGCTCCTGGAAGCCGCGTGCGCTACCTCGCCCGGTCGCCCCCCACTGGCAGCTCGCGACCTGGACGGGCGCTGCCCGCTCCGCCGTTCCCTCTGTCGCCGGCCGCCGGCTGCCGCTGGAGACTGTCCGGCGTGGGACCGGTGGATCCGTGGATGACCTAGCAGCGTGAGATATGAGCAAGCCAGAGGGTTCAGGGCTTCAGGCCATTCTGGTGGGCCTCCGTGTAGTGGGCTGACGAAAGGCCTGAGTGGGCTGCTGCTGATGCTACTAGTAGTTCATCAATTCCGTTAGGAAAAAAATCCTATCAACCCCCTATCAACACAATTTGATTTACCCCCTCAACCTAAAAACATTTACCCTCTCGGTGGTTTTGAAAGACGGTTTTACTAATATAGCACCATATCAGTAATGCTACATAGCGCCACATCAACCACAAGGGGTAAATCGGACCGTGTTGATAGTTTAAGGTGGTCAACTAGACTTTATCAAAATATAGTTATAAAAATATTTTTTTAGAAGATATATGTAATTAAAAATCCTAAAATCTGGTTTAGTCTCTGAAAATTCATTTTAGCTCACAAATATATGAAATAGTTTTTTTTCTAAAATTATGCTCTATTTATAGTGTCCAGTTAAAAATTACTGAGATCCTATGATCATACTTTAAAATTTTTACTAAAAGTTGGTTCTATTATTTATTGTAAGTGATCTCAATTTATTTATTATCATCTCCTGTATCGTTTGAGGCTTAATTTCAGACGAGCTAAATGAGCCGAGTTGAAGTTGACTTCCGTTAAAAACACCTAATTCTTATTTGGAAATAAACATAATTTTAATCAAAGTATTTTTGAAAGATCTAATAACTCCTAACTAGCAACCAGAACATAGAGCATGGTTTTAGAAAGAAGTATGAAACTTGATTTTTCATATTTTTCTATGATGAAATCAGATTTAGAAATTTTAACTGCATATGTTTCCAAGAAAAAAATATTTGGAACTATTTTTTGATAAAGTCTAGTTGACCACCTTAAACTATCAACACGGTTCAGTTTACCCCTCTTTCGGCTGATGTGGTGCTACGTAGAATTGTTGGTATGGCGCCACATCGGTAAAACCGCCTTTGGAAACCGCAAAGGGGTGTAAATTGGACGGTTTCAATAGTTGGGGATGTTGAATATCTGGTTTTTTGGTTGGGAGGGTAAATCAGATTGTGTTGATAGTTGAGGGGGTTGAAAGGACTTTTTCCATCCCGTTTTCCAGTGGCCCGGTATATAGTTTATGTTATCATCACTTTTGAGGATAGTTCGTCCATTTTCTATGCGAAGTTACTATCATTTCTGGCTTTGCGTATCAAATTGATCATGGAAAGATCCACACAATTTCTAACAGGAAAATGCATCTGCTTTTATCACGCAGAATGATGAACCTAATCTTTAGAAAAGAAGGCGAGTAGCGCACCTAGCTATTCGCCAACGGTGCTACCAGAGTACCAGACTACCAGAGACCCATCTAATTCACAAACTTTATCAAATATATAAGATTGCACATGCATCACATGGCATCTGTGCCAGGAACGAAATAATTTTGATCCACGTCATATAAGCATAAACAGAATCCAGATCTCATGAAACCATTTTAGTTCAACGCAAAAGGAGGGCCCATGCCCTATTCACCATGCTACAAATTATGCAGCCTTTAAAGGTCCTCCTCAAGGGAGACTGCAAAGAGAAAAGGACTACGCAGATTAGTTGTCCTTGGCAAGTTCAATGTTGACATCTGGTAGCCTCCTCCCAAGGCTCCACACAAGTTCAATTAGTCGGCGATCATGGTCATGATCGTAGATGACTTCCATCAACTTTTGGCGTTGTGACACGGCAAAGTCTTTTTTTCTGTCCTGGCGCTGTAGGGTGGTGTTCTTCCTTTTGATCTCCCACTCCGAATCAGAAAATGACATAAGCTTTTGGCAGAAATTAATACAATATCCGTGTAAGGGGGGTGTTTGGTTACCTGAGGTTTATTTTAAGACCCCGTCACATAGAATGTTTGGATGCTAATTAGAAGTATTAAATATAGATTAATGATAAAACAAATTCCGTAACCCCTAGCCTTATTCGCGAGACGAATCCATTAAATCTAATTAGTTCGTGATTAGCCCATGTGATGTTACAGTAAACATGTGCTAGTCATGGATTAATTAGACTTAATAGATTCGTCTCGTGAATAAGTCCTAGACTTATGCAGTTAATTTTATAATTAGCTTATGTTTAGTCTTTCTAATTGGTATTGAAATATTCGATGTGACAGGATTTAAAAGAAACCGCATGGAACCAAACACACCCTTAGATATCTAAGCAGATTATAAAATACATGACAAGACACAAGAGACAAAGAGTAAGTACCATGCAACACTCCAAACTAAGCTTCTCCAAACAAGGAGCATTCTGAAGAAAGCTGCCTAAGGCCTTCAATTTGTCGTTCCATATTCATCAATAAAACAAGGGACTATCAAGGTCCAAGGTTTGCAACAAATGTTGTCAGGCTTCTCACTGAGCACCACCTGAAATAAACACAGAAATCAAATCAGGATTAAGTAAGTACATCAGTCATCCACAGAAATAACTTTTATCTTTCACAGATGAAAGCACTTCTATATAGTAAGTTTCTAGTAGCTGGACGCAGATAGAAATAGTAATGTGGCCCGCAATCTACAACTAGTGTGACTTAGCCTAGATGCTGCCTACACACAAGGGTTAATGGCCCAACAATTCTCCCCCTAAGCCCTGTGTGCCTTGCTCGAGGGAACTTGGATCATCCCGATCCTGGATCGCAGCTCCTAAAACTTCACTCACCCGAGTGCCTTCGTCAGAATGTCAGCGAGCTGATCCTTGGTGTTGATGTAGTTGGCGTCGATCTCGAATGAAGTGGTACATCAACTCGATATGCTTGCTTCGCTCGTGGAAGCCGTGATTCTTGCTCAGCGCCAGTGCCGACTTGGTGTCCATCATGAGCTCCATGCATTCAACCTTCTTCCCCATGAGCTCACAGAGTAGTCTCACGAGCCAAACTGCTTGAGTTGCTGCCGCGGTAGCTGCAACGTACTATGCTTCACATGATGACAGAGCCACCACACGTTGCTTGAGCGATTGCCAACTCACCGGGCACTTCCCAAGGTAAAAGTGGTTGCCGCTGGTGCTCTTGCGGTTGTCGACATCGTCGGCGTGGTCGCTGTCGCTATAGCCAGTCAACCGAGTTGTTTCGGTCAACTTCTCGTAGCGCAGATCGTAGTCGAGTGTGCCGTTGACATAGCGGAGGATGCGCTTCACCGCCTTCATGTGCTCTTCAGTCGGCCTCTCCATGAACCGACTCACAAACCCAACCGCAAAGGACAGATCTGATCGCGTGTGGAGGAGATACCGGAGAAATCCGACTAGTCGCCGGTACTCGGTGGAGTCGACTTTTGCAGCGGTGCTGTCGCAGCTCAGGCGCAGCCTTTCCTCCATGGGCGTCTGGGCTGGGTGGCACCCCTCCATCTCGCCAATCTTCACGACTTGGGCGGCGTACTATGCTTAGGTCACAGTGATGTGCCCGTCCTCCTGATGCACCTCAATGCCAAGGTAGAAGGAGAGAAGCCCGAGATCACTCATCTGGAATTAGCTCTTCATCTCCTCCTTGAACATGTCGATAACTTGCTCAGATGACCCGGTGATCACCAGATCGTCGACGTAGACACCGACCAGCAGTGGCTCCCCATGCTTGCCACCACCCCGCCTATAGATGGCGTGCTCGTGCGCGCTCTGCTTGAAGTCGAATGCTTTGAGCATCGAGTCAAGCCTCGCGTTCCAGACCCGCGGCGCCTGCCGTAAGCCATAGAGGGCCTTACGCAGCCGCAGCACCTTTCCTTCCTCCCCTGGGACGATGAACCCGGGGGGCTGCTTGACGTAGACCTCCTCCTTTAGATCTCCATTCAGGAAGCCGACTTGACGTCCATGTGGTGGACAGTCCAGCCCACCTGAGCTGCAAGGGCCAGAAGCACTCGCACCGACTCCATGCGAGCCATAGGCGCATAGATCTCATCAAAATCGACGCCAACCTGCTGAATAAAGCCACGCGCCACCAGTCGCGCCTTGTGCTTGATCACCTCACCTGCCTCGTCGCGCTTCAGCTTGAACACACACTTCAGCCCAATGGCCTGGTGCCCAGCTGGGACATTGACCAGCTCCCAAGTCTTGTTGAACTCAATCGAGTTGATTTCATCATGCATTACCGCCCGCCAAATTTCCTCCCGCTCGCCTTAGCAAGGAGCATGGCTCCCCCGTGCTGGTGAGCATCGACTCCGCCTCCTCGAACTCTACTTGCTCAAGGCCTGGGTACGGCTCACTGAGCAAGTCTTCCATTGTGCGATAGTGCAATGGGGCATCATCATGGTCGTTGTCGAGGCGCGAGTCGTTGCTGCTGTAGGTTGGGGAAGAACTCGGAGCAGCGCTTGGAGGCGAATCAGCACTCGGAGCGGCCTCAAAAGTACTCGAAACACCCTCCAAAATACTCGGAGTCACACCAGCGGAGTAGACGGAGTCGGGGAAGCAGTCGTGGGGGTTGCCTCACCCCCAGAAGTACTCAAAATAGAGCTCGAAATACTCGGAGAAATACCAGGAGGGGTTGGGGGGGTCGGAGAAGTACTCGAGGGGGTCGGATCTCCCACCAAACTTGGCGCGAACTCCTCCGCAGCCATCACAACTTCCATCAGGTACTTGACGACGAAGTCGGAGTTGCACCTAGTGTTGCTATCTTCCTCCCACGACTAGCTCCAGCCGTGATCTTCATCAAACACAACGTCGCACGCTATGCGCACAAGCTGTGTCACCGAGTCCAGCACCCGGTAGGCCTTAACTCCTTCCTCGTAGCCGATAAAGACGCCTGGAGTCGACCGATCTTCAAGCTTGCCGCGGTGCCCGAGTTCCTTCACGTACGCCATGCACCCAAAGGTGCGCAGTAACTGGACCGCCGGCTTGCTTCCATACCACGCCTCATATGGTGTCTTGTCGGAGAGGGCCCGAGTGGGCGAGCGGTTGAGGAGGAACACCGCCATACTCACCGCCTCCGCCCAGTAGATGGTCGGTATGCCCCTCTGCTTTAGCAGGGCAGGCGCCATAGCCACCACCGTCTGGTTGCGCCGCTCTACCACGTCGTTCTACTGGGGTGTGTAGGGCGTAGAGTGGTGCCGCTCCACACCTTGGTCAGCAAAGTACTCGGCGAAGGATGCCGACGTAAATTCGCCGCCGTTGTCAGTGCGAAACACCCTCAGCTTCCTCCTGCACTTGTTCTCCGCTGCCGCCTGGATCTTCTTGATGGACTCTAGCACGCTGCTCTTTTCTGCGAGGAAAGCCGCCCATATGTACCTTGTGGTGTCATCTACCAGCAGCAGGATGTAGCGCCGACCTCCTGAAGTCACTGGTGTGATGGGGCCGCACAAGTCGCCGTGTACGAGCTCGAGCAGCTTCTCCGCCCTGTACTTGGCCTATTTGGGGAAGGGGGTGCGCCTGTACTTCGTGGTGACGCAGACGTCGCACAGCCGCTCAACATGAGCCAGCTGCGGCAGCCCGCGCACCATGCTTTGCCGCCCCATCTGCTGCATAGCGCCGAAGTTGACGTGCCCGAACCGATCATGCCACCGCCATGAATCGGCGCCACGTCGTGCGGTGAGGCAGACCGGCCTCGTGACCTCCAGCCGCAGCACATACAACATGTTCCCGCTGCGGGGAACCCTTGCCAGCAGTCGGCTCTCACGATCACGGATCCGCACGACACCATCCTCGATGTGAATCTTGGACCCGATCTCGTCGAGTTGCCCGACTGAGATGATGGAGTTGCGCAGCTTCGGGATGTAGTAGACCCCATCTAGGGCCTTGTGTTCCCTGTTCCTCCCAGAGAAGATGACGGTGCCACAGACCTAGATGGCCACGACCGACCCGTCGCTGAACTTGACTGAGCCGCAACACAGCCTGATCGAGGTGGGAGAAGATGTCGCTCCGCCCCATCATGTGGTTGGTGGCCCCTATGTCCAGGTACCACCCTTCCATCAACTCGTCGTAGCGGCCCATGCTGAGGTAGACTTGAGCCCGAGACTCCTCGAAGCAGGTCGTCGTTGCTACCGCAGTCGTAGGTAGGGGAGCAGGCTCGCGGCCGACCCCGTGGTCGCCCGAGTGCTCATCAGCCGCCTTCTTGACCGTCTCAACTACTTTGACTTTCCTGCATAGAAAAAAACTCGGTTTGCAGCTTCTCCGAGTGGGTTTCCACGCAGAAGACCATCTCGACTACTTCTTCGACTTCCTGCACATAAAATAACTTGGTTTGCGACTCCTTCGAGTGGTTTTCCACGCAGACTTGTGCCATGAACAGGCACGACTCTTCTTCCGCCTGGGCCAGGTGCGCTTGCCCTTCTTAGGCTGCTTGCACTCACGCGCCCAATGGCCAGCACGGCCACAGTTGTGGTAGGTGTCATCGCGCGGTGGCTTCCTCACCTCACCGCCATCGACTTCTTTCTTCTTTAGAGCCACCGGGCGCCGCCGCTGACTCCTCTTGCCTCTAGACCTGGATAGACCCTCGCTCGACTCATGATCTCGTCGGCCCGGCACATCAGCATACAACATCTTGCCCGAGTCGCGATTTGAGTCGGCGCAGTCCATGCGGTCCTCTTGTGCCTTCAGGCGCCCATTCACCTCTTCCAGCGAGAGGGAGGAGATGTCCAGCAGCATCTCGATGGACGTCACCAGATGGTCGAACTGAGGTGGAACTGACCGTAGGAGCTTCTCCACTACTCGCGGCTCTTCCATCTCCTCACCCAGCTCTTCCAGGTTGATGACGAGGTTGGATAGGCGCAGAGCGAAGTCGTCCACCTTCTCGTCGCTGCGAAACGCTAGGGCTTCGAAGTCCCTCTGCAACTGCTGAGCCCTGCCCTTCTGACTTTGTCGCTGCCGACGCACATCATCTTGATGGCATCCCATGCTTCTGCAGCCGACTTCTTCTTGGCCACCCGCGGCACCATCTCTGGCGGCACTGAGAGTATAAGGACCTCTTTAGCCATGCAATCTTCCTGGAAGTCACGGTCGCCATACTCGATGGCGTCCCAGAGGTTGCGGCCTTGGAGCATCACCTTCATGATTAGGCTCCAGTGGGTGTAGTTGGATCTTGTCAGCGTCGGGTACTTCGCGCCACTCGACTCCTTCACCACCCTCTGAACGACCGGCCACTCCTCATCCTGGTAGCACCACCCGTGCGGGGAAGGGGAGGGACACCTTTGGTGGCGACGCGAGGTTACAGAGCCATTCGACGATGACTCCCCCGTATCTTTCTCACCGGCCGGCTTCTCCTTCTTCGCTTGCCGCTTTGGGTCTTCTAGCAGCTGGTCCTTGGGCGTCAGGTCCTCCTTCCCAAGGAGACCTTCTTCGCCATCGACCGGCTTCTTGCTCTTCCTCGAGCCATGCCTGGACCTATCGGGTTTCCCAGATGGAGACATTGATCCAAAACATACTTAACCTAGGCTCTGATACCAATGTGGAAATCCGCCTCCCACTGAGTGGTTTCTTAGGCACAACCGAGTAGTTTGCCTTAGCTGGGAGGGGATGAACACACACACACTTTTAAGTTTGATTGCACTAGGGCTCCGACTGGATGCCTGTTGCTGCTGTGAGCTTTGATTTAAATAGATGTCTCAAGGGGACAGGGTACAATGAAGTGGCGCCGGGCACAAGATTGGGTGCAAGTTACAAAGGAGAGTGGACCTTGGTCCACGGGATGCACGCAGGTAGAAATAGTAATATGGCCGCAATTTACAACTAGTGTGACTTAGTCTAGATGCTGCCTACACACAAGGGTTAATGCCCCAACACAACATACCAAGAATTCATCCAAAGATGACATGTTATCATGGGACACAAGCAGGTTGGTGGCAAAGTCCTCTCTGCGCCCATCTCTCATCCATGGGGCAGAAGTAGGGGGCGGACCGCCAGAGATGCCTCCACTGCTGTGACAGCAAGCATGTGCGCACAGCCTGCAGAGCTGGGAGAAAGGATAGGATGGCATGAAGGAGCACATCCGGTAGGGCACTCAATCGGTCCATGGTGCTGGTCGGGCCACCAGTGCGCTTCACTATTGTTTCAGGTTGCATCATCTCCACCTCCTTCTTCAGAAGCACAAGATTACTCTCATAGGGCATGGAAGGAGGAAGGATCTTGAGCTATGATGGATCCCCATGCCAGGCGAAGCTAGAGTGGACCTGGGTTCACCACTTCAACCAAGTTGTACACTGCATGTACATTTACAAGAAACAATTCAATAAATAGTAATATATGCAAAATCTTTAGCATCAAAATTCAACAAAACCTACGAATCACCGATACGGCTTGAAGGTTGTCGTACCCGTATCTGATACGGCGCGATACGACGATATGCCCCGATACGATCTGATACGCGTATCGGATTAATTTGATTTTAAAAATAAATAATTTAATTCGTGATACGCAGTCCGATACTCGACGATACGTCCATCCGATATGTTTGACTGTAAGTCTGTAACATCTCATTTGGAAGCCTAGCTGAAGCTTAAGCCCAACAAGACCGGCCCATCCTAATCCCTCTCCTCGACCTCACGCAACATACCACTGCCCGTTGTCTCTCTCTCTCTCTCTTTTCTCTCATCTCGTGGACTCCTGTGCTTTGCCGCCGCCTGGGAGCAAGCGCTGCCAGCCTCCGCCCCTTTCGCCGGCGGCTGGGAGCGAGCACCTCCGCCTGGATCTACAGTCGTCTTCGTTGTGTTTGATTGTTTGCCTCTCAAACTTGAACTACTTGCTATGAACCTGCCTGTTATTTATCTGGCCTCTTCCTACATGCTATATTTTGTCTTCACTGTCTTGAATATTTTGTTATGTTTATTTTTATTATGTTTATTGAGAAAAATAGAAAAAATAATTTATTTATATATATTAGATGTATCGGCGTATCCTGGTTTCTGGAGATTCGCCGTATCGGCGTTCCCGTATCGCGTATCGGTGAAACATAGAACAAAACTGATGACAGTGAATAAGTAGTGATAAAAAATGTAAAAAGCCCAAGAAACCAACTATATTGATTTTGCAATGAACTAGGTCTTGGCAGTTGGCACCATGAACCTATGGTGATTTAAAACTAACACGGTTCTGAAGGTGCAAATTGAAGTAGTTACTAAAGCATTGCTTTGCGTACCTTCGGTTTCTAGGAATAGTATTGCGCTCCCTACTTACTTTACAGTCAGCTCATGTTGTCTAACCTACTACAATTCAAAGCAGTAAGTTATCGATAACAATGCTCCCAGTGTAACTAGTTACACAAAACATCTCAATTTATCTCCAGATCTAAATAGAAAAAATTTCACAAAATGGCCCGGCATTTATCAGATAGGAACCCCTAAAAATCATTTAGGAATGCTGATCGAAGTGAACCCAGCCATAAGCGCAAAGCTATCTTAGCTCTTTCCTCGAATGAAATAGGAAGAACTTTCAGGAAACTAGAAGAAAAAATTGGAAGAAATACCCGCGAGTTGCAGGGAGAGATTCATCAATACCTAACACATGCAGAGATCCAATACTCGTGCGTTGCACGGAGAGAGCAGTCGAGGGGGAGTCAAGCGCCCAAGACTCGAGCCGCCGCCGCTCGATTGCTCTTGTCCGCTCTGTCCCCCTGTGGCGGTGGGCGGCCAACGGTCATTCGGGTTCGCAGGTGGCGGCTGAACTCCGCGCGGGCCGGAGGCGAGCGGGCTGCTTTTCGCTTAGCTGCGTGGGCGGCCTTTGGGCCTTTGGACTTTGGAGATGGGCTGACCAAAAAGGTGATTCCCTCCATTTGGGATCTTTGCACGACGGCTGCATGTTATGTGTTGTCAATTTTTTATAAAAAAATATACGGTCAATTTTTTATCTAAAAAAAGGTGTACGGTCAATTTCCCGATGACTCAAGTATAATAATTAGTTCAGGATCCTATGCTTCAAATCATTTGGCTAGAAGCTTATAAATTTATCAGCTAGTTTAAATTAAATGCATGGATGTACTTTTATCGTGCACGAAGTAGTACGCGAAGCATTTCCTTTCAAACTCAAAAGGTCCTTCTATAAACAATGCATCGAGTTTTGAACAGTCCGAAACTTAATGGTATATTCGCTGTAATTAATCCTATGCAATGAGATCCAAATATGACGTCTCAAAAATTTGTTTGTTTTTCCATAAAAGAAAAGGAAAAACACCAGGATTCAAAAATAATGCCTCAAAAATCAAGTAATCAAATAAATCGCAATCATTGAATATGTCTTTATAAATTATTAGCGTAGGGTCCACGAACCGTTGCTCCACGTACGTCTTCTCAGAATTCAAGACATTGTATTAGGTATAAGGGCCTATCCAGAACGTTGTATTATACTATTCAAGATGGAGCAAATTCACATGAATAACAAAAACACAAATTCACGACTGTGGATTGCAAAATCAGGGGAAAAAACTAAATTGAACAGCAAGGAAAAGCACATAAATAGGACAGGGCAAGGTAAAAAAGAAAAAAAAAGAAAGCTAAGGAGAAAAATCATGTGAAACACGTAGTTTCATAGGAATTTCGAGAGGCATTCCTCTCTTTCACAAGCTAAGACTCACCCTCCAAAATAAGAAATGCATCTGAAATTAGAATACAAGAAACCGCTTAGTCTTGAAAAGCCACTGCAATGCCAAAGTGGTGCCTGCTATACCTTTCCTGGTTTGATGAGGCAGCTGAGCACACTATTTCGGTCGTCGTCGTTCCTGTGCTCCAAACAACTGATCATGTACGCGCTACCATGCACCATGGTTGTGACACCCCGGCCCAGGGCTTAATAGGATTAATAGAATACTCATACCAACAAGTTGCAACTTCTTTTCCGGAAGTCGATCTCGAAAGAACTCTGAGGTTAAGCATGCTTGGCCTGGAGTAATTTCGGGATGGGTGACCGACCGAGAAGTTCTTTCCAGATGCAGCGACCAGATGTAAGCGCACGCTAATGAACAGTACTAGTGCACAGTAACTAGAGCTTAGGTACATGGTGCCCCTACACATGAGATAGATTCCTGGCCCTTGCACTCTCCAACAGCTATTGGTGGCTCCAATTGAGAAAAAAACAGCCACCGGCTCCAAAGCTAGCTCCCCCATTATAGGAAAGGAAAGGGAAGCTTGTGTGTGTTTGTGGGTCAATACATGTCATTTTCTTGCTTGCTATGGATGTGATGGTTGGAGGGTAAGACTACAAGGCCGTTTTTTCTCTCCATTTGGGTCAATCTTGAATATAGTATGTGTGTATGCTTTGGTCTTTTCTTTTCTTTTTGGTTTTGCTTGGTTCTTCCACACTCTAGTTTGATCAATGTTTTGGTCTTTCTCTCGTGTTGCATATGTCTTAATTTGTTTCATACGTCAAGATGACTGATGCTTGTCGATCGCTTGAGTTCAAAAAGAAAAATTGAACCATTTTTTTGTCTTTCAGATGTAAACACCTGGACTACGGAGCTGTCAATGACTAGTGTCATCCTTATGTCGTAAAATATAACATGCAAAATCATGCTGGTATGAAGGTCAAGAGTACCTAATAATATGGCGTTGCAGACTTAAGGAGTACAAGGACACAATGGTCTTTCCATCTCTCTTAACCGTTGGAAAACAATTGTATCCTTATTCGAGTATTATTCCCCTTCACTTGTGCTCTTCTTCTCCAATCTTCTTCCACTACTAAGGTCCTCCTACCTTGTCCTAGTAAAGCATGGAATCTTATTTAATGATTGGCAAAATTCTTATTTGGCGACAATGATTGGCCACACACCAATGGTGCAAATTTGCGAACTATGGCGGACAAGAAATTGCAGAGGGTCAGTTGTCCTGTGCTATAGCGACTATAGCCTATAGGTCGCTTGTCTGTGATACATGGTAGAGAACTAAACTAGCTAAGGTGGTGTTTGGATACCCGGACTAAATTTTAGTCCACATCGGATGTTTGGATATTAATTAGGAATATTAAATATATAATAATTATAAAATTAATTGTATAAATAGAGACTAATTCGCGAGACGAATTCATTAAGTCTAACTAGCTTGGTAATGTTGTGCTAAGTAAATATGTGCTAATGATGAATTAATTAGACTTAATAGATTCATCTCGTGAATTAATCTTTATTTATGTAATTCGTTTTATGGTTAGCTCATATTTAGTTCCTCTAATTGGTATCTAAACATCCAATGATGGCACCAGTTCAACCCGTTTTGCATGGAAGTTCATGCAGTAAGAAAACGATCCGAGACGCCCGTGACCTGGACTAAAAATTAGTCCTTGAATTCAAACAAGGGCAGGACAATTTTTTTTTATAAAAATTAATGGTGCGTAAGGAGCTTGCAATGCAAAGAAACTTAAGAATAATCCAACAATTTCTCAATGATGTATAAAATAAAGCTCATAAGCAAGGGTGGCCTCCAAAAAAAGTCCTAGATAGCTCCAGGTACCTTATCAACTCTGAAATGCAAACAAAACATAACAAAAGGGCCCCAACAGTTCAACACTCTGGAATACAATATGGCCTTTTCCTTTCTCGAGAAGGAATACAATACAACTAGTTGATAAATGATGCGGCAATTCATATATACAGAATATTTCTTCCTCTCGTCTTTTTGTGTGATTTCTGCTGCTCTCTTCTACTGTATGCTGGTAGTTCATTGCTGAGTGATGTTTGGCCATTTCTAAGGGCTGGAACAGCTCTACCTTTCATTAGCTAAATTGCAGGAAATCGCCAAGGACTAGCTGAAAGAAAGCACAAATAAACAGTCTTGAAACACACACCGTCCAGTCTTTGTTCAGGAGTTCAATTAAAAAAAAATCTTTTTTTCGGGTGATCGAAATAAAATATTTGTTCAGGAGCCATGGGGCCAAACAATCTGTGTGTAAAAATCTCTTGGTACTTTCAGCCATTAGTCCTTTGTGCTGCCGAGGAGGGTATTGACCGTGGACGCTCTGGACAGCCAATGCCGAACTAGGCCGGTGGATATTTTCCGACATCAAAATGCTACGCGAACAATCATTGGACGCAACGCTTTCAGGTCATGTAAAAGTAATGGCAGACAGTGTGCTGCGTCACCAGCATCTTGCATGATAACTCGTCTACTTTAGTAACTAGCACCTTGTTCAAGACTTTAAATAGATTATCTTTTGTCTTAGAGATATATGTTACTCTAGAAATAGTCATCATAAAGAAGAGAGGAGGCATGTGATGTGATGTGAGTAGAGGTGGGCCAATTTGCGGGGCAGCAGGTCATTTTGCATCTCATTCCGCATCAGCTTAGCTAGGTGTCGCTAAAAAAAATGAGCAAGTGGCCCCTGCATAAAAACATGTTTTGACACCTCCCCTTTAGCAAATAGCTAAGAATTGAATGTGAAAAAAACGTTAGTTTTCTCTGTGATATAAGGACGGAAATGGTAAACACTGAGAGATATCTACTTCAAAACTAAACTGTAATGCGTGTTGCGTGTTGGAAGAGCAGCCAACAACATTCTAGCCTGATAGGTAACTTTTATGTGTTCATCCCTTACGGTGCGGTTGTGCGAGAACGAAGAGGTACATGTGAGGATGAAAAGGTGGAAGTAGCAAGAAGGAGATTGCAATACCTACCTGGCTTTGTTAAGTAGGTGCAGTGATCTCTAAAAGTTGCTGATTTCAGCCATCATGAACTAAAACACTTTACAACGCCAGCTGCGGGTGTAATATAATAACGACGAAAAAAGGAACATCGACCCGACACTAACGGTCGCGCTACTTTGTAACGGTGCTCTTCGACCCGCACATTTCCGTTCTAAACGCCGAAAAAAAAAAAAGACTCGACCAGACACTAACGGCAGCTCTATCTTGCAAGCGAGCTATCCGTTCCTCACTTTCGAGTTTCGAACTACGCCCGCCGCCCCATAAAAATCACGGTACAAGGTTTACCTACGAAGAATTACACGCACAAGTACTTACAGCGATTTACTTATATGCGCCTATATGGCTATATGTAGAGAGGGGGAAAGAAAAGAAAAAAAAAACACATGCCCCGTGTGTGCGCGCAGCATTTCCTTTCGGGGCTGAAGGCGTGGGTCTCGAGAGCAGCTTAAAAAGCTTTGCACAAAAATGGCTTCGCCTGCGATACCATTCGCCCCCCTCACGTCCCATCGCGCCGTCCCCTTCGTCCTGGGGTGCCCTCCTCCTCCATGGCCACCGCCCCCGCCGCGCCCCGACGCCGCCGCCGCCGCTAGGTTGCTGGTAGAGGAGGAGGCCGGGGCAGGCAGCTCGTCGCGAGCTCGATCGCCTGCCGGGCCCGAGCTGGAGCCGATGGTGCCGGATCTCAATGCCGACTCGCCGACGCCCGGGTCGGCCTCGGCCACCTCGAGCTCCAGCGGCGTCGCGGGCGGCTTCTTCCGGTTCGACCTGCTCGGCGGGAGCCCCGACGAGGAGGGCTGCTCGCCCTCGCCGCCCGTCGTGACGCGCCAGCTCTTCCCCTCGCCGCACCCGGACGCCGACGCCTCGCCGCCGCCGGAGCCGGCGGGCCCGTGGGCGCGCCGCGCGGCGGATCTCGGGGCGTCCGCGGCGGCGGTTGCGGCCGCGCCTTCGTCGCCCGCGGCCGGGAAGAAGAGCCGCCGGGGGCCAAGGTCGCGGAGCTCGCAGTACAGGGGCGTCACCTTCTACAGGAGGACGGGCCGCTGGGAGTCGCACATCTGGTGAGCGCTCTCGCCGGCCGCTTAATCCGTGCTTGTTGTTCATTGGAGCTTCCACTCAGTAACCTCTCGTTTGCATCCTCCAATTGGCCAGGGACTGCGGGAAGCAGGTCTACCTGGGTGAGCTCAGATTCTAGTTCCCCTGCTCAAGCTGCCGTTAACTTTTTACCGTGCTTCTAGTCAAAAAAAAAAAACTTTTACTGTGCTTAATTTGATTGGGCTCTGCTGGTGACGTTTCTGTTTCAGGTGGATTCGACACCGCGCACGCCGCAGCAAGGTTTGAACTGAACACTGACGCATTCATATCTGACTGCTGTTGCGAGTGTGCTGAGATTGCTTCTGGGTTGGATTGTGCAGAGCCTATGATCGTGCTGCGATCAAGTTCAGGGGCCTCGATGCGGACATCAACTTCCATTTGAAGGACTATGAGGCTGACTTGAAGCAGGTATGCTGACCCAGACGTGTGATGCCGGGGTGTTTCTGTTTTGAGTGTGTGGTTGATTGATCCTGACTGATTAGTTTGTGCGCTGTTAGATGAAGAATTGGACCAAGGAGGAGTTTGTTCACATACTCCGGCGTCAAAGCACGGGGTTTGCGAGGGGGAGCTCAAAGTACCGGGGTGTGACTCTGCACAAGTGTGGTCGATGGGAAGCTCGGATGGGTCAACTTCTTGGGAAGAAGTAAGTAGTCCTGATATCTTGCTTTGCTCTGGTTATAGCTACTTCAAATAGTTTCTAGATTAGCTCTTTTTCATGACAAGAACAAAATCTCTATCGAGATACAGAAATGTATTTGGAAAGAACATGTTTATGCTTTCTTTGGTAACTCTGACGTTATTGGTAAATGGCTGCATTTGTCCTTTCTTATTTTTTCTGGTAATATAGTGATTGAAAACTGCAATCCTGGTGCAGTTTGGCTAAAGTCACCATGTATCATTCTGTAAATTTACTAAGAAGTGATGTTCATGTGCAGGTACATCTACCTTGGGTTGTTTGACAGTGAAATCGAAGCAGCAAGGTTCAGTTAGCGCACTTCTTGTTTCTTTTATATATGTATTCATAGGTACCAAACCCCCTCACTCACCTTGAACTGTTTGTCAATTTTGTAGAGCATATGATAGGGCGGCCATTCGTTTCAATGGTCCCGACGCTGTTACTAATTTTGATTCTAGTTCCTATGATGGAGATGCTCCACTTCCACCTGAAATCGAGAAAGATGGTACTATTAATTGGAATATTGTGTTTAGTTGTGTCCAGTGGGCACTAGAACCATCCTCTACAAAATCTTATCAGGATTGATTTTTCTTAGCAGTGGTTGATGGGGACATCCTTGATTTAAATTTGAGGATTTCACAACCGAATGTGCATGATCCAAAAAGTGATGGTATCCTGACTGGGTTTGGAGTAAACTGTAATTCTCCTGAAGCTTCAAGTTCAATTGTTTCTCAGGTAAATATATGACAATATTATGCTACAGCGATACAGTTCGTTCCACCGTCTCAATTCTTAATGCCAGTTAAATGAGTATCTTGTAACTTAGCTTTTCTTAATAGCTTAAAAGTTCACTTGTCAGATAGTTAACATGAAAATTTCTGTTCACATTTGGCCATTTTGGTAACCCTGCTTGACACTAGCAAAAATAAGTTTGCTGCTGCTCGCTGTTCTCTTACGTTCTTAACCAAAACTCCAAACAAAAGAATATGTGTTTTCTCTGTTACTCCCTGTTAGTAATTAAAATCAGAGCAATTTTGTATGTTTATGTGCATAACGCTTAAAAGATATTCCCAAAGCCATAACACTCTGGTTGCTTTGATTCTACTCGTGCTTTCTGAGGGGTACTAGGGATCTCGATCTTATTATATTGGACTCACTGGATCTTTTGCTGTTGTAGCCAATAAGCCCTCAGTGGCTTGCACATCCCCACAGCACATTGGTTCCACCCCAGCAGCCACATCTGAATGCATCTTCTTCTCCAGGCTTCTTTGTGAACCTCAGGGTAAACCTAACACCCTTATTTTCTATTCTGTCTCAGATGCAGTTATAATTACCACGGGATACTGAATCCAGAATGGACAATTTTGAAGCACAAAATCTGAATATTGAAAAAAAATAGTAGGAGTAGCACTTTGCTTATCCAATATGTTGCACACTATGCCGTATACGCTTGTGTTCTTTCCTTTGCTTATCCAATGAATTTGATCCTGTAAATAGCATATGCAGATAGTTGTGGGCACTGTTTGGCTTGTGAGCTGCGGTTGTTCGATCAAGCCTGCAACACTGCATGAGCCATAGGAGTAGCTGTCGACGGTGGCACAGCTCGATTGACATATCTTTGTTGTAGCGTCCTGCAGCTTCAGTCCTGAAGATGCCATATAGGTTTACATGAATGCTCACCTATATCTGCCGCCCGAGCCAGCACTGCTCCCCTGCTTAGCTGCTCAGCGCTGCTCTGCTTTGCAGGAGCAACAATCGCCGATAACCATAAAACTAATTGAAAAGCTGATTCGTCTCAAACAAAAGAAAATGGTTGATGACATGTTTAGCTGGGTGTTTGTGGAGGAGTCAGGACTGACGCTTCCCCGTCCTATGTATGTGCAATTGCAGGAGGCACCACCAGCTACGGAGAAGCGCCCGGAGCAGGGCCCCCAGGCGTCGTTCCCTCCTTGGGCGTGGCAAATGCAGGGCTCCCCTGCGCCGTTGCTCCCCGCTACTGCAGCATCATCAGGATTCTCTACCGCCGGCGCGCCGCCGCCGTCCGGCCCCGGCCCGTTCGCCGGCCGCCACCACCACCAGCTCCGCTTCCCCCCGACCGCCTGACAGGCGAGCTGCCCCTGCCCTGTCCAACCGGAAACGGGCGCCTGGCCTGACCGGCGGCCACCCGTGCTTCGCTGGTCGGTGGCAGGGGCCATTGGTTGGGGCAACACGGGGGAGAGGCACTCTGTCTCCCCGGCTGGTCACTATCGTCGAAGCTCTGGCGCTCATGGTTGTCTCAAGTTTCGATCTTCGTTTTGGAAGTGGATTCATGGACCATGAGCATGAGCGTGTAGCCAAAAAAAAAAGAGTCTGGAATAAGTGAACCGTATTTATGATACTTGGTTTGGCAGGGTGAGTTCTTGCGCCCATGCCACTGGTGCACAGTTCATGTGAGCAGTGGATTCCCAGCAGCGATGAGCAGTGAGCACCGAGCTTGCAGCAGCAGTGCAGCCAATGGGCTAGCGCCAAAGGGGGGCCTATCGGCCAATGCCTTTTCCTCGCTACCCAGCGACTATTCCTTGCCTGCCCGCCATTGCTCTCGCTCTTTCTCTGCTGCAGCTCGGTGTCAGTGATCAGTGTTGCTCTGGCGCAGCTTCTGATCGATGTCTCTTCCCTCCCAAGTCCCTGTCACCTCCCCGCTCCCTGGCTTCCCCTCCCCCTCGGAGGGAGCGAGCGGTGGTGGGCATGGCAGGGCAGAGCGGCAGTGCCATATGCCACTTCCAGAGCTGGGGGTGGTTGGCTGCTGCTGGTCTGGTCTCAGTCTCTGCGATGTCGTACGGCGATAGGCCTGAGACGACACGACACGACATGCGATGCGATGCCCGTCAGGCTTTCCCTGAACTGAAGCCCTTGAACCAACGCCGGCTCGTTTATTCTTTCTTTATTGGTGTGCTGGACGGCTGCTTCTTTTGCCGCTATCTATTCGTTCTGCTTCTTTTGCGCTGAGGTTGAGCAGCAGGAGCCTACGGGATGGGATGCGGATGCTTGCCTTTCCACTCTGTTCACTTGCGCGCGCTGCCTGCCAATGGTCGTCCATGCTTTCGCGTACAACTACTTGACTGTTCCTGCATTCTTTGCATCTGATCTGGGCACACGGGCCTACAGGAGCCTTTACTGCAATCACATCAACACAAACAACAGGCGGTGTCATTGGGCCTATACTAGTTTAGCCCGTACTACATAGGCCCTAGGAAAGGAAAGATGAGGATTCCTTTTTGATGGGTCGCGCGCGGTGGGCTCCCCCCCACCTCAGCTGGGTGCATTCATGGACATGTCCGTCCGTGCAAGCGGGACAGCGAGTCAACAGTAGCACGCTTCCTTTACTTCCTTTCTCGACTGTCAGCTCAGCTCACCAGTGCTCGTTGGGTCGGCGCCGTGCATCAGCCCTGGGCTGGGCTGAGCTTTGCGCACCGAATGCTGTTACCAGATTATCAGTGGGCCGAAAGAGAGCGTTGCATTCTGGGCCTGCCTGGGTTGAGTTGAGATGGCTTTCGACGGCACGGTACGTATGATCATGTACGTATGATCATCCATGGGGTTTGTACTTTGGAATCAGTGGGTTATGCATGGTCGGCAGGCACAAACGCGGCAAGAGATGAGCACTCGTCAACCATTATGAGGCAAATGAGTGATCTCTCCAATAAATGCTGCAACATGCTGCTAATAACACTGCAATGACATGACAGACTAGCATACCTGATCAGATATAGGGTAAATTGGTTCTTTGGCCTAAAAAAAGCTGAGCTTAATTTCTTTAACCCCTTTCTACTTGAACTTGTGGTTCGTTGGCCTCAAAACAAATTTCGTTTGGATTATCGGTCCTTCCGTCCATTCCATCTACAGCTGCGTTAGCTAGCACATAGGGTAAAAGATCAAAATACCCCGCAATTCCTCGTCCCTATCTTCCCTGCACCCTAGCCCGGTTTCAAGGCGCCGGCTTCGAGCACAGGCCGCCATCGGCGACGGAGATGGCCGGCTCCGATCCCGCCGGGCGGGAGGACGGATAATACTTTGGCTCCCCCCCTCTTCCGGGAGCAGAGATGCCGCTGTACGACTGCATGCTGCTGGTGACTAGGGAGGCCATGGCGGAGCTGGTGGCGCTGGTGGCGCGCTGCGCGTACCAGCGCAACGGGGTCGTCACCGACGTCAAGTCCTTCGGCAAGGTGCAGCTCGGATACGGCATCAAGAAGCTGGACAGCCGCCACTACCAGGTCCGCCCCCGCCCCGCCCGATTCGCTCTTCTTTAACTCCGATCCTCTTCTCTCATTCGTCACCGTCGCGGATGATGTGCCCGGCTAGATGGATGTTCTGCTGGAATGGTGTTCGACGAAATGCCTAAGCGGGCTGTGGGGGTTTCGAAATTACCATTCGGCGGTGGATGGTGCCTCTGACGTGTTCGATGAAATGGCCAAATAGATTTCACCGTAGGATTCATCAATGTTGGAGGGCATTAGCTTTTGCATCGAATTGTTCTTTAGCGAAGATGTTAGTGTTGTTGTGATTGTTCGCTTGCATGGAACTAGTGTTCTGTAGTCCAAGTTCATGATCGCCCTGATGGAGTGCTTCAGATAACAATACCTAACTCAAAACACTTCTTTTTCCCTCGTATATATTGTATGTAACTATGAACTACCTTAATAAAACATGTTCCTAAAGCCATATTACATGTGGAATGATGGACATTCATCAAGGTTTTTTTTGCCTAGTTCATGTTTTGGTACTCTGTAGAATTCTTTTGACCACGCCTTTTATCACAAAAGGTTTATTAAGCTACAGTATTAAGATCTCTTACTTAGCTGGACGTAAGTATTTCCCAGCAGCGTAAAGTGCAAATATTGCAGATGATAAAACGGTTCATCTGTTCCAAGCTTGTTTAGGTTTTTACTTTGCATTAAGAGCTATATTTTTCAGCCTGCAAGCCATTTTACCGGATCAAAGGCTTAAACTTGGACCTGCTTTAGTTGGAAGTGAACTAACTGTTGCATACCACAATGGTCAGTGTGATGTCATGTGCAAATATATATGTAAATAATAATTTCATGCTTCAAAATAAAATTATAACTTATTTTGGTAGATTAGTACTGAACTGTAGCGTTTCATTAGGCGCTGTAGCATTTCATCAGGCGTTGTAGCGCTCTAGGGGTAAAAGAGTCATTGCACATTGTAATTAACACTGTTAGGTTGTCAAACTAACGGAAGGTTCAAGAACCCAAACGAAATTCGTTTTGAGGCAAGAAACCAAGTTCAAGTAAAAAGGAGCCAAGAAACTAAACTAAGCTCAACTTTTTTAGGACAAGGAACCAATTTACTCTCAGACATATATGAACAGCCATATACAGTATTACATTATATTCTGAAAGAGATTAAATCTCCAAAGTTTCTGCAGAGAACCTAGCTGACTCAACATCACACGCAATATAAAAAAGTTTCAGAAAAAAAAACATTTTTGAGAGATGGGATTCAGCTGGCTAGCTAGCTTGGCCACGTACTATGCAGTAAAAAATGCAACAATGCAAGTCCGATTTGGACAATTTAGCCAATGAAATTTTAGATTTCTCTCATGAGCATCAGGCAGCAGGGCGTGCGCCCTTCCGTTAAGCCCTCATGAATTTTGGCACTCTCGGTCTGTTTAGCGGGGTTTATTTTGGCTTCGGCTTCACTTGTTTCACGCAAATCGAGATATTATGGCGTTAATCTATTTTGTAAGCCCCTGCTAAAATGAATTAGAAGCGGGGTGAAACCAATTTTCTTTGCTTCACCAGCTTCAGATTTACTAGCGAAGCCGTTTTGGAAGAAGCACTCCTAAACCGCCCGTATATATACACACACTCCATGCATGGGCCTCTCATCCGCAGTACGTAGCTCATTGATGTACTGTACACAGCTCGAACAGTTTGTCCGTGCCCGACATGACCGGAGTTGCAAAAGTGAAGGTGTAAAATAAACAAAACATGTCCAGAAAGAAAATATAACAAACGGGGTGATCATTTATTCATGACGATTAGCTAGTATAGAAAGCACAAGCTGACCGAGCACAAAATTAAACTAACTAATTAAATTTCTAGCTGATGATGAAGACTAATCAATAAATAAACTAATAGCTATACATATCCATGTCGCCTAACCCAAGACCTAGCTAACAATAATAGCTGCTGATTACAGCTACTGATGCATGCATGCATGTGCAATTCATTCATATGCATGGTAACAACTAACTATCTAGGAGTAGATCTCCAAGAAATCCAGGATGGGTTGCTCGAAGCGCTCCATGGCGGCCTTCCATCCGGCTTGCGTGGGGTGCACGTAGTCCCAGTAGAAGAAATCCTCCGAGTTCGAGTACTGCGCCCTGCCGCTGGCGTCCTCCTCCCCGCAGTAGCCTTCCGGTTTGGAGGTGCCATCGCAGCACGGCCTGTACTTGTTCTCGGATTGGACGAGGTCGCTGAACACGGAGGCGAGGTCGAGCACCAGGACGCTGCCCTCCAGCTCGTTCAGCTTCTTCCTGAGAGCCGCGTTGTGCGTGTCGCTGAACCGGTTGGCGCCGCCGTCGCACTGGGCGTAGCTGCTCATCCAGGTCCGGTAGGGCTGGCAGCCGATCGGGGGCATCGAGTTGACGAGCACCTTGGACACTCCAAGATCCTGCAGCCGCTCCAGCCGTCGACGATCTCGTCGGTCAACTTGTCGGCCAAGGCCGCGATCTGCCATGCATGCATGGATTATTGTGATTGTATGGGTAGATGGTGACGACGACGACGATGAGAGCATGCTATCCTCGAGCAACGGGGATAGTTAGCAATGAAAATATGGTTGATTATTAATACTCTACTCACGTCGTCGGAGGTGGCGGCGATGTTGAGGCCTGAATAATCCTGGAGGCCCGAGAAGGCGATGAGCGCCACCGAGTCCTGCAGGTCGTCGCCGTCGATGGAACCGTTGTTTTGTTTGATAAAACATGGCTTAGACTTTAAACTTAATAGGATTTAACACCTAAAATATGAGCACGACCTATAGAATAAGATGAACAATAAGAAGATGAACAATAAGGAGAGAGTTTAGATCTCGACCGCCAGCCATCGTAGGAGCAGCTGAGGACGACATCTCGACGGTGATAGGTGTCGGGGACGAAGTCGGCACGTCTGTAGTCGTTCCCGTAGATATTCCCGAAGTATACGAAGTAGTCGATATCGTCGGGTACCGTCGTCCTTCCGGCCTGTACCGGCACTGTCCGGTGTTGGACGGCAGGCGAAGGCGGTTGCCTTCAGGTAGCTCCAGCGCCGCCGTAGATCGGAACGGCTGCAATGGGCGGCTAGGGTTTCTTAATGATTAGGTTAATCACAAAGGTGCCGGGTCCCACTATTTAATATGGCGCTGAACGACCTGGGCCACAACCACTAGTGGGCTTGGGCCTCCGATCAAGGCGCATAACGGGCTTTCACTTATCCGTTTCTTCTCTTTTATTTTCGGCCTTTTTTGACCACCGAAAAATAATTCCAACATTCTCCCCATGGGTCTAAAGACCTAAAACTGATACCATTTTTAAAGTGGAGTTATGTAAACAGACAATGTATCACAACAGTGTATAATACCATCGCGACACAATTATCCACAATGCATTAAACCACTTATCGTGATAGGAGGTGGTTGACTTATGGCCCTTTTAATTCCAAGATCACAGGCTATCCAATAGTCCCATGCCGGCAATTAGCTCACGAAATTGATTGGGAGGTAAGCCTTTCGTTAATGGATCCGCGAGCATTTTCATAGTACCTATATGCTCTAACTCAATAGTACGATCTTGGACTCTATCTTTCACAACATAAAACTTAATATCAATATGCTTGGCACCACCACTTGACTTGTTGTTACTAGCATAGAAAACTGCGGCTTTATTATCGCAGTATAACTTTAGTGGTTTGCTTATGCTGTCTACCACTCTTAATCCGGGTATAAATCCTTCAAGCCGCACAACTTGCCCCACGGCCTCATAACATGCCACAAACTCAACCTGCATGGTTGATGCCGCAGTAAGTGATTGTTTGGAGCTTTTCCATGATATTGCTCCATTCGCAAGTGTGAAGACATAACCTGATGTCGACTTTTTAGTGTCAACACAGCCTGCGAAGTCGGCATCTGAATAGCCAACTACTTCTAAATTCTTAGTTTTCTTATATGTGAGCATGTAGTCCTTAGTGGCCTGCAAATAACGCAAGACCTTCTTGACCGCTTTCCAGTGATCCATTCCTAGATTAGACTGATATCTACCAAGCATCCCGGTAATGAAAGCTAAGTCAGGACGTGTACATAATTGTGCGTACATAATGCTTCCAACAACTGAAGCATATGGAATCGAACTCATTTGATCAATTTCTAATTGATTCCTGGGACTTTAAAATTGCCCAAACTTATCGCCCTTAACCACTGGACCAGCTGTGCCTGAACATTGATGCATATTATATATTTTAAGAACCTTCTCTATATAAGCCTTTTGAGAGAGTCCTAATGCACCCTTGGATCTGTTTTGGTGTATCTCAATGCCTAGCACATAAGAGGCATCACCGAGATCCTTCATATCAAAATTCGATGAGAGAAAACCTTTTGTTTCATGCAACAAGTTCTTATTGCTGCTTGCTAATAGGATGTCATCCACGTATAAAACTAAGATGATGAAAGAGCTCCCTTTGATCTTAATATATATATACAATTGTCCACTATATTTTCAACGAAGCCCAATTTCTTAATTACTTCATCAAACTTAAGGTACCATTGTCTGGATGCCTGTTTTAATCCATAAATGGATTTCTTTAGTCTGCATCCCAACTATTTTTTGCCTTCCACAACGAAACCTTCTGGTTGCACCATATATACATTCTCAGGCAAGTCACCGTTTAAAAACGCAGTCTTAACGTCCATCTGATGCAGCTCGAGATCGAAATGAGCTACTAGAGCCATAACGATTCTGAACGAGTCTTTCTTCGAGACAGGCGGGAAGGTCTCAGTATAATCAATTCCCTCTCGCTATGTGAAGCCCTTAGCCACAAGCCTTGCTTTGAAACGTTCAATCTTCCCTTTGGAGTCTGTTGACGCCAGATTTTGACACGTGTTAAATCGGCGTCGGGAAGAGAAGGTTGGCCGATGCGGCAGATCTAAAGGCTACAATAAGGAATCGGCCGATCGAGGTAACAGTTGGAAATCGGCCGATTGGTAGCGCAGCCTATGCCAACAGGATGGGATTATTCCAGAAGATCCTGGTCAAAAGATGGTCAACAAGGCATGCTAAGTCGGTCGGGAAGCAATTGAAGGGGTCCTGATTGGATCAGGAAACGGCGGCGGAAGATTCTGCGGGAGTCCGTTTCCTTTTTAAAAGTTATTATAGATATAGTAGTTTTCCTATTTTTTTTAATAAGGATGTAACAAGTCGTAATCGACCAGGAGTCCTAGTTTCAGGGTATAAATAGGAGTCACTAGGGTTTCGTGAAAAAGAATCAAATCAATCAACAAAACACTTCTACTTTTTACCAGTACTTTACTTTCAAGTCGGCGACTTCGCCAATATTTTCTTCTTCCACGAGTTCGTACGGATTGGCAGGGCTGCATCAACCTGATCTCCGGCCAATTGGTAGGTTCCGCTTATCGAGTAACATCCGAGCTTTAACTACGGGCGCATCGCTGTGGTTTCGTTTGGATTTATTCACAAGTTATCGATATTTACTAGAATTGCAAGTTCTACCTGTTATTCTAGTATTATCACCAATTATCCAGCTTGAGATCAGAGTAATCGGCTTCGTCATTGTTCTCCTTCGATTCATCGCCATACAGCCGATTAGATCTGTTCCAAGTGTTGCTTCTATAGTAATTGTTTAGATCGCTCTAGCAGTCTTCTTTACAATTACTATACGATCATCGGCTGACCTATAGCCGATCATCTCTACAGCAAATCGGCCGATTTGCCGCCGACGCGCTCCTCAGGACAGATCGGAAATCCAGCCGATCGACGCGCCTGGAATTTAATACTCTATTTCCTTGTCAATCAACAGGTCAGATTGACTGGCACGCCGCGAGAACCGCACCAGGGCGATAACCCGAACAGGAGCTAAGCAGATTCTCCCGGGTCGTGTGTCCGACGCTGAAGACCCATCGGCCGATTCCTATCCGGCCAATTTTAGCGCCAACAGAGTCATACTTAGTTTTGTAGACCCATTTACAGCCCACCTTTTTAGCTCCATCAGGAATCTCTACTAAGTCCCATACCTTATTTATACTCATATATTTCACCTCTTCTTCCATATCCTCAATCCACTTGTGGGAGTGCTCACTACTCATAGATTCCTTGAACGAGTTTGGATCATCAACCTTCCCCATATCGTGTCCTTCTCCACTCATGCACACGTAATCATTGGAGATAGTAGTTTTCCTCTCTCGCATTGATCTTCTCAAAGGTCGTGGCTCCTCCACTGGAACAAGCTCAGCAGCAACTTCTTGCTGTGCTTCTGGCACCCCAGTTGCGGTCTGATCCTGTGCTTCCTCAACAGGTTCTTCCACAATTTCATTTTGATGCTCACTAGGCACATTCTCATGCTTACTTATAACACGTGCTTGCTCCACATTCACTTCTGGGAAATCAACTGTCTGAGCTGGTGCTATATTCTGAAAATTAGGCAAAATAGGCACATAATAATCACAAGTCAGCGGTGTAGTATTATAAGTCCGCATTTCCTCGAGTTCGATTGGCCTAGTCTCAGTGCATCCATTTTCCTCTAAGAATATTGCATGTCTCGTCTCAACAAACTTAGTAGTACCCTTAGAACAATAAAACCGATATCCCTTTGATCTGTCTGGGTATCCAATGAAATAGCAGCTTTCTGTCTTAGGGTCTAATTTTCCAAGTGACGGATTAAATAACTACGCCTCAGCTGCACAACCCCAGACATGAAAATAATTAATGTTGGGTTTTCTACCAGTCCAAAGCTCATAAAGCGTCTTAGGTACTGACTTACTAGGAACGCGATTACTTATATGCGCGGCAGTTTTCAGTGCTTCCATCCAAAAACTCACTAGCAGTGTAGAGTTGCTTAGCATACTGCGCACCATGTTCGTTAGAGTGCGATTTCTTCTTTCTGCTACACCATTTTGCTGAGGTTCACCAGGCGTTGGGTACTGAGCTACTATTCCATTTTTTTGAAGGAATCTAGCAAAAGGGCCTGGGTTTTGTCCATATGTGGCATGTTTCCCATAATATTCACCGCCTCTATCTGACCGTACCACTTCAATCTTTGACTGATGCTGATTTTCTACTTCAGCTTTAAAGATTTTGAACTTATCAAGTGCCTCGGATTTTTCTTTTATGGGGTAAATGTATCTATAACGGGAGTAATCATCAGTGAATGTAGTAAAATAACTAAAACCATCCACCGACTTAACATTAAATGGACCGCAGATGCCAGTGTGAATTAATTCCAATATTCCTGAACGGCTCTTAGCTCCATCCTTCTTAATTTGTTTTGCAAATTTTCCCTTAATACAATCAACGCATTGGTCTAAGTCAGAGAAGTCTAATCTTGGAAGTATCTCTTCTCTAATGAGACGCTCCATTCTCCCCTTCGAAATGTGGCCCAAACGAGCATGCCACAATTTCGACGAAGTCTCATTACCTCTCTTGCGTTTGTGACTAACTTCGCTTACATTCATCACAGAGACATTATTATGGGACAGTAAGTAAAGATCATTGTGTAAGGGTGCTCGATAAATAACGTCACCGTTAAAACTTATTACACATTTGCTGTTACCAAAAGTGCGTGAATAACCATCAAGATCTAATTTTGAAACGGAAATCAAATTTCTATCAATAGACGGAACATAAACAACATCAACTAAGTGAAGAATAAAGCCGTCATGAAGTTCTAATTGGAGAGCTCCAATGGCCTCCACGTCGGCTTCAACGTCATTTGCGACTCTTAACCTTCGAGTCCCCTTTCTTATAGTCCGCACGCCAGACAATCCCTATGAGAAATTTGTAACATGAATGGTGGCATCAGAATCAATCCACCAAGTACTTAATGGGAAATATGCATAAAAAGACTCATCGACTATAGAAATGATGTTGTTATTACCTTTTCTCTCACACCACGCTTTAAACTTCGGGCAGTCTTTCCTCTCATGGCCCTCATTGTCGCAGTGGTAGCAGAGAAGTTTCTTAGGAGCAGATGGATCTTTTTGCTGAGGAGCTTCATAAAGTTTTTTACCCTTCTTTGGCTTATTTGGGCGGGATACCCTCTTGTCTCCTCCCCTATGTCCCTCATGTCTTACGACGTTGGCAAAGTCGGGGTTTTGAGAGCGTAGCCTTCTTCCTCTTGAGAACACTTAAACACAAGCGTGGTGATGTCCCACTTCTGATCGCTTGCATTGTAATTTATCTTAAATGGCTCAAAGACTGATGGAAGTGACATCATGACGTGATGAAGCAGCGCTGCATCATTAGGGGGACAATCGAGGTCTTGAAGCTTATCCCTCATGTTGACCATACCCATAATGTGCTCTCTAACAATGCCTTGCCCATTATACTTAGCCTTCACGAGTTGAGATAAGAGAGTGCTAGCATTGGCCTTGTTAGACCCCTTAAATTAATTCTTAATCTTATTCATGTAGTTCTTAGCATTCTTAGGCTCTTTGTCAAGAGCTCCCCTGATAGAAGGGTTAAAAGTCATGTTCATAAGACTTAGGATCACTCTGTCAGAATGCTCCCAGCGTCAGCAAGGATAATATCCTCAGTCCCTTGTGGCACTGGTGCAACAGGAACGGGCATCCTCAAGGATCCACTTGACGAAGTTGTCCCCTCCCAACAGAGAAACACCATTAATATAAGTCATGATGCTGGAGGGGGTGGCTTCTGTTCATAAAATAAAATTGAATCAGTAACGACAACAAAATAAAGAATGTAATCAGCGTTGGCCAGAAGCAAATAAACTTATCATTTCATGAATTAATTTTGCATCACCGTTGGGCAGAAACAAGATAAACTTAATGACTTAGCGTAATTATCGCAGCGGAAAACTTAATTTTGCATCACCGTTGGGCAGAAGCAAAATAAACATAAATAAAACTAAGCATCTTAATTGCAATTAATTAAAATCAACGTTGGTCAGAATATAATTAATTACTCGAAATAAAACTAAACAATTCCAAATAAATTTCACGTTGGTTCTATTTATCCAGAATAGCAACTCATAATCTTCTCATAAGTTTTCAGCATAAATCACCTCCAAAACAAATTGCTTAGTGCTAATGAGGAAAATATGTTGAAAATGCAACTCAGAAATGAATAAAATAGAAATTCAAAAGGAGGCCTAAATTTTATTGGGCCAAAGGCCTGAAAACTAACCAGCGGGCCGGCTATTCAGCCCGGCCGCCAGCGCCCCATTTCCCCATCCGCCTGGGCCTCGGGCCCAACAGCTAACGAGCGGGCCGCTAAAGCGGCCCAGTTGCGCCCGCCATCCAGCGCCCCCCCCCCCCCCCCCCGCGGCTCATCTCGGCCGTCGATTCCGATAGCCCTAGATCCGACGGCTGAGCTTCTATTTCGGAGGTATATAAACCCATGGCTCCCCTAAAAACCTAACCCTAGGTCATTTTACTCCTTCCCCTCCATAGCAGCCTCATGGCGGCCGCCGGCCTTAGCCCACGCCGCCGGCCACTGCAGGCCGGAGCTGGCCGCCGGCCCTAGCGCCGCCGCATAGCGCCGCCGCCTTCTCGCCGGCCGGAGCTGGCCACCGGCCCTGGGGCCACCTCGCCTCTTAGCGCTGCCCGCCTTCTCGCCGGCCGGAGCTGGCCGCCGGCCCTGGCGCCGCCTCGCCTCATGGCGCTGCCCGTCTTCTCGCCGGCCATTGGCGGCACTCCACGGCCGCCGCCGGTCGGCGTCAAGCGGCTCCGCCGGCCCTTATGGGGCTCTGTTGGCCCTCATGTCGGAGCGCCGCCTTGGGGGGCCGCGACGGCGTGCCGTCTCCGGCGCCTTCACGGCGGCCATGGAGGCGGCCCGCTTCCGCGGTCCGCCACCGCCGCGCCTCTTAGTACTTAGTTTTTTTTTATTCATCGCCGCGGGTGCGACATGCCCCGCGCGGCCTCATGCAAAAGCCGCCACGCGAGCGCTCGAGAAGTACGTTGAATTCTAGCGGAAAACCGGGCACCGCCGTGGGGTTTCTTATGCTTATGCCGAGGGTCTGAGGGGGTTTTACGGGTGGAATTGATTTGGATCTACTTATTTCTTATACTTTCTCTCTCGGATCTTACTCTTTTCGTGCGAGATCTACACTTAGGACTTATGGATCTACACTAATCATGAACTAAAACTTGAAACCGAGAAAGAAACACTTAAACCGAGAACTAAAAATGAAACAACCAACCAAGATCTAAAACTGGACTAGATCTACAGGCTCTTGAGGCTCACGGTTAGGTGCTTAGACGAAAGATACCAAATGTTAGATAAAACATGGCTTAGAACTTAAATTTAACAGGATCTAGCACTTAAGATATGAGCACGACCTATAGAACAAGATGAACAATAAGGAGGGAGTTTAGTTCTCGACCGCCAGCCATCGTAGGAGCAGCTGAGGACGACATCTCGGCGGTGATAGGTGTCGGGGACGAAGACGGTACGCCCGTAGTCGTTTCCGTAGATGTTCCCGATGTAGACGAAGTAGTCGATCTCGCCGAGTACCGTCGTCCTTCCGGCCTGTACCGGCACTGTCCGGTGTTGGACAGCAGGCGAAAGCGGTGGCCTTCAGGTAGCTCCAGCGCCGCCGTAGATCGGGAAGGTTATATTGGACGGTTAGGGTTTCTTAATGATTAGGTTAATCACAAAGATATCGGATCCCACTATTTAATATGGCGCTGAACGACCTGGGACCACAACCAATAGTGGGCTTGGGCCTCCGATCAAGAAGCGTAATCGGCTTTCACTTATCCGTTTCTTCTCTTTCATTTTCGGCTTTTTTTTACCACCAAAACATAATTCCAACAACCGTGCCTCACAAGCCTCCTGAATTGATCGATCTGATCGCCGAGCGATGGGGCCCCACCCTGAGACGCCGTCACGGCGGAGCCCGCCATGGCGAAGTTGACACCAGATGGGTCCACCGCATTGGGCTGCCGAAGTCTGTACGCCACTGGAGACTCGTCTTGACCTAGGATCCTTGCTGTGCGTACATGAGTAGTGTAGAAAGAATTTTATTTCATATATATAATAATAGCATTATTATTGATGGACGACGACGGCGAGTCGGCGATACGTACCGAGGAAGTCAGATTGGACGAGGCCGTCGGAGCTGCGGCCGGTTGCGCGGTTGCCGTGGGCCGAGTCGGAGCTGCCGTACGGGTAGAACCATTCACGCGAGCTCCACGTCTTCTCCGCCGTCGGCGGGCGGTTGCCGGCGTCGACCAACGAGTCCCCGAACACAAACATCGTGCAGTCATCCCTCCGGTGGCGGTGGCCGCGGTGCGGCCGGCACTCCGCCTCATGAGCGCCTGCTAGTTCATCATCAGATGCATTAGTGTTGATCAACGACCAAGGTGCTTGCATTTGCAAACATAGTAAATCAACGACGACGAGCTGATGAGATTACCGTTGATGATGAGGACGACGGCGAGGAGGAAGCACGAGAGCATAATCTTCTTCATGGTTGCTAATACTAAGAGAGATCGGAAGAACCAGCCGGGGCGTAGGTGCTCGATCGAGTATGGCGGCGTGCTATAGCTCCCACACCGGCCGCTATTTAGACAGATGGTTAAGGCCTTGTAACCGGCGACGCTACGACCATCCTTTCTTTGTTCATCATCTCTAATTTTTTTTAAAAAAAAATCTAAGAGATAGCTTCGGGGAAGAAACGAGTCCTGGTTTTTTCTTTTTTTTGGAAGAAAGAAGTCCTGGCTTTTGGGAGATGAAGCCTGTTCTTCGTTGATCTTTACTGGAGCGTGGGACCCACTGCTCGGTTTCTCCCCGGGTTAATTTGATTCATACAAGCCCGCAGAGCATCAATCTCTTCTGCCTATTAATAAGTAGACTCCATCTCTCTTTGTGCAAGTATATATGAAAGGTAGATGAGTAAGTTATAGTAAGGTGACCAGAACATTGATCGGTCGACAAGCAGTATGCTTGATCAGTATAGTTTGCTAGCTTGAGCTTGATGAGTAAATTCTACGAAATTGAAGAGTTCAAACGTGCTATTCCCTCCGTTCCAAATTGTAGATCGTTTTGACAAATCTAAATATATAATTTTTGCTACGTATCTAGACATAGCGTTTATCTAGATGCATAGCAAAATCTACGTATCTAGATTTGTCAAAACAAATTACAATTTAGAACGGATGAAGTATCTACTAATGTTTTTTATGGCTTCTTTTACGATGATTATGAAATTCATAATTTTTGGTTAATGTTGGCAGTAATATGATGAGATGGTCTATGATAGTTAAGTCCGTCTCAAAACAAAAAAAGGACCTCTTGGACCCTTCAGGCTTTTTTTCTCCATTATTTGCCCAATTTGAGCCGAACCAAAATGAATATGTGCTTAAAATTGTGATTTGATAAAGTTCGTTCTCATCTACTAAGTGATATACTACTATTTTGATTATTATTTCTTAAAATTGTAATCAACCCGTCTACACGTAACTTTGAAGCCGATTTTGGTAGTAACTAATGTACTCCCTTCGTTTCAAAATATATTTAATTTTAGCTTTTCTAAGTTCATAGATTTTGCTATGCACCTAGGCATCCATTATATCCATTATTTCTAGGTATATAGTAAACACTATAAATCTAGAAAACCTAAAACGAACTATATTTTGGAAGTAAATCACAAGTCAAGTTATCACATAACTTTTGGACATATTTGTTGGAGGAGGACCGTACTCCATCTACGCGGAGGTTTTAATTCAGTTTTATTTCAGAGAGATGAGACATGGTTAACTACAAACGTGATTACACTTGACGGTTGCCGGTTAAACACAGGTACACTGATGAACTATCCTATAAAAGTACGAGCACGGAGACGACAATATATGCACAGATCATCCGCACGCAGATCTAACCAGCTCTCCGGCCTCCACTGCACTCCTTATTAGATTTCTTCAATTTTCTCGAGTTGCGATCAGATGCTAGCCAACAATTATTTATCGATATATATAAATAAACCATAATGGTTACCACTAGTCCGTAGCTTTAGATATACGAATGATGGATCTGCGGCACGTTTAATGTAATAGCTTAATCGTTCTCTCTTTTTCGTTGGTTAAAGGAGCTCACCATATTGCGACCTCCCTTAACCTGCCATAAACTCTCTTCCTTCTCTTAATGAAAAAAGTGCTTGGGCACGGTCACGTTTAGTTGGAGAGGCAGTTGGTAGAAGTTACCTGGAGTTTAGATGTGTTAAAAATCTCTTAAATTTTCTCTCCCTTAATTCTCTCCAAAATCCAAACATGGTGATATAAGTAAAAGTTAACCTCCCAGTGAATTTCCTTCGCTAACTCCCACACCATTAGTTCGCACGGCCCTTCAGATCAGTACTAAAGACAGAGGGAGTAGGAAGCTCAACCCTCGAATCTCGAAGCCTTTTTATTACACCAGCACAAACGGAAATTATGAAATCATCAACATCAAAGAAGAAAAGTCAAGGAAAGAAGATTAGTGCAGAAGGAACGTCAAGCCACCACCTACCTAAAGTAAAATTCTTTGAGCTTCCGCGTGTGTAACGTGTTTCACCAAAAATAAAATTCTCTTTTTTTCGGAAAAGACTGAATTTTTGTTTGGCCCATATCATTTTCTGCGAATAATTCTAAATAAGGCCTACTTTGGGCCAGGGCGCTTCATGCTGGTGGCCCATTATAACCTTTTCTCGACCCCAGAAGCCCAAAAGCATTTTTCTTCCCTTTTCTTTTTTTTCCTTTTTCAGTTTGGCATCAGAAGAACCCCAACAACTTGCGTTGGCATCAGGGAAGAAAGGCGGAGGGAGGGGAAAGGGAGGAGGGCGATCCAATCATCACTCCACCGGCGTCCCTGAGCGGCGAAGAGCCTACCGCCGATCCGATCGAGTTCTCGGGGGATCTCCTCACGAATCGCTCCAACCGAAACCCTAGTTGCCCCCACGAACCGGAGGGTCCAAGATGAGTTTCTTGTTCGGGAAGCGGAAGACGCCCGCCGGTAAGACCCCTCCTTCCAATCCGGAGAGGTTCGCGTTCGAATTTTGTCCGATTGATCGTCCCTAGCTGCGGTAGCTTGTTTTATCTTTGTTTGTCGAGGGAGGGGTTTCTTGGCATGTGTAGACACCAGTGATGTTTTGTGTCGGGCGGTTCAGGCACCTGGTAGGATTTCTTGGCACAGTTCGTTAGGGAGTAAATCGGCGTGTAGTCGGAGGATGGCACGGGGTTATTCAGTGTGTTTCGTAGCGGTTTCTAATGATAATAATAGTCACTCGGTGCTTTTTGTTGGAGTTGGAGTGGCAGCTAAACTGTTATTCAGTTTAGATCTATTGAAGTCTTCCACCTCTTCCAATTCCTGAGCGGATGCAGTGTGTTTCGTAGCGGTTTCTAGTGATAATAATAGTCACTCGGTGCTTTTTATGTTTTGAACTGAATGAACAATGGTAGCCTTACATTTCTTATCTATGGCTTATGGTTTTTGATGTTTATGATCCTTTATTTCTTTCAGAGCTCTTGAGAGAGAATAAGAGAATGTTAGATCGATCCATCAGGGAAATCGAGCGGGAGAGGCAAGGATTGCAGGCCCAGGAGAAAAAGCTCATCACCGAGATCAAGAAAACAGCTAAAGAAGGCCAGATGGTATGAGCTCTGGTATTTTTTGAAACTTCAAATTCATATTCTGATTCTGTTGTTTAGCATGCTTGGTATTTGGGACCATTGAAGGTCAGGGATTATTACTATTATTTTTTGAGAATAGTCCCCTATATTTCAACTTCCAATCATGTCTGATGATATAATGTTGTAGAAAATATTTATATCCAACAGTTGCCATGTGTATGGAAACATTAAGATATGTACCTATTTTCACTTTACCTGAAGACCTGAAAGTTTGGTTAGCCAAAGTCAGGCAAATTTGACTTTTTGCGCGGTTGACACACACAACTATGGCGTACTAGATTTTCTTAGAACCCTGTCTCGCGTAGTTTCATGTCATAGACTCATTTCATTCACAAGCTTGCAAGACCATAGCTTGCTCTTGAAGGTCAGCTTAGGGCTAAAAAATTCTATGTTAAATTATCAAGTATTTACTTCAATAACGTAGTAATATTAACCTAGATATCCTTGCCTTTGATGTCTTGCATCTTGCAGTTCATTAAATGTACATGGAAGTTCAGTGTACGTACATGGTGCAATTTCATAATTTTTGCGTGTAGTGTTTGTGTGCTGACTATTTGTTACTGCTATAGGGAGCTGTCAAAGTAATGGCCAAAGATCTTATTCGTACCCGGCATCAGATAACAAAGTTCTATCAACTTAAATCCCAGCTCCAAGGAGTTTCTCTAAGAGTTCAGGTAACCATGTGTTTGGTCTTATCCTCTCTCTATAGTCTATACTCTATATTGGTGCCTTAATCACCTTATCAAATATCACTGTGATGCGGCGGTAAGTCATCTTCAGTTTATGTTGGTCTAGTGATGTACCAGTGTGGTACTGGCCATCAAAACCAAGAGAGGTAGAAGGCAGTCATTTTTTCTGTACCAAACGGCCATATGCTTTCTATAGCATTGTATTGTCCTACTATGTTGTTAGTTAGCTGTAGAAAAAACTAACTAGGAATTCGCAATTTCGTATGATTAAATTGATCTGGAGTAGTCCCATTCTCAATTCATTAAACCTTACAAAGTAGTGATATGGTTTCATACAGAAATTATGGCTTATCATACGATTCTAATTTTCTAACTGAGAACTGAATATTCTGCATTTTGGCTGAAGACCTGAAGCTCTAATGCTAAAATTGCTTCTTATGCTTATGTAATTTTGTATTGCATCCATTTGCCCTTCTTCTTAACATTTTAGTTGTGCAACTGTTGCAGACGCTAAAATCAACTCAAGCTATGGGTGATGCTATGAAGGGTGTTACAAAAGCAATGGCTCAAATGAATAGGCAGCTAAATTTGCCAGGATTGCAGAAGATAATGCAAGAGTTTGAGCGACAAAATGAGAGGATGGAGATGGTGACTGAGGTGATGGGAGATGCCATAGATGATGCTTTGGAAGGAGACGAGGAAGAAGAAGAAACCGAGGAGCTTGTGAATCAAGTACTTGATGAAATTGGCATTGATATCAACCAAGAGGTGAGTTACTTTGGGTCTTTATGTTCTCATGAATGCACACCAGAGATTAGAGTGTAGATTGGTATTCTAAATGCACCATCCTTGATTAAGCCAAAAGGTTGCATAGGATAATACCATGGATTTATGGTCCTCTGTTATGCCTACTAGTAGCTAGAATATTTCTGTTCAACCTTTTAACTCTACTGGAGAGGACTGTGGTTTTCCCTTTAATTACATAAAGGAAAAAAACACTATGGTTACTGATCTCATCTTGAGGATAGCTTAGTATTACCATCCCAATTTTGAGGCGTTCTTTTTGGGGGGATATATTTAATCTATTATTTTGCTTACTCCTACCAGGTGTTACTGTAATGTTATTTGTCCTACCCGGTCTCATACAGTTTCTGGTTTTAGCTTTCAAACAATTATCCAGTACCACTATGCATTTTTGGATGTGCTTTCCGTTATTTTAGGATTTATAGATCTTTGCTCAATAAATATTAAATGTAGATTTTAGAAACATCTCTACTATTTTTTTGAGAGATTCATTACATCCAACATTGGATAAGCTAGAAATAATGCAAACAAGGAAAGCCAGAACCATTGTGATGCTAAATCAAACTTTAAAAGTAAGTGCCATCATGGCCAAGTGCTAGGTCGGGACTGATGCTTCTGAATCTGCATGGATTGATGTTTGATGGGAGAATACTGTATATATAATCATCTTGTGTATATTTGCAGCTTGTTGGAGCCCCATCGGCTGCTGTTGCTCAGCCTGCTTCTGCTGGAAAGGTTGCCCAGGCTGAAAGCGCCGGGAACGCTGACAGCGGAATCGATGCCGATTTGCAGGCAAGGTTGGACAATCTGAGGAGAATGTGATTGCTGCCCGATGCTGCGTTAGCAAAAGAGTAGTGCCTTGTAGCACCGTTTCCTGTGAATGTGAATGAATACCCACTAAAACAAAAGTTACAAGCCAGCGTGTATGTTGAAACAAATGAAGTATTCAATATGCTGGTAATAACAGCAAATGTATATCTGCAAGTATGTTGTGTTTGAAAAGGTCGATATGAATCGTTTCTTCCCTTCTGAATCCATGAAGGATTGTTGTCTGCAGATTTGTTATGTCAGGTTGCTGTAAACTCGAGTCCAAAACTGGCGATTTTTTTGCAAACTGTTGTTCAGATGCACCGTCATCATTGCACAGCAACATGCCCCATTTATGGTTCATTCCATGCAGATACTTGTTTTCTTTCAGAGCAAAATTATATCAAATATTTGAACTTTAAATTGCCAAGCGTCGAGTGTTCAAATGACGCAAAAATGACCAAGTTTGGATGATGCTAGATGATTAACATTTAAACAAGGTGTTGCTGGAGGCTTCTGAACCTGTGCTGCGAGAGTGAGAGCTATCAGCGGTTCCAGTGGGTGTTGCGTAACATATTGTACATTTCTGCAGTTGTTCCCTTTGTTCGTCCAGGTGCTCTGGTGCCGTGCTTGAACAGCAAGCGACCAGCAGGCATAAAACTAGGCTGCAAACCGGAATTCACAAGAGGCATAAACTGGTGGCGCAATTAAATATGGATGATTTAATTCTGGTAAGCCACATAGTGTTGATGGAGCCTTAGAAGACAAAAATTAGGATTCTGCGATGGACAGAGGCAGACCCTAATGGAGACCAAATTGGGCTCCGGCCCTGCTTGCCTTAGAAAATTTCTAAAGATGAGACTAGCATTTGGCCACCAATACTAGAACTTTAGCTTAACTATTGCCTCAACGGATAGCAGACTAGGATTTGGCTCCCTTTGATTTTGCCTTGCGTTCCACCACTAGCGATGGATGCAGATTACGATGCATTACTGAAAAATAAAACCTGGCAGGAGGAGGAAGAAACAGTACTTAACCCGTTTTGCTTGGTTAGAAGGTGGGAGAGGGAGAGGGAAGAAGGGGGCGACGGCCACCATTATTGTACCTCGAGCTCATTGGGAGCTCAGCATAGGCAGGAGTAGAGGATCACGGAGCTTGGAGAAGGTAGAGTGCGGTCGGAGAAGCTTGCTAAGGGCTCATCTTAGGCGTGGATGGCATGTTTCGAGGGAGATCAAGGCGGCTGCCACGGTTCTGTTAGGTAGCCGAGAATATAATTGATCCTTTGCATATCTTCAGCTTTTTCTAAAAACGGTTTCTGAAGCAGTTTTTCTGGTGAAGTTGGAACTATTTTCAAAATCATTTAGCGAAACGTTGGCCTGCGAGAGAAGCTGGGCGAAGCTACGATTTCCAGCTTCTTCTCCTCGGTGTAAGCTGAAAATAGCTTCACCAAATGCTTCATCGATGAAGCTGCTGGAAAAATACCCCTTCAACACAGCTTCATATAAAGCTATTTTTTAAACTCTTAGAGAAGCCCCTCTACCAAAGGAGCTGATAGATCCTAACTACCTGAAAAATATCAGCCTGGGTTGGTTGTTCACTTATCCGGAGGGCCGAACCACCATAAATACACGCCGGCACCATCACGTAACCATTCCACCCAGCCGTACAGCGAAAATGGCGACACGCACGTCGCCGCTGCCCCTCCTCCTCGCCGCCCTCAGCGTGCTCTTCTGCCACGCCGCCGCCGTCCACAACCCCGCTGCCGACGGAGCAAGGATCGCCGCGGCTGCCGGCGCCCACGGTGATGACAGCACCAAGGTCAGCGCTCATATCGATCGTCACGGGCTCCAGTCTGCATTATATCGTCGCCGCTAGCTAGTTCGTCCAGCCATCAGCGCGAGCGTATCTGATCTGAATCTGTTTTCGCGCGCGGTGTGCAGGTGTACGTCGTGTTCACGGAGAGGCAGCCGGCGACGGCGGAGCTGCCGGAGGCGGAGGCCGGCGCGGCCATTGCGTCCTTCCACCACGACATGATCGCCGGCGTGCTCGATGACGACAGGTAAGTTAGTTGTTCATGCGTACAAGTATATATGCTGCAGTAGCTCTGATGATGACTTGGTGAATTGCTGTGTTCGTTCAGTTCGAGTGCGGCGGACCGGGTGGTCTACCACTACTCGAGGACCCTCCACGGCTTCGCGGCCAGGCTCACCGACGACGAGAAGAACAGGCTCGCCGGTAAACAATCTTCTTCTTCTTCCATACATGCTGCAGTGTTAGATCGAAATGGTTGCAGCTAGCAACTTCATCTTCTTAGATCCAATCTATATATACTTTTAGTTATTATCTGCAAGTGTAGATCAATCTACCTGATCATGAAGTTGATCTTTTCTGTCTAATACTAGCTGATTATTGGATGGATTATCAGGCATGGACGGCGTTCTGTCCATCCACGAGAAGGTGGTGTACAGGCCTCAGACGACGAGGTCATGGGACTTCCTTGGCGTGCCGCAGCACAACGACGCCACCCGGCTCAAGTTCGAGAACGACGTCATCATCGGCATGGTGGACACCGGCATCTGGCCCGACTCCGAGTCCTTCTCCGACGAGGGCCTCCCGCCGCCGCCGCCCAAGTGGAAGGGCGTATGCTCCAAGAACTTCACCTCCTGCAACAAGTACGTAAAGTATCTATCATTTTGATCAATCACATTCTCATCGATGGCCTAGTCATCAAACAGATACATCTATAATCTATTTGAATTAACTGAAATATGATCTGGCCGTCGCAGCAAGATCATCGGAGCACGGTCGTACTACGGCGGCAACACGACGCTGTCGGTGCTGGACCGGGAGGGCCACGGCACGCACACGGCGTCGACGGCGGCGGGCCGGGCGGTCGCGGGCGCGAGCCTGGGCGGGCTCGCCGGCGGCACGGCCCGCGGCGCGGTGCCCGGCGCGAGGCTGGCCGTCTACAAGGTGTGCTGGGAGGAGGGCTGCTCGTCCGAGGACATCCTGGCGGCGTTCGACGACGCCATCGCCGACGGCGTCGACGTCATCTCGGCGTCCCTGGGCTCCGGCATCGCGTTCGACTACGCCGCCGACCCGATGGCCATCGGCGCGTTCCACGCCATGCGCCGCGGCGTCGTCGTCTCCGTCTCCGCCGGCAACAGTGGGCCCACGTTGGGCTCCGTCAGCAACGTCGCGCCGTGGAGCATCTCCGTCGCGGCCACCCTTACCGACCGCAGGATCATCAGCGAGCTCGTGCTCGGCAACGGCAGGCGCGTCGTGGGGAACGCCATCACCGTCTTCCCCAACCTCGGGAAGCCGTCGCTCCTCATGGACCCCGGCGGCTGCGACCACGAGCAGCTCGACGGCAAGAGGTACAAGGGCGCCGTGCTCCTCTGCGGCGAGGGTGCCTACATCAGCTCAGAAGCCATCAGCCGCACGGGCGCCGACGGGGCCATCGTGTACATGTTCGCCGACGAGGACAAGGACACCGCCTTCTCCTTCGCGATCCCCATCGTCGTCGTCATGCAGAAGGAGTTCAACCACATCATCGACTACTACAACAGCACCAGGTCAGCTGCCGCCGGGCGCCGGCCAGCCATGGCCGGCAACCATTACGTTGCTTTCAACTAGCCGGGAACGATTTGCTCTGACATGCGCGTACGATTTGTTCGCCGCAGCCACCCCATGGCCACCGTGAAGAAGAGCGTGACGGTGAAGGACGCGGCGGCGCCGAGCGTCGCGGAGTTCTCGTCCCGCGGGCCTAACATGGTCACGTACGGCGTCCTCAAGCCGGACATCAGCGCTCCTGGAGTGGACATCCTGGCGGCGTGGACGCCCAAGGCGACCTTGTCCGGCAGCGACGTCGACGAGCGGAGGACCAAGTACAACATCATCTCGGGCACGTCCATGGCGTGCCCGCACGTGACGGGCGCGGCGGCGTACGTCAAGTCAGTCCACCCGGAGTGGTCGCACGCCGCCGTGCAGTCGGCGCTCATGACCACGGCGACCCCGATGGGCTCCGGCGAGCCGGAGGCCGAGCTCGCATACGGCGCCGGACAGGTGGATCCGGTGCGCGCGCGGTACCCGGGGCTCGTGTACGACGCCGCGGAGGGCGACTACGTCGGCTTCCTCTGCGCGCAGGGCTACAACTCGTCGCAGCTGGCCGCCATGACCGGCAGGAGGGCCTTCGCCGCCGCCTGCTCGGCCGGGGCCAGGGCCGGCGCCGTTGGCGACCTCAACTACCCGTCTTTCACCGTGCCCGTGCTCAACTACGGCGTGGGCTTCGCCGCGGAGTTCCCCCGGACGGTCACCAACGTCGGCCCGGCAGACTCGGTGTACCGCGCCACGGTGACCACGGTGCCCGGCATCGACGTCGCCGTCACGCCCGACGAGCTCGCGTTCAGCGCCGGCACGAAGAAGCTGAGCTTCAAGGTGAGCGTCTCCGGCACGCTGCTGCCGGTGAACGGCACCAGGGGCGCGTCGGCGTCCGTCGTCTGGTCCGACGGGAGGCACCACGTGAGGAGCCCCATCTACGTGTTCCCTCACAAACACGTTATGTGAGCGTGTCAGCAGGAAGAAGAAGGTCATAGGTTAGGTAGAATCATAGCTTGGTGCCATTAGAAAGATCATAGGTTAGGGTTTCGTTAGAGCGTGGTGCCATTAGAATCATTTCTTCAAGTTTCATTTCCTCTGTTTGGAGTCATATTTCGAAACAATTATTTTGATTGTCACTTCCTGAGTGACAATGAAGGGCAGGGATTACAAAGTGGCTTCCTCAATTTTTATTAAATTCTACCTTTTCAGTTGATTTTTTCGATCTTGTTCATAGGAATGGTTTTAGCCAGTAAAATAGGATTCTGCTTCGTTTTGTTTAGTTCGTTGTTTATGCTGCGTCTTGTTGCCGGCCAGGTTGTCCCGGCGTTTTAGGAACCATTTAAGCTCACTGTCATCTCTGAACTGAGATCACGAAAGTAACTGAATTATTCTCCTCTTTGAGCCTATTTACTCTTTTACGAATTAGTTGTGTTACTCTTTTATGAATTAGTTCAGGTTTTCAAATAAGGAAACCGAACTTCAGGCCTGTTGAGTACACCTAGGGCTTGTTTGGATCAGCAATCTAGATTTACTAGACCGGATTTTACTCAACTACCACAAGCATCTTTTTTTTTTGAGGTACCCAACTAACACGGGAATAAACCATATAATTTGTTGCACCGCACAACTAATCGATAGTCTTCGCTACACACCATCTCAACAAACTATAACTAAAAGCTTGTGTTCCTAAAATTTCTCTGAAAACATGTTCCAGTAATATTGGTTTTATTTCTTGAGATCCAACCATAAGCAATTCTCTATATGATGGAAGTGATTGTATGGTCAAAAGTGATTCTCTAAGATAAGCTTTATGCACCCATCATCTTAGTCCATTGCAGAGTATCACTTACAAACTGCCGATTGGCACAGCTCCGCTTCTCTTAGCTACGTCAAATAGACCCCTAATATGAAATGGTTGCGGACAGAATACAAATATCTAAGACAACTGCAAAACTGTATAAAGCACAGAACACAGGGATTCGGGGTCAACTTGACTTCTGAACATGTCTGGCTCGTGTCAGAACTTGCAAACACAAGGTTAGTTAAGGTCCCGTTTGGTTCTGGAGGGCTAAAATTTAGCCCTATCATATTAAAGAGAATCTTGGTGTTAAATAAAATCTGTTTACAACGATGCTAATCCGCAAGACGAATTTAAAGAGCCTAATTAATCTATAATTTGCTACAACGATGCTACAGTAACCCTCCGCTAATTATAGATTAATATACCTCATTAGATTCGTCTCGCGAATTAGTTCAGAAATTCTGCAATTAGTTTTTATAATTAGACTTTATTACTTCTAATTGACAACATTCTCTTTGATTTAATACGATAGGGCTAAAATTTAGGCCTCCGAAACCAAACACCCCCTAAAGTACAGCAGAACACATCCAGCATCAGGTTAGAGCCAGAGTAGCACAGACGAAACCGTTGGTTTGCAATTGTTCTCAACCGTGCCTGCAGGGCTGCAAATTAGCATAACTTACATCCTGGATGTAGCATTAACTGGATCAATTACGGTCCACCCCAGAATCGTAGTGCATAAACAAGATATCTGAATGGTTCTATAACTATGCGAAAAAAATATCTAGTACAAAACACTATAGCTAGAATAGTAACAACCTCAAACTTCTAAAACAAAGCCACAACCTCAGCACCTCCCCGCCAGTACAATAAGCAGAACGCCGGAGCATCATTTCTCTTTCACTGCCGATGCATGGTAATTGTCCAGTTCAGCATCAAGATCTGCCGCGGATAGGGGCGTGCGATTCCGGTCCTGCCCTCGGCCTTTCCCCTGTCCGCGACCGCCACTGCTCTGACTACTGCCTCCACCACGACCATTGCTTTGAGGTGCTCTTCGCAGAACACCTCTTTGGTTTTGAGGCACACTGCAAACACAATAACCAGAATGTTATGACTACATGGTGGGAACAACACCAGTGATGCATGCAAATATATGCTGTATCACGGATGGATGTGACCCATTGTGGGTTAGTACCAAAATAGCAACAGACAGCAGGGATGGAAACGACCACACCAGATGACCTGAATAAAATTGGCTGTGTTGCACCGTCATTGTACATACACTTGTGCGACCAAATACATGTAGCACCCAAGCTATCAAGGTCCATGCCATCACTAACAATATAAGAAGCACCATAACAGCTACCATAGGAGGGAAGAGCTTCTAAAATGTTGTTAGCATGGTCTATACAGGTTAACAGTATTCATTCTTGTAACATCCTTAACCAGCACAGTAGCACACAACTCCCAACTGCATGCAAGTTGACATATGTCGCACAAACTTTCAAAGGTGAATGCGCCTGGTACCAGGGATAGTATTGTTTGCTCTTGGCAAGTTGAATATTTCCTACATGAAGTAGCTGCTAGAGCATTTGCCTGGTGTACCAACTCTAGTGACCTATAGGCTATAAGAATGAACCACCTGTGGTGTTTGATGGATTTTTTTTTCATTTGGCTTGAGATGGCGCTATGGTTCCAGTTGTGGTGAATACAAAAACGAAGGAAACAATTATTGCTACTGCAGGAACCTGTCTTATGCTACTGTGGTACTACAATTCTACACTAAACATATGTTCTTCAGTGGAGGGATGGGGCAACAGTGGTACTGGGCTTGCCGTATATCGGGTGGGAGGACATGGAGAAAAACTGTCATTGCCATTTCTAGTTTTCACTTTCCAGCCTTGCATAGTGATGCATGTTAAAAGCATTTCCAAATGTAAGAAAACATTTTTAAAATCAAATCATACAGGCCTCAAGCAAAATTCACAAAAGATGCATGTGCAAATTGTTGGGTAGTCCAGAACGCAGTTGCACACCTAAATAATCCTGTTCCATCACAGTGCACGTACAAATAATTTAGGTGGATCAACAATCAAAGCAAATGACTAGTTGTATATACTTCCTGACCAGATAACCCAGCTCCTCAGTTCTAGCATGAGCCATGATAAAATGAAAAGGTCCTGTTGCTTCTTATAGTACAATCCTAACACAGCAAGCTAAACAAAAATGGGCAGTTCTATGTAGGTATTTAGTTAAATCTTAAATTTATTTATTTCAGTTCTGTTCATCTATCCACAAGTAACCCCCCCCCCCCCCCCCAACACGCACACACACAAAAAAAAACTGGCTGTTCTGCCTCTCATATCTCTCGCAATAGACATAGGATATTTCATAATACCCTCACTCTTTTATTATGGATTGAAGTTCCCTAAGAAAGAGATGAATAATTAGAGCCATGTTCATAAACATGGACTTTAACTCGTCAAGCAATTCTAAATAGATTTGATTATCTGAACATGATGAACAAAAGCACAAGCTATATTACAGGCAGGAATAGCCACGTGAAAAAACAAAAGCATTTTTTCTAAACATAGTTGATTGTTTGAAGTCTGAACATGACGAACTAAACATGAGCTACATTACAAGCAACAATAGCAACCATAACACTATACCATTTCTAGCCAACTCCGATAGTGCTTGCAAATGATATCTTCTTACTATCTTAGAGTTGCAGTAGGATAAACAAAACAGTTGTAGAACTGAGAGTAGGGGGACACGATGTCAGTAAAACTAAATGATAACCTTAGTTAAATTGGTCTGAAGTAAATACTTTTGCGCATTTCCAAACATCATTGAATGCATGGAACTGAAACATCTATTTCTTTGCAGATTCACCCACTCCCTCATTTGACCAAAATCCAAATTGGTTTTGATGCGCATGCCTTTAGTACTATGAAGTAATCTTATCGAAAAAGTTTACTCATACAAGTTTTTGCCCCCAATTCAAACCATAAAAAAGGGTAATTAACACGAACTTAAAACGACGGATAACAAAAGAATTTGGTCTGACCAACCTGCTATGGATATCATTATAGTTCTGCAAAGGACGGTTGTGTATTACTGGTGGCATGGGAAGTGGTTCGGCATTGTTTCCAATGAGCTCTATATTCATTGGCTTCCCATCAAGTAGAACGCCATTGTATCTCTTGATGGCATCCAAAGCATCCACCTTCCTTGCAAAGACAACTTCCGCAGTTCCCTAAGAAAATGAAGGTTTCAAAGAAGTCCACAACAAGAAAGTGCTAATAATAGTGAAAGAGATAGTATAGTCAACAATGAACCTTGGATGTCCCATCTTTATCATAGTTCATCGAATAACGTTTGAGCTCACCGACCTCCGAGAAGAGTTCCTGATGAAACAGAACAACATAATTGATCAGCTGCAATCACATCAATCACGATTATATGCTCAGAGAAAAAGCTAAGATTTAGAAAAGGCTAACAATGAATTTGCAGAAATTACGAAAGTATGACATTCAAAAGTATGTGTATGTACATGTGACTTATACCAGTATTTAGAATGTTAAATATACATATAGGCGTGAGCCATACAACCACCCAACCAAGAGAACAAGAGATTTATGTACCAGAATACAATAGGAAAGGAAATGAGAGAATTCATTTCAGATTCCTCTCTACTCTCCCAACCATGTTTTCCTTCATTTCCTTCCACCCATTCCCCAACCCAAAGTCAAGCACACTTTATATGTGATAAGCCAACCCAGTTGAAAAAGCTTAAGGGCATCTAGCATAGTCCAAACCAAAGGAAATTAGTGCAATGTCATTCCTCCACTGACTGAATGTCACCAAAGATTCGAAACAAAAGCATTACCACAAACAGCTAAGACTACAACAATCAAACAGAATTTGGTAAGTACGGCTAGATTGTTCACATGAAAGTACAGCATCTCTGAGCTCACTTAATAACACAAACAGTGAGACTATGTCCTTCAGAAACAGCACAATACGACTGAACCAATTGCCGATTTGTTTAGTGAACTGCCAAGCAACAGGAGAACGGGTAGCACCTGGACATCCTCGACGGTGACGCCGGCGTCAAGGTTGGAGATGTGCAGCTTCGTCCCCGTCTCGAGCGACCTCGCGACGGCCGGCTGCGGCGGCGCGACCGCGGCCATGGTGGCGATGTGCTCGGAGTAGACCCCGTAGGGCGAGTCGGCGGCGGCGCGGTGGGCCTGGGCGGGCACGGGCCGGCGCCGGCGCCGGCGGCGTTAGGGTTTTCAGGCGGAGGTGAATCCGGGGGAGCAAGGAGGGTGCGGGGCGCAACGCGGCGTACCTTGGGGGCGGCCGGCGGGTAGGGCGCCGCGCGGGCGGGCGGTGGCGCGCGGCGGGCGGGCCCCGACGAGGAGGCGGGGTTGGACTTGGGCCGGGATTTGGACTGCTTGATGAGGTCCTCCAGGGACATGTCCAGGCCGCTCGACATGGTCCCCGGCAGCTAGAAGGGAACCGGCCCGGCGGCGGGAGACGGCGGGGACGTCGCTATGCTCTGGCGGCGGCGGCGGCGGCTGATGCGTCGTGTGAACTGCGGGCGAGGGCGGGTGCAGGTGCGGCACGAGCTCCCTTTCTCGCTATTCGGATTTCGGAGTGATCGGGTTTTGCTGGTGTTCACGTGCCACTTCAAAACCACACTAGACACGAGCTTAATTTGCCAAAAACCCTACTAGAATCTTTAGTTAAAAAAGACACTTGTTTATTTGATTTAAGCATGCCTCGTTCATTTCGTGAAACAGGATTTCCTACCGAGGGAACGATTTTCTGACGAGTATTATATCCTTTACGATTATAATAATTATAGTTAGGTAATATGGAAGATCATCAAATAATTATAAATGATGGGGTCTAAAAAGAATTGTTCTCTATTTTATTCTCAGAGAAGCAATTTATTAGATTGCCTATAACCACTTGCAAAGGGATCCAAAATTTATGAAATCTAATATTTATTGATATGGCAACACAAATAATCTTGCACTTCAGTGCTTTTATCTACCCTTGCTACCTTTCTTTTGCTCCGAGCATCAATATACTCTAGCTCAGCATCCAATATGTGGTCCGAGGTAAAGAGAAAATAAGTTACATTAATTGTTTTCAATTAAACTGGCACTTGTGTTTTCCGGCAATATGAATCATATTACATTCTCTTATATTGTATTGGGTCTTATCTTCTTTTACTTTTTCTTATGTTTTTTAATCTTTTACACCTCTTGTATTGAAGTGTTCTTTTTTTATTTTTACCCTAGTCGGTAAAAGTTTAAAAATATAACCATTGTTTCCAACTTAAATTGAATTGACAACTTAAAATTTTTCGGAAGAAAGAATTTTACCTATCGGATTATATGCAAAACATTTCTTAGAAGTTGGGCACCTACACAAGAAAAAATAGAATTGTAGCTGGATAAAAAGAAAGACTTAGAATCTTATAGACAACAAATAAACTGGAAAATGGAAGGCATGGTAAAGTTCTAGATGGTTATTTTCTTGATAATGTAAAAGTGGATGGTCTGCATAGCCATTTTGTTTTCCTTATGAAGTTCTGATTTCATAAGAAAAATATGCCTGCACTTGCACAGCAAAGCAATGTGCGAGCTAAAACTAAGCGTGATCCATATTGGTCAATACTCATGATCTAAGTAACCACATGCGCACGAAAAACCAAACTTTTTCTAAAAAGAAATGGAAAAGCAATATAATAAACACAAACAAATATGCAAAAGTAGCGTGCAAGGTCGTAGGGCTGCCATCCGCATGTATGCATCTTCCCTTCCTCTCGATATATCTGACCATCACTTGCCCCTGCATTCTTCACTAGTTTCACAGCCGCGCGTGTACTTGTTGGCGATGTCGCCGGGACGAAAGAGCGCCGGGTTCTTGCCGGGTGGCTCGTCAGCATCAATCGTGCGGTAGCCTATCGTCCCCTCCATTGCGGCGGCGCCGCTCATGAGGAGGAAGGCGACTACAGGGGATATGCCCAGGACGGTCACGTTGAGCTTAGCTTTAACTCCGGCCATGCTTGCTTGGTGCTTGTTCTTCGTTTGTAATAATAAAAGGGGAAGAGAGAAGGATCCTGCTACCCTGCTTTAAGTAATGGGTGGTACGTTCTGCAGGGATGGATGGAGGAGAAGGTATTCAGAAGATTTGCAGAATGAGAGTTCTCGACTTCGATATATGTGTATAAAGAAATAGCGGTAGAGAGATGTCCTTAAAGAAAAGCCAGAATTTTCTTTTCTCTGCTACTAAAAAGGCTAAGGGTGACGTTTTTTTCAGCCGTCATCAGCCCTCGTGCGATCCTTTCGTCGCTCCCCTTCGTACGTCTGCCGTGCGACACCCGCACCCCTCGCTCCGATCCGCTCGCCCCCTCCGTCCGATGTGCTCGCCCCTCGCTCCTATCCACCGCCCTCTCTCTCTCGCTCCGCCCCTCACGCCACCGCAGCCCGCGAGACGGTCCGGGCTGCCGCCATCGTGTCGTCGAGCCATCCCATCCCAGCCTAGCCCCGCCGTCCCGCCATCCCGCCACCACGAGGTGCCGCTGCGAGGGGTCCCCGTCCACCCGCGCCTACCGGCAGTTCCTCTCTGCCGACCCCGCCGCCATCCCCCGTGCTCCCCTCGCTCCGTGCACCCCTCACGCCGGCCTCCCACTCGCTCCACCCTCTACCTCGCGACTGACTCCCTCGAGCACCGGCCTCCCTGAGACGGTCCGCAGTCCCACCGTCCCGCGCCGCCGCGCTGGGAAGTTCGCTCGAGCCGCTTGCCCCCGCACCGCCGACGTTGCCAAGCTGCCCTCCCCACCACGCTACCGCTGCGGACGACGTCGCCACGCCGCCCTCCTCACCGTGACTCCCCACAGCGCCTCCACGGAACCTGAGCGCGCCTCGCCCGTTTGGCTCTCTCTGCTCTTGGGGAGCACGAACAAAGGAATCGGGAGCTTCCAGGTACCAATCTGACTCCCAAATCGCAGCAGAACTTCAATGATTAGAGCAAGTCGGTGGTTGATTTTTGGTTGCTTCGTCTAGCAATTAGCATCTGGCTTTGCTGTTACTTTCTGAATCCTTGTTAACTTACATTGAATTCAGATAAGCAGTCTGCATTGCAATTTCACAAGTTGTTGTAATGTTTAATCGCACAGTTCCAGTCTCTCTGAAATGACCACTGCATTGTAATGATTCGTCATGTCTCTATGCATCAATTCGTGGTTTGTCTTTGTAGCTCTTGGTAGATGTTGAGGGGGATCCCATCTTGATGTTGATAAAAAAAGATTATGAGATTTCGTGCAGACTTTGACTAAGTGGTGTCTCTGGGGTGGGCATTCACGTGATGTGCTGGTGTTCTTGGAATGATTGGTTCTGTTAGGCCACTAATCTGTTTCCTGTGATGTTTCACCTAGGCTTCACTGCACAACCTGATTGTGTAAATTCGTTTGGCTTTCTCTTCTCATGGATATTGATGAACCAAGAACTCCACGGCCACTACCACCGCCGAATACTGGCAGCGGAGGCATGTGGTGCTCGAGCCGCCTTCCTCCGGCGCAGGACCACAAGTGCTCTTCTCTTCCGTCGCCTGATCATCCCCGATTGTGCGTGAACCATTCGATGAAATGTCATTCTCGATTGTATTAGTTTGATGGGTTTAATATGACGCTAGATCATCCGTTCTCTTGACCTACTTGAAGTTTCCATGGGACGATCTGGTCCATGAGATAGTGGTTTGAATACTGCCGTCAAGATTGGTGGTGATCCGAGCCTTCTGAGGTAAGCACCTGCCGACCTGCCTCTTGTGTATTGCTCCGTACAAATGTAGGCTTTGAATTTGTAGTTCTGAAAAAAAGTATGCACTCCAGCCTTCAGAAAGACAGTGTTGAAGTGTACTTCAGATAGTATGTAATTTTCTAGGGGAATGTTATGGCACTAATTATTTCTGATTGCTATGAGTAGTTGATATAGCAATCTTTTTTGTTTAGATGCAGTTCTGGTAATTATTGCTTAGATGACATGAATGAATATGGTGCATGTTGAATAACTATGCAGCTTGCATATATGAGTGGTGGTGATATCACTCTTGTTTTTTTAGACCCAGTTTTGGTAACTTGCAGGATAACTGGTTGAAAAATTGAACTGTTAGCAGCGGTTAAGCATCTGTACTTGGTTAGAACATAGAGTAAGGATTGCATGTTGCAGAAAAACATTTATGTTATTCTTCTCATACTTGTTATCTTTGTAGTCAGAACTTTCTGAAGGTGGTCACTCTGTCATTTTGCTGTTTTTATTTAGCACACCATGTTGCTCCCTTATAATATCTATTGTTATTATGTGGATAGCTTTTGGTTGCTCCACATGATGCAAATTGCATTAACAAATGGTTTGGTCACTCCGCAGGATGCAAACTGCATTAACAAATGGTTTGGAATATGTAATCTGAAACCTGCCACCCCTGATCTGCAACAGAGTCTGACAGTGCCTTGCAACATACTTTGCTTAGAGGTGCTATTTTGAAATTTATGTAAACTCACAAGTAGTTCTGTCTTAGATTTTCTCAACTGGTATTCATGTTTTCTTTTATACGCAAGTATTCCTCACAAAGATGTCAGTTTGCTCAAATTTTCACTTTCCATTCTTGTAAATCAAAGCACCAACCTGACAAAATGGTTTTCAAAGATACTGCAACAAGCACAGGAGGTTTTAGCCTGGGATAGTGCACCAGAATGCGAACTTGTGGTACACAATATTCAATTCTGCTTAAATATACTTTGATGTTTCTTATCTCTACCATCAATTATTCTATTCCTCTCCTTTTTGATGATGATGGTGTTGCCAAAGTCACCTATCTATGGAGTATATTACTATCCTAATAAAAAAATGTTTACACAGTTCAATTGTCACATAAGTTGTTTGCTCTCTTTTAATTTATTTATAAAATTTATGTATAATGTCATATTGTGTTGGCTTTCTGTTAATATCAGACTGTCTGCATATTAATTTTAACTCAAATTAGTGAGGATGCTATGGAACCAATATAAGCTTCACACATGGTGCATCAATCAGTTCATCTTCCAACTTTATGTGATCCAGGGCCAATGACGGGAAGGACAGGTGCTAGCGGCGTTGACATACTCTTCTTCTTGAGGTAGGAGGGAGGAGGAAGGCTGAACCATCTAAAACAACCAGCGAAATTGAGGTATTTGACTGTTTGTGATTTTTGAGGAAGGTGTCTCTCAAAGGGGGTACCCCGACCATATTGCATACATGATCCCCAGGTTTCAGGTAGGATCACATTTAGATTGTTTTAGCTGGAGCTGACAACAATTGCTATAAAAACCCAATCCATTTTATACCAGTAAAATATTTTGAACTTGCATATTTGGGATAAAGTTTCTATAGCTGTCCATGTATGGAATGGAGTGAGCTTGACTATGACATCTATGTGTTGATATAGTCTTTGCGTGACCATGGCCTAAACCAGGAAAGGATAACCAGCCATCCTAGGTTTAGTACACCAAGGTACACTAATCAGCTAGGTTTTAGGCTATCTCCAAGAACTCCAACCTTTTTTTTTTTGCTCTGTCTGTGCTTATTGTGGGTTCCAAATGAAATTGAGAGCACATGATGCATTAGTTGATCAGCTAAGTTATATCTTTACATGTGCATTGGTAGGACAAAATTATAAAAGATCTAATTGTATCCTATGCGAAAGCTTGTCCCAACTTTAGTTATAATTAGTTAATTATAACTAAGCATTTTGTTTCTATTGTTGTCTTGTCCAAAATTTGAGGTGCTTTTGGCTTAGAGCTTGTATTTTGACTAGAAAATTAAGAGATTTAATCTTTATAGGACCAGTGATTTATCTCATCTTCCCGAGAAATTTTAATATCGTGCTACAAAACTTTGATTTTCATTAGCTGCTGACATGAGTTACCTTTACATCAATCCATACTCTTTATTTTTTCTTGACATGTGATCTAACATATTCCATGAGAGGACGATTCATGATCACGCGGGGTCAAGCAGGCACACAACATTGCCAATGCATGGACAAACCCACTGCTCGGCTCGGAGTTGCAGAAGCAACAGGTCTGCGTCAATGATGTTTCTATATCGAGTCTTAGCCGTCCTTGGTGCTTCTCATGATATCTTGTTTTTCAGTGGCTTTATTATATATGCAAATAAAACCAATATTATGTAATCTTGTGTAGATTCATACATCGATTGATTTGTATGTTTTGTACATGCTGCAAGGATTAGTTTTTTCTTTTGCTGTGCACGATCACTCGACTATTTGTTGTAAGAGAGGTAAATAGAAAGGGATATTTATATATGATAATTAGAGTGTTTTTTTTGTTTCAACATTAAGCATTTGGTAGGCATAAAAAGTTAGTTAAGTTCATAGTAGAAGGGTACGAGGTGGCTCCTACGTCCAGGTTTTGTTCACATGACATATCTCTTAGAGTTATTATTAATTGTGTTTGAATGCATGAATGTGCAAGCTGAATAATTATGGTCGGAAACATGGCTACAAACATATTTTGGTGTGGGTGACTGGCATTTTTATTCATGATTTACTTTTGCAAAGGAAATTTGTTTTAGCCTGTAGCAACGCATGGGTATACACCTAGTCTAAACTTAAGCTGAAAGGTAGGAGAAAATGTTTTGGGCAAGACTAAGAGTATGTTTGGGAGAGCTGCGTCCGCCGCCTCTGACAAAACACCGTTCCTCTGACAAAACACTGTTCACTGGAGACGATTTCCTCTCCATTAAACACTGTTCACCTCTTACAGAGCTGGTCGAGTCTTGACCACCCATGAGATGAACTCACCAGCATTTCATATATATGTATATATGCTGCTCACATGTAGCGAACCAACACAAGTAAACGGCGGGCGCCAATCTGAAACCGACGTATGATGATAAATCCATGACCACTCAGAGCAAGTGGGACAAACATTAAAATTAACGGATTACTCTGTTTCCCGCAAAATTAAGCAGCATTACTCCGCTTCCTGCAAATGTCTTTTCCAGAGTTAGTCATACCTTTCACCTTAGCATTTGTTGAGAATAAACATCAGCGTGTCAAACTAGTTGTAACAATTTGGCAAGCATTTTGATAACCACCAGGATAAAATTATGTCTATACATTGATTAGAAATGAAATGGTCTCTTAATAGATCTGCAGTTTTGCACACACCAGAACATTGACTCGAGACCATTTGCATTTCTACCAGTGTTTCAGCTAAAATTGTTCACAGTGAAATCTGAACCCAAGCAATTGTGATTAAGCATCAGAAGAGGCACATGATGACAGCCAGAGAAAAGGGTAAATTACAAGCATCGTGTCACCAGTATCTTATCCTCCGTGTGACAACAGAACCCACTCAGGACCCACAGCAAGCCGACTTCTGTGGCGTCGAAGCGTCCTCAGGTCTGTTAATACTGATCGTACGCTCCTAAAACCACAGAATAACATAATCGTTAAGGTTTTCACCGAAGCATCGAGTCATTAGTTTAAAAGGAAGAACAAGATTGAAGTTGCACCTCTGGCTTTGAGTCGGTTTCCGCTAGCCTTTGCTTGATATCTCTTGCTATTGAAAAGAAAACCTGCTCCACATTCAAGTTGGTCTTTGCACTCTGCAGAAACAACAATCATGAGGCACCCATCAAGTTCTTTCCTTCAAGTTAGAATAGGTGTAGGGATAGCTAGCAGCAGAAATGTCAAAAACCAACTAACCGTTTCAAAAAACTTGATGCCATACTCGTCAGCAAGAGCCTGCCCTTTAGAAGTTGGTACAGCCTGTATTCAAACAATAAGGTCATTTAAAAAGGCAAGGCCATGAATAAACTGACGATGACCATTAGAGGTGCACTAGTTTATCACATGAAGTTCCATTCATTACAATCACTAAAACGACCCATTTTTTCATCTTAACCTGAACATTAAACTACAAAAAATCACAAATAGGAATGCAGAATAAGCTGGACAGGAAATGTGAGAGACAATAAAGATGAAAAGAAAATACCCGTTTGCTTTCATCCATGTCAGCTTTGTTGCCTATCAAAATTTTATTCACATTATCGGAAGCATGTTGCTCAATGTTCCTAATCCAGTTTCTTATATCTGTCAATAATAACACCATGGTCAGTTGAGGAAACCAACTGTATTAAGTGTTGATTGAAGTTGAATACCTACTATTGAACGACGACTCGTCGGTAACATCATAGACAAGCAAAATGCCCATTGCACCCCTGTAGTAGGCTGCATAGTCAAAAGTTTACAGTTCCAGAATAGTTTCACCATAAATAGTTCAAAAACCTACTTAGTTCCACTCCACAGCAAATGAGGCATATTGCGTACCAGTTGTAATAGTTCGAAAACGTTCTTGGCCAGCAGTATCCCAGATCTGCAACTTTATGCGCTTACCATCAAGCTCAATTGTTCTTATTTTGAAGTCGATCCTTTTCGAAGAATAAAACAGAAAGTATTTTAGAACCATCCAAATAACAGCATTCGTACGAAAATAATGATCCACTCAAAAACAACTCTTTTCACACTTTAACAGTGCTTACCCAATGGTAGTGATAAAGCTAGTGGTGAAGGAGCCATCTGAGAACCGTAAAAGGAGACAACTTTTCCCAACACCTACACGATGATTACTTGAAGTTGGTTAGGTCATTTGTACTAAAAAGATCAGGAATATACAGAGCCATTAGTTTTAGGACAAACAGAGTAGTGCATGTGAATCCATGAACAAGCAACAATGTCACTCTTCCCACCATGTTGTGCTACATGTAGCAGAATACCGTTTGAACCACTGTAATGTGAACACACCACTCTAGAACTCCCTCAGCAAAGTAGTTTTTGCTGCCTAACCATACTTGCTAACAACACTAACAAAGTTGAACAGTAAATTTTACATGTCATGAGAACTCCCAAAAAAAAATCCCATCCATAATGCTGGACAGGTAATAAATACATTACCAGCTAAGTTTTTGAAGGTTATGCAACTAACAAAAAGACAATTCTTTCTTTTTGTAAGTGAACGCAATGTGATAGTACTTCACAGTTTCACTCCTTACTGAAACAATGCATGCCACGAAAATTTCATAGCAACAGATGGAATATACACCTAGTAATCAACTAATCATATGTTTTGGTTCACTGAACAAGGTTAGTGAAACATCAATTGTTAGAATCAGGAGCTCATAAATAATGTAGAACTGTACTAATAACAATAACATCTTATCCAGTTCAGCATAACTGACAGAATAAAAGAGTGAATAAGCAATTCTCGGCAACAAATATGCCAAAAAGTATACCTGTTGTGCCTTATACCATGTGCAGAAGATAATAATCATTTTTTATCAACAAGAATTAATTTGGACTACAATTAAAAGAAACTCCAAAACTTTCCCTAGAGGTTTTGGACAAAATAATAACATAGCCATCGCTAGATAATAGCAGTAGCTACCACAATTTAGAACTGAGCGACGAACTCACGATCTATGGCTATGTGATCATATTATATGCTTGTTGACTCATTGTAATTCAACAGCACAAGTAATGCTTTCATGGTTGAACCCATGTGCATAAGCAGCTACAAGCTAAAAGAGTAGGGAGAATATCCAGGTGAATAGCCAGACATACATAAAAGACAGCTATAAAATCTTTGGCACTTTCATTACTGAATATTAAGGCCACTAAATATTTGAGGTAGACAGTTACAGAGGGATGTTTGCCATCAAATCAGGCACTAGCAACAATCACGAATCATCTGGAATTGAGTTATTTCAATCCTCAACCAGTCTTACTGCAGTAGCTAGATCAACTACTAAGATATGATCATGTTTTGCATTTGTGTGAGCTTGGGTGATCACTTCGTTACAAATTTATAAGGGTGCCATCGCCCGAAAGTGAGTTTTCTTCAGTTATTGATTTTTGGTGGGATCGCCCGATCCACGAATGCAACTCGCTCCTTCATCTAATTCGTAACTGCCACGTCGTCGTCTAAACAGCGCGGGCTTTTGGCCGGCTCCCTCTACCTCCCGGATCCCCCGTCCCAACACAGGCATGCAGTGCATCCAGCCGAACCGGAACTGAATTTGAATTTCGCGTTCAGATCTCGCTCGAGTCAAATCGAGAGGTTTGAGTGGTGGGGGCCTTTGAAAGCCACTGACCGCTGTCGCCGATGAGGAGCAGCTTGATGAGGTAGTCGTAGTCGGCCCGGGCCCTCGCCGGCGGCGCCGCCATCTCGGAGCGCTATCGAAGGCTCCGCACCTCCCCGCGTGCGCAGCCGCGAGCCCTACCCAAGCGGTCGGAGCAACCGCCCGCGGCAGCGAGCGACCGACCGACCTACCGTTAGATCCGGCCGGGCGGGGCCGCGCGCCGCAAGCCGGATCGTGGGCGCGCGTCCTCGGCGGTCGGGGCGGCCCAGCAGCGGCGCGGCGGCGGTGGAAGTCACCTGGGGCGGAGGCGGAGGCGGCGGCGGCGGCGGGATGGGGTGCGGCGTGGTGGGAGAGAACGGAACGGACTAGACGAGGTGGGGGGCGGCGGGGTGGTGAAGTGGTCCACCGTGGACTTTGAGCGGACCGCGTCACGGCCACGTGGGGAGTGGCGCTGTTCCACTTCCACGTCTCCACGTGTCTGGCCTAACTGATATGAATCACTCAAACACTTTTTTTTTTCCCCGAAGGAATGACTCGACACTTTTTTTAGGGCAAAAAACTTCGTTCACATTTCACATGCTTCTGTAGCCGGAGCCGAGGATGATAAAATGTTCTCTCAATTTGACTTGTTAGCCCATTTAGTACTTCTCTGAATTTATCTAATATTCCCTAAATTAGTTTGGTTCTGCGACTGCAGACTGCTTCTCTGACGATAAGGAACTTCAACTATCACTTAGGATGAATCTACATCTCCAACACACGATCATCACAAAAAGATTCAAATTTATCTAATATTCTTTTGATTTAGTTCCTAAATGCAAATACTACAGATCCATGTATACACCAGTCCCAAACTGTCAACTGCTCCGATTTAGGCATCACAAAACACTCAAGTGCGCTGCGCACCTGAACCTTTGCTCCCACACATCTTTCGGTCATAACATAACAGCAACGCAGGTAAAAAAGAACAAACGGGCAGACGAACTGCGGCATGTCCATGTCCTCACTAACTTGTTCCGAGTCTGCGATGGTACGCCAGAAGTCTCATGAATTTCTGCTCGGTTTGTCCGAGTTCGGCCGATTTTTCTTACTCTAGATGGTGGGCGGGCAAAAGAGTCATTTTAGGAGCAAACGAACATTCCCTCTATTTCAGATCCAGGAAAGCTGCAATTTTAGAAAACAAAGCAAATCTAAACATATCAGTGCATCCCCATGTTATGATGCGAGATTATCCACCGCCACACTGCAACTGCAAAGTTCAGTGCCATTTCCCAGGCACAGGAACACGACCAAAGGGGAGAGCTCGTCTACATATTCATGGTCTAAACAGACCAAATTTTTTTACAGGAACTGAATCCCACAACTAACCAAGATAATCCACCATAGTCCATAACCTGTCGATCACCAAAACTGCCCTCGCCAATTCAAAAATGTTCCGTTAGCTGTACTTCACTTTCCCAGGGCATAGCAGGGAAGACCAATGTAAAAGGATCAATCATCGTCTTTCTTCGGCTTCCGGTAGGTTTCCTCGATGTGCTTTGCCAGGAAAACGTAGGTGTTGAACAGCTTCTTGACGTTTGGAACGTTGTAGTTCTGAGCTATATAGACACCGCATCCCATTCCCACCAAGAGAGTAAAGCTGCCCCTGAATAACCCCATTGAGACGAAACCTGGAAACAAGAATAAAACGGTTATATCCCAAAACTTGATTAGCAAAATATAAATGATTACCAGAAAGCAAAACACAACTGTAAATGGTTGTGATCATACAGCATGAACAGCCTATTTGTTGCAGAAGGTGCCACAACTGTAAACTCATTTTGCAAGGGCACCAAATTTGTACTCTCAAACAAAAGGTATGCAAACTACAGCTGCTAGGCAAAAAATACAGTTCATTATCAAAACCAACCCTTACAACTGAAACTTTGAAAAATTCTTAGGAAAGATGGCCTACATAAACAGACAAGAAGTGCACTAATAACGTCCATCTTGCAAGGACACCAAATTTGTACTCTCGAAGCAAACTAGAGCTGCTAGGGAAAAATATATTTCATTATCACAAGCAACTTTTACAACTGAAGTCTTGAAGAAATCTTAGGAAAGATGGACTACATAAACAGACAATAAGTGCTTCTCTCTCAAATCAGCTAGATTCAGGACAGAAGTACAATAGTCCAACCTTTTCCTACTTACAGCGTATCACAATCAAAAGGAAGAACACTTGGATCTACAGTCGAGGTTTTCAACATGGATAGACAAGCTAACTCTGTAACAGTTAGCCGCATGGCAACTCTTCATTTTGGACAGACAGTCAAGATCATGCTAACTTAAGATATGCGATCAAGATCATGGGTTAAACTGTCATCCAATAATGTGTTTTATGTAGGAAGACAACGTCATGTTAACTCTTAGAACATAAGGCCTCAGCACTATGATGAAATCCGTCAGGATCTCAAAAGAAAACAATGCATGCAGGTGATGACCAAATCAAATGGATGGATTTCATTAGAGGATTGACAGTACATGAATCCATGACTAAAAAGAAAATTCCTTCAAATAACTTACACAGTTTTTTGCACTAATTAGACAGAAGAGTATAAAAGAGTGATTTGGACTTCATTGTTCACAGTAGATAACCCCAAACAAAATTAAGTTAAAGTGAAATCAGTCCAATTAGTTAAGGCTTTCTTGCCAACAAAAGAAATCTATGGATGAATCTCCAGTCCTTGCTGAGGTTGTCGAACTTGAGGTGGTGCTTTGGTGGAAGGTGGCAGGACGCCCTTCGGCAGCACTTGCAGAGATGCAGATTAGCAAGCAAGTCTGCTTTTGGGGCAGCCGGGAATGATTAAGTGGCAGCACGGTTTCATGACTAAATCTTCATTATGTGGAAAGAGTGTTCATCTACTGCCACCATGGATAAGTGGAAATTAAATGAGAACTGCCCATCATGGTGGAGTTGGATTTCAAATGTTTGGGATCCTAAACAAACACCATCATGCCATGTCCATAAGTAAGTGTGATCTTGTAATCCCGATAAAATTCCATCATGTGAGTTGTGACTTCGATACAGCTACTTTCTACCGCCAAAACAAGGATCAGTCTAAGCTTGGTTCAACAAAAGGACCAGCATATAAGAACCCAAAAATAAATAGACGAGGTATTCACAAAGCCAGCCAATACTAGGTTCCCATGATTCAGCAGAGGTAGCAGTGCTGAAACATGTGCCACGAAAAAGACCAACCGACCTCTAAATCCCCCCAAATCGCAACAAGAGCCGACTCATCTCTATCGTCTCACCTCCGCTTTCAGTCAATTCGATGCTGAACATTAAAAAGTTGAACCCCCCAAGTTTTCTAGGAAATAAACTGCAGACGAGGAGGAATAACCTAATCAAGCCGTGGAGGAACGAACTGGATTTCTAGGGCATCACGCAGGTCACTCATCCACAGCTAACTGAACAGGGAGCAGGAACGAGAAGATTCGGAACTGGTTCCAGGACTAAACCAAACCCCTACCGTCAGAGCAAGCTTGGATTACTCACCGACAGAGAGGGCCGATCTAGGTCAGCGCGGACGGATCCCCGCGCCGCGCAAGCCCAGCACCAGTGGAGGGCGGGGAAGAGGGTGAGGGCGATGCCTCTCGACCGGGCGAGGCTTCGGCGGGAGCGGAACGGGGCTGGGGGCGCTTCGTCGCCGGCGAGGCGCAACCGATTCGGACGGCGGTTCGAACCGATGGTGGGGTTAGCTATCGCTTTGGCGACAATATCACGAAGCGTCACCTGCAGGCCGGCCAGGCCACGAGTGGGCCGGTTTGCTGAACACAGATGGATCGAATTGGGCCGAGTCGTTGAAGGTCGTTCGTTGCGGCGAGGCGAAGGCGGGGCAGCGGGTTAGTTATCGCTTATGGAGCGAACATTGAGCCTGCACACAGCAAACTAACACATAACAGGAGTAGCTGCGCCTCCGAAGGTTACGTCTTACAGTATCCTCTAGGCTTCTAAGGATTGATAGTAACCTTGGGCTTACGGCAAACAAAATATTTAGCGATTCCCAACAGGTGCAATATAATGGTATTGAATATGAGACAGACTGACATTGTTAAAAAGTTTAGAAACAAGCTTTAAAGTCTATAAACTAAAGCTAAATGTTCAATTCATGTAGTCAGTACTCACTAGTTCGTTCGTAGGTGAGAAAGTAACGAGCTGTGAAAGTCCGATGAAGACGTGGTAAGAAAAAATAAGCAAAGTCACGGACAATAACTACTCCCTCCGTTTAAAATGTAGGTCGTCATTTCGGCAAATCTAGATGTATAAATTTTGCAATATATAGATATACATTGCGTCTAGATTTATAGCAAAAATTATACATCTAAATTTGCTAAAACGACCTAGAACAGAGGGAGTAAATCGGAAAACTCCGGTAACTCATTGGTAACTACTACGTTTGTACCTAAATGACCACCGCGTCGAACTCGCAGTCAACGTTCAACTCATCTGATATCAACAGGGAAAAGACATGTAAATGACTAAGAACTTGTGACCGGAACTACTCCGAGAGTCAGCTGTGCATGTCTTAATCCAGACCGAGGACCACGGAGGTTACCTACTTTCTTCTAATAATTTGGATCCACGTACGCGTACCCATTTGTGTGTCCCCGCTGAGTTCTGACCGAGCCAAACCGTGTGGCCATGGTCACTCAAGTCAAGGTCAGGTCAGTCTCGTTCGTAGCTTTCCTTCCCACTGGTGACCGGCCGCTGACGCGTGTTAGGTGGCCGGCGATCAATTTTTTTTGTTGGTCTAGCTTCTTCACATATAATGAAAGTTGCGTGACATGAAACCATCAGCCCACTTTCATGGTCTTTTCGGTTGATTTGTTCACAGTTTTCTTATTGTGTACTAGCTCGTCAGTCAAGCATGTTCAAGTGTACTAGCTCTAGTTTTTGTTGAAAATAACGTGACAACAACCTACAAAGAGACACCCGGCCGCGTAGTGCAATGACATGGAAATTGTCACGTTATGCAATGACTACTCATAATGTAGATTATATGTCATAAAAAGCTCGAAATTAGTTTAGGCACTAAGAAGAAAGCGGCAGATCACTCGTCACCCGCGTGCTTCGAGCTTTAAATAACTCGTGGCTGCTGAAGCTTTAGCCACAGCCATCCCAAGACACAAAGAGAAGTAAGCTCTTTCTCTGTCCGCCTCTCTCGCTCCTTCAGAACAACGCAGAGCAGAGTCATGGAGGTGACACCAAACCACACTCAGACCGTGACCGGGTGGGCGGCCTTGGACCAAGAATCCGGCAAGGTTGAGCCCTTCATCTTCAAGAGAAGGTATGTTTATCCACGTATACAATGTCACAGGATATTCAATTCAACTACACCAGTTTCTGTGGTACTGTTGGGCAGGGAGAATGGCGTGGACGACGTGACTATCAAGGTGCAGTACTGCGGCATGTGCCACACCGATCTCCATTTCATCCAAAACGACTGGGGCATCACCAGGTACCCCCTCGTCCCCGGCCACGAGATCACCGGCGTCGTCACCAAGGTCGGCGCCAACGTCTCCGGCTTCGAGGTCGGCGACCGTGTCGGCGTGGGGTGCATCTCCGCGTCGTGCCTCGACTGCGAGCACTGCCGCCGCTCCGAGGAGAACTACTGCGACAAGGTCACGCTCACCTACAACGGCGTCTTCTGGGACGGCACCGTCACGTACGGCGGCTACTCGAGCGTGCTCGTGGCGGACAAGCGCTTCGTGGTGCGGATCCCGGACAACCTGCCGCTGGACGCGGCGGCGCCGCTGCTATGCGCGGGCATCACGGTGTACAGCCCGATGAAGCGGCACGGCATGCTGCGGTCCGGCGGGAGCCTCGGCGTCGTCGGGCTGGGCGGGCTCGGCCACGTCGCGGTCAAGTTCGGCAAGGCGTTCGGCCTCCGCGTCGCCGTCATCAGCACGTCGCCGGCCAAGGAGCGGGAGGCCAGGGAGCGCCTCAAGGCCGACGACTTCATTGTCAGCACCAACCAGAAACAGATGCAGGCCATGACCAGAAGCCTCGACTACATCATCGACACTGTCTCGGCCAAGCATTCGCTGGGTCCAATCTTGGAGCTGCTTAAGGTGAACGGCAAGCTAGTGCTCGTCGCGGCGCCGGACCAGCCCGTCGAGCTTCCTTCTTTCCCTCTCATATTTGGTGAGCATTTCGTTCATCTATCTTATTTGGTGAGCTTCGTATAGGTGTAGTGACACAACTAAATTTTGGTGGTTTTCTCACGATGCATGCAGGGAAGAGGACCGTGAGTGGGAGCATGACGGGAGGGCTGAAGGAGACGCAGGAGATGCTGGACCTGTGCGGCGAGCACAACATCACCTGCGACATCGAGCTCGTCTCGACGGACAGGATCAACGAGGCGCTGGCACGGATGGCGCGCAACGACGTCCGATACCGCTTCGTGATCAACATCGGGGGCAATTCATCAAAGCTCTAGTTGGTGTTTGCTGTGCCTGTGCTATGTCATCAGCAGCAGCATACTGGTGCAGTAAAAGTCAGTTGGTGGCTACTTAGCTTGCAGCGGACTGCGGCGGCCAGCTCTGCATGGCAACGGCTGGTTGGCATGGGACATCATTAGGAACGACAGCGTTTGCGAGGTGGATTGCTTGTCGGCTTCTTCTTGGTAGTGGTGGTGCGGCGTGGTGGTGTTGTGTGGAGTCGAGTTGAATTGCGCAACCGTGTTGATATCCCGATCGAACCGGTTGTTATTGAGTCGAGTTCGAGAGGAGTTGTGCGATCGTATTTGGCCGGTGGTGTTATTGTTGCTTGCTGTGGTGCCCAGTCTAAACGTTGTTTCTTCTTTTTAATATAATCAGCAGCTCTTCTGCATGATTCATTTTTTTTTTAAAAAAATCAGTTGAGAAGAGCAGTGTTTGGTGTATCTGCGTGATGATTTGCGCCACATTGGACGGACGGCTTCATTGTTCGCGCGGTGGTAGTATATTCCATGCCGGTTTGTTATATGTTTACATATGTCGGATGGCACGAGGCGGTAAGCAATCGTATCATATTGTGCCATTGCTTAGAGCAAATAAATACAAACTTTGTTGTTTTCAATTTATTGTTGGAAGGATAATGCGTGGGATCTGTCTCCACATCAATCCACTGAGATATTGTTATCTATCAATCATCTACCGGCTCGCACAGGATATTCTGTTTGCTTTTGTTGGATGGATGTTATCAGGCCCACAGGACACAGATGCTGCGGAGACGATTGTTTTTGTTGTGGATCTGGTATGGCTAGTTTGTTATCTGTGGGCCGGACCTATTAGTTGTTTGTTCTGTCTGGGGTATGTTAAATGGATTGATTTTTACGGGCTTATATTTCTAGCAGTCATCCCAGCCTTGTTTGTGGCTTTCTTTATTTTGCCAGCTAAAGTACAAACAAAGGTTAAAAGATATAACAATAAATAAAAAAGTTACACGTAATTTTTTAGCCTGACAACTAAAATATAGAGAAAACAACAAATAAAAAGTTACATGTAAGGGAAATTTGTGTGTGGCACACTGTGAAACCGTGGTTTTGTGCGACACACATTATAAAAATTAATTTAGTCTTCAACACATCCTGAAAGAGTGGTTTGGTCTGCAACACACCGCACTGAATAAACCCGTTTTCGGTTGAAAGGAGGGGCAAAAATATTATTTTACCCTCAGACCCACTTGTCACCTTCTTCTCCCTCTCATTTCAACCAATTTGAAAATAAAATGGCAACTAAATTGAGGGCACGGTAACTGAGGGCACGGTATGAGAGCTTTTTTGACATGCGGTGCTGTTGCTCACAGCTAGTATAGCTGGCCATCCGATTCACTGCCTGGACTCTCGGCGTTGTGGCCTTCTTGGCTGCTTGCATGCTTATGCACTCCAGCACTACTGCATGAGCCAACGCCGGCCACCTGGGCACCCGGCCGCACGGCACACAGCACAGCAGCGGCAAAGCGCACGACCGCACCTCCAGCCTCCACGCCGCTGCTCCGATCCCGCAATCCCGCACAATGCGCAACTGCACGCTCGGCCTCCAGGTTCCGGGCTTTCCGATCCGGAGGGGCTATGAGCTGCCAACGTTCGCGAGTGGGAGCCACCGTGGAGAGAGGCAGAGAGGGAGTGCGACTGTGCGAGAGGGTCGGGTGAGTTTTCAATAGGCATGTAGAAGCAGAGCAGAGCCGGACGGAGAGAAGAGAAGATGAAAGAGAGCAGAAGAAGAAATATGATAAAGATGACAGGTGGGCCTAAGGGCAAAATGGTCTTTTTACACCTCTTTGCTGAAAATGATTTGCTTATTTGGTGTGGTGTGTTGTAAACCAAACTGCCTTTTTGTGGTGTGATGGAAACTAAATTCTCTTTGGTGATGTGTGTAGCACAAAATCAAACTTTCACAGTGTGCCATAGACAAACTTCAAATTATTAGGCTAACAACAAAAATATAGATAAAAAGAATAAATAAAAAGTTACATGACACAACCTGCAAAAATCCAATGTCCCATCTGGATCTACCAAAGTAATTAACAAGGCAGAGGAGAGGAAGGGGTAAAAAGTAGTACCAGGAGGCTGGTACCTGATGATGCACTGGGCTAGTGAGAGAGGTCGGAGATGGATATGCACTCCGCATGCTGGCCACCGCCGGCATACCGGCGGAACACCTCGATCTGGTTCTCACAGTTAGAATTTTGTGATCTTGGTACATGTTTGGTTCAAGAGTTCAAGTGGGTTGGGTTAGGTCAAATCCATTTTTGGAGGTATTTGATTTGAGAATGAGGTGAGTTGGGTCCATCCCCGAAGAGGAATATTGCCCCCAGATGTGGGTACGAGTGTTCCGTCCAAATCGAGCGAACCACCCGGACCACTTCGACGCCGTCCCGGTTCCGTCTCTCGTGCGGCCGGTGGGAGCGAGCTAGGTGCGGCCGGTGGGAGCTCGTGGTCAGCACGAGCTCGTGGCCAGCGGCGGCGGCGGGTTGCGGCGCGGCCGGCAGCACGCGGCGCTCGCAGCGGCCGGCCGGCGGCGGCGGTGAGCGCGCGCGCGGCCGGGGCAGCGAGGAGCCCGCGCGGCTGCTGGAGGCAAGCTCGGGAGGATGGATCCCAGGCGGCTCTAGCGAGGGGATGAGCCAGAGGAGGATCTAGGAAGGGGATGAGCACGCGAAGAAAAATAAAAAAAAATAAAAGAGGATGACAGGTGGGTTCTATGGATGGCTAATGCTAACGGTGTAAAATCAGCATTAGTACCATCCCTCCAAATCCCTCTAACCAAACAAAAAATTGGATTGGATCCATCCCACTAACCAAACACTATATGGGTTGGACCCGGAAAAAAAAACAGGAATGAACCCAACCCAACCCCAAACCAAACACATGCTTGACTAACCAAGATTTTTTTTCAAATAAGCCCACTTATAAAGAGATATAATACAAATCAGTTTCGCGCCATGATCAGAAGACGCACCTAATGTAACCAACTAGGAGTGGACCCCTGCTCTACAGTGCTATAAATATGAGATGGAGGAATACCCTCTGTAACCCTAATCAGTTAATCTACTCCCTCTATTTTTATTTACATGTCGTATTAGATTTGTCTTAGTCAAATTTTACCAACTTTAACTAAATTTATAGAAAATAATAATAATATTTATAATACCAAATTTATTTTATTAAATCCACTATGAAATATATGTTGATAGTGTAAGTTGGATAGTAGAGTTATTGCTATCTTTGTCTATAGATTTAATCAAAGTTAGCTAAGTTTGACTTAAGATAAATCTAATATGACATATAAATAGAAATGAAGGGAGTAGCAGTTAGCTTAAACACGATCAATTAGAGCCTGGAGGAGTCGGAAGACCGACGACTACGACCGGAGGCTGTTCATCGACTTTCAGATCAACGATCTTCATCAACTAGGAGCTAGAAGTTCCTAATCTGGTCCGCGTTCGAACCTGCCCCATAAGGAAAGTGCGGGCCCCTTCTGACGGCTCGTCGACTGGGCTGTACCACGCGTCCGTCTGGGTCGGGAGTCCCCAGACCAACCCGGCCCAGCCCAACACTGTCAGAGAGATGAGAGACGGGCGCGTAGCCTAACCGGGCTGCCGCACATTTCCAGTCCATTCCTCCGTCAATACACACGTACACACAAATTCACACGATGATTTTAGTCGCACGTGCACTTCAATTCTTGGACTCATACAACATTAGAGAAAAGTCGGGGAGACATGGCTCATACAACGTATTCACCCCTAGGTACATCATACAGTAGATACTAGTACATCGCTAGTGCTGGGCTAAGCTTCATTCAGCTCATCCAGATCGAGCCCACTGATGATGCAACGGATCGAGCAGCTTCAGTTCATCCAGATGAGCTTCAAGCTCTTACCTTTTGACTTCCCCCAGACGGTGGGAGGTTCCCCTTTAGCTGGTGAGCATCTCCCTGCATGAGAAAAATCACAAGGCAAATAGCCGCGGTGCTACAAAGTTATTGAAGAGCTTGAAGCAGTCGCTGCGAAGATAGCATACCAGCTTGAACCTCAGTGTTTCCAGAAGCAAGCCAGTTTCCTTCTCTGATGGCTGAAAACGAAAGCGAAAGGCCATTGCGCTATTCGATCCAGAAAATCTGAGCCCGTCATCCAAACTGTGCAACCTCAATCTTGTCAATAGCCTTGTTACCTGAGCAGCCTTGTCGCGATAACAACCTCTGATCCTCTTTAAGTTTCTGCCCTCTGTCTCTCAAGCTCTTTCTGGCTGCAAAATTTCAAATCTAAATGAGTGGCAGCAAGACGGCAAGACTTACTCTATAGCCCCACAAAAGGTGAACAGAGGCATGCTGACAACATAATGGCTCAAGAAGACAGCTAGACACGCCCTGTAGATGTAGCAAGCAACTAAGTCATCTGGGTCCATGACAGATAGCTTGGTGCAAGGAAAGCTCGACATGTAAAGTGGACACAGCTGGACAAAACAAAAGGAAACAAAACAGGTAATTGTTGAAATGGAAATCAAGCCAGTTAAGCAAGTGATCCACACAAAGCGAGGAGAACTCAAATGTTCAGAAACAATACAGACCTGCCCCTTCGGCGAATGATGGTGCACCGAAGCTCTCAGCAAAATCTTATATCGAGCTAGGCAGCTAGCTGAAGATGTAGATATCATGACTCACGAGATATCTTAAAGGCATGCACTATTAATCAAACTTTGCTCTTTTTGTCAATTGCTATCTCTACGAGTTGCGCGCAAGTGCAGATAAAGTACAGCCTAAAATTTGTCACCAGAAATAATTAGAGCAAAACCTTCACCAGAAATCTTCACAAGAGCAACTACCAGACTTGAAATGATGAAACCGATACAAGTCTCGAACAACTATCTCGCGATCCACGGCTCGGCTTATATACTTGATTGCCTCATGGCAGTCCTCGCAAACACGCAGATTCTTGAAGATCCGAAGTGGCATCCCAATCGGGGTGCTGATGATCCCAAATGCAATGGCAAGCCTCTCACTATGGAACTTCAGAGTTGTTTCTCTCTGTTCTTCCTCAACATCATGTACCACAAGATCAGTTCTACTTGTGTACCCCAGTTCCTTCAGCCTCTCCATCAGCTTCTCCAAGTAAGCATAAATTTCAACCGATCTCGGGTGTGCCATGTCCCCTGCAATAAATGTATGCACAGCATTCTTCAGATGGATCCAAGATTGGCCTGGCTGCTTCCTGACTTTCCTTTTTTGCATTGAACTTCTGAGCTTCAAAGTGTCAAGCCATTTGCTGTTGGTGGCATACATGTTAGACATCAGAACATATGATCCATCATCACATTGTCCTAGTTGAACCAACTTTTCAGAAGCCAATTCTGCGTACTCCATGTGCTTGTGAAGTCGACAGGCTGACAGCAATGTCTTCCAAACAATAGCTTCATGGCTGATGTTATTTTCCTCAATGAAATTTTTTGCCTTGTCGAGTAGTCCAGCTCGACCATAAAGATCAACCATGCAATTGTAGTGCTCAGTACCTGGAACAATTCCATACTCTTCTTGCATAAGCTTGAAGTAGTGATCTCCTTCACTGACCAATCCGCTATGGCTACAAGCTGACAGAACAGCGACAAGGGTTATCTCATTCGGTGTAATCTTTTCCTCTTCCATTCTGTTGAAGATCTCTATAGACATTGCTCCTTGCCCGTAGGATGCATATGAGCAAAGCATTGTAGTCCAGAGAGTAACGTTCTTGGCCTGAACGCTGTCGAATATCCTGCAAGCATCCTCAAGGCTGCCACACTTTGAATACATGTCAACAATGGCAGATGCCAATGGCGTGTCAAATCTGTGGCCCAGCCTCTCGACAAGTCCGTGCACTTGCCTGCCTTGCTCAACCATTCCTGCATTTGCACACGCTGCAGCTACACTGGTGAGAATGAACGGCTCCGCAGGAACTCCTTCACGTAGCATCCTGCGGAAGAACTCAATAGCTTCCTCCTCCCTGCCATTCTGGACATACCCGGCGACCATCGTGCTCCATGCAAATTTCACGTCTCCTGTGGACCGTGACCAGCGATCAAAGATTGACAAAGCAGCCTTCATTTCACCACATTTGCAGTACATATCCATGAGAGAGCTGCAGACAAATGCGTCCTCCTCCAGCGCAGCCATCACTACACGACCATGGAGCTGCCGGCCCAGGTCCATCAACGACAGCATCCCGGCCAAGGAAAACGCTGTGGAGTACGTATAGTGATTGAACACAACCCCAGCTCGCACCATTCGCTGCAGACGATCCAACGCCTCAGCGGCACGCCCGTTCCGCATAAGGCCGCTGATGATCGTGTTCCAGCTCGAAATGTCCCGCAACGGCGACTGATCGAACAACCGCATGGCCCCCAGAACGTCCCCGCCCTGCAGACACGCACTGAGCACGATGTTCCAGGAGACTGCGTCCTTCTCCGCCATCGCCCCGAACGCCCGCCTGGCGCGGTCGTGGTGGCCGCACTTGGCGTACATGTCGAGGACCGCGTTGCAGAGCACCACGTCCTGGCGCACGCCGATCCGCAGCATCCACCCGTGCACGCGCCTGCCGGACTCCACGTCGCCGAGCCCCGCGCAGCACCGGAGGACGCCCGCGAGGACGAAGGCGTTGGGCGCGGCCGCGCCGCCTCCGCCCAGCATCTCCGCGAACGCGCGCATGCCGTCCGCGTGCCTGCCTCCGCGCGCGCAGCCGGAGATGATCGCCGTCCACGCCGGCAGGCTCCTCGTAGGCGTTCCGTCGAACGCCCCGCGCGCGTCGTGGAAGCCACGGGCTCTGACCAGGCAGGCCATAACAGAGCCGCGCGCGCGCTCCCGGGGCGTCCCAGACAAGGCTGGTTCCTTCTCCCTTCCGAGGAGGTCACGGGCCCGCGGCAGGAGCCCGGCGGAGAAGGGAGAGGAGAAACTCGGCGGCGCCGAGAGCAGCGCGGCCGCGGTGCCATTCCTCGCCGCGCGGGCCATCAGCGAACGCGCCTCAGTGCGTTCCCCGCGCCGTAGACGAGGTAGGGCGGCATTTCAACCAGCTTCCAACAGCCGCCGCAGCTTCACGCACGGCCGCCGGCGTCGCGCCGCCTTGGTGAGAATTTTCTTTTGTTTTCAGAAGCGAAGGGGACAATGTGCGGCGAAGTGCGCTCGGATTGAGGGGGTTATGTGCAAAATGGTAATCCCAGTTTTGCCTCCGTTTTCGGCCTGCAAACTGGGGCAGAGGATAGGCCATGCCCACCCCTTGCATTCCCAATTTCCCATAATTCCCTCATTGACTTTTTCATTACTTGTTTTTCATGTCAGCATATGAGTAGCATTTTTCCATGAATAACTTGCTGATTGACTATCTTTCGTTTGCCAGCTTCATTGTCTGTCCTTTCTGAAGCTTGAGCCAAGCTCGGCCACAGCTTGCAGTCGACTTGGGCATGGCCAAATCATGCAAATGTAACCAGACTTGGGCATCGACCAAGAGAAAACAAGATCCGTATTATGGTTAAATTTTAGGTAGGTGCCTTATGCCTCTGAACCAAACATGCCCTTAAAACTTGGCAAATCTTACAAAAATATACTGATTCTAGAGCACTCGGTGCCAAGCCGCAACCGGTCAGATTTTCTTAAGCTATGGAGCAGCTGATCCATGCTACAGGGCAAAAGGGTACCTGCAGAGCTGCTATAAGAAAGTTGGGAAATGAAAGAAATTCTCACCAGAGCATCACATCTACATACATCTGTAAAGTCCATTTTACAATAATTCACCAGTACAACGCAAAGAAAGCTGAAATAGATCTGTAAGCAGTAATAGTAACTTAATACAAGGGAGTAAAATAGCACATCAGGAGCATCAAGGAAAGGGGTTCTGATGTTAGTCGACAACGATGAATCGCTAGTAACGATGTGTAGAGGATAATGACACCCAGGATGCAGCTCCATAGTACCAGGATTTGGTTTCTTTACGCATAGAGAAGGATTTGGTTTGTTTACATCATCGGCTGCGTGCATTTTAGTGGAGTTGTGGCATTATATATTCATCATGTCAGTCATAACATATTAACATTAGCAGTTTATCTGCATATGTGAAGAGTGAAGACTAAATAATAATCGAAAGTAAAATGCCACCAAGTATCAGTAAATCAGAACAGCTAAAGCAAAAACCATATGAATAGATCCAACAGAAAACCCAAAAAAGGAAATGGAGAGAAAAAAACATTAGCATATCAGCACTGATAGAAAAGTCATACTAGTCTTGAGAAAAAGCTCCTACTCCCTCTATTCCAAATTATAGGTTGTTTTAATTTTTATAGATACATAATTTTATTATGTATCTAGACATAGCGTATATCTAAATGCATAGCAAAAGTCTATATCAAAAAACCAAAATAAAGAAGTATATTATTATATTGAACTTCAAAATGTAAGCTTCAAGTTCTGTATCTAAGAAATGCGTGGGTTTGGTCTCTTTTCTTAGGGTAAAATTCATTTTTTGCCATCAAACTATCATCTCGGTTTGATTTTGGCCATCCAACACTCAAAATCGTTCATATTGGGCCATCCAACAGATTTGGTGGGTTTCATGTGGCGGTGGGGCCCACCTGTCAGAACCCGCCCTCTTCTCTCTCTAATCCCCTCCTCTCCCTATCCCTCCTCTCTCTTCCCTCTCTCTCTCCGTCTCGCCGCCCCTCACCGGACACCTCCTGTCACGCCTGCCGCTGGACTGGCCGCGGGGCCTCGCTGTCGCCGCCCCCGCCTCCGCCCCTCCCCCGAACACCTCCAGCGGCCTGCCACGCCCGCCGCCAGAGTGGCCGTAGGGCCTCGCCATCGCCGCCCCCGCCTTCGCCGCTCCCCCGGACATCTCCAGCAGCCAACTGCGCCCGCCGCTGGAGTGGCCATGGAGCCTCGCCGCCCTTGCCTCCGCCTCCCCAGCTGCCTCCCGCCGGCCGCGGCGCCCGGCACTGGAGGGGCCGCTGGCCCTGCCGCTCGCGCCGCGCCCGGCCGCTGGAGTGGCCGTGGGGCCTCGCCGCCCTTGCCTCCGCCTCCCCAGCTGCCTCCCGCCGGCCGTGCGCGCCCGGTGCCGGAGTGGCCGCGGGACCCGCCGCTTCCCCAGGCCCCCTCCCGCTGCCTGCCACGCCTAGCACCGGAGTGGCCGCAGGGACCCAATATCCCCGCCTTCGTCCCCTCCAGAATGGCCGCGGAGGAGCCGTGAGCCGAGGGGAGGGGCAGCTGTGCGCGCGGTGGCCGTGGGAAGGCGACGATGGAGGATGGGGTCGTGTAGGAGGTGATGGCCGGCGGCCGAAGCGGCGATGGCGGAGGAGCAGGCCGGCCATCGGCGTTGTGGCAGACGGCCTGAAGAGGGAAGAGAGAGAAGAGGGAGGGGGGAGAGAGAGGGGCGCTGATACGTGGGCCTCACCACCGCGTGAGTCCACGTAAGCAAAACCATTTACCAAAATAATTTAAAATAATGGGATGGTTAAATATGAATGGTATCGAACAGTTAAATATGAACGGTACTAAAAGTTGGTAAGTTGGATGATCAAAGATTTCTAATTTTACTGTTCGGCTAAACCAAACCAATGAATTTACTCTATAGTATAATAGTATAATAGGAAGATCTCTCTTGTAGTTTGTTTAAAAAAAGTATGCCGGATATGTGTCGCATATGGGAATTGTCGTGATGTGTTGCATATGGGAAGCTAGTCAGGATACCCTAGCTTTATACGTACGTCACTTTGCAATGACTGAAATGTAAAGTCGGCAAATATCTGTATTGACTCATGGTACATCGGTATATCGGCATAGAACTCCAACATAGTAGATGTTTTGGGGTGTGATATAGTCTTTTTGGGGGTGGGGGCAACGTCGAAACAAGTTGGCACGAGCCCTAAAAATGCACCACCCCACCAAGCCGTAGCACTCACATATATCTATATAAGAGAGGACCGATATGATTGCTGATCAACATGTACGCGTGTAGCTGACTAGTTGAGCGATATCATTCACAAATATGCTGTCGCACGCAACTCGATTCCCTCGTGCTTAGAGATCCATTATCAGCTAATAGGCCCCATGCTGCAACCGCCATATCGACTTTGGAGGAGAAATTCGATGTTGGGCAAAAAACTTGGTGACTATGCGGTGTTCCGGAAGAAGGGTGCCGGAACTAGATACCCGCGGAAAGCTCGTACGAGCTCCGCAATGAGATTTATTTGAAGGAAACGCGACCTTCGATGCATGAAATTAAGGTCGCTGTCATCCAAATAAAGATGTTGTTTGGATCCAAGTGCTAATAGATGAAAATGTTAAACTTTCCCGTATTATCAATCCGATACTGCAGTCCACCAAATGCAGCTAGTCTCAGCTTACTAAGCTAGCTATATACGTGCATCACGCTAATACGGACGCTTCGGAGTCAACTCAGCTGAGCGAGCGAAGAGGCACGCCATGTTCATGTGTCTGTGGCGAACTGAATAAAAGTGTGATGTACGGATCGAGTATTTCGTGTGACAAATATAATGATATAGGGCCCAATAATATATCAATCTTAGTATGGTTCAAACCTATATATAATTGTGTCTATGGTAGAGTCTGCAGGCATTTTGCTCTGCAGCGTGATTCTTGTTCCGATCCTTCTTTTTCATCTCATCAACTAGCATATCATCTTTCATTAAGACCACGGTGAAATATCCCTATATATCCCAGAATAATTTCTATGAACTATGAAGCCCTCTTGTACAAGTATTTTAAAGTCATTCCCAGTGGAACTGGAGGTTTCATAAGAGTTTCATGCATATTAAATAGGGTGCCATATCATCATTTTAGATGATGTGGCACTAGATTAATGAGGAGAGAGATGAAGGTTACCAACTCTTGATGAGTCTTATAATTAAATGTGATGAGAGCCTATGAAATAGCAAAAATAAAACAATACATTGTGGAGTGAGTTTCATCTATGATTTCATTTGTGTTTTGTTAATGTGGCACTCTTGGAAACGACAAAATGAAACTACCCATTGGGATTGGCCTAACAATATATCCCTTGACTCATGTGCTGATTTGATGTCGTAAGAGGTACTCCCTCCGTCTAAAAAATAAGTCATTCTAGGATTCAAAATTTATCCTGAAAACAAGTCAACTTACTCTATTTAGAAAGTGTATGTGCATGTAAGAATCAATTACTGCCAAATATGGGTAATAAATAGGGTAAATATGATATTTAATCTGTCATAGAATTTTAGAGTGACTCATATTTTGGGACGGGGGAGTATTAATTTCTAACAGGCCGAAATGATCTTGATCACTCACTCTGGTGCCAAACTTGCATTGATTGCCTCAGTTGCAAACCGTAAATTTTAACATAACAGGGTACTTCTGAATCATTGTAGCATATGGACAGAAAATGAACCTAGAATGCTGTTATTAATGATTTCCCATTCATACACAGCTAGTGACACTTTATGTATTCTGCTCCGTAGCTTAGGAAAAAACACACCGTTTGGAAGCTCCAGATTGTTTCTAGAATTTAGGTTCTGGAGCATGCATGTTTGGTTTACAACCAGAAGGTGCCAAGTTAAAGTTTGACCACACTGGAGATTTTGTTTTCGCTTGATTATTGATATCAAAATTTTGCTGTCTATGTTTTTTTTGGTTATACATGTCTATAATTTGGCAACAATGAGGGTGTAAAATGGAACCACACGCAATGTGAGTTATTGTTTCTAAATCCAATTGTCAAAAAGAAGAGTTACTCAAAAACACCCTTCTAAATTCTAATCAGCCCATATATATTCCCTGTGGGAAAGTACCGACGTGAAAGGAATATTTTACTTCCAGTAAAGTAACCTAGCCATAATTAGCTAGCGAATAGTAACCACAGCCAGAAGTTAAACTCGGAACGCCCCTCACCACCCGCTCGCTGTTCGACCGAAGTCCGGCGCGGCCATACTCCTCCACCGCCCACCGGCCACCGCCATGGCGCCGCCGTCGCGGCACGGGCACGCAGCCGCCGTCCTCTCCGTGCTCCTCCTCCTCGTAGCACCCTACGCCACCGCCATCGGCGTCAACTACGGCACCAAGGGCGACAACCTCCCGCCGCCGGCCAAGGTGGCGTCGTTCCTGGCCAACCGCACCCGCATCGACCGCGTGAAGCTGTTCGACACCAACGCCGACATGGTCCGCGCCTTCGCCGGCACGGGCATCGCGCTCATGGTCACCGCGGGCAACGGCGACATCCCCAAGCTCGCCACCAAGGACGGCGCCGCCGCGTGGGTGTCCGCCAACGTCGCGCCCTACTACCCGGCCACGGACATCTCGCTCGTCTCCGTCGGGAACGAGATCATGGCCACGGCCGACAAGTCCCTCATCAACAACCTGGTGCCCGCCATGCGCGCGCTCAAGGCCGCTCTCGTCGCGGCGGGGTACCCCAAGATCCGCGTCTCCACGCCGCACTCGCTGGGCATCCTCTCCGTCTCCGAGCCGCCGTCGGCCAGCCGGTTCCGCGACGGCTTCGACCGCGCCGTGTTCGCGCCGATGCTCGAGTTCCACCGCCAGACCAGGTCGCCGTTCATGGTGAACCCGTACCCGTACTTCGGGTACAACGGCGACACGCTCGCGTACGCGCTGGCGCGGCCCAACCCCGGCGTGCCGGACCCCGGCACGGGCATCACGTACACCAGCATGTTCGAGGCGCAGCTGGACTCGGTGTACTCGGCGATGAAGAAGCTCGGGTTCGGCGACGTGGAGATCGCGGTGGGGGAGACCGGCTGGCCGTCCAAGGCGGAGGACGGGCAGGTCGGCGTCAGCGCCGCCGACGCGGCAGAGTACAACCGCTACCTCATCGGCGAGGCCAGCGCCGGGTCGGGTACGCCGCTCATGCCCAAGCGCACCTTCGAGACCTACATCTTCTCGCTCTTCAACGAGAACCTCAAGCCCGGCCCCGTCGCCGAGCGCAACTTCGGGCTCTTCCAGGCAGACCTCACGCCGGTGTACGACGTCGGGCTCATGAAAGACGGGGTACGCACGCCTTCCTCGCCGGCGTTGCTCGACGAGCACGCGCTGCATGGCTTTCTTTGGTGCGCCTTCCTCCTGATGAATGCCAATTGCCAATGTGTAATAATGCAGGGGAAGAGAGCGCCGGCGCCGGCGCCGGCAGCCACCCAGACATCCGCCGAAGCCGGAGGGCCTGAATCCGCCAAGGCCGCGAAGAAACACGACGCGGAGGCGGCGGCACCTGCAGAGATGACGATCGCGTCGGCACCCGCGCCGTCGTCGGAGGACGACGACGCGGCCGCCGGACCATCACCGGCGGGGGCGCCGGCACCGGCAGAGGGTGATTCGACCGACGGCGATGACAAGACGACGGTTCGCTCACTTAATTTCACACATGCCGATGACCCATGCATCGATCGTTCGTGTGAATTAAGGTAGATGTCGAAGGGATTTGACTTTGGCTTCTTGTGCATGCAGGAGGAAGGAGGAGGTGACGCTCCTGCCGCGGCGGCCGCCGGCGACTCGTCGGAGGCAGCAGCCCAGGTACGCAAAGCATGCATGATGTGACATTGGTCTCGCGTGACATGGACGCATTTTGCGTGTAGTCATGCGTTGACCGCAAAATCGGAGAGGGAGGCCGGACGCCTTCGATCACGCAACAAACATTTCAATGCATTAGGGTTGCCATGACGAGCACACGATCTGCTTGATTTCGATTAGCTTTGTTTAACCATTCACAAATCACTGACCAATGGTTTTCGCTTTGTTGATGAAACTAACTGATGATCAGGACGGCGGTGACGGCGAGGGAAGCACGGAGAAGAAAGCCGAAGCATCGCCGGCGCCGGAGGGAGCCGCTTCTGCGGCCGCCGACCTTCTCGTCCCCATCTCTTCCATGCTCACGGCGGCTGCTCTGTCCTTAGCTTTTCACATGTAGCTCCCCGTTCATGTTATTGCAACAATTAACGACAATTTCAATTAGCTACCCATGTTTAGTTTTTAAGTAGAATTTATAGACAAGTGTTCGTCCCTTCCTCCTCCCTCCTGAAATATGTTTGTTATTTTTTCCGATTCTAACCTCAACATAGCACTACTATACAATGTATCATTGCAAACGCAAACCAGCGGTGATAGAGGACATCACCGTCGGGTCCTAATACGAACCGACGGTGATAGTGCGATCTGGCATCGCTATCAGTGTCGGATCATATTACAAACCGACGGTGATACCATCCACCAAGTTAATATAATTCTTTCTCCCTCTCTCCACTCTTCTCCCTTTCATTATTCTCTCCGGATCTTCTCTTTCCCCTGCCTCCCTTCCCCTCCTCTCCAATCTCCCCCACCACCGGCTCTCCCTTGGCCCTGCGCGCCTCCCATCCTCCCTGCCCCCTCTTCCTGCTGCGCGCGGGATCCGCGGCGGCGGGCGCGGAGCCACGGCGCAGGCGGCCACGGCAGCGGCGGGCGCGCGTGCAGCGGGCACGCGGGATCCGCGGCGGTCGCGCTGGATCCGTGGCGGCGGCCGCTGCGCTGGCCCACGGCGGCCATCGAGCGGGCGGCGGGCGCACATGGCCACGGCGGCGGGCGCGCGGGAGCCGCGGCACGCCGGCGCGCGGGCAGCAGGCACGCGGGATCCGCGGCGGCGGCCGGCGAGCGGGCAGCGGATGCGCGGGGATGCGGCGGCCTGCGCACGGGAGCAGCCGCGTGCGGGCAGCCAGCGCGATGGAGCAGCGGCGTCGAGCAGCGGCGTGTCGTTTTTCTTTTAACCGGCATCACGGATGCGCCGTCCCATCACCGTCGACTCTAGTCCAGTGGTCGAACCGGCACTGATATCGATTTTGACCCGGCGGATGGGTGGTCTGAACTAGTGTAGTTACAACTAACGCGAGAATTCTAAAACGATATATATTTATGTTACGAGCAAGTAGTCTGTGGGAACCAAAACTATTTGTTATCTACAACCCCCGTCCATAAATTTATAATGTTTAGAACAAATTTACTTATCCTAAATATCATCTATTTAAGAATTTGGGGAGTAATAATGTTAGGAAAAACTATTTAGCTTAGAAAATGGAAATGTACTAATTTGCTTCTCCTAAACATCGTATATTCAAAATCCAGCTCAACATCAACCGCGGTACCGCGGTAGCCGACCCCTAGGGCGATTGGGAAATGTCCGTGTTTCCCGGAGCCGACCCTATGGTGATCTCACCGTCGCCAGCGATCCCTCCTCCGGCCCGGCTCGCCACCACGGCGAACCAAGCCTGCTCCGCCGCTAATCGACCCGATTACAGCGCCCATGCCCCGCCCACCAACTCCCAGTCGGCGGCGGCCACCGCAGACCGGTGGTTAGCCATCCCGGCGCCGTCGCCCATAGATTATTTCACGCCACCTAGGTTCCAGCGTGGGTCGCTGGGGTTCACATCGCCGATACTCGCTGCAAGGTGTCATCCTGGCGGCAGGCACTCGCGGACGCCCACCCCGGTCTAGCGACGTCTAACCTTTCCCATCTAGGGTTTCGGGGTTTTCCCTGTTCTCTAGGTCTAGGACCTTGTTTTTGCACCTGATCTAATCAGGGGGCAGTTTCGGAGTTTTTGGGAGTGTGCATCGTGATGTCACTGCCTGGAGGAGATCGTAGCAGGAGGCTAGGGAAGCAATCAATGGATCACGAAGTTGACGAGATGATGGAGAATCTTCATCTGACGACGGAGGAGACGAGGTTGCTGCTCTAAGCGATGAGGACGATGCTGATCAGGAGGGAGGCGGGGTGTTCTCGGTGATTGGGAAGGTGCTGTCGCCGAGTACTCTCCACATCACGACGATCATGAGAGCAATGAAACCGGCTTGGGGTAACCCAGTGGGTTTGTTGGGGCGATCGGTGGGCATCAAGAGTGATAATCTCTTTGTTGCAGACTTTGGTTGTGAGCTTGACAAGCAGAGGGCGTTGGATGGAGCACCGTGGATTGTTGGAAAACATGCGGTGATCTTACAAGAGTACAATGCAGGGCTCAGGCCCTCAGACATCCGTTTCAACATGATGGCCATCTGGGTTCGTTTTCTGAACGTGCCTTTGGGATGGATGAACAGAAAATGGGGGAGAAGCTAGGAGATATGGTGGGGAGGACAGACAGGGTCGATGTGGACGCACGTGGAAAAGCTAGTGGCGACTTCCTGCGTGTTAGGGTTTTCATCCCGCTGGACAAACCGCTGCGCTGGGGCGTCATGCTAAAGCCGGATCGAAACAGCCTGCGGGATTGGTTCAGAATTCAATATGAAAAGTTGCCATTCTACAGTTTATCTTGTGGAGTGATGGAGCACTCTAAATTGGAGTGTGCTACACCGGCGGCTCGGAATGCGGAGGGGAAGCTACCAAATGATTGCAAGTTGAGGGCCATGGATGACAGAAAGAAGAGGCTGCAAAGCTTTGATCCAGCTGCTGCCGAGTCCTTTGGCTCCTCAGGTGCTAGGAGGGGCTTCTCTGCAAATTCTAAGTCATGGGGAGGTGGGTGACACAGGGAGGCATGCGACTGAGGAAGATGGAGATGAGGTGGAGTCCCCGCATGAAGGATACAAGGGGATGGTGCAGCAGGCTTGGGATCCAGGCCCTGAAGCTCCTAACTTGCTCTCGATTTGTTCTTCGTTGAGGACCATGCAGGGCTCCTTGAAAACGTGGGAGAGAGAGGTGTTTGGTGTGGTTCGAAAGCAAGTTAAAGAAATCCGAGAGAAAATAGAGAAGGAAAGGAGCCAGACGTTGCACCGCGGCCCTTCTGCACGCGAGCGCAGGCTGGTGGAGAATCTGTCGGAGCTCCTAGCACGGGAGGAAGCAATGGAACGCCAATGGTCGCGTATGGCATGGCTACACGAGGGAGACCGGGACACCGGTTTCTTTCAGGCCAAGGCGCAAGTGAGGGGGCGCACCAACAAAATTCGTGCCTTGAAAAGGGACGATGGCACGATGGCCACGGACTAGGAGGAGCTGGAACATATGGCTAATATTTTTTATCAAACTCTTTTTCATGCGCAGGAGGACCTAGAACCTGAGAGGGTGTGTTGTTTTGTACCGCGGAAAGGTGACTGAACAGATGAATGAATGGCTGGATCGGCCATTTACAGCCGAGGAGGTGGAAGTGGCACTTTTCAGGATGGGTCCGTCCAAGGCGCCGGGAGTGGATGGCTTCAATGCTGGGTTCTTCCAAAGGCACTGGAGTATTGTTAAAGAAAATGCTACAAGGGCCGTTCTTGGTTTTTTTAAATGGGGGTAAAATGCCAGAGGAGCTAAATCAGACTCTTTTGGTACTCATCCCAAAGGTTGCTAATCCACAGGAATTATCACAGTATCGACCTATCTCTTTGTGCAATGTGTTGTATAAGATATGTTCGAAGGCGATGGCAAACAGACTCCGAGGAATTCTGGATGATATTGTCTCGGAGGAGCAAAGTGTCTTTGTGCCTGGGAGATTGATTACGGATAATGTTTTGATAGCATATGAATGCATCCATTATTTGAGAGCCAAGAAAGGGAAGGTGGGTGCATGTGGAATCAAATTGGATATGGCCAAGGCATATGACATGATGAATGGGATTATCTACACGCCATCATGGAGGCTTTGGGCTTTTCTGAGCGATGGAGGGATTTGATCATGAAGTGTGTGACGTCAGTGTCCTTCTCGGTGCGGGTGAATGGACAGCATTCAGCTATCTTCAAACCTTCTCGTGGTATTTGGCAAGGGGATCCTATTTCTCCTTATCTTTTCCTGCTTTGTGCAGAAGGTTTGTCAAGTATGCTGAAAAATTCTGGCCCAAACTATATTGCCAGTGGTGTCAGAGTGAGCAGGCACGCCCCCTGGATTTCTCACCTTTTGTTTGCGGATGACTGCCTGATTTTCACCCAAACGACAAAGAGAAGTGCTGATCGAGTGGCTCATATCATTGAAGAATGTTGCAGAGGTTCTGGACAGCTGGTCAATAAACAAAAGTCTGCTATTTTCTTCAGTGAAAACTGTGAGCATGGAGACAAGGAGGTGGTACATAATAGTCTGCAGATTAAGGTTGAAGCACTAGGGGAAAAGTACCTTGGTTTGCCAACGGCTGTTGGAAAAGTATCAGATGGCGTTTTTAACTATGTTCCGGATAGAATCAGGAACTTCATTTGTGGTTGGAGTGAAAAACTTCTAAGCTGTGCGGGCCGTGAGGTGCTGATTAAGGCAAATGCACAGCCGGTGCCAACATACTCTATGAGCTGTTTCAGATCGCCGGCACCGGTTTGCCGGAAGATAACTACGTATATATCCAACTATTGGTGGGGCGGCTCAGTGGACAATCACAAAATTCATTGGCTAAAGTGGAATAGTCTTACTGACTATAAAGCAGATGGAGGAATGGGATTCAGAGACATGGCGCTTTTTAATAAGGCGATGTTGGGGAAGCAAGGGTGGAGGCTGTTAACTCGTCCTAATGCGCTGTGCTCAAGGGTCTTAAAAGGGAAATATTTCCCAAACTCAGATTTCCTTGGAGCAACAAAAAAGAGGAGTTCTGAAACTTGGAGGGCGATCCTATATGGAAGGGATGTTCTGAAAGGAGGTATTATCAAACGTATTGGTCCAGGTTCGTCAGTGAATGATTGGGAGGATAACTGGAACCCTGGGGCAGTTTCCATGAAGCCTCTTGTGCGATTACCGGGAGTTATGGTGAACAAAGTAAATGATTTGTTTGATCCAGGGAGCAGAAGCTGGAATGTGGAGCTCAGTCATTGGAATTGATGCTGAGGAGATTCTAAAAATTCAGCCAAGCCGGACGATGGATGACGATGTTCTTGCTTGGGCGCACGAGAGAAGTGGTCAATACTCGGTGAGGTCGGCATACCGTCTCTTGAAGAAGGAGGAGCCCCGACGGGTACATGAGGCTGCAGGTGGTGGTGGGATGTCTGGTCCCGGGTGATGGTGGAGGATGCTGGGTAAACTCAAGGTCCCGCCGAAAGTTCGTATCTTCTGGTGGCGGGTGATCAATGGTTTCCTACCATCAAGAGGGGAGCTAGGCGGCATATAATTGAGGAGAGCCACTGCGAGGTCTGCGGCGACCCCAAGAAGGGTTTGTTCCATATCATTAGCCCTGTTTGGATCCATGAGCTATTTTTTAGCCCCCCTTCTAAATAGCCCAAATAGCTCAAATGGAGCCAAACATGAGGGCTATTTTTGGGCTACTTGCAAATAGCCCACCCAAAAAATTATCCCCCAAGGGGTGCTATTTGGGCTATTTTGGGTGGGATCCACGCCTCTCACTCACATCTGACCGCACGGGACCCTCCTCCCGTCGCGCCGCCTCCTCCCCAGCAGCGCCGCCGCCACCCCCACCCGCGCACCCAGAAGCGCCGCCGCCACCCCCACCCACGCTGGCGCCTCCCACCACCCACGCCGCCGCCTCCCCCACCCGAGCCGCTGCCTCGCACCCTCGCTGCCGCCTCCCCCCACCCGCGCCTCCCCTTCCGGCCCGTAGCTTCGCAGCCGCGACGCCGCTTCCTCCCACTAGCGTCGCCGCCACCCCTACCCGTGCCGGCGCCTCCCACCACTCGTGCCGCCGCCTCCCCCACCCGAGCCGCTGCCTCGCACACTCGCTGCCGCCTCCCCCCACCCGCGCCGCCCCTTCCGGTCCGCAGCTTCGCAGCCGCGACGCCGCCTCCTCACACCAGTGTTGCCGCCGTCCGCGCGTCGCCCCGCCACAAGGTCCGGCGTGGCCACGCCACGCACGAGGTCCCTGCACGGCCACGCCACCGGAACGACGACGACGACACCCCACTGCAATGAGGAGCCTCGATTTATTTTCCATGGAGGGTGGCGGCTTCGATTTATTCTCCCAGGAGACCTTGTAGCCGTTGGCGACCGGCCCCGCGCATGCTCCCGCTCCCCGCGCCGGCCTAGATTCGTTGGACCTCAACTCACAGGAGCCGTAGGGCGAGGAGTTCCCCCATCTGCACGACTACGGCGTATACCTCCGGGGCGACGACGAGGAAGGAGCTGGCCGCGGCCGGGGCTCCGATCTCCTTCTCCCTCGCGCACCGCGCTCTCTGGGAGTGCCAAACCAGCGTGCGGGAGGAGGGGCCGGCTGGGTGGCTCGGGGTGCACTGCGCGCCCGCTAACTTAACTTCAGCGCTTCATCGTCGGCAGGAGGCGGCCGCGGTGGACACGACGATGCCATGCTGTTGTGGCCTGCCCACGGCGGAGGCAACAACAGCGTCTTCATCGGGGGATCGTCGTCGGGCGTCTTCGTTGGCAGGTCATCGTCGGGAGCAGGCGGCGGCTGTGTCCGTGGGCGCGCCAACTCTTCCTCGAGGGCACCGGGCCGCCGTCGGCAGCGCGCCAACACGTCCAACCGTGGCGGCGCCCGCGGACGTGGGGGCCATGGTGGGCGTGCAGCGAGGAGTGCCAGCCCTCCGCAAGCAACCGGCGGCGACTACATCGACGTTGATGAAGAAGGTGCATGAGAGGAGGAGGTGGAGGACTTAGGCAGCTCCGACGGCCCTTCGGTGAGCAATGGCACTCGAGCAAATTGGTCTGATAGGAATAATGGTTATTTGTTAGATTTGTGCCTAGACCAAGTAAGAGCAGGACACTATAGTGGTTCTCAAATGAGTGGTGAAGGGTACCAAGCTATAGCCGACAGCTATTATGCCAAAACTGGATTGTTGCATACCTGTTTGCAGCTGAAGAATCAAATTGGCATACTCAAAAGCATTTACTCCTTCTGGGGCTATATGCAATCACACACTGGTTTAGGGAGAAAACCAGATGGAAGTGTTGATGCTGATTCAGATTATTGGCGTCCATACCTAGAGGTAAATTTCTCTCATGTTCTAGTGCTGTCATACCTATTGGATTCAAGGTATCGTGGATGTGAATTATTCCTACAGGGAAGCCATACCTAAAGAAGGTGTTGAAGTGTCCTCCAGCAAACTTGGACCAGCTTGAAGAAATGTTCAGTGGTAACACTGTGGATGAAAGCACTGCCTTTGTGCCTGGGGATGATTATGGTGAGGGACATGAAGGTGCATGGGCAGAAGAAGCAGAGGAGGACTATGTACAAACACCAAGAAGTTCAAGTAGCCAAAAGAGCAAGAGGTCTCTTGGCAGTACTACCAGCACTCGTGATCAGTTTCCTCTTTATAGGAATTGTGGTGGTTCGCTGTTAGGTAGATGCCTCACCTAATGGTTACATGGAGAGAAAGGGATGAGAGGATCACATGTGTGTTGTTGTAATCAGCTATGGCGATGAAACATGTTTCGGGAGGCTGTTATTGTTTTCTAAGGATAATCTTGTATAAGGATGGCTTTGTCTTAACCTTTACTTTTGTGCTTTCTTACTGTTATGCTTTGTTTCTGCAATGTCTTTCATCTTGTTGTCTTTATCTATTGTTGTTCTGAGTTTTCCCTCCCTTCTGGTTTCCAACTTTTTTTCTAGGACTTGTTTAGAAATCGGAAGGGTTCTAAAAGAAAAAAAAACTATTATTAGCTGATGCCTCTGAACTTAAGATCTCAAGTAGCACCACCTGAACTCAAAGTACTATTTTTAGATTCTTGCAAGTGTTGATGGAGTTGGTGGCTAGAAGAGTGACATTGTGAGAGGCTTTTCGTTTTAACAGCTCACCTTAATAACACAATTGTTTTTCCTTTCAGGCAGCTTCTTGATTTGGCTTCTCTTGTCCTTTGTATTTTACTTTATCTCATCTTCAAATGGAGCATCGTAATTGTCTTATAGATTTCTCTGAGCAGATCATTTTTCTCTATCATGGTGATTTACCCCATTATAAGTCATGCTATGTTAAACTGAATCTATGCATATTCCTACTATTTCGTTTGCATATGAACTGAGATGTTTAACGGCACGTCCTATTTACTGTTCTAAATTATGTCTCTCTTACTTGCAGCTGCTGTCCTCAATACACTCTTTACTGGCTTGAATTCTCCCGGGCAGCTCAATGGTTGGCAGGCAAATAGTGGTGATCCTTATGGCCAGTCATAGAAGAGCATAACTTGCTCAGGTTCAGGGGTCACTAAAATGTGAGTTATGTGAGACAATATAGTTGCTATAGCAACAACTTCATTTCGTATTCCCTCTTAGTGTTTCTTCCTTTTGTTTGATTATGTAGCCTATTGCCGAACTTGGGAATCTCTGGGAATTTGGCTTACAACATGGATAACTTGGGTTCATTGACTGAGCTGTGAGTCCCCAATTATAACTTTTGCTCAACTCTATTTGTAGGACTTCAGTCAGTTGATAACCATCCTAAAACAATTTCTGATGCAGTGACATGAGCCAAAACAGCCTTGGCGGTGGAAACCAAATACAGTACAATCTGCCTACGGTGAATAATGTTATCTACGGTGAATAATATCTATATGCTACTAAGCAAGACTTCAAAAGATTTACTTGATACTCCATTTCTGTGGGCGTGGTCTGGTACTCTGATGCAAACATCCATTATTTATTTGATTCTAGCCATAAAAGTATACAACATGTAGGCAGTTGGTTGTCGTACCAGCTAATACTAACTACATGCTTGCTCAGCACACACATGCTAATACTAACTAGCGGCCACACCAAGGGCCACAGCGCAGCATAGCAGTCCAGATCCAGCAGCAAGAGAGAGGGAAGATTGGAAAAGTGTTTTAGTCGTAAATAGCTCTGGATCCAAATACCTCAAGGGCTATTTCATTGGAGGGCTATTTTTTTATTAAACTTTAGCTCTTAAAATAGCTTTTGGCTATTTCTCCGGACATAATCATTGTGGAGTGCCCGTGGGCTCGTCGTTTTTGGGCGGAGGTAAAGCATGTTACGGGGAGGAGTTTCCTAGAACTGCTTTGCCTCCTTGGTTGTTGGAGGCAGCAGCAGCCCAGGATTGTGACCTGCTACCTTTGAATGGATAGAAGCTCTCAACTTGCCCTGAAAAGACATCAATATATTTGAGAAGTATATTAGTAATCTTAGACGTAAAAATAGCGATCACCCGTGACTCGTGAGAATGGTTATCATAGGCAAAGCTAACGTATCAACATCGCACATAGGCGTAAGATACTCGCGCATTTTGCCAAGCAACGAAAAACAAAAACGTGACGGCCCGTACGATTTGACCTGTGTGCGATGGCCGATGGAGGTTTGCCCATCACCATCGAAGCAAGCTAGATCCAGAGAAAATCTTAGCACCGTGACGAACTTACAATTGCAGCTTGCGGATCAAATTAGCCGGATCAAAGAGAATAGTCAAGAATCAAAAGAAGAAGAAGAAAAAAACCCCAAACGAGGTCATGAGCGAGTAGAAGAAACGAATAAAAGGCCCGCTTGGCAGCCCTCGGACCCCACCTGTCATAGCGCCGCTGCGCAACGGACAGAAACGTGGGCCGGAGTGTCCGTGTCACGGCCCGCACGCCCTCCGGCCGCCCCCAAAAGCCAGCAGCCTCCCCCATCCACCACTCACTCCGAGCCCGCACCGCACGCACGCTGCTTCTTCCCGCCGCGCCGCCAGCCGCCACTCCACCAATCCCCACCAACCCCTCCCCCCCTCCTCCTCCAATCCCGCTATTTCCCAGCCGAATCCACCCAATCCCCCCCGCCCCCCCACCAGAATCTCATCGATCCTCCTCCGGCCCTCCTCTCGCCGCGCAGAATTTTCTCCGCGGTTTTTTAGCCGCCCCAATCTGACCATTTCTCTCTCCTCTCTGCGTTGCGCGCGCGGGTTCGCAGGAGCGCGGCGGCGAGCGGAGCGACCATGAGCATGGCGTTCTCCTGCGCGGGCGCGCGCCTCCACGGCCGCTGCGGCGTCGGCGCCGCCAAATGCCGCCCCGCGGCCGACCTCCACGTGCGGCGGGGCAGCTGCTTCCGCCCGAGCGCCCCGAGGTGGGGCGCCGCCAGCGCCAGGGGAATCCGCGCTGACCTCCCTCCGCCGCCGCCGCGTGCGAGCGCGGATGGCGGCGCGGTCACCTCTGGCCCGGCCGTCGCGGTGCCCGAAGCGGGGGACTCTACCGAGCAAGTGGCCGCGGTGGCCCAGCCTGTCTCCATCCCGGAGAGGCACGGTAAGGCGGGTGGCGCTGATGTTGATGACGGGGCTGGCGGGAACGGCAAGTACCCGCCCAGCGGCGGCGGCGGCGGGGATGGGGAGGATGGCGGCGGCGGGGGCGGCGGGGGTGACGGCGAGGAGGGGGAGGACGAGTTCGGGCCCATCCTGAGCTTCGAGCAGGTGGTGCAGGAGGCGGAGAAGCGCGGGGTCAGCCTGCCCAGCTTGCCCGCGGACATGGTCGAGGCGGCCAAGAGCGTCGGCATTCAGAAGCTGCTGCTGCTCAGATACCTGGACATGCAGGTAAGCTCTGCAGTCTTCTCATTGCTGATTAGGTGAGTCTATTGGGATTCGCCTGACGTGAAATTGTTCTGCTGGTTGGGTGTGGAAGGCGTCGGCATGGCCCCTTGGTCCGGCCATTAGGTCCTGCGCGCTTCTCCGGAACAGGATGCTGGTTGATCCTGCATTCCTCTTCAAAATCGGGACGGAGGTAAGCTCGGCTGTTTGTTTTGACTAGTATTGTGCATTGATACTGAAGGTTGTTTGTCGATATGGTTTTGATCATGTGTTCCGTGGGATATGCTGCAGATAGTTATCGATACATGTTGCGCGACATTTGCAGAGGTTCAGAAGAGGGGGGAGGAGTTTTGGTCAGAGTTTGAGTTGTATGCAGCGGATATGTTGGTAGGAGTAGTTGTTAATGTAGCTTTAGTTGGCATGTTGGCACCATATGCTCGATTCGGTGGTGGATCTGCATCACAAGGTCTCCTTGGGCGTGTTAGGCATGCTTATGATGCCCTCCCAAGCAGGTGAGTCCTGAACTATAACTATTTTGCGCGCATGGTTATTTACTTGTCATACCTTGGATTTTCATTCCCAAAAACATTCTAAAACCTTGGAAATCTGCATTTAAGATTTTTCTTGGGGGTGAAAGTCAGCTTATAAATAATTGATTTTGAAATTATCATAACTCATCTATTGATTATCTCACATGTCAGTTGAAGTTTAGTTTCCATCTTGTAGCTTAGAACTTCTGTTCAGGCGTGGAGTACATCTTTGTTATTTTAGAAAGGAACACAAGAGCCTTCAGAATATCAATCCTCATATGGCCAAGTGCCTATATTATTTTTTCTATAACCTCCAGAATTAATGCATGGCTTGTAGTTTCACCACTATCATATGATGACATTGCCATTCACTTTTCTCTCATTAGTGCATTCCACCATTCACTTGAGTAATACTCACAGAAGTTAATTCTTGCAGTGTTTTTGAAGCTGAAAGGCCAGGATGCAATTTTTCTGTACAACAACGGATTGGGACATACTTTTTTAAGGTAACTCTTTGTTTGGTGCAATACTTGGCTTACTTGCTAACTTTCACCCAGAAATGTTGGCAACTATCTGTCTCTTCTAATGCCTGAGGTATTTGCTCCGAGAACAGGGAGTTTTATATGGCTGTGTTGGATTCTTTTGTGGTATTGTGGGACAAGGGATTGCTAATTTGATAATGACTGCCAAAAGGTAATTTTATTCTCCTTGTACTATATTTGCTATCATCAAAATTCTTATCATGTTTATATTTTTGCTGTCTTATCTTGTTCTATTTAACAAACATATGTGGTCCAGTTTTTTTATTCTTTCTTTTTTTTTTCTGGAAAAGGAACATACTTGAGTTGCATCTGCCTTGTGGCATTAGCTTGCATGACCATTGGTAATCTGTTCAAGTACACTGCAAAAACGTGTGTACAGACTAGGTTATATTAAAGTCTATGCATTATAAGGCTCATTACTGGTTGCTTAATCAGTGTTTATCTATTACCCGCTTGTTTGTCAGCTACTCAATTATCAGGTGATAGCTATATAGACTGTTAGTACAAACATGTTGGGTGGTTAATGGTTTGTTTGGGCACTGTTTGGTTGAGCTTTTTGGACACTTTTAGACCATTGGCTTTTGGGATCTCCAAAAGCCAAAAGCCTCCCGAAGGCAGAAGCACCCTGCCACATGCTTCCAAGCTTCTGGCTTTTGGGGGCTTTCAGGTTTTGGACATCCCAAAACTAGTAGTCCAAAAGTGCCCAGAAGCTGAAACAAACAGGGCCTTAGTATGTTTACTGAACTGGAGTTTGATATAGGTTCTAACTAGCAATTAATGGTGGTAGGATGACAACTGCACCTTGTGATGGAGCTTGGTTGGGAGCTCGACAATATCGTGTGCCTTTTGTGTTTTACTTGAATCATCAATAACAAATATAGGAAGACTTTTGTCCAAAAGAAGTGATACATGAAGATAGTTGGAGTTGATAAGAATTGCCATGTGAAAGGATAGCCGAATATTTCAGGTCATGTCATCATGATTTAGGATATGAGGGATAGATAAAAGAAAGATCAATAGCACATAAAAATGGAACACCCAGCTAATTAATTCTTCAGATCCTGGTTTGTTATTTAGTCCAAAATGGGTGACGTGGGTGCAATTATGCTATCAGTGCCAGGGGTACCTAATTAAATGCGAAATAATTTAAAACTTCTGATGATATACTGCTCAATACAATCTGTGTATATATTATGAAGTTCAAATTCATTATGCTGAGAGAGTAACCGAAATGAGGAAAATTCTGACAAATGATAAGTTCAAAGTAAAATGAAAAGCTAACAACAAATTCTAGTGTTCTCTTCAAACTTATTCCTTTTGTTTTGAGTGTGAGAATTAAATGGTGCTAGAACGCTCCATAGACCACAGAAAATTTTATCATGTTGATTTGGTAGCCCAAACAAAAGAGAGTGCTTGAACGCACTAATGGTGATTGCGGTTGATATCTCCCCCCAAAAATATCAGATGTATATATGCAAATGCCTATTTCAGACGTAGATTTATTGTCTTTGTTATAAAGGAGATGACTACCACTTTGATTTTATGGATAGAGTAAACAAGAGGGACCACATGGCCACTGAAATACTTCATTCAGTGCTCATTAGGCATTTATGCTAACTTTCATTATATATCTCAGCTATATATTTCATTAAATCACTATCAGTTGCAATTAAGTTCTTACAATTGCTAGTATGATACCAAGTACCAACCATGGCGCTTGTGAACCAACTTATATAGAGTTTTATTTGGTATTCATTCTGATATACAAGGAGATTAAAGTAAACTGATCTTTCCTGAACTTAGTTTGCTATAAAAAATTTTAAGTTCTGATTTTAAAATACAGAACTATAATACGAAAGAGTACAATTCTTTTACCTTTCTGTCCTTATAAAAATTAAGATGTTTATGGTGATCAAATTTAGCAATCTCTTCTCAAATTGTTTACGTAGAATCTCTGACTTTGTCGTTTCCTTGAAATTTATACCGCAGGAGTGTTAAGAAGTCAGAGCATGATGTACCTGTTCCACCTCTTCTCAAAACTTCTGCTTTGTGGGGTAAGGGTGGCCAGCCAGATTGTCCTATGACCTTTTCATATATGAATTATTTGCACGTGCATATTGCTAGATTTATGTTTCTCTTTCATCCCTGTGCGGTTGAACAAAATATGTGGAGGTTTCTTTACAGAATGCATTCACTGAATTTATATATTTTGGATACATGATCATGTACAAAATTTAGTTTCTTATGAATATACGTGTGTTAGTATATCTAGGTCTTCTCTTAAAAAGGGATTTTTTTTAATTTGTTTCATCTAGATGGACCTTCCCCTGCTTGCACCGCTCCTGAATTTGTATAGTTCTGGTGCTGTATTTTAAGTTTCTCAAATGCTTATTTGTTTGTTTGGATGACTTTGTTTTGAACACTGATGGTGAATTAAGACTTGTGAAGTTACAATGAGGGTGTGTTGATTCAACGAGATGTATTTTTTTATGAAAGCCATGTTGTATGAATATGATGACAACGACTGATATTTAGCCAGTCTCTTTAGAAGTCAATGGGTGCGTTTGGATGCTGACCCTGGCTAGCCCAACCAAATTTTGGCAGTTGACTGACTCCGGTCTGAATGTTTAAATCGTTGCCAAATTTCGTTGCCAAATTTTGGCATGCCAAGGTGCGGCTGCTGGCGCATGATGCGAAATCGCGGCCCACGCGCGGCCGAATCGCGGGCAGCCAAATCGGCCGCCAATATTTGGCCGGCCAACGCCTTGGCAGGGCTACCCGGCGGCAGCATCCTAACAGGCCCAATGTCTTGTGTCACTGGTGGCATTCATGTGCATCTGTTTAAAGTTTACTGTGATCACATGATTACAACTTTCAGTTTTACACTAGTCAAAATCTGCAGTTCTGTTAAGCTTAGTTATTTTTGCTGGTTGTTACTCAGATGTTCTCATAGGATACATGTTTTGATATTTCTTGATTGCATCTATTGAAGCTCTCTAAACAATAAATCGTCCTGATTGTTGCAGGTGTATTCCTCGGTGTTTCTTCCAACACACGTTATCAGATTATTAATGGACTAGAGCGCTTGGTTGAGGCATCACCTGTTGCCAAGCGTGTCCCAGCTGCTTCTCTGGCGTTCACTGTCGGCGTGCGCTTTGCCAATAATGTGTATGGAGGAATGCAGTTTGTTGACTGGGCGAGAATGACTGGCTGCCAGTGAGTTGCAAGCTTTCATATTTTCGTGGTGAGATATCCTTCTTTCCTTTTTGATATACATGCGTTTTGTCTTTTCTTAAATATACCAATCCCTTCTCTTGATGTAGCCAATAAAACTGTAGATGTACATTCCTTGTAATGGCCACCTTTGTGCTGACAACTCGTATGCTTGTTATTGCAGCCACCATTCACAGTGATGCTGTTGTGCGCGGTCTGCTGTTTGTTGTTCCACCCACATTCGTCGAATTTTCACCGTCACAAGTTAGAGACGTGATATCAATAATTGCTTGGGGTGCAGAAGATCTCAAAAATAAATGTGATAGTTCGTCACAGTGATTCTGGGTTTGAGTGGAGCTAGCATTAGGAGTGCTTAGGCAGGGTAGAACCATAAGAGATAGAATCGTTTGTTTTCTTGTTGAAGATGTCGCCCTCTTGATTCGGGTAGCTGGATCTGTTTGATTGAAATGGCTTTGTCTCCGTAGTATTTAATATATTTGACTATATGTGGCAGTGGCAACATACGAATCAAGGAAATTGAACAGGTGGCCGCGCCGAATATAAAACAGGCACCCAATACAAAGCGGGTAAAGAACGTCCATAACGCTGCACCTCCTTTCCTGTCGAGGTCGCCGGCGAACCATCTCGGCTGGTTGCCGCCGATGCTCGCCGTCAAGCCATGTACCGACGCCGGTGTGAGCTTTGCGCTCGGCCTGAGCATGCCAGCGAATTTGCGGCGTGCTTGATGAGGAAGGTCGAGGACCTGCACGTCTCTGCATTGACCGTGTGAATCCAAGTGACCGTCGATCCAACGCGACTTGCCGTTTGGGTCTCGGTCAAGCTGCAATGGTCTCGCAGAAGCATTGGCAGAGTCTATGGGTTAGGCAGCAGAGGCTCTTTTAGGTGTCGTGTCTGAACAAAGTTCACTTTTCCTTGATGTCCTCGACGTAGTTATAAAGTTCCCAGATGCAGGCTCCTTGATCATGCAAGTTCCGTATGTGAGCGAATCGATGTTGAGCGAATCAATTGTTGGCATTTGACTTGTGTGCGTCTTCATGCGGTTCGACATCGTGTTGATAGCTTGTCAGAACAGATGGCCACTCTCTCTGCAACTCTAAAGCTGATGTCGTCCATAATTAAGAATACTAGAATAACTAACTACACTTTTGGTTTTGTTTTTTTCAATCATCCGCTTGCCGTTTCAAATGTCATCGGTAATTTCAGATTAAAATGCGCAGGCAGATGATGATGCCCTGCGCCATGCGTCGCTTTTGAGTATTGCAGAATCTGCATTCAGGAGTAAATTGGAATGTGCAGAGATGGCTGAAACATTACAACTGAAACCAAAATAAAGCCTTCAAAGTTAACCCTGTCCTTAAATAATTAGATCATTCAAAAATAGCATCCTTACTCTTACTTCCCGAGACATCTTAGTGCTTGATTTTTTCATATGATGTTCAAACCTTACTACCTTAGAGGAGATGATGGCCGTGGTTTCTTGTGATATAGTGCACAGACAGCGAGCCTTTGTGAAATGAATCAAATTCTGTTCTGCATGCCCAAGTATGAGCCACGCATAATTTTTTTTAAAAAAATCAACCAATCCTCAAAAAAAACATTTTGTATTTGTACTGGAAGGTTCGCTTCAATGAATTTATATTATAGGCTAATAGTCTCTCTGGTAAGCTCTTACAAGTCCATGAAAGTTGCCTGTGTCAGATGTCCTGAAGTGCTGCCTAACATGGACTTCATGTATGCCATGGTTCCAAGTCTGCAATGAAGGTGGTAAGATCCTCTTGCATATAAGATGTCAACATTCTTTGTATACTAGATTGGTCATGTGCACAGGCCCCTAGTGGGATAGGGTTTTAAAATTTTCACATGGCACAAGACCATTTGATGCCTAAACATCAGTGTCCCTGAAGATTTTCCAGACTCTGCTAGTACTTTTGAATCAGGACCTAGATAGTACTAATGCTACAATGCCTGCATTTTCTCTTAACATTGCTGAAACTTCAAGCTGCAATATTTTGTGAAATCAAACAAAATTGTTGATGTGGAACTCAACTTTATTTAGTCAGTTGTCGGTACTGAGAGAGCAACCAGCTGTCTCGCTTCGATGGCAACCTCCCCAGCAAGTTTTCTAGAAACCAACGTGGCTGGCTCCTTGTGGCGGGCCAAATCAACACTCAGGTGATTGGGGTTTCATTTCATCATCAGAGATCATGATGGGCAATGCTGTGGAGGAGCAGGGTAGCACTTGGCAAATGTGCAGGGTGCTCAAAACCACGACAATGCATCTTCCATAAAAAAAAAAGACATACAAAAACAACAAAGTTCCATTTGATAGTCCCATTTACTTCGATTGAAGGGACACCCCAGATTTTTCAACCTTCCATGCTTCAGAGTTCAGACAACCTTACACAATGCATATAATCAGTTAATCACAAACTCAAAGCTTGGGACCTGGCACAGTTGCAGATCTGGGACAGTTTCATATCCTGCTGATGCTGAGACCAACCAGCACCTGAGCTCCATCATTGCTTCAGTCTTGGCACACCTGACTAACTTCGCAAGTTCATGTCCAACTTGCAGGATGCAGATAAAAGTTTGCAACAGATTCACTTTGCTCAGAGTAAGCACACCAGAAAACACAACCATAAGCATATAATTTACAAACGTCAGCTGCATTGTACAGACAAGGTCACACACAAGATCCGAGGATTTCATTTCACAGACGAGATCTGGTCCAAACACCAGATTCAGCTCTTGCTTGTCGATCTGCTAGCGGGTGAAGGCGTAGAAGACGATGCCGACGTAGATGAGCATGGCGGCGGGGACGAGCGTGACGAGCGGTACGACGGCGGCCCAGGCGGCGGACCCGCCGGCGCCGCAGCCGAGGCGGCCGAGCTTCACCTGCACCACGTTGACGAGCGCCATCATGAGGAAGCCGCACCCGGCGACGGAGCCCACGGCGGACGCCAGGATCCCGACGCGGAGCGCGGCGCGGTTGATCCGCGCCGTCCGGCCGAGGACGGAGGAGGAGCCGGAGCGGGGGGTGCCGCGGCGGTACTGCGGCGGGAAGGTGCGGACGAGCTGCTTGAGGCAGAGCGCGACGAGGCTGGAGAAGAGGAAGCAGGCGAAGGCGAGCACGTGGAAGGAGACGAGGTCGGACTCTGCGCGGTCCCCGGCCGCGCAGGGGTTGCCCGTGCGGTCGGCGCCGCCGGCGAGCCCCGGGCCGTCGGAGGAGGGGCGCCACGCCAGGCCCACGAACGCGGCGAGGGTGAAGAGCGAGTTCACGTTCACGATGCCGTCCAGCGCCGTGACGTGGATGCTCGTGCCCCCGCCCCCGCCGCTCCCGCCGCCGCCGCCGCCGCCGGCCGCGATGTCGCCGTCCATGGCTCGTGGGGATTGGACTCTTGGTGGTGCCGTGCCGGCAGGTGGGGAATGGGCGGGGGTTTGGGGGGTCGGTGAGCACGTGTGTGCATATGAGCTCAGGTGGGGCCCCGGAACAAAGGAGAAAGCGCGTGGGGTTTATCTCTTCGCTTTTTCTACGTGGTGGTGGGACTTGGGCCGTGCGTTTCGGGCCAGCCTACGAAGTAAAATTGGGCCGGACTGGTCTGGCAGGAATATGGGCCGTGTTGGGCCTCCATGCGGGACACGATGGACGGCCTGGTCGGGCACGAGAAACAGGCCGTGCCTGGGCCAGCCAGTTCGATTAGCAGGGCGTGTGCATGTCAGCATGTGTGATGATGCGTCAAATGACTGAGGCACGGGCCTACACTGAGGGGACATGTTCTTTTTTTAAAAAAAAGTAATGAGGGGACATGCTAGTCTGTATTTTTTTTTAACGAACCGCACAAGATAGTGCGACTTTCTATTGATGTAGAAAAAAAATACAAGACTACAATTCTGGGAGGCCATAGTCAACATGCTACTCTGTAAATTTGACATGAGATGGGGCATCTACTTGAAATGACTTGGTGAGCACAAAAGGCAATACAAAACGGCTCCACTATCTATCTGTCTGTCTCCGTTTCGTTCAGACAACAAAAGACAACTATGTACTTCTCATATTTTCACGTTGAGACGGAGCAGCAGGCCAGCAGCCTGCACCACGCGTCGCACATCAGGAATGGGCTGGCCCGGTACGATTTGGCCCATCGTACCTCCGAGCCGTTCCTGGGCTCCTCTGGAGGCAGCTCGTGCCATCCCGACCCGGCACGTAAAGTTTCGCGAACCGTGACCCGAAAGGTGTGGATGGGTGAAAGGTGAGAATGGGGTTACACATGAGAAGTGAAACAACGGAAAATTAGTATTCGAAGGATAAAGATGTGCGGTTGATTGAGGATCGAAAAAAAATGATCACCTGAAAAATCTACAATTTTCATATGCCTGATAAATAGCACCACCTTTGCTTTTGGAGACGTGCAAAAAGTAAAAGTTGTATGTTACAAACATAATGCAAATCGGAGAAACAAAAAGTAGATGTGTCTATTGTATTGACCGTGGTAACTTCATCAATATCAAAATTTACCGGCTTAATCTCTTGTAGGCTTTCATAAGGATAAGGTTTGTATGTGTCCATTTATGAATAAGGATGAATATGCGTGCTTATATGTGAGTATGTATTTGTACTATATTTGAAGAAAAACAGTATCATGCAAGGTTAATCAAATAAATCGCCCGCTCATTCAATGTCAATTGGATGCAAGTGGAAGTAAAAGAAGACATGCCATTTTTTAGAAGAAATATATGCCATTTAGTTAACATAGAGTTGGATAGCTGTATCCATCGTCAAATTTGGATTCTACGTAGGATGAAGCGCAATTTTAAAAAATATTTAAATATCCATCATCAAATTTGGATTGTATGTAGGATGAAGCGCAATTTTAAAAAAAATATTTAAATATTATTTGAGTAATTGGATTGGAATCATGGTTAAATAGTTGTATGGAGCATCATTAGCATGACTTTACAAACACATATACTCTCATTTTTGGCTCCCAAGCATTGCTATCTCCTTTCACTATTTTGACCTGCATATTGGTTTATAGACTGGGAAGATCATTGCTACCTTTTTCTTGCTAAACTCGGAAGCTTGTTGATACCTTTTGCTCTAAGCCTCCCATGGCTGCCATGTGTTGCATACTCCCCAAATATGTTCTCCCATGTACATGCTCAGTAGAGTACGCAGCATTGTACACTCATGTGGTTGGGGTTTCATTTCATCATCAGAGATCATGATGGGCAATGCTGTGGAGGAGCACTTGGCAAATGTACAGGGTGCTCGACAGCTCGAGTGCTCTAAACAATGCATTTTCTATTAAAAAAATGCATACAAAAACAACAGAGTTCCATTTGATATTCCTGTTTACATCGATCAATGGGATAACCCCAGATTTTTTCGACCTCCCATGCTTCAGAGTTCAGATAACCACACATGATGCAGATGATGACAGACTCAAGAGTTTTTATTTTTATTTTGAAAGGAACAGACTCAGAGCAGTTAGATACCTCGGACAGTTGCAGATCTAGTTGGGATCTGGGACAGTGTCATGTGCAGCTGAAATCCATCACTGGTCGTCCAGTCTTGGCATATCTAATTAACTATTAGAGTACATTAGGGATATCTCTATATTAGGTAGATTAGGATTGTATCCGTATCCTACCATATGTGTAGGAGAGACTCTTGACCTCCAAAAACCCTATATATACCGGCCTAGGCCTTAATGCAATACAATCCATCCATTATACACCAATTCTATTATTCTACACTAACTTTGCAAGTACAGTCCATGACCAACTTGCAGATGAAATTTCACAACAATTCACTTTGCTCACCTCAAAATAAGCACACTAGCAAACACGATCATAGGCATTTAATTTACATAAACATCAGCTGCATTTACCCCTGGGATTTCTTTATTGATGTCAAATAGGGAATTTCTCTTTACTATATCATCCTTTCGTTTGATAAAGCGACAGAGAGATGCAGTATTATTACTGCCAGTTCCAACGCACATAGATTGGCTATAATTGCCACAATGCCACTCATTAGTTGTTGGTTCAAAAACCGACAGTGATATAATCTCAATTATGAACTCGCACTCATGACCCTTTTCTATTTTACTCAAATAACCACGTGCCTGTAAATTAAACTTGACAACAACGAGACATCCAACAAACTGAAAACAGACAGCTTAAAGACAGCGACACTCCTAAATCATTATTTTGTACAGAGAGACAGAGAGCTTCTTGAGTTCTTGGTGGTCACCCAAGATTTCTCAAGATCCCGTGTGACCACATCATTTATTTCTGACAAGTAAAGATATTACCGAAAGATGTGGTCTTATGGGAAATAATTATATGTTTAGTTGGAGCATTAACAAACATTGCCAATAAGCTATCTTATCTCGTTAGCTCGGTCCATGTTTTTTTTTGTGAATTTTCCAGTAGGAATTTGGCAGCCTCTTTCCTGTACTGCGGGACAGATCGAGGTCTAGCTTTACGAAAGCAAAACTCTGCACAATGTGGTAGGCTAGGGTTATGCAGTGATTCCCTTTCATTTGGATAGACGCCGCTGTATGTGAATTCAAGTACTATATGTTACATCCATGCAACCACTCCTCGGACCGTTGGATGTCGCCGGCACCTGCATTATATTATTCGTTCTTGAACCCGTTACAGCAACCAGGCAGCAAAACCATTGTCGCACGTGCCAAATACCTCCTGCAATGCAAATAAAATCATTCATGCAGCACAGTAAATCATTTTTGTACAGTGTGTAGTGCAGGGATACGACGAGGCAGAAAACGTGAGAAAACAGGCGTCCGGTCGTCCTTCCTTTTGCCTCGCAAAGCAAACGGACAGCAGTGCCTCCAAACAAAGGGCGTGCTGCTAGCTTGCAAACCTACGCATTTCCCAAACTGACCTCGCATATCAAATCCTCCCGACGATCTCGCGCGTCTTCCTCCCAACGCGAGCGCAATTCCTCGCGATTTTTTTTTTGGTTCGATCGATGATCCTTATCCCGATCGCCTCGAGTCAAATCATTCTATATAACGCACCCACCTGAGCTGCTGCGGGCTCACCAAACGCCAAGATTCGTCGTCGTCTTCCCCCTCGCGCTCCAAGGCTGCACTGCACACGCGCAAAGCTAGTTCTTGAGCAGCCATGGCAACGGCGGAGGCGGCGTCTCCGGCGGGCTCCGGTCGGCGGCTCGTGCTGATGTTCCCGCTGCTGTTGCAGGGCCACCTCACCCCGATGCTACAGCTGGCCGGGGCGCTGCACGCGCGGGGCGGCGGTGGCGGCCTGCTGGGCGTCACCGTCTTCCACGCCGCCTTCAACGCGCCCGACCCAGCGCGCCACCCCGCGGCGGGGTTCCGCTTCGTCCCCATCGGGGAGGGCGTGCCGTCGGGCGACCTCCTCCCGTCCGGCAGCGACGCGGACTTCGCTGGCGCGCTGCTGCGGATCAACGACCGCCTTCGGGAGCCGTTCCGCGACCGCTTGCGCCAGGTGCTCGCCGAGGAGGAGGAGGGCGGCGGGGTGGCGGCGTGCCTGGTGGTGGACTCCAACCTGCGCGGGATGCAGCTGGTGGCGGAGGAGCTCGGCGTGCCGACGCTGGTCCTGCGCACTGGCGCCGCCGCCTGCCTCGTCGCCTACATGGCGTTCCCGGCGCTCTGCGACAAGGGCCTCCTCCCGCCGGCATCCCAAGGTGACTGATCGACCACTGCTGCTAACCTTGCTGCTACATGCAGCCATGGCCTTGCTTGTCACCATCTCATGCTCCCAATCAACGCTGCGCATCATGGCCATTTGGGATTCCAAATCCTCATAGAGTACGCCAGTACGGCCGGTGGAAACCTGATAACGACACGACAAGCTAGAAAGCAAATACAAAAAGGCCGTGCATGAGGATTGACAACTGGGGGCCCATTGTCCGGTTCCGTTGGGGGGAGGGGGAGAAGTTTTCCGAAGTACAATGTATTGTTTTGCAGGTACAAAGTAAAGTTATTGGAGGTCATAATAATATTAAGGCTCTATTTGGATCCAAGTGCTAATGGGTGAAAGTGTTTTAGCTAAGACTTATAAACTTTTACATGGGTATGCGTGCTAATACATGCTAAAGTTTAGCACTCAACTTTAGCCTAGCCCATCCAAACAAGGCCTAATTGTATATACGTTGGAACCTAGAAGAAGCTAAAGGTATGCCCAAATTGTGTTCACTATTGGGATGCTGATCATTTCCTTTCATTTCTGGAATTCCAGATAAGGCCCGGTTGGACATGCCATTGGATGAGCTTACACCACTACGGCTGGGAGACATGGTGTTCTCGCCCACTACTACGCATGCCAATATGGCAAGATGCTTACGAGATTTACTGGATGCAGCAAGGAGTTCTTCCGGTTTCATCCTCAACACCTTCCAAGACCTTGAGAGTTCAGACCTTCAAAAGATCACCAATGGCCTCGGTGTTCCCATGTACACGGTAGGGACACTTCACAAGATCTCTTCAGGCACCGAGAGCAGCCTGCTAGCACAAGACCAGACTTGTCTAGAGTGGTTGGACAAGCAAGAGGCTGATTCTGTTCTTTATGTGAGCTTGGGGAGCTTGGCATCGATGGATGAGAAGGAACTGTTGGAGACAGCATGGGGCTTGGCCAACAGCCAGAGGCCCTTTCTGTGGGTGATCCGTCATAACATGGTCAAGTCCTCACACGAGGGTGAGCCTGCCCGATGGCTTTAAGGAGACGACACGTGGTAGGGGAATGGTCGTGCCCTGGGCCCCACAGCAAGAAGTTCTTGCTCACCATGCCATTGGCGGCTTTTGGACTCACAATGGATGGAACTCGACTCTGGAGAGCATTTGCGAGGGCGTTCCGATGATATGCAGGCCCCAATTTGCCGACCAGATGATAAATATGAGGTACGTTCAAGAAGTGTGGAAGATAGGATTTGAGCTAGAAGGAGAGCTGGAGAGAGGGAAGATCGAGATGGCTATTACCAAGTTACTATGTACGGAAGAAGGTAGACAGGTGAGACAGAGGGCCAAGGATCTGAGGGACAAAGCGGTTACATGTATTGAGGAAGAAGGCTCTTCCAAATCTGCAATAGAGTTGCTGCTGAAGCGCATAATGTCATTTTAGATATATTTTTTTCATGTATATGAAAAAACTATTGTTGTTAGATGTGTTATGTTGTTCCCATAAATTGAGAAGGTAGTTAATAAAGCCACGTCAGAAGAATAAAGGAGGGATTGTTCCCATAAATTGGCACATTGGAAAATGTTTTCAACCTAATCAAATTTTATTATTATCTGCATAGCTAATTAAAACCAGCAGATGAAACACATGAAGATGTAGTGGTCCGTTTATAGGTTGACATGTTGTTCTTTTTGTAATCATTCTTTGGTTCACGCTTTCTTGATCCTGGCTCGCTTGCCTGGTCATGATCATTGTATGGTCACACTCTTCTTCATCTTCATGAAACACGTGCTAAGGCATTTATTTTCGTGAAAAAGAGATGAACTATATAGACTTAAAGTTACATTGGAACCATCTGAGATAAAAGAGATTTTTCTCAGATGGTCTCAAATTACATGTTCACTATTAAATTTTTTCATTGAAAATAATTTCACAACTAAATTATTCATAGTTCTGTTTTAATAAATAAATATATTGTCTAACATTGATCGTGACCGGACCCTCGTGAGCATGTGGGCAGGTTTGGTCTGCTCCTAGTAGGTCTTAAAAAGATTAATGTGTTATGGTTTCTCCGTCAAATCTCATCTATTTTATCTGAAAACTTATCTAGCTTGATGTCTTTTAGTGAGAGTGGTTGCACATCGTGGCCTAGGCCCCTAGGTGCATGGCGTTCCCCGCGCTCTACTGAGTTATGGCCTTGTCACCGTATCTTGTCCGTTGTTGGGTGTGATATGCAGTTGCATGTTATCATGGCGACAGACTACAATTCCTTCAAAAATGCAATAATAGTTCATGAACAAACGGGCCCAACTTAATAATCTTGTCCCTTGGGTCTGATACATATAGAATCGTAGAGCAGTTTTATAGAGCAATATGCAAAACAAAATTGCAGTTCTCTTATGCCGCTTACTGAAATGCTACGCATCAGTTTTGGCGTGAATGAAACTGTGGGTTAGTTGTATCATGCTTGCCACTATAGGCGTGGCTTTAATTTATACATAAGGTTTGGCAAAAAAAACTCAATTTATTTTACGATGCTTGTATTGTGCCCACTTCTGAATTCGACATTTTGATAGTATACTTAGGGGTGTGGTAAAGGGCCTTAAATTTTAACCTAGATAATATAAGGGCCAGACCCTAAAAAGGCTAGGTTCTAATCTTATACAATTTTAAGGTCAAGTTGGATTTGGACTGTGAAGAGAGCACTAGGGCGATAATCTGTTACCACCCCTACTGTATACTTGAAAAGAAAAAAAAACTCTCCTATATACATTTTCCATGCATATTTGATTCAACTGTATTTATCAAGAAACTCTCCTATATACACTTGAGGTTGTTGTTGTAGTGAGAGTAGTTGTTGCTCTATTGTATTGCTCAATCTGGGATTATTTTTTTTAAATATAATCGCCAGTTCTCTTTTGTCTGGTTCATTAAAAAAAGTCAAGGATAATTTTATATTTGTTATATAGATCGTTATTTCCAGGAGTATCATATCGTTGCCAACCTCCATTTGATGCACCGGCCATGGTAGTTCTGTTTCCATTCAAACAACGAGAGCTACTCTTGCTACGACCACCATACCTATATAATATAAGAATAGGGCACGTTTTGGTTCATGTACTGATGGATACAAGGCACTAAGCGTATGGTTGTTTGATGTTTATGTTTTGTTAGGGGAGTACAATGATCTACATCAATCAATTATGGACGTCGATCTTATATCTTCATCAAATGATTGTTGTTCCATATAATTTGGAGAGAAAGGTGGCAGAAAGTAACACGCGGTTGGGTCTACCAAAAGAACACAGGTGAACATCCTTTGGAACGAACATTAATTTAATATCAATTTAATATGATAATGATGGATGAACCATTGTACTATTGTAGTGAATGTCGCCATTGTTTGACTACATGCTGTTAAGTGCTCGTGGGTTAGTAGAAAATGCAATATATATGGACTGTTTCTCTTAGGTCGCATGGATGACAAAAATGACATACATAGAAGGCAGCACTTATCCTTGCATCAAATCTGTCGCATACCATTTTATTTTAGAAAAATGAAAGTTTCCAACCTTTGCAATCGCACACATTCAATTCTTACAGCAATCTCAGCTCCAAAGCTGATCATAAATAACAAAGATCATAAATAACAAGTAAAAATGTACACCAACTAAAAGAAGTAATTAAACACAAATTCTCGTATTGCTTCTTCATCCATTGTTGATGAAGATTTCAAAAGTATACCTCTAATGCTTTGCTTGCCAACCGGACACTCTCCATTGATTCCTCGAGCTGTAGTAGGGACCAAAATTACAACCAATACACTCCTCCGAAAATTGTACACCACCTACATGATCTTATTACATATTACTTCTGTCTGGCCGCATTTAGTTTTCATTTACATAGCACATTCACAGCAGTCAATGAGATGTGCCTCCTAGTTGGATAGTTAGTTATGTGTGGCCTTAGAATAAGAGGCTTGCTATATAGTTATTACGGCGCTTAAAGGAAAACCCCATGTACTTTCCCTCAAGGGGCCGTTTGAATCCTCTTATTTTAGAAAAATTAAAATTTATTTAATAAACTAGGCTATTTAGCTTAGAATTTGACATACTACCATTTTTCAACCACTTTTTAAAGTTTAGATATGAGCCTATCCTAAATTCATAGGATGGGAGATGGAAATTGATTCTATACACCACCAAACTATGTTTCTATTCCGTAGCTTATAACACGTTTTTTGGTTCACTCCTCTATAGTAGAAATATAACATATAAGTATCTCCCTCATATGGCCAACAACAGTATACAAATATATTCCGTATATAATCATATTAGCTTAATAGATTTATATCTAAATTATAATTATTAGAATGAATTAAATTTCAAGGTCCAAACGGAGCCTAAACATTTTTTTGAGCATCGATCTTGGTGAGAACAACCGCGGCAAAGAGCAATGTGAGGATAATTATATTTAGTAAATATTTTTTGTCCTCCAATCGCCATCAAGACTTTATCCAGTAGTAGACGCCGATGTCCGTCGGCGCCTCTAAGGCCCTCTCTCGGCCTCTCACCGCTCAGATTACTGCTTCGTACTCAGTCTCCCTCACGTGGTGCTGGACTTTTCGTACCAGTATGAGCGGAGTAGCGTACTTGTGGGACCACGGCATGTTGCATAGGCCGTTTTCGATATTCTTTCTTCCACACTTTATTTTTCCTTCCGATTAGGATCACATATACTATTTTTTTTGCCAATCCACATGAGAACATCAAACCCCTAGGTTAGCAAGATCTATGGTGTGCACTAAGTAGAGATTTAGAGGTCCCTTTCCCTTTTCCATTTCGATAGATTTAGCAGACATGTATTACTTTGATGGTTGCAGTAGCCCCAAAGAATGGTTATATTCAATGTTGAAAATATGCGTTTAAATCTACCATATTTCTGAAATGAACCTCATCATGCGTCATATTTCCAGGAACTCTCGCATCAGAAAGCGACGGTGGAGGAGCATTATCAATTTTCTACGTGAGACTACACTTAACAATTGCTATTAGAGCCAAAGTTATGGAAACTAAATCAACTTTGGTTTCTCACAATGGTGGGGTTTAGATTTTTGTGGTGTATTCCTCACCGAAAATTGACAATAAAATAAATTTATCCTTTATGCATGTAATTTATACTGCAGGTATAAGTACCATAAGCAAATTGTCAGCGTGAGAACACCGGTAGCAAGGGCCCACAAGGAAACCTCTTTTGAGCTCAGCTGGGGGGAGAACACCTCCATCAGATCCTCATTTCCCAATCCAACTATTATATATGGAGAGTTTGTGCAAAAATAGTGCTCCACCAAATCTTTTTACATTTCTCGTTTCCCAATAATTGTTGGGGAAAAAACAATAATCTACCTGAACTCTCCCCAAATAGAGAAGTTGGAGTTCTCCCAATGTACTAGTAGGATTGGGATGAGATTATTGGAGAACTCCAAAAGCAGCTCCCCAATAAAAGCAATCGTCCTGTTCTTTTTGAATCCAAGCAATGGGACATCCCTATTAGCTAGTTGCTAGAAAAGATTTACTGCAGATGCTTCAACACCCTATGTCCTATGTGGAGTGGATCTGATTACTTGGTCCAATCCGGGATAAATATATAGCGCTCCATCTACTCAAGTCTCTCTGCTGGTTGCCTATGGTTTTCTGGGGTCCAACTCTTGACACGGCTTCAGACCTCCCCTTATGTACTTTCGAGAGATTCTCATATATGGCTGGTCGGATGGATATGGGGGTTAGGTATTGTGGTGCCTATAGCTACAGGCGGGGGATGTGTATGCCGTACGCTCCCCATACCATCCTTCATCCATCTGCGGATGCCCATCCTAATGGATCCTTCCATAGGGGATGAACGGGAGAGGCTGGCTCGCCATCCGGGGCTCACCCGCAGGCCATAGTACGCGGACGGATGAGTAGTCTAGGTGTGCCACCGTACGCAATCCCCACTTGCCCTTGATTCAACGGTTTGCACGCCCGCCTACGCCACATGACGCAGCATTTCCATGGTGGTAGGAAAAGCGCCAAAAAGTGGTCAGGAGGGGAAGCCTTTGCATGCTGCATTTAATGCCATCGTGCCTCCTCATGCCCCGAGCTCCCTCTAATGGTACAATTCTGTGCAGGTCCCACCTCTGGGCTATAGGCACCCCGAGCGCACGGGCGCGCCCCAGTCAGCATCTTGGTGGTCGGTGCGTGGAGGCGTCTTGGTAGTGCTGTCGAGCTAGCTCGCCGGTCAGAGCTCGACTGATGTGTGTCGTGCGAGCTCTTACATAGCTGAGGCATGTCGGCCTATACGACTGATTCAGTTTTAAGTTGACTATTTAAAGGCAATGATTTTGAGTCAATTTTTTCTCACGATTATAAATACTTGTCAAAATGATGAACTAGAAGTTATAGATGGTTGATAGGGCTACAGGATTTGTATTGGATGGGTGGTCATTTGGAGTACAGAATTGGAGAAAATTTGATGTCAAATTCAGGGTAAGGCATGAATTCAAACTGAAAAATTAGGAGTTAAAGTTCTTGTGCATTTTCTTGCATTTAGCCGACTTTGGCTCAATTTTTAAAGTACTTATGATGCTTAAAATTATTAACAACACCACTACTATGTAGAGTAATTATTAGGCTGCAATATCTGACAAGAGTTTTTGTTTAGTGTTTAAGTAGAAACAAAAGTTACACACCTCTAAACTTAAGGGTTCGGATACACTTACACATTTAGCTAATTTTTTAATGAAGGCTGAAATCATGGGTTTGACTAAAATTTGAACATGTTTTTTTACAACTAAACCAATTTTTCACACATCCACATCAACTATGTTAAAGTTTATAGATTGGACTACAAATTTCACGTTGGCCACAAGTGAAATGTTTAATCAAAATTAATTATAAACAGTAGCCAAACATGATATCTTGATAGCATTCCAACACTTGACATTTCAAGACATTTAGACATGGAATTTGCAAGTGCTGTTTTTATATTTGAAGGATCGGCGACTAGATGGGGGGGGGGGGGGGTGAACAAGAGCTAAAAAATTCTCGTCAAGAATTGCGGCCTATATTCTAAAATCAACCCCAATAATCCTCACCTCTAGCAAGATCAATAATATGTAGCTATAGGGGAGATATTAGACTTGAAATCAAGCTAGGAAGCAATCTCAAGAAGGCCGGAAGCAAACATCGAAAGGTTCGCTTTGCCGGCCCAGTGCCGGCTCAGCTGGTATTTACCTAGAGACCCAATTCTGGCTCAGCCGGACCAATACCGCCTCAGCTGGTATTTACTTACATACCCAACTTTGTCTCAGCTGGATCAATACCGGCTCATCAGCTGGTATTTACTCAGAGAGCCAATCCCGGCTCAGTCGGACCTGATACCAGCTCAGCCGGACTGCCCAGAAAAATAGCCCGTGAAGCAAGGTCAAAGCTCCAAAAGTGGATCAAACGAACTCTAAAACTTACAAAATTTGAGCCATAGCTTCACGACAGCTTGGTGAGTCTTTACCCAAAAGATCTCCACGAAAGATCAAGACTTCACCTTGAATTTCATGAGTTTTGGAAGGGGCAAAAAAAGGATGAAGAACTCAAGAGCAACCTCAAAGGCCAAAACGTGAAATCCGACCAAACGTGATCCAAATCCAAAGATTTTTTTTGAGTTGTAACTTCTCTACCCTATGGTGAATCCTTGTCCAAAAGATCTCTAAAAAAGATTGAGCTATCACCTTCAGTTTCGCAGATTTGGTCAAGAAACAAGAAATGAGATTTTTTGGAGAAATCTCAAATTCCGAGGTGCCCGTGCATGCATCTGGTAGGGTATCACCCTATATGTTCTTGCACATGTCCTAGCACTAGCCAATTTGCCCAAAAAAACACCCCAAATCGCTGCCAATCGTGAGATCAAAAAATCATCAAAAATAGCTCCAAAAATAGAAAAATGACAAATTCGAGATTAGAAGGAGGAGAACAATCCTGCACGAATTCGATACTTGGATTACCTTAAGATGTCAGGTTACAAGCCACTTCTAGCATCACTCAAAGCTTGGATGGCAAAAAGCTCAAAAACAAATAGCCACTCCTCTCTCCCACGCTTTAACCCTAGCAAAATCTCTCTCACACAAATGAGAGGACCTCCACTAAAGAGATGGCTGCCTCAACAGCCCATCCATATTATATATAGGCGTCTGGTAGATGACCAAAACACCCTTATATGAAGTATACAACCAAATACCCCTCAGGGATAAAACTGTCCTAGTTTTTCTCATCACATCGGACGGACCCGGCGCCTTCATGACTTTGCTTCGCCTCGATGCAAGCTTCACGAGGAGCCACGAGTCCTCCGACCCGACGCCGCCCGGTGCACCGGACGCGCCACCGGTCTTGTTAGACATCACAAACTGATTTGGTTGACATTTACTAGTCATTTTAGACATTTTTCACTTATTTTTCTTATTTTGGTATTTTTCTTAGCATTTAATTATTAAAATTAGTATGAAGACTCTTTAAACAAATACCATTAACTGAAAGATCATGATTTTATAAAGATTCTGGAACAAGAACCATTAAATTTAGAGTTCTTATGAGGGAGATGTTTCAATTATAAATTTTAATTCCGAATTAAAAAAAGAAAAACGAACCACACATCTATTCTTCATTATCACATTTTCTTGGCTGTCGAGTCAACCCACCAAGGAAATAGTCAGTTTTGTTGATGGTACAGCTAAATCGCTGAGGAAATACGCAACTTTCTTGGCGGATCTGTTGGCCCGCTAAGGATTATACTTTTCATTGGCGATTAACTTAAACGGCCAAGGAAACTATATTTTTCTTGGCGGTTCCATTTCGACCGCCAAGTAAATCTATGGCCGCCAAGGCAATTCCACTTTGGGGTAGTGGTTGGAATCGCTGCTAGCGATCAACCGCTGAATTGGATTTGCGTAAAAAGATCATATTCCGGCGGGTTATAGAACACTCGAATTTTTTTGTACCATATATACTCACCCTATAAAGGACAGATCTTGATAAATCTGAACGAGACTTACGTGTTGGAATCTTGTCAAACACTCTGGTGAAATTTTGCTTGCCCCTAAATGGAAGATTGTATCAGACACTAGCTAATTCATTGTTTCTAAGTACGACTAGAATCTTTACGGATTCCCGGCCCAAAGGATTGTATCGGTGACGTTGTCTCATATTCGTCGTTCACCTCACTTCAAGCTCACACGAGAACCACCGATCCTGGTGGCGAATTGGCGACCACAGAGCCAGCACTCGACGTACAGGAACCGTCAATGGGCTCCCTACTAGGAGACACGGCCACCGGCGACCGCCGCCGCGTGCTGTTCTTCCCGCTCCCGTTCCAGGGACACATCAACCCCATGTTCCAGCTCGCCGGCCTCCTCCACGCGCGCGGTTTCGCCGTCACCGTCTTCCACACCCGCTTCAACGCGCCCGACGCGTCCCGCCACCCCGCCTACGACTTCGTCACCGTCCCCGTCCCCGTCCCCGACGACGGCATGCCGGTGGACACCCCCGACACGGTGCAGGTGACCCTCGAGGGCGTCCTCGCCGTGAACCGCGCGTGCGCGGCGCCGTTCCGGGAGCGCCTGGCCTCCCTGCTGGAGCAGCGGGAGGACGTCGCGGGCCTGGTCGCCGACGCGCACCTGCTGACGATGCTGGACGTGGCGCGCGGGCTCGGCGTGCCGACGCTCGTGCTCCGAGCCAGCAGAGCCGCGGGCATGCGCATGTTCGCGGCGTTCCCCGCGCTCTGCGACAAGGGCTACCAGCCGGCGACAGAGTCACAGCTGGAGGCGCCGGTGAGGGAGCTGCCGCCGTACCGCGTCCGGGAGACCGGGACCTGCCGTCCACCACCATTGCCGGCCCCGGCGTGATGAGCGAGGCGATCTCGCGGATAGTGACGGCCGCGACGACCTCCTCGGGCCTCATCCTCAACACCTTCGACGCGCTCGAGCCCGGCGAGCTGGCGTCCCTCCGGCGAGACCTCGCCGTGCCGGTGTTCGACATCGGCCCGCTCCACGAGCTCTCTCCGGCGGCCTCGAGCAGCCTGCTGCGGCAGGACCGCGGCTGCCTGGACTTGCTGGACACGCAGGCCCCGGCGTCCGTGCTCTACGTTAGCTTCGGCAGCCTCGCCAGCATGTCCGCCTCCGACCTGGCGGAGACGCCCTGGGGCATCGCCAGCAGCGGCCGGCCCTTCCTCTGGGCGCTCCGGCCGGGCCTCGTCCCCGGCGGGCCGCCGTCGCCGGAGCAGCCGCCCCTCCCCGACGGCTTCCGCGCCGCGGGGGTGCCGATGCTGTGCCGCCCGTGCTTCGACGACCAGATGGGGAACGCGAGGTACGTGGAGCGCGCGCGGCGGGTGGGCGTCGCGCTCGACGGCGAGCTCGAGATGGGCGAGGTGGAGGCGGCCATCGCGGCGCTGATGGGCGGTGGGGATCCCGGCGCCGGGATGCGGCGGAGGGCGGTAGAGCTGAAGAGCAGGGCGGCGGAGGGCTGCGTGGCCGAGGCCGGGTCGTCCTGCCTCAACGTCGACAAGCTGGTGAAGCACATCATGGCCCTGTAGGCGTTTGGTACAAGTGCGAGTGCGACCACGTGCCGCTGCTCTTGGAAACTGTTTCTTGTTCTATGGGAAAATAAACGGCTGCAGCTCTGAATAAGAAGAAAGATTTTCTTGGACCATGTGACTTTGGTTTTGTTGTCCCGTGTTTGCTGGAATATGTTTCAAGCTTAGGGAGAACAAGGTTTATCCTAGCCATAGATCTCGTATCGAGATTCGTGTCACGATGGGTAGGTCGACAAAACATGAGGTTGTAAGAGAATTATCAATCGTGTGCAAGAAAAATAAATGATCAAGTTAAGGTATGCAACACGCATAAAAACATGGAGTATGAAATCTTCTATCTCCCAATGTCAGTTTCATAGATATGGATACAGTGTATACCGAATTTTATCTACATGATATCCATTCCTTATTTCTTCTCATAAATTACTTCAATATCATCAATTGGCTATGCGGCATCTCATTTAATAGGATTGATTGAACCCCCTATATATTAATCTCCACTGGAAATGACCTTTGTCCTCTCTGCATATCTAGACAGCCTAAATTATTTGCTTCCAAAAAAGAATAAACAGACTAAATTTTAAATAAATTTATAAAGTCGAATTTAACTTTTGCTTTTTGGATAAAACTCTAGTTATTATGTCTAATACAACAAAGAATCACAAAATTTGATCAGGTATACCGAGCAGAAAAGGAGGTAGTAGTGGCATGACTCTTCTTGTTGAGAGCAGCAACAATTTATTACTTAGGTTTCAACCATATAGACATTGCAAATGCGATGTTCTCACCTTGGCCCTCATTACAAAATTTGTGAACATTATATAAAAAAAAAACTGGACATAGGGGGAAGACCTCCCCCAAGATAGTTGCGACGGGTCTCCTTAGGTTTCAACCATCTACATGTTGCAAATGCCATGTTCCCTCCCACCTTAGCCCTCATTACAAAACTTTTGAACATTATAAAAAGAAACTCGGCCATAGGGAAAAGACCTGGCCCAAGGTATTATTAGGAGTAGAAGAATTTGCTCGCTCCAGGACCAAGAAGAGACCCAGAAGGCTCCCTACGGCCTACGCTCCTGAAGAATTTCAACCATCTACATTTTTTTTAATGATGATCCAAGCCAAATCAGTGGGGAAATTTATTTCCATGTGCGATTGAACTGCACTGAAAGGTCCTCAACTATTAAGATACTGGATTGAGTTCCTATCGAATAATATAGTTCTAGTTCAAGTGGGAACACATTTGTTGAAGCAGAAATTTGGACGAGAAAACCAAATAAAAATAAGTTCCATTGTTTTGTGGAATAATTAAGTACAATATGGCTAAGAACAAAAAATTAGTACTCCCTACAAATTTTCCTAACTAAGAATTCCAAGCAGCATGAAGTTCACATAGAATGTTCCCCGTAAAAAATAGTCACAAAGAAAGTATGTGTCGCACCAACTTATCAATGGCAATCTCAGAGGACCCACCAGGTTTCAAGCAGTCTGCTACTTTCATCTTTAGCTCCATAGCTCTTTCCCTCATCTTTGCTCCCTCCCTTTCCTCCATGAGCTTCCTAATGCCTTCTCTATTTTGCCTCTTTCCAGCTCACCTTCAAGCTCAAACCCTACACCCCATGTTTTCTCCACATACCTCGTGTTCATCATCTGATCTGCGAACTGAGGCCTACATATCATTGGAACCCCCTCGCTGATGCTCTCTAATGTCGAGTTCCATCCATTGTGCGTCCAAAACCCACCCACTGCCCGGTGGGCCAGCACCTCCTGTTGCGGCGCCCACCGAATCACCTTGCCTCTACCCTCAACCGCAGCCCCAAAGCCATTTGGGAAACCTGGACCGTCCAAACCCCGCACCGAGTCTGGCCGAACCACCCATAGAAAAGGATGGCCACTGGTCGCCAAACCCCAAGCCACCTCCAAGAACTCATTGGGGTCCAATGAAGCCAAGCTCCCAAAGCTAACATACAGCACAGATTTTGGGGGCTGCTTGTCCAGCCACTTGATGCAATAATCGTAGTCCTCATCCAGTAAGCTACTAGCTGTGTTCTTAGAGGAGAGCTTGTGGAGAGGCCCTGGCGCAAGTACCATAGGGATGCGGAGCTCGTCGCGGATCCTCTCCAGCTCAGCTGCCTCCAGAGCATCAACTGTGTTGATCACTAGACCAGAGGAATTGTTCACTGCTTCCATGGCCCGAGCAAGTAAGTTGCGCATTTTTTCTTGGTCACTCCAGCTTGAGTAGAAGAGGTCCCTTACCCTCAGTGGCGGTAGCTCTTTCACCGGCATGTACATTTTTGACTCTAGAACAGAGCATAGATGGAGTTAGAATATGCACCAGAATGCTCAGTTCATGCTAACAAGGAAAGAAATATCACTGAAAAGTTCATTTGTTAAATTTGGAAATTTTCCTAAAAACTGATGTGTACAAAATTTACTTGTAGGATATGACATTTAGTTTGTCTCCTGTTTTTAGTTATAAGCATATTTGGAATTTTTTTAGGCGGATGCAAGTTTAATATTCATTTGACTATTCTAGCATTGAGCTTCCTAATGAATGGCCAAACAATTACTGTAGTAAAACAACTTGTGGCTAAAGCATAAAAATTGAAATGTACTCCCCAAGGTAATTAAGGTTTCAATCCAAGAGAGAACTACTACACATGCTCCATTGCTGTAGTTAAACTGACCTTGGGGTGGCAGGTAGCCCTTTTGGTGAAGCATCGGGTAGGCCATGAAGAATCCAAAGCAGGCCGCGCCTGCGGTGCGCAGCACCACCGTCTTGAGGCCGACCGCCGCGGCGGCCCTGGGCACGGCGAGGAGGTTAGCGTCGAAGACGATGCACGCGGCGGGGGGCTGCTCCTCGTCGGCGAGCACCGACTCGAGAACGCCCCGGAGGGCCGCCGACTCCTCCGCCTCCATGGCGGCGTTCATGGCGTCGAGGATGTCGATGGCGTCCCCGGACGCGGCGACGCCGGCGGGGACGCCGTCGGGCACGGGCACGAACCGGAACTCCGGGCGGCGCGCGGGGTGCAGCGCGTTGAAGTGCGTGTGGAGCACGGTGACGGCGAGCCCCCGCGCGTGGAGCGCGTCGGCCAGCTGCAGCATCGGGTTGATGTGGCCCTGGAACGGCAGCGGGAACACAAGGACGCGGCGCGGGCGTCGTGACCTCCGGCCGCCGGCGTCGCCGCCGCCGCCGGTGCGCGCTTCATGGACGCCGGCCATCGCCGTCGGATCGTCACGGCAGGCAGCACAGGTACAAGCAGGAGGAGCACGCAAGATTTAAAAACTAGTGAAACTTGGTTGGTTCTGCATTTCAGATGTCAGGGGTGAGGTTCTTTGTAGTTTTTGTTTGTCGACAATAGATAGACAAGTGGAGCTCATTAAGCTTGCGCTCGTTCTCCGGAAGATAACTACTTGTCTTATTGCAAAAGAACAAAAGAACACAAGCAAAAGGCTTGTTTGGATCAGCTATAAAGAACGTGGAATCCAGCTTTTAAAAGCTCTGGCTGATCTAAACATGCCGCTTTTGGTCTAGTTTTTTACTACACCGCAACTTTTACAATCCTATAGGCTACCCCCACCATAGCTTTTATCAATTTGTGCATTGGGACTTTTAAATGCTCTGGCGAATCCAACCAGACCAGTGCAACTTTTGATCCAGCTTTTACAATTCCACAAGATACAAGCTAGCTCCTGCAATCTCTAGCTGATCCAAACTGAACTAGAGACCAAAAAAATACAGAGTTAAGTTCAGTTATCTTTGCGCTTCGCTAGCTCAGGGCAGTCTCAACCCTCCACCTCATTTGATTTCTATAGCATTAAATATGTTACTAAGCTAAAGCTAGGGTGGTAAGAGACTTAATGAGAAAAGAAAGAAAAGAATCAATGCAAGAAACCATATCTACGCGAAAATCAAGAAAAAAGAAGAGATATGATTAGATAATAGTTTATTTTGAAGAAACTATGCATTAAAGATATAGTTTCTATGTACGGTATAAGTATAGAAACTCGCGGTAGTGTCTTGTCTTGGGTTGGAATTGGTTTATAGCACGCATCCAAGGGTCAAATGTGCTAATATGTAGCCTAGTGGTTACAAGAGCATCAGTACCACCTCAGGTCGTGGGTTCGACTCCTGATATGAGCGAATTTTCTAGGATTTAACAGCGTTGTGCTTTCAGTGGTAGGCGACGTTCCCGTCGATAGTGAAGCGCCTGTGGTGACTTTATCAATCTCGAGGATTTGCCGACTCAGTCTTCGAAGATGCTCATATAGGTAGGATTTGTGTACGTATGTTCATAGGGGTAAGTGTGCATGCTGTGTTCATAGAGGTGAGTGTGCATACGCTGTGAGTGTCTGAGTTGGAATGTAATCTAAATGAAAAATGCGCTAATGTAAAAAAGAGGAGCAAGGGAATTTATTTTTTCTATTTGTTCCCCAGCTCCACGTCAGCCGACGATATGTCTTGTGCTTAGCACGACACGAACGGCCCAGCCCATTGCCATCCGCGATATGGGCTGGGCCGTGACCTGGCCCGTCAGGGACGATGTATTTCGATATGGTTGCTGGCTACGCCCATTCTGTATTTGAGCCCATTGCCATCCGCGGTGTGGTTGCTGGCTGGCTGGCTGTTACTGCTAGTACGAACGTTGATGGATGGCAGAAGCATTTGCTACGCGATTGGCTTGCTCGGACAAGACTCTGCGTTTGTGCTGCAAGCTTGCTCTCGCTCCAATAATGTACTTTCTCTCCATAAAACAATAAAATAATACAACTCTCCTTGATGAGTCGAGTAATCAAATTTATACAAAATAGTAATAATATTTATATTAATAAATAAGTATCATTAGATTGATCGTGTAATATATTTTTATACTAAAACTATTTGGAGATATAAATATTTATAAATTTTTATAAATTTAATTAAATTTAATGAGACGAAGCCGTCATAGCAATGCTATACTTTCAGCAGAAAAACACGTGCAGATCATGCATGTAGTAGTAGTAGTAGTAGTAGGGAATTAAAAAAAAAAAGCGGTTGAAAAATCTTACGATGGTTCCACAGGTACAGCAGCCGGCGGTCGGATAATGCGAGCCGTGACGTCATCGGTGACGCGAGACGAGTTGCCGTTCGCGCGTAGCGGGCGCAGCATTATTTTCTCCAGGACAAATCTGTTGCGACGCAAATGGAGTACCCCACTACAGGTACAGGACACACATGAAGCTGCCTGCCTCCAATGATTCCAGTACATCATCTGTTCGCTAGTCCAACAGCCCAGCCTCTCTGCGGATCGAGCAGAAGCTCACTGGTCAGTGCCGCAGAACCGCCGCTCCCCGGCCGAGCACGCACACGGCACGCACGGCGATGGCCGGCGGCGTCCCCGGCCGGGAGGCTCGGCGCCGCGCGCTGGTGTTCCCGCTGCCGTTCCAGGGCCACATCGACCCGATGATGCACCTGGCCGGCGCGCTCCACGCCCGGGGCCTCGCAGTCACCGTGCTCCACACGCGATTCAACGCGCTGCGCCCCGCGCGCCACCCGGAGTTCCGCTTCGTCGAGGTCCCCGACGGCGTGCCCGCCGACGTCGCCGCGGCGGGCCGGATCATCGACGTTATCCTCGCCATGAACGCCGCCATGGAGGCGTCGCCGGCGGGCGTGCGGGCCGCCCTGGCGTCCGCGATGCTCGCGGGCGGCGAGGAGGAGCGGCGGCCCCGCGGCGCCGCCGCGTGCCTCTTCATCGACGGCAACCTCCTCGCCGTGCAGCGGGTCGCCGCCGCGCTCGGGCTGCCCACGCTGGTGCTGCGCACCGGGAGCGCCGCGTGCTTGAGGTGCTTCCTCGCCTACCCCATGCTCCATGAAAAAGGATTCCTGCCTCCCCAAGGTCAGTCGAGCATACTTCCCATACTTACTGGAGCAAGTGAGCAACTAGCCATGAGAGTTCAGTCAACCTATTTTAATCGTCAATTTGAAACATAATTAAGTTTTAAATTCTTCTAGCTAGTTGCCGCCGATTCTTACCACAGCAAGAATTTTGTGAATTTTCATTTTTCACTAAAGGACTCCAAAAATTTTTGGGAACGAAATCTCGACCAAATAAAGCATTCTCTGCATCAGTAACTTTTAGGACATTTTTTTCATACTAGTTATTTGATTGTTGAATTGTTGGGTTTACAATCTGAACTATCTTCTATCTATGTTCCTGTGCTTCAGAGTCAAACCTCTACACGCCGGTGCCGGAGCTGCCGCCGCTGCGGGTGAAGGACCTCTTCCTCTCGCCGGTCAGCAGCCACGAGAAGGTCCGCGAGGTCCTCGCCCGGATCACCGAGACCGTGCGGAACTCCTCGGGCGTCGTCATCAACACGTCCGAGGCTCTGGAGGCCGCCGAGATGGAGCGGCTTCGCGGCGAGCTCGCCGGCGACGGCCTCCCGCTGCTGCTCGCCGCCGGCCCCCTCCACAAGCTCTCCTCCCGGAGCGCCGGGAGCAGCCTGCTGGACCAGGACCGCAGCTGCATCGCGTGGCTGGACACCCGGCCCCCCGGATCCGTGCTGTACGTGAGCTTCGGGAGCCTGGCGGCCATGGATCCCGGCGAGTTCCTGGAGGTGGCCTGGGGCCTGGCAGACAGTGGCCACCCCTTCCTCTGGGTCGTCCGCCCCAAGCTCGTACGGGACTGTGACAGTGTGCAGCTACCTGATGGATTTGAGGATGCTGTCAAGGGTAGGGGCATGGTGATCCGGTGGGCCCCGCAGCAGGAGGTGCTGGCCCACCGGGCGGTGGGCGGGTTCTGGACCCACGGCGGGTGGAACTCGACGCTGGAGAGCGTCGGCGAGGGGGTGCCGATGATCTGCCGGCCGGACGCCGTGGACCAGATGATGAACGCGCGGTACGTGCAGGACGTCTGGGGTGTGGGGTTCGAGCTGGAAGGCGAGCTGGAGAGGGGGAGGATCAGGGATGCTGTGAGGAGGTTGATGGAGGGGGAGGAGGGAGCTGAGATGAGGGAGAGGGCGAAGGTGCTGAGGAGGAAAGTAGCAGACTGCTTGGAGAGCTCTGGGTCTTCTCAGATCGCCATGGACAAGTTGGTTAGCTACATATTATCTCTGTGAAATTCTGTTGTAGGTATGTGTTGGGTTAAACATTATTCCTGGAGATTAATGGCTGATATTCTTAGGCCTAAGGCTTTTAATCGTCGATGAACAATTCGTGTTGATTCTGATACTTTCTCTTTCTCTAGTAGCTGCTTGTAGCAGCTTCTGTTTTCCTTTGTTTTCTTTCAAATAAGTTCAACTTATTCCTGGAAAACTTAGAATATGTATCGTATTGTTAATATCTCAAAAATAATTTTGTGGTCCTGCTGCTGGTAGAAGGTCAATTCCTCATTGCTGTACTTGGTTTCCAACTGTTCATGGTGTGGTAAACATATTGCCATCTGATTCAACACTTTCTCTACTACACATTATAGTTTTGACTCCATCCATTTTAAATGTAAGATGTAGGTTTAGCCAAGTTACGTCTTAATCAAAATTTTCTAGCTTTAACCAAGTTTACTAAAAAAATTTAAGATTCTGCAATATCAAGATATATTTTATAATAATTTAATAAAAGTAATTAATTTAGTGTTGTAGGTGTTGGTGCATTATGTTTCTATAAACTTAATCGAATTAAGAAGTTTGACTTTAGACAAAAATAAAACATCTTGAATTTTGAAATGGGGAGTAACAAATTAGTAACTGGGTATTCATGCCACTCCATTCTTATGAGGTTGTTGGATGTGATGCGTCCTTATTTAATCTCTTCTGCTTGCTGTATGCTTCCTCCGTTCTAAAATGTAGTTCGTTTTAACTTTTCTACGTTCATAGATTAATTTAATATGCACCTAGACATATGCATAGCAGTCATGGGCAATACTGAGAAAAAAACAATTAATTGGCATTACAGTAGCGTTGACGCTGAATAAAAAAGAAATATACGATCTTTTTTCTTTCTTTTTTTCGGGAGGATATACGATCTCTTTCGAAGATCCGTCAACCGTTGCTCATTTCTACCTGTCTGGACTCTGGACACTGGCAGTCACCTTTGACCAGACCGTCTAGTTTCTTAACCAGATCCATGTGGCTGCTGCGAGAGCACGCATACACCCGTGGCTTTACGAAGCTTCCTCCAACCAAGCTCCGAGGAGGACTACTATATGGTCAACTAGCTGGTGAAATATCTGAGGCCACTGATGGATCATTCGTGCCACTGTTTATTATATATAGCAACTCCAAGCTTTCAAGCCAGCCAGCCGGCCGGCGATCGAGAATGGCCGGCGCCGGAGGAGGAGGCGCCCGCGTTTCTGAGGATCGAGAATGGCTTAGCGAACAGTGGCAAGCCGTTTCTGTGGGTCGCCCGACGCGGTCTTGTGCTTGGGGTGGAGAAGCAGGAGCTCCCGGAAGGGTTCGGCTCGGCGGTGGAGGGGAGGGGCAAGGTGATCGAGTGGGCACCGCAGCAGGAGGTGCTAGGGCGGCTTCTGGACTCACAACGGATGGAACTCCACGTTGGAGAGTATCTACGAGGGGGTGCCGATGCTGGCAAGGCTACCGGAAGGTACGTGGCGGATGCATGGAAGATTGGGGTTTTGCCGAAGCTGACGGAAGAAGACGAGGGAGCTGCGATGAGGGAAAGAGCGAAGGATTTGAAGGAGAAAGTGAGGAGGATGTGCCTTGAGCGTCGTGGGTCTTCTCAGCAGGCCGTTGATAAGTTGGTAGATCACATACTTTCTCTTCGAAAGTTTCCTTCTTCCTAGCGCCTCCATTTATCTCTGTTTCTCTGGCCTAAGAAACAAAATGTTTTGAAATTGAAATAAGACATCCTAGAAAATCATGGCTGCCTGCTTTTTAGTCAAAAATCTGTCAAATTTGCAGTATTCCGATTTAGGAAAAAGTACCACACTTTCCTAGAGTGGAAGCACGAATATGAACTATTATTGGGTTTCTGTTGAATAGTCAGAAATTTGACAGGGGATAACATAACTAAAACTTTTCACATGGCCAGGACTAAGCTATTCAGCTGATGACGCGTCACATGGCCACATCCCGTGCGCCTATGCTCATGATCCGGACCAATTCGGCATCACCATCTGCTGACCTCGCACTGCAACAACCACTCGCCGTCGATGATGGCCGGACAAGAGCACCACCGCCGCCGCGTCGTGCTCTTCCCGTTGCCGTTCCAGGGCCACATCAGCCCGATGCTCCACCTCGGCGCGCTCCTCCACGCGCGGGGCCTCGCCGTCACCGTCCTCCACACCGGCTTCAACGCCCCCGACCCCGCGCGCCACCCGGAGCTCGCCTTCGTCCCCATCCACGAGGCGTTCCCCGCCGAGGTCACCTCCCCCGGCGCCGACATCGCCAGGCAGCTCCTGGCCCTGAACGCCGCCTCCGAGGCGCCCTTCCGCGAGGCCCTCGCGTCGCTGCTGCGCCTGCGCGGCGGCGGCGGCCACCAGGCGGACGTCGCGTGCGCGGTGGTCGACGGGCAGTGCTACGCGGCTCTGCGCGCGGCGGCCCAGCTCGGCGTCCCCGCGCTAGCGCTCCGCACGGACAGCGCCGCCACGTTCCGCAGCTTGCTCGCGTACCCGCGGCTGCTCGACGCCGGCTACGTTCCCGTCACAGGCAAGTGGTACAGCAGAGTCCGGCGAGCTCGCACCGGATCATGGAATGCATGAACATGCCATTGATTTAGTTGCCATCTACCATTTCTGTCCTGCAGAGGAGAGGCTCGACGAGCCGGTGCCGGATCTCGAGCCGCTCCGCGCGCGAGACCTGATCCGCATCGACGGCAGCGACGCGGACGCGCTGCGCGGCCTCCTCGCCCGCGTCGCCGGCGCCGTCCTGGCCTCGGCGTCCGGCGTCGCCGTCAACACGTCCGAGGGGATCGAGGCGCCGGAGCTGGCCGCGATCCGGCACGAGCTCTGCCGCCCCGCCTTCGCCGTCGGGCCGCTGCACCTGCTGTCCGGGGCGCCGGCAGAGCAGACCCTCCGCGACCCCGACCGCGGCTGCCTGGCGTGGCTGGATGCGCGCCCGCCGCGCTCCGTGCTGTACGTGAGCCTGGGGAGCGTGGCCACCGTCGGCCGCGCCGCGTTCGAGGAGACGGCGTGGGGGCTGGCCGGCAGCGGCGTAACGTTCCTGTGGGTCGTCCGGCCCGGCTCGGTCACCGGCGCCGGCGACGAGGCTCCGCCGCCGTTGCCCGATGGGTTCAGCGAGGAGACGAGGGACAGGGGGAAGGTTGTAGCATGGGCTCCGCAGAGAGAGGTCCTGGCGCACGCGGCCATTGGCGCGTTCTGGACGCACTGCGGGTGGAACTCGACGCTGGAGAGCGTCTGCGAAGGGGTGCCCATGCTCGTGCAGCCGTGCTTCGCGGACCAGATGGCGAACGCGAGGTACGTGACGCACAAGTGGGGCGTCGGGATGGAGGTTGGGGAGGTGATTGAGAGGGGGAGGGTGGCGGAGGCGGTGGCGAAGCTGATGGTTGGGGAAGATGGAGCTCGGATGAGGGAGAGGGCACGCCATCTGCAGATGCAAGCAACTGCTGCTACTAGTTCGGCCATGGACAGTCTAGTACAGTACATATTGTCACTGTGAACTACAAACATGCGTTGCAAAATTTGCACTTGTCAAGAAACATGTAACTACCATAAGGCAGTCACGGCTGATGGGAGGATATGATTTCAGTAAGCCAATAAAGTCTGCCATATTGTCGATTTTTTTATTAAGAAAATAAATCCGGTCTCAGCCATCGGAGTTCCGAAGCTTACAACCGAGAGAAAGAAATGACCCCGCAGCATTTAAGCTGCCTACCAACTACAACAATTTGAAACTGACAGCAACAAAAAACAGGGAACAAAAGTCTAAAAACCAAAAGGACTAGCTCTTGATTCTCTTCATGAAGTTCCACCATGCTTTGCTAAAAACTTCCATGACTGTGATCTCCAATTTTTGACAGCCCTTCTTCAAGCTGTCTCTCTTCCTCTTTAGATAGGATTGACCAAATCTTGATCCAATACGTCCTCCAGAAGAGTACCTGCAAGAACGAGCACGATTACGCTACGCAAGTTTCCACTATCTCCTGCACTTCCTTCGCCCCATCACCTTGAAATGGCAAGCTCACCCCTCCTGGAACAGAAGCACACATGCTTGGCTGGACCTAGTTTCGGATGGTGACTGACCACCAAATTTGCAACTGACACTCTCTTGCTGTAGCATGCGGCGCCTCACATTTATCCATGAATTTATAACAAATATGTCTACTAATAAAATCACTACGACTAGATATCGTTTGCGAAAAATTTGCTTTTGTTCCATTTTCAATTGTGATGTTTGCTAGAGTAGCAAGCAGATCTCCATAAGGCTCCAAAGAATTGTCACGGCTGCTCGATTCAGATGATTCCTTATCGTTATGCATCACATGCCCACAGTTTACAGACAAAGACAATGGTCGTACTAATCGTATGGACAAGTGTGCATAACCAAATTCCGAATCACTAGTCTGTGACCTCCCCAGCAACAAATCTGCCGGCGGGCGGCAATGGCCGGACGAGAGCAGCACGGCGACGGCGTCCGCCGCCGCCGCGTCGTCCTCTTCTCCCTGCCGTTCCAGGGCCACCTCAACCCGATGCTCAAGCTCGCGGCGCTCCTCCGCGCGCGGGGCCTCGGCGTCACCGTCCTCCACACAGGCTTCAACGCCCCGGACCCCGCGCGCCACGCGGAGGTCGACTTCTTCCCCATCCACGAGACGCTCCCCGACGAGGCCACCTCCCCCGACTCCGACATCCTCAGGAAGCTGCTGGCTCTGAACGCCGCCTGCGAGGCGCCCTTCCGGGCGGCCCTCGCGTCGCTGCTGCGCGGCGGCGGCAGTGGCCACCGCCAGGACGTCGCGTGCGCGGTGGTCGACGGGCAGTGCTACGCGGCGATGGGCGCCGCCGCCCAGCTCGGCGTCCCCGCGCTCGCGCTCCGGACGGACAGCGCCGCCGCGTTCCGGAACATGCTCGCGTGCCCGCGGCTGCGCGACGCCGGCTACATTCCCATCAAAGGCAAGCAACCTTTTTTCACACTGGATCTTGAGTCGGTGTTCATGAGCTAGCTGCAAATGTTCCTGGCTCCAGCAGAGGAGCAGCTGGACGAGCCGGTGCCGGACCTCGAGCCGCTCCGCGTGCAAGACCTGATCCGCGTCGACGGCTGCGACACCGACGAGCTCTGCGGCTTCGTCGCCTCCGTCGCCGACGCCGTCCGAGCCTCGGTGTCCGGCATCGTGATCAACACATTCGAGGCGATCGAGGCGTCGGAGCTAGCCAAGATCCAGCGCGAGCTGTCCCTACCGGCGTTCGCCGTCGGGCCGCTGCACTTGCTCTTCCAGACACCGCCGGCGGAGCAAAGCCTCCACGAGCCCGACCATGGCTGCCTGGCATGGCTGGACGCGCACCCGCCGCGCTCCGTGCTGTACGTGAGCCTCGGGAGCCTGGCCTGCGTCGACCGTGGCGCGTTCGAGGAGATGGCGTGGGGGCTGGCCGGCAGCGGCGTGCCGTTCCTGTGGGTCGCCCGGCCGGGCTCGGTCAGCGGCGCCGGCGACGAGGCTCCACCATTGCCGGATGGTTTCGAGGAGGAGATAAGGGGCAGAGGGAAGATTGTCAAATGGGCTCCGCAAAGGGAGGTCTTGGCTCACGAAGCGATTTGTGCGTTCTGGACGCACTGTGGGTGGAACTCGACATTGGAGAGCATCTGCGAAGGGGTGCCCATGCTTGTGCAGCCGTGCTTCGCGGACCAGATGGTCACTGCAAGGTACGTGACGCACGAGTGGGGTGTCGGGCTAGAGGTTGGGGAGGTGCTCGAGAGGGGAACGGTGTCCAAGGCGGTGACGGAAGTCATGGCTGGTGAAGATGGAGCTCAGATGAGGGAGAGGGCACACCGTCTGCAGATGCAAGCGTCTGCTGCTACGAGTTCGGCCATGGACAGTCTAGTCCGGTTCATTTTGTCCCTGTGAACTGCGGACATGTCTGAAATCTGAATGATTCAGGCATGAATGGTAACTTGAGAGGTAACCTTATGTTTGCTAATTTGTCGAGCAATGCGATGTGTTGCTGCCTCATGCAAACAAACTTAATGCCAGTCTCACCAAATGAAATACTTCCATGTACGGAAGAATCCAAGAACAGATCAACATGAACCGTTCATTGCTCGAAATTATCTTCTCTGTCGTTTGTGTTAATTGAAGCGTAGTTATAATTACATTTCTGATCAGGACAACAACCAGAACAAAAATTCAGATTAGGATTTACAGGCCATGCTCAAGAACTATTGGACATTTCATTTCTAGAACAAGAACAGCAGCATTGACAAATAACATGTTGCAGGAAACATCAAATATATTAAGATTGTCAGACAAAATCAGGTTTCTTTCTTAAAAGATAATTAAACTTGCTATTCCTGTCAAACTCATGCACAATCAGTGCGGCAGATGAGAGATTGAGGTCCAAAGTTCAGAATTCCATTTGCTCTGCATCTTTGACTCTTTGTCAAAAGCACCTGTAAGTTCACATTATCACTGAAAGATTTTTGATAATTCCGTTATTTCTGTTTAATCTGTGGAGCCTGATAAAATTAGATTATCACAAAAAATATCAGTATTTTGAATTCAGCCGGCTAACGAGGCCTAACCCATAAGCATGTGAGCATACTATTTAGCACACCAATAAACGGATAAGGGCATGTGGCCATCCTCTAACCCTGATCCATTCATTTACATTACTTTCGCTCCATCGATCCATCCCTCGACATCCTAGCTAGAGCCATTAGTGACGCCACACCTGGTTACCGGTCAATCACACATATTTTTCGACATTGTTATGTATAGATTTTTATGTTATATGATTTGGAGAGAATATATGCCCATTTCTGTGCAAAATGATAGTTTTTTTCCTAAATCTTGTTCGGCATGTTTTCTCTATCAACCAGTGTTCACCTAAATGCTAGTCGTTCGGTCACCCCTCGAGTAGCGAGTAGGCCGTGTACACGTCGTGTAAACTGTGTATACACATGCTACACGGTTTGTACGGTAGAAATAAAATTCATATATTTATGCAAGTGAAATTCTAAAAACTAATATTTTATCAACCAAACATTATATATTACCAAGCTTAATTGTTAAATAGACCAAATATGTAATCATATGCTCCTTATCAATTGATCATTCTTATGTTACGTGACAAATCACAATTTACAAATAACAAATGTCATACCGTTTAAAAAATAAGGCATAGTTGATACTTCTCTGTACCCTACCCTAAACGTTGTTTTAAATGGTATACTCGTCGTGTAAAACCGTGTAGTTGCCTTTTTTACACTGTGTAGGCCGTGTAGTCCTGTTTTTTTATCGTGTAAACGGTTGGACCGTGTAATCACCGTTTAGACCCTAAACTGCACGATAGCTTGTCGAGTAGCGTATACACGGCGTGTACACGGGCTACACTGCCGTTTATCACCAACCTCTGATAGAATTCAGAGAGTAGTTTCTTAAGTATTGATCCTCACATTAGTTGGTTAGGTCCATCCCATTTTCAACAAGGACCTTCTTCGTTGATGAACCTCAATACTGAGTATATAGGTCTTGTGATGGCAAAGATGTTCTCAACCTCATTCAAAAAGTTTTCATCATTGATTCTATCAACAATGACCCTTGTTTGTTGCTGGTGATCACTGTTGCAGCTTTTCACCCAATCTTTCCGTTGTGCTTGGTTACCACAGTGGTGGCAAGTCCTCCTCTCACTGTAACGAGGCTTTCCAGTAAAATGTAATGCATAGAAAATCGAGTTTTTGCCACTTTCAGTAGGTCCAAACGAGAATTTATTTTCTAACCATATGTGTACAATTGGGATGGCTCCGGAAAAAAGTTGAGAATAGCTTTACTTGCGCTGTAAGTATCAAGCATCCATGAAAATCTGTTTGCAAAATCCTTGAATATGAGATTCAAGGTGTGAACTACACATAGGCTCCAAAAGATGTGCTTATGCACCTAGAAAGGGTTGGATAAAGCCATTCATTAAGACTTAGATAAAGACATTTACTAAGGATGAGGTTGGCAAGGCTCATTCTTTATATAATATTTTCTTCTCATCCTCTCTTGAAGATTAGGATGGTAGTCATCAACTTGAGGTTGGCAAAGCCCATTCTCCAAATATTTTGTTCTCACCCTCTTGAAGATTAGGATGATAATCATCAATTTTTTTCCTTAATACTGGATCATATTTAATCTCCTCTTTCCGGTTGATATCATCCAAACATGAATTCTTGGCATTGTTGTCACTATCCACCTCTCTTTTCTCTTGAAAATCGTTCCATCAATTAACCTACATCAGTACATGTTTAAAAAAGATGTAAATATGTACTGAATTTACTGTTTGCTAGTTTCTTAGTTTAAGAATCAGCAATAAAAATTTAAAAGGCAAAGAGATCAGATGACATGACATACATCCAAGTAGCACCTTCAAGGCTTTAACTCTAAATTTTATTCTGACTTGCAATCACTCCAGATCTCCAATCCTCTAATTTGTAAATTGTAACCAATAACTCTATGATAGTTCCATATGAATAACAAAAACTCAACTAGGGTTTTAAAGTTTCATCTTTGTTTATGATAATCTAGATTAATTGACAAACAGATAGACAAATTGAAGAAGCGTTAAGCATCTAGTTCCAATCTTGATGCTTGCTGAGATTAGTGGTCAGGCCTTGTGCGGTAGGGGCGAAGCAGGCAACCAGCGAATGATTATCAACTCGTTCACTTGACGAAACCAGCGACCAGCGAGGGGGCGAGCGACGGCGGAGGTCGGAGGCCATAGCTGCGGTCTGCGGCTTGCCGTCCTTCGCGTGGCCTGCGAGGCGGTGATTGGAGATTGGCCAGAGTGAGCGCAGCTGTGAAGTGTGAGATAGGAGGGAGGCGGAATGGCGGAACAAGGCGAACGCGAATACGACGAGTCGCCATACTCGTATGCGAAAAATTGATGCCGTTAGGACTTTCCAGGCTGCTGCTGCTGGGCTGCCAAGCCTGTGTGAGGTGCATATAAGGCCGAAATCTAGGGGCAATAACTGAATTTTTTTTTGTGGGGGAGGGCGTTTGCAGGTGCACCCACAGGCTTCTACTAGGCTTCGCCCCTGCATGTTTGGTGTGGAGTGTGTTGAGCAAATTGGAGGAACATCAAAGGAATCAATCTGTATGTGAATCTGAATATGTATTTTAAAAATTTGAGGATCTGGATGACATCCTAAGCCAAATTCAAGGTCTGGTGGTGTATTTTACTCTTCTCAGATGTTATGAAGATGGTCTGAATAGGGATGTCAACGGGTCGGGTAATATGTATGCAAGTAGAGCAAATATCTGCCAGCCCGAAAGTCTAATTTCTATCTGTACCCGCGAAGCTAATCGGGTAGAATTTCTTACCCGTACCCATAACCGACGGGTACCTGTCGGCTCTACTCATAATAACGCAAATAGCACGAGAATTATCATCACGATCATATAATCAAGTACTCTCTCCGTCCCATGAAGCATGCAATTTTAGTTTTTTTAGACAGATTAGTGGTTGCATAAAAAGACTCTCATATCCTCATTTGTTTGCCACATGCGGTTAGTTTTGACATGCAAAACAAATCTAACAACTTAATTAGGTAGGTAGTTGGGATCCAATTTCTAGAATTGCACTCTTTGTAGGATTTTTTCAAACGCAGAATTGCACTTTTCATGGGACGGAGGGAGTATAGTTTATTTGAATATAAAACCATACAAGTTAACTTATACTAGTAGTAAAGAAAGAGAACTAAACATTCCATCCTACATTGTTTTATCTTCTCTTAAGGATCTACTTCGTAGTTCAGTAGTTGTATGTAAGCAAATACATTCAATATTGGATCAAGTATTCCATCTTACCAGCAACAAACAATGACAAGATACAGCGCTAGCAAATAATTAAATAAAATCTCACTTCTTATTCACAGTTCATATTAATTTTCTATAGTTCACATAATTACATTAGAACGAGACATAAACATAACAATAATATATATTTTCTAGGTCACAAAACTTATACTCCGGGTACCTATAAACATAAACATAATATACATCACAGGTAAGATTGAATACCTGTACCCAACCCATCTTATTTCGGGTAGCCGACCCGACCATGCCCACGGGTGAGATTTGGTACCTATACCTTCGCCCATCAGGTAAACCTGCGAGTACCCACGCACTAGTGTAGGATTGCATCTCTATGTCTGAATAATTTTCTTTTAGAAGATTAATTGTGCATCTTTTATATGGAAGGAGGATATGGTTTTCTATGGTAAGTCAAACCTGGAAAACAACCGCAGGTCCTGCTGTGGGAAAAAAATTCTAGGAACTGGAAATTTAGGGGTTAGATAGTTGGATGTTTCACTTCAAGAGAAGGACAGTAATATCAAATTTTGGTTTCTAGAACAGAGATTCAGGATCTTCGGAAAACAGGACAAGGCTTGATTTCATTCAACAAGGAAAATTAACAAGTTAATCCACATTCATAGCACAAACTCATCCAACACAATTCCACCTGCCAGATGACACAACGGCAAGCCAAGTCCCAAATTCCGCATGCTCTGTTTCTCGATTTGAAGCTCCTGGTCATGATGTGTCGAGATCAGAATTTCAGACGACAACTCTGCATTTGGAGAGCTTCAATATCAAAAGGACACGGCCGATCAGACTTTCTGTGACGACATGAGGCCTCTGAGGTCGCAGGTGAGCTTCTCCGACGAGATCGGCTCGCTGCCGTGAGGGTCCTCCACGGTGGACTTGTCAAGCGACATGTAAGGCCTGCATTCAACAGCACAAGGCTCACATCGTAGTCCTATTCAACCAACAAGATTCCCAATGGAATGGAAGGCAGGAGAAGCGGATGTAGGTGTCCCTGACCTCGCGGCTTCGGTGACGTCCTCCGGCGACAACTCCGGGAGGAGCCCCTCGAGCATCCGCATCATCTGTGCCCGCAAGTCCTTCGTCTCCCGGCAGCTGACAAGCCCACGCCTCCACGTGAACTCGATCCGGCCCGACGCGACGCTCCCCGGCCTGCCGACATCGATGTGCACGCGCTCCGCGAACTGGTCGCTCCATGTCAGGCGGCGCAGCCGCGCCGCCCGCAAGGTGAACGACCGGTAGTCCGCGGCGGCGTACCCCGCCGCGCAGTTCACGTCGAGCTCCGGGGCATCGACGACGGTGATGCAGCCGGCGCCGTAGGCCTCGTCACGGCCCAGTTATTTGTGATTTGTGATTGTGCTTCAAGCAAAAATATGGATGTGCCAGTCACGGCCCAGTTATTTACCACGAGTGTCATGGAACGGCCCAGCCCGGTTCGTTACCCGTGCCATGACAAAGCCAAACCCAGCCCAAGGCCGGGCTGGGCCGCGCTGCCCGTTGGGCCATCAATATCAATTATCATAGGACTGGACTCAAAGAGCGTCGTCATTTCCTCAAAAAAAAAAAAAGATTATCGTCACAGAATCAGAAGCGGACCGTAGAGAATGTCATCAGATTGAATCATTAGTTTCAGGTTTCTGATATCTAGAAACACCCTAATTTTTCTGGAACTTTGCAGTTTGCACAAAATAACAAGTTAACAAGAGTGCATAACTGCAGATGCAGTACACGTTAGATTGCACCTAAACAACTAGTAGTAATGCATACAGCAACTACAGAACGAGAAGTAGCATAAGATGCAATAAAAAACAATACTCAGTAGTATTATCTAGCTAGTGAGCATTGCATAGAGCCTATCCTAGATGTTCAGGAAGCCACATCTATACGATCCCTAGTCCCAAGATACAAATCAGTCAGCCATCGTAATGCTGGGGTCCCTGGTAGAGGGAAGCAACAAAACAAAGCAAAGGTTAAGTCCCGTCTTGGTGCTTTCAGTTCTTCGTCAGTTCTAGGTAATCTTTCCATTGGCTTCCTGTAATTTTCTTCCACTTCCAGCATCTTCTTCCAAAGCGCGTCTGGATCCTAAGCCTTTAGAGTTCAGCCTCTTGAGCTTGCCTGAGACACCTTAGCACCCGCAGGGCAAATCGGATATGTAATTATTGGAATAATTGTTGGAAACTCAAATGATGGAGCCTTTCCACAAAGCTCACTGGTAAAGAGCACACGTCCATAAGTTCACTGGTCTGGACCGATGACTTCGGCAGAGCCACCATCTTTGGGAGTATGAGTCGGTATGGATATATCTGTGAGGCTTGGTTCCGCCATGTTTGGTCGCTTCTGCCTCTGTTTCATGACGATTAACATAATCAAGGGAAACCCTAGGTGAAAACAAAGGATCTATCCAAGCTTACCTCTTCCTCATGTATCCGTGCGTAACTCTTTGATCCAGTTCTATGATGCCTATCACGAGGATGTTGTTCTTGAGAAACTTTACATCGAGCACTTGCAGCCTATAAAACAACAACAGTTAAGCAAATAATCCAAACATATTGTCAAGATTCAAATATTCCTAATCAGCTTTTATGTTGGCGACAAATTCAATAGAATGTTCAACGCTACCTTGGCCTTCTCAGTGCCCCAATATGCCACAAGGAGTTTCCATTGTTCTTCTGGGACACGGAAATCTCGATCGGCAAGACGTTCCTCATCTGTCTCATGGACATCATATCGTTCATGTTTTAAGACAACTTTCCAGTCCTTCCACTTTTTTCCCAAAGCATTCATAGACCAGATTTGACCAATTGGAGGGAGCACAAACTTGAGCTGCACCAACCATCAGAGGATGGGAAAATAACGAATTAAAGATCCACTGGAAGACATATATCATATTTTCAAGGGTAATAAAGGCACAGTTTACTTACATTAACCAAATGCATAATTGCTTTCTTGTTTTTCTCCGGAAAATACCTCCAATCTGTATACGTCAGAGGTGCCACTGTTCCATCACGTGCGATTTGTCCCAGAAAGCTACTCAACGTGCCTGCTTCGTCTCCGATAGGTTGGCCTAGATCATTGAAGGACACTCGAATCCTTAGACCCTCAGGCATGGTCCAGACTTTAAGGCAGAGTGTAGGACCACGGCCGCCGCGTTTTCTCTTTTCCTTGCCACCTGCAAAAACCAATAATGAACTGAACAACTGAGAAGATAATCTCTGAATTTTTACTCACATGTCACAACTTTTTATATCTACATAAAAATATCATCAGTTTCTTTTAGAGTCAGCTCATCATGCATTAAGATATTAAACAGCCAACTCACAAGAAAAATGTAATACTCCTTACCAGCATGCCCGAAATTAGGATTCCTTTCAAGAGCTCTTCTAACCTCTGGAGGGCATGTTTTACTGTAATAACATGCAAAACTTTCAGGATCAGACATATCAGGAATTGAAGCTGACTGTGTTGTAGCATGCAGATCGTCGGCCTCATTGGATCTTCTATGAGGCATGTTGTGCTGAGGCAATGAACTAGAGGAAATATCATTGCTGACTCCGTCAATGTCTTGAGAATCAGATATAGTTTGACTTGGAGAAACAGCCTCATTTTCCTCAGATTCGTTTGTAGGAGATTCGTAGTATGCAGTGGCTGCTGATTGTTTGGCCAAACGCTTACTACGCCTATGACCAAACCCTTTATTTGAAGATGTCAAATCCCTCTTTGCGCTCTTATGAGCCAATCTTGCAGTCACCTGGCCCATGTCAGCTTCATCCTGCTCAACCTGAATATTATCATTGGAGTGTTCTGGGTCGTGTTCAGTAGGACTAAGTAGTTTAGGAGGTCTGGTCTTTTCATGTCTATCCCGTGTGATCTGTTTCGGTGTTTGAGCCTGCCTCTTCTCCACACTTACAGCCTTGGGGCCAGTAGCAGTACCAGTTACCTGATTGGTGTGCCTTACAACAGTTTTCTCCTTAACCAGCTCAACGTGCCCCAGACCTCTGTGAATTGCATGACTAGCAGACCCATTTTGTGCCTCCCTGACATGAATTGTATGGTCTGAAGGATGTTCTGCATGAACTGAATGATGGGATTGCTGCGCATGTGCCTGACATGTGACATGATTCAAAGTTTCCAGTTGTCTCCCCTTTGCACCAACAGATCTAGCAGCAACCGGGAATCCATTCCTATGGCAGGGCATTTCATTAATCTCATTTGACATTTCAGTATCTATATCATCACTATCAGTGCCAGCATCAGGAAACTCCACAAATGCCTGCGTATTTTGACGTATGGCCTGTGATCGCTCTAAATGGCGCAGTTGATTATTTGGATGCCCTTGAATATGTCCCACACCAACTGTAGAATCAGGATAGTCTTGCCGTCCCTGCATTGCAGTAAAAGCAAACCAAAATTAAGAAGCACAGTGTCTCAGAAAAGAGGTCGGTTATTTTCGATTTTCACACTCTCTGATGCAAACATCAACTATGTTTGCTTAACATGATGTTCTAGCAATAATGGTAGACAGAAGTATTTAGCATGAAAATCCAGTGACTAGATTTTAGTTAATCAGTCAAACAACATAGTTTTACATATATTGACGGAAACATTAAAAATGACTACAGGATCATCTTGTTTATCTTTTCACTCTCCTCAAACTGAGAACATTGCCAGTACAGAGCAAGTTCTAATATTGGGGCTAAAAACCTGTTGCAGTTCATGAATCTAGACTCTAAGCTTCTTATTACGAAATGCAAAGTACCTTTTTAAAAAAATATACCTTGACTATTGGTGATACTATTTACAGCCCTGGGATACAATTTCGGGTATTGCACTGAATGTTATGGAGGATGTTCATCATTGGAAGTTTGAATCTTCAGGGGTTTTCTCCACTAAATCTGCCTACAGAGCTTTCTTCATTGGGTCCACTGCCTTTGAACCATGGAAGAGATTGTGGAAGTCCTGGACTCCGGGAAAATGCAAAACTTTTATCTGGTTAGCCATCCGAAATCGCTGCTGGACAGCTGATCAGTTGCAAAAAAGAGGAATCCCTCACCCTGACCACTGCCCCCTTTGTGACCAAGAAGAAGAAACGGTACAGCACATCCTCACATCTTGTGTGTTTGCCAGACAATTCTGGTTTGCCGTCCTGCAGCCCCTGAACCTGGTCGCGCTGATTCCTAACCGAAGAACTATCTCTCTGGTTTATTGGTGGAAGAGGGCCTGGAGGAAATTACCAAAGCAGCACAAAAAAGGCTTTAATTCTCTGGTCATGCTTGGCGCTTGGATCCTCTGGAAGCACCGAAATGCTTGTGTCTTTGATGAATCGGCTCCTTGCCTCCAAGTTGCCCTGCAGGCTTTTAGGGATGAGCTGCATCTCTGGCAAGTTGCAGGTGCCAAGGGGCTTAGGGCCCTCGGTGTAGGCCTGGTGGCTTAGTTGCACCAGTAGGGTGCTGATTGTGGTCAGGTCCCATCTTTTTATACATTTGTAAGAGTCTTTTTTAGTGTGTTTTTCTACCGTCCCCCATTCTGGTCCAAGGTGGGGGTTTGGTTTTTGTAATTGGACCAATTCACTCTTCTTGATACAAAGATAAGCAGCTCTCCTGCATGTTCGAGAAAAAAAAAACTATTGGTGATACTGCATTTCCCTACGCCCCCTAGTATCTCAATAGGAGATAGCAGGCTAGGTCCATTTGGCAATTTTTTTCCGCCCAATTTTTGCAACAGCACAAACGCAGGAGCTGCTCCTACGTTTCTGAATTTCCCGAGTAGCACAAAATTAGAGCTGGGAAGGCTACAGACCAACAATCTAAGATTACCGATCTTATTTGGACGAGATAGCAAGTGCAAGCACAGTAGCGTAGCTAATCGAGAGAGATCCCGCGGGGAGGAGGAAGCCTGAAGCACAGGGCGGCAGGAACGAGACACTTGCGCGCGTACCTCCAGGGCCCGGAAGACCGGCGGCAGCGAGACCGGCACGAGCGGCGCGGCGGCGGCGGACAGGAGGTACCGGCGGAGGCGCGCGGGGTCGACGGCGAGCTCGGCGCCGCAGACTGGGCAGCCGCAGCGCGCGAGCCCCGGCGGCACGCCGAGCATCGCCCCGCAGGACCCGCACGGCAGCCTCGCGCCCGCGGGAGCGGGGCCTTCCGGCTCGGAAGGGGGCAGGGGCAGCGCGCGGCGGCGCCTCGGCGGCGGCGGCGGCGGCATGAGCTCCGGCGGGAGCGCCTGCGGCGTGGCGCAGTCCGGGCAGGCGAACTCCGCCAGCCCGCGCTCCACCTCCAGCGTCTCCCCGCACCCGGCGCACCGCACCTCCAGGAAGTCCTCCGCCTCCCCCGCGGCCGACGGCGGCGGGGGCGCCATCCCCGGCCTCGGGGAGCGGGCGGGTGGGATAGGGTTTACTCGCGGCGGTTCGCGGGGGGATGCGGAACGGGTGGGGTGGGGTGGGAGCGGGCAGGCGCATCCGCGGCTGTTGCTGCAAGTGGGCCCGGCGCACCGCCTCGCGACTCCGGGTCCGCTCCCGGATTTTTTTTTTGTGGCGATACGGCCGCGTTTCCGGTTTCTTTTTTTCCCGCCGGTTGGGGGAAGACCGCCTGTGTTCTCGACTCCGACTCGGCGTCTGCTCACCTCCTTTTCCGACGCCGAATCGGACTGCTCGCCTGAAGAAGCCCCCAATAAAACGGGAAGCAGAGACGCCGTCCTCCAACAAATCAAACCAAATCGACCGACAACAGAAAGAGAGAACTCACCTGCCGGAATAGAAAGAAACCATGAAGCGAATCACGCTGTCGAAGCTGCCTTTGCTCGCGATCTTCCTTCTCGCCGCCTGCCTGCTGCTCCTGCCCTTGGCCGCCGCCGCGGCCACCGCCGTAGCCAAGGCCATCGACGCCAGCAAGACCCAGCGGCTGGAGCTGCCCGGCGACACGACGGCGATCGGCCCCGAGAGCGTCGCGTTCGACGGCCACGGCGCCGGGCCCTACGTCAGCGTCTCGGACGGCCGCGTCCTCAAGTACGACGGCGGCAGCTGGAAGACCTTCTCCTACAGTCCGAGCTACACCAAGAACAGCTGCGGCGCGTTCTCCGAGCTCCCGCCGGTCGCCAGGGAGAGCTCGTGCGGCCGACCGCTCGGCTTGAGGTTTCATCTGGACTCCGGGAACCTCTACATCGCCGACGCCTACATGGGCCTGATGCGTGTCGGACCGAACGGCGGGGAGGCGACGGTGCTGGCCACGGAGGCCGGCGGCGCGCCGCTGCGCTTCACGAACGGCGTGGACGCCGACCAGGTCACCGGTGACGTCTACTTCACCGACAGCAGCACGACGTACACGCGGGCGCAGCATCAGATGGTCACCGCGACCGGAGACTCGACCGGACGCATCATGAAATACGACCCGCGGACGGATCAAGTCACCGTGCTCCAGTCCGGCGTGACGTACCCCAACGGCATCGCCATTAGTGCCGATAGGACCCACCTTGTCGTCGCGCTTACGGGACCGTGCAAGCTAATGAGGTACTGGATCCGAGGGCCAAAGGCCAACACGTCCGAGCCGTTTGCTGATCTGCCGGGATACCCGGACAATGTGAGGCCCGACGGGAAGGGAGGTTACTGGGTGGCGCTGCATCGGGAGAAGTACGAGCTTCCGTTTGGTTTGGACAGGCACTTGCTTGCCATTAGGATTGGCGTCGAAGGTGAAGAGCTGCAAGAGATGAAGGGACACAAGAACGTGAGGCCGACCGAAGCGGTGGAGAGGGAGGATGGCAAAATATATCTTGGATCCGTAGAGTTATCGTATGTCGGCATTGTTAGCACATAGAAGCCCAGATAGGTTTAAGATATAGTATTTGATCTTTAAATATACTCATCAGTAGTATTTTTGTATATCTTTTTTATTGATCTTTGTTAATAAAAAGTTTTCTGTTCTATGAATTATAGATGTTGAATTTACGGACGATCCGAGTCTGAATTGAAATGTTTGGCCTCGTTGACGGGTTGATGAGAAGCCTGCCGTTTAGCCGAGTTCCACGCGGACTGTGTGCCCACCGAAACCGTGTGCAAGCCTCGCTGCACAAGTTTATTTACAAAATTGACTACTTCTGTCAATCTAATTCACACTAGACCCTACAAATAGTTGTTCTTCCAAAAACCGCTGCGAACATACACATCCAAACTAAGCTCGATTCAGAACACGGATTTTCCGGTGAGGCTTCCCCCGTTTTTTTGAAATTCCAGTGAAATTCGGCACCTTCCTCTTTCAAAGGGATACAACATTTTTGTTTTGAACAGAAAGTAAGACCAAGAGCATTTGGTGTAATAAAATGACATGCAATTTTAGCAAAGTATATCAAAATCTTGAAAGGTAACTTGTTGGCGTTTGGTGTTTTTCTCTTGTCGCAAAAGCTATTTGTTTATTTTGACTCGTCACATTGCTTTTTTCGCAAACACACATGATACATGTGCCGTTACAATCTGCTTTGGCGGCACTTGATCAGCAACACTATATAACATTGCTTATTATTGGTGTCATTCAGCATGATGGAGTCAACCTCTTGTCCCTTCTGTTTATGATTGAAATCAATACTGTGGATCTCCCCAGTTCTTTGTCTTATGAAAACAGAATCACTGAAATGCGTAAGCTGGGTTTTTTTCAGCTCGTAGCTCTATTCTTTTCTCTAATTTGCGCACCTTTTGGCTTATATTTTTCATCTACGATGATCGTCGATGACAATTACATGTAAACTTTGTTAAGATTAAATCTCACGATTTATCGGGGCTATTTCTTAAACGAGAGCCCACATGATCTTCGACCATGCCGTCAAGGACATGGACGGCATCGTGGCGAGAAATTTCGATATTTAACACTCAATTAGCGCGCCTCACTGGATTTGACATCTAGTTCATATGCCTTTTAAAATTTGACACCGTGAACGTGAACGTGAATTCTTTCAATTTGGGAGTTTCTCTCCTCTTTTCTTCAGTTTCTTTGTTTTCCTTTCCTTTTCTTTTTTCCAGCCCAAGTGCGAGATACATTTGCCCCTCTCTCTAATCCATCTATCTCGGCCAGCTGCTGCAGCTCCGCCGTTGTCCGCAGCATGCGGCGGTTTAGCTTGTGGCTGTGAGAGTTCCATGCTCGCTATGGCTCAGGGTGCCACCAATCTCTCCAGCATGAGCTCGAGGAGGAGAATGCTTAGGCCTACCTCCAGCGTCACCACTCCTACAAACCTCAAGGAAGAAGATGAGGCGGTCGCGTCCTTGGCTGCGCAAAACAAGGACGGCAGCGGTGGGAGAATTTTCTGAGCGAACACATAAGCTACCTATCTCGTTTGTCCCATGTTGTAAGCCGTGCATATGGTCAAGACAGGAATTGTGCTTTGCTCATTTGCTCTAGACCAAGTTTCATGCTAGCGTGAGCATGGAAGTCGGCAAGGAGCTGAGAGATTTTAATGGGAATTGAACTTGGACTTTGATGCTGAAGGGCTTGAATTTTGTGAGTGCCAGCTCGGTGAATAAAGGAGCAGCGGGCGGGCTTGGATTTTGATGTTGACGAGATTCTGATGCTGGACCAAATGAATCAGCAGACTAGCTGCGGCTTCCAAGGAGAAGAGCTTGGAGGAGGTGGTCAAGAGGGAGGGCGACAACAGAGGGTACTGTGGCGATGGCGGCGGCGAAGCAGAGATGAGGAGGAGCGACGCATCTGGACGGGAGGACGAAGGGATAAGACAGGGGCAAAATTATCCTCTCATATGGGATTGCAAGGAAAAAAAGAAAAAGAAAAGAAAAAATTATGAGACAAACCCTCTGGAAAGAATTCGTGTTCCCGGTGTTAAATTTTAAAAAATATACGAATTGGATGTCAAATCCAGTGAGACGCACGAAATAAGTGTCAAATATCAAAATTATTCCACGTGGCCGCCATGATCACTGGCAACTCTAGATGACTGGATACACCGAGTACCTCTGCCGGGTGGTGCACGACCCTCTACGGGAATGGTGGTCTCTCTCGCTGATGTAACATGACCTCCCTCTTTATTTCTTCTCCCTCACCCTTATCAAATCCACCAAGAGGTGTGCCTGCCTCCCAGCGACTTATTCACAATAAATACAATATTTAAGCGAGCGACTCACCCATTGGTTTGTCAAAAAAATATTGATAACTCCGTTTGTAATAACTATATAACACCATTAATTTTTTATTCAATTGAATTTTATTTATATTTTCCTATAAATATATATATGCAGATAGATAATTCTACAAGTTCAAATTTAGAATATTTTATGAAAAATCTAGTTGTAATATATATTTTATTTAACTAATTGAGTAAATAAATATTATTGGTTAAAATTTAAGGAAAAAATCCAAGGGTGTCATATATTTGGACTCAAGATATTAGATTTTTTATGAACGTGACATAGGTAATCTACTCTAAAGGTTGTCTACAACTCCGTCGATAGGTGAATGCTCCGGATTATTTAACTATTTATCATTTTACGGATGACGCCTTTTTAAAAGATATCCTTATTTTGACGCCTATAGATGCGTCACTCCTTGCGCAAGACTAACTATTTATTAAACTTTTTATGACTTGGCACACTAAGTCAGCTGGCTAGCGTGGAGAGCACACGCGAAAAGTCTCTAATGACCTTGCTTTAACCGAGTACACAGTGCTCTCTCTCCTTCTATCTGCATGACCGGTGGGACCCACACATCTTGTTCTACTTCCATCTTCTTCCATAATGCCTCGTCGGCGAGGAGCCGGGATCGCCGTTGCAGCAGTCAGGCGGCGAGCAGGCCTGAGCGGCGGCCGTGCTGGAGCCGGTGCAGTGGGTGCGGATGCTGTGCCGGGAGCTGGGCGCGACGTTCGTTGCTGGGGTACCGGCCACCGTGCAGTTCCTCTCCTCGACGGCGCGCTACCTGTTTTGCCGGCGCTCCAGTGTGAGGCCGACAACGGCAAGGGGCGGCGGGGATGAAGCTCGATGAGGGGAACCCAGGGGTGGTGGCCATCTGCGCCGGCGACGACCGAGCCGGCCGGATTTCACGGCCGAAGGCCGGCAGCGGCGGCTGCTCCGATCTGCTCCGTGGCGGGTCCTCTCCGGCGGCAGCACGGGAGCGACGAGCACTGGCGGAGGTGAGGAACGACGTCGTGGAGGTGGCGGCGGCGTCGAATTCATTCAGGACGTCGGGGACGCGACGGTGAAAGTGCCGGCGGCGTTCGGCTTCCTCGCGGGCGAGGAGCTCCGGTGGGCGATGGGCAACGGGGACGGGCAAAACAGATTCGTCTCGTCGAGGGGATCGTCGTGATGGTGCTGGATTTGTCAATCGCGCGACGGGCGCGACGAATCAGGCAACCGACAGCCAGCGGCGGCGCTTGCTCCGGCGAGCACTTGCGATGCTATTACGGGCTCAGGGCGTCCACCGCGACGGGGCGCGCGTTCGGCGTGCTCAACGCGCTGGGCGCCGTGGCGTTCGCGTACGCGAGGTGATGGAGATCCAGGCCACCATCTCGTCGACGCCGGAGACGCCGTCCAAGAGGCCCATGGGCCGCGGCGTCGTGGTGGCCTACGCCATCGTCGCACTCTGCTACTTCTCCGTCGCCTTCGGCGGGTACTAAGCCTTCGGCGGGTCGGTGGAGCCTGAGCTTCATTATTTCACTCTACCCCTGGATGGTTTACTGATCGATCTGGTTGCATGATGGGTGTATGTGCAGATCCCTTGCATCATCTGGCTCATGCTGCACAAGCCCAAGAAGTGCTGCTGGTGGTGGTGGATTCGTACTGCAGCTTCTTATACAATGGAACGGAGGTAACCTTGCTTGCTGTTTTTTCTTGGAACGGAGAACGGAGAAGCAGAGAGAGCTGGAGGTAGAAGAAAGGTGGACGTCATACTCTAGGATGGAAAAAGACAGGGGTATTAGAGTCTTTTCACGTGCTCTCTGGCCAGCAAGAGGAGCGGCAAATCCCTAGAAGTCAAACTAAGGATGGCTCTAAAGAGGTGCCATCCACAAGGAATAACCTGGGTGCTCTCGTCAGCGAGAGATTTTTCTGAACTGAATCTGCAAGAGATATTTGCTGCAAACGTCAAAAGATATGATGCCATGCTGTTCAGAGACGGCGCATCTTGACCGAACGATAACGACAGCCGTCGACAGGTTGAAGCCTTGAAGGACAAATACACGTGCGTCGCCGCATCGGTTTCAAAAAAAAAAAAAAAAAAATCCATGGGCGTCCAAGTTCCTACCATGCAACCAAACTCCGATAGTAGCAGTATAGTTAGAGGTGGTAAGGGATCAATGATCATAGTGTTCTCTTTACAATTCAACTTCACCTTTAGATTATCTAGGCTAAAATTTAAGACCATTTACCACCTACCCTTAAGTATATAGTAAGAAGATCTGAACTCTGAAGATGTCAAAAAGAGAAAGCTGCGGCAAACAGCTCCAGTCAAAATCATGGTTTCCAAAAGTCATCCATGACAACAAAGCACAAATGTAGCTCAGTGAAGATAGAGTAGGACCGCTCCAAATTCGATTAGTTCAACTCAAACACGCCATTGCTACTTTGTATTGTTCACCTTCACTTACCAATTACCAAGCTCAGAAACAACTCGGCCATGGCAATGGGGGTCTTGAGCTTGTACGGGTGGTGGCGTTGAACTTGTACGGCAGCGGGCTAAGCGGAGTGCTCTCCCCAGCTATTGGCAATCTGACTTTCCCGCAGACGCTCAACCTGAGCTCCAATGGGCTGTACGGCGAGATCCCGGCGAGCCTCGGTCGCCTCCGGCGTCTCCAGACACTCGTCCTGAGCGACAACTCGTTCTCCGGCAAGTTCCCTGCCAGTCTCAGCTCGTGCATCAGCATGACCATCATGGTGCTACACGACAACAAGCTTGGCGGTCGCATTCCGGCCGAGCTCGGAGAGAGGATGACATCCCTGGAAGCAATATCCTTGAGCAACAACAGCCTCACAGGATCCATCCCGGCATCACTGACCAATCTGTCTCGTCTAGAGTACCTCAGTCTGGCCCGCAACCAGCTCCACGGCTCAATACCACCAGGGCTCGGCAGCATCCAGAGCATGTTATTCCTCGATCTCTACGCAAACAACCTCTCTGGTGAGATTCCACTCTCTATATACAACTTGTCTTCGCTGGTCAGCTTTCAGGTAGGGGGCAATCTGCTGCATGGAAGCATTCCTGCTGATATTGGCAACAAATTTCCCGGCATGCAAACCCTTAACCTGAACAACAACCACTTCACCGGCATAATCCCTTCTTCAGTATCCAATCTCTCCGATATCAAAACACTTCTTCTCGATGGAAATAGATTGAGCGGTTATGTGCCTGCCACTTTGGGGAGGTTGCAAGCTCTGCAGCTGTTGTACCTTAGTGTAAACATGCTTGAAGCAAATGACAAGGAGGGATGGGAATTCATCAGTTCTTTGGTGAACTGCAGCCAGCTGCAGCATTTAGTACTCAGCCACAACTCCTTCAGAGGACACCTGCCAGGTTCAATTGCAAACCTTTCAAGTACTCTCCAGAAGTTATACTTGAATGACAATAAGATCTCTGGGAGTATCCCTGCAGAAATCGGGAATCTTGTCGCCTCAACTCACTGGTATTACTGAATACTTCAATGTCAGGAGTGATTCCAGAGAGCATAGTGAAACTAGAAAACTTGGTTGAACTTGCCCTCTATAGTAGTGGCTTGTCAGGCCTCATACCACCATCTATTGGAAATCTCACAAAGCTAACCAGTTTCCTTGCATATGACAACAACCTGGAAGGACCAATCCCAGAAAGTCTTGGAAATCTGAAGAATCTATATACTCTTGATCTGTCGAAAAATTACTACCTAATACCCAAGGAAATTTTGAAGCTTCCTTCGCTTTCATATTACTTAGATTTATCATACAATTCTCTTTCAGGACCCCTTCCATCAGAAGTTGGTACCATGACCAACCTCAACCAATTGATCCTGTCAGGTAACCAGTTGTCTGGCCAAATACCTAACAGCATCGGAAATTGCATAGTTTTAGAAAAACTGTTACTGGATAAGAACTCGTTTGAAGGAAGCATACCTCAATCTCTGAGAAACATGAAAGGACTTATTGTATTGAATCTGACCATGAACAATTTGTCTGGTGGGATCCCTGATGCCATCGGTAATATTGGAGCTCTGCAACAGTTGTACCTAGCACACAACAACTTGTCAGGGCCAATCCCAGAAATTCTACAGAATTTGACATCACTGTCTATATTGGATATATCTTTCAATAACCTGCAAGGCAAGGTGCCAGATGGAGGTGCATTCAGAAACCTATCTTACAAATCAGTCGCTGGGAATACTGAGTTGTGCAGTGGAGCACCTCAACTTCACTTGGCACCTTGCTCCACAAGACCTACAAGAAAGGGCAGAAAAAAGAAGTTTAAGTCCCTTATAATTTCTCTGAAAACAACTGTAACTGTCTTATTGTCAGTTTCAATTATTCTTCTTGTTTGGATGCTCCGCAAAAAGCTCAAACAAAAGCAGAAAGAAAGAGCACAATCTCCAATTGCTGGTGAGAAATTTGAACGAATTCCATACCTTGCATTATCCAAAGGAACCGATGGGTTTTCAGAATCAAACTTGCTAGGAAGTGGAAGATATGGTACTGTTTATAAGTGTGTTCTTGACAATGAGGATAAACCCTTGGCTGTCAAGGTCTTCAACCTTTGTCAGTCTGGATCTTCCAAGAGTTTCGAGGTGGAATGTGAGGCCATGAGAAGGATACGACACCGTCATCTCATAAAGATCATTACTTGTTGCTCGAGCATTGATTTGCAAGGTCAAGAGTTCAAGGCATTGGTTTTCGAGTTTATGCCTAATGGTAGCCTAGATGTTTGGCTTCATCCAAAAATTCATAAATCCAGTACAAGTAACACACTCAACCTTGACCAGATGCTTGATATCGCTGCTGATATCATTGCCGCAATAGAATATCTTCACAATAGCTGTCAACCACCAGTAATCCATTGCGATCTTAAACCAAGCAACACCCTTCTTGCTGAAGACATGAGTGCCCGAGTTGGAGACTTTGGCATATCAAAATTTCTACCAGAAAATGCAAGCAAGAGGATGCAAAACTCATATAGCACAACCGGAATAAGAGGTTCCATTGGCTATGTTGCTCCAGGTGACTCAAGTTCTATATAAGTTACTTTGTGTATTTCAAATAAATATGACATGCTAACCAGAAAATGTTTGCTCAACTGTAGAGTATGGTGAGGGATCCGCAATCACGTGCGTCTGGTGATATCTATAGTCTTGGCATATTGCTGCTTGAGATTTTTACTGGAAGGAGCCCCACAGATGACATGTTCAGAGATTCACTAGGTCTGCATAAGTTTACCGAGGATGCTCTTCCTGATAAAGCCTTGGAGATGGTGGACTCAACGATCTGGCTGCACGAAGAACCAAAGGATAACATTACAAGAAGTAGAGTCCAAGAGTGCTTGATTTCTGTCTTCAGGCTGGGCCTGTCCTGCTCGAAGCAACAGCCTCAAGAGCGACCATCAATAAGAGATGTAGCATTAGAGATGCATGCAATCCGAGATGCATTCCTAATGTTTAGCAGTTAACTTCCAGGGAAATATGAGACAGAAAGAGCATCCTCCAATAAACAGACATCCAGAGTGGCTCCGACCAAGAAGCTCGTTGAAATGATCCTGATATAGAAAAAAAAAATCCAAATTGCTGTTTCAGTTAAAAAGTTCTCCCTGAGCTATACATATTTCTTTGTGTAATGGTGCCGGATATTGGTGTAAACCTTGTGCCTGGCTATTCTTTTTTGAGTGAATTCTACTATGGCAAAATAGGCATTTTGGTCCCTTAACTTTGATCTGAGGGTCAAGTTCATCCCTCAATTTTTAGATTGGCCAACATAGTCCCTCAACTTTCTTTTTTGTTCAAATTCATCCTTGTGCTGATATTATACTCCATAATAACATGAGATTTATGCAAAAAGTCCACTTTACGCTTGGCTCTTTCCCCTTCTAAATTCTGCAACAGTTTATTATTACTAAAAAATGTAACATTAAAGCAACTTGTATTGCGGACGCATGTAGAGTAAAATTAAAGCTACTTGTTGCATAACTACGTATCACCATATAAAATATTGCGGAAAGTTGAGCGAACAGTGACCCAAATAGTGGAAATTAAGGAGGGGAAGAAGGAGTCAAGGGTAAAAAGGACTTTTTACATTTATCTCGTGTTATTATGGAGTATAATATCAGCATAAGGATGAGTTTAACTCCAAAACGAAAGTTGAGCGACTATATTGGCCAATTTGAAAGTTAAGGAACAAATTTGACCTTTAGGATAAAGTTGAGGGATCAAAATGCCTATTTTGCCTTCTACTATCTCTAAGGTTTCTATCAGGCCAATCAAGTGTGATGGCACCAGGCTGTAACAAGTATGGAGCAACCATGCTTCACCTTGCACATAGGTTGGTCACTTGGTTGTATGTGGCCTAGGCTATCGTAGTTAGTGGAGTATGGCCTCCGCAGTAACAGTAGGCAAACATCTTTGTACTTTCACTCATGTAACATGCTTGCATATAAATGTGAAGAAGGGGCCAGCTAAATTATCCAGCGGCACAACTGCATTCCCGAGTTCATCAAGTTCAGTAACACTTACTGGAGCATGTTGGCGATGAGAGCTTGGTTCTGCACTCGTCGCGCAGCCGCCGTCGCGAGCCCACGGCAGCACCACCCGGATGGTGTCCGCGAGGTTGTCGTCCGGCGAGTGGTCTGGTCGACTGATCCACGACGGTGGGGGAGTTGCCAGCTAAATTATCCAGCGGCACAACCATTCCTTAGTTCGTCAAGTTCAGTAAACACTTACCAGAGCATGTTGGCGATGAGCCGATGAGAGCTTGGTTCAGAGGATCCTGCGCGACGTCGCGCGTCGGAGCACCATGCCGACGCTCCGTCTGTGCTGCACTCGTCGCGCAGCCGCCGCCGCTGCACTCGTCGCGCAGCCGCCGCCGCGGCGAGCCCGCGACGACAGCGCCACCGAGATGGTGTCCGGCGAGGTTGTCGCCCAGCGTGTGGACCACGACGGTGGGGGAGAGACCAAGGGGAGGAGCCGCCTCGCCGTGCCACTGGGCCGAAAATTGTCGTCAGCCCAAGAAGGAGCGGGCGCACGCAGGCCTGCATCGTCTCCCCGACTGCCTTCCTCGGCATCGCCCCGCACGGCAGCCTCACGCTCGCGGGGGCCGCCGCCCGCGGCGGCGCGGACGGGATGGGCAGCGCGCGGCGGCGGCATGAGCTCCGGCGGGAGCCCCTCCCCGCACCCTGCGCACCGCACCTCCAGGAGGTCCTCCTCCCCCTCCCCCTTCCCGCGGCCGGCGGCGCCATCCGCGGCCTCGGGGAGCGGGCGGTGGGGAAAGTGCGCCCGGTGCATCGCCTGGTGGATCCGGTCCGCTCATTCGGCTTGGCACAATGAATGAACCATTCTTAAACTCAGTTTGCCAGAAAATTGCATATTCGGGATTTCAAACATTGCGCTTCGCAGTTCTAACATTAATTTTACAGAAATGGATAACATTAACTTCGTAAAAATCACAAAAATGGATCTCCAAATACTAGAAAAGAGAGAAATACACATAATGGCACCAAAATTAAATGTCACGTGTTTGGAGATCATTTTTACGAAACCAATGCTCGGAATGATAAAATTGCAAAACGCGATATTTGAAATCCTAAATATACAATTTTCTTGATTTGATGGCATATTTATCAACTCGACGCATGAGGATTGTCCATTCATTTCGTTGCATGACAATTGAAAGCTTCTAAACATCTATTCCATCGACAATTCCTAAAATGGGACTGGGATTGAACTACAGGATACAGCACGATACAGTATGCAGACTGCATTTAGTTCATCGGCGAACACGCTGGTAGGAGATTCAACCTTCAATCTTTCGCCGCCCGCAGTAACTCCAAAAGTGTACTCCCTCCATACTGGTATTAGAGGTTGTTTAGGACAGGATTGTGCATACCAAGGAGTGATTAATTAGGGTAGAGTTTTCCCTTTTTGCACTTATTAAATAGGTCTGCGGGTGTATCTTAAATGACAATCGTACACAGCTCAACTGGTTAGCGCTTTGAGTCCCCAGACGTGAGGTCCCTGGATCGATTTCTGGAAGGCGCATCTTTTTGCCGTTTCGTCGAATTTGCATGGTCGTTGGGCTGGGTGCATGGCGCGTTTTTTTCCAAATTTGGTGCATGGCGCGCTCCGTGGCCGCTCGTTTTTTTTTGCAAGGCATTGTTCACGCTTTTTTTTTTCTTTTCTGGCGCGTTGGTTCCGCTCCCATTTTTCTCTTCGGTGGTTACGACGTTTGGGTTCTAGCTTTTCTATTTAAAGCGCGTACCATTCTTGCTCCGTGCATCATACTTCCACATGCAACAGAATAGCCATGTGTACTCCTTGCTAGCGTAGAGTGCACAACAATGCCTACCTTTGATCTAAACGAGCTTCCGGTTGAAGATGAAGACTTCCAACAGGTGGAGGATGCCGACAAGCTCGACAAAGACTTCCTGCAGGTGGAGGATGCCGACGAGCTTGACGAAGACTTCCTGCAGGTGGAGGATGCCGATGAGGTCGACGAAGACTTTGAGCGGCAGCCGGTGGAAAATAGCAACGGTAACCTCAACGCGAATCCAGTTGTGATTAGTTTTCTTTTGAGATTCGGTCATCTATCATATTCAAACTTCCTTTTTGATAGGAATTGATCTGAACTTACCACTAGATGAATATGGCGCTGTTAATTTCGATTTTATACAAAACCTCGCCGGTAAGATGAACCTCACTTGCATTTGGTCAGTACACTATGCTCTTAACAAAAAAAATATTGGATTGACTGTGTTTGTTTTTTAACAATTAGAACATGTTGTGTGAGGCTCCCATTGAAGTAAACCACCAAAGAAAAGAAATGACAGATGATATCAAAAAACAAGTGTACCAAGCTTTGTTGGCTAGAAGCAAGAATGGGAAACTAGGCAAGAAAGATTCAAGAATTGTTGCTGATTATTTTGGATTACACATTCGTACAGTTCAACGCTTATGGAATCAAGGTAAAATACCATTTGCTCAAAATATTCCGGTTGTGGTTGCTAGCCGAAAGAAGGGTAGATGTGGCCGTAAAGCAATCCCGTTTGATTTAGAACAATTGCACAATATTCCTCTCAAAGAAAGAATGACCATAGAAGATGTTTGTAGCAAACTTAACTTGAGCGAATGGAAGATACAAAGGTATGTGGAAAAAGGATTTCTTAGGCGGCACTCTAGTAGCATCAAACCATACCTCATTGATGAAGGCTCGGTTGCAGTTTTGTATTGACATGATTGAGACGGGTTTGCTTGATGATCCAAGATTTAAGGCATTGTTTGACTTTGTATTCATTGATGAAAAATGGTTTTACCTCTCACAAAAATCTGAGAAATATTACTTGCTACCCGAAGAAGATGATCCCCATCGTACTTGTAAGAACAAGAATTACATCCCGAGGCTCATGTTAATGAACCAGCTATGAGAGGTTGTAGGAGAAACAATCGTGTCCGTGGAGACTTGGTTATAAAGCCCATTACTTCAATCACTAGAGATGTGATTAGGGATTTCATGGTAAACAAAGTATTGCCTGCCATTCGAGCAAAATGGCCAAAAGAAGATGTGGACAAACCAATTTTCATACAATAAGATAATGCATCTACCCATTTGCCTGTGAATGATCCGGTTTTTTGTGAGGCTGCTAAGCAATATGGATTTGACATTCGCCTAATTCGTCAACCACCTATTCTCCGGATTTCAACATTCTTGACTTGGGTTTTTTTCGAGCTATTCAAGCTATTCAATACAAGAAGAATGTAAAAACAGTACAAGTTCTAGTTCCAGCAGTGCAAGAGGTAAAATTATCACTTGTTTTATTGTTTCTTCAACAACTAATTTACTCATTGATTGATTTCTTGCACACATGTTTTGTAGGCATTCATGGAATATTGTCCACACAAAGCAAATAGAATGTTTGTAACACTACAAAGTGTTTTGAAGGAAGCCATGAAGGTTAAAGGAAACAACAATTTCAAGATTCCTCACATGCAAAAAGAAAGACTAGAGAGAGAAATTGGCTGCCATTGCAAATCCCTTGTGAACCATCCTTGCTAGCTGAAGTCATTGCTAGTCTTTCTGCATCAAACAATTAGAGGAGGCATGTTAGCTTATGCAGCAAAATAGTAGAGGCATGTTAGCTTGAATGAATGAGACATGTAACCTTACCGATTGTTCTTTGTTTGCATCTTTTTTCATTTTTCTTTGTTCGTCCAACTTGTTGTAAACATGCTTAGGCACAAGAATTGTCTCGCCGCTCATTTGAAGCTTGTCCACATCAGGAATGTAAATCAAACAATCAAGCTTGTCTTGGTCATCTAATATCCTAGCAGCGAGATCGTAGTCACGATGAACAAGATGGCAACGCTCGCACCTGCTAGCTTCACGGCGAGCTAGGCGGCAGGCTACAACGTCATTGGCGCCGTGGATAGTATTGGAGCGCTTGCAAAGAGTACCTTGTGACTCAGGCTCCATGGAGTCCGGCACCATGTTCGGCAAGGAGTCCGACTCCAAGGAGTCCGGCACGGCGATCTCCTCTGGCGCCAAGGACTCCGGCAAGGACGCCGATGCGGCAAGCTCCTCCGGCACGACCTCTGCCAATGCCAAGCAGTCCAGCGCGAGCTCCTCCAGCGTCTCCAAGGCCGCCTCCATGGAGTCCAGTGCATCCTCCTCTGGCATCTCCATGGAGTCCGGCGCCAACTCCTCCGCATCCGTGGCCTCCGGCGCCAACTCGGCCGCATCCATGGAGTCTGGCGCATCCATGCCTCGGCGAGCGCTAGGATTTATCGAGCAGCAAGCGCGGCGGGTGACGGCGAGCGCGGGTGGTTCGTGGGGCAGCGGGCAACGGCGAGGGAGACGAGAGGATGCCGAGGGGCGGACAACGGCGAGGGAGACAAGAGGCGAGGAGGCGCGGCGCGGGATTAAGAAGCAGCGTGGATGGAAAACGATGCGACAGAGCAGTCGCCGCATTAATTAGAATGCGTGCAGCAAACGAAGAGGTAGGGACAAAGCCGTCCGTTTTGCGAACGCGGGGGAGCAACGACATCTATTTTGCATCTACGTCAATCCCCCAGAACGACTCCTGATAGCAGTATGGAGGGAGTACCTGCACTGAACATTAAAAAGTCAGACAGTAAATGTAACTAGCTAATTGGATCTAGAAAAATCGTATAAATGGATGGATGTGTATCTCGATCTTTCATGCTTGTGTACTCAAAGAAAAGATGCACCAACTTGATAGAAAAATCAAGAAAGAAGAAGACATGTTTAGACTTGGTTACCAGGTTTCATTCTGAATTGTACCAGGATTATGCGCTCATCTTATACTGTTATCGATCTCTACACTGCACATTTTCATTATAGAAAATAGGGACTCCGTTGGGTCACATTTTCATGAGTAATGCGGTAAACTTTAATGATGCAAATATCAGTATTTATGTTATGTCACCATTGTTTCTTCAATTTAGGTACAAAAACTACATATCATATCATGAGCTTAACATCAGATCTTTGATCCTTGAACATGTATACAGAATAGCTTTTATTTTATAGGCCAATACCAACACACAAAGCAGTGCCAAATTAAGATTTCAAACACAGATTGATCAAAAGTTTGTCTCTCTAAGCCCAAAATTCTGAAGGTTTCATGACAGACACGGGAAATTGCTCATTTAGTAGGCTTCCTAGAAGGCAGCCAAGGAAAATGCAATCATAAGATTGATTGATGCCTCGGGAACAGGGGCTGCAGATGCCAATGGAGAGGGCTTGCCATCTGACGATGCAAGCAAGTCAATGCATTGCAAACTTGCAAATGGATGATCGGCTAGTTTGGTGTTGGCACTTGAGCTTTCAGCATGTTTGCCTTTGAATGTTATGTTGAATTGTGACCCATGTAATAAATAGTTGCCTTTGAATGGTATACTGGCAGCTGAAGGGATAATCGCATTTGTGAAAAAAAAAACTAAAACAAAACACTGCTAAATCACTAACTTAAGAACAGAAGAATATCCATGTCCAGAAGGATTATGCAAGGTATATCTTGCTACTGTTTTGCACTATTGTCATTTCTTTAGTGCTGACCTGAGACAACAAAGCACATCGAAGGATAAAAAGATGAGTTTCAGTAAACTTCATTTTAATCACAAGAACTCGGATGATGTATGGAATGCTGACTGTTCAGAATGCATAGGAATGCAGTAAATGATAAGGAAATGGATCTCTGCTATGACATTTTGATATTTTTTAGGGGATGCACCTTAAATATCTAAGGTATGGAATGCAACTCCAGTCGATAATTTTACATATTTTTTCAATTTCACATGTTGTTATTTGCACTCTGTTACATACTTATGTTTATTGAATGAAAAAATTGGGCAAGATCTAGTTGATTTGGCAAAGACCTGGATAGTGAACACATACTGCTGACTTTCTTTTTTTTTAGAGCAAGTTTCCTTGATTTTTTTTTTTTGCCAGGAGAACAAATGTACCCTGATTGTTCACCAAGCTTCAGGTGGCTAAAAGCTTATCAACAAATTTGAAGAACCAGACAAGGTTACCTCCTACGATACGAAAATAATGTTGAACCCAACAAGACTGACCTCGTCATGCTTCAGCAGGCGCCGAGCAGCACAGGAATCAGATGCCACGCGACATGAGGGCACTGATGTCGCAAGTGAGCTTCTCGTCCTTCGGCTCGTCTTCGTCATCATCAGAGTCCACGCACTCTTCCAGCTTCATGAAAGGCCTGCATTGACGTTGATTGAACATCACAAACAAATTAAAGGTTCCAACACAAACTGCTGCAATGCAGTGGAAGAATGGAGAAATCGTTGGAGGTGTGCCGTGTGGCCGAGGCCGACCTTGCGACGCCGGCGATGCTCTCCTTCGGCAGGTCCGGAAGCAGCCCCCTCAGCATCCGCATCATCCGCTCCCGGTAGTACTTCATCTCGCGCGTGTAGACCGACCTCAGCTGGATCACCCCCACCTTGACGCTGCCCGGCCTGCCGACGTCGATGGCCACGCGCTCCGCGAACTGGTTAGCCCAGCACAAGAGGTGCAGCCTCGGCGCCCGCAGCCTGAAGGACTTGCAGTCTGTGGTGGACCCCGCATTGCAGGTCACGTCGATCTCCAGCAGCTCCGGGGCGTCGATAGTGATCTCTCCGAACGGCGCCCCTCCCGATCGGCCGTCTGGGCTGACGTCGACCTCGTCCAGGTCGATGAACCGGAGGAGCGGCAGGCGGATGTCGACACGGGCATGCTCGATCCTGGAGCAGAAGGTGTCCAGTTCGTCGAGCCGCGGGCACCACGCGCCCGGCGCGAACGGCGCCTCGACGGCGACGGAGTCGAGCGACAGGGAGCGCAGGGAGGGGAGGTGCGGCCACCCGCGGATCACCACCCTGTCGAGGCTGAGCTTCCGCAGGGCGGCGGCGCCTGGCCCCGCGATGGCGGGCGCGACGTGGTCCAACGCCACGACCTCCAGGTCGCGCGCCGCGGGGGGCAGGTCCAGCGTCCAGGCGTCCCGCGCGGCGCCCTCGCGGTAGGGCGCCCGGATGCGGATGTCGCGGGCGTCGGCGAGCGCGACGATGCGGGCGGCGTGGCGCCTCATGCGGCGGTCGTCGGCGCCGAAGGCGAGCCTGAGGGCGTCCACCCTGGACGCGGACGCGTCCTGCGCGCGGCGGCCGAGGGCGACGCGGGCGGCGAGGATGGACCTCTCGTCCAGGAACCCGGGGACGGAGTGCTTGTGGTCGAAGTAGATCTCCTCGAGGTGGAGGAAGTCGTAGAGGTTGATGCTGACGACGGGTGTGTGGTGGTGGATGTGGCGCCACGGCCGGGAGAGGGTGGAGGGCTGGACGGCCTCCTGGAACGAGAGCAGGGAGGCGATCTGCGCGCGGAGCTCGAGCGGCAGCGCGGTGATGCGGTCGCCGCTGGAGCCGTCGCCGGCGTCAGTCCTGGCCTTCTTGCGGTTGCTCCGGCGGCGCCGACCCATCTTCTCTCTCCGCCTCGCCCTCTTTCCTTTTCCTCTTCGATTGATGGGGAGGGAATTGGGGGGATCGGGATTTGGGGTTTGAGTTCCGGCAGTTTTGGAGAAAAAATAGCCAGACCTGCAACCGTTCCCGCCAAAATCATGGCACGCGACCACGCGTTCCTCTTCCGCCAGTTTCGGAGGGAAAAATTCTTTCGAAAAAGAGTTTTGGAGGGAAAATAACCAGGCCTGCAGCCTTTCGTCTTCAAAAGCTCATAGCAGTTTTGGAGTGAAAATAGCGAGAGTGCTAGACCATATTACGGGTTCCGGTCTTTGCAATATTTCCTTTTTTTTCCAATTTTAAAAATATACTATAGCCTTTAGAGATGCTCATAGAGTAGGGTGTATTTACTCGAAAAAAAAGTAGGGCGTAAGTGCCTACGTGGTAGAGATGCGCCGATCATACATACATACTGACATACATACATGCCGGCCGGTGACACTGACATACATATTGGTAGGATAGCATTGGAGCCACTGATAGTACTCATGTCCTTGCTAGAGTACCAGAAAAATCAAGAGCTGCAATTTTAGAATATTTTGGAATAACATATTCGAGAATATCTAGATCCATATTTGTTAAAATGAACATATGAAAAAGTGTTGTAGTATATCCGAATTCGTATCCATCTGCGCACTCGATCCGCTCCTACCGTGCCACCAAGCTTGTCCTGGCGTCCTGCCACCCCAAGGCCTTCCTTGCCGCCTGCCTCAATATCAGGACCAGGGAAGCTGGTGGGCAGGAGCCAAGCCAAGAGCAGAGGAGGCGGGGGTCGGGGGCTGAGTTGGGTGTGGGCAGGAGCAGAGGGCGATAGCCGGATAGCTTGAGGAAGCCACTGATTGGAGCCTGGAGGCTGGAGGGATGGACAATGACTTCTTGAGTTGCCTGGTTCATATGAACAAATAATTCTTATTTTCTTTGCTGGGATGACGTGAACAAGGTTGACAATTTTTATGGATAAAAATGATGCTATATTTGCTATCAAATTACTACTGCTTGTGTCTATGTGGACGATGGATTGCAGCATGTTGCTGTTTGCACATATTTATGTATACATATGTTTATTTAATTTCCTAAGTGTGTATTCGTACTATTTTGTTCATCCAGTTCAAAGAGAGATAATATATAGGAACTTGGGTGTAACGGCATGGAAGGAGTAAGTGTGCTATGTGCAGAAAATACTTCTTCCCTAATGTAAACTTGTGTTTCCCACCATCACCCATCAACAACATAGGAGCCTAGGACCTAGCAGGAATGTGACAGTAGTGGCATATGAGGGCGAGAGTGGACATATAGTAGCTGGTTTACTGAAGGACTAAAAAGGTGGTGGTTGCCACCTGATTCAATTATTTAATGTTTGCGCAGTGTAACTGTATAACTATACTATTTTATTGTCTTGTGGCCTGCCCACAGTGTCATGGATAGCTTACTACTTCCTTCCTATAGATAAATTGTACAATATTACAAATAAGACTGAATGGAATATTATATTGCATATAGATTGCTTTTACACCGCATTGTGATCGCCATAAGGAAACAAAACTAAAATTGGTTACATATGTACTTATTTTATGGTATATATGAAAGGGGAGGGTATAAATTTTGGTGGCATATAAAAGGAATTTACTAAAATGAAATGGGAAAGATTTTCCTTTTGGCTCGGTGAAAACAGAGACTTCACTGGAGCACGATTGTTATTACATACTCACAGCACTGACAACAACCGCCAGCATACAATGGTACAGAGCTAGACTTTATTCAGCAAGCATGCACCACAAGACTTTATTGTACACAGCACACCACTAGCCCTGTAGCAGGAAGCTGATGGATCAGATCAGAGATCACAGCATGAGCGCCCACTGCTGGGTGGCGCTGCCCGTGGCCGGCGACACGACGACGTCGTAGCAGCCGCTCTTGCTGGCCGACGGCCTCGCGTCCAGGACCATCCTGGTGCCGGTGTTCAGGATGGTGCCGTCGCTGCGGAACACCCAGCGCTCGCAGGCCGAGCCGGACCCGTCGCAGAACTTCACCGCCACCCGCCCGCTGGCGTCCGCGGCCAGGCACCTCCACTGGAGGAACAGCCACGCCGGCGGGCGCACGGAGCCGTCGGGGTAGAGAGACCACGCCATGCCGGCGCCGCAGGCCGCGAGGGAGACCGCCCCCGCGCTGTCCACCTGCAGGCAGAGGTCGCCGAACCCGACGACGGGGCCGGTAAGCGGCGCGGTGTCGTTGGTGGGCGTCCACGACTGGCCCGTGCCGCGGTCGTCGCGCCGCACCGTGACGCCGGCGAACGCCGCCGACGAGGTCACGGACAGGACCAGGCCGCTCGACCGCAGCGCCACCGTGCCGTCGGCGCGCGCCTCCCAGACGGCGCGCTCCGCCGGGACGCGCGGCGGGCACTCGTCGACCACGACGCGGGCGCCCGCCTGGGCGGCGGCGGCGGCGGTCAGGCACATGCCGTTGGAGCGGACGGTGCCGTCGCGCTTGAAGGTCCAGAGCTGGTTCACGTCGCCGTTGGACTTGCACGACCACAGCTGCACCTGGCTCCCGCTGTAGTACCAGTTGTAGGGCACGTCCACGCACCGCCCCTCCGGCCCCACGATGCGCGTCGTCGGCTCCGTCTGGCTGCACACCGGAGCACCACCGCCCATGTCCGCCTCCTCCACGACGGACCTGATGACCATGGCGAGCTGCTGGGAAGCCGACGACGACGACGACTTGCAGGTATCGTGCTCCAGGAAGGACACGAGGGGGACGGCCGTGCGCACGTTGTCCACTCGCATCCACTTGCCGTTGCTCCGTTGGACGGTGACCGGAGCCGAGAAGGCGCCCTGGAAAGACTGTTGGACCGCGGCGGAGAGCGCCAGCCAGCGCTCCTGGAGGACGTGCAGGCTCGGATCGTCGGAGACGCCGTTGCCATCCCGCATGCCGGCGCTCATCCGCCGCTGGATGTACGGGAACGTCGCCGCGCTCGCGATCATCATGTCGCAGGCGGCGACGGCCCGGCTCAGGTCCTCCTTCGTGGCGTTGCCGGTGGGGAACAGGAACAGCGACGAGACGGCCTGGTCCAGATCTTTAGCTCGCCACGTTGCGGCTCCAAGATCATGCTGGCCTGCAGGATAGCTCCTCTCTCTGCTGATGCTGGACTGCAGCAGCGTAGCAACCGAACTTGATGACCATGGATCAGTATAACAGATTGCCGATGAGAATGTGCGGCCTGATCTTTTGAGCAGGCACGAGTACTTCCCTGCCACGTAGGCTGTGAAGTAAGCTCCGGTGACATCCATCTTCAGGCTTACAGAGTACCCTGCCTTGTTCGTCAGAGTGATGTTCAGATACGTTTCAAGCGCGAGCGGGTCGTCATGGTTGAGCAGCACGGGGATCCCGTTGCTCTGCCCCCCTGCTTTGCTCACCAGCGTGGCACGGACCGAGGCGATGAAGCTGCTGTACTTCTCGGGTGTCGCCGAAGCGGTGCTGAACTTCACTTCCGGGTAGTCTTTGAGAGCTTGGGCGCCGGCGGAGGCGGATGCTAGGAGCAGTAGTGCAAGACAGAGCAGTGGCACCGCCATGTTCAGCATCAGGTTGGTTTGTAGCGTCCCTCCTTTCATAGAGGCACTGCATACCAAAGATACATCAGTAGCTTAGTATATGTGTAGTGTAGGCCTGTTTGTAGTAGCTCTAGCTCCCCAAATGGAAAAAAAAAGATTCAGAGTTTGAAGAACAAAATGAAATGATCTGAATATGTATCTATTTTTTGTCCAAAGGTGAAAAGCAGCGAGCAAACACACAGTGGATAAAGAAAAAGATGAGTAATAATTCAGAGGACTAGTACCCTTTGCAGGGACGAGGCTCCAATCCAAGAGCGCCGGCGATGCTGATACGGAGGTTGGTGATGGATGGAGAATTGAAGATGGGTGGTATGGTGCCTCCCTACCTGATCCCATTTTATAGCCGGAGGAGCGGCGCGATGGCGCTTGCCGGAGGCCGCGTCGCGTCGTCGTCGTCGCCATGAGTGGCCGAGCAGATGAGTGGCCGAGCAGGTGGTCGCCAGCCGGCCAGCAGCCTGCCGCAGGCCCACCTGGGCCAGAAGCCAGATCAACGTGTGTCACGCGCGCCAATGGGCCATGCGTGTCGAGGAACACGATGATGCAGGCCGGCGAGAAACACGACGGCCCGTACGTGCGGGGACACAGTCCCGCCCGTACACACGCACATGATAGTATGGTGGTGGATAGATCGTTGTCTGAACAAGCATGTGCCCGTCTAGAGAATCATTTGTCGTTTGTCTGATCGAACCAGAGTGTACGTGCATGCGACTATCTTGTGTACTTGGCGGCTCGGGCGGCTCCCCCGTCGCGCTGCCATACCCCACCCCGCCACCGCTCTCTGCCTCCGCCGCCACCAGAGCTACTCGCCAGAAGTTCGGCGAGCAGCGAGGAGGGCGGTGGCAGCGCCATCGTCTTCTCCCTTGTTCCCCCTCGTTCCCTATCTCTCTCTCTCCATTCTTTCATCCCCTCCGTTCGTCCTTCCTCCTTATGCCCTGGACATGGCCGGCGGTCAGATCCACTCTTGTGGAGGTCGGATCCGCGCGCTGGTGGGTCAGACCCACGCTCCACCGATAGTTCCGGGCTGGTTCCGGCGATGGCCACCTTCGGCCTCGGCAGCGTGCGGCATGGCAGCTCCTGCCTCAGCTGCTGCGTCGTTTGCCACGGCGGCGCCGCCCACGGCCACAGCAGCTGCAGCAGCACACGGCACGGCCACCGCGAAGACAATGGCGGCCCGGCAGCAATGGCACACGCGGCGGCGGCGGAGGCGCCCACGGCTTGACAACAGCGGCACCGTGTGCGGCCCAACAGCACCGGGTGGCTGTCGCGATGCGACTCGGCCTCGGCTACTTGCGGGCGCGCTACAATGGACGGTGCCGATATTCTAGGTCTGTGCGACAACGGCGGCGGCGTGGTGGTGTGGTCGATGGAGGCTTGCTCAGGTGCTCGCCAGCGTCGCCATGGTGGCGTCGTTGGCTGCGCCTACGCGAGGTTGCATATGCACCACCATGGTGGTGGGGTGGGTGGTTCCGGTTGTCTTGCACCGCTGTGAAGATGCAGGTGAAAACCTAACCCTCTTGGGACGGCGTCGACGGCGCCTTTGGTGTCGTGTCCTTCCTGAAGGCGACGTCGGGCATCTCTACCACGAACCTTGGCTTCTGTCTATCGCCGACAGGCATGGACGCTCGCCTTTCTTGCCGGATGTGGCAGGTGAAAACCCATCCCAACGTGGGCTGGCATCGACGGCGTCCTTGGTGTTGTGACCTTCTCTGAAGGCAATGTCAGATAACTCTGGCGGGAGGATTCGCCTCGTTGAGACTCGGGTCGATGTCTCAATCCGACCGGACGGAGTTTCGTTGAGGCTCATGTCGATGTCTCTATCCGGCCGGGTGGAGTTTTCGTTTAGGCTCAGATCGATGTCCCAATCCGACCGGCCAATATCGTGTGGTTGAGTGGAGTTTGAGTAGTGCGTTGACGTTGTACGACGTAGGTTGAGGTCCCAATCCAACCAGTCGGAGATGTTTTTTCGTTGTTTCGCCCAGTCTAAACTTATTCTTCTTATTAATACAATCGGCAGCTCTTCTGCCTGGTTCGTTCAAAAAAAAGCTGATAACAAAGTAGTACTCCATCCATCCTAAATTTTATTAGTTGTTTTGACTTTTCTAAATTTGTAGACTTTGATATGCACCTAGACATAATATAAACATGTAGATGCATAGCAAACTTATGAATTTAAAAAAATCAAAACAACTAATATAAATACGTAGATCCATCCAAATGACGGGTGCTACAAGCTTAGAGAGCGCATATTTTGTTCTGTGCATAGCCAATGGTGATGAGAATATAGCATCTCCTTGGTGTTGACGAAGATGGAAACACGATCAAGATTTGAGGAACATGATGTTGAAAACACGATCAAGCAAAATCTACGTGCCATTTGGGGACCAGAGAAGAGATTCGACGCATCAATAGCATGGAAATCTTCATGTGTGTGGTGGATGCAAAAGTTGCTCCACGAGCTTAGAATCCTCCGCTCAAGTCCTTATCGTGTCGTCACAATAAGCGAATGATGTTGATCAGGCTTGGACATGGACACGCGGCTTCGGAGTTCATTTGCGTAAAAGCAGATGTACGCATACGGCTTTTAATGGACAATGTTCATTAAGGAACTTATTAAGACGGCTTCTTGATGCCAGAAGGTTGGCAAACAAAATGAAGAGGTGTACAAAAGAGACAGACTACCCAAACACAACATTTATAACAAAATCTATATAATGTAGAAAATCTAGCCGAGCCCACCGACAGGACAGCCCGTCGTCGGACCCGGCCCCCACCGGCGCGACGCGGCGTGGGGCGGCGGCCCGGGCAGTCCCAGATCGCGACGTATGGGGGGCCTCCCGGCGAGGCCCCGTTGCTGGTCAGGCACATGCCCGGCCTTGGAGCTTCAAGCCTACGGAATGCCCTGCCCTGCTCACCAGCGTAATGTTCATCAGAAACGTTTCGAGAGCGAGCGGATCGTCTTCGCCGAGCAGCACGGGGATACCATGGCTCTTCTTCCCCTTCGATCCGCTCGATCACCAGTGCAGAGCACGAACGGCGGCGATGGAGGTCCGGTACGTCCCGGGCCCGGGGGTCTCGCCGAAGCGGTGCTGGACTTTCGCTTGTGTGGCTAGCCTTTAAGAGCTGCTGCATCGACGTTCACACATATGCTGGTAGCAATGCTGCCGATGATGCGGGACAGAGCCATGGCACTACCGTGTTCATGATCAGGATGGCCTGTAGCGTCCATCCTTTCATTGCGAGGCACTGCCAAACACATATGGTTTATAGGTTAACAGCCTGTTTGTAATTAATAGCTCTAGCTCTAAGAATAAAAAAAGAATTTAGAATTGGTAAGTGTTGACATAAATCTGGTCAACACGCTAGAACGTGCGGATCGCAAACGATCGTCATCGGCGGTGCTCCTGCGCAGGCCGGTCAGACCGGTTCTGCGGACCGGTCAGACCGGTTCTTCCAGGGGCAGCACGAAGATCTAGATCCACAATCCCGGGAGGGACCCGTCGGGGCTAATGGAGCTAGGGTTGCTCTGAGATCGGCAAGTCACTCGGAACGTCCTCGAACACCGTAGAGACGCAAGAGGAACGGAATTAGGGTTTGGGAAAGATATAGGTTTGGAGGATAAAAAGTAAGTGCAATATTGATTGAATCAATTGGGATTCTCCTTAATCGGTCTTAGTCTTCGTATATGATATACATAGAGAGAGATCGGGAAAGTTGTACCCCTTCACAAGTCGGTTTACAAAATCACGATTTACAAAATCTAAATCCACTCGGATTTACAGCAGGCCTAGCCGGTCCAATTTTGGCTGTCAACAGTTAGGTGCTCTGAGTATATGTTCATGAGGATGCCGGAGAGCCGGCGTTGATGCCAGCGCGCCGGATACGCTACTGCCGCGGCGTAGTCAACTACGGAGACGGATCTTGGCTGCCCCATCTCCTCCCATTTTATAGCCGGAACCGGGACCGAGGCGGCGGCAATGGTGCCTCGCCTCCGTCGTTGCCGGCAGCAGCATGTGAATAGTGGAGCAGGAGGTAGCCAGTAGCCATCAAGAGCAGCCGGCCAGCAGGCCCACCTATTAGCCCAGATCAACGTGCGTGCGCCGCCACGTGCGCCTGCCGCCTGGCGTAACGCCGGGCTATGCGAGTCCAGGAACACGACGACGACGCCGGACGACTGACCAGGAACACACGACGTCAGTCCGGGGGGGGGGGGGGGGGGGGGGGGGGGCAGCTTTTGTCGGCGAGGGATCGTCGTCTGAACTAGCACGTGCGTGGGCCAGATAAGAAAGTACATGTATGATGTATCTTCTTGCTTCCTATCTGAAGTTTCCCCAGTATGAACATTGTACTCTACATTTTACTCATGTTGTTTGGAGTTATGGAGTGAGCATCCTTCAATTGATAAGTTACACGTGTATGTTCCTATTTGAACTTTATATTTCTCTAGATTTATTTCAGGAATTAACATTGTAGTTATTTCAATGGTAGATAATATGCCCATCGACAACAAAATGCTATGTGATGATTTTGTCAATCTCAATTTATCAGTATATTATTTTGGAGGTTCTAATAGAGGTAAGGTATATATGCATAGAGGTAAGGTATATGTGCGCCGTCTCAATAGTGTATGTTTTTATTTTTTTCGAACGTACCTGAGCATGTATTAAGGGAATTACAACGACGCAACTACGAGAACGAGAGAACCCTCGTAACACAAAGTTACAAAACCACCAGACAAGTAGCAAACGACCGAAAGCGTACTAAGCAAACAAGAGAGAAAAGAAAGAGCATCCACCCAGCCTAACAAACCTAGAACTCAAATAAACGACCAAAACCATCTATTCCAGCTAAATAGAGACATCGTATGCCTTCATGAGGGTGCTTTTTTAGCCGAAGGCTTGTTAGCCTTGCCCTTCGACTGACGAGCTTTGTTAGCCTTGTCCTTGCATTGTTAGGCAGACTTATTGAGCGGAAGGCTTTCTCTTTAGCCTCAAGTGTGAGACTGTGAGTGCTTTGGCTCCTCAACAAATGTTGCGTGGAATTGGGTAATGGAGAGCGTCCCGCTCTGCACACATAGCTAGACTTTGTTCAAGTCTTAGATACTGGTAGCAGGCATGCCTGCATTATTGTACAGAACTAGCTGCAGTTAGCTTGCTGCATGCTTAGAGTTCCCAACCCAACTCGCGACATAGAGTACAAAACACACTAGTCTTCTAACACGCATTATTGGTGATCATCGATGGATCAGCAGATCGCATCATGATCACAGCATCCATCTCGATGGGTCGGTCGATCAGATCACAGCATGATCGCCCACTCCTGTGTGGGACTCCCCGTGGCCGGCGACACGACGACCTCCCAGCCGCCGCTCTGGCCACCGCCACCGGACGCCCTCACGTCCAGGACGCTCCCGGCGCCGGCGTTCAGGACGCTGCCGTCGTTGCGGAACGCCCACCGCTGGCGGGGCGAGCCGGCCGTCGGGCGGAAGCTCACCACCGCCCTCCCCGCGGCGTCGGCGGTGAGGCACCGCCACTGCCGGAGGAAGAGCCGCGTGCGGGAGCGGACGGAGCCGTCGGGGTAGAGGAACCACCACGCGCCGTCGTGGCAGGCCGCGACGGAGGCCGGGCCCCCGACCCCGCTCGCCGCCTGCAGGCAGAGGTCGCCGGGCCCGACGACGGCGGTCGCAAGGGGCGCCGTGTAGTTGGTGGGCGTCCACGACTGGACGCTGCTGCGGTCGTCCCGCTGCACCGTGAGGCCCGTGAAGATCGTCGACGCCGCCGCCGCCAGCACCAGGCCGCCGGAGCCGGACGCCCGCAGCGCGATCGCGCCGTCGACCCGCGCCTCCCAGACGACGCCGTCGGTCGGGGCGCGCGGGCAGTCCCAGGCCACGACCTTGTCTCCCGGCGAGGTCCCCGTGCTGGTCAGGCACATCCCGTTGGACCGGACGGTGCCGTCCCGCTTGAAGGTCCAGAGCTGGTCCGCGTCGCCGTTGGACTTGCAGGGCCAGACTTGCACCTGGTTCCCGTTGTAGTACCAGCCGTTGGGCACGGTGATGCACCTCCCCTCCGTTCCGGCGATGCGCACCGTGGGCTCGGCCTCGGCGCACGCCGGAGCGCCGCTGCCCATGCCCGGCTCTTGCACGACGGACCTGATGACCGGCATGGGTGAAGAAGCCTTCTTGCAGCTGTCGTGCAGGAGGCAGGACAGGAGGGGGACGACCCGACGAACGTTGTCCACTGGCATCCAGTTGCCGTCTCGTAGCTGGACGCTGACCGGAGCCGCGAAGACGCCTTGGTGAGACCCTTGGACGGCGGCGGAGAGCGCCGGCCAGAGCGCCTGGAGGCCGTGCAGGCTCGGGTCGTCGGGCACGCCGTTGCCGCTCCGCACGCCGGCGCTCATCCGCCGCTCGACGTACGGGGACATCGCCGTGCCGGCGATCATCATGTCGCAGGTGGCGACGCCGCGGCCCAAGTCTTCCTTCGTGGCCTTGCCGGTGGCAAACAAGAAGAGCGACGAGACTCCTTAGCTCGCCATGTTGCGGCTTCAAGGTCGTCGCCGGCGACACCACCTGCAGCTGCAGGAAGGCTATCGCTGCTGCTGGATTGCAGCAGCTTATTACTAACTGAACTTGATGACCATAGGTCATTGTAGCAGATTGCTGACGAGAATGTGCGGCCTGATCTTTTGAGCAGGCACGAGTACTTCCCTGCGTCGTAAGCTGAGAAATAGGCTCCGGTGACGTCCATTTTCAGGCTTACAGAATGCCCTGCCGTGTTCGTCAGAGTAATGTTCAGAAATGTTTGGAGCGCAAGGGGATCGTCTTCGCTGAGGAGCACTGGGATCCCATTGCTCTTGTTCCCCTTTGATTTGCTCACCAGAGCAGCACGAACGGAGGCGACGAAGCTCCGGTACGTCTCGGGTGTGCTGAACTTCACTTGTGGGTAGTCTTTGAGAGCTACTACTGCATCGCCATTTTCAGATGCTAAAGCCGGTGATGCAAGGCAGACCCATGGTAGTACCAAGTGCAACATCAGGAAAATTGGTAGCATCCCTCCTTTCATAGTCACTGCCAAACATACATGGCATCTATAGCTCATTGGTGTATATTAGCCATGCAATCAAGAAGGGCAAACATGGAAAAGGTTATGAAAAAGTACCTTGGAAATGTAGAATGGCTTGTGCTTAAGATACAGTGGAGATGGTTGAAATGACTTTCAGATGTTTAAGATCGGAGCTGTTCTGCCAAACAAGTTGAAGATTACAGTTGAAGAGCCACTCACTTGTGCATGGCTCGAGGAAGTAAAGATAATAAGATTCGATATCTGTGTAGTTAGTAATCAGGAGAGGCAGTTCATTTTAATAAGACGGCAATATCTTGTTATTTACATACTGAATATATGCAAATTTATAAATACTGAAGCAGAGCAAAGCCAGTGCCAGCTATAGGATAAAGGAAAGATGATTAATTCAGACTTCAGAGGAACAATACCAGAGAACCGGCGATGCTGCTACCTTATTCTGCCGCCATGGCCAAAGCAGGGTGGCGATGGACGGAGATGGATCGTCCCGTTTTAAAGCTGGAGCGGCGGCGCAACTGCGCTCACCGAAGGCGTCTCGTTGTCGACAGAATCACTCCCGGTCGAGCAGCTCCACGTAGATGTAGCAGGCAGCAGGTCCACCCATCCATCCAGAGTCCAGATCGGCTTGCAGTGTGTCACGAGCGCCTCTGGCCAAAGGACCATGCGTGCCGAGGAACGCGACGGCGAGGCCGGCCGGCGAGAAAGGCGCCGAACCTGGTGGTGGCATCTGTGATGCTGCAGTTTATATACGCAAAAAAAAAGTATAGATACAATGTGGCTTGTCACAACAGAAGATTGAAGTCCATCACTGCTATTATCATGGTAACAGAAGCCTCAACATGGTTTCCAACAACCGTAAATAAAAGAGCTCAATACTTCAGTTGTAAAGACTTGATGTCTCAGGCAATGGTATAGTCATCATCAAAGTTTAGTCAGACACTAGATCTTCATAACTTACTAGAACACACGATAAACCTATCATATATTTAGGAAAAAGGATGACCATGGTGATAGTCTTAAAAAGTTTGTCCATAACAGTGTCTGAAACACTAATGACCGGACGAGTAGTGCAACGAATGATGAAGAGCAACTTACCATAACGAATGATCATGGATACATGGTTCATGGTTTATATCCTTTTCATTTCTTTTGGCATGGCATCAGAGAATGAAGCTCTTGGGGGGAAGCAAAGTATATTTTTTTTTTCGGAGAAGGCACGCAGTGAATGGAAGGAAATAGCCCAGATGCAGGGCCTTCCCATTAACTGGCCGTGAAGTAAGAAAATGGACCGTGATAGTTTAGCCAGCAAAATGATACTAACTATTATTTTTCTTAATAGCTGTTTGTGACTTGAAAACTATGCCTCATATTTCGGACATCTCAGAGCTCATCAGAACAATAAGAGTCTCACACATGCACACCACAGTCATGCACATGCAGGCCTGACATCCAAACATAAGAGTCCCACATACATGATGAGTAGTGCGAAGTCTTTAAAAAAAAAAATCAAATCACACACATAGCAGCTTAGCAGAGGCAGAACATGCTCGTGCTGAAATTGCTGCAGATCACTGTCCTTCACAAGGGCCCTCTGTCCACTCCTTGTGGCCTGTACTAGCCATGCTTGCCGTTTCAGAGTAACTTTGCATGATCCAATGCTCTCTTCCCATCTAACTTGTTTGACATGTAGAGTTTCGAATACTCTTCTACTCCCACTGTCTTGTACAGGGGCCTCTCTTCTGCAATACCAGGAACTGGGGAAACTACTCCGTCAAGTGATGGAACGTGAAACGCAGATAAGGTCAACCGTTCCTGATTGGTGTTTATTGTGACCCTGTGCTCGATACTCTTATATTTCCCATTCGACATAATCTGCAAACATAAAAAAAAAAAGATAAGTTGGGTATGAAGTTGGTCCAGATTCAAAATAATCATTCATCCACCCCTATATTTAAAGAAAGCATTTTGAGAAAAAGAACAGTAGACAGGATTCATTCTCATGTTTTTGCAAGAAGCTTTACCCTATATATAATGTGGGAGTTTAAGAGACTATGTAGAAGATAATATTTTTAAACAGTGATTTATAAACATAAATCCTGATTGATCTTTTTTTCATGGTTATATGTGTTGATCATGGATTTTTCATATAGCATCAAGTTAATACTTTTGCAATAAGTGCTTTATCTTTTGCAATAATACTTTTGTATATCTATATATGGAAGAAATTAATTTCTTGGAAGACTTTGTACCTCAAGAAAGTCACCCACATTCACCAACAATGCATTAGGATTTGGTTTCACAGGAATTCATGCATTGTGCCTTTTAATTTGAAGGCCTTGAACTGAATTAACTTCTAAAAGGAAGGTCAGAAAAGATCCATCTGAATGGGGCGAGAAGCCCAAAACCTTCTTGGCCATGGTCATGCATGGAGGGTAGTAATTCATTCTCAAATATTGACACACATATTTGTCAACCATCAGTTCAAGATCGATATTTAGTGTTTTTGCAACGGCGGTAACAATGGAATGTGCAGTTTTCATCAACTCGGATGAGTAATCTTCAATAGATTTCCTGGTATAAAAATGAAAATGTCAATTATACTGAGATAATGACACACACTGAAGTGTATTGGATTCTTAAATGTATAGTTTAGCTGTTGGCCAGTTTTAGCACTCGAACCACAGTACAACTCATGTCTTGTTTCGACCTTCTTTGGGCAGTCTATGCACATACTACTTTCTCATGACCATCAACATTTTCTCAATAATACTTTTGTATATCTATATTCAAAATTTCAATTTCTCCGCATGCAATCCTGATGTGTTGTTTCTGGTTGTTTGTAGTGTTCACTATTAGCAGTTTATAAAAGAGAAAATCTTTACAGTCACTTAACTGTAGTGTTGGACATTGAATACAGAAATAAGAAAGGCATGCCCTCAATAGTAAATTTTAAAATACCTCACAAACTGGAATGTCCACTAATGCTCTTCTCTACAGCCTCTATACTGCTGTACAACTGAAGAGACATACAACATAAAAAATGAAAATAAATCCAGACGTTTAATGCTTGACCAGTTTATAATGATATTTAAGCTTTATCTATAAAAGTTCACGTAATTTGAGGATAATTTTAATCTTAGTCTTCTATTCTGTTTTGTTTAATGTGTGGATAACTGACATGATGTTAACTTAGTACTTTACGAGATTAAATGGTCATAAGCAGGTCTATAGGTCACAATAATAGAGTTGCCATATGAATATATGATGCTTAATTACACCCAACACGGAAGATGTATTTATATGACAACTTGATTTCTGCAGTTTATTAGACACACTGACCTGAAAGTATGCGGTTGAACAGGCCAATATCTCATATCCCGGGCCTGAGATGGATGGGCTATGATGACAAACATGTCAGACCAGTCAAGTGTTTGCCTCTCCGACACAACAAACGATTGGCCATAACCTTGAAGGTCTCCTGGAAGCTGTGCATAGGTACTCTTTACCTCAAGGGGAAGTTGGAAGAACTTCTCAATGTCACCTCTTATACTTGCAATGATATCGTCTGGTATTCCGTGATTTACAAGCTGTGAGAGACAGAAGTTGGACATAAGTGCTTAACAAAACACGCATCAGAGCAATTAAACTATAGTTTGGTGTTTTTTTTCAAACTTCATGTATGTACTAAAAATGATAAAATGGTAGCTTTTTTCATCAATAAAAATGGTAACACAATGGAAGGTTGAAAGCATGGCATGTCATCGATCAGTAAGCGTAACCACAAATTCATTCAGTGGTTTGTGTGTCATCGCCGTGTGTGATTATCAGTAGCCTGACACATATGATGAATAAGAATTTAGGATTTTAACAAACTAAAGCATTGGATCTCGCTAGATATGAATATATAATGATACCACAACAAACTTGACAAAGGGTCAGTTGGGGACTACCCCATCTACTCAAATATACAAACCTAATACTGGTTCAGCTCATCTTTTACAAGTTCAATTAAGTGTACCTGAAAAAATCCCCAATCCTCACAAGCAGATCTGAGGCGAGCAGACTCATCTTCTGCAAAATCAGGATTGAAGAGTTTACCAAGGTCGATCATCGGAACCTCACCGGATTGCTCGGCGACGACATCATCATCATCTTGAATGTCCAGCCGGATGTACCTTTTAAGCTTCTCTTCTGTCAACCCCTCAGAACATGCTGCGAGATCTTGTACATTCCTGACAGGGAGCGATGAAGCCACCCTTGACCATCTAGCTTCACTACTCCTCGGAGCCTCCATCTCCATCCAGACTCACAGCGCTCGAATCATGCAGTACTTCGCTTGCTTGTACGGTCATGTCGTCCTTGGTGGCCACAATATAGGAGGCTCCAATTATTGATTCAGAGCCTTAACACCATTTTTTGTACACGTCACATCTTGCTTAAAAATAAGTTTGTACTCTCCCTAAATAAAGTGTTCAGCTGATGATCTATCCGATAAAGAACTTTATGTCACAACTTGCTCAAAAATAAGAATGTCATCCATCCATCCAACTCTAGAAAAGTCATTTGGTTTTAATGCAACAGCAAAGAATCCTTAAACTCCCATTTACTTGATTCATTTAAGTTGCTGTCTTCCTAGCTAATTAGGTGTCACTTGTGCTTATCTTGCCAATCAGCAATTTTTCTGTTCCTTATTTAATATTTGGATTAAACAAAACTTGTTGATGGAATCTGTGCAAGTCAGCGTCACATTTGGTCAGAAGTCTAGTTCCTATCTCTAATTTGGCAATCTGCAGGTAAAAGGCGTTACTTGAGGATCTGTCCAAAGAAATCTACAGGAGAATCTTCTAGGTGTCTTGATCAAGAAACCACTACGAAATTTACTCTAGGAAAAGATAAAGGGAGTAGTATTTCTTATGAAGCACAAGAAAACTGTTGCATTTTATTAATAGATGAGTAATTTAATTTTATCGATGGTTTGGGATGTTGTCAAATGGTATGGCACCATCATACTGTTGATTAAGGGGGTGTTTGGATCCGGTGACTTATTTTTTATCCGTGTCACATTGGATATTTGGATATCAATTAGAGGGACTAAACATGATCTAACTATAAAACTAATTGCATAAATGGAGACTAATTCACGGGACAAATTTATAAAGCCTAGTTAATCCATCATTAGCACTGTAGCACAACATTATCAAATCATGTACTAATTAGACTTAATAGATTTATCTCACGAATTAGCCTCCATTTATGCAATTGGTTTTATAATTAGCCTATATTTAATACTCCTAATTGGTGTTCAAACATCCGATGTGACGGGGAATTAGAGTTCCTGAACCCAGGGCCTAAGACTAAAGCTACCAGTATAGTTATAAGTTATGTCTGTTGTTTATTGAACATAAGTTATATAGTTACTCATTGAAGTGCTTATAAGCAAAGCGTATGAGAAGGTGGCCTTTCTATGTCCATTGATTCATGAAATGTTGTAGATAAAAGGGCCGGGTGAGATAATTATCCGTACGATTGTGAGCTGGGGGTGATACTTGGTTGCAACCCAAGTGGTCCATGTCCCTTTTTTCGATTTTCTTTTCATTTTCCTTCTGCTTCAGTTTGTTGGTGGCCCAGTTGTGGCCTAGTCGAAGCCCATGTCCTCCCCCACCCCCTTTTTCTCTTCTTCTTTTTCGTCTTCTGTTTTATATTCCTCTTATCTTACTATTTCTTTTCTTTCATACTACTTGTATCCTCTTGTTTTCTCTGGCACGCAATGTTCACATGATTCATCTTTATTTTTCATAATCAGATACAAAACACATATACGTGGTCGATTGTTAAAGTGGTGAAAAGATTTATGTCATATACATTGAATTGTTCTTGCAGTGAAAATTTAGGGTTTGTTGAGAAGCGTTTATTGTAGCCTCGACTTCACCTATTTTACGTAAATCAAGATGTTGTAGCGTGAAATCATTTTGTAAGCTCAGTCTGAAATAAAGAAATTGGAAGCCGAGTGAAACCAGTTTTTTAGTTTCACCAGTGTTTTTGTGATATATTTTGTATTGTTCTAGTAATAAAAAAGTAACTGTTTATCGGTACATTTTGATTGTTCCAATGTAAAAATTTAGTGTTAAAAACTCTTGCATCATTATAAACATTGTAGCTTAAAAAATTCCATCGGAAAAGTATTATCTAAACATATTTTAGATATTAAAGTTTGATCTTATTTTGAATATTTTGCTGTAAGAAACGTAAACGGTACAATCGGAATTTAATTTAAGCGCTTGGTCTAGAAACTCTAAATCTTTTTAGTCCCAAACTTGCATGACTTCATCATTTACTTTGTCATGAACCAGCGAAAAGCTAGAGTTTTAGCATTTGTTTGGATGGTGGGTTGAAAAAGGTCGGGACGGGTTCGATTCAGATGATCCCATGTTTAGATGCAGTTTCACGTGATTTAGGATTGGCCCAAATAGAAATATTCCTTATAAATACAGATCCGTTACATCCACTCAAATCAAACATATGTTTGCTGCCCCACGCAACTCTTGGCCGGAGGATAATGTGTCATATCATAAATTTGGCAATAAAATTAATCAGTTAATTCAAATTTGGATGACCATTAGCAGAGTCATCACATAATCACATATTCAACTTCATAAAGCGCCTGAAGTAATAATTCCGTAACGGGGCGTGCGCGCGAAAAAAGGCAGTAACAAAAACAACTTGGCGGGAAAAAGTGGCGGGGGCTCGTCGGTTCCCCTCCAAAACCGCGAGCTGCCAGTGCAAAAGTTCTGAGATCCACGTCGACCCTCCCCGTCAAAGACGGCGGGAGGGCACAATGGCGGCGCCGGCGCGGAAGAAGCCCTGGTTTGCCCCCGGCGACGGCGCCGACCACCTCACCGCGCTGCCGCTCGAGCTCCGCGCGCAGATCGTCGCCTCCCTCCCGTTCCGGCAGATCGTCCAGCTGTCGGCGCTGTCCCGGCCGTGGCGTCACATCCACCACCACGCGCCCGTCGTCAAGCTCCGCCTCTACGAGTTCGTCTACCTGGAGGACTACGTCTTCGGCACGGACCGCTCCCTCCCCGGCGTCGTCGACGAGGGCGCGATCCTCGGCCTCCGCCTCGCCCTCGGCCGCCGCGCGCGGGGCGGGTCCGCGTCCAGGGTGGACACCCTCGCCCTCGACTACAGCGTCGCCGACCCCCGCATGCCGCGCCACGCCGACCGCCTCATCGCGCTCGCCGACGCGCGCGAGATCCGCGTCGCCGTCCCCTTCGACGGCCTCAACCCCGCGCGGGTCCCGTGGAAGCTGGACCTGCCGCCCGCGGCGCGCCGCCTGGACGTCGACGGGGAGTACCACGTCGCGCCCGCCATCGCCGGGCCAGGCGCCGCCGCCCTGCGCAGGCTCCGCCTCGACAAGGTGTCGCTCGGCGAGTGGCCGCGCCTCCCTTCCCTGCGCTCCCTGGCCCTCTTCAGCGTTACCGTCGAGGCGCCGTTCACGCCGGCCGCGTGGTGCCCGCTGCTCGAGCACCTGGGCGTCTCCTTCTCCACGGTCGAGCAGGCCCGCGTCGACATCCGCTTGCCGCTTCTCAAGAGCCTCGACATGGAGGACGTCGACGTCCGCCCGCACGACGACTCCTTCGAGCCGTTTGGGCAGGTCACCATCGACGCGCCGGAGCTGGAGGAGCTCGTGCTGACCAGCACGTCCGGGGGCACCGCGGAGTACAGGTCGTTCACGCTGAGAGCACCGCGGCTGCGTTACCTGGGCTACCACAACCAGTTCACCGGCCGTGTGGACGTCGATGTTGGCCGGCCAGGCAGCGTCAGGGCGGGCTCGATCAGCTTCGAATCCAATGAAGAGATCGCGTGCCCCGAGATGAAGCTCTGCAGGATGTAGATGATGCGGATGCTCGAGGGGCTTCTCCCAGAGCTGTCACCGGAGGACGTCGCTGATGCAGCCAGGTCAGGGACACCTGCATCCGCTTCTCTACCATTTGTGTTGATTATGCTGTTAGTTTAGTACTGATTAGGTTGTTGAATGCAGGCCTCACTTGACTCTCGACAAGTACAGCGTGGAGAGCTTTGATAGTGGCAAGATGATCCCAGAGGAGAAGCTCACCTGCGACCTCAGTGCCCTCATGACCACACTCAAAGTCTGAACGCCTTTTGGTGTTGCAGGCATGACTGCAAACTTGCAGTGCCACTGCCAACTCTGGAATTGACCTTACCGAAGCGGGAAGTCCAGCAAAGCAAGTGCAAGTCTGAAGTCTGAACATTGCTTGCCGTTCTATCATCTTCTGCGTAGACTGTAATTGCATTTGCATTTGCCTGTTACTCCTTGAGAAGTTTAGTTGAAAGAAACACGACCTTGTCTGAAGATCTTAAAACCTTTGATGCTTCCTGCACAATTTTACCTGGTTCTTGATACCTATATGTAGGTGATTGCGGTGACAGTTGCTATTGCCATACTTTAGGAACTCTGAAATTAATGTTGTGGAAGAAGCCCAGCAAGGCATGTGGAAGTCCAAAATTTGCTTGACATTCTCAATGTGATGCATAGTTGTAATTGAACTGGATTTATCTGTTACTCTGCAAAAGTTACTTGAAACAAACCCTACTTTGCCAATGATCTTAGAACTTTTGATGTTATTCTTGATATCACGAGAATATATATGGGTGTGAATTTTGTGATACAGATGTAGAATTTTTACGGCGCACAGTACTACCATATACTAGTGTTTGAAAATGACTCGTAAGTAAACATCGTAAGGTAGCATAGCTAGGTAATATAGGTAGTATAAGGGTAGTATTGGAAAAATCATTTGTGACATCATCTCCCTTTTATTTTTTACTTTTCTCTTATCATTCTTTTATTTTTTATTTCTTCCCCACCATCCCGATCCTCATCCATTCCCCTGACCCGTCGCCTAGGGTTTCAGGAGGCCCGACGGCGATTCCATCTTTGCTGCTGGTGAGGCGGCGCGTGCAGCGCCCGACGCGCAGCACCGGGCAGGAGGACGGGCCATCTCCCAGACAGCCGATGCTCTCCGCTCGGGAGGCATCCGCGGCGGCGGATCGGCCCCCGCCCGTCGCTCGCCCTATGGTCGTCCCTCCAAAGCAGCGACGGGATCCAGATGCCTTCTCATGTTGACTGACAACATGCAAAATTGAGTTCTCCTGCTAATTTTATATCTGTGTTCCTTCATGTAAATCTCCTAGTCCTCATGTATGACTATAATTTGGTTGCAGTTTTGAATTCCGTCTGAGGCTCTCTCTTTCGAAAGATGGGGACTTGTCTGTCTTGTCGCACGCATCAGGAATGTCAATGGCAAGCCATTCAGTTTCTTATTTGCTTATCAACATATCTTTCCGTTTCTAACATCAGGTTAGGCATTATTTGCCCAGCAAGCGATTTTTTATACCTCACTATCTAACTACTCCCTTCAGTGACGTTCCATGCGTGACTTGCTATGTCTTGTTAATTCCAGTGAGGTGAGGATAGAAGGTCTGGAGACCCTTGATTATCTTGACAATCTTAGCCACAAAGAAGAACAAGGAGACGCCATAACATTTGAGTCAGAGGTGAAGTTTTTCCCCAGTACTTTAAAGGATGGATTGATGTTATAAAACTATTTAAATCTGCTCAAACTAGTGGAAACTTAAGTCTTGCAAGTAAATTGCTGCAGTTTCCTTGGTATAGTCATACATATAACTATGTGCTAGCCTTTGTGGATACTTAAAGCATAACTGTATAAGATTCTAGCATATAGTGTCGTTTGCACTGGATTTTTTTTTCTATCTTGGGTGCTCAAGATTTCTAGTCTTTTGTTCAATTGCTATACAGGTGGATCGAGTCTATGTTAGCTCCTCAAATGTAGTAGCAGTTCTTGACCATGAGAAGAAACGCTCATTTGTCATAAGAAAGGAAGGACTTCCTGACGTTGGTAAGATATGTTGGCCTTAGTTACCTACCAGAAAATTAATTGTTAACAGCGTGACGGATTTCTTATTGTAATCCTGTATGTATTCCTGTCAGTTGTGTGGAATCCGTGGGAAAATAAATCAAAGACTATGGTGGACTTTGGTGATGCGGAGTACAAGCAGATGCTTTGCGTTGATGCGGCCGTGGTGGAGAGAGCGATCATCCTGAAACCAGGGGAGGAGTGGACAGGGAAGCTGGAGCTATCTGCAGTTTCATCCACCAACTGCAGCGATCATCTTGATCACCCCGTCAGCATCTAGCGTGTAGTGTGGAAGTTCACATTTCATAGTGCTATATGGTGTTCGCATCATAAGAGAAGCGAGAACCTCCTTTGTACATCAGAGATAACTGATAAGTAGGTGCACGTGCACCTATGGTCAGTCAGCTGCTCGAATTGATCTAGAATTGGCAACGGTAATTCTATTGTGACCTGGTCTCTGGTGTCTAATGATAGTAGTGCCTTGCTTCGGGCATAAGCATAACGCACCCAAATGGCAAGATTTAAGTTTCTGCCTTATTTTCTCAAAGATTTCTAGTCATATAATGTAGCCATGATTTGCCTAGACATCTGAAGCAATTGTAGCAGAACCAGTAAATTAAATGGCATCCAAGAGTCCTTATTTAGACTAGCAACTACAACGTGCTTAGTTCGGTTGTCATAACTCATAAGCCGAACATCCTGGCACGTAATCGCACAAGAATCCGTTGGTAGACAGCCAGCGCGCGGAAGCGGCGATACGGCGAACAGTTACCGACTGACGAGAGATCCTCCAGAGTGATGCCTCCAACAGTCAAGCTGTGTGAGTCTGACAAGCAAGCATTTTTGGCGTCCATATGAAAGACATGTTGAAGAAAAGTAACTGGCATTCGAATGCGTAGTCAGTCATTGTAAAAGGAACATCAATCGATATGCAAAGGTTCTGGTGACAGAATCAATCATTGGCACGACAAATGATACATAGGCAAGATTGGCCAAGAAGTCATTTCCCTGCTTTCCTGCCGTTCTAGAACAGACAATGCAAGTCGACCTCTCCAGTTCAGTTCAAAAAGGGAAATGAAGAAGGCATATCCTCACGAGTTCAGAAAGGGCAAGCGAAAAATGAAAATGCAGAGAATGATATCGTGATAAGTACCACTGAGAGAATAGAAACGTACTCCTAGTTCCCGGTAAACATTACTAGGCTTACTGATTTTTGCATCAATAATCATCTGCACAGCACTGCAGGATGCAGAACAATCCACATCGTGTACATAGCGAAGGAGGTACGACTGAACTGAGGAAAAGAACAAAGTTCAGTTATATCAGTAACGCATAATCCAACAAAAGTTGGGCTTGGGCATGATCTTCAGACTTCAGTGTTCCTTTTGCATAGAGCCTCACAAGAGGCACTAAGTTATCCAATTGCATCTTGCATAGTCAACTGCACTGAAATGCAAGGGATTCATGATCAGAGTTCAAATGCCGTGCAAACCCCCTTCATGCAATGAGCAATTATAAACATTCAGAAATATTTCAGTACACAGCACTTAAATGCATATGTTCACAGTCAACATTAGCAATGTGTATATTTCTACAGGAAACAGGAATGCAGAAAAATCAAACAATGTTTTTAGAGCGATGATCAACAAAGTTGATACTGCACAGCGATATCACAAGTTCAGATTCCAAGCATATCAATCTAATTCATTGTTAGGGTGAAATCAGAAGGAAAACACTGATCACAAACTCTAACCAAATTCAGCATGTTGGGATGCGCGAAGCAAGGGAAGGCGACGCCCGCGGTGGCGCCGGCGGCGCCTATCCAAGGGCGGAACCCGATCTTTTCTATACTACGTACTATCAAATGGTAGTATTATGCATCGTAAAGAGATATTACCCGAAGCAGCACAGAGTACAGCCGTGGTGGCCCAAATGCTCGTTCTCAACCCAACCACACAGCCCACGGGGCTTCCAGGCTGCGCCGGATCAGCACGAGGCACTCGAGTCGTTAGTGATCCCATGGTTGCGTCAGCACTAAAAACACACTTTCAAAAACCTTGATTTTAAAAACAAACTTTTGTAACATTGAGATGCAGTTCTTTATTTCATATTTACATAGATAAAACAGCTCATTGTTCAAAGCGCATCTCATGCACAAAGCTGAGTGGCACACCATTCAGTCCCCAACCATGATCATGCTCAGAGACCCATGATGTACTCCACAAGGTCATCGATGGCCAAGCTAGCCGGCCCTCCTTCCGCGACGCACTGCCTCGCCTGCGTCCTCAGGAGGCGAGCCCTCTCCCTCGGCGCCTGCGGCCCGTGCTCCCTGGCCATCAGCCTCCGGATCGCCCTCGCCATGGCCGTCCTATCGACCACCCTCCCGGCCTCCATCCCGACACCCCATCGCCGCGCCACGTACCTCGCGCTCACCGTCTGGTCGGCGAGGCACGGGTGCACGAGCATGGGCACCCCCTCGCACACGTCCTCCACGACCGAGCTCCACCCGCAGTGCGTCCAGAACCCGCCGACGGCCGGGTGCGCCAGCACCGCCCCCTGCGGCGACCACGCCACCACCTTGCCCCTGCGCCTCACCGTCTCGTGGAGCTCCTCCGGGAACGGCGGCAAGTCGCCGTCGGCGCCGCCGCCGCCGCCGACGGAGCCGGGGAGGAGCACCCACAGGAACGGCACGCCGCTGCCGGCCAGCCCCCACGCCATCTCCTCGAACGCGGCGTGGTCCACGCGCGCCGCGCTGCCCAGGCTCACGTACAGCACGGAGCGCGGCGGCCGCGCGTCCAGCCACGCCAGGCAGCCGCCGTCCGGCGCGTGCTGCTGCTCCGCCGGCGGGCCGGCCGCCAGGTGCAGCGGCCCGACGGCGAACACCGGGCGGGACAGCTCGCGCCGGATCCCCGCCAGCTCCGGGCCCTCGATGGCGTCGAACGTGTTGAGCACGACGCCCGACGAGGCGTCCCGCACGGCGCCGGCGACGGAGGCGGCGAAGCGGAGCACCGTCTCGCCGTCGCTGCCGTCGACGCCGATCAGGTCTCGCACGCGGAGCGGCTCGAGGCCCGGCACCACCTCGTCCAGCCGATCGGCCTCTGCAAGAAGGAAACCAAACGACTGTTACCAAGGTGTACGTACCAGTCGCCGTACGTCGCCGTCGGCACCACGTGATCACAGGTTTACCGGTACGTGCCTTCGATGGGGACGTAGCCGTCGGCGCGGGGCGGCGAGCATGGCGAGGAACGCGGCGGCGCTGCCCGCCCCCAGCGCGAGCGCGGGGACGCCGCCGCGCCTGGCCGCGCCCAGCATCCCGTACCACTGCCCGTCGACCACCGCGCAGGCGACCGGCCCGCCGCCGCGGCGCACCAGCTCCTCGAGCGCCGCCTGGAACGGCACCTCGCAGGCGGCGTTGAGGCCCATCATCCGCTCGGCCTGGTCGGGGCTGGCAGCGACCTCGTCGGGGAGGGACTCGCGGATGGAGACGAAGGCGAGCTCCGGGTGCCGCGTGGGGTCGGGCGCATTGAAGTCGGCGTGGAGCACGGTGACGCCGAGGCCCCGCCCGCGGAGGAGCCCCGCGAGCTGCAGCATCGGGGTGATGTGGCTCCCGGACGGGAAGGGGAACAGCACGACGCGGCGGCCGATGGGAGAGCGCCCGTCGCCGGCCATCGTTGGTGCTGGTGGTGGTGAGCCAGGCGGCTGTGGCTGCGAGAGGAGGGAGAGGTGTTGGCTGGCACTGGCACGCCATCTTGGCGAGTAGCTGTGCGAGCTTATCTTGGCATGGAGCCTGATGAGGCGCGTGAGAGGGTGTTGCGAGGCATGACCACAATGAGCTTGCTTACGCTGTCGTTGCCTTGCAAAGTGAAAACAGAAAGGGAATTGATCGAGCTAGGAGACGACGGTTGTTTCGGACTTGCCGTGGCAAGACAACACTCTGACCATGTGTTTGTTTGTGGATGTTTGGTTTGGCTAAGGACTCAAGGCTGCCAGACTCAAGGCTGCCAGGCACACACATTAAACACGTTTCGAACCATATACATTTTTTGTAGTTATGACGTGGTACTGGAGAAAGGTTTTGAATCAAGGGTAAAACCACCATTTTGTCAAGTAACAACGTGCAAATTCTGGTGCTCGTTGTTCAATCCAACATCAAACTCAGACAACTAGACAGCATGGCGACACACATAATATGCCAACGATACAAAATGACCAACATCTACAACCAATGACAATAGGTGTGCAACTAGGAACAGGGGAAGACCAGTTTTTTTTTTTTTGAAAGTTGGAAGACCAGTTATTAAAATGCTAGAAACATAGCTTATCCCCTCAGTACGGCTACAAGTTTGCCCAGATAAGAGTAAATGCCATGTTGCTTTCCAAGCTCAACACGCACGGTACATGTAGAATTTGGTACCAGAAACCTCACATGTTGGTTTTTTCCAAACTTCTCTAGTACTGGTTTACTTAGTAATCTGTCAAACCTAGGAACCAAAATCGAAGACTTGCACCGTAAAATGAAATTACATCTCACTTCACGGTTTAGGGAGAGTTCCAAGAAGCTGTCCAACTAGACTAGTCACCTGAAGAAGAGATTCAGAAAGAACAGTGAGATATGAACTGCACTGAGGGGAAAGTGAAGGTTAATCACATGACATGCCAGTAATTCTAGTTTCTGTACCGATTGAAGACTGAAGCAAACAGAGATAGAGAGCCTTAAGTATCTATTGTGAATTATTTTATGCTCGAATTAATACAAAGGCATGGTAGATACATGCAAACAAGTTGAACCATGTAACTACATGCTAGAACATGAAAAGAAATTTATATTACCAAATTTATTTGCTTCTTAGACATAAATCCCAAAGGAAAAGAAAGCAGACTACCTTTTGAGGTAGAAACATTAAGAATCAATCATAGACGATTGTTCCATAGAAATCATATGAAAAGCACTGAAAAGAGTTTGCTTTTCCCCCCCAGCACTAGTCTAAAACATCAATACTAAAACAGCAAATATGAGTCTACAAATTCAGCATTTCACATTTTTTTAAACTAGTTCATCATGGACACACTATCTCTTCACTAATAAAAGCATGTAAAACTGCAGGAAACTAGATTTTTTTTTCTCGAACGCTGCAGGAAACCATATATAACACTCTATGTGAAATGGAGCATGTAAAACTGCAGGAAATCAGATAAACACTCAGTGTGAAATGGATCATGAACACAGAAACAAACTTGCCTGCCAATACTTGGAAACACATCGATCAATGCAGCTGTTCTCACCCATATTCAGCTCAACTTCTTTGTGCCTAGAGATACAGTGAATATAATCGGAATCAATTAATCACATGTAATTAATATCAGTTCATGCACTCATGACACCATGGCAATGAATCCAAGAATGTACATTTTGATGTTGGGAGGCGTTCTGTGCTAGTTGTGTCTCAAATATTTTAACTATAGCGCATATGATTATCTTCATATCACAAATGAATTTACGGAAGCACGTACACAATCAAAATAATATCCACATATATGAATGCTATTATTAAAGAAGGGCACAGATGAAACAGTAACTTATAGCATAACTACAGGACAATGAATATATGCTAAATTTAGCTGTACCTGTTCGCAATGCACTTGTCGAAACATGTCTGCGTAAGCCTGCAAATAGCGAAACATGGAACGTTAGACGAACTGCCATAGAAAAACATCCATAGAGTTCAAGTATAATACTGCATTACTACAATCACTTTCATAATGTTTTGATTTAAGAACAAAATGTCATGGGCAGTCCACTGGGTTCAGGGCCATCCAGGTCCTTGCTCATGACAAAAAAGACTGTCAGTCAGAAGGAAAAAAAGTTTTACTGGTATCGGGAGGAAACTGGACTTCAGCTGATGCATAAAACCTCAAGGCTCCTGATGTAGTGAAAGATAGAAGCAAACAAACATTGGGATCTGAAACCACTCACCGATTGAAAATATCAACCCTGTACTCCATCTCTTTCTCTGCCATTCCAAACATCTATTGGGACATATACAATCAATGATTTCAGAAAAGCTCCAATTGTAATATAGTGAAAAGAAGTCTGAATGCCATTGTTTACATGCAGAAGCAGTACACAGGTAAATATAGAATAAAGCATTCCAAGCAAAACAAGGTTGAAAACTTGAAACAGAACATCAAATGCTGGAGATCAGTGGTCATGCCAATCGATACAAAATGCTGCTTGTTCTTAGACATGGCTATAAATCTACAACAGTATTGCAGGGCATACATTCAATAACCTACAACCATGCACATTCATCATTACTAGCATGCTCAGCTTCTAGCCAATTGAAACCATAATCTGACTAAAATTTGAGTAGTGCAATAAAAATGCATTTATTTCTCTTGAAGATTTGGACTAGTACAAATTCCAGTATCACAGGAGTTGGTTAGTCTTAGTGTGGTATGCTACTCAATAGAATGGCACATCAAAATAAAACCACAGATCTATTTTTTTTGTTTTTGCAACCACAGATCTATTAATGTCTCTACTTAGTATCAGTATAGGACAACACCCAAGTCCCTAGAACAGCTGTAATTATTCAGTGTAACCTGAAACATATCAAAACGGCAATAAAGTAAATCATTGCGTAGTTCAGCTGACTTTGTTCCCCATTCAAACTCACCTAAACCTCCGCATAGTTCACTAGTATCATTTAGTTCTGCTAAATTCACCTCATCAAGTGCTACTCTAGCACTATACTTTATTTCTTCAAAATCATAGTCTTCCTCCCACTTTTTACTACAGGGTGAAAAATCTCGGCGATCTAAGGTGGCGAATCGATCTTAAGACACAATTCTCTTCAGAAGAACTAATTTGGCATGCCATTTCTTTCGAGCGAAATCAGCAAATACTTGTTTCCGCAAATCACATGGAGCGCATCAAAGATATAATCTGAACTTGGGCATGGTAATCTGCAAAAGGTAAATAAATAAAAATAGGGACGCACCTGCTCCTTCTGAAAGTTAGTCGGCGCACCACCTGCGGCCATGGCTGCGGCTCACTTCTAGAGAGGAACACACGGCAAGCAGTCAGGGGATCGGGTCAATCTAAGATCCAAGAAACACCATAGCCGAAAGCCTAGAGCCCAAAGGGAGAAGAAAGACACCGGAGATCCGAGGGCAGCTTACCAGATAGAACCACGAGCGAAGCGGGAAGTGGGGGCGAAGGGTTCTGGGGCTGCCGGCGGCGGGATCGCGGAGTGGTAGCCACCAGTGCTAGGGTATCCCCGTTGCAGGCGGCGGAGGAAGAGGAACTGATCGAAGCAGAGGGGGGAGAAAAGGTAATGTGGGCCAGAGGCCCTTGGGGGGCCCATAGAAGAAGGTGCCTTGTGTCGAATTGGGGCCTTGCAACAGATGCTGGGTCGCATGGGACGAGATGAAAGCCAAAATTCCTGGGTGGACTTGGATTCTGAGGTACAGAGCTGTTTAATCTTGCGCTTCCGGGGATCATGCGAAAGCCTATCGCATGTGGGTTCTTCGGAAGGAGCATGGTGAGGCGTGGCTGGAAAATAAAGCTGGGAAATCAGACACTAAAGGGGAACGGAAAGATTGGTCGGCCATGTGGAAGGTCCAAGTGCCGTAAAAAATTCGTGTTTTCCTGTGGAGATTGTCTCGACATTCTTTGCCATCAGTTCATCACCGGAATATGGCAACTGGAGCTTCTGAACGTGACCAGATCGGGGCCTTCTATTGGGCCCAGACGGTGGCCTCCCCCGCATGGAAAGATGAAGATAAATATCGGTGGCTGCAGTCGCCCGTGACTCGACTGGTCTGTTCCTGGGAGCTTCTTCGGTGGTCTCGGCTGATATATCAGACCCAGAGACACCGGAGGCTCTTGCATGGAAGGAGGGCTTGGCCTTGGGAAAGGACTTGCTTCTGCACAATCTGGTGCTGGCGAGTGACTGCGCCAACGTCGTCCGGAGTATCAAGGGTGAGGCGATGGGACCGTATGGCCAGATCGTTCGAGAAATCAAGACGACGGCCAAAGACTTTCAGTTCGTCCAGTTCATCCACGAAGATTGAGGCTCAAATGTAGATGCTCATAATCTGGCTAGATCTTCTTTGTATAAAGATTTAGATCGTCATGTGTGGTTCTTCGATGCGCCAGTGGGCATGTGTAACTCTTATCATGTCTACGGTACACCGAAATGACTGTGGACCGTTGATCTAATGTCATATTACCTCTTATGATGTAATAGTTCTAATATTTATTTTATACATTTTAAATCAGAAAATATATGACTAGATATAACTTGCATGCATGATTAGTTGAGATCTCATATTTCTGTTTTTTCCCCAAGTGATGTGCCGGCCATTAATTGAGATAAGAAATATTTTTTATCCCCTCCATGCACGTGACATACCCAGCAGATTGCATGTAACGTTCTTTTTTTTTTCTAAATACATGATGTATCATGGATACCATGCACAATTTTGATCTAACATGATTGACACGTGATGGGGCCTTTGTACATGTGAGTGTAACATTTTTTTCTTTTTCTTGGGGAATGACACGAACATGACTGGAGCCCTTGCATACTTGAGTTTGCATCATTTTTTTGACGTATGAAGGAATCACCGTGAGTTTGCAACGTTATTTTGGAATGACACGAGATTCATATATACCTGGACATTTCAAGATCTAACTTGAGATGTGTATGACAAACTTGAAAAAGTATATTTCCAAACAAGAGAGATCGACATGTAACAAATGTGTCTAGCTACCAGCATGTAACAAACGTGCACACAATTCAATCCTTTTTTTTATGGGCACACAATTGAATCCTAACGGAATAGGGGACATCGAGATTTTCATGCATGCAAATTAACATGCAGGCCCCTGCTATGCATGCGTACATGCAAGCCCCTGCTAGATCCACGGAAGCAGCATGCAGGTAGGATAGCCGGCTGATTTTTTTCCCTTAATTAAGTTTGTTTCTCCTAATATTCAAGGGCTAAGATTTATTTGAACTCTTACCTCCTAAAACGTAATCGGAGTACCGTAGAAAAGCCCATAGGTACGGTGATGCTAAAAAAAAACAGATGTGCATGCATCCTGTCAGGAGAACCAAGTACAGAGCCTGTCTTTTCTGTTTTATATTGCCTTTCTGGAGTAAAATCCACTAGTGATTGACACACGTCCATGCGTGCGAGTGGATAATATGTAAAAGACGGTAATAATAAAAGTACTTAGGAAGCGATAGAAGTATATTACATATGTAGGTGTAAGCGTGCTTAGAATAAAGGCACAGTGATTCTATACTTATTACATTTAAACTTATTGTGAAGAAAGATGGTTTACAAGGTACGATGGAAACTACAAGGGTGACACCGTGGGGCAGAGATGTTTGCTTCATTCTTTGACATGATTGATGCAGGAGTAGAAACTACTTGGGTGACAGCGTCAAGCAGAGATGATTGCTCATTCTAGCACTTGATTGATGTAGTGGTGGCACCTGGTGACACAAGAATAGGGTTTACTCCCTCCATCCTAAATATCTGTCGTTTTTGCTTCCCGGGAAACAACTTTAACTAAATATATATTAAAAGATATTAATATTTACGGTACATAATTAATATCATTAGATAGATATTTGAATCTAGTTTTTAATAAATTTATTTGGAGATACAAATATTACACGTATTTTCTATAAATGGAGTCAAACTTCAGGCACGAAAACTATCGAAGACAGTTAATTGGGGACAGAGGGAGTATCTATTAAGCTGTATATAATATGATTGGTACTTAAATTTGGACGGTAGTAATAGAATTCAGTAAAAATGTAGTGTTGTATATGGTCACCTACTCCCTCCATTTTAAAAAATGTCATCCTAGAAAATTTATAATGAATTAATATAGAGGTAAAATAACCTTATTTGCCCCTATTTATTAGCCATATTTATTATTAGTTGGTTGTTGCATGCACATGCACCTACCAAATAGTGTAAAATGACTTTTTTAGAACAAATTTTGAATCAAATAATGACTTATTTTTTGTGATGGAGGGAGTATTTAGCAATTGCGTTTCCATTCCCAAAGGTTCGCGATAGCAATCTGTAAAATCATGACTTTAGTGAGTGGTTAGATTAATAAAAAAAGCAACTCTTATGGTACGATGAGTAAAGAGATATATATTCTTATAAGAGGAAAAGATAAAAATTTGAATTTATATATAATTTGTTATCTATTGTGTAGTAATCATCATAAACTTTTGTGCCATCAGTCTGATGAGCTGTATTCCCTATGTCCAATGATTGGTTTAGGGGGATTGTTTAGCCAATCTTCGTATTCTTTTTGCGCTGTGGAAAAAGGTGATTACCTTTGCATTAGTGGGTAAGAATGAAATTATAGAGAAATATGGTGGTGGTAGTTTCATTTTGTAATTACCTCTCATCTGGTCCTGGAAAGCTTCGGCAACTACTTCTGGATCTTCAACAAGTTATGTTGTTCATTGTTGAAAATAAGTGCAATAACCTGACGACAGGAAAGCAACACTTTAAATAAAGGAGAAAATATAAACTCGAGGTAAAAAGGAAGCCAAAGTAAACAGCCACAAATAATTCCCAATCTAAAGTCAGAAGCTGAAAATGTAGACAGGAAGAGAGGCGGAAACAGGACGGGAGACAAACCTAAAGAGAGAAGCTGTAGCTACCATCAACATAAACGAAGCAACAAACGAATCAGCGGAGCCTGCAACACAGACGAATCCAAAAACCCATGACCCCTACCTCAAAACATGGCAGGAAGAAAAATAAAACAAAAAAAAAATGAAGGTATGCCTTAAACGAAAAGGGAAAGATGGGTTCGAATCAACAGCGAAGCTACAAACAAGAAGGTTCTTCTGCAGAACCGCAAGCGAACAACAAGCGTAGCAACGTCCGAACCACGGAACAAAATCACAAGGAAATAAAAACAAAGCACAGGCGCCAAAACTAAAGGGGAAGAAGGAGAACCAACCGCACAAAGGTGAGGAAGCAGCAACCCTAGGACACAAAGAAAGCGCCAAAGTTCAAAATCTGAAGACGAAAGTGACGAGAAAGAGAGGTAACAAGAAGTTACTCCAGAAGGCAAGAGGAAGGAAAACTCAAGTGCCACGGCATGCAACTACCGCGAGAACCACATCACAGGTCAGTCGGTGAGATCACAGTGAACTGATCGAGCTGTGCAGGTGCGGATAAGCCGCCTGTGGACGCCACGAGCCTCCGGGCCAGATACAAGAGCCGGAAAAGAAAGCCCGAAACGCCACAACAAATTCTTGCCCCGCTTCCGCACACTCCTCTCGCAGCCAGCCATGGCATCATCAGTGGGCTTCGGCACGGTCGCGCCGGCCGCGGCGTCGCCGGCCGGCCGGAGCCTGGGCCGCCGCGCGGCGCGCCCGCCCACCGCGCGCACCGTCCCCGCCGCGACGAAGGCGGTCGCGGCGGCGGCGGCGAAGGCGGAGGAGAAGGGCCTGTTCGACGCCATCTTCGGCGCGCTGTACAAGGAGGAGCAGCTGCTGGAGACGGACCCCATCCTGAACAAGGTGGAGGGCAGGGCCCCCGCGCCAAGGAAAGCCGCCGGCAAGCCGCCGGCCGGGCAGAGCGGCGGGTTCAGCCTCGGCGTGCTCTTCTCCAAGAAAGAGTGAAAGGCTCGCGAACACAGATCCAAGCTGGTTCAGCCGTCTCCATTGTAATGCGCTTATACCATTGCTTATACTAGCACCCTAATAAGGACACCATCTTCAATGCACCAGAGGAAGTTTTTTTTCACCCACGCAGGTTCGCTGGTGGCTTTTGATCACCAAGATTAGCAATTTTGTGCTCTGGAAGCAGGATGTGGCTTATGTAAAGTAACATATGCTAGTACATCCAGTCTCATCATTATGGTCGTCAGAGGCATGGATCCCCTGCAAACTCTTGCTTGCAAAAATTAACGAGTTACATAACTCCTTATACTTGGTTCATCTGCACAAATGGGGATCATTCTGAATTAAAGAAAAGGGGACAGAAACGCCCTTTATTTGCTACTATGTTCCTTATATAATGCACTATACCATGTTCCCACTCGCGCTGTAGCTATCTCTGCCTCTACATGTACAATTACTTACGTAAATTATACTTAAAAAAAAACAAAGTTGGCGCTGTGATTCGCCAGCACTAGCTGAAGCTTATGAAAGAACCTGCAACAATCTCATGGTCTGCCCATACTGCTGGACTGCTGGTGTGTCGCAGCTGCAGGAGCTCTGTGCCTCCATCCACAGTTCTTAGCTGCACCGACCCGTCTTGTGATCATTTGTGCCGTTGAGGTTTTATTCACTGCATCGGCATCAAACTCTGCTGCGAGCTTCAATGGCGTGTTCCAGAGGTAACACTTCATTGAGCGATTGGCATTCTGCAATTTGCAGGCATGGATTTATGACTCAGTGACAAAGCATAATTTCAAAGGAGTACCAGGTATTGCATCTAGTAACAAAAATCTAAAAAGGAACAAAAACATTCACCAATGGTTCATAGGCAAGACTGGAATCAGAACAACAAGAAATTATCTCTATCCTGAGCCCTATTTCAACCAATTTTAAACTGTCAAAGTTAGATATTTTTTTGTAATCGGACAGCTTTAGGTACCAACTATGTCATCATGTCTAAGTATGTACTACTGAGGCCAAGTTGTGCGTACCTCATATGCACTATATAGTTTTCACATATCATAGGGTACAAACAAGATACAACGAATATAACCACGTATACATGGCAACTGCATCACCTCACACCATACATGGATCTTTGCAGCAATTTATCAGCACGACTTTGGTAACTAGTGAGATTTATTCGCTGTTCATGTTTTGTTCAGAAGAAAGTTTAATAGAATGCCAGCTGGACTCTATTTGAAATTGGCCATACAAATCTTTCCTCTGCCATACTATTTTAAAGCATGAATGACGTTTAAGGGTGCGATCATCATTACATTAAATGTGAACAGACTAGTAATGGACACATCACTTCTACTCTCTGTTTTTTCCACAAGGCGCTTTTCATTTTGTCAGGAAAAGAATTTGACTTATGATTACTCCAAATATTTTACATATGGGACACAAAACTATAACCATAAGTATTTTTAATACAGATCTAATAATGTCATTTTTTTGTCACAAAATTATGTATCGATAGAACAATTATTTGTTAAAGGCTTGTCCTAGTGAAACAAAATAAGCCTTGTAATTTCAAACACAGAGAGTTTTTATTTCCCGAGCTTTAGGCTGTGGCACAGTTGAAGAAGTGAGGATCTGTAGGTGTAGGCCAGGCTGAACATTTACTCCTTTCGGCCATAAATTATATGGATAAGGTGTCTGGGAGTATTACACAGGAAGGTACCCAAGATACAGGCAATTAATGTGATGCCAACCTTCCACAGCTATGATATTTTTAATTTGAGTAGATTGACTTATTTATTGGTCAACAACTAAAAATAGATTTTACTTCTTGTCGGATGCAATTTTGAGGTGGTGCTAATATTAGACAGCAACTACCTATCAAAATTCTACATTCTTTATCTGAAGATTTGACTTGTTTATAAGCCCATAATTCTAGACTGTATACACAGCATTCTTTCTCTAACGAACTTTATGATGATGTTTATTTGTACTGAAATTATCATGTGCAGTTCCATCAGACAAGGCTTGGAACATTTCTAGTTGTTAGAAGCCAATACTAACCATCTCTGTCATATCAGAATAATCAGAATAATCTTATTTCACTATGCACAGCAGAAGAAAATCTTGGCCATAATAATAGATCTCATGTATATCCAAAGCATTGAGTTCACTATGCCCTCTAATTGAATTTTTTTCCTTTTTTGAATGTGCTTACCTGCAGATAGTTCCTACGATCTTCTAAATAGTTGTACCGTCTGGAATCACTGCATTTTTAAGCACCACAGTTATCCCAGAACGAATATAAAATCCTTCCGCTGGCCTGTCTGCTTCTTGCACATTCTGCATTCACAAGCAAGGGAATACTGTGAACATCTAGTCCTGAAATTTTATACAGCAAATAATTTCATAGCATGAACACAAACAATGAAGTAAGTTCCCATGCATTAAAGCTGGCATACTCTGTTATTCATAATTAACCAAATAAGGATGAAATCTACGAATCATTGACCAATAAATAAGTCAATCTACTCAAATTAAGAAAGTCTAAGCATTGTATTAATAGTTCACTTCCTCAACTCATCTTATTTCATCAGTAAATGGCTAAGGAAGTGAACTAACAAATATTGAAGTGCATTGTATGTTTGAATTTGAAGGGCTTTGGTCAATAATTAATACATAACATTTCTAAAGGAGGGGGGCGTCATACATCTGAGTTCATAATGACAACATTCTTCCCGATTCGTGCATTTTTGTCAATGATACAGTTCCTGTATAACAAAACTCCAAGTCAAAGGAATGTGCATAATACCTGTGCAACCAAGTTTATACTTTATACATGAGTACATGAAAAATAACCTTATGGTAGTGTTTTCTCCAACACCAACTGGAACTTTTCCATCTGATAGTTCAGAAAATCTCTCCGCTTCAGTCTGGTAGTAATCTGCTCCCATCATCATAGTGTCCTAAACCAGTTTAGATTGATCAATATACTCGAAAAAAATAAGCAACTCATAATATTCAAAAATAAAAAAGAAATCATCCATTATAATACTAGATATTATCAATCTCATTAGCACAGAAAGTTCAGCAATTAACTAAGCTGGCTTCCAAACTATAAAAGGTTACAAAATTGGCACCAAAATGCTAAACATCAGAATTCATGTCTGCTCAACGATGCATGGTGAAATTGCTACAAATATGTACATTACAGAAAACAAAGAAAAATAGATAGGCACTGCAAAGTACTAATTTGGCGGCTGCGGTTACAAGCTGGGCTCCACCATCTGATGATTTACTTAGCATTTCTAATTATCACCAGTAAGCATTAAGCAGTAGTTACTTCTCAAAAAAATTATGATGATCAGCCATGCAATTTGAGTGCCAAGGGGTAAGCGGTAACTTTTTCCCCACCTACCCACCACTCGCATGCTCCCTCGCTCAGGCAAGTTTTGGATTTGCTTTGGAACTGCGTAAAATTAGAAATACACAATACTTTACCTTAAGCTGCACCCCTGGTTCTAATCTAGAGCGGATACCAATGACAGAGTGCTCAACACTGCACTCTGTTAGAAAGCAGCCATGTGAAACTATAGAGTTCAAAACCTGCACAGAAATAGATATATCAAGCAAGCCTGCAAGGTAATGCATTAACAACGAAACGATATATAGCTGGTAGGAGAATCTGACCTTGCAATCTTCTACCCTGGTTGGAGGTAAAAATCTAGGAGATGTGAAAATGGGCTTCACAGGATCGTAAAAATAGAAGTTGGGAGACTGCAAAGATAATAGATGAAATAATTATCCTGCACAGAAATATTATAGCTGGAAATGATGTCAACCGAAAAGTAAACCTGATCGGTGAGAGCAAGGTTTGCTTCAAAGAAAGACTTTATTGTTCCAATATCTTCCCAGTAACCATTGAACAAATAAGCCTGGAACCAACAGAAGAATATGTTATTCAGAATCATGTGTTCATGAAAACTAGTAATGGGTATTGTATGTTCATTTTGGATTTTGAAGGACTTTAGCACATAAATACCTGCACATCATAGTCTTTTGCAGCCATTGGAATAACTTCTGAGCCAAAATCATTAGCTGTAGGATAATGACCTCTAATAAAGATGCACAACAAATAAAGAACGTAAGTTTCATCGCCCCACAACTGCATCAAAACACGAATGAAGGTGCATGGAGAAATCACAAAGATGCAAAATAATCCCTATGTCTTACAAGTCAGAAGAGGTAACAATTATGTGGCTTCTCTGAAAAAACTTATGTTCGTTATGCACCACCGATACATTGCTCTTTCATGCAAATAAATTTTAAAGGATCACCGAAAAACTTTCTCAGTAGTTAGTCCTAATTCTTACTTCAGAAGCTTTCGGAGAACATCTGCCTTGAATACATATATTCCCATTGAAGCCATGTATTTGTATTTATCTGCAAGCTCTGGGGATAACCCAAACAAGCCCATATCCACTTGCTGCATTAACAAGTACCTTAGATTATTTACAAGCTTTTCCATAAAGTAAACAAATCACAGGGAAGCATCTGAAATGAAGCTGGGGAACAGAGGCATGAAAAGGAAACCCTGTGAATAAAAATGTTAACTAGCAAAAGAAAGGTAAAATGCTTTCAATCTATACATGTAAATGGTTAGTAGTTGTTTGTCTTCAGGGTAGGTGTGAGGGCATGTACCATTGATTTCAAACTTTCACCCTTGGGCTTTTCAAGAAAATCAGTAATGCGACCGTTCCTGTCAGCCTTCATCAATCCCAAATCAGAAGCTCGACTGCATGTGAATGAGATAACAATAAATAAAATTACAAGAAGGGAATATGCTAGTGTGGGATATGTCAATAGAAAACAAGGCCATTGTGCACTGACTACTTGCTGGTTCTTATAAAATGCAAAGCAGCATGAGATACCCAAAGCATTCCAGCACGTATACTAACAATGAGCATAAGACATGTAAGCTCTAGCCAATCAACAGTACAGTACAGTATAGTATTGATAGCTAGCTAAATATCACTTTGCTTTGTTAGCCAACTGAAGGCTAGCTGAGTACCAAGACAAAGAACAAATTCAAAAGGGAGCAAGGGGCAAAGGTGAATGACCTCTCATCCATAGGAACACAAGCAACTGAAATATCAGCACCAGAGTCGACATGCTTCTGCAAAACAGTCATAATAACATATCTTTATCATGCAGTGAGAAATAAGGCTGAAATTAAAGCATCAGCTTGGAACAGAGAGGAGACCTGCACAAAGTCCATGTAATCCATCCTGTACAGGTGATCACCGGACAGAATCAGTATGTTTTCTATACATTTCAGCCTTGCATCCTTCACAAAGTATGAAGCAAAAGTTAACACTGAAAAAGTGGTAGTATCCTACGAAAAGAAGAGCAATATAATACGAGATGGCCTAAGAAGAACCTCAAAAAGCCAGAGGAACTGCCTGACAGCATCAGCTGTTCCCTGGAACCATTTCTTTCCGGATTCCCCAGCTGTCTGGGTAGCTGCCAGCACCTATCCGATGTTCCAATGAGTATCACAAACCATCAGAAAATTCCGTAACTCACCCATCCCATAACCCAAAATGGTCCTTTTACAATGACGCATGTTTGAACCAGATCGTACCTCCACGGACCCACCACTGAACCCAACCCCCTCGCCAAAGTTGTATGTCCGCGCGATGTGGCGGTTGAGAGACTGGGAATTGAACTGGGTGAGGACGTAGATCTTGTTTATCTTGCTGTTTATGCAGTTGCTCATCGGGATATCGATCAGCCTGTAGCATCCCCCAACGGGCACCTGAAAGCAGAGATACGATAACTGAATGTCTGAATATCTACTGCAGCTATCGCACAGGTCAATCAATGGCATGGATCGCAACGGGAACCCACGACGGCCAATCACAAGTCGTGCACTAATGCTGAACAAATGACGAGCGATCGAGGAACAGGGAGAGGGCGAGCGAGGGTGATTACCGCGGGCTTGGCCCTGGTCTGCGTGAGCGGGAAGAGGCGCGTGCCGGCGCCGCCGCCGAGGATGATGGAGGCCACGGTGTCCGGGCTGACGTCCCTCCGCGCCGCCGCCGCGGCGGTAGCCGCCTGGGCGTCTTCCGCCTGCTCCATCTGGAAGCACAGACCACAACCCGAACATGTGAGCGACACGGCACGCGACGCAGATCACGACACGCTCCAGAACCAGCGCGCGTGGCCTAGGCGCCTTAGCGGTGTCCGATTCCTCGGAACACGCGGGCCTCGCGGCAAACGCGACGCGCGGGCCCGCGACTGACCTTGATCCCCCGGGGGGCGTCGGCGAGGACGCAGCTGGCGGCCGCGGCCGCGGCGGCGGACACCGACGACGCGCGGGCGCGGCGCGGGGCCGCGGTGGAGGCGCGGCGCGCGGGGCGGGGCGGCGCGGGGAGGAAGGCCGCGCCCGCGAGCGGCGCCGCCGCTGGGGACGCCATCTCGGCCGTGGCGCCGCGGTGCGCGTGCGGGAGGCGGGGGGGGAAGAACGAGACAGCGACGGCGAGGACGCGAGGTGGCGCGCGGCGAGGCGGCCAGGCGGGGGAGCGGGGACACGAAGGGGGGGGGGGGGGGGTCCCTGCCAGTGGGGGAGCAGCTGGGGGGTTTTGTACGGGACGGGACGGAGCGGGTGGGGTGGGGGAGAGCCGAGAAGAGTGGGGAGGCGCGTGCGGGCGACGGGGGTTTTTCGGATCCAGCTCCGCGCGCGGTGGCTCGAGTCACGAGACGAGAGCTTGGCGGTGCCGTGACCCGGCTCGGTGCTCTCCCGCCCCATCCCCACGCTCCCGTTCCACCGCTCACCCCTCCTAGGGGCTGCATGTGCCTCGCGCGAGCGGCCGAGAAGAAATGGCAATTTGTCTTTTCAAAAGGAAACAAAGGAAATGTCCTATATATGTGTGTGTGTGTGTGTGTATTTTCTCGAAATAAGATGATTTCTGCTTAAAAATATAAGTGGATTAGCTAAGTACCGTATTACGATTAACTGCAGTCTTCCAGAGACAGTAGGTACATCAAGTTCTCCTTTTCAAAAAGGAAAAAATGTTTTTAACCGTTAAACTTTTGCAAACGTTCATATTTTTTTCCTTCAGAATTTGAAGTGGACAAGAGAAACATACCCTTACAATTACCATCCGTTTTCACCGTTAAGCTTGTTTAATGGATGGTTTTAACCACACTAGCAGCCACGTCACATATTTGTACTAACATGCTGCCAGCATATAGAAACAAACTAAATAGAAAACGTGGTGTTCGTAAAGTTTTATCATTGGTCTTGTGTGGTGGGGCCACGGAGCCAAGAATATGCCAACCTCCTTTTCTTTTAAGTACTTACACTTTCACGTATTCCAGCATGCATTTTTTATTTTGTCGTTATAAGAATATATAGGATGTTCTAGAAACACTTAAAAGAGGGCATTTTTGGTCATTTCATCCTAAAAGGTAAATTGCCTTTTGTAAAGATGACAAGTATTTAGAAACAGATTTTAGCATTTTAAAAATATGTTTTTCTAGTTGGTGCAGTGATAAAATTTTAAAATAGTTTACAGAAACTCTTGTGCAAGGATACGGTTACGTTGTGTGCAACTTAATTGCTAACGTGCCAAAATCTTCAACTGTGCAATCTTGCGCTGTTTGAACAAAATCTCTTGTGCAAGCATCTATCTGACTTGTGCATGTTGAATTTCTGCTCATTACTTCCTAACCGTTGCAGTTGTATGCACATCTTTCAAGCACAAGACTATCTAGGAACGTCGGGCCGTCGCCGTCCTCATCGTCGGCGTCGCAGAGCTTCACGCAGTGGAGCCTGCCGGTGCACCACCCGCCGCAAGCGTCATCATCTGCCTCGGTGTCGGCGGGCGGAACGGACGCCAGGGACACGCTGCTGAGCGCGGAGGAGAAGTTCGCGGCGGGGAGGTCGTGGCAGCGCTGCAGGTTTCGGCGGGGGAGATGGAGGAGGCGGCGAGGCCGGTTCCGGCGGTGTTTGTGGCCGGGGTGGTAGCCGCGGTGTGGGAGCCGGCGACCGCGAGGTTAAGCGCGAAGGTGCTCCTCGTTGTGCTGCTGGAGGAGGGGATGGCAAGCCGCGGCCGGGAGTGCGCCATTAGCATCGTGGCCGCCATCTACGGGGGCGGAGGAGACGGCAGCGGCGAGGAGGACGGAGCGGAGGTGGTGGCGGCAGCCATGCAGGGTGAGTGCAGCGCGCGCGGACGGCGCAAGGGCGAGCTGGAGCTCCGCCGTAGGCCAGCGCCGTCGGCCTAACGAGCTGGAGCTCCGCGCGCGGGCCAGCATTGCCGGCTGCGTGAGCTGGAGAGGCGCGGGCGGCGGCTGGCGCAGGGTGAGAAGAGAGGGAGAGGAGAGGAGAGAAGAGAGGGAGAGGTGAGAGAGGAGGGCTGACTGGTGGGCCTCACCGCCATGTGACCTCCACGTCAGCAAAAACATCACCACGTGGCGTCTATATTATCCAGACCATCCAGCAAACCCATCCGATGGCCAAATATAAACAGTTTTGATAGTTTGATGGTCAAGAATACCCGATTTTGAAGTTGGATGGCCAAAATCGAACCTAGGTGATAGTCAGATGGTCAAAAATAAATTTTATCCTTTTTAAGAAAAATAGTAGCTTGATCTAGTAGAAGGTAATTCGTGTATTGCAGCACAGGTTCCTGCACCCCGGAAGACAAGAAACTCCAGCGTTCAGATCCGCACAGCTCCCAGCAGTCAAAAGTCAAATCCATCTTTCAAAGAAAAAGAGTCAAAATTCAGGAACCCAGAATTTTGACACGCCACGCGGAAACATCCGTCCCCGACTTCCCTGCGCGCTCGGCTCCTCCCCCAACACCCCCTCTCGAATCTCGATTCCCCCCCGACATCGCCACCTCCGCCTGCCTGCTCCCGCTCCCCTCCCCGCCTCCTCCTCCTCCTCCTCCCCCCACTCGCCGCGAGCCGCCCTAGGGTTCCCCCCCGCGCGCGGGCCGGCGGGCCGGCGGCACGGGACGGGATGGAGGGGTGGGCCACCGCGGCGGCGTACACGGCCGCGGCGCTGGCCTCCGCGGCGGCGGCGACGGTGGTGGCGCTGCGCCTCGTGCACCGGCACCTCCTCCACTACGCCGAGCCCACGCACCAGCGCTTCATCGTCCGCATCATCCTCATGGTCCCGGTACGCGGCCGCCGCCCGCTCTCCCCTCCCCTCCCACCCTCTCTGCCCCGCCACCCGGTACCCAGCTCCGCAGGCGAATTGCAGCTGTTTTCTCAGCGCTTTTAGCTCGTTGCCGCGATTTGAGGGCGAGCCGTGACTTGGTGTTCATTTCCAACTCAATTCCTTGTACAGCTGTGACTTAGGCAAAATTTATTGCTAGGTGTAGCAACAATTCATTTATTGATATTTGTACATGAGTTGGGTATGCATTTATAGCTTGGTAGGCAAATGGTATGCAGCAGCTGCCGTAGCGTTGATAAATCTGTCTTTAAGGAAAACAAGGGCCCCTGTTTCAGAAGGTTGATGTACTGATATTGCGGTTTTGGGGAGTAATATGGTATTCTGAATGTTGTTCATCAATTTTTATGTTTGCTTTCGGACGGATAATGAAGCCACTTTTTCTGATTTTTTCTACTTTCCACTGCAACCAACAGATAGTTGGTGTACTTATATCGTGATAAGCACGTGTCAACAGATAGCTGGTGTACTTGAAGCTGAAAAGATGGTTGGAACTATTAATATTAAACCTTTTAGCTCTGTGCAAGTTTAAGTAATATGCTGAGTGGAATGGGTTGTATTCTTTTCGTGTGCCCTGTCTCGGATATCCTTTACTTTATCTCATAGAATTAATTTTGAACGCATTATATTCTCATTCTGTACCCTGGCTCATTTGTTCAAATATTATCTAGACCATCTCACAGAATTAATTTGTAGTGAAACTAAGAACAAGCAAGGCAAATAATTTTAGAAACGTTACTATTCCAGTTCTGTTTCCTGGTTGATGGTTTATCAGCCATGTAATGTTAGATATAGATATATTAGAGTGCTTGGTTAGGATTTTTTCGACATATCTTTGTCCTCTATTAAATTATTGTGACAACTCTAGGTTCAGGTAATGTGAATGTTAAATGTCAGTGTGGAATTATAATGTCTGTGGGTTGTGTTCAATAGTATAGTTTCATCATCTACTGATGATTTCGTACATTTTCAGCTTTTATCTTATTAACTATGTATACATACATTATTTGCAGGTGTATGCGGTGATGTCATTTCTTTCTCTTGTCTTACCGCATAAGGCAATCTACTTCAATTCTATTCGAGAAATGTAAGTCAACCACTTGTAACTCGAAACCTATCTTATTTTATTCTGTGTCACCTAATGCATGTTCATATCACTTGAAACATGTATACTTGCATTTCCGATTGATAATGATGGACTCATAATATGAACTAAGTAATGAAACTGCTGTTGTACTGCTCTCTTTTTAGCACTCATCGGGCTTAAGCTCTGTAAGTTGATATGATCCATCATCTTAACCCATGATAAATTGCAGTGTTGCATGAAACAAAGCAAAGCTATTAATGTGGGAAGGGTGTGAACTTGCAACTTGGTTATAGTATTGAAACTACCTGTATTGCCAGTTTGCCTTGGTATGCCTTACATAGAGAAGTAACTCGATTTGCTTATGTTAGTGCACTATGATCTTTTGCTAGTCAACCCGACCAGTAATGATGCACGATCTGATCCAAAGCAAGAATGTTAGTTCAAAAGAACGATGACTTAAGTCTTGAATATATATTAGTTACGGTATTAGCAATATCCCCACTGGTGTTTTAAAGGATTGGGGCAGGATACTTATAACACCCAGTACAAAATCGTCTCCTACTGTTTTTTTGTCGCAAAACTCTGTGTGTGTGTGTGTGTTGGGGGGGGGGGGGGGGGGGCAGTGCCAGTTCCTGCTGATTAATTAACTGAATTTCAATTGTTTGCATGCGTATCCAATCAGGGATCAAGTCATGGAGAGAATTGATCATGTGGACTGTCTTTCTAGCCATGCATGCCTCATGGTAGTGCTGAACATCTTTGTAGTGATAGTGCCTCATGTGGATTGTCTTCATTAGCAAATGGTCTAAAACGGCGGTCGATGGTTTCTTTGACATCTTCGTAATTAGTACTTTTTGTTAGTGAATGATAGTGCTGAACACTCCAGTTGTATAAATCTTCGTTGCAACTAGATCCACAACCTAACAACTATGTGATCCAGCCATATATGTTTTGTGGTCTTTTGTGTTGAACTGTCTATCAAATTTAAACTACTATTAATTTGCTCTCTTACTGATGATGTGTGAGGGTGAATAGGTGATGTAAGAGTATATTGTAACAGTTGTTTTTTCCCGTGTTTATGAGGTCAATTTTTCTTACAGTCTGAAATAGATGGGATATTAGCATAATAGCAAGTTTAACTTCTTTTGATTTTATGTAATCCACTGAGTTGAGTAGGTTAAAACCATCTGGAGTACATTATTCCATAACTAACACTCTGAACTGTTTCACTCACAGTAACTACTTGCTAATGCTTTGGTGGCTCCAGTAAATGTAAAATCACCTAGATCCTGTTTTATTTGTCTAATGGATCATTTTATTTTTACAATTTGTTTGAAACTGTATGCTCCAGATACGTTGATGCCTAGCTACTTCTTTTTTAATCATTCCTTTTCAGTTTCACTATAATTGAACTTTCTATCTATTTTTTGTTGTCCTGTTACGATTATCCATACCCAATTACTTCGATATGTTTACCTAGCATTTTTATTGGAATTTTTTGTTGTGTGTTTGGTGCGCACATATATGCTGACAGCCATTGCTTAGTGCCCATGGACATAGGAACTATGGACTCCCATTTAATCAGTGAATACTGAAGATTGCCTCTTTTGAGACAAATCCAGGGGGTTGTCTTCTCCTCGTGGTTTAGGTTCCCCCCTCCTTTTCTTTTTAAAGACTCAGTCTTCAGTGTCTTCGCAAAAATGACCTCAGCTATGTTGCGAAGAGAAACTTGCACGTAACTTTAGAGCCACATCATTGATTTCATCATAGCACTTTTACATGATAGCATTGTCCAGAGTTATAACTTATACGATCACAAATATATCGTGCTTAATGTCCTTGTCTGATCCTTCTTTCCATAATGAAAAGGATGAAGAACAATATTTTGGTCCTCTTGAAAAGCTCTGCTGGTATGTTGTGGATTCTTAACAATGCTCTGGTGTAATTACTGGCAAATGAGAGACATGAAGATTCACTTTTTTGTGTTATTGATTATTGCATTTATTTATTTGCTTAGGAGGTAATTTGATTAGCTGTCCTAAATATTCCACCTCCTGCTGCTGTTCAGTTAGGATGGTCAAGGTCCTGTTTATTGTATCTGTAGTTCCCTGACAAATGCAAAGCTAGAATCATATTGAAACTTGCTTGCTGGATTGTGTTTCAGCTATGATGCTTGGGTCATCTACAATTTCTTTTCACTTTGCCTGGCGTGGGTAGGAGGTCCTGGCACTGTGGTGGTAAGTTTGAATGGCCAGTCTCTGAAACCCTCATGGTTTCTGATGACTTGCTGTTTACCAGCTATTCCTCTGGATGGGTGCGTAATTCTCTTGTCTGATTAAATGATCAATACAAAAGTTTGTGCTTGTCCACATGCTTTAAAAACCTTTTGTCTCATGGATTATGACATTGCAAGTGCTAAATGGTTGAAACTTTTGTCTGACAGGCGTTTTATAAGGAGATGCAAACAAGGGTGTCTTCAGTTTGTGATCCTGAAACCAATCTTGGTTGTTATCACATTCATACTTTACGCAAAAGGAAAATATGAAGATGGAAACTTCAGTGTCAACCAGTCTTATCTATACATAACTATCATCTATACAATCTCATACTCTATGGCACTTTTTGCTCTTGCACTATTCTATGCGGCGTGCAGAGATCTACTTCAGCCATATAACCCTGTCCCAAAGTTCATCATAATCAAATCAGTCGTGTTTCTCACGTATTGGCAGGTAAAATCTATTGTAGGGATACATTAATTTCTTTCTCAGAATCTACTTGGGAGCCACTAGTCTGTTCAGATTTCTTACATGTGATGGTAGTTTTGCAAGCAAAATGATGCCATCTATTATTTGTTGTTACTCAGTGAAATATGTTTTTTTAATGATTCGAAAGCTTTTTGTTTGAGAAAAATAATTTGAAAGCTTTTCTCACAGGGTGTGCTGGTTTTCCTTGCTGCAAAATCTGGATTCATAAAAAACGCTGAGGAAGCTGCTTATCTCCAGAACTTTGTGCTATGTGTTGAGATGCTCATAGCAGCGATTGGGCATCGATTTGCATTCTCTTATAAGGAATACGCTGGCTCCAATGCCCGTCCTTTTGGTGGTTTCAGGGGAAGCCTTCTTCATGCTATGAAATTCAATGACTTCTATCATGACACTGTGCACCAGGTAAATTAGTACTCACTCTCATCGCAGATCAGCCTGGTCCCAGATGCAAAACATGTGCACGATGTCTGTATTTCAATTTCCAGATTTCAGTTTGAACTTTTTTTTTTCGTCTAACTGTTTTCTCCCATGTTGCAGTTTGCACCTACATATCACGAATATGTGCTCTACAGTAACGAAGAGGAGGATGAACCGACAAAATACAGCCCTAGCACAATCATGCCAACTGGACAGCACATAGTAGAGCTGGCGGAAGTCACTGTTGTGAGCTCAAAAGCTCCAGCAATGTCAAGCTTACTTCTGAATGAGGCAGATCAGGCAGAAACATCGCCCACTCAAAGCATGGAAATCAAAACTGCTACTTCCACAGAATCATACGAGCTTTCAAACTTCCTCAGTGTAGACTTATCAGATTACCCTGCTGAGGTCCCTGCGATTCCTGATGTAAGAGAACAATGACCCGGCACTGTATATTTGGGGTGTAAATGGGCAGTAGCTCTGTAGATTACGTTGTACATAGAAATGTCGTTTGTTGGTTCTGTTTCATTGTTCGCCCATTTGAAGGGCATCTTCACTTTTTTTCCGGGGTGGGTTAAAAGATCAATGTCAACGGAATATATGATGTCAGTATGAGGCAGGAGTGTAAGCAACATGTCTCAGATTTGCCATTGCTGATGAGGTGGGTGTCTATTGAACGCGGTTTCTGTGCCGATCTTATAAATGTTCACGTGTATAGTTTGCAAGATTGCACTGAGATATGGATTCACTATACTTCATACAAGCTCAGATGAGAGTTGGAATAATGGATTTAATTTTCCTGTTGCTGTAGTAGCATACTTCATGCTTGAATGCTATAAACCATAGTTAATCCACATTACAAAGGGCTGGGTAATGATTAATGAGCGGTGCTTGTTGTAAATTATACTTATACAAAACATGGTACCACGGTCATCCTAACTGAAAAGGATGCCTTCAAGAAGACAAGAAGTATCGACGCTCAAATGACATCGACCGGACTGAATATAGTTAGTCACAGCTAGTATACAAGTGGTATCACTGGAGAATTTTGTGGTTGGCACGGCCACTATTTTCTGAATCCGACACGGCTGGGTTAGTGTACACTGACTGCACAGTCATGTTACTCACTCTGGCAGTTCATATTCATCTGAAACATGCCAACCTTACCGCATCCGTCATCTCTTCAGAAGGATTCATACCAGCAGCTTTCATCCGGTGCATGACTCTCGCGGCCTCCCTGTACCGTCCGCCGCGAGCATACGCCATGGCCATGGCGTTCCAGCACACTGCGTTGGGCTTGCCACCGACCGCCTCGAACGCCCTGGCGGCGTCCGCCAGCCGCCCTTGCTTCGCGTATATGTGCACCAACCCAGAGCCGACGAACTGGTTCGTGTCCACCCCGCGCTTGATGGCGTCGGCGTGCACCTGCCGCCCGCAGCACCCTTGGCGGTTCTCTGACTCTGCAAGCACGGCGAGGATGCTCGACAGGGAGAAGCTGCTCCTGGGAACGCCAGCGGACACCATGTCCCTGAAGACGTCGATGGCCTCGTCCAGGAGGCCGTCCCGGTGGTAGGCCGTGATCAAGCTCGTCCATGCCGCCTCCGGAACGGGTTCCTGGCAGTGGCGCCGCATCATCATCGCAAGCACCTGCCGTGCTCTTTTGTGAAGGCTGCCGCTCTCACAGTAGAGCTGTACCAGTGAGCTTCCGATGTCGCCACACACTCTGCCCTTCTTGACGACAAGCGCCTGTACCTGCTCGCCGAGACGTAGTTCGCCCACGCGAGTGCATGACCGCAGCACGGCCACAATGGCGTGGGCCAAGCCGTCGTCGGTGAGGTCCCGCGCTTCGTGGCACATGTGCGCGAACAGGCGCATCGCTTCGTGATGGGAGCATCGATCCGAGTAGGCCGAGACCATGGTTGCCCACGCCATGCCGTTCCTGCTGGGCATTTCGTCGAACACCCGGCGGGCGGCTCCAATGTCCCCGCACGCGGCATAGGACAGCAGCCGGTTGGCGAGCGGCGGCGGGAGGCCACCGGCGGGGGCGCAGCGGGACGCGACGTGCGCGTGCACCGCGGCGACCTCCGCGGCGCCGGCGCAGTCCCTGAGGAGCGAGACGTAGACCTCCTCGTCGGGCGGGAGGCCGAGCGCGTCCATCAGGCGGAGCACGTCGCCGGCGCCCGACGAGGAAGGAGGCGCGGACGCGGCTTCCGGCGGCGGTTTCCTGGTGCAACCATTGTCGCCGGCGGTGTAAGTGGCGGCGGCGGTGCTGGGGACGGGGAGCTTCGGGCGCGAGAGAAGCGGCGGCGGCGGTTTGGCCGGTTTGTTTAGGGCCGGCAACCGTGCCTTGCTGGTGGAAACGGCCCGAGAGGTGGCGTTCGCGGAGAGCTGCCGGCGGCGGCGTGAGAGGCGGGGAGGCGCGGTGGCGCAGAACGGCTTGGCGTGGGAGCAGCGCGCCATGGCTGCAATTGTTGGCTGAAGCGATGAGCCGAGAGCTTGGTCTGTCCAAGAGAGAGGAGGAGGATTTTTGGAAGCTGGACCTGCTTGTTAGATGGGCCTGGCGTCGTATCGATCCCGGCCCAAATTTAGGAACCGCTCTTCTTCTTTTTTTGTGGGACAGACAGACTAAAAAAAACTCTATGACCTGTCAAAATGATCCACTGCTTATTTGCTTATATATACAGTGAGCCACTCCTTGATGGGCTCACTTGTACTGTTTCTACTCAAGCGATGGGGAAAAGAGAGAGGAAAAACGCCAAGCATATTCAACTTTGAAACGATCCCATTCGTCTCATTCATGTTACCCAACGTGCGCAAATTTAACTCACTTCTACCGTTCCAAACTAACCATCCCTTCATATATAGGATCTGATCGAAGAGCACCAGAAGAACCAAGCTGGATTTCGCCATGGCCTCCCTCCAAGCTCTCTTCTGCGCCGCTGCGCTCCTCCTGCTCGTCCCGCACGCGTGCGTGGCCTCCGCCACGCTGGTTCAGGACCAGTGCGAGCGCTACGCCGCCGGCGACGGGAGCAGCTACGACTACTGCGTCTGGAAGCTGGGGCGCGACGGGGGCAGCGCCAGCGCCGACGCGCGCGGCCTCGCCGCCATCGCGGCGCGGATGGCGAGGGCGTCGGCCAAGGCCACGGGGGACAGGCTCGCCGGGATGCGGGCGAACGAGACGGTTCCCGCGCGGCGGGACTGCCTGGCCGCGTGCGCCGCCGAGTACGCAGCCGCCGTGCGCCGGCTCGGGCGCGCCGCGAGGGGCGCGGCCCGGGGCGGCGGCGCGGGCCTGCAGCGGGCGCAGACGCTGCTCGCGGAGGCGGCGGGCACCCCCGCGCGCTGCGACGGCGCGTTCGCGGCCGCCGGGCAGCACTCGCCGCTGGCCGGCGCGGACCGCGGGCTCGACGACGAGATCCAGCTGGCCCTGTCCCTCCTGCCCTCGACGCCGCCAGCGCCGCCGGTTAGGCCGTGAACGATGCCGCACATGCGCGTCGCGTTGAGCAATAATAGATCTTTGACATGACGCGCGCATTCGTTGCTAATGTTCTTGAACGTGCATGGAGATAGAGAGCAAACTGAGCACAATCAAGTTCGATCCACCCGTATAAACTAAACAAAAGGAGAGATCCATATCATGCCCTCTCAGAAATTGGAACATGGAACTGCATGTCTGTATTTACCTAGACACATAAATCTACAAGGGCAACTCATATGCATGAACACGTAATCGAGTTAGTAAATCGACCAACGCTAGTTTCGTTGAACCGCAAAGGTTCCATAGAAGACGATGCTGGCAAGAAGAAGGGCTAGTAACAATGAGGTGGAAGACGACAAGACCTGCAGCCTGGTTGCTCCTGTACGGGCAGGAGCGAAAAGATCCATGTTCGAATGAGAAATCAGCACATCACATCAATTTTTTTTTGCAGAAACAGATCAATCTGTTAGCAGCTCACCTGACGACGATGGCGGCGGCGGCGGCACCGCGGCAGTGGTAAAGGTAAACTCAGGTGTCAGCGGCGGGAGCGGCTTGCCTGCGAGATCGAGAACAAGCAAAGCAAGAACGATCACGACCAATCAAATTAAAGTTCACCTGAAGAACGAAATTTTCAGGGATTAGTGAAGAACGAACCCGAGCAGTTGCGGGTGATGGCGACGAGGACGGAGGCGTCGCCGAGGCACTCGGCGGTGACGTTGACCATGGCGCGGGCGCCGTCGAACTCGGGCCCGATGAGCCTGGCGGCGTCGCCGCGCATGACGTGCATGAGGCAGCACGGCTGCCGCGCCACCGTGGTCCTCACCTGCACGCAGCACGGCACCGGGATCTCGTCCGCCCGGTGCTCGATGAAGTCCAGGCACGACAGCAGCCGCTGCAGCGACGGCACGCACGTCGTCCCCTGGTCGTCGGCCGCCGCCCCCACCGCCGCGACGGCGAGGAAGGTGACGGCGAGGAGGGCGTAGGCCGCGAAGCTCGGTCCGGACCGCCGCCGCGGCGCCGCCATGCCGTCGCGTGGTGCGGGACGTGCGCGCATGGAAGGGTTTGGTTTTCGTCGCATGTAATGGCTGGCCGGTTTGATATGTAGAGGCCGTGGAAGCTGACGTGGGCACGGGTGCTGCCTTGCTGGCAGCGTACGTGCTGCACCCAGGCTCTGTCCCGGAAGTGCCTTTTTTTTTTTCGGATGGACACTACGATTGACAAATTTTTGCCATGGATTTTTTTCTTCAAAAGATTAATTTTTCTATGATAATTTTTATTTTGCTAGAGTATACATGCATCCAGATCAGGTCGGGGTACATGGTAAAGGTGTGGCGTAAAGCAGAAACTCCAAGAACTGTTAATGTACATACTTCCATGTAAAGATGCTGGATGCATCCTTGGTGTCTTTTTTTTTTTTTGAAAGAAGCAAGCATCCTTGGTGTCGAAGAAACGATTCAAGCAAGCAACTCTCACACACCTCAAGGAATGAAGACAAGAGACATCTGGCATGACTCACCACCACTCCTGTCTCATGAGAAACATGCAGAAGATGAGCATGCATCCAGTAAGGCAGTAACAACATCAGAGCACAACTGTGGCTGCCACTCTGGCTACAGCACCAGCACAGCAGTAAACGTGAGTGTTCCTCTAGAAGCTTCCTATTTGTCTGCTGCTATAAGAAGGGTTACTCTTGATAGTTCCATCTGTCCCTTCAGCATCCACCACCATAGTCTTCCTCCTCCATTCCTCCACAAGCAAGAATGAATCTTTCCCCAAAGCTTCTCGCTGTCATCTTCCTCCTCTTCCTCCTGGGTTCCAATGGTATGTCTAATCCTTGAGGACTTTCAGATTTTGGAATAATTCTGCACATCTAGCAGTACAATTCTTGCAAGATCTTCATAGTTCCATGTAGGAGACAGGCCGGGCTTGAATCCATCAGATAGCAGGGCTTGCATCCATGTAGTCATTCATTCAAGATCATCGCTCACACGCATGCTGTTGATGATTGGGTTGTTTGTGTGTGCAGAGATGCATCAGGGCCCGGTGCGCGTGGCCGTGGCGAGGGAGTGCCAGTCGCCGAGCCACCGGTACAAGGGTCCCCTGTGCGCGCGATGCGAACTGCGCGAGCGTCTGCCAGACCGAAGGTTTCAGCGGCGGCAAGTGTGTGGGCTTCCGTGGCCGCTGCTTCTGCGTGAAGGCTTGCTAAGATAGCTGATGATGCCTGGCGTCCTGCGTACTGTTGAGAGGGGGTGCTGTTGTTGTGCCCAGTCTGCCTTTTTTTAAAATATATATAATTGGCAGTTTTTCTATCTTGTTCGTTAAAAGAAATACCATAATAAGCAGATAAATAAAATAAACATCTAGAAGTCTTGAATTTGAGACGATCTTCTTGCGTGTAATATCGTAATAAGGCAACAGGATGTACACAACCAGTTGCGGAGACAGGATGCGGGCTGGCCTTAAGCACAAAAATACATGGAAGCATAGTTAAAAATGTGTGAAAATTTTATTATCACAAGAGATTATATTTTAGCTTGTATTAACTTGTGCAGCCCGGGTTCCAGTGGCCCCGCCCCTGTACACAGCGGACGTACGGCCATCTGAATACTGGTCTTTAGATGGTGCTTCCACCTTTGTGTTCTACTGTTCTCCCATCTCGACATCTTCTTACGCTCCTGTTGTCATAAGTGCTATCTTGTCTCGTGCTAGCCTGTTTGTTTTGGTTTTTTTATTTCTATAAAGATGGCTTTAAAAAAGTTAGGTTTTGATGAGCTAAAAAGCCCATGCGGTTTCTCTGACTTATTTTATTTTTCTTTGCTTTTTTTTGTAGAAGTGGAAAATTGCAAACAGCTAGAACCATCGGACACCTGGGCTGGCCCATGGTATCCAGCAAACAACATTTACATTTGAATTGTAAGCTAAACCTGGGCTGTTCCCGAAGCCCATAGTAAGAAATGAAGAAAAATGACCCCATTCACCATGTTGGGGCCAACGGCAAGTATGTACGATGTTTTCTGCTTTCACTGTCCCAAATACCCACCAACCTTTTGGAAAGTCCATTCTGCTTCCACTGGCCCAAATAGCCCACCAACCTTTTGGAAAGTCCATGGCATAACCACGCTGTTGTGCGAGTTGCTAGATGGTGAGACTGACAGATGAGATATGTAAACTGAAATCTTGTCTTTGGGTGTTGCTAAAGACCGGTGAGAAAGCTCTAATTAAACAAGCCTAAAAAATCTTGATACAGTTATAAGAAAGTTAAGTATAACCATCCTTGAACATTGCATTGCTCTCGGTGCTATATATTTTTTTTCTTTCTAACAGCTTTCAGTGATACTTCCTCCGAAATCATATCCGAAATTATAGGTCGTTTTGTCTTTTCTTGATACATAGTTTTTTAATGTATTTAGATGCATAATAAAATTTTATGTACTTAAAAGTTCAAAACGATCTAATTTCAAACAGAAAGAAGAAGTATCCATTGGATTAATTGTAGGGCAGATGATGAACTGACGAGGTTGATGGTATCACGCACGTAGGCGGGGGGGCCTATGGAGTGCTACCGCCTCCTGGCCTCTCGCCCTTGTGACGTCTTCCTCTTCCCTCAACGAAACTAGGCCTGACATTATTATCCGCAGCATGATTTGATTTGGACGCCACCAACCACGCTCGCTGTGCCCCCACGACACATGGTACGTGCTCGATCGGCTTCCTCTCGTGCATGAATCAGATCACCAACCGGGAATCGAAGATGCTTTGACGCATGGCGTACGTGTCAGCATGAGCCAGCAGCACATGGTTCCCTTATCTTGTTATCCTTTGGCAAGTGATCTGATAGGCTTAAGGGTATGCAGGACACCCACGAATGCACGCATCAGCACGGAGAGCGAGCGAGGATAGGAGATGCACGCAGTACGAGGCTTATCCTGTAGGGAGGAATGCTGACTGTTGTGAGTTGCAACACACTATCCACGGTCTTAGATGCTGTAAATTCAATGTTGGATCGTAGTCTCTGTCCACGGTGAAATTCTTCTTCCTTTACAAGTTTAACTGTGAAATTCAAGTCAATTTAGATTAGACCTGAGCAAAAGTACATCGTGCCATGTCGGACTCGGATCAGATCAAAGAAAAGTTTGAAAAGTTTTAGATCCGAAAATGTGCTGAAGCCTGTCCACGGCGAGATGTCGAGCCGAGGTTTTTATCTCTTCTCGGACCAAGCCACGCGCAATTTTTACGTTGAAAAATAAATCAAGCAAGTAGTCTGCCCAAGTCTTTTTTTTTTTGGATTAATGTACTACAAGTATCTTTTGAGAAAAGTTGAAATGTCGAACTATTTATACATTTGGATTCGAGTAAACTTACTCCAAGTGCGTAATTGGATCAACTAATTATACATCTAGTCTTTAGCCAATCAACTTATAATGCTACTAGTATTGTAAAAGTTGGGATCTATGGATTGTAGGTTATTGTACTTTTGGCCACGTGTCACCTGCTAGTTGGGTTTCCCTAGATTATGTGATGTACGTAGTTAGTTTCTACCATAATCCGACCATTTGTACCATCTTTATCTTATTTCATCCGGTTTTCATGATACGCAGCTACTCCAAACACACCGCAAGCCTAGCGTCTGTAGATAGGTAGCGCCTCTCCACGCTGAACGAGGTGGAGAAGAGGCCCTACGAGGGCACCGAGGCATGTGAACGTGTGTGATCGGACGCCAAAGGCTTCATCCCAACCCAACCCCCAATCCAAAACGTTCTTCCTACGGCAAAACGTGCACGAGCAAGCCACCCCCTCTCACGGCCGCAAGATGAGAGGGCCCACCGGCCCCCTCTCACTGGGCTCACGGCGCAGGTCGGGCGCCGGTCCCACTTGGCAGCGACCCTGGGTGGCGCGAAGCGGAGTCGCCGTCGCCTTCGGCTACTCTCCCCCCGGGCCCACCCGCCTCCTTATTTGGACGAGCGGCGGGCGGGCGCGAGGCCGAGACGAGACGCCATCGTCGCGGGACAAGTCGACCGGGGAACCTCCGTCCGCGTCACCCCCTTCCCTCTCGCGCGCGCTCAGAACAGAAGTCGCCGGAGCCCTCCCCCCGCCGCCATGGAGGAGGCGCAGGGTACGTCTCGCTTCCACCTCCCTCCCCATCTTGCTGGTAGCATGCTGGTGCACGACCCGCGGCTGCGGGTTCCGGTTCGACTCCGGCCCCCCCTCCCCGAACCGGATTTAGGCTCTGTTATTGACCCTGTTCTGTTTCGGGCGAGAATGGAAGAGCGAAACTCCGGCCCGAAGCGACGGGGGCTCTTGCCTCTTGGCGTCGGATCCTTCCGGATCAGGTGTGCTCTGCCCCGGTTGTTCCGGGACAGGAATCGCCATCGGTTACTGGTTTCGCGCCGATCGGAGTACAACTTCAGTACCAGTCGTTTATAGCCTGAATCGTAACAAATCCTGTGAAATGCAGGCACTGGTAGGATCAGGCCGCTGCTCCATGCTTCCTGGAGCGCTCAGCTCTGTTCTTTGGGTCCCGATTGTGCTTTTTCTTTTTATTAAAGGGAAAGGGGTCCCCAATTTGGTAGCTTTTCCTCATTCTCCCCCCCCCCCCCCCCCCCCCTCACTGCTCACTGCAATCCGTCAACGCGCGCATCGTTTGCTCAAGTTTACTGTTAAAAGGTTGGTGGATGCGCGCGCATGTGTCAACCATCGCCCGTCGGTGTTGTGTTATTGTAGCCTCGAGATGCAAATCCATGTGTCAGGCATATTCCTATGCTCTTGCTCCGTGGTTTCCTGGCCTGTTCCTTTGGAAAGTCCATCAGTCTTCCTATTGCTCCGTTCGGAAACTGTTTTCTTCTGTAAATCTTTGGTGTGAGTTGAAGTCTGATCAAAGTGCTGAACTGATGATCTCCTGTCTTGCAACTGTGCCATAGTATTTGTTTCATTTGATCGTATTAGTCAGAATTGATGTGATGGGCTAAGCTAAAAATAATGCCTTTGCTTGACCTACACCATTGTGCTGTTACCCATTTCCTTGCCTGCCTGACTGATTTCTTTGTGGTAACTACGACCCAACATTTCCTGGACAATGAATGACCAGTTTTTTTGTGGTATCAGTTCTACGATCAGTGTTAGCTGAAGGGTATACTGCTTATCATCTAAATGTTCTTTCCTTTTTTAATGTAGTTGTGCAGTCAAAAGATGAAACCATCTCGGTTGCTTCTGCATTTGCTGGTCATCAGGAAGGTGAGACCATACAACACTGAATTTACAATTTTTTTATTTTTAAGTCACAGTCACATGTAGTTGCACAACTTACTGCCAGAAGTCAAGCACTTAAATTTGAGAAATAATCTAAACAATCATAATGTTCAGTGTTTTGTTAATTTGATATATGGTCAGCAAGAAAACCCTAAACGTGGTTTCCACAACTTTTGCAGCTGTACAAGACAGGGACCACAAATTCTTGACAAAAGCAGTGGAAGAAGCCTATCGGGGAGTTGATTGCGGTGATGGAGGTCCGTTTGGTGCTGTTGTGGTCCGTAATGATGAAGTAGTAGTTAGCTGCCATAACATGGTTCTGAAGCACACTGATCCAACTGCTCATGCTGAAGTAACTGCAATAAGAGAGGTAAAATGACACATCTTTCTTGTGATCTTTAGTAGTTCATTCCCCTCTTTGCTATCTGTTTCACATAATCACTGCATGTTCATGTTTCAGGCTTGCAAAAAGCTAGGGAAAATTGAGCTATCTGACTGTGAAATTTATGCGTCCTGCGAGCCATGCCCAATGTGCTTTGGTGCAGTTCATCTCTCTCGGATCAAGGTTCATGCTCTCCTCTGCTGTTTTGATTGCTTAGCCTGGTGGACATAGCTGATACTTTTGTCTAACATTTCTATTCATTCTGCAACGCAGAGGCTAGTTTATGGAGCTAAGGCGGAGGCTGCCATTGCCATTGGATTCGATGACTTCATTGCAGATGCTCTGAGAGGCACTGGGTTCTACCAGAAGGCCAACATGGAGATCAAGAAGGCTGACGGCAATGGAGCGCTGATCGCTGAGCAGGTCTTCGAGAAGACCAAGGAGAAGTTCCAGATGTACTGATGTTTAGCAGAAAAACAAATCTCATATTTGTACAACGCTCATTCAGAAGGAATAATAGAATGCCCAAATTTCCATTGCTTCAGAAAACTATCCGTCCAAATGTTTTACATTCCGAGGATATCCCAATATCTTGTAAACTTTCAAGGCGGTTCTTTGCTGTCGCTTAATGTGCAGTTAATGGAATTCAGTTTCTGTCATTCTGAGGGTACCTTAGCGCGTATCAAATTTAGTTTGAACTAGCATAGATTTCCATGTTTTCAGGGTGCCGTTGCAGATTGAGAATGAAATACCGCTTACAGGTACAGGTTTCTCTCATTGATGAACTTTGTTCAGCAGAAAGTTCTGACTGAACCCGGACTTCAGAAAATTCTTTAGGTGCAAATACCGCTGAGGCATATCAGGATATGTTTGAAAACAAAAGTGTGTGTTAACTGTGATCTTTGTATCAATACATCTTCACATGTTGTGCATGTACAGTTTTTTATACAGTATATGGAGATCTGTATGCTTGCTGTGCACCTTCTCCACCTATTCATGATTTTATATTTAACACGAGCACCACGCAGGAGACAGCGATCCCAAACTTGTTTCCATCAGGAGATCTCCTCCCTTCGCCGTCGGCGCTGCACCGTCTCCACAGCGAGACAAGAAAGCAAAGCGCCCTCTTGTCTTCCCGCGCAAGCGTTGCTGGGAGCCCCAGCTTCTTCTTCTAACCTGCTCCTGCCAGTGCCATCCATGGAGGCGCCCCAGGGTACGTCATGTATGTTTTCACTCACTTTCTTTCATTCATGGTGACGAACTATGTTGTTGACCCGATACGTTGGGTATTCAGGAGGTTCTGTTGGGATCGAACTGCAGTTTGATAGAACTTGGAATTTAGGAGTGACTGGAACAGCTTTGTTTTCTGCAATCGAGGACTGTTAAAAGAGTTTCTGACTTGGGATTTGGCTTGTCAGCAGCAGCTGGGCAGGGCGACAAGGACTACAAGTTCATCGCGAAAGCCGTCGACAAGGCCTACCGAGCCGTTGATGGCGGCGGCGGCGGCGGCCCGTTCGGGGCGGTCATCGTCCGCGGCGACGAAGAGGTGGTCAGCTGCCACAACTTGGTCCTGAAGGACACCGATCCATCAGCACATGCTGAAGTAACCGCGATAAGAGAGGTGAAATTCTACTAGATAGTTTTTTTTTTCTTTCTTGGAACCTTTCTTGATCCTGAGTTCACAATGTTGCTCGTCGTAGTTTCTTCCATGTTTGGCCTTTGCTTCACATGCTCTCGATCTTGTCACACATCTCAGGCCTGCAAAAAACTAGGGAAGATCAACCTCTCCGACTGTGAGATCTACGCGTCCTGTGAGCCATGCCCAATGTGCTTCGGCTTAATCCGTCTATCCAAGATCAAGGTTCATACATCACTGCTGCCCAATGCTTAACCTGAAAGATCATTTTTTTTTCCTTTATTTTTTTTGGACGAACTGCAAGAAGTATATTTGCGCACACAGAAAAAGAGAGAAAAAAGTAGCTGAAGATGATTGTTCACACTATGTTTGTCCGGCAATTGCAGAAGGTGGTATATGGAGCCAAGGCAGAGGTTGCCGCTGCCGCTGGGTTCAGCGGCACCATCCCTGATGCTTTCGTAGAGTACTACAAGAAATCCGGCATAGAGGTCAGGTAGGCCGAGGGCGAGGCAGCCCGGATCGCTGAGGAGGTCTTTGAGAAGGCGAAGGAGAAATTCTGAATGAGGTGATGTGTCGGAGAAGACAAGACAAGAAGAAGGTGGATCACGGATGGTTTGTGAAAGCTAAATGAGCAATGCCATGGTCATGTCCATGTTTCTGTTGTTTGTGCAGCCGGTACTTCAATCGTTTGTTCATTTGTAATCTATGTCTTGAGCTGTGACTTTGTAATAATGCCCCGAGCTAGCTATATGCATTGAACTATGCAACCAATGCAAAGACCATATATATTTTTAAATTTTTTCCAAATAGTTGAGTTGAATTTTATGAATGATCTGATGAAGTTTGAACTGTCGACGGCAAAGCCACCGGTGGCTTGGAGTCAGCCACGAGACAGCGACCCCAGCAACCTCGTGGGCTCGCGCCATCACCATCGCATGTCAGTGCACCGTCGTCTTCACCCGCGAGACCAGCGTGGTGGCCACCACCCACCCTCTCTCCCGCAGCGGACACGTTGCCTCGGAACTCGAGCTCCGATCTCCCAGCTCCTGCCGTCCATGGAGGTGCCCCAGGGTATGCGTTCCACCTCTTTCCTTTCATTTCTTGTCTCGTGAGCTGAAGATTACTGTCTGTTACCGCCCCCAGTCTTCCCTGCCTGCACAATTTTGCTGTGCTCTTTAGAGTTCAGGCTGTGTTCACACGAGTTTCTGAGCCGAGACTTTTCTGATCAGCAGCTGGGCGGGAGGACAGGGACTACAAGCTGATGAAGCAGGCCGTCGACGAGGCTTACCGGGCAGCCGCGCGCGGCGACGGCGGCCCGTTCGGAGCAGTCATCCTCCGCTACGTCGGCGCGGTGGTGGCCAGCCGCCACAACCTCGTCCGGAAGAACACGGATCCGTCGGCGCACGCTGAAGTGGCCGCGATCAGACAGGTAGCAGAAATGCCGAGCACGGTTGCGTTTCTTCCACCTGTTCCCTCACACGGTTGCAGGCGTGCAGGAGGCTCGGAAGACTCGACCTCTCAGGCTGCGAGATCTACGCGTCGTGCGAGCCGTGCCCGATGTGCTTCGCCTTGATTTGCACAGCCAAGATCAAGGTTCGTACTACTCCGTACATGGCTGCTCATGCCATTGCTTAACCGGAGAAAAAAGACTTTGTTTCCTTTCATTTTGACAAGGAACTGCAAGAAGTATCTTCTTCTACTTAAGAAAAAAAAGGAGAATAGCTGAAGATGATCGTTGACACTGTTGCTCGTCCTGCAATGCAGAAGGTGGTGTATGCCTGTATGGAGCCAAGGCGGAGGCTGCCGTCGCCGCCGGGTTCGACGCCTCCATCCCGGACGCTTTCGTGGAGTACTACCGGAAATCCGGCATTGAGGTCAGGCAGGTCGAGGGCGAGGCAGCCCGCATCGCCGAGCAGGTCTTTGAGAAGGCATGGGAAGCTCCGGGTGAGGCAATGAGACACAGAAGAAGGGGAGGTGTATGGTTTGAGAAGGCAAGAGGAATGGTGAAATCTTCACGACTCTGTTGTCTGTGGGACTGGCAGCTCAAATGTATCAACGGTTGGATGGAAATAAGTCATGTGGTTTTATGTTTCTCCAAATGTATCGCCTGCAGCGTGCACATCCGGACATCTTGATGAATCTTGTACTATCAATAAACAGAGACATGGTCTTTTATCGTTCCATTAATAAAACTTGTGTAGTGTAACTATCCATGTTTGTACTCAGGGGCGGATTTAGGGGGTTGCAGGGGGGCTGGAGCCCCCTACTGCCCAAAATCTCCATTGCAAGTAAAGAAGGAAGATGAGAAGAAAAGAGGAAGAAGAAGAAAAAAAGGAAGAAGAGATGGAGATGGAGGAGAAACAAGAAGCAAGCCTCTCCTAAATTTAATCCCTGCCCTGTTTGTACTAACATCTATATCCGTACTATGTCTCAATGACTGAAAAAGTAACGAAAATGGCAAAAAGGGCAGTGGAGTGGAGCCATAGGGAGGATATATCTATATCCGGATAGTACGGACATCTATATCAATATAATGGCAAAAAAAGTGTGTATGGTACTCAATAAAATTATAATATGAATAGCATCCTTTTTCTTTGAGGCACGGATGATGTCAACAACGAACATATACCATCTTTTAATAACTATTCCCAATTACTACTTCGGCTAAGGCCCACTTTCTTTGAGGCACGGATGATGTCAACGCACACATACTATCTTTTAATAACTATTCTCAATTACTACTTCGTCTAAGGCCCTCAATGCACAGTATCATCACGTAGTTACCAAGACTGCCACGTCAGCTTGGCATTGGAATGAAACTATCCCCCTCAATGCACAGTTTTATTGTACAATTTCACATATATAAGCTGTCACATTTAATTATTGATTGGTGTTGTGATCAAATATGTCATATGATCAATAGAAAGTTGATAAATGTGTGTAGATGAAAATCAGATCCTCTCGATGGAGTTTTATTGTTTTATGGTTCTTGGTAACTATATACAATAAGTTTCATCAGCATAAAACTCTATTCTTCTCTTTCTTTATAAATTGCTTTTCATGTCATCACTTTTGCCTATATGGCATGTGTTGCCACGAAAATCGGACGGTGAATCTTGCGGAGCACGATACGCTAAGACCCAGGAGCTCTGCCTATCTCCAGTGCAGGTCCTGCAAATTAGATTCGGGGCGTGCCAGTCAATTTGATTTGTAATTGACATCGGAAAAGAAATTTAATCAGTAAAACAACAGGGAACACATCGGCTGGGATTCCGAAGAGTTCCAAGGAGCGCATCGGCCGGGATGCCCGATACGTATATCCATACATCGGCTACGAAGCTGATCTCATGACGAAGCAGGATTAAGAATAAAAATCTCATAATTAAATAGACACGTTAAATTAAACTAAACTTATCATCACCATCAGTCGGATCAAACTTAACTGAGACAACGCTAACAACAAGACAACAAATCGAGCATAATTAACGGATCAGAATTTACGCTTATCATTAAGCCCAAAATCAGTCAGGAGAGCCGATTGATACTATCGAACTATCGCAATCATACTTTCATTGTTTGATAAAAGGATCTAGCCGATAAGATTTGACCAAACGTCATTATTCAAGGATTGGATCTAACCGACACAGCTTGAAATAACAACAATAGGGAAAACGAATTAGCCGATCAGATTACCCACGATGAAGTCCAAGGTCACGGATAACCCGATAGTTTTAGTGAGAATCAATGAAGAAATCGTCTATGGAATTGCCGCATAAAAGGATTAGATAAAGTCGATAATTGGATGATTGCCACTAGGTAAATTGTGAAATCTATTAAGATCTAGTAAGAGATCAAACGATGCAGCCGTACAAGAACTTGATAAATATTGATAACTTGGTAGATTAAACTAGACGAAACTACAGCGATGCCAGTAGCTAAAGCCCAGAGAATATGATAAGCACGAACTTACCAATGAGCCGGAGATCGATCCGATGCAGCCATACTTATTGAAGAATTCGTCGAGAAAAAGTATTCTACTCTTGCTCCTAAAGTTTTAGCAAAGTGCCGAGAAAAATTGTATTGATTAATGATTGTTCATACAAGTCCTAATTGTATCTATTTATATTCTAAGACTAAGACTAACACTCCTGATCGATCAGGATCTATTATAAACTTAACTTAAAAACAAAAACTCCTGTATCTATATATCTATAAGATCTTTTTTAAAGGAAATAGAATTCCACGGAATCTTCTCCTGACGTCATCTCTTGGTGCGATCCGAACTTCCATTGGCCGCTCATTGACCGAGTCCATGTTGCTTCCATCTGGAACCATGTCTGGAACCATGCCCGTGACCATTTTCTTCTAACGGCTTTGACTTATACATTCAAACGGCTCTTCTTTAAAACTCCATCGGCTTCATTTTCTTATGCAAAATTTTAACCTCAATAACATGTCATTTAATAAGAATGTAACTCATATAACACTTGCGTTAAGAATGATCTAATAAAATAGTATACTTTAGCTACCTGCCATGTGTCCATTGTCCAATAGACTTGATTAAAAATTGCTTAATGGAATCGGCCCTAATCCCGCTGCTTTACATGCTTTGACCAACGCTAACCGTCTGACCGAGACGCGACATTCCTCTCTCCATTCCATTCCGGTCCCGCTCCCCGACTCCAATGCGCCATGATTGACGCTACTTCCACCTCCCAATCTTCCATAGCCTAATCCTGCTGCCGCTGTCCGGGCGCCGCCGCCTCGCTCCGAGCTGTCCCTCCAGGGCTCGAGGGGCTCGCCGCCGGAGGAGTGTTGCTTCTTGCTCTGCGCTGCCCCCTCCGGTGAGTGAAGACGCCGCTGCTCCTCGCCAGTTCCTCCGCTCTTGATTCCCGCCCTAGATTCACTTGACGAGCTCTTCGTTGGGTGTTGTGGTGTTAATAGCAGGTTTGGCGTACTCAGGGGCTCCATCACTGACGGCGCGGCTGTCTTGATGGGGATTTGGTAACCGGTGGAGAGTGTTCAGCTCGAGCAGGAAGATGGGCAGATCCGCGAGCGTAAGGGGACAGTGGTTTCCTTTCCGATATCTGAATTGCGTTGCGGTAGTTGGTGTTTGCATTTCCTTTCTTCGCGTGATAATTTCTCAGCTCCTTTGCTGGGCTTACCGAGTCCCATGAAGGATTTAGTGAAATCATTGCTACTTGGGCGGAGTTAGTTATGGTGGTAGGATTTGGGGGCAAGAGATTTGCTACCGAGTCCCAAAGCAGACCTTGGCAGTTGCTTGAATTTTCAAACCGTGGGTTTGGGCAATGTGCTGAGAGCCTGAGGCATACTCTTTCTGTAGGCAGAAGTGGGATACTACATTGCTAGTTGCGTCTATTACGCCAGGCCCACACTTGCTATGTTCTTCATGTCCGAAGTCTCTCACTTTGGAAAACAAAAACAACATCAACTGGTTACAATTGAACCTTGAACGATTCAGAGATAACCACTTAGTTGTCATTCTTCTTTTGCTCTTTTTTTCCCCGTATATGTGACTTTTGAACTAATAAAAACAAAACAAGGTTGACCCAAACGTTTATCTGTTTGTGGATTGTTTTGTTTTGTTTTGCATTGTTGCTTTGTTCCCGCAAAAACGCTTTTACTGATTGTTAGCAATGGATGACTTTTCTGTATTATCTGATTATGACGTTGTCTCTTGCAATTTTTCGCAGACATTTCAAGTCCTTCTGGTTTTTGTGACGATCGTTGCTCAGACACAATGGGCTAGTGTATCAGGCATGTACTGCAATGACTTGACACCAAGCGTTGAAAGACCCCACAGTGCCTCAATAACCGATTTTGGTGCTGTTGGTGATGGCACAACTCTTAACACGAAAGCATTTCAGAATGCACTCTTCTACCTCAACTCATTTGCAAACAAGGGTGGGGCGCAGCTGTTTGTGCCTGCTGGAAGGTGGTTGACCGGGAGTTTTAGTCTAATCAGCCATCTCACACTGTCACTGGACAAGGACGCAGTAATTCTTGGATCACCAGTAAGATGATTTAACAAATGGTTTGTAGACAATAATTTGCCCACTTTATTTTCTGTTTTGCGTCACCTGTGGCTGTAATTTTAAATCTGTGGTTCTCATGCTGTTCTCACCTTGTGGAAAAAAAGAATGACCTGCGCATCTTAACAATAATAAATAATAATGATCATGCGGTAACTGTAATTAAATCTCAGTTTTTTGATAAGTAAATTTTTGTGAACCAACAGTGCAGCCATTTTATTATGGTATCATTATGGTATGTCCGCAGGACTCATCTGACTGGCCAGTTATTGATGCTCTTCCATCCTATGGACGTGGTAGAGAACTCCCTGGTAAAAGACATCAAAGTTTGATATTTGGGTCCAATCTTACTGATGTTATAATAACTGGTAAGTATTGTAGTTGCATCCTGCACTTCATTTGGCTAGCCTTTTAATCCTCTGGTACATGACAAGGTATCGATCATGCTCCTTTCAGGTGCTAACGGTACAATTGATGGCCAAGGTGCAATTTGGTGGGACTGGTTTCACAACCACACTTTGAATTATACTAGACCACCCCTTGTTGAACTGATGTACTCTACCAGAGTTGTTATTTCCAATCTAACCTTTACAAATTCGCCATTTTGGAATATCCATCCTGTATACTGCAGGTTCCTTTCTAACATTCCTCTTGTCATTTATTTCTGAAACACCATCAATGGCATGGTGAATTTATCATGTCGAATGTTTTTGCCCAATTAACAGCCAAGTGCTCGTCCAGCATCTCACGATCCTAGCACCTATCAGTTCACCAAACACTGATGGCATTGATCCAGGTATGCTTTTTTTCTTTGGTGCAACTTCGCGATGCTAGATTGCCTGAATTCTTTCTTTAGATTCATAGTTGTTTTAGTTTAGGCCCTGTTTTCAACATTTGGCAGTTGGCCCTGTGCTTACTAAAAGAATCATCATGCAAAATTTTTGGACCTTGTTCTTGCTTTAACAAAACAATAAATCTGAACTAAGACAAAACATAAGTAACTATCTGAAATATAGAGTACATGCTGTATTCGCTGTACTCAGGATATTCATCAGATATGTGCTTCAAGTGTAGCTTTGATTCTTGCTTCAGATGTATCCCTAACTAAATGAACGACCATGGTATGATTCTGTCAACATCGTGAACTCCTGAACTGTGTGTTTCTCCAATATCTTTTTTTGTTTCTTGTCCATCACCATCTCTGGTACTAAATTACTAATGCAACATGAAACCCATCCAGACTCATCTACAAACGTCTGCATTGAAGATTGTTACATCAGAAATGGCGATGACATTGTCGTCATCAAGAGTGGGTGGGATGAATATGGCATTTCTTTTGCTCATCCTAGCTCCAACATTAGCATCCGCAACATCACAGGACAGACAAGGAACAGCGCTGGAATCGCTTTTGGTAGTGAGATGTCAGGTGGCATATCAGATGTTCGAGTAGAGGGCATCCGCATAGTCAACTCAGTGCATGGGATCAGAATCAAGACAGCCCCAGGGCGCGGAGGATATGTGAAAAACGTGTATGTAGCTGATGTGAGCTTGGACAACGTTTCCATAGCCATCAGGATCACTGGAAACTACGGTGAACATCCTGATGAGAACTACAACAAGAATGCACTCCCCACTATAAGCAACATAACTATCAAGAATATTGTGGGTGTCAATATAGGTGTTGCGGGAATGTTGCAAGGCATCTCAGGGGATAACTTCAGCAATATTTGCTTATCAAATGTTTCCCTCAGTGTCAGATCCACGAATCCATGGAATTGTTCACTCATCGAAGGGTATTCGAACTCTGTGTCACCTGAGATATGTGAGCAACTGAGAACCAGTCCTGGGCCTGGACAAGTATGCTATGATGGCAATAGCTATCCAGCAGCAGCAGCACAACCCCAGTCGCCACAGAAGTCAAGTGCTAGCCGATTGGTAAATCCTTTCTTTTGCATAAGTTGGTTTCTCTGTAGGTAACCATTGAGTATACCTACTTGATGCATTTGTTTACTTTTTTCCCTGGCGGTTTGGTAATTGTACTTTATGGATCAGTGTCTTGTACTCATGTTATTCCAAAACCTTCTTGTCGGGGAATGTAGATACTGATTATTACTGGAGATGAAATAAATATGTTTGGCTTGACAAACAAAGAAAGCAATTAGTATCATTAGTTCCTGTTCAAGCGTGTCCAATGCTGGCCTAGATTTTCCTTGTTGTATACGGGCGCTGACCTTGAATTTATCTACCATCTGTCTTGGTATCTCCATCCAAACAAACCTGCAGGCTTGGATAAATAAATCTTTTGAGGTCGGCTTAGATAGAGAATTTGGTTAGGCAAAAATGCACTAAACACCATGCAAAAATTTATTTGCAGCTGAAGTTTTTTCATTGCAGCAAATGAAGTAGCTTCAGGGGCTGCTGCGCAACTTCATCACCCCCAATCCTCCTGCCGAGCCTGCCTACATGGGGCAGCGTCTTGCAGTGGAGTCTACCAGCGAGGATCAGCTTGTTCAGAGACCAGCCACAGCCGACGTTGATTCCCCGTGGAGTAGCTATGGCAGCTCAATCCGCAGCATCTCCTTCCCCCAAGGAGTTGGCTGGTCAGCTTGGCTTCGCCGGTCTGGTGGCACAACCCCCGGCAGCTCCTTGCCGAGTTCGTGCACTGATGGGTCCCGCCCAAGCTCCTCCGCCTCCTCTTGGGGCTCGGGCGCTGCAGGATTCAATGCTATCAAGGCCAACGAGCTCAGGTCGATTGCGCGTCGGATGGTCCACGACGGGCATCTGCAGGCGCTGTCAAGAGCATTTCTGGGCAGCGGAAATGGTGTTGTTCGGAGGTGGTTCACCGAGCTGGACGTGGATTGGGTTCTGACGATGACAGAAGACATGCCATGGTGGGCGGAACGGACGGTGGTCCATGACCGTGCACGGAGGTGGATCCGTGCGTTCACCACCATGGCACACGCCTTCCTTGCTCTGCGTTCTGATCTCAGGCACGCGGTGGACGGGGCCGGTGTGCAGGAGCAGCTGTTAGGCGAATTCGCCTCGGCCAGCATCTCCAAGATGATGCTCTTTGTTGACGCGGTAATTGCTAACGTCGACTGGACGCCGGAGAACCTCCCGGCGGCGCTCGACGTGTACGCCTGCATCTCAGACGCGACAGCATCCTCTCGTGATCAGGCAAGCTCCACAGCACAGCAGATCGTCCTGTCCATGTACGGCGGCGGCGCTGATCATGCCGGCCTGGTCACCAGCAGGAGGCGGAGGCTGGCCGCCGCCATCCACCGGGCGATAAGAAGCCTCTCGGTGGACTACTACGGTGATGGTGGCTCCTGCAGGGCTCCACAGGGGAGCGAGGTCCACGCCGCGACGCGGTACACCATGGATTTTGTCCGGCTGCTCTGGAGGAACGCGGGTCTGGCCAGCTCCGTGCTGGATGATGACGGCGGTGGCAGCGTGGTGTCGGTGGCGAGTGACGTGATGCGGCGCTGGGAGTTCTCCCTGGCGTCGGCATCCATGTTGCTCCCCGACGCCGCCCTCCGGTGCGTGTTCTTGCTCAACAACTACGACGCCATGGCCGAGGCGTTCCCGGACTCCGGGCTCCAAGACGAGATCGGCCGGTGCGTGGAACGTTACCTCGACGCGGCCTGGGCGCCCGCGCTGTCCTGCTTGCACGGTGCCGCGGCGTGGCACTCGCCGCCGTCGGCCAAGCTGGCCGATTTCGCGGCGCGGTTCCGGCGAACCTACGGCGCTCAGAAGCTGTGGCGAGTCCCGAGCCCGGCGCTCAGGGGCAGGCTGCGGAGAGCGGTCGCGGGCTTGGTCGTCTCAGCTTACGCCATGTACTTGGAGGAGCATCCTCTCAGGGACAAGGACAGGGCGAGCATCATGGCACCTGAGGAAATGGAAGAGATACTGAATGAGCTGTTTGAAGGCTGAGAAATATAATTACGATGGACACCTGGAATGAAAGTTGTGCCTGTTTGCATCATCATTAGTACATACATTAGATTTAGACCTATGGCTTCATCGATTCCTCAAGAATGCGTTGTGTCCGTACAATTTGCAGGTCCGATGCAGCACGCGCGCTGGAAGTGTGCATGCGTGCTGTTTTGAATGAGTTCGTTTATATATTGTACATGTATCTAGATCAAGAGGCTTAAAATGTGAAAAAGTATGTGTGTTCAAACTTACTGTCCCTAGAATCACTGACTGGGATACGGATAACTTGACTAGGTGCATTGCATAAACTTTTTTCAGCGCGGGACACTGTGGTTTTTCCGCTTATAGCTCTATAATACTTTCTTTAGTCGTTTTGTCTTTTCTTGATGCATAGTTTTTGTTGTACATTTAATATATATTATATCTAGATGCATAACAAAATTTATATATGTAGAAAAGTCAAAACAACTAATAGAGAGAACATGTCCTGCATTATGCAGAGTTCTTTATACGTCAGCAAAATCTACACTCTTTCTCTCAATGCCATTAAACACTACAGCCTGCCTTTAGTGCCATTAATTTTTTTTAATGCCATCACGTTTTGATCATATTGTCATTTTTACCCTAGAGAGTAGAGACCCACCTCCAAAAACCAACGGCCATCCAAACTCCTTCCCCAATCGACGCTCGCAGTCGCGGCGCACTTTGTCCGCCGGCCCCGACTCGAACCCCGCGCCCTCGGCCCAGCGCAGGAGCAGAGGGAGCCATCGGGGCAAAGCAAGACACGCACGGCTCGACGCCGGCGAAGCTGGCGCGCGGCCAGCCCATCCAAGACGCGCACGGCTCGTCGGCGGAGCGGGCGCCCGCGGGCCGACGCGAGCGCCGACCACGCGCTGCACATGCAGGCAAGTTGTTTGGTGGAATGCCTCAGACTCAAAGTCCATGTCCTCGCCAGCCTCAACTCAAAGTCCATGTCCACGCGCTGCACAGGGGATGCATGCGCTAGGCTGCTTGCTGCTAGCTCCGATCATATCGGTTAATCCGGAATGGCAACTAGTCACAGGCTCGCAGCTCCGGCACGGGTTTCTCCCATGGCTGGCGCCGCGCGGCAGAGGCGAGGCACAGGTTACATGGCTAAACGGGCTACCCGGCCTGGCACGGCATGGGTCCGTTACGGCACGGCCACGTTAACCATCCCTATTCTTTTTTCCTTTTGCTCCTGTTTTTTTCTTTCTCGCTATTGCAGGTTCTGTTCCCACTACAGCTACAATTGACCCCAGATCGACATGACTAGGTATTCAACGGTTACGGGAGAGGAGGTAAGGGAAATTCATAATACTCAATAGAGGGCAATCGATCTTCATGTTTTGCTCCGAGTTCACGGTGGGGCAATCGATCTCCGTAGAGGTCCTCAGTGGGGCTACAGGCTCCTTCCAGGGTTCAGATCTGTTGCCACAGAGTTCAGGCTGTCCGCACTGGGGGACGGTACCCCTCCCTCCAGTACGCGAATAGCGTAATTTTCTCCGCACCGGGATATTAGGAAGCGAACGGTAAAGAAGAGGAAGCAAATGCTTCTGCTATTTTCAGCGTGGTCCGGGAAACGGTACAAGGGCTCTCGCCGCCGCCGCCCCGCGCTCGTCCGGCCTCCCCGCAGCCCTGAGCTCGCCCGGCCTCCCCGACCTCTCATGCCTCGCGGCCGATCCGCTCGAGGGAAGAGTGGATCCGCGCTGGGGAGGTTCCGCCTCCGCCGTTCCCGAGCTGCTTCGCCACCGCCGCCTCCTCCTTTCGATCCGCGTGGGGAAGACAACTCGGGGCCGCTTGAAAGGATCTTGGTGATGCCTACAGGGGGGAGAGGGGTGAATAGGCGTAACTGTAAAACTTAAAAAATTCTTCGCAGCAATTAAATCTGTCGAAATTTCCGATACTGGACCGGAACTTCCGACAAAAGAAAAGTTAAAATACGACTTGAGGAGGGGATCATACCCAGAAAGGAGTGTGAGGTCTCTACAGAGCCGTTGGGACATTATCAAGGCTGAAGTGGTAAGTTCTCATCCTTCTGTGCTGATGTCATTCGAGAGAATCCTAGCGGGACGTTGGATGCCGATAAGGTTTGCGATTTGTTGACCCATTTTATTTCTACGCTGGTGTAGGTAGCATTCTGTACACATGTTACCTTTGCTGAATTTATTAGCAGCCAACTACCTGAATGTTGTATATCTCTCTAATTTACTAGCAGCCAACTACCTGAATGTTATATATCTATTCATTTTGTTGTAAATTTAACAACAATTATTTCCTGCTGCAGACCACTCACGCAGCAGCTAATTTTGCTGGTATCCTCAAACACAACTTTGCGTACCTGCATTGTTGGGAGATCATGAAGGATGAGCCCAAATGGCAGGATCCAAAGCCCAGAGCATTTGCAAAGTCAGCTGGAGGTGATGGTTTTGGAGAGGACACCATCAATCTTGGAGATGACAATTCTAGCCCTACTGGATCAGCTGAGAAGAGGCCTATGGGCAGGGATTCAGCTAAAGCAGCCAAGAAGAAAGCAAATTCTTCTGCGGGTTCAGCATCATCTTCGGAGTATGCTTCGAGGATGCAAGATCTATCTTTGCAAAAGATTTCTATCCTGCAAGAAGAATTTGTGCGTAAAAATTATCGTTTCCAGCAGCTTGCCTTTATAGATGAGAAGCGCTTTGAGGAAATGCGAAGCCACAATCAATCACTGTTAATCATTGAGCAAGAGAAGATTCGGATCATGCGTGAGAAGCATGACATGGACAAGGAAGAGAAGGAGAAGCAAGAGGATGAAATGATCCTTGGGATTGATCTTGATGGTTGCACATCAGCTCAGCGATTATATTACAAAGCTCTTCAGGAAGAAATTTTCGAAAAGATTGCAGCTAGGCGCAGGAAGAGACAGGGGCCCTGAACCATAGATGGGAGAGGAAACCTTATTTATTTTTTCAGCCAATGTAACCTTAGTTGAGTGTGTAATTCTATTATTTGTTGAGTGTGTAGTTCGGACATTATTTGAGTGTAATTGTATTGTAAGCTTGTGTAGTTGGAACTATTATTTGTTGACTGTTATTTGTTCTGTCATCATATCTTAGTGTTATCTGCTGGCCAATGGTGTGTGATCGCAGAATATTAGAGGTCTTATTAATTATTACATTACCACAGAATATTACAAGTCATAATAATTATTACATGACCACATAATATTACAAGTCTTAATAATTATTACATGAGCACATAATATTACAAGTCTTAACAATTATTCATTTACTGATGAAGAGATCACAGCCTCATCCACTGGTGCTCGATGAGATCATATTGTAGCTGAAAGTGCGTGTTTTGGTCATGAAGCCTATGGTGTGCAGCAACAAATACTTCCCTGTCTGGATTCTTGCGGTACGGAGCAGCTAGTTCTCTGATGTCCAAGAAATCAGTATCATGGGCATTGTCTTGTTCATCCTCCACTATCAGCTTATGCAAAATAATGCAAGTCATCATTATATCCTTAATGTGGCTACGGTCCCAACCGTACGCCGGTCCTCGGATCACCTCAAACCAAGTTTGCAGGACACCAAATGCATTCTCTATATCCTTGTGTGCACTTTCCTGTTGAGTGGCAAAGTGTTGCGTCTTCTGCTCCATGGGGTAACAAATAGTCTTAACAAAGGCTGCCACCCAGGGTAAATCCCATCGGCATGGTAGTAGCCTATGTTATAGGTCCTTCCATTGACTGCAAACGACACAGGGGTTGAACGACCCCTGAGGTAACCCGAGAATCCAGGGGATCTATGAAGAATGTTAATGTCGTTGTTACTTCCAGGCATGCCAAAGTAAGCATGGCATGCGATGCAACCGCCTCTAAGATCATAGAGGGATGCTTCCCTCTGCCCGTGAACCGACCCTTCCATGATGTGGAGTAGTTCCTTCACTCCCAGTGCATACAGTCAATGTTGCCTAGCATCCCCGGGAACCCACGATTCTCACCCTCTTGAAGAAGCCTAGCTACATCGGCAGCGTTGGGTGCCCGTAGGTAATACTCGCCAAAAACATCAATGACAGCCTGACAGAAATGATGCAAAGCTTTTCGAGCAGTTGACTCGCCAATACGCACGTACTCGTCAACGGCATCCGCCGGGACTCCGTAAGCGAGAATGCGCATAGCCGCGACGCACTTTTGAAGAGCCGATAGTCCTTCCTTGCCGGTGGCATCATACTTTTTCTTGAAGTAGTTATCTTGATTTTTAACAGCCTCTTTAATGTGCTTGAATAAATGCCGACGCATCCGAAATCTGCCAGAACACTTTTGATATGAGGTACTAGAGATATAGAATGATCGATATTCGAAATATGCCCAACTTTACCTTCTACGGAACTGCTTATCATTGTAAACAGGATTTGGAACAAAGTAGTCGGGTATGATTCTCTTGTGACCAGAAGGAAGATCCCTCGGCCGAATGACCTTTGGTGGAGCATCAAATCGACGACGCGTGCGACAGCTCTCTGCTTGCACCAGGTGGTTGTATGTCTCGGCCTCCGCTTCATCATCATCAACCAAGAATAATGAGTCGCATGTGCTCCTTCAGCTCTTGTCGGTGCCGAGGAGAGTAATGTGATCTTTATATGTACACCTGATTATATCTTCATGGCCCACATTGAGTCGCTGCAGTTCAGTCATAAGCTGCTATATTCGGCCCTATTCAAGCTTCTGAACTGCTGGTACCATCTTTTATTGGAGTGCGGACATAAAGGTCTTCTCAGTTCATTCTAGGAACGACATGTCTGATTTCTTTTCTCGTTTCAAAATTATCCTTAATGTATTAACAAATAATTTTGTAATACATATTCCTTTCTTATATTTTCATCGACCTATATATGGAATATTTAGTTCTCTCTTTAAAGATATGCATACGTATGAATGAAGTTTGGCGATGGCTTTGTTTGTACAATGTGACTAAACATTCTTCATCACTGGCCAACTCATTCCCAGGAGAGACCTGGGGCAAGCACAACTCTTAATAGAATGTCAGAAGAGATGTATTCCTGAACCATTAACTTTTTGACAGTGAGGGGTTATCAAACCATTCTTATTTAGATAAAGGAAAAAGTTCTGGCCTCATAAGACCATGCTTAACCAGCTCTCTAATGATGTAATGGTGTTTGCTGCAAGCTGTTGTCATTGTCAATTTGTCATGGTCTCTGCTGGCATGGGGACTTGTTTACTCACGATCAGTGATCCACCTTTTCTGGTTTCGTGAGTGTCTGGGGGCATCTGCCACGGTTTCTTGAATGTGGAGCAGAATGATGTATGCATAAATCAAAATTTGCCAAGGCCAGACCCTTACTCCGTCCTGATGGCTATCATCACTGCTTACTTCATGATTCTCATAGTGTCCTTGTTCCTCCATGGCTGTCCTCCAGTTTATTAAGTCCATCAAAATAGGCTATTTTTAAGGGTATCTGAGTTTTTAGGGCACCAAAATACTTTCCAAAAATCTTAGAAAATATTAAAATATTAGTTTTTAATGAAATAAATTATTAAATTGCTTGTACTTGTGACTATGTGAGCATGTTGTTAATAAAGAAAATGTATTGATCTATTTACTTCTTGGTTTAATTTGTGGTATAAATTGCGTGCACTAAATATGTTTTTAAAGACATTAGAGAACAAAATATATTATAATCTGTTCATTAGCATCCTCAGGCATAGGCCACCAACCAAACAAACCATGTTCCCGCTTGCACAACCTTTTCCATATCCCTATCCCATAATCCAAACATACTCATTTCCCTATCCTATCCTATCCTATCCTATCCTATCCTTCATTTCCCATGAACCAAACGACAGCTTATAGCTCTACTGCTCAAGAGCTTTGTCAGACCAATGGCTACAGTAGGCAGAGGCAATAAAATCATTTATTGTGTAGACATTCCACAAGCAGCTGATGAGCCATTTCTAGTGTCAAACAATGCAATATAGCGAGCGCACACGGTTATTTCAAAGGATATTTGTACTTTTATCCTAACCTTAGGTTAGCCATGCTGCCCACTTTATATCATATAATTCCTAAAAATGTATATATCTTATAATTATAACTACATAAGAATCTCTTTTTTTATTAACCGAAAAGTTGGCTCCACGGTTGAGAGATTGGGATGTGCTAAGTACCTCTTGTGAAAGCTTCACAACTATTAAACGGAGCTCAGAGGTGGACTGTCTTGGCACATGGCACCCAAATTTATTACCCATTCTTTATTTCATTTTATGTGTTGAGTTTTTCTTCGTTATACCCCATTTTTTTTGTTAGGCATTTGCATAACTAATTGCTTATCATAAACGTTATATATTTAAAAACGGGAAGTACCTATTTTCAAATTTTCATGGTTAACTATTATTCTGAGTTCTCCAAATGTTTTTGGTCTTGAATCTTTGAATGAGAAGTTTCTCAAACTGAAACGCCTTTATATTTGAAACATATAAGCTTAGAACCTTTTTGAAATGCATTATTCTAAAAATAAAGGAACAAAAAAACAATATTGGAGTGACCATTCAATTGAAACCCTACAAGAATCTAAAATGCACGAAAGTTACAAAATATGCGTTTGAATAGCACCCAGGAAGAACACAGGAATCCAAAGACACAAAGGAAAGAAAACATGAGTTTGGACCTCATGCATATTTTCTCCAAAATTACCATAGAAGAGTCCATGCCATACGAATTCCAAAGATATTTGTAGAATTAAATCCTTTTTTCCAAAGGCTCCCATAAGAATTATTTTCACAAGAATCAAATCGATCCTCCAAAATCCCTCTAATTTTGTTCCATTTTATGGGAACAATTTAAGTTTTTGGCAGATGACAAGAATAAACTCATACCTGTATGTAGTACTGAGTATTTTTCAAATTCAGTGAGGGTATATAAATTGAAAGTGTTTATTTATTCCATGTGCAAACAACTCTGTCGTTGGTCCATTTAAGTTCCTATACAAAATAATTTACCTGTACCCCCCTCCCCAGGCACCTAAAAAGGGCAAACACTAAGACTAGATCACTTTGCGCATAATGACATTTATATTTATTTTTTAATTCTTCTAAAAGTAGTGTTCTATGTTGACCTTTTCTTTGGATGATACAGAAAAACATCATGCCCCCCCATTCCGTTTACATGGCTGTTTGCTTAGGTTGGCAGGACCTGAGGTTAACCTCCGGGATATGAAAATGTATTCAAATAATCATGAAGAATTGTGGGTACGCTAAAATTTTGGTTTAGAACCTCATGGAGAACAATAAATATACGGATTCTACAAAGTTGATGATTGACTTAGTTTAGGAGTTTATTCAAGGATTCAAAGAGGCAAAAGAATTCTCTAGGGGTTAACTAAATGAACCTACAAAGTAGTTTGCGAGAGTCCAATGAGATTCTTATTTGTATACTCTATCTACTACTCTAGTTTAGACACACATGTATAAAAAAGCACAAAAAAATAGAAATCAGTTCTGTAATAAAGAAAAATTTATTCTGGTTAGCTTGTTGTGGAAGATGCACTTTGAAGTGGACCAGATTAGCTTGCTCTGGAAGCTTCAGAAAATAGATTAGCTCAGTCGGCTCACTGGTGATTGATTGGTGAAGAAGACTGGACACCAAACACCGGAGCCAATATATTTATAGCTTCATTCCCATGAACTTTGATCGTAACTTGAAACTGCTACACCATCCCAAATCCCACGCGATGAAACACGGTCGCCGCAGCGTTCGCCGCTGCCGCACCTTCCCACCACGGCTGCCAGACAACGACGACATCCTCGCCGAGATCCTTCTCCGCCTCCCGCCACAGCCCTCCACCCTGCCCCGTGCCAGCCTCGTCTGCAGGCAGTGGCACCACATCGTCACCGACCCCAATTTCGTAAGCCGTTTTCGCACCCACCATGGGGCACCACCCATCCTTGGCTACTTCCACCCCTCTGGCGGGTTCGTCAATGCCCAGGAGCCTCTGAACCGTGTCCCAACCTCGCACTTCTCCCTACGCCGATGGCGCCGTCGGGGGAATTGGTCACTCATCGGCAGCCGCCATGGACTTGTCTTGTACGGAGTCTGGGACAGATTCGCATTCGTCATCCTTGAGTTCATGGTGGTTGACCCAATGACTGGGGACCGGAGCCGCATAGTCAACCCACATGCTCACTCCATGACCACGCTTATCACCGCGGTGGTGGTCTCTCCTGCAGGTGGCATTGACCGCCGCTCGTTTCACCTGGTCATGCTCTTCTCCCATGACCACCAGCCAAGAGTGACTGCATCTGTTTACTCATCGGAATCTAGTGTCTGGAATGCCTCCGTAGCAACCTTGGTTCTTCCACTTTCTTATTCTTACTTTATATATCATCCCAGCACCCTTGTTGGTAATGCCGTTTACTGGCTGCTTTTCGAAGGCCCGATCATTCAGTTTGATTTGGAAATGCACAGTCTTGCCATGATAGAGCAACCCCCGGCTGCCAATGTTGGATCCGAGATGGAGCGTCATATAGTGACGGCAGAGGAAGGCCGCTTAGGTTTTGCCTTTTTATCTGAATTCAGCATCCAACTTTGGGAGAGGGAGGTAGAACCAAATTACAACGCTGCAGAATGGGTGCTGCATAGAACCATTCAGCTGGAGAAGGTCCTTTCCATAAAACCGAAGGATCATGTGAAGTGTCTATGGATAATGGGGTTTTCCGAGGAGAGTAATGTGATTTTTATAAATGCGCGTCATGGTGTCTTCGCAATCCACCTCAAGTCGATGCAGTTCAGGAAGATGAAGAGGAGAGGAGCCTTCCACATTCATCCCTACTCAAGCTTTTGACATGTTGGTATCATCTTGCCTTTGTAGATGTTAATATATTTTTTTCTATAAACTTTATGAAAGTTAGATAAGTTCAACTTAGGATAAAACAAAACGACCTACATTTTTTAGCGAAGGAAGTGGTTGCCATTGAGTCCCTTAGCCTATGGAATACTTAGTTCTTTCTAACTTTTTTCGAAACAAAGTTCTTTCTACTTTTAAAACACTAACTAATGATACATATGCTAGTAAATAATTAATAGAAAGCTTGTCATACAACCATTAAATGTTTAGTTGCCTTTGAGATATAGCAAGAACGTGATAGCATACCCAAAAAAATTTCCTGAGACCTAGCATATGAAGAATTGAAGTGAAGAGTACACGAGTACAAGTAAACGGGTTCTCTTATTAATACGGTGTTACTCTGTGTTTGTACTGTGGAAACTTAGGTACAAGTTGGCAATATGTTTGAGTTAGTTTTAGATTTAAAAAATGAGTTATTTGGGACATCACTTTTACATAATCGAATTGCAAAGCATGGCTTAGCTGATGATATTTTGGTTCACAGGTATGTACCTGAAAGTCGTACGTTTGCAAGTTGATGAGATGAAGAATGGCTTGGTGGTGCCGTTTCTTCCATTTTGTATGCTGTTTGACTCTGAAGAAACGTGTTTGCTTAACACAAGTCATCATCGTCTAGAGCGTTGCACTGTCATGCAGCAAGACGTCACATTATCTAGTGTGCATCGCCACAGCACACCAGAGCCCCTTTTGGTCTCCAGCTTGTCCATGCTAGAAAGAGAGCTATGATCCTGATAGGCACTACACTGAAATTCATACAATGTACAGAACCACGGCACGAAGAACATCGAAGAATGCTACCCTGCTAATAGATAACATTACTTGTAAGCTGGTAGTAGCTGTGATGTTTCACCCATAGCAAAAACAAAGTCGAAGATATACAGAACTAAGCAGGTTTACCAATCAGAAAGTGACATTCTAATGCGCACCCCATCCATCCAAGAGTATAGTTGCTCATGAGAAAGTACTAAAAATATGTGAATATAGTGTTTATCGACGCACTAGTAAAACACAAAGGTAAACTCGTCTTTGTCGAAACATGGATCTGCAAGAGACTTGAAAATGTCACACAGCCTAGGGTTCAACCTTCATCACCTCCTCCCATTGACCATCTGACCCTTCCTTCCAGAGTGTAATGTTGTTCTCACCAGCAGCTATGGACAGTATGTTCCCAGTCAAGGACCAAGACACCCTCCAGACAGGAGACCCAAAGTCCCGCATTAGCTTTCCCTCCCACTTGTCTCCATCTTTCCCCTTGGTCCAGATGATGACCTTCCCGTCTTGGGAACCACTGGCAATGGTCGACTTGGCCAAGCCCAAAACTGGCGCCCATGCGACATCCCGAACACAATCGGCGTGCATGTCAGAGATAAGAGCACTCTCCAGCTTCCAGCTACCGTTGACAAATCCCCAGACTTTAACGACAGCGTCAAACCCTCCAGAGACGAGCTTATAAACAAGCTCCCCTGAACCAGCCAGTGAACCAAGTGCAGTTGCTGGAGCCCAAGAGATGGCAGTTGCGCCAACAGGGTGTGCTCGCTCAATGGTTGAAGTATCCCAGCCCCCATCAGCTCGCATAGTCAAGATGGATATTCTTCCATCAGAAGATGCACAGGCGAGGCAAAGGCCAACCTCGTACGGAGCCCAAGCAATGGAGTTAACAGATGACTTGTGGTCAGTAAACACATGGACTTGAGACCAATTGCCTCGAGCATCCTCCTTCCAAACAATGACACGGCCATCATAGCCGCAGGATGCAAGGACTGTACCATACTTTGGATGGGCCCATGCAACACGCCACACAGGACCATAGTGGCCACTCAGCGTTGCAAGAACCTGGGATGGGGCAGTTGCAGCACCAATGCTAACGATCTTCACGGTAGAGTCTGAGGAAGCAGTAGCAAGGCGCTTGCCGTAGTAATCAATAGCAGAGTCGTGGACCATATCCTTGTGATCCAACTCTACTTTCTTTGACGTCATTTCTCCACGCTGAATTATGCTGCTGCCTGTTGGAATTCTGCATGCAGTTAAATTAAATCATCAACATGAATTCAGAAACAAAGGCCTAACAGTATTTAAAATAGTCAAACAAAGCCTTAATTAACTGAAATGAAGGATTGGCAGTTTGGTGTCAACATCAATAACAAATTTCTAATTTAATCTCACCAATAGACTAAGCATCAACAATAAAAACCAGCTAATGCATAATATCAGAAGAAATGTTCATAAAGCATGGCCTATTAACATCAAAGCTTGAGTGAAACAACAACATTTCTAATATAATGCTAAACCTACGGGATGATCCTCTCAAAATATTAACATGGAAATAAAGAGGTTTTTACACTTCTTGTAGCAATACGAATCACCAGCGTTCCTGCACGACAAATTCATTATATGCTAGCCCCGTAAGAACTATGTTGACATAATGTCAAGAAGGGACACCATAACGAACGCAATATACAACTAACAAAAAGGCTACTCATGAGCATTTTGTCTAAGGGCAATGAAATAAACACAGGAGAATCGATTGATTGGGCTGAAAGAAGGATCTTCCATTCACGACTCAAACAACATCAAAACAGCAAATTCAAGTTTCAGAACTATCCACATTTCGTTTCAAATTCCACCAGTTCCTACATCAGGAAAAGAAAACTTGGAGCATTGATTTTGTTGTACAGAAACTTATGATACCTTTGGATCCAAAAAAAGCCTAAAACAGTAGCATTTCTTGTAAGGTGAGGCATTTGGATGACCATCATACACATTTGCCTGGCAACCTAGCTAGAACTACCAAGGTTTACGAGAGCCAAATTAGTACTGCAGAGGATATGAGTCCCTAGAAAACGCAGGCCCCACAATTTGTTCGGCAAGATTCAAAACACACAGCTGCAAGTGCTGAATATCAGGGCCTGGCTGGTCAGCTATCATAGCATCAAACCCACGAGTTGCTACGGATCACGTTTACGAGAGGCAACCAACGGCTCCTCGGTCCAATGTAACAGAGCTGTAGGTCCCCAATTATCCCTTACGGAGTCATGGTTCTGTTCGGCTGTTGGCTGACGAATTTTCGATCTAGAGGTTCCAGTTGCTGACCAAAATGAAAAACAACGACTGAACACCCCATAGCAATTCTTTTGCCGGTCAAGATTTCCAGGCTAGGTCCAACAAACAGATCACCTTTCCACACGGACCATACTGGCAATAATCCCGTTTGCAGTGCACTACGCATTGCAAATTGATAAACCCAAGCGCAAACCCTAAGCCATCAATCCGCACTCTACATACGACGGCGCGGAACAAGGGCCGGACCCAGCGACAGGTCGCGGGGTCCCAGTCGAACCTTGAAACTCCCCCCCCCCCCCCCCCCCAAACAAATCCTGAGGACCTAATGCACATCGCCGCAAGCCCGCGAGATCGGAGCTCCCGCTCCCACGCCACGGAGCACGACCCGGATCCTAGGTTTTCCCGCGGCAGAGCGGAGATCCCGCGGGAGGAAACGAAAAGCGCGTCGAGGGGAGGATAGGGCCCGCTTACCAGCAGACGGAGACGAGGTCCGGACGGCGGATCTCCGCCGCGCGCCGGCGCAGACGGACGTGGACGGCGGGGGCGCCGGCTGCAGGAGGGAGAGACGGGCGGGGAGGTGGCCGAATCTGGATCAAGGCGTGTCGGACGGGACTCGGTGGATGGACGCTACAAAGGCAGCGGGCGGGCGGGCTGCTGGGTCGGCCGGGTTTGTGGTGGGTTGGGTCGAGCCGGATGTACGATCTGTTCGGTTCCTTCCTTAAAAAGGAGTTTGCATTTTTTTTTAATTACATAGTAAAATTTAAACACTTACAATGCATGCACACTCACTCCTATGAATATACATACGTAAACTCTACCCATATGAGCATCTTTAAAAATTGAGACGCCAAATCCTCGAGATTGACGAAATCACCACAGGCGTCTCGCTGTCGGCGGGAACATCGCCTACCTCGCTCCCACGGAGAGTTGAACCCAGGATCTGATATGCTACTGAGAATCTTGTAACCACCAGGCTACATGCTCTTTCCCAAAAGGCTTTTGCATTGATCTCATACAAATACAAAAGTTCACTAAAATATAAAAACAAATACAAAAGTTTATTCTCTAAACCTTTATACAAGCAAATGCTCACGTATGCCTCACTGTCAATGATATAATTAGCCGTAATACAAGCACATGCGTTGAGTTACATACTTGAGTGCTACGATCAGTTTCCATTTTTCAGGACTTATATAGCAGTGCAAAAATGATCTTTTGAGTGCCACTTTGCATATTGCCACCGCTTTTTTTAGCACTAACAAATTGGATATATTAGACTAAGTTTTTGCAGTCGGTCCATGTGTTATATGTTGGTTTACCCCCTACTTAGTGTTTTTGCCTATGCAAATCCAGGTATCTTAAATCAACGAGCAGTAGTCTTTTTTGACTGACACATAGCGCATGCTTCAATTTACTCCGATTTTTCTCAAGCGCAATTGTGGCACAAAACTTAATTTACTCAAATTCTTCTCAAGGCAGTGTGGCATAAAACTTTCCACTAGTTTGTAGTGTGGCATATAGCAACAAAAGAGTAAAATGTTTAACTTATCATTTCCAGCCAAACTTTAGCAGGCTGAGTCTAGCGTATGTGATATTTTTTCAAACAAAATCACAAACTAGAACTTCTTGGCCTAAACTATTTTGGCGTGCATCATAGAACAAAAACCATTTTGGCGTATAACATAGAAAATGTTTTCACACATGGAAGATGGAACTATAGTATTGACACTTGGTACCTAGAACTTTAACTCTCACAAAACTACAATTATTTCTAAGATGCCAGGTGTCAGATAGTTCGACTTCTATGTACATCTAACATCTTGCCAGAATAATTAGAGATATGTAAATTTACTCCATTTTCCATGTTTGACATCAGTCAAACTGAGTCTTGCCACGATTAGAGGAAAGAGAAATGACACGCATACAGAAAAGAGAAAACCGTAAAAGACCTCGAAATTTTTCCAAGATTTTACCTGAGACAAGGAGGCCATTTTTTGAGGAACAGAAAATAATCATCACTCAAATCCCCAACAATTCCAGCTTAGATGAAAATGTAGGACACGAGGTGAAACACGCTGATAAGCTACAATTCTATAAATTCAAATTTTATAACCATCAGTTTCTGTTTTACAAGTCTCCATTATGTTGTTTACTCCATTCAAAAGTTTACCTACAGCAAAAGAATTATTGGAGACATTACAAATTAGCTTCTGGCGTTGAACTACTGAACCATATCAAAAAAAAGTTCAGAGATGTAAGCGCTACGTTACAACATAGTGTTACAGGTAGCCCGGCTCAGCCAACAACAGAAAATACTAAATACAATTTACAGCGTGAGGCAAGGCATCTCTTGTCATCTCAATGCTGTGTTGTAGTGGGTGAGAAAGAACCGGAAATCTGGATGGTACACTTGGCGATGGCGAAGCCAGTCATCTGCCGCCTGCATGAGGGAGGCTGCAAGCTGCTGCTCCTCAGGCCTATTCGATGACCAAACAGAGCTGCGCAGTTTGTAGGATGCCAGTCCAAAGACTGGCAATGTTAGCTTACCAGCTGCGTTCATACAGTGGTTAAGCCCTCCGAAACTGGGGCATGCTGGTGTCCTGGGATCAGTATCTGGCAAAAGGGCATCTAGTTATTTAACAACCTGACAAAGACGAGCTTCATAGAGCTATAAAGAACAAGTAGTCTATCTGATGCAAAAAAGGATGACTCTGAATATTGGCATAAGAAAGTACTTACCCTTGGAAGGTGTCGATAAGTAATGAAATGTCAAGAAACATGCATCTAGATCCTTGAGTGTTGGTCCAGTAGGGATTCTGTATATGGGGTACCTGCAATTGTATGCCCCAGGATGAAACCAATATGTAGATTAATAGCAACACTTAGTTAAAGTCACAGAAAGTAGTTTAACTCAAATTTTGCGAGCAACCCTTTGTTTCAGTTGTCGTGAAATGCATTCTCTGTTTGAGCCAGCACAGCAAGTATGAATATTCCGGTTATAGCAAGGATGGTAATCTTTCATAGTACTTGAGCATTGGTGATAAATAGAATAAGATGAAAAACTGCAACTGTGGAACTAAATCTCATGAAACTATTGTTAGTGCAATGCACAGTGTATAAATATAGAGATGAGGAATAATTATTTAGCTACCCTAAAATAATATAGTTGGAAGCTTGTCCTATGAGAAATGGAGAATCTCAAAAAGCATACGAACATCAGTGAAAAAGACAAGAGAATCCAGATCATTACAGACATACCATGCAACAGACATCCAGCTGGTTGGCAGCAGATCGCAACTTCTGAGTGTCTTCAAATCTGGAAATTTACTTGCAAGAATTGATACCTGAAGTGACATTTAAAGTAAAGCGTCAACAAACAGGAATACATGATATCCATAGTAGACTTTCATTTCACATATGAAAAAGAAGACTTGCCTTATCTGTTAAAGGCTCTCTACCAAATGGTGGATCCGTCTCGAGATACTCAAATATTGGACGAGTGGACGGTGAGTGCATTTCAGCATCATCCCTTTGGAAACCACCCTCCAATCGACATGTTGCTTCCAGAGAACCTCTTAACCGGTCAACATCAGTTTCACTGCTGCCTTCGCTGCTAGTATCCATAGATTCCCCGTCACTTTCCTCCCAAGGATGCCTTAAGTAAGCGAGAAAATTAACTAAGAGAATGTTATGAACTATGAAATTCGCAGAAGCAAAAACGAGAGCAACCATATTGAAGATGGCATTTTGAAAAGTCATGATTTCTTTTGTTTGCTTATTTTGATTTCCTTATGTGGAACAATATTCCAAAGCAGCCAACAATGCACAGCTAAAAGACTTGTAATGATTTGTTAGCTGTAATTCTAGAGAAAAATACACCGCTGCACAGCATACATAGGTGGAAGGAACTATTTCTCAAAAATCCTAGAAATATGAAAACCCAGCAAAAGGACTAACTTATATACCCTATTTCTGCTCCAAGCTCCAATCGTGTGAGCACTCAAATTAACTTATATACAATGGATCAAATTCCTATCCCCAAATTCTCAACATGAACATGATTAATATATCCTATTGGTAGTTTCGACAAGTCCATTTTCTACCCAGCAAAGTAATAAGATGAGGGCCCGAGGACTATCTTAAAACTGAGTGAATAACTTTTGTTCTAATATGTTCTATTAACACGTGTTATGAGGAAAATGTCTATAATAAGGGACCCAATGCCAAAACGAAATATAATAGATACTGGTTGCTCCCATTGTATTCCTATTACAATCACCAGTCCAAGAATAATGTTAAATGTGACAAGATCAGAAAAGCTTGACAGGTCCAAGAAACATTTTGGATGACCAAGGTGAACATGACAAGATCAGTACAGTTAAACAAAAACTTGACCAACAAACCAATCAGCCATTACTGAATAAAACTGAGAAGTAACTCCTCAATACAAGAAAAATCACATAGGCAAGCAAAAAAAAATTAAAAAGGCCAGATTCACAGATTCACATACACAAGGTGAATCCATGAGTAGAATCTCAGCACCGCGATTTCTATTGGTGATTAAACCAAATTAATGGCTTTGTCCAAGCCATCAAATTAATAGAACATGACACAACGAACAATAAACAAATAGATAAAGTATTGGTAACTACACCTGACTACAAAACGACTGCGGAGATGAACTGGGGAAAAACTCAACTCATAGTTTCTAACTCAAATAATTACAGCCTCAAGTATGAAATAATATTCAATGCTCAATAGACAAGATGCATCTTTATTTATATTTATAACATCAATATGAGTTAATCATATAAACAGGAATTTCTAGACTCCATCACAAAGAAAACTGAATCACTGATCCGTTAGAGTTAAGTATAAACCATGCCTCCATTTAAGATCCATTTCAAATTCAATAAGCTCATAAATAATCTACTGCAAAGACTTTGTTTTGGAGTAATATTCAAAACTTTTATTTAATAACTGAAAGATAAACAATATATAAGCAAACATGTTTCATTGACCCTCCGATTTTAACATCTAGCCACAAGAAAAGATGAAGCATTCAAGGTTTGTGGGCAGAACCTTTTGGATATGAATGATTTGGCTGGCAAGGTGGTCTGAAAGGTAACAGCACAATGCATAGCCATAAAAGAACTGCAGTCCCATCATTACAGAAGAGCAATGCATGAAGCTTCAGAGTTTGCATAAAAATTACAAGGACTCAGGAACCATGATATTTTTCTACTTATGTTTTGCATTTATATCAGCACAAGTCAGTGAAGAACAGAAATCTGAAAACTGGCAAAAATAATCAACATAAAGCCAAAAGAAAAAAAGAAGGTTGACCTTAAATGCTATCTTACCTGATCCTCGCTGAAAGTTTTGAAGGGTCTGCATACAGCTGTATGGCAGAAAGGTATGGCACATAATACTGAATCACAGAGTCGCTGCCATTTAACACAAGGGGGACTCCAGCCCCATAAAAGCTCCACTCCTTGAAAGCCTCCCAGAGATCAGCAAGGCAGAAATATGGTGGTGAATTTGTAGTATCACCAATCCTCCATCCCCTCATGCTTGTCTGGATAAATGCATAATCCGTTAGCACAAACAAACTCAAATGGCAGAAATTGAACGACAAAATGAACATATTCTTCAATCGTCCTCACAAAAGATGTTTATTATTATAATAGAAACTGTACCTCTCCTGAAAACAAGAATGCTGGCCCAAACATAAACAATGCTACTGACTAGATTCTTTTGGCACTAAGCTGTTCCCATCCAGCTATCACTGAGAAAAAACCTAGATTGGCTGACTCACACAACCAAAGACCACCATAGGGAACTCATCCCAACCCCTTTAAAAAAGTAGTAATCTTTCTGCACTTATGTAGCAAATTCTGATCCCTTGCTCTAGCAAAACTTTCTATTTTCCAATAAACTGCTCAGATAATTACCGACAGCAACAACACTTCAGCACATTCTATTGCCAATCTGGTAGTCTACAAAAAAAGATTGATTCTTGACTTATTTACTTTTCTAATTGCAACACAAGGATACTACAACAGCACTGTGTCAAATTTGCTGGAAATCCAGGAGTGTAACTAGAAGGTAGAGATAGATGAAATTCCTTCACAGCTACGGGTTCCAAAGTTTCCTCAACCATAAAAGCAACATGAACCATACATACATATGCCACCGATCATCAGGCAAATAATTTAACGGTCTGTTTTATGTTGCATTTTCGTGCCAGAAGCATCTCTCCACAGTCCACACAGTCAAAACAAGCATATTGCGCGCACATCATCCGGTGAGTAGGTGGCAGCAAAAGCAAGTACGCAACTGTTCACCAAGTGGAAGTGAAATTCATTAGAAGCGTAACTTGGCACCAGAGAAAAGCGAAGTTCCTTCACAGTCACGGGTCCCAAACTTTCCCCAATCAAAACAGCAATATGAACCAAATCTAACAATCTGCAGCATTACCGCTACATGTCCGTACCAGAAACATCTCGCAGCACAGTCATCGGAAGCATCAAGCACTCCAATCGGCAGGAGCAAAAGGCAGGCACGCAACTATTGCACCAAGAGGGGAAAATAAAAATTCTGACGAGCCTGACCTTGGGCAAGTACTGCACGGGCACGGACGGCGTGGTGGAGCTGAGGAACCTCTCGAGATTCCCCGCCTCGTCCATCGTCGGCGCCGGCGGCGGGGCCGTGCCCGCATCGGCCGCCGCCGCCGCCTTCGCGGCGGGCGCCGACACGGACGGCTTGGAGGGCGCGTCGGCCCGCCTCTCGGCCTCCTTCGGAGGCGGGGCGGCCGGCTCCGCGGCCCCAGCCGCCGGCGGCGGCGGCGGCGGCTTCTGCCTGGCGGCCCTGGGCGTGAGCGCCCCCGCGGCGGGGGACGAGGGGCGCTGGCCCTTGAGCCGCTGCAGCTGCTCCTCCTGCTGCTGGCGGCGCACGTGGGGCGGGCTGTAGAAGCGGTCGACCCCGACGCCGCCGCGCGAGGAGGAGGCGCCGGACGGGCCGGCCATGGCGCGGGCGGCGGCGGTAGGGTTTAGTCCGGCGGCGGCGCTCCGATGCCGCGGGGCGGGGGCGGACGCCGCGAGGGACGAGGGCGGGGGTAGGGTTTTGGTGGGCGCTATTTTTGGGGCGGCGGGAGGAAGATCTGGGAGTGGAGGCGAGCCGCCGTGGCGGGCGGCAGCGGCAGTAAACAAGGTGGGGGGGTTGGGGGAAGGAGGAGGTGGGGTTCCGTTTGCCGGTTTGGTTCGCCGCTCCGCGTCTCGCCTCGGCACCGTTCCGTTGCGGCGGGCTAGGCTGGTTGATCCATCCCCTCCCGCTAGCTGCTATGTTCACCAAAGGGGAGCGTGTGGCGGCGTGAATAAACGGGGAAGCCTTTTAAAAGTTTAGGAAAATGGACTTATCATCGAGACTAAGGTGATCGGTCGTAAGTTAAACATTGGATTGGTTAGTCTTCAAAATGATCTTTCCAGTTCATCAGAAGTCTAACGTCTACGTGTCCCGTGTAAAACTTAATCCAGATTACATATTACTTGTATGCACCTAGTTGATTGGCTTGAAAAATGTATACGGAGGCTTCGCAGCTTTCTAAGAAATTACTACAAATATGCATTCATGAATAATCATGGTTTATCTTGCCACTCGGCTATATTATTAGCTAAAAATTTGACCTAACTGATGCTAGATATCTTTATTGCTTTGTATAAGTTTTGTTCTTATGAGGTCATAGTATATATGTTTGGTTGCAATACGTTTGCATAACTAATAATTAAAGTAGAGTCCAGCAAGAAGTTAGATGTTTTGATCATTGTACCTAAGTCAAACTAACAAGCAAATGGCGCCGAGTCATAGAGAAGCCGAGCAGGTGTCGAGAAAAAACAAAATAAATGAAAGGTACAGGTCCTGGGAAAAGGAGAGAGAAATTAAGATTGCTGTGAGCTGAGGATAAATAAACCGGATAAGATTTCCAGCCGGGCGCATGCGCGCGCTACTGTAGACTACCGAGCGATTTCTTCCCGGATCTCCACCATGCCCGAGTACCGTAGGCCGTAGCAACCATCCGCCGGGGCCCACCCGCTCGAACGGGCCGTCCACGCCACCCGGGCCCGCCGATCCGACGGCCCACGCGTGCGCGCTCCACGCGCTGCTGGTGCCGTGCGGGATTCTCTAGAGCCATCCTGGGACGTGGCGAATGGCGAATATTCGCCGCGCAGCGGCCCCGCCGTCCGGGCCAAGTTGGTCTCACCGGAAAGTGGGTCCCGCGCCTGGTGGCCGGCTCGGGGCCCACGTGTTAGGGGCACGGTCTGGCCGCTGGGACGGTGCGCGCGTGGACGGCCTCCCACGTGACGAACGCACGCGGGGTCGGCGGCCTCGCGGGCGATAAGGCCGGCGACAGCGACCGCGATCCGGGCCCATGCTGACGGTGGACGATGGATGGGCCCAGGTCGTCGGCGGGCCACTGAGAAGTGGGCCCCACGAGACAGGAACAGATCAGATCTCGGACGCGCGCAGACGGGATGTTGTGCGTGGTGCACTGGTGATGGGGTGATGGTGGTCAACGAGGAATGGCCGTGGGGGCCCATGTCGCGCATGGAGCCCTTCAGCGGCGGTTGGGGAGGTTTGGGCCTGCGTTCCTGCTGATATCTGGCCCGGATTGGAGCCGCGGGTTCCCGATTTATTCAGGTAACACCCGAATAAATTGGAAACCCGCGGTAATTGAAGTCTTGGATGGTCAATGCATAGGTTTGAGGTAACCGAAGGAGTTTATAAAATAAAACTTGACAGGAAGAGGCAGACAGCCTCCCCGCTTTGAATTAAGAAGGAGCAGGGCTTGAACCCAGGTCTTCTAGCTGAAAGCGAGCTTCACTAGCCAACAGCCTGCGAGAGCACCTAACTGGAGGAGTTTATTACACCAACAAGAATTGAGAATAGCACAGATGACTACAAATAAGGCACCGAATTTTACTACTACTTGCCATTCGGCAGCGGCAGGAGGATGTGTCCTGGCTCGGGTTTTGGGGTGGCCACGCTAGAGCTCATTGTGGCGTATGCGTGTGTTCTCTTTTTGTTTGGATGGAGAGACATCTGTGTCTTTATGACAAATGATTATTGTAAAGGAAATGTTTGTTTTGCAAAAAAAACAGTAAGTTAATTACTAGGCCCCAGTTTACATAACATAAGAAAAAAAAACACAAGATTTTATATGCTTGGAGAGAGGAGTTCTGTCTTGCCCAGCGGTGGCAGTTTATGGTGACTTCACGTGGGGTGTGGGGAGGCTTCAAAATTGGAGGAATCCATGTGCCCTAGGTGCTCCAAGCGCAGTGAGGTCATCTTCACTTCATTTTTAGTTAGATTTGCCTCCCGAGTTGCTCCATGTGCTTTCATTTGTAACATGGCCCTAAATTTTAAAGGAGCTAATTTAGATAAAAAAATATTGATAAAAATATTCTTTTTTTGACACTCTAGATGTATAAATATTATATTGAATAGACCAAGCACTAGCACATATGTATGGGGATTTGTTGTTTTTATCTTATTTATGAATTTTTTTTGCAAAAGACACTGCAGGCGCCGAAGCTCACACGTACACGCATATGCACACTCATGCCAATGAAAATGTCTCGTCCATTCTTTCACTATAGGCACCTCTAAGACACAACAATGATAGCCAAATAACAAACAGCTAGATGACGGCAATGGCAGCGCAACAGAGGAGGAGGAGGAGCACTAGTGTCATCCATGGTGTTTGGGTAGGTGGAGGCTTGGGGGAGGGGAGGGGAGGGGGGTGATGCAACAATAGAGAATTAGAGATGATCAATGTGTTGGTGGGAGACTAGAATGTTTGATAGACACTATGTGTTTTTCTCGAAGGATGACTGAGGAACGGTGAAGTAATTAAAACTAGCCATTAAGAGTGGTCTAAAAGGCATCTAATCTAACTGTTTTTTAAGTTATAGATCTATGTAGCAACTATAGTATATATGTGCACCGGCCGTTCAAGAAAAAACGATTCCATTATCATATGTTTTCCTAGTACCTAATCATTGCGCGGCTCCGAAGTTTTGGAACCAAGACATGCTACCCACATCAGAACTTCAGAAGTGCAATCTTCAAACTCTTACACGGCCGGACCTTGCAGGAGCTGCCAACATGCGTGACTCTACGTCCGTGCCTCAGATAATCTTCAATAAATTACTCATTCCTCTCTTTAATACTAAAAATTAATATTTTAGTGATTGGAGGTGCTCCAGCAGATTAACAATCCAATTTCTATTACCTAAATTTTTTGTAATCACCAAACACACCTCCCTCTCATCTAAATGCTGGGGATTCATTCCTCTACCCTATCATATCCTTGGTGATTGGATTTTGATAGTCTGTTGCTGCAACTATTACCAAAAATATAACAATAGTTGTTGGTAATGGAGAGACAATGTATTTTAAATATAACGTACAAATAATTTGTTGAAAATGCTCTTAGCAATTTACTTTGTAGGACGCACATGGCTGCAAGTGCCGGGACCTTTGAAAAATCGAGGAAAAGAAAGAAAGCGAGAAAAGACGTGCGACGAGGCGTCGAGTCAAAGCGTGCAGCAGCTTCCACGCTGACTGGTGTATCCATGCATGGATCGGATCCACCGACGGAATCCCAGCCAGCCCACGCTCGCGCTTGACTCGCCGACTCACACGCCGTGCCATGGGCCACACGAGCGCACGGTACAGAAAAAATGAGCTAATACAAAAGGGAGTAGAATCTAGGACAAGCCCCAAAAGTTATGTTCATCTCCGGCAGTTACCAAATATTTCTCAGTAATCAGCTAATCGGAATGTTTCAATATCTTTTGATACTTATTCAAAGAATTACTTTTGTAGTTTATTAATAATCTCATCCCAATCCAACTACTATATTATAATATTGGGAGAGCTCTATCTTTCCTCTACCGGGAAAAGTTGGGGTTAATTATTGGTTTATTCTAATAAACACTAAGAGATGAGAAAGGTAAAGGAGCTCTGGTGGAGCAGTATTTTTATACAAATTCCTATAATATAACAGTTGGATTGGGGAACGGATTGGAGCTCTTAAATCGTTCAAGAATATTTGATCTTTACGAATTTATTTCAGTTGCATACTGTCTTGTGGATTTTTAGAAGCAGTTGGAACCTAGATTGCTAGATGTTATACTCCGAGACGGTACTATAATCTAGTACTCGAAGAGTTTCAGATTGTGCAACAGTAATTTATTTTCTCTAACCGGCTATATGTCAATATGCGGCTTTAAGAATAATCAACAATCTGCAGAAGTTTTTGTTGAGATGATCGAGCAAATACCGTATATTGGCGGGTACTCTTGCATGTATTACTTGTTACTATTTTTATTTAAAAATATAGGTTGTTTTGACTTTTTTGCGTATATAGCATGCTATTCAACTAGATATATATTTAAATATATAGTAAATTATGAATATAGAAAAATTAAAATAATATATACTCATAGGTAGAGTTATGTGCGTATATTTATAGAGATGGGTGTGAGTATGTGTTTGTGAACGTTTATATAGTGTGTTTTGAAGAAACAATTTAAGGAAGTATTTCGTATGCACCCAGTAATGCTGTTTGCATTCCCACCGCAGCCTTGACGCAACCGAGGGGCCACCGGATCCGAGGCCACCGTCGTAGCGCCGCGCATGTGCGACACGCCCTCCCACGCCGCATCGCGCAAACCCCGCCACGTATATAGCAGCGGCAGGCGGCAACGTGCACCCTGCCCCCCGGCGAGACCCTCTCACTCCCTCTCGCCCTCTCCCATAGTCCCATGGCGCCCGCACCGCGCGCACTCGCCCTCCTCCTCCTCGCGGCGGCCTGCTCGCTTCTGACCGCACCGCTGGCCGCCGCAGACGACGGACCCCTCGTGAAGCAGTTCTACTACTACTCCCCGCCGCCGCCGTCCACGCCCCCGGGCGGCGGGGCCGGCTACGCCTACCCCTCCCCGCCCACGACGGGGGCGGCGAACGGGGGCCCGCCGTGCAACTGCGAGAAGCCGCCGCCGGGGGCGACCCGCGCGCCGGGGGCCGGGCAGCAGGGGCAGGGGCAGCAGTACGCGTTCCTGTCCGGGTCGTCCCGGTCCCGGACGCCGCCGCCGCTCCGGCTGCCGCTCCTCTGCGCCGCCGCGGTGGCCCTGCTTGCACGGCGCTAGCCGGCTAGACGCCGCTGCGCTGCTGGGCCGCCGCGAGCTGTCGGTTCGGTTCACCGGGGTCGCCGCCGCCGCCGTTTGTGTGTAACAGTGTAAGCGAATTGTTGCGTGTACTGCCGCCAGCCAAATTCACCAGGGTCTGCTTAGGCAAATTGTGTACGTGGATGAGATTTTATCCACATTTTGTGTACGGTGGAAAAAAAAGAAATTATTGGATGCTCCGTGTAGTACTTGAGAAAAGATTTTGCAAAGTGTTTTTTTTTGTTTCCATGGAGATCTTAGGAGTTTCCATCTCTCTCTCTCTTGCTTTGTGTCATCACACACTTGGGCCCTATTTGGATGTGCAATTTTCAAACCAAGCCCGAGGTACCCCAGTTGCGAGGAGGGGGGGTACGCGGATGGGAGCACCCCCACATTACAACTAAACAAATGATAGAGAGATCATTTTCTTTTGTTATCTGTGTCTTGTCAGGCAGCTCTGAACTTGTACGTTCTCATGTAATCTCCCAAACGAGGGTGGGTACGGTGATGCAAGAACAACATGGAGAGAAAATTATAGTTAGACATGGTGATTATATATGTTGTTGGGACTTTTTACACATCTTGTCTCCCATTATCAGATGAGTGTTTCATCTATGGTACCTTTTGGATCGGCATAAGATAGCATGGAAAAAATATATGGAAACAACCGTAGGAGGCTAAGTAATCTGAACCTAGCTGGTAGTGCATACTCGAGTATATTTGCCCTATTTGGTGTAATGTAAGACCCTACCCTATGGACCTTTAAAAGTTTAGAATGTGCTAAGATAATTTTTTTTCGATTACACATTACATCTATGAACGCACGTACGCAAACTCTGCTTTTATAAGCATCTTCGAAGACTACCTCTATAAGCATCTTCGAAGACTGAGTCAGCAAATTTTCGAGATTGACGAAGTTATTATAGGCACGCTGTCGACGGGAACGTCGGCTACCACTGAAAGCACAACACTTTTAAATCCTAGAAAATTTGCTCCCACAGAGAGTCGTCGAACCTAGGACCTAATAAGGTGCTATGACCTAATAAGGTGCTACTAAGATTCTTGTAACCACTAGGCTACAGACTCTTTCGTTAAGCCACTTAATTAAAAAAACAAAATTTCAGTAACAAGAGTAAATAGCACAAATGCATATACGACACAGAATCTTCTCAAGATAATCACAGCAGATTTTATCTTTATGGATGGATAAACTCGCAAGCGTTCCGGAGAATCAATACAAGTCACATCATGATTTACATATGAAACTTGAGAGCGTCTTAGTTGAAAATGCCTTGCCTATCGAACCTATTGCAAATTCACTGAAAATCATATGCAGAAGTTTTCAAACTTTTAAAAACATTCTCAGTTAATGGTGAGATTATATTAACATCCAAGAAAAGATTCAAGAAGAAATTGTTTATCATATCAAAACCGACAGACTGGATGCATTCAATTATCCACTTGATTGTTTGTACCAGAAATGTCTCATTTTTGTATCTTACAAAACATGATCAATCTTCTTGAAATTTTGTAGCTGTTAGGGCACTTACATTGTTAGAGAAAAATCATAAATATTTTTTTTGGTAAATGTGCTACATTTTCAATAGTCAGGGTAATTGAACCGACAAGTGAAACATATTTGGTCTTTCCATCTAATCACGTTAATTAAAGGGAGGTGCCGACTGGAGGCCGGAGAGCACTCGCTGCTCACGCTGGCCCTTCACGTGCTGCCAGGTGTCCTTAGCCGTTTAGCAAAAAGGTCTTTCTATTTTTCAAAAATCTACCCGCAGTCCATGCGGGAAGCACTAGAGCGCTCCTGCATCTACTCTTTTGCAACAAAGCCCTCAAAATTGATGGTATTTATCATGTAGTCCAATTCGGTTGGAATCTACTATAAAAGACTTTATAATTTTGCTCTTTATCTCCCTATGTTGACACCAGATTTTGACACGTGTTGAATCGGCGTCAGGAGGAGAAGATTGGCCGATGCGGCAGATCTGAAGGCTACAGTAAGGAATCGGCCGATTGAGATAATAGTTGAAAATCGGCCGAATTGTGATACAGCTTGCGCCAACAGGATGGGACTATTTCGGAGAGTCCTGGTCAAAAGTTGGTCAACAAGGCAACGACTGAGTCAGTCAAGGAGCGATTGAAAAGAGTCCTGATTGGTTTAGGGGACGGTGGCGGAAGATTCTGCGGGAGTCCGTTTCCTTTTAAAAGTTCTTATAGATATAGTAGTTTTTCTGTTTTTTAAATAAGGTTGTAACAAGTCGTGATCGACCAGGAGTCCTAGTTTTAGGGTATAAATAGGAGTTGTCAGGGTCTTGCAAAGGGGATCATCACATCAATCAACAACAATACTTCTACTTTTCCAGCAATTTACTTTCAAGTCGGCGACTTCGCCAATACTTTTCTTCTTTCACGAGTTCGTACGGATTGGCAGGGCTGCATCAGCTTGACCTCCGGCCAATTGGTAGGTTCCGCTTATCGAGTAATATCCGAGCTTTAACTACGGGCGCATCGCTGTGGTTTCATTTGGAATTATTCACCAGTTATCGATATTTACTAGAATTGCAAGTTTTACCTGTTATTCTAGTATTATCACCAGTTATCCAGCTTGAGATCGGAATAATCGGCTTCATCATCGTTCCTCTTCGATTTATCATCTTACAGCCGATTAGATCTATTTCAAGTGTTGCCTTTGTGGTAATTGTTTAGATCGCTCCAGTAGTTTTTCTTTACAATTACTACATGATTATCGGCTGATCCATAGCCGATCATCTTCATAGCAAATCGGCCGATTCGCCGCCGACACGCTCTTCAGGACAGATCGGAACTCCTGCCGATCGGAGCGCCTGGAATTTAATACTTTATTTCCTTGTCAATCAACAGGTCAGATTGACTGGCACGCCGCGCGAACCGCACCAGGGCGATAACCCGAACAGGAGCTAAGCAGATTCTCCCGGGTCGTGTGTCCGACGATGAAGACCATCGACCGATTCCTATCCGGCCGATTTTAGCGCCAACACACTTTTGGCACGCCCAGTGGGACCAAACCAAGATCTGATATGTCGAAGAATGTAGAAATCTCCGACAGCAACATCATTGAGGTCACAGAAGCGGATCTCAAGGACGACCAGAGGGAAGAATTGGCCAAACATTTAGAAGATTACAAGAAGATGTACCTCCAGTCGTTCAGTCGTACCAGAAGCGGGGAGGCTATCAAGAAGGCTCCTATTCTAGTTCCCTGCCACATCACCATTGCTGAGGACTCGGGCAAGATGTCAGATATGATCCAACAGTCTGTTTATCAGGCATTCATTGACCAATCCTCAGTGATGACCAACACGGTGTATAACGCCGTCGTCAGCTCTCTGGCCAGCGGAGCAGTCCAAGGCTATCAGGGATCAGCATATGCCCCGCCAACCACTCTGCCAGTCAGAAGCTTACCATACACGTCCCAATCGGCTCCTCAGCCGATATTGACGCAACGCGAGGGGTACAACTCTCCATTGCCCCCAGCGTCTCCAAGATACAGCGGTGCACCATGTCTCCCATCACAGACACCGCTTCAACCCGTCCAGATTGCTTCTGTGCAGTCGCTGCCCACAAGCTCAGTACCTTGGGGAACCGCGGCGACGACGTATTTTCACGAGCCAACGAACGGATACGGAAGTTATTCAATCCAGGTGCCACACCAATCGGCCGTCCGGCCGACGATTCCCCAGTATCAGCCGATCTCATCAGAAATCGGCAGTGGGGCAAGCGCTGTAGAAGCATTCAGAGGCGCGGCGCCAACGATGACATACGATGGGGGGGGGGGGGGGCGGATTCACTTCGCCATCAACTATCGGCTGCTCAGCAAAATTCGCCGATTCATCATCCAGCCGTGCCAGCTCTTCAGCACATGCCCGCACCGCGAACAACTGTTCATCAGTAGGAGGTGGACTGGACGACAAGAATAGCAGAAGTAATCCAGGACCAGTTTGGATTGAAGCCAAAAGTGCAAACTTACACCTACAAGATGCCATATCCATCGGCCTATGACTTGCTGCCGTTCCCACACCGCTACAAAGTTCCTGATTTCACCAAGTTTTCAGGGACGGACGATACATCCACTGTGGAGCACATCAACCGATTTATCATCCGGTGCGGGGAGGCTGCCACGCAAGATGCTCTGAGGGTGCGTTTGTTTTCATCGTCTTTATCCGGATCGGCCTTCCAGTGGTTCACCACCTTGCCGCCAAATTCTATTGTTACATGGGCCGATCTGGAGAAACAGTTCCACAAGTACTTCTACGCAGGAGTACACGAGATGAAGCTCTCGGATTTGACCAGCCTCAGGCAGAGGAGCGATGAACCAGTGATGGGATATATACAGAGGTTCAGAGAAGTCAGGAACAAATGCTACAGTCTGGCTCTGACCAATGCACAGTTGGTCGATATCGCTTTCCAAGGCCTCCTGCCACAAATCAAAGAAAGATATGCTGCCCAAGAGTTTGAAAGCCTGAGCCAAATCGTCCACCGATTGTCAGGACAAGAGGTCCGACCGTTTGAACAGCGGAGGAATTTCCAAAAGAAGATGGCATACTTGGAAGGATCTGAATCCGATGGGGAAGAGGAAATCGGCCTGGCAGAATGGGTCAAAGGGAAAAAACCGATATCATGCCCTTTTGGGAAGAAGGAGCTAGAGACATTCGGCTTTGACACGTCAAAGGCCGATAAAATTTTCGATTTATTGCTTCAGGAAGGACAGATTAGGCTATCTCAGCATCACACCATCCCCTCGGCCGATGAACTTAAGAAGATGAAATACTGCAAGTGGCACAACGCCACTTCTCATGATACAAATGAATGCAAAGTCTTCCGTCAGCAGATACAGTCGGCCATCGAGCAGGGGAGGCTTAAATTTGAAACCCCAGCTAAATCGGCAAAACCGATGAAGATAGATCAGCATCCTTTCCCGGCCAACATGGTTAACACTGGAGGAAATTCAAGTCAAACCAAGGTGCTGACGTCAGAATCGGCAAGAAGGGGCGGCGCCGTTGATCCCAGGAGGCAGATCACGACGGAAGAAATCAAAAGGAACAGACGGGGGCCAGAACGACCACACAAGCCCGTTACCTCACAGTTCTTACTCAGTAAATATCGGCAGCAGCAAGAACAATCAAAATACCACGAAGAGATGATACGCCGGCATGAAGATCACTTGCAATGTCCGTTCTTCATCCATTGCTGGGAGAACGACATCAGATTGCCGTCTGCCGATAACTGTCCAGAGTGTAACGGATTAAGTTGCAACGATCGCCCGAAGCCACACTCTAGGAACAGAGGATCAGAGCCGATCAGCAGAAAGCGGCGCGGACGAGAGGAACAGCGCATTTCGGTGCATGATCGGCTGGGGGGCAAAGTTGACCAGTACCACCGGTCAAAAGGCAGGACCAACCAACAGGATGGACTGGGGGGCAGGATCAGCGTGCACGATCGGCTGGAAGAGATGGCCGATGACAGGGTGTCGGATGAAAATCCCCTAGGAAGAGAACCAGATTGGGAACACGCCAGATCATCGGCCAAACCAGCAAATCCCAGGTGGTGTCCCGATGGCCTATCCAGATCCCAGAAACGGAGGATCCAGCGCCTACGCCAGTGGGAGCATCAAGAAGAAGAGCAGAGGCAGGTGCCAGAGAAAAGAAATGTTAAGTCTCGGGTGTGGCGCCCAAAGAAAAATGATCAAGAAGCAAACAACCAAGAATCGGTAGCCGAAATCGATATGGTGTTCATACTGCCGATGGAATTCATGGCGCCCAACGATCGAGATAAAGCAACAAGAACGGAGGAAGAACAAATGGCACAACTGGTGTTAGAGCCGATGACGGCTACGTTTGAGAAACCAGAGGAAGAAAAACGGCAGCATCTTAAAGCGCTGTTTCTCAAAGGCTATGTTGACGGAAGACCCGTCACCAGATTACTAGTAGATGGAGGCGCTGCAGTTAACATCATGCCGTATGCCATGTTCCGCAAGCTAGGCAAGGGCGATGAAGACCTCACCAAGACGGACATGATGTTGAAGGATTTCGAAGGCAACGTGTCTCCCGCCCGTGGAGCGCTCTGCGTCGACCTCACCATCGGCAGTAAGACCCTTCCTACCACTTTTTTCGTTAGTAATGGCAAAGGGTCCTACAACATGCTGCTTGGTCGCGACTGGATACATGCAAACTCTTGTGTTCCATCTACAATGCATCAATGCCTTGTGCAATGGGTCGGCGACAGCACAGAGATAGTCACTGCCGATTCCGTCTATAGCGTTGCAGCGGCCGACATGCAACAGTGGAGCTGCGAGCACGTCAAATGTATATCTGGCAGGACTTGGTACACTGACTTCCTGAAAGTGTCCGATTTCGGTCTACAGCCGATCCAAGCAGTCGGCTCTGAGGATTCAGAATAAATGGATCAGCTCGTCCGAGAAGACGGGAAGCTTGGGCATGGGTTTACGTCGGCCGATTTATTGGAGATGGTAGATTTGGGAGATAGCAGCAAATCAAGGCCGACGTACATTAGTGCTAATTTGGATCCTGAGTACAAATGTAAATTGATAAGTTTATTAAAAGAGTTCAAGGATTGCTTTGCTTGGGAATATCATGAGATGCCAGGACTAGACCGGTCTATTGTTGAACACCGGTTACCTATAAAATCAGGATATCGACCATATCAGCAACCTGCACGACGGTGTAACCCCAAGATTCTACCTGATATAAAGGCCGAAATTACAAAGTTAATTGAAGCAGGATTTATTCGGCAGTGCCGCTACGCCGAATGGATTTCTAATATTGTGCCCGTATACAAGAAGAATGGAAAGTTACGCGTGTGCATCGATTTTAGGAACTTAAATCAGGCTACGCCAATGGATGGATATCCGATGCCAACGGCCGATATCTTGATAGATGCTGCCGCAGGACACAAAGTCATAAGTTTCATGGATGGGAATGCAGGGTACAATCAGATATTAATGGCCGAAGAGGATATCTCGAAAACGGCTTTCAGGTGCCCAGGTCATCTTGGTTTATTTGAATGGGTTGTTATGACTTTTGGGTTGAAGAACGCCGGCGCCACGTATCAGCGGGCGATGAATTACATCTTCCACAAGCTCATTGGTTCATCGGTGGAAATTTATATAGATGACGTCGTGGTCAAGTCAAAAGGTCACCAAGAGCATCTGGCCGATTTACAAGAAGTACTGGAGTGCACAAGAAAATATGGGTAAGATGAACCCAAACAAGTGTGCATTTGGTGTATCGGCTGGGCAATTCTTAGGATTCATGGTCCATGAGCGCGGGATAGAAGTCAACCGCAAGACCATAGACGCCATCAAAAAAGTGGTGGCCCCACAAAATAAAACTGAGCTACAGTCTCTCATCGGCAAGGTCAATTTTATCAGAAGATTCATATCCAACCTGTCAGGATGTATTCAGGCTTTTACCCCTCTGTTGAAATTAAAGCCCGACCAGGAATTCATATGGGGAGAAGAGCAGCGCAAGGCACTGAAAAATATCAAGCAGTATCTGGTTTCACCTCCGGTATTGGTTCCACCACAGCCTGGTAAGCCGTTCAAGTTATATTTATCGGCTGATGAACAAGCTATTGGATCGGCGTTGGTACAAGAGTTTGAGGGAAAAGAACGAGTGATATATTACGTCAGCAGAAGACTCTTAGACGCCGAAACAAGATATTCCTCGGTGGAGCGGCTATGCTTGTGTTTATACTTCTCGTGTACCAAGCTCAGGCACTATTTGTTATCGGCAGAATGCATTGTCGTATGCAAGGATGATGTGGTGAAGTATATGCTATCGTTGCCGATTTTGAAAGGACGGATTGGAAAATGGATCCTGGCTCTGTCAGAATTCGACCTAAGGTACGAATCGGCGAAAGCCGTCAAAGGTCAAGTAATGGCCGATTTCGTAGTTCAACATTGTGGACCAGAAATTGCCACCGTTGAACCAGTTCCATGGACTCTATATTTTGATGGTTCTTCGTGTGGGGTCGGATCAGGAATCGGCATTGTTCTTGTGTCGCCTCGGGGGGAAAGTTATAATTTCTCTCTGCCGATAGAAGCCTCCGCAACTAATAACCAGGCGGAATATCGAGCCGTTCTGAAAGGCATCCAATTATTAAGGGAAGTCAAAGCTGATGTAGTCGAAATTTTTGGAGATTCCATGCTCATTGTGGATCAGTTGACGGGGCGATCTGAGTGCAAGGATGATATCTTGAGGATTTATTATGAGGATTGCCTTCAGCTTTTAAAAGAGTTCAAGTCTACAATAATTGAGCATATCCCCAGGAATTATAATGAAGAGGCCAACAGATTGGCCCAACATGCTTCCGGGTATCGGCCGATTCAGAGAGCGATGATGCTAGAGCTCGCGCACGATGACTGGCGAAAGGAAATCGCCGATTACTTGAGAGATCCATCGCAAAAAGTGGATCGGCGAACACGTTTTCAGGCTACAAAATATGTGTTGCTTGAGGATGATTTGTTTTATCGGACGATTGATGGAGTTCTTCTCAAATTCTTGGGAATAGAAGAGGCAAAGGTTATGATGGGAGAAATCCATGAGGGCGTGTGCGGAGCCCATCAATCGGCTCACAAAATGAAATGGATGATCCGGAACAATGGGTATTATTGGCCGACCATCCTTGAGGATTGTTTCAAGTACTACAAAGGATGCCAAGACTGTCAGAAGTTTGGCAATGTACAGCGCGCGCCAGCATCGGCTATGAATCCAATAATTAAGCCGTGGCCGTTCAGGGGTTGGGGAATAGATCTCATCGGACAGATTCATCCTCCATCAAGCAAAGGGCATAAGTTCATATTGGTGGCCACAGATTATTTTACTAAGTGGGTGGAGGCAGTTCCTTTACGGAACGTGACATCGGCCGATATGATTGAATTTGTTAAAAGCCATATTATTTATCGATTTGGTATTCCTCAAACCATCACAACTGATCAAGGGACAATGTTTATTTCTGGAGAGTTCGGAGAGTTTGCTGCCGATATGGGGATTAAGTTATTAAATTCTTCTCCATACTATGCTCAAGCCAATGGCCAAGCGGAATCGTCCAATAAAGGGATAATCAAACTAATCAAGAGAAAGATAGAAGAGCAACCCAAGAAATGGCATATGTCTTTGGCTGAATCTTTATGGGCATATAGGATGGCTTGTCATGGAGCCACTAAGATATCCCCTTATCAGTTGGTTTATGGTCATGAGGCAGTCTTGCCATGGGAGATAAGGACAGGGTCAAGACGTATATCGTTACAAGATCAATTAACAGCCGATGATTATTCCTCTCTCATGAAAGACGAACTTGATGATTCGGCAGGTTTACGGTTGAGAGCCCTGATTAGTATAGAGGAAAACAAGGAAAGGGTGGCCAGATGGTATGATAAAAAGGTCAAAGTTAAGCAATTCTCTCAAGGAGATTTAGTGTGGAAATTGGTGCTGCCAATAGGATCCAAAGATCCCAAATTCGGTAAATGGTCACCCACTTGGGAAGGGCTGTACAGAATCGGCCGATGTGCCCCTAGGAATGCATATATTCTGGAGACAGTCGAAGGGGAGGAATTCCCAAGAGCTTTAAACGGACGATATCTGAAGAGGTACTATCCAAGCATTTGGGTAGATGCATGACTTGCAATAAAATATATCAAGATAATATGGCCGATTTCTCATCGGTTTTTGTCTACGCATCTGATGAAGAAAACACTGGGATTCATTATTGGATGAAAATGACAGAGTACATGGCCGACATGGTACAAGTCGCCCTTAGAATAAAAATACCGATATGTCTACTGGTTACGCCTACGCTGGATTTCTCTCTCAATGCGACCCAGTTCTATCATAAGGCTGAGCATTTTCTCCTTCGGGTCCTCTGCAGTGGCTCCAGTTTCAGCTTGGTTGCAAAGTTCTATCAGTAGGCGGGTCTTCTTCTCCTCCAGATCCTCCATGGCAACTTCGGTCTTAGCTTTACAAGGAAGTGGAGGATTTTTTTCAGGAGATGGTCGCTTACGGACCAAAAAGTGAGCATCTATGAGGTCCCAGTGTTCTTGAACAACAGCAGGGACATGATCCTTGAGTTCCCCAGCATAGCTCTTATCAGATCTATATCTGCCTGTGACAGTGGTTCTTCTGAATGCATGATTTCAATCGCTCGTTCTAGACCAGGGCTGAGACGTTTTGGCTAAATAGAGATAAAAGGGGTTACCCAACATTAGAGCGATTGAGATGCTTAGGGGAAAAGGTCGAAGAGAAGTTCATACCTGGTTGACAGAGGAAGAAGATGAAGAGGACGAAGAAGACATCTTGCCGTTCAGTTTGGGACAGTAAAGAGGGAAAGAGGAGATAAATGATGTGTATGCCTCTGGAGATGGTGAAGGGTTTACTTATAAAGGAAGGAGAGGTAGATGGATGGTGAGACACGTCCTATCGGAATAAATACATACATAAATGCAAAGTTGACTGAAGAAACAGTTCAAAACCAAATCGGCGCAGTAACATTGAAGGAGCAACAAATGTTACAGTATTCTTTACAGCCCAAGAAAAGCATCTATGGCTACAATGGCTTGTCGTCTAATTTGATCGGCCGAGTCTAGTACTCTCTGGTCGTCGTCGGCCGATCCTGGGACTTCTGACACACGACGACGAAGCCTTATCGTTTCACGGGCCAGATGCTATCTTTCTTGCTTCAGCTCACTGATGATGGATGGGAGTTCTTGGAGTTTCTTTTCTTCAGCGGCTATCTCTTTGGTTATTTGTTCCATCTCCTTGGCCAGCTCTGCTCTTCTCCGTTTCAGCCGATCTATCACGCCGACGATGTCCGGACGACAGTTTTCGAGGAAGTTGATCCTGTGGTGTACTTCCTGAGTCCGGTGCTTGTATGAATCGACTTCCTCCTGAGTTTTTGCCATCTGGGCACGATCGGCCATATGGCGCAGCGCCTTGGAAACCGGAATATGCATGTGCTCTATATTGGCAGCATGCGCTAAATTTTCTGATACTTCTTCCTGGATTCGACCTTTGATCTCGTTGAAAAGTTGTCGAATCGGCAACACATCTTCTACCAATCGGCCAATGTCGTCTTGAAGGAGAGTGCGCATGCTTTCGAGCTTGGCGCGGACATCGTCGGAGGTGGAGCTCGATGGAATTGGATGTGAAGCGATTTCCTCGTCATCGGGCAGGGAGACGGCAAAGGAGAAGATGCTGTTATTAGGGGTGTCTTGCTCCTGTGAGGAAATGAAGTATAGGGTAGGCAAGCAGTAAAAGGAAATCGGCCGATTCTAATGGTAAGTTTGTTACCTCCTTAAAGCGAATTTCTCTTGCCTGCACCGGTGGAAGCGTTTCCCTTGTCTTAGGGGCTGGTGCAGTTGGCTCGTCGGAAGAAGAAGATTCAACGATTATTAGTGCTCCGCTTGGACCAGCTTCCTGAAAAGGATATAAAAGAAGAACCTGTGAGTATGCTATGGGAAAATGAGATAAGATGGCGTGAGAAATTTGCCATGCCTCTGTGGATCTCCCGGCCGATGCCTGTCGTGGGGTTGTAGTTAACATACCCAAATCGGCCTGCATCAAGATCGGTTAAGTTTTCTGAAAGATAAGAGATCAAGGTAAGAGATCATTTACCTCGATGATAGGAACTGCTGGAGTTTCGGCTCCCACTTGGGACGCAGCCGATTGCTGCGGAGATTGTGGGGGGATAGCTTGTGCAGCCTGGCAGAGGAAGAGAGTTAAAGTCAGTAGAAGATTTGAAGAATATATGAGATAAGTAAGATTACCTGAACAGCTTCTACTAATAGCGATGCTGCAGCTGCCCCGACTTCGGCAGTGACTTGGGGATCGGCCATCTCGACAACCGGCAAAGGTAAAGGGATTGGAGTCTCGGCTGGTGTCACCGCCATTTGGTCGGCCGATCCGATACGGGAAGTCCCAACCGATGCCACTGCCATCTGGTCGGCCGATCCGATACGGGGAACCTCAGCCGATGCTATTGCCGTCTGATCGGCCGATCCGATGCGAGCTCGCACTCGACGGCTGGTTATCTTTGATGTTGGCCTTTTCGGTGGTCGCTTCGATCGGCCAGTAGAGATATCTTTGACGGTTGGAGGATGGAAGCCGATAAGTGGATATGGCGTGTATTGATGATGACTATCTATCGGCCTGCCGCTTCGGCTCCGCATCGGAGGGACATGGCTTTCAGACTGAGAAGATGAACGTGAGTTAATAACAAAATGACAATATGGAAAGAGATAGCATTGGAATCGGCTGAGGAAAAGGACATACCGCTGCGTTTGGATCAATGTTTTCTGGGTCCAGAATGTTGCAGTAAGACGATGGAGATTTGCAGAAAAGATGTTGTTTCCATTCTGCCCACCATAATTTGAATTGCTGGGTGGCAAAAGAGGCAACTTACCAATTATTTAGGTCAATAGTACTGGAATCGGGTACTAGATCGCACAGCCGACTGTAATCAAGACTTGAGGTCAGACCATCTCTGAATTTCGCCTGACCGGCGAAGTAGACCCGAATCGGCAGTTGGCCAAAACCCAGTTGCCTTGCCGCAGCCGATGGATTGTAGAACTCGTAGGTGGGAGAATCCTTTCTTGAGAAGAAATTGGCTGGCAGAATCCCCGGCTTGATCAATACATCCATAAGGTCTCTATCAAAAGTATGGGTGGAAAAGTCGTAACTTATGGGTAATTCAAAAATCGGCTCCACTGCTTGATATGGGTGCCAGCTGATGGTCTCTTCACTAAGGCCATTATAAAAGCATCTGAAGTACTCAGCTGTGCGGGTAGCAGTAAACTGCAGCGACGTCGGACGGATGGATTCTCCTCTGACTCAATATTGGGGAAGGTTTTGGTCTCTATCCGTTGCTGAGAGACCTTGCTTATGTGTAAATTGAGACAGAGGGTGATGAACCACCAGGGACCACCAGGGTTCCCGATCGGCTCCCCCTTCGACAGCTTGGTGCCGATTTGGTGCATGAGGTAATAGGCCGATCTCAGCAAATGTTTTCCAAGGGGGATGACCGATCCTTGTGACAAAACTTCTGCTAAAGCTTGGGTGTTTGAAGAGGGGCCAACTGCTCTGCCACAGAAGAAATGCTTTTCTAGCCACATCATCAAAAAGGCAGTATGCTCCCTCTGTGAGACTGTCCCGGTCTTCATGTTTTTGCTAATATACCCTTTCCACCCGCCGATTCCTTTGGTCTCTAGCCGATGAGATGGCTTGAACAGATAATTGAAAGGGGTATCGGCGGAGGAGATATCGAGGCCGGTCAACAGCAGAACATCGGCCAGGGTCGGGGTCATAGGTCCATGTCCGAAAAGGAATGCATTAAGTGCATCAGACCAAAAATAAGAGGCTGCCATTTCCAGAGGTTCGTTTCTTTCCATCTGAGACAGAGATAAGTCTATGCACTGGCCGATTTTTTGTTCCTCCCACTGAACCTTCCAGGATTTGGCCACCCTTTGGTACCATTCTCTCCACCCGGGGGTTTCGTTTGGCCAGGATCTGAAAGTGCCTACCCAGTGATCTAAATCCATGGATGATTGCTTAAAAGGAATTCTATGAGTTTCTAGGCTGATCAGGTCCGTTGGATCGGGGTTCCCCATAGGGCCCAAACAGATGAGATCAGAGGATTCTGAGAGTGGAATGGTAATTCGGTGCCTAAGTGCCTAAAAAAGGGAAAAGGGGAAGAAACCGAGAAAGAATCCGGAAAGTGCTGAAGCAGTAGAAAAGCGAAAAGGAAAAAATCTCGAGCATTTACCTCTGGGATGGAAATCATCGTTGCCGATGGGACCGCTGGGGAAGCCGCCGATTGGGCCGCCGCCGCTGAAGGAGTTGCCGATGGAGCTTCCGTGGATGGGGCAGTCGCCGATGGTGACACCATTGGAGGGTCGGAGCAGGTCGCGGATGAGATCGCCGGAAGGGGGGAAGCGCTTGGAGATCAAGAGAGCTTGGAGGAAGACGGACAGTGGTTCGTTGGAAGAGAATGGTAGATTTGTGGGGAAGGATAGGCGGAGAAGGCCAGTACTTAAGAAAAATCAGGGAAGCGAGGGCAAAGATGGTATTTTTACCGCGCCGTCTACACGAATTCCAGGAGAGCAGTCGTTTCGCGCGCTCGGTCCGAGGAAATTGCAATCATTGTGCCGCGGAACAGAAGGAGATTTTTACTGCGCCCGTTTCGGAGGAAAGGATTAAAGAAAGAGTTTCGAAGAAAAAGTTATGTTTTACTCCGAAACTGGGGGGCATGTGTTGACGCCAGATTTTGACACGTGTTGAATCGGCGTCAGGAGGAGAAGATTGGCCGATGCGGCAGATCTGAAGGCTACAGTAAGGAATCGGCCGATTGAGATAACAGTTGAAAATCGACCGATTGGTGATACAGCTTGCGCCAACAGGATGGGACTATTTCGGAGAGTCCTGGTCAAAAGTTGGTCAACAGGGCAACGACTGAGTCAGTCAAGGAGCGATTGAAAAGAGTCCTGATTGGTTTAGGGGACGGCGGCGGAAGATTCTGCGGGAGTCCGTTTTCTTTTAAAAGTTCTTATAGATATAGTAGTTTTTCTGTTTTTTAAATAAGGTTGTAACAAGTCGTGATCGACCAGGAGTCCTAGTTTTAGGGTATAAATAGGAGTCGTCAGGGTTTTGCAAAGGGGATCATCACATCAATCAACAACAATACTTCTACTTTTCCAGCAATTTAAGTCGGCGACTTCGCCAATACTTTTCTTCTTTCACGAGTTCGTACGGATTGGCAGGGCTGCATCAGCTTGACCTCCGGCCAATTTGTAGGTTCCGCTTATCGAGTAATATCCGAGCTTTAACTACGGGCGCATCGCTGTGGTTTCGTTTGGATTTATTCACCAGTTATCGATATTTACTAGAATTGCAAGTTTTACCTGTTATTCTAGTATTATCACCAGTTATCCAGCTTGAGATCGGAATAATCGGCTTCGTCATCGTTCCTCTTCGATTTATCATCTTACAGCCGATTAGATCTATTTCAAGTGTTGCCTCTGTGGTAATTGTTTAGATCGCTCCAGCAGTTTTTCTTTACAATTACTACGTGATTATCGGCTGATCCATAGCCGATCATCTTCATAGCAAATCGGCCGATTCGCCGCCGACACGCTCTTCAGGACAGATCGGAACTCCAGCCGATCGGAGCGCCTGGAATTTAATACTTTATTTCCTTGTCAATCAACAGGTCAGATTGACTGGCACGCCGCGCGAACCGCACCAGGGCGATAACCCGAACAGGAGCTAAGCAGATTCTCCCGGGTCGTGTGTCCGACGATGAAGACCATCGACCGATTCCTATCCGGCCGATTTTAGCGCCAACACCCTACTTATTAGATGTAAATAAGCGAAAAATCGGAATCCTCGTATTTTTGAATAAAAAACATTAGGAAGTTTTTCAGGGACCCAAACCAAGCAGGATTAAGTGACTTGCCTCTTGCAAATTTCGCCTTAACTCACCCCTGCATCCCGTCCACCCATTTCGCATCAAACGGTGCTGGTCGATTCGAGGCAAAATGAGGAAGAACTTGGCCATTTCAGCAGCGAGCTTGCTGGTGGGCATCCGCAGCCGGCCCCGGCCATGTGACGGTAACTCTTGCGTGCTCATCCTGGCCTTGAGGAGCTCCGAGTGGCCCTCGCCAAAGAGGCTCTCGTCGACGCTGCCTACGCGCTTGGCACTAGCATTCTTCACACGCACATATTCACCAAATAGGAGATGATGTGTGTGGGTTGAGCAGGGCCACGAAGAGGCACGAGATACATATAAAAGTTATAGCATTGTTAAGTAACATGAGTTAGGTTATTCGAATTTTGCACAACATCTTTCTATTGGAAACATTGCTAATTTCTTCATGTGGTAAATTTCTTATGCTAAGTTTATTTTAGCTTTTCTTTTCTATCGATAGAATGCCAAAATTATTAAATGATGCAGTACTTTTCCTTCATATGATTTTTTAAATCTCATATTCACATTGAGTATTGATATTTTACAGTTTTGCAGGTTAATGATACAGTTGGCACATTGGCTGGTGGGAGATATATGGAAGCTTAGATTACCCATTGGTTATTGAATTTGAAGAATGACCGGCGGATGTAACTAGCACCACAAGGCCCTTATTGTCATTTTCTATCTTTTTTCTTGACAAATATATGAACATCGAACAATTTTAACACATGATATTATTAATGTTAAAATGTGAGTGAGCTATATCTATATCTATATATTCTTTATCTGTTCATCTCTCATATGATAGGGCACGCAGAGCACGCAACATGTTCAAGTAATGATAATGGAATAATAAACTCAAAGGATTGAGGTACTCTCGAGAAGAATAAAGAATATGATATTCTACTTCACAAACATTTTTAGCTATATAAAACGAATAGATGACATTTGTAAGGAAAATATATAAGTTTATAGTAACTAATTATGCTAATTTAGTTTAGAGTATCGGAATAAAAATAAACAAGTTTAGACGCACAATACTAATTTAGTTAAAAAAAGAAAGAACTTATGTTACACTCTAGCTTATTTCATTCACTTGATATGATAATGGATTGGGTAATTTTGCACAAAAAAATGCCAAATGTGTCGTTCCAAGAAAATAGAAAAAAGTGTGGAAATAGTTGAGTAGTAGTAGTGGCTTGTTGACTCAACAAGAAATTGAAGTATATTCGTGCAACAACATTCATAACATTGGCCGTGAGCCGAAACATCCATTGGCTAACATCATAACATTGGCCACAAAATGCATAATCCATTGAGATATTCATAAATAGTTGTAGCTGGTAATATTCAGAGAGTGATCCTTGGACTTGTGCATTTTGTCATTTATCGACGTATTAAGCTTCAACAATTGGCACAGATAGGATCAATATTTAAGAAACATGAACATGTGTACTGAATTATTGCTTCTAGTTTGCTAGAGACAGATTTCATGCAAAGTCAGGCATAACAAGCATATATTTACTTTTTCTACATTGTCCTTATTAACTCAATGTGGCACTAGAAAAGTCCATAAGTAGGATGGCATCCCTCACTGCTTCCTCTCCATGTTGTTTGATTTGTTGTAGCATCAGTTCATTTCCACAATCTATTGTCATCAACATGCTACTCACATCCACTTCTCTAGGATCCTTATTCTTTGAATTCTTCTTTCTATTGTCACCATTTTTATACAACTCAATTACCTTTCTAAAGTGCCGAACTCGGTTGATACACCTCCTATTCTTGCCCCTGTCTTTCTTTCTTCCCAACTCTTGTCCTTCCAATCCTTTCCTTCGGTAGCGGAGCCCACAGGCATTGCATAAAGACTATATGTGCAAATTTATCAAAACAAGAAATCATTCACACATCAATAAGCTAATACCACCATCACCTGACTCGTAAAATTTTATATTTGAATATTATAGGATCTAGCCTTTACCTTGCGTCCAAAGGGGCCACTGCGCCAAAGCGATGTTATAGCGGTATGGCTCTGAGTACACATCTTCAACTTATTTCGGCCCAAAGAACAAACAACCTTCACCGATAAAAACACCAAGATGATGACAATCTTGGAGACACATGGAGAACAAATCTAGAGAGGATTGAGTTAAGATTTACTCTTTCTCACCTTTTGGCAAGAGGGATCAGCCGCCATGAGTAGGAATACGAGATCATCGAAACCACCTCATCTTCCTTTATTTGTACATATATGTGTGCTGGTGGAAGCTATGGGTGTATTTATAAAGTTTCAAAGATATAGGATATCTTTGAATTGCTTAAATAATTAATGCGAACACGAATCCTGGAGTGTACAACTACATTTATGGCAGGCAAATCCTTTTCAAGATTTTTAGATTTGATACCAAACTAATATTTTTAAATTGTTTGTAAAACCCATTCGTAAATTATATTTTCACATAATTAGAAGCATCTTTGCAAACTCAAGCCCTTAATTAGCTCATGTATATATGGTAGGAGTAACCATGGAGCTGGTCATGTCGGAGGTTAGTGTCAGTCATATGTCTAGGCCACGATTGTTGTACATCCTTTGATACCATTGTAATTTTTTCTTATCCATTATTTACCATTGTCTAGTGTCATTCATACATCAAGGGCAAATAAGGTATGTCAAAAATTGTGGACCACATTCTTGTGGATTGAAGTGGAAAATAAACTAATTTCCCCTCAATCCCTCCCAATGCGAATGGATCAGAGGGGATTACAAAGTATTCAAATTGAAACCTAGATTGAGACAAACGCCTTGGTGTGCGCGCCAAACAATCTAAATGCAAGTACATTGCTACACATCATCGGTCTTATAGGTTGTCTCATGCAAGTCCACGTAGAATTTTTGATTAGCTGGCGGAGGGAGAGGGAAGAGAGAGAACAAGGTGGTTGTTTCGCGAGACAACCGCCTCATAGGCTAAAATTACTATGAGACTTTCTCCCATTGTACGAGTTGTTGCTGCCATACAACTCACAATATTTTCTTTTTCTATGCACAAATTATGAAATTATGTATTTACTATGAGATAACTTATAAGATAACCCATTGTATGTATTATCTGTTACATCATCTCAAGATGATGTGGCGATGCATGAGACCGTCTATTAGAGTAGACCAATGTACATGCTCTAAGGTGGTCTTATTAGTATCCAAACCGAAGCCTTAGATTAAGATAGGCATCTTGGTAGCGTGCCAAACAGTCTGAGGTGGCCTTATCTGCGTAAGGTGGGAAACAGTTGTAGGCGAGTTCAGATGCAGGAGATGACGCGTGGGCCCTGGTCATAACTGACGCTGAGAGAGGGAGAGGGAAGGCAGGTTTTTGTAGGACCCTAAGGTAACCTTTATGCTTAATAGGAAGGAAAGACAACAATGATAGCTGCATACATCTTAGGCGGGACCATAGACAGAAAGAAACTGTGTGTAATATGTTGTAGATAGTTTGTTTAAGAAAAATTGGTTTGTGATAATTATATACATCTTAGACGGTTCTTACATAAAGTCATCTGCAATGTATAAGAAATGGACTTTTGAAAACACATTTTCCAATATTATATTATCCTACATGGACTTTGTTCCTAGAGAGTTTAGTTAGAAGTTAGTGTGTGTTTTTTTCCTTTACAACAGATATGCGCTAGTTATATCCTTTAGTGAATCTTTAAGTGCTTTCATGACACCACACCACACATACAGTCTCTCATGCCATCCTCCACCTCCTTTAGTGATCTCACTACGCTCTGTTTTCACGCCTAGTATACATCACCCATAAATATTTTTTAGCATAATACTATATTCGAAAACATTCTACTAATGAACACATATATTTTCTAGTGAGCACATCGATCATTGTGATGTAGCTAGGCTGCTAAAACTTGTGGAACAGAAGTACCTAGAATGTGTGAATTTACTACAAGGCCGACAAAGAATATAAGAATGACTTTTAGTGGTAACTTATCTGCCAAAACATATTACTAACAACTACAAAAATGAATGACAATAAAATCCCTCTTATGCCACATGCCAATGAACATTGCTTATATCTGCTTCCTTCAAGACATAAAGTTATGAAAAGTAGGAAAATGTAACAACGGTCAAAACGATTTTGTAGATGCGCTAAGCAGTGGCAAAAAAAAAAGAACAGAGGTTAGCCGGGTTATTAGTCGTTTAATTTGGTCTTGTGGTCGGCGCATAGCTAGCAAGCTACTCCCAATTTGGCAGTGGCCATGTAAAACCCTGTCCTATCAATTCTGAGCCACAGATCTTCAACCGACGACACGACATCTGTCGCGGAAGGCACATTCCACTCTCCTACACCGGCGGCAAGCCATGCCTGCAGCTGCAGGGAGAGAAGAGGTCCCTGGCCATGGAGGAAAACTCGGCCACCTGCAAGAGCTCACGGAGGGTATATATAAGCCCGTGCAGGCGCCTCCCTTCCTCTCAGATTACCACCGCCAAGCTAAGAAAGAACCACCACCGCGCCGGAAGAGGGACCACACACACACACACACACACACCGTCCCCGTCCGATCCCGGCCGCCGCGACGCGCCATGGACATGGCTCGCCCCGTCGTCGCGCACCTCTTCTTCCTCCTCCTCCTCGTCTCCACCGCGCCGGCCGTGCGGACCACCCCGGACGCCGGCACCATCCACGAGGCGTGCAACAAGACGCTGTTCCCCAAGGTGTGCCTGCAGGCGCTCAAGGACAACCCCGAGTGCCAGACGGCGACGCCGCGGCGGCTGGCGGAGCTGTCCGTGTACGTGACCGCGGAGGTGGGCATGACGGTGACGGCGTTCGCGCACCACGAGCTCAACGGCATCAAGGACAACGTCCTGTACAAGTGCCTGGACACCTGCTCCGAGGACATCGAGGAGGCCGTGGCGCACCTCAGCGCGCTCACCCGCGACCTCACCGACGCCAAGTTCCTCGAGGTCAAGGCCTGGCTCGCCTCCACGCTCGGCGGAACCTCCACCTGCGAGGACGCCTGCAAGGACGCGCCCGTCAGCGACATCAAGAACGCCTGCATCACCAAGAGCTTCGAGTTCGAGAAGCTCCTGCGCGTCACGCTGGACCTCATCACCGAGGCCTCGGGCTCCATGTCCGCCGCGGTCGCGCTGCCGCCGTCGGAGTCGGGCGCCATGGCCGGCGCGCCGTCGTACGGCGCGGCGGCGCCGTTCGGGGGCCACGGCTCGTCGGCGGACGCCCCCTCCTACTCCGCGCCCTCCCCTGGCGCGCCACCGTACGGCGCCGGCGGGCCGAGCGCAGGGGCCCCGGCGCCGGCATCGGGGGCCGGTGCTTCCGACGCCGACGCGACGGCATGAGCGACGCGCGCGCCCCCGCGCCTTGATCAGATCCGGACTAGGGGTTTTCTTCGTCGTTCCATCGTCCCAGATTTGTCGATCGATGAGCATGCATTTCTGTCTGTTAAGAATTTAGGATCGTTTGGAGGTAGAACCGCATAACTAGTGCAGAGGCCTGCAGAGAATCACACGTAGGCCTGATCGAGCTGAGGAGTGTTTTTTCTTTTCTTTTCTTGTCTTTTTGATAGGATGAGCTGCTGGGTGATCTATCGTGAGATTATTGGTGTTAACTATGTCATTTTGACATGTTACAACGGTTAGCCATCATTTGCTCAGAATATAATGCACGATTTGATCACTGCAGTTTCCAGGCTTAGACTTTGATTGTTAATTCCGGTTATACTCCCTCTGTTCCAAATTATTAGTTGTTTTGATTCTTTTAGGTGCATAATTTGTAATATGTATCTAGATATACGTGTCTAGGTGTATATCAAAATCTATGTATCTAGAAAAGCTAAAATGACTAATAATTTGTGATGGAGAGAGTATTTGTTTACACCAGAAAATTGGTGGATGATTCGTCAGCCAAGCATCCAGCAGCATCCCCTTTCTTTTCTTTTTAAAAAATATAGTAGGAGCGCTGCCAAATCATTTATGAAGGAGAAGCAAAGATTCTTACGAATAACTAGCTACTACGTGAAACCAAAAGAGCTCGAAACTCAGAACTGAGACAACTACCGCTAGACATAGAAACTAAGGTACACTCGGGTACTCTCAAGGCTGCTTTAATTGTCGGAGTCCGATCTTCTCCTTGATGCAATTGAAGGCCGCAGGAGGAGCAGCCATCCAAGTTCCTTCAAAAATCCTTCAATTTCTTTCCTTTCAAATATTCCAGAAATCCAAGCTGTGTACATGGGCAGAGCAGCGACACTGCGCCTCTGAGTCTGCGGCAAATGTCTGAGCGAGTTCTTCCACCAATCTTCAATGTCTAGCCCTGGCTCCGGAATTTGCACGCCAAATTCAGCTGCGTCGTTGCGCCGCAGGTTAGGCGCGAAAGCTGTGGCATGTGTGACTGAGTTGTGCTTATTACGAACCAAACACACACTACGTCTACAATTCTTTGGTGCACTTTGTGCTGGCGACCTGCTGTTGCTGAATACAAGATGCAACCTCTGCACTGCACTGCACTGCACTGCTCTCCGATCACCTCTGCATCATAGGTGGGAGAGACGAGATGAAGGAAGCTTCAGAATTGCAACCCTCGCTCCCCTTCCTGCCACCGCTGCGTCGGTCAACCCCATGAACTACAACACTAACAACACATATATAGAACGACGCTGCGGTGCCGTGAGCCATGTGCCCGATGAACGGCAAAAACCGCTATCAACATGCACATCAGCATAATGACGTTGTTGCCACGGCCTTAATTAACCACGCTCTCTTTCCTCTAAGACATCCATAGTTACATTTATAGTTGGCCAGAAGGCACGGCTCGTGGCAGGCCCACGGCACAAAATTTAGCCCGGCGCAAGCACGGCACGGCACGGCACGACCTTTGTCGTGCCCGTGCCACCCCCAACCCGTGCCTCGTGTCGTGCTTGGGCCGGCATCACAGCCCATGGGCCGGCACGGCACGACCTATTTATTTGGTCAACCCGGCTAGTCCATTTAACAACCAACCCATATACAAAACTCCCATGACAGCCCACATACATATACCTAATTCTAACACTTCAAAACTCTAGTTTCTACCTCAGATCTCCAAGCGGCGCCGCCACCCCCACTCCTTCCGCGAGACCACGCGGCGGATCAGCAGCCAACGCGACGCCGCTGCCTCCCCTCCCTCGTCGTGTCGGGGAAAAATCGGCCGGCGCTAGCCGCCCTCCTGTCCCATCGCGGCAGCGGCACCCCCTCCTCACCGTGGCGGCGGCACACCTCCTCTCCTCCCTGCACCGCGGCTGGCGCCGCCCCCTCCTCTCCTCCCCGCGCCGCGGCCGGTGGCGGCGCCACTTCCTCTCCTTCCTGCGCCGCTGCTGGCGCCGCCCCTCCTCTCCTCCCCGCGCGGGCGCGGCCGGCTCTCGTGCTCCTCCTCGTGCCTGCAATGCTAAACGGGCCAGCATCTCAGCCCATGAGCTGGCACGGCACGGTCCGATCTGCGAACGGGCCGTGCTTTAACGGCCAGGCCGGACCGACCGCTTGGTCATCATAGTTACATTAGTACTCCGTCTGAGCTCAGCCCGCCGCCCGAGCGATGGAGAACTAGCCGTGGAGCATCCGCAAGGAATACGTGTTAGCAAGTATTCCCAAGACAAGGAATACCCTAACGAAAGATAAAGAAACATGGTGAACACACTACTGTACTGACAGGATCAGGAGACCGTGGAATGTCGGCAAGGAATGCCCGAAAGGCACAGAAACATGCATGCATGGAGCATCTATCGGCATGGAAATTGGCAGGGGATACATGTTATCTTTGTCAATCATGCGTGCAATCTCTAGACCGTCTGGAGGAAGGCATACTATATGTGCTAATCAAGGAACCTCGTATTAATTAAAGCGTGTCGAAGATAAGTTTATTTCATTGCGGCCACAATGCAAGCACCAGCACCCATGGACCTCCGTCTGCGTGCTGTGCCTGCACAACATACCTGCTCCCTGCAACTCCGTAGGAGAGCTACCTTTGGTTTCTCAGCACGTTGGTACGTCCGCGTGAACCTTTTCTCCAGCTTCAGTTTTTGTTTTTGTTTTTGAGATATTGTTGATCTCTTAAAGAAAATGAAACATGCATGTTGCTTTTCGAATCCGAGCTACTTTAAATATGGGGTAATTTTGTGTGCATTTCGATCGGAATGCATGGCCAGGTCCAACGAGCGATGGAGAAGTACGTCCTCCAGAACTTGGAGGAGCTGAAAAGGGTGTTGGAAAGCAATGCTGGTGACGAGATGAAGGAGCTGACGCCTGACATCCAGAGGGTCCCCAAAGGGCTAGCTCGCATCGGCAGGGACGCCGCCGTCTGCTACGTCGCCCCAAGGGCCGTGCCGATCGGCCCTTACTACCGCCACTCGCCGGAGCTCCAGTACAAGACCAAGATCATGAAGATGGCGGCCATCGGGTGGTTCCTGGGGAGGGCGGGTGGCGGCGCCCTCAGGCCCGAGCTCGTCGTGAGGGAGGCCTTCGAGGCCATCGCCGCCCCGCCCAGCCCGCGGGGCTTCTACGACGATCAGTTCGAGGACATCGACGACGAGCACTTCACCAAGTGGATGTTTCAGGACGGCTGCTTCCTGCTGGCGTTCATGATGGCCGTGGGGGGCGGCGGCGGCGGCGACGCTGCGCTTCAAGGGTTGACGACGGTCATCTTCCAGCCGCGCATAGACAGCATCATGAGGGACATCATGCTGCTCGAGAACCAGATCCCATGGCGGGTGCACGAGGTCCTCATGGGGTTCCTGCCCGTGCCAGTTCCCGTTGACAGGTTCCTCTCTTTGATGGCAGCCAAGTTCAACGTCCGTACGACGAGTGGTGGTCACGATCAGAGGGCCGCGGCTGGTCCCAGCATCGCCGGCGACGAGCGCGGAAGGCGGCAAAAACCAATGCATCTGCTGGCTCTCTTCCGTGACCACCAGGTGGTGGGTCTGCACCCTGCTGAAGACAACCGCCGCCTCATCTCCACCACGCCGTCGGCCAACTTCAGCACCGCCATGGAGCTTGCGGAGATGGGCGTGCATCTGGCGGCCAGCAAGACAGGGCGGTTCGGGGACATGGCCGTCGTCCAGCGCGGCCTGCTCTTCGGGAAGCTCTTCCTGGCGCCGGTGTTCTTGAACGACCTCACCGCCTGCTGGCTCGTCAACATGGCGGCATACGAGGCGAGCGCCGGCCGCTCGGGCGACGACTACGCCGTCAGCTCATACCTCTACCTGGTGGCGCTGCTGATGAACCGGGAGGACGACGTGCACCAGCTCCGCGCCAGGTGCATTGTCCACAGCACCTTCAGCAACACGCAGACGCTCGAGTTCTTCAAGGGCCTCGCGCCGCACCTCCACTTTGGGAGGCAGTACGATCGCGTCCTGCAGGACCTCTTGAGCTACAGGCGCGACAGGCCGGTCTTCGTTGCCGTTCACAAGTTTCTCTACAACAACTTCAAAACCATCCTCACCGTCTTGTCCATCGTCGGTGTGATTGCGCCCATCCTCCGGACATTGATTCACCGTCAGAACTAGATGCTTGTTCTTTCCTCATGCTGGCCTCTTAGTAATCAATATAATTAGATATTATCTGCCTGGATATATGTTGCCCGTAAAGAAGAACTATTTGGACACGTATGGACGTAAGGAATACATGGGAGTGGTTTAAAGAATATTTGGGAATTCTCTAGATTTTTGGGAATTAAAAAAAAGTTATAAGATGATTTCCTGTGTACAAAATTACGCATTTTGAGGAGCAGGAACTACAAATCTTTGGCTAGAGATTTATTTGTTCTAGAAATAGTGTGATGAAAAATTAAATAAGTTTATGGAGTTTTATAGTATTCAGGGATTTTAGGAATTATTCTAATAAAGGTTAATCTTAGAAATAAAACTCTTGTACACAATAGTTGGGCGCTGCCCAGGCTTTTTAGCTCATACTAGCAAATATGCCCATACGTTACTACGAAAGACATATAAATATATTAATTAGCACATAAAAATATATATATTATACACCGTATGTATTTTATATTAACATAGTACGTGTCGGGCGAGAATTTCAGTCTTTTTTCTATTTTACTCGTCAAGCGCTAATTCTAAATGGTTTCAAAATATTAACTCAACATACGGTCACCTAAATTTCGATTAGAATGACAAAAGAATCATTGCTTGCTTTATATAATATATATAATAAATAAATAAAGATAGGGATAGAGATATGTCGTTGACATTTAATTTGGGGGCAAGGTGTCCATTGTTGTTGTGGGATATATACCATATCTTGGACCTGCGTTATGAACCCGTAGACCAGTGGCAGGGCTTATGGTCCACTAGCATAGAGGCACGACAAGGGAGGAATGACACGTTGATGGCATTAACATCTGCTCCCTCCGACTTGGCTTGGATCGTAATTGTATGTTGTCCATTGAATTGATATACACAGGGAAAATGTATAAGCAGTGTTACCTATACTTGAGGTTTACAAATTTTGCAATGTACTGCAGATAATTTTTGAAAATTAGCATAACGATGATTATATTCATCATAGATAATTTGTGTCCTAAAGGTAAATTTGGTTAGAGAGCGAAATAGAATGGAATGATTCCGATCCGTTCCAGATTTTTGGGATGGAGCAATTCTATCTCTACGTTTGGTTGGAGGGATGGAATAGTTTCTTTTTGTTTGGTTGAAGGAACCGGGATGAATCAGCTTGGGCTCCGTTAACTCCCGTTACATGGAGCCAGCTTGTCAGCCACACTTTTTTCTCCCTCCCCTCCCTGCTAGGCCTGCTAATAGGGCTAAACCCACCTCTTACCCACCCCACTCTAATGCATATGGAAATCAAATGGCAACCCACCTCAACCCAAAACTCAACTAAATAACCCACCCCATCCCGCCCTATTTGATGCTTAAACCACAGGTATGGCTAGATCTATTAGTTAAACCCACCCCAACCCATATTTAACTATATATATAAATTTAGTGGCTCTGCTCTACTAATTAACCCACGTGTAGGTCTAGCCACATCGCTTTGCATAGAGTAGCTACCAGTCATACTAAGTCATCTCCAATAAATTTCAGTCAATTTTGATAAAATTTTATAGTGTGAACGTGAGATTTTATTTCCAAGGTCCGGCTCTTGACGTGAGGCCCACGTGTAGGTCTAGTCACACCGTTTTGCACAGAGTACCTGTCAATCATACTAAGCTATCCAACAAATTTCAATCATTTTATCAACGCGAGGTTTTATTTCCCGGATTCGGCTCTTGATGTGGGGCCCACGTGTAGGTCTAGCCACACTGCAAAGCTGCCAGTCATACCGAGCCATCTCCAACAAATTTCAATCAATTTTGATAAAATTTTATGGTGTAAACACGTGGTTTTCAATTTCAGAGTCCGACTCTCAACGTGGGACCCACATTAGTTTGACCCCAACCCGCATTTACATAGAACCTGCTCCGCTCCGCCCTGCCCCGTCACCTAATACAATCCATTTTGACCCATCCAAATACACTTCACGTCAAAACCCACCTTGTAAAACCTATTTCAACCACACCCCACTAGCATACCTACTCCCTGCCACCGCTCGTCGCGCGCAGCCCGCTGCCCGTCCGCCACAGATTGCCGCCCGAGCAAAAATTGATCCAGTGTAGCTTGCCATGAGGGGTAATTTAATTTCTAATCAATCAAACCCACACGACAATAAACTAAGGATAAAATGCAACTTTCAAATCAATCTAAATCAAAGTTTGGTCGTGAAGCCTCCGCCCCGCATGCCAAATTCGTCGAGGAGGTCGCCATTCCAGGCAGCGGCTTGCGATTCCGGCTTGCAGCTCCGCGAATCCGGCCGCTCTTCGCCGCTTCCTGCTGCTCACGAATCCAAGCCAAGAGATGTTGCGCCTCCGCCGGCCCTCACTTCCTCAGGCCCCTTACTCAGCTCGCGGCTCGCGCCGGCGGCCCGGCAGCGCAGTCCACGCTTTCGCCCGTGCATGCTCCGCTCGCCCAGGTTTGCAGCTGCACCTTCGCTCGAGCATGCTCCGCCCGCCCAGATTTGCAGCTGCTCCATCCGCGCGCGCGAGAGAGAGAGGGCGACGGCGCTCAAGCAATTCAAGTGGGAAGACGTCGTCCGGCTGTTTCTTTGGGACGGGCTCATCCCAGCATCTAAGCGAATATTCCCCTCCGCTCTACCGCTCTCCAACCAAACACCGTCTGGAGCAGAACCACTCCATTCTATTTATTCTCGTCCCACCAACCAAACACTACCTAAAACTATCCCTAAAACTATCCAGATGTATAACAGCAGACTGACTTTCTAAGTGGCATGAACGAAGCATGCATGGTAGAGTAACAGAAGATGTGTGAAGAAATATTCGATTTACTACTATATCCGTGAAGAAATTCACAATCAAGGCATCATAATGTCACATTCAGATACCATTCCGATCTTTGGAGCTGAAGAGACCCTGCAGCAAATTCAAATCACTGAATTCCCCATCACCTACCTGGGCGTCCCGTTATCAACCAAGGCAATCCCGAAAGCTTCTGTAAGGCCTTTGGTACAGAAGATTGCCAACAAGCTGCCAACTTGGAAGGGGCCGCTGATGCCGAAGAGTGGTCGTCTGGTGCTGACCAAGTCGGTACTCTCCACCATGCCTACTTATCTAATCATGGCAGATCAGCTGCCTGCTTGGGCTATTGAGGAAATCGACTCCATCAGAAGGAAGTTCCTCTGGGCCGGCAAAGACCAATCGGTTCGAGGCAAATGCTTAGTAGCGTGGACTACTGTTTGCCTCCCGACACAGCTGGGTGGATTAGGCATCCCGGACCTCAAGCTATCTGGAATGGCCCTTCGCGCGCACGGTCTGCGTTGCAGATCAAAGTTGAGCCAGAGGTACAAGCCCTGTTTGATGCCTCGATCACTGTCCATGTGGGCAACGGTGAGAAAACGATGTTCTGGATGGATAAATGGCTGGACGGCCAATCTATCGCTGATCTTGCACCGTCCCTGGTGCCTCTTGTCGCCAAGAGAATCATGCGCAGCAGGACAGTTTGCCAAGCTCTCCCTGGAAGGTGGTTCTTCCCAATTGCAGCACTTGGTATGCGGATTTCGCTGAGTAACAGCCATCTCCGGTCCATTTCCAGCGCACTGTGTCTTCCATTTCCTGGGCGCCACTGAGAGTCAAGCTCTTCTTCTGGCTCGCGTGCAGACGGCGCATTTGGACTGCTGATCGGTGTCATCGGCGAGGACTGGAAGCGCCGGAAGCCTGCCTGCTCTGCGATCAAGTAGAGGAAACAGCGGACCACCTCATGGTGCACTGCCCATTCTCAAAGGAAATTTGGTGGAGGGGGCACGCTGTGGTTGCCACTTCAACGTGGATGTTGACTCCATCCAAGAATGGTGGGAGGAGCAGCAGAAACTGCAGCCGGGACCAAAGAGAACGGGGTTCAACACTCACTTCATGCTAACCGGCTGGCACATTTGGAAGGAGCGTAATGCGCGGCTCTTCGACCGTCAAGCTGCGGGTACTTCTGAGATCGTGCAGTGCATCAAGGACGTCGTCGACCTTTGGATTGCTGCTGGAGCGCGTAAATTAGGTTGTCTTTTTGGCGAGTAATCCGTACAAGAAGTTGCACGTAACGTGCTTTGTACTCAAACTTTTTTCTCCTTGATACAAAGATGCGCAGCTCTCCTGCGTATTCGAGAAAAGAAAAAAAAATATCACATTCAGTTTACTACAATTGCAGTCTGGCTCTTTCAGAAACAACTACAAAAAGCATTATGTATCATTATGTTGGATACATCTTGCTTTAAACACAAAGCAATGCTATTTTTTTTACATTTATAAGGACGGTAAACAAACTCTATTTGCCCTTCAAAATTAAACAAGAACAGAAGTACAGATAAACAGATGATAGTTTCATATTTATTTTGACACAAATCATCAGCCATTTAGATCAAGATCAAGTCCTGTGTGCTCATGTCCAGCAAGAAGCTCCTTATTGGTCGTGGTCAGTGGGTAATAAAGCATGTAGAAACACAACCCTGACCTATAGTGACTCATCTTTTTCCTGCATTTGTAGTGAAAAACAAATTAGAAGGAAAAGCTAGATTGTAGACAATAAGGTGTCTAACAAAGAAATTGATTTAGCTTGCCAATGGTCAGAGACGTTTGTGTGTTCCAAAAACAAATTAGCATTTTCATGTACTCCCAAAAAAAACAGTAGTAAATTATTGCCCCCTGAAGGCTTAGTGATCTGAACGAACAATTTTTTTCCATGGCATCTAATAGGATAAATGCTGCAAAAGATTAGTTTTGCTCATCTATAAGTAGCGACACTACAATAATGGACCACAAAACTTGAGGCAAAATTACCATAAGGCACCAATGTTTATCAGCATTTTGATATATATCATTTACAGGAAACATGAGTTCCTATAATTAAGTAACATGAACACACAAAATTACTATATCGGTGTAAGATGCAAGGCAAACATATACCAGCAGCTAAACAACCTTAGGAAGATGCAATACTTTTCATCTTTTGGCTACAAAATTTTGAGTGGCCAGATCATGGGATACTATGAATGCAAGGCTGCACAAATTCATGATCGGACAGAGAGCTGTGCCTGCACCAGCAAACAACAGGCTTAAAAATGTGAGAACAGTCATAGCAAAAAGAAATCTTCGATGTATAATTAATTAGTAACCTGCCGGCTGATGAATCGATGCAAGCAATCATCACAAGAAAAGAATAAAATAAATCCTTGCTTGCTTGTGTCGCTGCTCTCTCGGGCATTCCGTCGAACGCCTTACTTGTGTTTCATGTGCACGAACGGATAGAGGACGCAAATAAGATATTTTTTGGCACCGACAAATCGCAAGCAAGCAAGGAAAGCTCGGGACAGAAAACCCCACAAGGAAACATGATGCACAAACGCTGAACACGGCTGGACGAATTCCAAATGCACGGACCTGATAAGCGGAAGATGAACACCTTCTCGCCACCGCCTAGGGGGTGCTCTAGGCCGTGCCGTGAGGGGCAGGGACGGACGCGCGCCAGTCAACGAGGCCGCAGTTAGCTGGTCGCCTCTTCTACACCTCTGATTCCATATCCGTGCTGGATCACACCGTCGTCAGCGGCGGAGGGGCGGAAGGAGCCATAGAGCGGCAACCAACGACGAACGGGATCGCCGGAACCAGGAAGGAGGATTGGCGCACTTCTAGCGGCGAAGAAGATCGAGTTCTGCAGGTAGTCGGCGGCGGCGGCGGCGGCCGGAGCCGTGTTTTTGTGCCATGTTTTCTGCGGATGCAAAATAAACAGCGTAATTTTGTATGAATCAGAGTTGCGGGGTGTTGAGCCGAGCCAGTTTTGGAGCCACGAGCCAGGAAGTAGCCGGTCAGGTTAGATGTGTTGATGCCTGTGTTAGGCTGGGTCGGGTTCGTAAATTCACAGAATAGGTTATTTTGTGGCCGGCTATAGATATTCATTGAATATCTATTATTTTAGGCAAATTTTTTTTTACATGTAGTATATTTCCCAAGTATATTAAGAGAAAATGAAAAATAAATAACAGACCAGCACAACATGCTTGAATCAGTGAAGAAGCCCACCTCCCCACTAACAGCCCACGTTGCCCACCTCCCCCCACCCGGCCCACCTGCGGCCCACCCACTCGCCCACGCCCGCCTGTGCCTAATGCCCAGATCACCCCCTCCCCTCGCCCCCCGCGGCCCATCCCACACGCCCCGTCACGCCGTCACCCACCTAGGCTTGCCGCTCGCACCGGAACCCTAGGCCGGCGGCGGCGACGGCAGGCGAGCGCAACGGCAGTCCGGCGCAGGCGCGCCGCGCGCAGCCAAGCGGTGGGTCGGCGGCAGGGCCCAGGGGCGCAGCCGCGCAGGACAGACCGAGGCGGCGGCGGCAGGTGCCGCGGGGCGCGGCCGTGCGGCGGCGCGGGCAACAAGCCAGGCGGCGCCGCGGCGGCCGGCTGGCCAGTGGCGGTGGCAAGGCAGGCTGCCGGCTGCGACCTGCGGCTGCGGGCCAGGACGCCAGCGCCCAGCGGGCGGAGGCCAGGCGCCTGAGGCGCAGGCAGGCGGCGCAGCGGCGGGCGGCGTCGGCATGCCGGCAAGCGGGCGGAGGCAGCCAGGAGCGGGCGAGCAGCAGGCCAGGCGGCAGCAGGGTGCAGGAAGAGGGAGCAGGCGCAGGTGCAACCATGCAGGGAGAGGGAGCAGGCGCAGGCGCAGGTGGCAGCAGGCCTGACCGGCTTAGTGAGGGGCAAGACTACCTGAAGACTAACTGAGGTTAGTGAAAATTTTAAATTTATCCGTTTTTCTTTGAAAACGGTTATTGCAATTTACAAAATTAATGAACAATTCACAACAAAATTAATGTCCATTATAAATAATTTGTGTAAATTGTGTTGTCGGTACTCAATTATGTGCTACTAATATATATTTGAGGCTGTTAAAAATTTGTACTACTAGAAATTTTGAATACCCTCCGACCGAATCTTATATATATATACACAGAAGAGAGAGAGGTGCATCTTCTTGTACTTCCTTCTTTTCATTTCTATATGCAGCATACTATACACGTGGACTCAATGCAAATATGGTATGTTGCCTCGGATCGTCGGAGCAGTGCACTCACCTATACCCGGCCGCCCACCCACCTCCTTTCTTCGTCCTCGTCTGCTTCTTCATCAATGGGGAAACAACGGTGGAACCTACGGGGTGCTCTGTAGGCTACGCGGCGCTGGATCCGCCCCCGCCGCTGCTCTGGCTCCTCTTCTTGGCGTTTCATGTCTACAAATCTGGAGAGGGGAGGGGGGTAACTGGCTGCCTGATCTTCTTGCAGGTAGTAGACCAGTGATGCCACCTTCCTCTCCTGGAACTTGGAAATTGGGCGGAGTGGGTTGTCGTGGCGTTCGAGCCAGGGTAGTACGTCCGTCCACATTGATCCATTCGGTCTAGGTGGGGTTGGTCGAGGTCCAATAAATTAAGGTTGCCCGGACCCTAAAAACTCAGTTTTTAGGCACACCTACTCGGGGAAAGGCTCAATCTCCCTAAAAAACTAGTCCAATAGGGGAAGGGTGGCTTTCCCTTTTAAGGTAGCTTCCTCCTCCCAAGCTAAGCAAGGTGGGATTATTCAGAGGCTCACACGGTCGCCGCCCGACTACAACTGGACCACTTGGCCCTCTTTGTTGCGTCTTTGCCAGCGGGTAATAGTGGAGAATGTCCTCATCATTCCCACCCCCTTAAACAAGGGCCCAGCTCTGATACCAAATGATGCATCCGGCCCAGGTGGGATTGGCCGAGGCCCAATAAATTAAGGTTGCCCGGACCCCAACAGTTCTTAGGCACACCTACTCGGGGAAAGGCCCAGTCTCCCTAAAAGACTAGTCCAATAGGGGAAGGGTGGCTCTCCCTTTAAAGGTGGTTTCCTCCTCCCAAGCTAAGCAAGGTGGGATTAGATTATCCAGATGCTCACACGGTCGCCGCCCGACTATAACTGGGCCACTCGGCTCCCTTTGTTGCGTCTTTGCCAGCGGGTAATAATGGAGGATGTTCTCATCACACGTACGCACGCACGCACGCATGCATGATAGCAACACAATGAGTTAGTTAACTAAGGAAACCAATCAATGACAGCAATGTGTGGTGTGGCTCGTGGTTAATTAGATCACCCGATATGATCCCACACCTTTGTCGCTGTTAACACCTCTGCCGCTGTTAACACCTCTGCCGCGGTATTCGAGAAGCTCCATTTATTTTGATCCAGGCCCGTCCCTGTGGGCGTTCTTGTGAAAATCTCCTTACAAGAGATAGAAAGTCTGATATTGATGCTAAGGAATTATATGTGGAGTTGAAGTTTCTTTAAGATTTCATTCCTAAAAAAAATATGAGCCCTGCTGAAATTTTAAAGTTTTTAAAGCGGTATGATTGCTTTCCCAATGCAACTATCGCTTACAGAGTTCTATTGACCATTCCTGTGACCGTTGCATCAGCAAAACGAAGCTTTTCTAAATTGAAGCTATTGAAGTCTTACTTGCGTTCTACAATGACTCAAGAAAGGCTTAATGATTTGGTCATGCTAGCACTTGAGAGCGACATGGTGGAAAAGATTGATTATGAGTCTATCATTGAAAATTTCATTTCAAGAAACACGAAAATAATGATGTTATTCAAATAAAGATTACGCAACCAAGATTAAATAGGTATGATTCTTGATGTTTTCAGTTGCTAATATACTGGTTTCCTTATTTTTATATACTATTTTGCTTGTAAATTAGAGCCCGCTTTAGACTTTTGTACAAGGGCCCCCGGTTTCTACCGCGACGGCCCTGTTTTGTTCCTCTCGAGAAACTGCAGACCAAATCAAGTAGGAGTAATGGAGAGTACTCCAGGAAGAGCGGGGTTGGGCTTTGGGTCTCCGTACATACCTTTCTTTCTTGTCTAAATTCCGGCCCCAGTTGTTGCTCCGAGAGCTCGGTCTCTCGTCCGCTGCTTCCACGGCTACAGCTGCCTGCTTGCTTACTAGCCGTAGAGCAGGCGATGAGTGCTTGCTCGCTTCGAGGCACCCCGCCGTGTGACTGCGAGCAGGCGTATTTATCGTCCGCTCCCGGCGCGGCGAGTGATGTGCGGTTCAATAATTTAGTTTGGTGGACGACGAGCACAGATTCGAGGACGGTCGCCGCCTCGCTTTGCACGTCGGAATTATTGTTCGATTCTCTCGCACTTCGATATAAATTATTATTGTTCGATGCTGCGATCATCTTACCGTATCTTATATTCGTAATTACAGGCTTATATAGCCCCCTCAAGGAAACGCGCAACTAGCCCAAAGCAATATCAGCCCAACGGCCCATGAGGCGATAACGATTCCTTCTTCTAGCCTTCCAGCACGTCGATGCAACGCCTCTCCACTTCCGTCTGCCCTCCGCCCTCCGCCCCTGCGCTTGCCTCTCAGGCCAGCCGTCCTCCCAGGCCATGCGTCCGCTACTTATGCTGCAACTCGCCTCTATCAATGCACACGTATGCATACGATTTTATCTCTATAAGCACCTGCAAAGACTGAGCCGACAGATACTTGAATCACCACAAGTAACTCATGTCGATAGGTATATCTACTACCCCTAAATGAATAGCGCCGGTTGAATTCTAAGATAAATATAGAAAAATACGAGCAGACGTGCTGAGTCGAGGACTCGAACCCCGTACACAGAAAGATAAGCTTCTAATCCAACTTTAAGTATGCAACTTGATTAGATTGATCGGGTGGAGACGTGGAGTAGGCTAGGGCATTGACGGCTGATAGGTTTTCGTTTATCTATTTTTGAATAGTAGGTTGGCATAGTTCTTCGTTTTACCACCCTCGCAAATTTACTTTACCCGTCTAAATTCTTGAATAAACTGGCTCCAAGCCCAAACAAGAGAAATTTACGAACACCATGGTTTCCAAACGCTCACTCTGCAACAAATAATTAGGAGAGGTGCCCTTTTTAGTTTTCTTTCATCAATGTCCTCGTGCTGGCACAAATTTGGTAATAACGCCAGTGCAAAAACGTTGAAACCCTGAACGAGTGGATGAGAGCCAGCCACACATCTGCACTGTGGCCAAAGAAGGAAAACGAGGACACCTGTCGGAGAAGGCACGCATCCTGGAACCCAAGACCCATCATGTGTCGCGGATGCCACCTTCCACTCTCCAACAATGGCGGGATGCCATACACGAAGACGAAGGGGGGAAGTAGAGAACAGGTCACTCGGTGGCCTTCGGAAACCCCACGGTATATAAGCGCGTCCGCCAGTCACCACCACCGTACCCCAAGAGCAAGACAACCACGCAAGTTAAAGAATTCTCCATTCGATCCATCATCTCCTGCGCCATGGCCATGGCTCGCTCTTCTCTCGCGCCTCTCTTCCTCCTCCTCTCCGTCCTCGTCTCCGGCGCGGCGGCCGCCCGGACCGTGGGCGACAGCGTGCAGGACGCGTGCAGCAAGTCGCAGTTCCCCAAGATCTGCGCCGAGGGCCTGGCGGCCAAGCCGGAGAGCCAGAAGGCGACGCCGCGGAAGCTGGCCGAGCTGTTCGTGGCCATCGCGGCCGAGAAGGGCGCGGGGATGAGCACGTTCCTGGAGGGCAAGCTCAGCACCGAGGACACCACCCTGCTCAATTGCTTCGACAGCTGCGGCGACGACGTCGAGGAGGCCATGGCGCACCTCAACGGGCTCATCCGGGAGCCCATCGACGCCAAGTTCCTCGAGCTCAAGTCGTGGCTCTCCTCCACGCTTGGCGGCACCTTCACCTGAGAGGACGCCTGCAAGGACCTGCCCAAGAACGCCGACAAGGACGAGGTCGTCAACAACAGCCTCGAGTTCGAGAAGCTGCTGCGCGTCACGCTCGACCTCATCACCGAGGCGTCCGGATCCATGTCCGCGGACATCGCCCTGCCGCCCTCCGACGCCGCCGCGCCAGCGTACGGGGCGGCGGTGCCCTTCGGCGGCGACGCCTCGCCGGCCTCCGACGCCTCGTCCTCGTCGGCGGACGCCCCCGCCGCCGCCGCCGATGGACCTGCCGCCTCGTCGAAGTCGTACGGCGGCGGCGCCAGCGGCCCGTCTGCTGCTGACTCGCCGGCGGCCGCCGCTGATGCTCCCTCTGGGTCTGAGGCCTCCAGCGCGCCGGCGCCATCTGGATCCTCCTCCGCCGATGCTGATGCGCCAGCTGGGGACTCTTCCGGTGCGCCGGCGCCGGCGTCTGACAAGACCGCTCCCGACGACGACAACAACGACACCAAGAAGGCATGATGAGCGCCACGACGCTTGCTTCACCGCCAGTTCAAAGACGTTTTTGCATCTCAAAGCCTGCCGCCGTCCGTCCAGAAATGTAAGGTATTTTTGTTTATTCTAAGTCAAAATAGTTCAAATTTGATCAACTTTATAGAAAAGAGTAATAATATTTTGAAAGTCAAATGAGAATAAGTAGATATATTATGAAATATATTTTCATAATTTACTTATTTGATGTTTGATGTGTTGTGTTAGATGTTAATTTTTTCTCTATAAATTTGATCAAAGTTAGATTATTTTAACTTAGGACAAAGCAAAATGGTACAGTAATACATACATACCTAGCTAGTAGGGAGTACTACTATTCAATTAATTAATAATAATAAAGCTTATGATTGGGCTGGTTAAGCACAACATAAGGCCCATTTAGATGAATGTGCCTACATGGGCCTGTGTTGGAGCAAGACGGAGGCCCATGCCAGACAAATTCCACGCAGCTCCCTTCTTAAGGCATGTTTGTTTTAGCTTGTGACTGTGCAATAGATTTTTTAAAAGTTGGATTGTATCAATTTTCGATTGTAAGAGTCTGTTTGGCATCCTGGATTGTGAGAGGGTTGGATTCCTCTTTTTTTTTAATGTCTGTCATGTTTCTTTTTCCAATTGTCAAACTAACGTTCAAACCTGAATGTTGAGTTGCAGATATTGGTGAGAGAATTGTGTTCATTTTTTTTTTTCAATCGCACATATTGGTTCGCACTACCCTTACAGCGTGGCATTAAAATGGAAAAAAAGCGTACTACTCGAAGAGAATTTGGAAAAGTAAATAATACATAGTTTTAGATGGAGTTTCACCAAACATACAGTCATACACAGATCGACATAGGTTCATGGAACACTAATAGAAAGGTTCAACCAAACATCACACGGCAATATCCAACCTCTAACAGATAGTTTAAAGCAAATATATATACTTCTAAAATATTTCTTCTCCTCTTGACACCGCCTCTTCAACCAATTGAGAATTCAGCTTTCACAAAAAGCTTTGCTAGCCATGAAATGCTCATCCGTACAAAGGGGTGGAAATAGATATGGGACTATACGAATTATATAAATCCGTATATGCTAAAAGGTGAATATGGATACATATGTCCATATCTGTTTCTAATAAAGTAACTAAAGTGGGTATATCCAAATTCGGTTTTCATCATTTTTTTTTGAACCAAATTCGGACCTGAATCCCAAATAAATGTGAATGTGGATGGATGTCCAATATTATCCGTGTTCATGCATAACAAAGCACCTCTCTACACCATGTTATAGATGCATTATTTTGATTTAGTTGGAAACTTATAAATTTATTGAAATATTTTAATATGAGTTATTGTTATTGACATTTATTTCATCATTGAATTATTTTTATAAATGTATGTATTTTGACGAGAGAATTTTATCTACACGTGTTACATTTGATCTCTACTTGTATGCTTTATGATGATTTCGTTCTTTTAAAAACCACCAATAAAGGGAATGGATATTTGCTAATGGTTATTGCCCTCTAGTAGATATACAAATGCGGATCCAAATTCGAACTATCAGGTTGATTAAAAGAACCCCCCCTGTTTGGGCTTCTCTCCGCGTTCAACGGCAAAAACTGTACGCGTGTCGATCCCCGCGAGCCCTTGCTATTTTGCAAAAAATCCTCCTATTTTCTAATAATTACAACTAAATCCAGCTCATACGGTCCGCACAACCCTCACGTCCGTATATTTTCCAAGTAGACCCTCGAGCTAATGTTTATTTCGACACAAAGAAGGGAAAATTCGATAATGTCGTCGTATTTACAAACACCCCCCCCCGCGCTATGCAATTTTTCAATAACCCCCTTCCGCAGCACTGAACCCTAACTCCCTCTCCCTCCTACCCATCTCCCCACCGCCCTCTCCCTCCCTCTCTTGCTCCCCGCCGCCGCCCTCTCTCTCCATCTCTGCTCTCTGCCTCCCCACCACCGCCTTCCCTCCCCTTCTCCCTCTCCGCCTCCCTCCATCGCCCCTCCCCGCCGCCGCTCCTCCTGTTCGCCGCCACCGTCACCCGCTCCTGCGGGATACGAATCCAGCGCGGGGCACGGCTTGGAGGGAGGGGGCGCGGGTCGTCCGGCCATGGCGTGGCTACTCCAGCGCATGGAGCAGAGTGACGGCTGTCGTGTGCCCAGGCCGGCCCCGCTGGGCCGCGGGCTGTGTTCCCATCACCTTGGACGTGGAGGAGGATGTGCAACTCGCTGTGAGATCCAATGGCGTGATGATCGGGCGGAGCATGCTGGCCTCCGTAGCGCCCATGGGACGTGCGTCGAGGGCACAACCTCGAGCTGCCCTCCGCTCCCTCAGCCCCGACGCGCTAGTGGGGCGCAATGCTTGTGTGCCCACCTTGGGGGAGGCACGAATGAGGAGAATGGTGATGGGGACAGGCGCTTCCTCCTCCACCGCCGACTATGGCCGTTGCGGAGCGTTGGTGAGGGTGCTCCCATGAGGATGCGACCGTGCTCCCCCCTCGTGATGGGCAGCCGTGGCCGGCCTCCCTCCAATCCTCCTGGAGCCGTCTCCTCCAGGTCTATATGGCAAGGGAGGAGAAGCCTCTAAAGATCTACGCGCCATGCCTTGTTGGATATGAAAAGTAAACATGTTTGAACTCAATGTTCCACTAAATGTCATCCAGCTTCCTACCTTTTGTGATGTTGTGATGTACTTCGTATGCATCAATTTCTATCTCCCTGTTGATTGTTTCGAACATATTACATGCTGTAGTCTGCCCACCCACAAATGCTTTCATGATTGATGATGCCTGATCCAGAGCTATGGTGATTGCAGTAACAAAGCTAAGCTTTCTAAGCAGTCTGATCATTAAGGTCTCAACTACTGAAATTTGTTTGGTATACTTGATAAGAAATCATGTCTGTGTATGAGTTGAAGTTTTCATAACAGAAAAGTTCATGATAATTTGATTGGAGTGAACCATTTATGGTTAGTCAACGACACCATTTGTTTTCTACTAAACTCACTGGATATTGTTGGTATGACTTGTTAGAACAAAACGACAATGTTGGCATACTATGCACCTTGGTTAATTGCTGCTAACTGAATTAACCAAACTTGCACAGCTGGTTGCTCACAAAATCAAGTGCTTATCAATGTCGACACAACAGCTAATTTTGCACCTTTGAGTTCTTATCAGATTGAGGTGAAGAATGAAATTCATGTATATGTCCAGTTGTTTGGAGTTAGAGAGATCAAGAGTAGTGGTTCGTTCATATTTATAGTGTGATCTTGGAAGCAATTTGTTCTACCTTGGACTGAGAGGACCTTAAGATGCCTAGAGGGGGGTGAATATGCTAATCTGTAATTTTAAACACTTTGAAACAGGTCAGTACCAAATGAATCCGGATACTCCAGATATATGTCCGGATACTCCGGACACTGGATCCGGAGTCGCCGGAGATAATGTCTGGAGGTTCATGGTAAGAATGCTACGACAAGAACAGCTAGGTAAATCAACAAGAAAAGTAGATCTAAAGGATTTGCAAGTATCATGGGTTCCTATAGAGAGATTCTTACAGATTGTAATACACTAGAAACTTGGCAATAAGTAGATCGAGCTCAAACCCTAGGAAATTAGTCTCACAAGCAAATAACCAATAAAACAAGTAAGGAGCACAAGAGAGAGACAAAATTTGTTTCCCGAAGTTCACTCCCAAAGGATCTACGTCTCCGTTGAGGAAGGATTCAAGAGACCGGGCTCAAGAACCCCTATGCTCCTCTCCCAAGGGTGAGACCAACGCGCAAATCCAAGATCACTTACTATGTGTTCCTCAGAGAGGAATGACGATTATAAACTTCCCGTGGTGCTCACAACTTGCTTGAGCACTCACGAGCGACGCCTAACCGTCTAGGAGCTTGAAGCTCCAAGAGTCACAAACTTGAATCCACCGGCTAGACGAGGATGATATGCTAAGAGATGGAATGGAAGCTCACTAGCACAAATCTTTGCTCTTGCAACAATCTCACTTGAATCCTCAAAGGAAATTACTCAAGAATGAAGAAAAGGGGGAGTGAGAGAGCTCTTTTACTTGTAGGGCATTTCTGGTCGAAATGAGCAAGAGAGAGTGTGAGTGAAGGGGAATGGGGGGTATTTATACCCCCTCTCACAGAAAGCTAGCCGTAGGTTTGAGGTACCCGGAGACTCCGGGTATATATCCGGATACTCCGGACATCTCTGTCCGGACATTCCGGACCAGGACCCGGACACTCCGAGTTCAGCAGGAGATTTCACAAGAAGGCTGTTTATAGTGGTAAATTTTATTCTCATAGTTTTTGTAGGTTCTCTTGAGCACAAATACCATGTCAACACCTGTAGATAAAAGTTGCTCTTGATAGTACGACGTTCCTATACTCAATTTCAAAATAAAATCTAATCTTCAAGTAAATTTGAAACACCGCTTTTCATTTTCATTTTGAGGAGTCATGCTTCGTAATACGCTTTGCTTATTCACCCGTAGCACCTGTACACATGCTTGATAATACGATTAAATATACATGTGCTTTGTCATCTAACACCAAAACCCACTAAGGGGCCTAGATATCTTTCATGGACTGACCTTTACTGAATTATTTTTATGGAGGCAATTTGTTCTACTCATGTAGTGATAAACTTACACTGACATTAAATCTGATAAACTTACTCAACTGAGGTTAGCTTGATAGAAGAATGACACTTATGTGCGTGAGACAAAAAGAAAAGCCCTACAGAGAGGCTAAAGAAGAAACCTCACATGTGGCAGCTAATGATTTATTTAAAGTTATGTTCTGCTTCCAGCTTTTCTTTTTATTTAGTTGGCAAGAAAATCAGGTATGGAGGCAAGTGCACGGCTTCCTATTGATGATGTTTGAAAAGACCAGTGTCTTCATTCAGCTGGAAACATGAAACAAAGAGGTTGAAAGCCAGAAATTATACTGAACAAAATGTCCTTGACTTTTGTCCTTTATGTAACTGAAGATTGCAAAGGGATGCAGTTAGATAATTATCAATTAGACTACCATTTCTTAATTGCCAATATTATATGGCATCCAAGATGGGGTTCTACTCTAGACTTATTGTAAAAAGAGTACCTACTAGACTGCACCTTCCTGTAATATGATGGCACCTGCAACATAAGGACTCATAACTACAGTTGTGGTTAACATAATCACATCTATGATAGTAGGTAAATTTCATCTTAGGTATGCACTAGGAACCTATGAACCTGCCCACATATACATTTTATTGTTTACTAATTTTTTATTTGCACAAATGTGTGGATAATTGTATTGCTTAGAACTTTCCTTTCTCAAATCCAGCTTTATTTTGGTCTGAATGTTCCTTTTTACTATATACATTGAAAAGATACAATCTCTCTCTTGCTATTTTGCTTTAGATTTTATATTTCCTTTTTCCTATACTGATGGATTATATTACTTTTTTATGGAGCTGTGAAGCTTAGTATTCCACTATGGAGATGAGAGCCGTCCTATCTATCGTGTTGTAAATATTTCTTCAAATATGCAGGTATTGTGGTCATTCCTGGGAATTACCTGCATGGTTATCTTAAAGTTTTTCTTCACAGTTGTTTCCTTTCTGTATAATGATTTTATTTTTACAGGCTTATTCGAACTTCAAAACTAGAATTTGCCAACATGTTCTTATAGTGAATAGCTTTTTTTTCACTTGCTCCCTGCAATGAGTAAAGTTTATTAATTTAATTATTTTTCTAAACTTGTATGGCTGGATCTAAATAATGTGTAGGAACAATGTCTTATCAATCCGGTGATTTCCATAGAACTAAGTTAATTTCCATGGTTGTGGTAGGTATGTCTTGGCATGCATCACTTTATGTTGCATGTTGATATGTATGTAGGCAAATTTACATGGAGTATACATATGCTGTACAGTGGGGTTTATACTGACCCCTAAGATATGAAAGTGCCCTAGATTCATGCAATAAGCTGTTTGGCAAATAATGTTTCTGTTTCTGAAGTTCAGCTTACTGATGAAATATAAATTTAGAAGCAAGGTTGGGCAATCAAAATCAGAGCCCTGTAAATTTCTGCTTCTGAAATGTTTCTGCTTCCATTGCTGAAGAACTGGTACAACGTCAGTCCTGTTTTACGTATCCTCTCCCCATGTCTCTTTAGTTGCTTCTTATGTTGTGTAATATGAACTACTGAGCAGAAGACCATTTCCTAGAAAGGTTGACTTGTTCTTTGATGCTTATTTTTTGCAGGTGAGGTGCATGTACATCAAGAACTCGAAACAGAGTGTTTTGACTTCTGAGTGGCCGTAGCCCGTAGCCAAGGCATTTGCATCCATCTGTCATGCTATTGTGGAAGTTTTGTGTCTATATATGTAAGCAAGACAAATGTGATCGGCCTTTCTCTTATTGTCTTCAGTTTTCATCATTCACCAGACCTGATAGATGAGTGTGCTTTAGGTTGTGCAGCTGCTTTTTATTTATCTATGTTATATGTCCAACCTGAACAATGTTGTTTAAATGCAATCTTGAATTAACCGGTGAAATAATGTATGAAGTTAAGTGGATCCTTTCATAGTTGATCATGCATCAACTTAACATCATTTTAGAATATAGAATATCTATTTGTTTCTTTGCTCTTTGACATATTCTACATAGTCTAAAATTTAAGTTTGTGATAGGGCGAGCAAAGCGCACCGAATATTCTAGTTTATTATATTTGCGTTGGAGAATGAATGAATCCACATTCATATTCGAGTTACAATGTAAAACAAAGTATCCAAATCCGACCATATTCAACTGAAAGGACCGACACTAGGCCTAGAGGGAGGGGGGGGGGGGGTTGAATAGGGCCTGTTAAAAATTCTGCAATTCTGCAAGTTCTTCACGAAAAACTGTTGGAACTTCCGACACAGAATCGAAACTTCCTTCACGAAAAACTGTTGGAACTTCCGACACAGAATCGAAACTTCCGAAGGAAGTTCTGATACTGCGTAGGAACTTCCGACGGAGGGCAGGAACTTCCGACCCCCAAGAACTTAAACACGAAATTTAAACTAAGACAAGTTTATGAAGAATCCAATTGAATAGGAAGCTTACAACAAGTGCCTTGAGACTTCTAGAAGTGATCTTTAGCAGCGGAAACTTACAAACACGTAGATCGGGTCAAATCTAGCTCAAGAACAATATGAACAACAATAAGTAAATGAGACACGGAATTTGTTACCGAAGTTCACTCCACTAAGGAGCTACGTCTCCGTTGAGGAGCTCACGAAGAGCTGGGTTTTCACTAACCCCTTGCCTCCCTCAATCAACCACAAAGGAGAATTGAGTCACTTATTATTGTTCTCACAAAGAGAAGAGTAATACAAACTTCCGGGGGACAATCACAAAAATTGAGAGCTCCCCGGTGACGCCTAACCTTCTAGGAGCCAAGCTCCAAGAGTAACAAACCCGAATCGATCAATCAAACTTGCTTCAAGTGCTTCTCGAGATGAACAAGGGAGAAACCAACTCAAAGCCTCAAGTCACACACCTCAAATGCTTCTCACACCCAAGTCCAAGGTCAATCAATGCAAGGATGAGCTGTAGATGGGTTTGGAAGAGTGAAATGAATGCTCTTGAAGGTGTGCTGGTCGAGTTAGATCGGCAGCAATGAATGGAGGGGGTGAGGGGGTATAAATACTCCACCCCCAAAATAGAGCCGTTGGCTGTTTCTGGTGGCTGCTGTCGGATCTTCCGACGTGGGGTCAGATCTTCTGTCTGTGTACAGGCTCGGATCTTCCGACTCATGGTCGGATCTTCCGAGAACATCCCTAGGTTTGGATCACTCAGAAAAGGTCACGAATAACAGGGGTCGGAACTTCCGACGGAGATGTCGGAACATGTAAATCCGTCGGAACTTGACCCGAGTTAGTGGGAACATCCGGTCGGAACTTCCGACCGGTGTAGGAAGTTCCGACGGAGCTTTCGGAACTTCCGACGTAGGCAATGACAAAGGAAATTTTCTACGGTTTGTGTACGTGACTTTTTGTTTTTGTCATCTAAATTTTCATCTTATGAGCAACACTTTGACAAATTTGATCAATCAAACACGTCCCCCTTTATAGTACGGTGATTCCTATACTCAAATTAAAACCAAAAATGAATTTAAATACTTCATCAACTCTTTCACTATACATAGAAGAATTTGGGACCATCTTTCATCTTTCTTGCTTCATTTTCATTTTATTCCTCCACATATCTCATTCAAAGCATCATATCCCAAATTATAATTATCATTATCACCAAAATTCTTTTAGGGGTACCCGCTTCTATCTCCCTAATCACTGCCTTCTATTGCCCCGGCTTGCACTGCGAAGGCCATCACTTCATTGCTCGATTCTCTCCTCACATCACCCCTGCAGCACCTAGGTGGTTACAGCACTAGTGGACTGCATATTAGCATATTATCCTGAGACAATGTTAGGGAACATATATGGCGCAAAGCGATGAAATTGGAATAATGATAATATGTAAACGGGATTATCTTTGTGTTTTCTATCCTCGAATCGCTGTTGGCTGTCATTCCATCCTAGTCCGCTAGCTTGCTGCTTGATGAACAGCCGGAATGTGTATAGACCCTTTGAGTGCAGCCCATCGGTTTTTCAATTGCAACCTCGCCTGACGCTTCCCAATCCTTAGAGTAAAATGCACCACCAGTTTTTAAATTTGTCTTCAAGTATCATCCAGATTTTCAAACTTTTAAAATGCACATTTAGATACTTGCTAATCATATCACGTGAGGTTAAGATTATGGTTGGTTAAGCTAAATCGAAAGTTATATAATTTATTCAAATATAAAATCAAATACAAAATATATAAAAGTAAAAATTATAAAATTTACTTTCAAATACAAATTATCTGTATAAAAAATTTGTACGAAAATGAAACTCATATGATTTATAAAAAATTAAGAAAGATAAAAGGGATAATTTTTGGAGGAAACAATTGAAAAAATATCCGCGCATAAAGTTTTGAAAGAAACTTTTTTGACAAAATTTAGAAAATATAAAATTTGGGTCCACACGTAAGCTCCACATCAGTAGAAATACTTCCGCTTTATAACTTGATTTGAATTTGAGGAGATACAATTAGCAAGTTTGAGGATCTGAATGTGCATTTTAAAATTTGGAGATCTAAATGGTACTACGAACCAAGTTTAAGTACCGGCAGTGTATTTTACTTTTTGTAAAAGATACTCTATCCTATATTCTTATATGCTGGGTTTTCAATGTTCCTAGAGGAATACAACCAGCCTCAATTTCATCAGCACATGACTGTTTCCCAAAAATAAAGCAGTAAGATTTGCAATCAGTTGAAATTTTGACAGGTGCCGCCGTGTCGTAGTTTGTGAACCGATGAAAACATGGAGTTCAGCCGTCCAGGCTTATAGCAAATTAGGAATCTGTTCTGCAAAGATGCTTCTTTGGAACCGGACAGCGGGTGAAGACACCCGCCGGCTGTGGATCGAACATCGAAGCCGGGCTTGCGGCGCCTTGTAGCATCCTCTGCTACCAGCCGAATCCGTAGAGCATCTGGGAAATTTTTTGATGACGCGAAGAGCAGCAAGAACAGCCAAACCAAATGAATTACAAATTATCCGTGGATACTACTAGATTTCATGATGCAAGAAATGAAGGCGAAGTCTGCATGTATATATATAACGGACTCGATGACAGAGAGGCACCCGAGCAGAGATCGAGAGATCAGAGATGTCGACGACGGCGACGGAGTTGGAGGGCGTCGCCGTCACCCACCGGACGCTGGAGGTGAACGGCATCAGGATCCACGTGGCGGAGGCCGGCGACGGCTCCGCCGGCGGCACGGTGCTCTTCCTGCACGGCTTCCTGGAGCTCTGGCACTCGTGGAGCCACCAGCTGCGCTCCCTCGCCGCGCGCGGCTACCGCTGCGTGGCCCCGGACCTCCGCGGCTACGGCGGCTCCTCGGCGCCGCCGTCGCCGTCCGCCTACACGGCCTTCCACCTCGCCGGCGACGTGGTCGGCGTCCTGGACGCGCTCGCCGTGCCGCGGGCGTTCGTGGTCGGCCAGGGCTGGGGCGCGCTCCTGGCGTGGCACAGCACCTCGCCACGTTCCGCCCGGACCGGGTGCGCGCGCTCGTCGCCGTGGGCGTCGCCTTCATGCCGCGCGACCCCGCCGCGCGCCCGCTCGAGGCGTTCCGCCGCCTCTACGGCGACGGCTACTACATGCTGCGGATGCAGGAGCCCGGCGCCATGGAGGCCGAGTTCGCGCGGATGGGCGCCAGGTTCGTCTTCCGGAAGGTGCTCACCACGCGGGACACCGGCGCCGTCTCGCTGTCGCCGGAGTGGTGGGGGCCGCCGGACCAGGACATCCCGCTGCCGCCGTGGCTGTCGGAGGAGTACGTCGACAGCCTCGCCGCCACGTTCGACGAGACGGGGTTCGCTGGCGCCACGAACTTCTACCGCTGCCTCGACCTGTAAGACTAGAGGAGCCAGAAAAAATCAAGCAAGCATCGATCTTTGCCGGAGTAATTGATGATGATCCAGCCAGCCTGTGGTTGGTTGTAACAACTAACAGCGTGCAGGAACTGGGAGCTGACGGCGCCGTGGACGGGGGCGAAGGTGACGGTGCCGACCAAGTACATGGCCGGGGAGGAGGCCATGTCGTACAACTACACGGGGGTGCAGGAGTACATCCACAAGGGAGGGCTCAAGGGCTCAAGGGCGACGTGCCGGGGCTGGAGGAGGTGGCCGTCATCGCCGGCGCCGCCAACTTCATCCACCTCGAGAAGGCGGAGGAGGTCACGCAGCACATCTACGACTTCATCAAGAAGTTCTGAAATCAGCGCAAGAGCACCGTGAAACATATTGTGTTTGTGAAATGCGGATTCCAGATTTTCCAAAGAGCTCAGCGGAGTCAGAGGATCATGTTAGTTGGGCTCGTCATTGCAAATTGATTTTAAATGCTGAAGGAGAAAAGACGACTGGTGATGCAGCCAGTAGAAAAAACTACTGTTACGATTATAGAGTATTTTACTACCGTGACTATTTCGATTTTTCCACTTGACGCCACACAATCCTTGACTCATTAAACCACGATCTAAACTGTATTTTAACGAGATTTCAAGCGTTTGACAAGGAGTAAATCTCTTTCTAAAAACGAATTGTGCAACAAAAAGGAGAGAAGTCTATTAAGGAGGGGTAATAGCTGACAAACTACTTTAAACAGGTTCAGTGGCAAAGCAAGCCTGGATTTTGTTTGAGGTATTAAACAGACAAAATTACCTGCTCAAAATAGTATAATGAACCTTTTCTCTTCTTTTTTTTTTCTTTCATATGCTGAGAGAACAGTGTTAGCGTGGGTAAAACCGTTACCGTGTTACCAACCCATTATTGCACCTATAAAATTGCAATACCAACTTGTATCAAAATCATGGATGGATAGTTCATGTTGTCATCTACTGGCACGCAAGATTTCAGCTTGAATTAAAACTTGTGCAAGGAGAAAAAAGAGAGAGAAGTGGCAGTGAAAACAAAAACGGGAAATTGAAGAAAAATGGTTGGATTATGCATCATCACGGCCTCACCGTCGCAGGATAGAGAGAGGAACAACCGACAGCTTCGTGCACGTGACATCGGCACATGCCCGCGCTGCCGAGGCTCGCCGCGCCGGCGCCAGCGCCGGCGCCGGCGGCGGCCCCAACCGTGCGTCGCGCGCCGCCGGCCCTGCCACCGCCGCTGCGTCCCCCCTGCCGCGCCTGCTCCTTGGGCAGCAGGAGGCGCCCGCCGCGGCCCCCCTCGGCCACCGCCGCCGACGCGCCCCGCGGAGGCCCGATCCCGGAGCCCGAGGAGGTCGACCAGCACCTCCTCGCCGCCCTACGCGCCGCTCGCATCCGGGACGAGGAGTCTCGCCGCTCAGGTTTTTTCTCTCCTGACTATCTTTCATGCGTTGTTGGTTGGTTGAGTTTTCGATCTGGCTAGTGCTGCTGAGCTGCGCGCTGCCTATTCGAAGAATTGAGGACAAGCTATACTTGTCCATCTCGAACTATCTTCCATTGTGATTCTTTTTTCACTTGGGGAAGGCGAAACGTCGGTGGATTGTATATTCTTCTGTTTTTGATTATGAACTCGTTTAACAAGGGGATGGTGCCCACTTTGACATGATTCACTTTCTAGTCATTTAATTTCAATGGAAGATGTCTAAGTTTCTCATGAGGCAAATGTGTGCTGATTTGTTAGTTCAAATGTAATGTAATGATGCTATGCTTGCAGATCCTCTTTTCATCGATCCATATGCTGCAGTTCTTCTTTCACATGATGTGGCACATCATCATATGGATTATCTAGTTTCACATGCAGTGGTTTGCCATGACCATTATAGGCTAACAACTAGATATATCGATGACAAACTACAGAATTTGGTCAGCAATTCGGAAGATATTAGACAGGTAAATTTAACTAAATGTTATGTTAAACTCTTTGCTTCCAACCGATGGAGAATATGTTGGCTCATCCCTTATAGATTGTTCTGTTGACAGATGGAATGGACACTCGTCCATATAGGCTGAGCTGGCCTAGGCTATCTGTTGTGTACGATGTGTCACCAGGAAAAGCCTTCAGTACAGCAACTCAGCAGCTTAGAGGTGTAATATAGACTTATACAATCACAAGTTTCTTTGTTTCATTTGTTTCGAAGAATTGATGACAAGTTTCCTCCCCATGTTTACGATCTGCCATTTTTTTTCCACATGATGCCACCATCAGTACCTGAACCATTCTAGTTTGGTCAGGTAAGTCACTGTACTAATAATGTTCTGGCTGGATTTGGAGCCCTCAAACTATCAAGTTTATTCTTCCAAAAAACAGATGTAGTAATAAAAAATTAGCATCTGGAGGAAGTAGCTCTTACAAAATATTTTCATCACAGAAGTCGATTATTTGAAAACAGATGTAGTGAGAATGTGTTCATTCATGGTGGTGTGTCCTCCAGTTACAACTTACAAGGCTGCCTACCAGGGCATGAGCCCTGGTTCTTGCAAAAAAAGCCCCCCTGTGTGTTCCCTGTTGTCATTGTGCGGTCCCTAAATTGATAGTGTGCGGCTAGTAGCAGGCTTTGGGGGCCTATTCTCGACGTTAAGTGCAATACCTTTCAGGCTGTCTCTCCTTTTGGATTGAGTTTTTGAAAACAGATTACACCATAAAAATGCAATGAGCTCATCTCTTTTATGCTGCTAATAAGTTCATGTCGTATGTCTTGTCGACATATTGGCCTCATAACAAGTTGCTTATTGTAGAGCATGAACTTATTCAGTGCATGGATCTTCTTACTTTTTTATGGAAAACTGAGAGCTTCATTAATGATTGCCAAAAGTTCATGTGCATTCCTTATTTCTTATGGTTTACAGGATCTGGAGCAAAAGTTTCACGAAATTGTGTCTTGCTTCATACCCCTTTGGAGTCCCCTGATTTACAAGAGGGCTTGAGCAAAAATGGCTTCAATGGGAATAGGCTCAGCTTGTGGGTACTGCAGGTAGTTACCTTAACTTGAACTTATAACCTTGGAAAATTTTCAGTTCATTTCCTTAACTTTTTATTTAATTCTATCCAGAAAAGCATATTTTAAAAAGTGGATTTACAAATGTTTTAATTGGACTTGAGCATGATGCAGCAGCACAGTCATGGTATATATGATTTTTTTGTGCTCTTAGCGTGCAGTCAGTAACAACATGAAAGGATTGAACCAACTTATGTCTTAACAGTAGCAGATTATGAAACTAAATTGTATTCATATAAAACCTCAAAGTCCAAAAACAGGGCAAACCTTCCCAGTGTACATGCACTCTCGAACATTGTTGGTTTTTTGGTCATTAATTTGGATATTTGGTATTCTCTTGGTTGGTTGGTCCTATAGTCATCTGCTTTTTGTGTAATGAAAGTTTAATGTCATTCCAGGGTTTACCTCTGCCCACAATCACGAATTTGGAAAATCTCTTGCTTGTTATAAGCAATTTAGCAATGAAAGGAAGTATCTTCATGGGAGAACTGCCCCATTTTCCAGGCTGCACGGCGTCAATGGACATGGTTGATTAAGTCTACATATATACTTCAAAATCCCATATGATCTTTCAACTGGGTTGTTAATAATAGTTCCCCTGTACAATATCTTGCAGGGATTGGAACAGGAGAATCTGGAAAAGCTTTTCTTTACTCAGGGCTTTCAAGTCAGCTTTGTGCGATATGACGATGTTGTGAAGGATGTTGGCTTAGATCTAGCTACTCCATGGGAACAACGTGGCAGATTGCTTTTTGTTGCAGAACAGCTGCGGTTTTCAGACGCACAGGTAAGCCAGTGAATAATTTCCACTTGAATTTTTTCACTTTGGTATTTTAAAGTTAAGATTATCTGAGCAGATTTTGAGATCATGGCCAATATTTCAGATTAATTTGTCAGAATGTATCCTGCTAGAGGAACAGCTAGCAAATTCTGACTGGTTTGTGGTAGACACTATGAAATCTAAATTCAAATGTTTCTGAAAATGTCAACCAGACATTGATATAAAACAATCTGATTTTTTTTTTCAAGGGCCAGACCAAAAAAATATGTTTTTTTCCTTTTGATAGCCTATTTTTAGTTATCACTATCAATTCTGTATGAAATACATTACCAAAAGTACATATAACTATATAAGTATCCTTGCATAAAAAAGCACGTACAAGTAAGTAATGAACCATTGAGGGCCATTGTGTTTTATTTTGAGTTGGTTTTAGAGCAGAAGAGAAATGGTATATACATACTAATTTTTTTGTGAAAAAAAAACGCTTCACTAATGGTAGTTTGTGACTCAATGCTCCGTAGCTTGATAGCTCTGTCAGGAAATTTGGATTGTAGATCTGATGCCCAGCTAGGATATCTGGTAGGTGGCATTACTGGCTACTCCCTCCATTCCAAATCATAGGTCGTTTTGGATTTTCTAGTGTCTAGGTACAAAGTAAAACTATGTATCTAGAAAAGTTAAAACGACCTATAATTTGGAACGGAGGGAGTATAGAGATTGTCTGGCTGTAATATTTGTCCAATTGGACAACCAAGAGATCAGGCCCTTACATTATCTGTCCCTCGGAACAATAAAAGCACTCACACATGAAACCTATCAAGAAAATTTAATAAATCTCAGAAATAGCAAATAGCGCAACCTCTTACCGTTTCCATGGCCTGAAGGAAGATTTGGAGTGCTCCTGCTCACCACCTGTGTTAGTTCGTAGCTTCCTGCAACAGTAATATCTTAGAACCTTTACCATGTATCTTTCTAACATATCTTGCTTGTATAATCATCTTTTAGAATCGTTTTAGTAAAATCATCCTTAGGTTAGTAATCTTCTCTGTTGGCACTTTGAACATTCATGTCATGTTTCCTTTCCCTGGCTTTGGTAGATGGAGAGCTTCCGGATGCATTTTGAAAGAATAGAGGAGGATGCGGACGAAGATGGATTTGAGGAACTCTAGTCAGCTTTGTGATGTTTGACACAAATGAGGCTTACTGGTTTTTAGCTTTGTGCAGAAACCTTGCCATGGATCAGAAGAGAGCTGGTAGAAACAGGACCATGCTGGTCAAACTGGAGCCAAGTTTCTTCTTGGAGAGCAGAAGAATCAGCGATCTTTACAACATAACTCCTTTTGTTGATAAAGCTACACTTAATTCAATGTTTGATCAAAAGAGGTGGCTATCTTTTTTTTCACTTGTTTTTTGTAAAGATTTTGCAGTATTGGAGCAGATGCAATTGTGAAGGCTGAACTGACTTGCACATGGTTCTTTACCAAAAAAAAAAACCGTAAGCATGGCGCAGTATGTATAGGAGTCCCAGATGGAGGGTGGGATCAAATATTTGTAGCAGGAATGTTCGGATATGTTTGTTAGCCAACACATCGACTTAGCCATGCATCCGTAGCATGATGATGAGCAGATAGAAACGACAGGCAAGGAAAATTGAAACAAAAAAAAATTCCGTTGCCGGGACTCGAACCCGGGTCTCTCGGGTGAGAGCCGAGTATCCTAACCAGCTAGACTACAACGGATTGTTGGCGTACTTAGGATGGAAAGCTATTCAACCATGGATGATTCAATTGTTCTTCCCATCGTAAACGTGTGCGATTATGAATGCTACGCCTCTGCAGCTCGTCTTTACTAATTTACGATCCTCTTTGTTTTAATTTTTTGCCAATTTTGAAGGCGCGTTTTTAAGCAATCCAAAAGTTTAGGGGATGTTTGGTTCCACGGACTAAATTTCAGGCCCTATCATATCGAATGTTTATTTACTAAATAGGAGTATTAAATATAGACTAATTGCAGCACTAATTGCACATATGGAGACTAATTTATGAGAGAAATTTATTAAGCTTAATTAATTGCGAACGAGTTTCTAGCTCGGTGGAGCGCTACCCACCAGCGTTCCAGCGCTCGCGCTCTCACCTGGTGTCGCACCCTGCCGGCCAGAAATTCTCCCTTGGGTTGGATTTGTTAGCCGGAGATGGCGCAGTTTATCTGCGTGTTGAAAAAAAATCCCCTCGAAGCACAGATCTAAGGCCAGTCTAGTCTCGCGTGGGCTGCAGTGCTGCTGTGTATGGGTGGAGTGGGGAGGTTTTCTCTACCTGCATGAGAGGTTGTCTTCTATCTTAATCACAATACCTTCAGGGAGGTCTTACCCCGGCGGATCGAGTTTTTTTAAGCCTAATTAATCCATCATTAGCACATATTTACTGTAGCAACACATTGTCAAATCATGGACTAATTAGACTTATTAGATTCGTCTCGCAAACTAATCTCCATCTGTGCAATTAGTTTTATAATTAGTCTATCAAACATTCGATACAGGGACTAAAGTTTAGTTTTGTTTGTTTAAACATTTTGCCAATTTTAAAGGCTCGTTGTTAAGCGATCTAAATGTTAGATGACTCTCAGAATCAAGAATCCAGAATTCACTCTGAATCTCAATTCTAGAAGTCATCTGATATTTGAATTTCCTATAATCTAGTCTTCTAGAAGCTGAAATACATCACTTCAAATTTGAAGAAGGTTGGGTAACCTGTTCTTGTCATCACTTTCCAAGAGTCGCGTGCGGTGTACTGTGTACAGTGTGTGGTGGTTGTGTGCGAGCCGACAACCAAACCGCTCAGATCAACAGCTGTTCCGCTCACTGGAAACTCACACCAAGCGTTCGACGATGCTCCCGCCGGCAGCGCCGGTCCAGGGAGAAGGAGAGCCCGGCAGCGGCGCCGGCGCGCCGCACGTCGTCTTCGTCCTGACTCCCGACCGCCGGTATGGGCCACCTGCTCCCCTTCTCCCGCTTCGTCGCCGCTCTCTTGTGCCACGGCGGCGTCGGCTGCTCCGTGGTGGCCGCGCTCCCGACGATGTCTGCTGCCGAGGGAGGCCGCCCTCTCCGCGGCCTTCCCGCGCGTCCGCCGCGCCGACCTCACCTCCTGCCGCTCGACGCCGCCTCCGCGCGTTCCCCGGCGCCGACCAGTTCCCGCTCCGCTGGGAGGGAGGCCCTGCGGCGCTCCTCGCGCCTCCTCGGCCCGCTCATCGCCGGCGCCAGCCCGCGCGTCTCCTCCGTCGTCACGGACGTGGCGCTGGCCTCCCACGTCGTCCCCGTCGCCAGGATGAAATCTGAAATTAATAATCGCCGTCCAGGGGGCTATCGGCAAAAATCTGGATCGCGATTAATAATCACGATCCAAACCAGAGGGGTTTTCGAAACTTTACGGGGTCTATATGCAAATATTCGGATTAATCGCGATGAGTTATTTAAAACTTACCGGAATCTATATGTAAATATTGGATCCAAACCAGGGACTTCAACGGAACTTTCCGGGCCAGCCCCATGGCAGCCGTCGAGGGTCGCGCTGCCGCCGACCTCTGTCATCCCCGCCGCAGTCGCGCTCGAGCCTTCGTCCACCTGGTGGTGGCTTGCCCCCGGCACACGTGCCCTCCTCTGCTTCGTGCGGCGCCTCGCAACAGCGCCGCCACACGCCGTTAGACCTCCTGTATGGCGGATTTCATCTACCGCTGTCCAGCCGTCCTAGGAAGGCGACGGGACGGCAGGCAGCTGCAACGGATTTGCAACGGTGAGGTGAGGCGCCGCTTCGGACTGCCCGGCAAGTCAATCTCCGCTGGCATGGCGCATCGATTTCACCTTCCGAGTCGTACTCTGGGTGCTGAAGACCACGGCGGTGGACCGGGAAGACGCCGCCGAGCCGGCCGACGTCCTCGGCGAAGGGTTCCTGGAGCGGGTGCGGGGCCGCGGCCTGGTGACCAGGGCGTGGGTGGACCAGGAGGCGGTGCTGAGCCACCCGTCGGTGGGGCTGTTCCTGAGCCACGGCGGGTGGAACTCGGTGACGTACGGAACAGCCGCGGCGCGCGGCGTGCCGCTGCGACCAGCGCGTGAACGTGGTGGCGGCGGCGTCGGGGCGCGGAAGGAGCAGTGGAACTGGGACGGGGAGGACGGGCTGGTGAGCGGGCGGGAGATCGGCGATGTTGACTTAATCTTGTTGTTGTTTGTGTCAAGCTGTGTCCAAGTTAGTGTATCATGTGCGTGTGTATCCGTAAATGCATGTGTATGAGTTAGTTTGATCAGAGAAGACCATGCTGCATGCTAGTGATTGCATGCAGGGAATCTGCAGGTGCTCGTTGGTTTGGACGTTGTGGCCGAGTCAATTCAGTGGAGCACGGATGCATGGCGTGAAAAGAGGATCAACTAGCTAACTGCATGCATTGGATAGTGGCTATCTGCATGCAGGTGGTCGTTGCTTGCACGGCGTGATCGGCCGGGTTGAGCGGCTGATCGTGGTGTGTGCGTGCGTTTATTTAAGCCATGTAATCAGGTGTGTTTATTGAGTTTTAGTGAAGAGAATCAAAGTGCAAGTACTGGTGCTGGTGTGCAGCACTGTGTGCTAGTGCTTGTCTCAGAGCGTGTGTTCTTGCGTAGTGCGTGTGTCCTTCCATCCATCTGAGTGTTCATAGAGTTTGTGAGTTCGTAGAGAGGCTGATCAGCGTGATCAGTGCCAACAGGCGAGACGGTGAAGGAATTGATGGAGGACGCCATGGTGAGGGAGAGGGCAGCTAGGGTCGGCCGGGAGGCTGCCATGGCCGTCGTCGAAGGCGGCAGCACGAGCTACCGAAGCTTGCAAGAGTTTGTTGCCAAGCTCGAGGCCTCCTAAGCAATCTGTGCTAGCCTGGAGTTTGGTTGTAAAAGGCCTACGCAGGCAATGTGGTTCGTGGTTCCAAATGAGAAAAGAAGTTTCAGATTCACATTGTCAGACGTTAGATTTGAGAGAAATCAGCTACCAAAGATGTCTCTGCAGGGAAGTGAGATGTCTGAAAGGTCAACTTTTGGCCTTGGTTTATGCGGAACTGCGGTACCAAATTGCTATGTTCAGCCGGGGAAAAAAAAAGAGAAGCTAACTGAAAGGCAATGCGAACAATTTGCTCAGTTACAGCAAGATTGCCTGCCGCAGGAGGTACTGAATTCCTAACCTGACAAGTTGTTATGGCAAATGGCAATATCTTCTCAAGCATAGGCATGAAGCTTTTATGTAATTTTGGGCAGGTTTGCAGGAACGTTCCTCTGGGGAGGCGTTCAGGCAAGGGTGAGGTTGGTCATTGGTGAAGGGTTTTGTTGGCATCGGGTAGATTGAAGTTCGACTTCAGCTTTAATGCTTTAGCATGAAGACCGGCCTTATATTGTCAAGAAGGCGGTTTCTTCAGTGAGTGCAGCAGTTGGTAGGGGCGCGAGATGTTCTCCTGGCTCCTGTACAACCTTTGGAACTGAGGTTTCTGTTCTTTTATTCATCGGCCTGTCTGTCTTTGGTAGTTGGCACCTTTTCTGAATTTTTGTTAAGAGGTCAGTTATAAGTGACTCTCAGGAGCTTATGGCGTTTGTTACGTCGTCTCAAAATGGTGAGGAGAGGGTCCAGCTCTTGCATTTGCATATATAGTGGTGTAAAAAACTTAAGGTTTTATTTTCAATTATTAAAGGGGCATATGAGAGCTCTTTGATCCTGGTCGAGAGAAAAAAAAAAAAGAGAGGCCAGCTGTTACTGTGACAGATCATTCTGTACTGAATATACAGCATTGGGGCTAATAAAAAGGAAGAATAAGAATTAAAAAAATTCCGTTGCCGGGACTCGAACCCGGGTCTCTCGGGTGAGAGCCGAGTATCCTAACCAGCTAGACTACAACGGATTGCTGGCACGCTTTGGATAAAGACCTTTCTAGTATTTTCAATCCCCTTTGCCACCGACGAGCACCCGCACGTACGGCGCTGGAATTCACGCCCAGACGTCGGAACCGGAGCGGCGGCCGCCATGGCGAGCATCGTCTCCGTCAAGAAGACGGCAAGGACCCACGGGGTGATCTCTTTGCTGAGCTCCGGGCCAATCTTCCAAGCGTGCACGCCAAGCTACCAAATAGACAAACTATTGCTGTACGAGTGTTGTTTTGTTCATGGAAAATAGGGAACTAAATTGGTCCATGCCTTCTTGTGCATTTGCTCATCATTGTTTGGTCTGGTTAGTTGTGTGGTGACTTGATTTTGAAGTAGGAAGTACAGATTAGGGCCCACAAATGAATTGGCCCGGCCCAATTCTTATGGGTTCATCTTCTAGCTAGGTGAAGTTCTTTTTTCTTGTAGGGCAAAATGGCATGGTGATCTGACTTCTCACTTTCTGAAAACAATATTTTTACAATTTACACTTGATGGGTTCTGGCCTTCCGGGAGAAGCCTTGCTACTGAACAATTCCGCCCCTATAAAACAATGTGAGTTCGAGTAGTGAGAGACCGACTAATGCAATCCTGACAGAAAAGTACAAATACTGATAGAAAATTACAAATACTGATAGAAAAATACAAATACTGATATTGAGTTATTGAGGTGTGTGTCTCTGTCTCACTACTGCAGAAAAGGACTGTACCCTGTAAGGCGCCATTATAAATAGACCCAACAAGAGGCAACTTTGCTGCAACCCAACCCGGCAACCCCTTTTGACATTCTTGAGCTAGCATTGTCCATGGCCGGAGGAGGAGGAGCAGAAGCCGGCGTCGTGCCGGAGATAACGCTGGAGTACACGCCCACATAGATCGTTGCCTCCGTTTGCTCCGTCATCGTCGTCATTTCCCTGCTCTTCGAGCGCATGCACCATCGCCTTGGCAAGGTGCGTTCAGTGACGATCTCTCTCATGCGCCATGTGTCTTTTATCGTTCACTGCAGCGTGGAGAGTTCTCACGCACCACCTTGTGTACCAAACGACTTCAATTCTCGTCAACAGAGGCTACTGAGAAGAAGTAAGAAGACCCAGTACGAGGCCCTCCTCAAGATCCAGAAAGGTTGACACCATGCCTTCCTTTCTCTCTCTGCAAATCTGCAATAATCCATATAATCATCTCGCTGTAATGGTCCATGCAGAGCTGATGCTGCTGGGGTTCATATCGCTGATGCTGGGCGTGTTCCAGGGCGCCACGCAGAAGATATGCGTCAAGGAGAGCGTCATGCGCCACCTTCTCCCCTGCCCGCTGCCGTCAGCTGGGCATGCCGGTGCCAAGTATGGCGCCGCCGTGTTCAACGGCGGCGCAAGGAGGCTCCTCTCTGGAGGAGGCGCCGCCGATGACTACTGCCTGAGGAAGGTATTTGCTTTTGGTTTACTTGCCGGAATACAAAGTCCAGGCAATACACTTGCTGGAACATACCCTGCACGGTGGTTGTGTTTGCACGGTTGTGCCAGGTCCAAAACCTTGGACGACCATGCTACTCGCTAGCTAGAAGCTGTTCCAATTCTTTCGAACCACTTAAATATGCTCATTTTAAACAGGGCAAAGTTCCAATTCTTTCACTTGAAGCACTGCATCAATTGGACATATTTATCTTCAACCTAGCAGTCACACATGTGGTTCTCAGCCTTCTTACATTTGTCGTTGGAGTCTCACAGGTACAGGAACTTACCCAATTCTATACACAATGACCCATACAATACTTTTCGCTAAAGATTCCATTGTCATGTAGACGAAAAACTGGAGGCAGTGGGAAGAAAAAATCCCAACGGAATGATGACAGTGGTAAGATACATATATACATGCTTCCATGTTTAGGTTATTATAGCTTCATGGTTTTGCTTATATAAGTTGTTCTAATACATGCCATTGGGGGAAAAAATTCTAGGTCCTCAAATGATCAAACATGTGCAAGAATTCAAATTCGTCCGGAATCACTTTAAAGGGCATGGGATACATTGGAAGATTTTTGGATGGATGGTAATTTACTTTAACACGAAAATTTTGTTCATTTATTGTCAACAACAATGAAATTCAAACTAGTTTATCTTTGTAGCGATCTTTCTTCAAACAATTCTATGGGTCAGTCACTGAAGAGGACTACACAGCCATGCGACTCGGCTTCATTGTGGTACTATACATACACTCATCAGTAGTCAAACATCAAATCTGTTCCTTAGTATGTCATATTATGAAACACATACATACATTTATGATCCCTCTTTTTCATATAAACACTGCAGGGGAAACCCAAAATTCAACTTTTACAACTACATGATCAGAGCGTTTGAGGCTGATTACAAGAAAGTTGTTGGTATAAGGTAAACATATGAATTTTGTTGTCAAGACACACAAAATGTTCATATGTTGTAATGACATTTGTAATGTCTCGACGGATTAACTAATGACAAAGTTTGACTCTTATGCAGTTGGTACCTTTGGGCTTTGCTAATGGTATTCTTACTACTGAATGTTCATGGTATATTTCTAATCTAATAAGTAATATTTTTTTCAAATTTATTATTATTCATCACTGTAATTTCAACACTAGTGTGGTATCTCTATTGTTTAAAATGATTTCTATCCATTTTAGAATCATTGTTGACCAATATATTTATTTAGGACAACTATATTTATTCTTGATTCAAAAATTAATGCTCTACTCTTTTCTTGATGTTGTCACAGGGTGGTATGTCTATACATGGTTATCATTGGCACCTTTTATTGTAAGTTAACAACACCCATTGGTGAGATCAAGATTTACATGTGCCCACACATCTGCAAATTCTAACTAGATATGGAGGTTGTTGAACTAATGTAGAGTAATCATAAACACTACACATAATTATTGTGTCCTTGGTGATTTTTCACTAATCAAGTGTAGATATAATAACATATAATTAAGTTTCCATTTTTTTTAACTTAAAGGCAGGGACACTGCTAGATCATATAAGAAGGAATAGAAATCAGATTCTTATATTACAACAGTTGTGATTACATAAATAACTAAAAAACTCAAGCTCTTACAAACGGGATACATAAAAGACTAAATGGCCACTCGGCCCTCACACGCTTGCCTCCGGACCTCCATTTCTTCCTTGATCAAACCTAGAACTCGTGTTGCTGATTGCGAGGCACCCTGGAAAATTCGTCGATTCCGTTCATTCCAAATATTCCAAGCGGCCACTCGACTTCTATTCTCGGCGCTTGTGGCTTGCAACGATAAGTTCCACCAATCCTCTATCTCCATCTCTGCCATCGGAACACTGATCAGGCCGTCAGTCCATTCTTGCACCAAAAAACAAACTTCCCGAGCAAAGCAACAATGTAGACAGAGGTGCTTAGTCGTTTCCAATTCCTGGTCACACAAGCAACACATCGGGTCACAAGCTATCCCTTTCACCAGCAAATTGTCTGCAGTCTGTAACCTCTCTTGTACAATTAGCCAAGCAAAAAAATGGTGTTTGCCCTCAGCCTTTGCCTTCCAGATTGCTTTGCTGTTGAACATGCAGTAAGAGCCAGTGAACTGTATGTCATAAGCCGACTTCGAAGTATACAGACCAGTTGCAGTCCACTTCCAACGGATCACATCTTGCACTTTAGAGAATTGCACCGCTTGCACCTGCTCCCACAAAAGCACAAACTCAGCCATTTCTGTTGCTGTTGACATCCTCCACAGTCCCCTGGTCCCCTCCGTCAGACCTTTCCTCCATGCCAATTTATACAGATGAGGAGCAATATTCCTAGGAGCATGACCATCTGCCCAAGTAGATTCCTAGAAACTAGCTTCTACCATCCCCAACTGTCACAATGGTGCTACATCTAAATAATTGCTTGTCCACTTCAGAACACGGGGCATCAGCACCCACCCAAGGTCGATCTGGGTCTACCCACTGAAACCATAGCCAACGAAGTTGTAGAGACCTGCTGAATTTTTCTAAATCAAGCACTCCAAATCCCATCCCCCCCCCCCCCCCCCCCCCCCCAGTTTTGGTCTTTTTAGTTTCTCCCAAGCCACAAGGCATTGTCCACCACTAGCATCTGAATTTCTATTTCAAAAGGTAAAACCATGGCCTAAATGTTGTATTTATTAATCCTTTGCAGCTGCTGCTTGTGGTTGGATGTAAGATGGAGCATGTCATTACTGAGTTGGCTGTTGAGGTTGCACAGAAACATACAGCAATAGAAGGGGATGTGATAGTCGCTCCTTCAGATGATTTTTTCTGGTTCCACAGGCCTAAAGTGGTCCTCTACTTGATCCACTTCATTCTATTTCAGATAGCGTTTGAGATAGCATTTTTCTTCTGGTTGTTGGTAAGAACAGTAAGCTAGTATTCCAAAATATATCATCTTTGGATAAATGTAGAAAGAGATATACAGATATATAGGAGGACTCTTATTATATTACCACCATTGACAATTGATACTTAGATTTGTAGGCTGCCTTCATTCTGTACCTGGTATGTTACATTATTGTACAAAATTACAATCTCAAGACACATGGCACTCTCAAATATCAAACATCACATCGAATTAAATTATATCCAAGAGTTTGACTTATTTTAGTGAGATTTTATATTTGTTTATACTGATAAGTGTGTAAGTAAAAGTAGAAGTCACCTCTGACATCCATATAAACCCTTGCAGGTAGCATATGGGTATAAATCATGCATCATGGGAAAACAGGCACATGCTATTGCTCGACTTGTATTGAGGTATCATTGACAAATATCTATATCAGCTGCAATACTTGAGATAATGTTTATAAATTACGAAGTTTATGTTATATATATCAAATTGCTTTCAGTGTCGCCAGCCGAATCTTATGTGGTTACAGCACCCTACCTCTTTATGTGATCGTCTCTCATGTAAGTTTAATTTTTAGAAGCATTGTTGTATTCGGCCATTTTTTATATACAGTGAATTAGCGCTATAAGCTACACCAAGTGCTAAAATATATTCAGTAAAATATTAGCATGGTTAGAAAAATGATGCATCAAATTGATTTACCCAGTACACAAATACATATATGTCTTTGGTGGTTTCAAGGAGGTTGAAATTTAAATATTTTTTACTTATTATATATATCTTCTATTTTAAAAACCCCAATTATATTTCTAGCATCATTTTCTACTATATGTGTTATAGTATCACAAATCATTCATTGAGGAACAACCATAGTTATTGCCAAAATTGTGATTCATTGAGTTCTAGGTTCCTATCCGTTTCAAGCTATAAGCGGCAGATATAAAAGATCCGAATATCAATAAAGAAACTTAGGACAATACTAGTAAAAAAATCTGATGGGATATCAAAGTCTGGATTGCTCATCTCAACCAACCCATAATGTCTTCTATTGAATACGTGACTCTAACTTACTATGACACGTGTCCAGTACTCCTATGACCTCCCAACTCTTAGATCATACAACTGTCTCCAAAACTCACAATGTAGATAATGGCTTGACGTTCAAAATGTCAAAAAATGGGTCTACATACATCCTTCCCCTACACTCTCCTCTTTATTGTTTTCCTTTATTGTCAACAGATATGAATTCTTTACTCCCTGCAAATTGTAGTATGTATTGATGAGAATTGAAATCCATATCCAAAACATATACCATGTAATTTCATAGGATGTTGCTTTGAATGTAGTAACTATTGAAGTAACTAGCCTAATAAAAGTTTTGAGTAAGGGTAATAGTTTATTTTTGTTGTAGGTTATTTATTTGTTGTGAAAAACCTTAGAATAAACTCTACCACCTACGAGGAAGTGCATTCTATATTTTTTATTACAGATATGTTCAACTATTAAAGTCATCATCAATCATAGTAGTTTTTATCTATTTACTTTTCTCTTGTTAGACCTGATGCTAATGCTATTTTTATGTGTTCCTTACTAATTATAAAGATGGGAAGTTCATTCAATAAAGCCATATTTGATGATAATGTATCTGAGGACCTTGTTAACTGGGCTCAAAGTGCTAGAAGGCGTAAAGGGAAGAACAAAACAAATAATGCAGATATGGCAACCCCTTCTACTGATGAAAGACATGGTGGTGCGGTTCAAATGACAGATGCATGAAAAGACTTAGCAATGTAGTATGGGACTACTAAGCTAATCTAAGTGCCTAACTAAGAACTATTAGTAGGCTTAGTTGGATCTTTGATTGAGTAATATTTACTTCTTGATTGAACTTGTCTTTGGTCTGGAGGATAATATATTGTATTTGCAGTTCTACTTTGGTTTTGCAAGTTGTTTTTGTGTTCAATTAATATGTTACAACTTCGAAGCTCTCATCAATCGTTTTCAAAGTTTCACTAATGTTCCTATGGGGTCCACTTTCAACAAATGTTTCATTTTCCATATTCAATAATGTTGATTAGCGTTCAAATGGTTTAAATGCTTTGGTAGTGTTAATTTCAATGGTGTTTCAGACGAGTTCCAACCTAGTTAATTTCATGTAAATTATTTTTTGCATCATGATTTCAAAAGGAAGTGTATCACCCAGGTATACACACATACCTGGACATGCAAGTCATAATATGTTTGCAAAAATATCATGTAATAAGAAATGATTAACCAGCATAGCCCACCCTAGCAACCACACAAAGTACTCATTATAACCACACGACCATACAAAAACTCAAGCTTTTTACACGAAGCGAGGATGAAAGTGTAAAAGATGTTAAACGTATGTGAGCCTATTTCACGTGAGGAGCTAGGTCGTAAGTAGATTTTGGAGCGGGGTGTTACACCGCTAGCCATATTTGACTCCCTATGAAAGAAAGGCAGCATCCACATCATTTAGTTTAATGTGACCCGGCCTTGGTAGTTCCCAGCTTCTTAATTAATGAGACCTGATCGGGCCTTGAATCTCTTCTTAATCAAGACATGCTTACCCTAGTCATTGTGTTCCTTTTTCTTTTGAGGAATTAATCTATAGACCAGTCTTAAACTCCTCGTCAATCATGACTTGCAAATTGCAACGATTGCACTCATATTTCTAGCTGGTGTTGCTAACTGCATCCTCCCCGAGGACTGATTCTGACTGTCTTAAAATCTTCGGATTCGGTCTCTCTTATAGACACATAGGTCCAGGTAAAAGTGTTTTGTGATGTGTTCATATAGATAAGTATGCGTGCGTGTATATGAGCATTTGTGTCTTTATTGTATTTTGGGGGGAAAAACTTAAGAGGACATGATGGTAATAGTCCAGTAGATCGTTCACTTCTTTGCGTGGTTTGGGCAATCTGTGCGCTCGTTTGCTTTGTGCAATGAAATGGATGGGTCACATATCACCTCCTTGTATGTAGCAATTATTATTATAAGATTTTCACAACCCCACTTTTTTTGTCCTTTTTATGTCAAGTTGATACCAATCAGTTCACTTAACACATGTAATTAGGTAGCTGCTACATGTGATGAGCAGTCCTACATGTCGCGGCACGACTGTAACATGCTTTATATGGATTTCCGTGACCTAGCGGGCGGGTCGAACTCGAGCAACCATTTCTTTTGGTTGACAATGCAAATAATCCCAAGAAAGTCATCCTAGGGCAAAGTCATCATCCCTTGCTTAACTAGCTATGTTCTGTATTGTATGGATGATGTCGCAGAGCGAATGCGTTCCGTTAAGTTGTGCTCTTCCACCAGAAGCACATGAGACAGCGACTTATTATTACAACTAAGATATACTATATGCTACTGCAAATAACAAGCCTTTCACTACGTCGTTTCTTTTCTCTTTTGCCAAGAAGCTGTAGCTTGCGAACCGGCTAGGGGCTGATGAGCTCTAGCATATTGGAGAGGCCGTGGACTTGAGGGGAAAAAATTCAAGTCTTGTCCAAGTGGAACATTAAAAGTAATAAATGCAGATTGTTTTGCCCGATCCATGTGGCCATATATATAGGCCAGATAGATGGGCCTGCGTGCTGTGCAATCCAAGTCATCGTGGAAGACACGACCACTATAAAAGATAAGCAAAGGCAAAGGTTGCTGCAGAGTCTTCATATACATGCTTGCGGCATTCTTGACCAAGCAAGAACATATAGTAGCAAAGAGGGACGAAGTGGTTGGCCTTTGGCCATGGCCGGAGGAGGAGCGGAAGTCGGCGGCGAGCCGGAGATCACGCCGGAGCACACGCCCACATGGATCGTCGCCGCCGTTTGCTCCGTCATCGTTGTCCTCTCCCTGGTCTTTGAGCGGCTGCTCCACGGCCTTGGCAAGGTGCGCTAGCTGCTGCTGTGCCTCCAGCACGGAGCTGGATCAGTAACTCTTGTTCTCTTTTCACTAATAATAACCAAATCATCTCCTATTCATGCATGCATGAACAGAGGCTGAAGAAAGGCAGCAAGAAGCCGCTGTGCGATGCCCTCCTCAAGATTAAAGAAGGTTAGTTGTTAGACGACAAACGATGCATCCTACTGTGTATTTTTCACTGTGAAGAGTGGCGATGAGACTGACAATTGCGGCGGCCGGCGGCGCAGAGCTGATGCTGCTAGGGTTCATCTCGCTCCTGCTCAGCGTGTTCCAGGGCGCCGCGCAGAAGATATGCGTCCGGGAGAGCATCATGCACCACATGCTTCCCTGCCCGCTGCCGCCGCTACCGAGTGCTGGTGCCAAGTACGGCGCTGCAGCGTTCACCGGCGTGCTGGGTGGTGCGAGGAGGCTCCTGGCTGGAGGAGGCGCCACCAGTGACTACTGCCAGAGAAAGGTATCTGCTTGGTTCGATTTGCCCTGCGGAATTCCAGGCAAGCGGCAAATTACGAAATTCAGAGACCTCCTCCAAGGCTCCAACAATGCCATTTGTGCTTAGCAGAAACATACCAAAATTTTGAATATAGCTCCAATGCAAAGATGCCACTTGTTGCATCCAGTTTGACTTAGTTTATCGTCCCTTCCTTTTAACCAGTACCATCTATATCATATTCATATGATTGCACACGTTTCCTTACCTGTTAATTTGGTTGAAACTCACCTGCTTTCATCTCGCATGTTTTCATCTTGCTCTCATTCCGCTTGAATATTCATTTTCAATTTTGTGTACAGGGCAAAGTTCCAATTCTCTCGGTTGAAGCTACGCATCAGTTACACATATTCATCTGTCTTAGCAGTCACACATGTGGTTCTCAGTGCTATTACAGCTATTCTTGGAATCGCACAGGTATCAGAACTTGTACCATGGTATAGATAATGATGACCTGTCATGTTAACCTTTGCTGAAGATTTCATTGTAATGTAGACAAGAAACTGGAGACGGTGGGAAGAGCAGATCCAACTCAATAATGAAAGCGGTATGATACACCGCATACTCCCATAGTTCCAAGTTTATAAATTAATAACTTCATGGTTTCACTTATATAAACTCTGTTGTATAATGCCACTGGGGCAAAATATGTAGATCCCCAGATGATCAAACACGTGCAAGAATTCAAATTTATTAGAGATCACGTTAAAGGGCATGGTAAACGTTGGAAAATACATGGCTGGCTGGTATTTATTCCCTTGTGCCTAAAACCTATAAACACTTCATTTTTTTTATATTTTGACAACAATGGAATAAATGAACACTTATACATCTTAAATTCAGAGGTTGTTCTTCAAACAATTATACGGGTCAGTCACTGAGGAGGACTATACAGCCATGCGGCTTGGCTTCATAACGGTAGTTAGAAATATACTTTCATCAATCAAACACCTAACCAATTTCATAGTATATGCCATATATTATGTAAAATAAACATACATTTGTTGATCCCATGTCGTAGAAACATTGCAAGGGGCACCTGAAATTCAATTTTTACAAGTACATGATTAGAGCATTCGAGGCTGATTTCAAGAAAGTTGTTGGTATAAGGTAAATGACTGAACTATTGCTGTCTTATCTGCCTTTTTAATATGGTTTGTTGGTATATTAGTAATGTTGAAATATAATGCAAATGTGCTTTCCTCGTGCAGTTGGTACCTTTGGGCTTTGCTAGTGGTACTGTTACTATTAAACATTGGGCTCCCTCGCTCCCATATTCTTCATCGACTCAGCTAGCTATCCCTCCCCATCTTCCGAATAGATAGTTTCCTCATATGTGGCATCGGCTATGAAAAAAAAAAAAAAGCAAGAATCCTACCAACTACCTGCGTCACGTGCACGTTTCCGCAGCACATGGCCATCGAAAAGTGGACTATCAACGTGCTGTGCACAAAATGGGAGACGTGAAAAACCTCTCACCCTACTAATGACTATCAACATGTCATTACCCCACTAATGCTACGGAGTTCTTTTGTTAAGGAATCGTACAATTACCAACTGAGTGTCAAGTAGGATACGCATCCGTTGTAGTCTAGCTGGTTAGGATACTCGGCTCTCACCCGAGAGACCCGGGTTCGAGTCCCGGCAACGGAACTTTTTTGGTCTCTCAGCCCAAAACACCAATTCGCAATGGCCACGCATAGAGTTCGGTCACCAAGAATGGTACTCTATATTATATTTCTATGTCAATCTTCAAATAATATGTGTAATTTCACCTCACTACGCTACAAAACACTGTAATCATACAAACCTTTGTTTTGGATGAGGATAATCTAATCCGAAGGGCATTCTAATGAGCAGATTATTCAGAGCACCTCTGCTTGCAAAGGCGCAGTGTTTCTATAGTCACCTCAAACAGGCTGGCGGACCGTGGTTATTCCTCCTCTCCTGCCTTCCAAAAAGCACAAATTAACTTCGATGTCCTAGGACTCGGACCTTTTTTTCGAAATTTAATCCCTGGACACGATAGACAAGAGGTCCCACAGATTGTTCTCTTGTCTTCCCTCTTGAGGTGTTCCACTAGCCCCATATACTTATAATTGAAAGATGTGTGCCTGGAAAGAGTGAATGGGAACAGATATAAGTATATAACTATTAACAACGAATTATGGCATGTAAACGAATGAGGGGGCACACAAAGTTTGTAGCAAGTGTATGTGAAGTGAAAGGGGGTATTTAAAAGGGCAACGTATCAAAGGCAGTCGCCTAAAAGTTCAGTTCAACATCAAACCAAGATGAAAAACATCCTGAACAAAATGGTGATATGAATGAATTATAGAATCATTTGACTCACGTTCCAATCAATAAGCTGGAGAAAGAGCACCCTCAAAGTATTGGACAAGAAATATAAAAGGAAAAGACAGGTTTTCTCAGTATGAATGTGCCATTTTTCCTCTGTTTATAATTTGCAATAATTTCCTCAGTTCTGTTGCATTGATATAATAATATTAGAACAAATCTGACAAGGAAATTCAGAAATACATCTAGAATTAAAAAATCCAAATAAGAAGTGATTGCATAAGTGGAACCGAACAAAAACAAGTGGGAACTGGACTTCCAAAAAAAATTATGGTTCCGAAGCCCCAACTGCCTGACAGCCATCAGAGTAGCAAACATACCTCCTGATTAAACATGCAGTGACATGCGGAAAAAGTAATCATGGAGGCAAACAAATTATTTTTTTTGAAAGGAAAAGGCAAACAAATTATGTCTGCAATCTTACATACTTGGCTATTGGCAACAATTTATCTCAAGCTCCAGGATATTTCTGGTCAGTAAGTTACCGATCTCAGTTTTTATCATCACATACTGATGCAAACTTCAACTCCAGGCATCTCATCTTGTGCTTGGGAAAGAAGAAATTTTCGCCAAGTGCACAGACAAAAATAACATCTGGAGGAGCACGTCAGTATACGATTTGGCTAACTTTCATCATTCCAGATTGGAAAGTTTATTAAGGATAGCTCATAAACAGAAAAAAAAAATCAAACCATTGTGTTATTTCTGAACTGGGCATTACTAGGAAAACAAAATGTATCTTGCATTTATGTTTTAGAAAGCATAAAAGAAAGCAAATCAAACCATCATGGCATTTCTCAACTTGGCATGACGTAATGTGTCTGTAGTAATAGATGCCAAAAGAAATGTTCAAAAACCTACCAATCTCAGATTTTTTAATCATCAATGGAGCAAACTTCAACTCTACTCAGAAGTCTTAACACCATGTGCTTGGTACTTTAAAGAAGGAAAAAGAACAGCAGCAGCACTGATGAAGAACAGTCTAGAAGTCACCATAGTACCATACTATGATTTGGCTAACTGTCATCACTCCAGGTGACCAAATGGTTCAACATAGACCAGAAACACAAAGGAATACTTTGAACAGGTAAATAACACACAAAAAAACCTAAGGTTTGTGCAGTAATTTTATGCCCTGGTGATAAAATAATTACAAATATAAGGGTGAAGTAATACTCGTTAACAAGTTAAATAAAGGAGCATTGGGGGCTGCAATTAAAAATAATTAGAGCTATACAAAATAATTAGAAATATAAGGGTCAAGTAATACTCGTTAACAAGTTAAATAAAGGAGCATTGGGGGCTGCAATTATTGGAAGTTAATGAATTTTTTGATTGAGGGCTAGCTATGTACACAATTACCTGTCTTGAAGTTTCATTTAAACTTCTGAATCAGCATGCTGAGTCAGGAATTCTTTGACATCTCCAGAGAACAATCCTGTTGTAGATCTGAAGCTACCAAGTAGCAATGGAGCAAGGCACTGATATTATTCTCCTAGTTACCTGGCTGAGATTTGGAGATTTAGACCTCCTTTCCATTATCGGCATTGGAAGAAATGCCTGACAGTGTTCACACTGAATCGTAGAACACTATCTTAACGTTGAGCTACAGTAATGTCAAAACTTCTAATTATCAACAGGTCAAACAGTATGAACAAGCCGGATCAATTATGGCTGATGTTGTAGTAAATCCTGTGCTATAAATTGATTAAATCCATAGCACCAATACTGGAAAGATAGCAACCAGTGAAGCTGAATTTTACAAGGATCTCGAAGCATGCTGGGACTTTGCAATCTCTCTCAAAACTGCACCCACAACAGCTGCTTGCTCAAGACATTCAGCTTTGTTCAGAGCATCTAGAAGACTGATGCATGCCTTTACATTGATTCTACATCCTCGTGATTGAGTTTCTTCAAATACCTGATATGCCTCAATTGCTCTATTTGCATGGCTCATTCCCTCTATAAGAGCATTAAAACTTGCTGCATCGGGGATTCCACCATTGTCCTTAAATCTCTCAAAGAGACTGCAAGCATATGTTATGTTCCCTACCTTTGCAAGCCCAGAAATCATGGTTGTGTAAGTCACAACATTAGGAACCAATCCCTGTTTCTGCATTTCTTGCCAGAACACAAAAGCCTTATTGTACTTCTGGACGCGGCAAAGGCCATTTATAAGAATACTGTATGTATAAGTGTTAGGTGAACATTTCATTTCCTTCATTGACTGGAAACAAATAAGGGCTTCGTTGATTTCTTCAGCTTTCACTAAAGCATCCATAAGGCTGTTCCATGTGTAAACATTCGGAGTCAAACCCTTCTTCATCATCTCTTCTAATATTAAATAAGCTTCATCTATCCTACCAACCTTTCCAAACCCATCAATGAGGGAGCTATACACAATAACATTCAATTCTATTCCTTTTGATTTTGCTTCCTCAAAAAGCATATAAGCTTCATCTAACCTGTCAATCTTAGCCAAACCATCAATAATTGATCCATATGTAGCAACTGTAGGAAGTACACACTTTACCTTCATCTCCTCAAGAACTTCATAGGCCTTGTCCACCTTACCAGATTTACAGAACCCATCAACAACAGCGTTATAAGCCCGGGCATCAAGAACAAAACCCTGCTGCTTCATGGCATGAAAAATGTTGGAAGTTTCTCTAGCATGGCCATCTTTCGTGAGACCATGAATCAAAATGGAATAACTTCGGACATCAGGAAGGAAGCCATAACCCTTGATGTCATCAAATATTGCTCTTCCCCTTTCAACATCACCAGCTTTGAAAATACAATCCATGTATGTATTGAGTAGGGTAAGATCAGGCCGGCATCCGCGACGGTTCATCTCTTTGAAGATTTTGTGTCCATCTTCTTTCCTCCCATGCATGAAGAAATTCCTTATCAAGGATGTATATACAACAGGATTAGCATTGTAGCCTGCATCTAACATATTCTCGAATAACCTATAAGCATCATCGACCTGTCCCTTCTTTCCTAATCCGTCAATAAGAGAACAGTAAGTCACAGAATCAGGATTGCAACCTCTTTGACTAGCAGTTTCAAAAATCTTATAGGCCTCCTCAAGCTTCTTTGCCTTGCAAAACCTATCAACCATTATATTCACTGTCAACAAGTTAGGGAACAGGCCAGCATGCTCCATCTCATCCCTTATCTTATAGGCCTCCTCAACCTTTCCAGCAATGCAAAGCATATCAATGATGATGTTATATGTCGAGGAATTTGGCTTTGCATCCTCCTTCATGGCCTCAAACAAGGTCAGTGCCTCATCAACTTTCCTCTTCTTCCCAAGGCAAGTGAGAATCGAATTAAATGACACAACAGATGGAATACAGCCCCTCTCCTTTAACTGATCAAGTAGCTTATAGGCATCCTCAAACTGGCCCGCAGACCCATAACCCATAATCATTGTATTATACGCATATGCACAAGGCACAGCTCTTTCTGCCTCCATCTGACCAAACAGTTCCTCAGCCTCACTTAGCCTCCCCGCCTTGCACAATACCCAAATCATGCTCGTGTACGAGATGTCATCCGGCTGCAGCCCTTGCGCCTTCAATTCGTGGAAGAACTTCCAGGCCATATCCACATTCCCAGCCTTCCCGAAACAATCGATGCACACATTGTACAGGACAATATCCGGCTCAAGGCAGCTCCCCTTCACCTCATCCACCAGCTCCAGCGCGCCCTCCACACGCCCCTCACGGACCAGCGCCCGCACCAGAGTCGTGAACAGCGGCACGCCCACCTCGTACCCAACCTCCTGCATCTGCCGCAGCAGCTCCAGCGCGCGCTCCGGCCGTCTTGCCTCCGCCAGCGCGCCGATCAGCACGGTGTACGCCGAGAACGCCGGGCGGAACTTGAGCCTCCGCATGGCCCCGATAGCGCGCTCGGCGTCGTCGAGGCGGCGGGCGCGGACGAGGGTGGCGACGAGGTCGGCGCAGGCGGGGTTGGGGATGCCGTACCCGAGGACGCTCATCTCCTCGAGTACCTTCTCCAGGGCCGCGAGGTCGTGGGAGAGGAACGGGAGGACGGCGTTGTATGCGTCGGCGGGGAGCGGGTGCGGGGATGAGGCGGAGGAGGCGACGAGGAAGAATGGGGCCGCAAGGGAGGGGTTCCTGAGGGCGCGGAGGACGGGTATGACGACGTCCGCGGCGAAGGCGGGGGCGCTAGAGAGGGAGGAGGAGACGGCGCCGGCGAGGTCGGGCGTCCAAGAGGGGGCGGCGGAGAGGAGGCGGAGGAGCTCCGAGGCGAGGGGGTTGGGGTGGTGCGGCGGAGGTGGTAGATTGGTGGACGAGATGTTGCGGCGGGTGCGGAGGAGCGCCGAAGCGGCGCGGAGCAGACGGCGAACCGCCGGCGTCCGCAGCGCCGCCGCCATGGGGAGGGAGTGGGAAAAACCTAGCTGAGGTACAAGGCGGGTTTGCCCGTTTGGGCCCTCGCGGAAACTTGAGAATGGGCAACGGGCCGGCCCTATTTGTTCGGATGGACTTCAAGGTTATATTTTCTTTTTCTCTTTTGAATTTTTCAAGATTATGTTTTTGCAAAAAGAGATACAAACCCTGCTTTTAAAAGATACTAGTAGTATACGAAGCTAATTAGACTGAGTTCAACAGGTAAATAACACATTTTCTCTAAAGCTTAATGATAAATTTTCTCCTAGTTGTAGCACATTTACTAATATTCACCTTCCTCCTTAATTCTGGCATTACACCTTTCACTCTCGTCGAGTTTAGGATTTGGAATAGATTTCTAGTGGTAGAGAGTGTTTGAGGAATTGCAAGATTCAAAAAGGAGAGACGATGAAAGTCAACCTAGTAGTTGAGATAGTGAGAGCGATGGTAGACGGTAGATACGAGATGACAGTATCAGAATAAGATCGAGATGGCACATCCTGTTTAAGTGGGGCTGATGACACATAGCTTGAAAGAAAAGAAAAAAGCTAAGCAGAAGACACCTTATAGATTATGTTAACTTTCGCTGAATATAAAATTTGTGTGACCATACACCGTTTCTTGATCGATTGCTACTAGTGAATTTTTGAATATGTATATCAAATTTTCTAAAGTTCTATATAAATGGACATCCATGCGGGACATTTGGAAAGGCATATGTGCATAGAGAAATATTTCTCACCAAATTTTACTTTTGTGGTGCTATAAATCCTTAGATTTGGTAAAAGGTTATAATAATGTTAAAGCTACACTTGCTATGGAAAAACAGTTTGCATGTCAAATTTTCACTGAAATGCCTATTCCTTTGTCACAAAAAGTGGCATGCTTAGTTAGAAGCGCGTCCGGAGAGAAGTTCGGCGTAAAATAACGGCAAAAGAGCGGCGAAAGAGAGATGCAATCAAATGTCCGAAGGACAGAGGTCGCGAACAAAGGAAGAAACCAGGCGGTCCAGCACGAGGAGTGCAAAAAAGCAACCATAAAAGCCGACCGGAAGCTGGGAGGCAGCACGCATTCCTACTCCAGCATTGACTGACAGCGTTCGCCACTGCACACTCACGAGCTCGCCCTCGCGCTCGATACTCTCCCCCGGCACCAAGAAACCGCCGGAATCGCCCCTCCGCCACCTTTCCTCGATCCCTCCCTCCCGTCCCGATCTTTCCAAGAACCCGAGATCCGTCGAGCGGCCCTGCCCCTGATCCGATGGCGTCGCCGGCGCCGGGAGGGAAGGAGGCGGGGGAGGGCGGCCGCAAGGCGGAGTGGCTGATCTACGCCTTCGTGGCGCGGGGCACGGCGGTGCTGGCGGAGTACACCGAGTTCACCGGCAACTTCCCCGCTATCGCTGCGCAGTGCCTGCAGCGGCTACCCGCCGGCTCCTCCTCCGCCAGCGCCGCCGCCGGCGGCGCGCCGGCACGGTTCAGCTACGCTTGCGACCGGCACACATTTAACTTCCTTCTCCACCGCGGCTACGGTGAGGGCATGAGGCACGATCCGGCTGCGATCAATTGACCCCTTAAGCTTTCTGCTCGTTTTCATCAGTAATACTCTAGCAGTCTAGTACAAGCAGGAAGTGCTATATGTGGGCAAGGATTAAACTCTTGTGTGGCTTAGTTGTGCTGAAAATGGTAGTGGCAAAGTTCCAATTCTTGATTGGTGCGGAATGTACATAACAAAAGAGAATTACTGATCTTAGGTTCTGTCGCAATTGAACAGCAAGATCACCCCGAATAGGCACCATTGGTCCTTATGGCAACAACACATTCCACAATGGAACAAAAATGGAAGAGAAGAAAGGGAAACCATTTCAGGATCTTGTGTTGAAAAATGCTCTTCATTGTCAACACCAGGATCTCAAGCTCCGTCTCTGACAATTACAGTCTCATAGATGGGAGGAGGCATTTATGTTTGTACACATGGAACAAAACTCTACCTCCTGGAGCTACAAAAACTTAACAACAATGTTGTGGACCTTGAAGATCCGGCCACAACTTTTTAACTGCTATAGATCGCATGGTAATATAATAATCTGTAGATTCATGGTGACACCTTGCTCTTTGAATATTTTGCAGCCTATTGTGTAGTTGCGAAGGAATCCGTTCCAAAGAATGTCTCGGTGGCCTTTCTTGAGAGGTTAAAAGATGACTTCATGAAGAGATATGGAGGTGGTAAAGCTGATACAGCTCTTGCAAAAAGTCTAAATAAAGAATATGGGTATGTCTTGTAATAACTTGTGCTGAGAATTGCGTAGAATGTTTTATCCTTTTTCTGAAATTGAGCTTTTCATCAATGCAGACCAGTTATAAAGCAGCACATTCAGTATGTTCTTGATCATTCAGAGGAACTAGACAAAACTTTGAAAGTGCAAGCCCAAGTTTCAGAAGTTAAAAATATCATGTTAGACAATATAGAAAAGGTATGTTATCCCTCCCTTTGTATAAAAGGAGCATATGTTGTTGTTAGGCATTTGATGGGCCAAGGTACATGATTAATGTGTCCTATCCTTGGTTAAGGTGCCACCTAAACCAATCGATTATAACTCATGGACACAGACCATTTTCCATTACTGCTATTATTTTAAATAATTGGATTGTCTCATTAATACAGATAACACACATAGAGAACAATCAAAGCAATTTATTTTCAAAGGGAGCATGCACCGCTAGTAAATTTTATTTGCCTGGTTAGGTGTATTGTTCTCTCAATTTTATGCTACCTGACCCTGCTTTTAGATGTTAGTTTGATTTCATCTTCAATAAAAGTAGCTGACTTTAGTAGGTAAATTGATTACATTTTATGTTTCTTTATATTTAAATTTAAGCACGCACACCCAGTTCCCATGAGTTGTTTCAAGTGTACATTATTTTCTATTGAAAAAAAAGAATGTTTAATGTTAGAAGGATAATAAGATTACATGCCAGTATGATAGCCATCATGCTTGCTTTTGTTGTAAATTAGACATGGCTTGCAGACATCAGGAAATCATTCATAGTTGCGATCATTGTCCTTCAAAGAAATGGTACAGGCTTTGCACAAGTTCAGTGTGTTGCATGGGAATTATCAACTTGCTCTTATGGCTGCTATGGACCTTGTAATGATCATGTAAACAGAAGTAAAAAAAAAAGTTGGAGATGTTACCATACTTGTACATATTTGTTCATTTCTACCTCTTATGGTATTTTCAGACATTGGGTCGTGGAGAAAAGTTGAGTGAACTCCAAGACAAAACTTCTGATCTTCATAGTCAGGTACATGTCATCCCGTATCAAAAATTCAAAATAGCAGTCTTGTGCTGCTTTTCCTTCCTGGCATGCATAATCAACCTGCATTGTATGTATGCAATTCAGGCACAGGAGTTCAAGAAACAAGGGGTGAAAATTCGTAGGAAGACTTGGTTGCAGAACATGAAAATTAAGTTGGTGGTTCTTGGAATCCTTTTGCTTCTTGTGCTTATCGTCTGGGTGTCCGTTTGTCAAGGGTTTGACTGCACGAAGCATGAAACATAGTAAGAATACTACTATAGTGGTAGCTTGGAGTCGAGATGAACGTGAGTTGTGCTGATGAAATCAAGTGTACCGACATAAGCTCATCTCTCTAGTTTGATTTCATGGAACATTTATTGCTATATGAGGTGTACTCAGAATGTATGCCCAGCCTGATATGAAGTGATATGTTGTGTATCTAGCCAAAAAATGTATTCCTTCTTTCCTCTTTGCTGAATATAACATATATAGAGTAAACCAAGAGTTGCATGTCAGCCCAATTGTGGCACCGCGGTCAATTATGACAATAACATTCAGTAATACTTCTTTAAGATATTTTGGTGTTAGATTAGCAATTTTCCCCAAATGGAACGATGTCACAAACAGAGATAAATGTGTGTTTTGAATAACAGTACATCGCGAGTGGAAATCTGTTCTGAGATAGACATACCAATAGAAAGGCATGAGGTGCCATCTTCCTTATTGACACGTTTTTATTATCAGATTGTTGGTTAAGCCCACTCTCACTTGGGTTAGGGTTCCTGCTAACAATTTCCATTTTGTTTGCTTCAGCGGAATTGTTAAACCTTACAGGATGGTTGATCTCGAGTCTTGTGCCTGGAACTCCAAGCCACTAGTTTACCAGCTATTCAATCAAACGTTTACCACCCCCACTGAATGACTGAACTAAGGTTCCCATTGCACATTGATCATCATTTTTTTTATTTGTAAGGTGTTAAAGGAGATACAGGGGCAGAGCTGAAAGTGCACCTGCACCTCTCCTGTATCCACTGGAAAGCAACAAACAAATGGTACTAAAACGTCAAAAACTCAGGCCACCAAACCTGGTTAACCAACAACAGACCACCAAAGCTGGTTACAAAATGCAGTAACATTTGTTTGCCCTCCACAAAGGAATATGGACCCGACACTTAGCGGACACCTCTGGGAGACCACACCATCGATTTGTGTACTAACAAATTAACCGGACGGTGGTCGTTCAAGTGAAATGCTAACAGGAACCGATTCAGTTGCGCAGAGAATATATAGCAAGTATAGAGTACATAACCAAAATTACATGCACAAACCATCTCTCATCATCGATCACCGTTTGCCAACCTCAAAGGGGTTGCAGGGGCATAAATTTCTTATAACTCCCATTGTTGTAAACCAACTTAATAGCACCAAGGTTTGAACCATTGGAACAAGAAGCTATAAATCTGTACTTTGGAGTCATCATTGAGGCGAGCTGCATCTTCCGTAACTTATTTGTAAAAATGGTTGGACCATAATGTACAAGGAAACAATTCCACATCTTGGTAGGATGGCATTGTTCATAGTTTGCATGGTAAATCTGATCAAAGAACATCACCAAGCACCCTCTTGACATACAAGTATAAACAAAACAGGGAGCAGAGTTTGGTAAAACAGAAACCCCAAAGGTGATGCCTAATCTGCTCTATAATCTCAAGGTACACACCTAGAACTAGGAGTATATTGTAAACAGAACAAAACTCAATCCAGTACACTCCCCCTCAGCTCCCACAATTTCACTGTGCCATCGTCGCTTGCAGATGCCAATAACCTCGGGTCCTAGAAATTTGTTTGAGAAGATAAGTACTTCTACCCAAAAATAAGGAACCATTATGGATAGAAGTAGAGGCAAACACACAAGGTAGGAGCAGATGAAATTCATTGAACCAGCCGAATAAATCGACTATTTTGTTGCTACTTCTCAGGAATTGCCCATCATCTAAATAAATTGAGACAATTTGTTGATAATTCTCAGAAATTACCTGAGGACACCATCGGACACAGTTTATGTCCATGTCGTGGGCCTTCTCTTTCTTCAGTATTAGTTTGTACGAAGGCCCCTCAACCTGCACCATCAGGATTACATCAATCCTCAGAGAAAAACACCATGTATATTTCCCCCTTTTTCTACAATAATTTTACTGACAAATGTATGAAACTTTATGCGCTTTGCAAAAGAAAAATGACATTTTGGTACTGCAAGTAATGCTATACACTTCGTTAGGGGAAATAAGAGCCTTATATCATTTGGCAGTTGATCCAAACCATCCAAATCGCTAGAAAAATGAGAGAGAGAAAAAGAAAGTTGTCCATCCACAGGTCATGTACACTTTTCAAATTTATAAACAGCCCTCAACCTTCATTACCAGTAAAGCTTGAATAAATTATGACCAGAACGGTGTATTTTTGCAAATATAAATTGAGAAGGCTAGCCAAACATAGCACATAAGGACTGAAATCATGAAAAAACCAAATGTGGGATGGAAGGATAATGTACCGTGCTACTCTTCTCCTCAGCAAATAAGCAGATTGCATCATCACCAGCACCACTAGCTATAATATCCTCACTGCCATGTAAAAGCAACAAGGAAATGCCAAAGAATAGTATAAGATACAGTTCGACTAAAATTAGCACGAAATCATTAGATGCAACAATCACAGAATGGCTGTAAGTAATATGTTAGATTACTCAAACACAAAGCAAGGTGCCCACAGAAGCTGGGGAATTAAAAATTTGTCTGCAAAAAGAACGCTCAACCTATATAAGCAATGATACTTTGAAGTTTCAAGCTATAAAAATCAATGGTCTGATTCAGGCAACATTCTATCTATAATCAGCATATTCTGATTCAGGCAAAAGTGCTTTTAGCAGGTTTGTTAGCTTTTGGCCACTAGTTACTAAAAATCATGATGTGTGGCATAATAAAGTTTATCAACATAAAATATAATGGGCCACAATCTTTAGAACAGTGGAGTGCACAATTCATATAGATGGACTCAATTTAGAAACCGTTCCTAAATTTTAGCTGACAAACTTGCCTAAGCTGATTTATCAAGGAAATCTTGGGGATGAGAGTTCAACTGACCTTGACCAATGGGCTGAAAAAATAGTTCGATCATGATATCCTGTGAGAGTAGAAAGGTGTCGCCTGAAATCAAATAATAACCATTATGTTATGTCTTATAAAAAAACCATTCTGTTATTATGTGTAATGCAGAAAGACAACAGAGTTTCTGCATCTAGCATCACAGAGTGATGTAATGGTGCTATCAGTTGTCCTAAAAGATACTATCAACTGAAAAGAGAACTAGAGCAGCTATACTAAAGTAAACTTATGTTCATTAAGCAAAACATAGTACAATGCATGTCTTAGCTAGTCAACTTCAATCAATATGAAAGGACGATACCAGGCATACACTTTCCTGTAAAGAAAAGGTACATCCTAGTTGTCCTACATTTGCAATGGCACAAAATTAGTAGAAAATAGAAAGTTTTCATACACCAAAATTAAATTAATAGATGGCATAAAGACATTAAGGCGTTTGATACATAGTCCATAGTAGATGTTTGGGGAGTGGCGATAGAATTGTTACTACAACAGGTTCTTCTGCAGCCTAATTTTTAGGCACAGGTTTGCTATTCCCAGGTTACCAAATACCTACAAGTCTTGAAGGATGTCACTCATGCAGAGAACGTATGCATTAATTATTGAAAAGAAAAATAACATCTTACCAAGATTCATGACCTTCGCCAGTTTTTGGTTGAGACAAATCAGCACTGGTGTCCCATATTTTTAGTGTGCGGTCATCACTGAATAACAGATGTATAGTATTAGTAACTGTTTAGGGTGAATCCCAGCAAAAGAGAAATCTTAATCAAGCACCATAATATAAACCTGCATGTGACCATCCTATCACCTTTGTGGTTAAAGGATACCGCCCATACTGTTGACGAATGACCACTGGAATTACGAAGAATGATCAATTCAAACAACAATATAATTCAAGCAGTCAAGCAGTGAAACTAGAAGAAATTTTCATCTTCTGTACTTCTGTTATAAGTCAGCGAACATAATGTCAGTACATAACTGGCACAGACAATGAATAAGTAGAGAAAATTATCTATCGGTCATATATTTTGTAAGAGGGGTGGCACAAAATTGATCTCAATAAGGAACTGTGTAAAAAAACCCTACAAGTTAACTGCAAATCTACAAAAACACATTGTTAACTTTGTATGCTTGACACGAACCCAGAATGATGTTTCAGCAAAGCGTGAGCAGGGGAAGATGCAGGTGAAATAACTAATGGAGACAGTGATTAAAAATATGCATGGCCAAAATATTGAAGGTGGTTTTCATATACAACAATTTAGTCCAATCGCAGGATGAACAGCAATGCAGTAAAGAAGAAATAAAATGGGATGAAATTTCAGGCAGTTATTTAGCGGATCCAGGCAAACGAAGCAGGAATTTAGTTATTTAGCGGTTTGGATGTGATATTATAGCGTAATAAACAAGGCGACAAAAAAGGGTAATATACCAAATAGCTCCTTACCAGCTATTGGCTTCAGTTAATGTCTGTACACAGTGCCACTCATCGTCCCCGTCATCAGCCCAGACCTGCATCGTACAAGCTGCAATTTCAAACAATTTTAATAGTAGGAAAATATAGAGGTTGCACCCTTCTTTTTCCCCCGCTCCTGAGTTATAGCATCCCCAAATAGCAAAGCGGCTAGGAAAGAGAAGACGACAAACACAACACACAGGACAAGCTAATGCAATCACGCATATGCGTTTGTTCGGAGTCGTACAAAGTTCTTACCCTGATTGTATTATCATAGCTGACAGAGACCAGAATATCAAGCAAAGGGTGCCACTGCACCATCTTGACGTCCTGTGTGTGCCCCTGCAGCACCGACACACACTCGTACTCATTCCCCGGCTGCACCTCCCATATCCACGCCATCTTGTCCCGGCTGCACGTCGCGAGCAGCGACCCGGACGGGCTCCACGACACGCTCTTCACCTCGTTCTCGTGCCCCTGCGCACCCGCAGCGGCAGAGTCAGCATCCACACGAAAACCGCCGCAGCAGGCGGTGGTGGCACTGACCATGATTCTGAAGCTCAGAAACTCACCTCCAGAGTGGCGACGCACTCGAAGTCGGCGCCGTTGTACTCCCACACGGCGGTGGTGGCGTCGAAGCTCGCGGTGGCCAGCAGCCTCCCGTCGGGGGACCAGGCGCAGGACCTCACCGTGCGGTTGTGCGTGTCCTCCAGCACGTCCTGACGGGAAGGAAAACCAACCAAGCCGGCGGCATCAATCAAGCAAGCAAGCTAATCGCGTCGCGCCACCCCCCTCAGATCATAAACGAAATCGAAGCTACCGGGGAGGACTGAGGAGGGCTTGGCTGTTTACCGAGCAGTGCCAGGCGCCGTCGGGGGCGCGCTTCCAGATCCGGACGGTCTTGTCGCCGCCGCAGGAGGCGAGGACGGGGCCGGCGCCCGGGGCGGGGTTCCAGGCGAGCGCCCACACGCGGTCGGCGTGGCCCGCCAGGCGGTGGGCCTCGCGCAGCTCCGCCGCCGCCGCCGCCGCGCCGTCCATGGCCGCGGGCCGCCGGCGACCGGTGGCGCGCCCTAGGGTTTCGGGGTTTGTGGGGGCGCGGCGTACGGACACTCGAAGGAGCGGGGGCGGAGAGGGGGAGGGGAGGCGTGGTCAAACCGTCAAAGGTGAGAGGTGGTGGCCGCGCCCCCTCTCACGGTCGACGGGGGTGGTGGCAGCCGCCGTTGCTGTCAGCCGCGCGTGGAGGCCACGCGGACGCGGCGACACTAGCAAAAAACCGGCTCGGGGAACGGACGAGCATCCAGCAATGGCAAGTTTGCGTGTTTGACTTTTACTACTCCAAATATGACACTTTTTTGAACGACTTGACATGAATTTGAAAATAAAGCGGATTATCTGTGTTTATGATTGAACGAATTCTAAAAACGGATTTATAATATTTTATATGGACAAGCACAGTTTGAATGCATGACGACTATTACGGATGATTTTAAAAATTGATTTAAGCAGAGAATATTAGATAAATGATCACATCCAAATTTTAAGACAACTATATATTTTAAAAATATCATTGTCGGCCAAAAAATATATGATGATGTTATTCACATCTCACGTTTTTTCTTTAATATGAAATATCTAACTCGTCTATATGAAAAATAATAGTTTAGTCAAGCATAATTGCAGGCGCCATAATGCTTTTGTTTCTCCCGTCGCACATGTCTCCAAAGTTCTAAACAAAAAGAAATACAACCAAACAAGTTAGTTTTTCTTTTTTTTTCTTTCTTTCAAATCAACAAGGTACTTTATTTTTTCTGAAATGGTGAGTAACAGGATTCGGGCTTTGTTCGACCCGGCCCAGTCCAGGCCCGCATTTGCCTAATTACTTGGACCAGCCCGCAGCATCACTGACACTGATCGGACGCACTAGAAGCGGAGCCGCCTACAAGTGGGCCCGCGCTCCCACTCGTGCGCGAGCAAACGAAAGCGCAAGCGAAAGCGAGACGCCACCTTTTCCTCCTCCTCTTCGGCTCCTCGCCTCGTTGCCTCCGCCACCGCCGCCCCGAGCCCGCAGCCGCCGACCTCCCCGGCCGTCGATTCCTCCGCTACCAACTCGCGGTACGATCCGGGCGACCCGTTTCCCTCTCCTCCGCTCCCTGCTTTGGCCTGTGCAGCCGTGACTGTGTTGGTTTTGTTCGAGCTTTGGGCTGCCGGATGTTGCTCTGCTTTGAGCTTTGTGCTAGCTACTGTCACCGATGCCCCGGGGGTTGGGGATTGATGTGAAGATGAAAGCAGTAGGGATTCTGGTAGATGATTGTTTTTTAGATCAAAGAAGAAGAGGGGGTTCTTGATCTGTAGGAAAAGATTCCTTGGTCAGGTGTAGGTGCTATAACCTTTATTTGATTTAATCAATCTGTGGAAGGGTAGAGGTCTAAGGGTTTTGCGTTCTTCCTTTCTCTTTCCGGCCTAAAATTATGTATGTTCGTGGGTACAGCCGTATTGATCATGTGATTTGTGTCTCGCCAAACGGAAATACCAAATGGTTAAGAGGGGTTTACGAGCATGGGAACTAAGCTGTATGGTTCTGTGGTTGTGGGTTTGTGACAGGTTTTGCAGCTATGGGTTAGAATTGTAAAAGAATGGTACTGTTGATTAAGGTCTTGGCGCCCTGTTGCGCGCTAGTTTCTATTTCATTACCTGGTGCTGAGAAATTTCTGTATCCAGTGATTCCATTTTGATGAAATGGTTTTTAGCATCTCTATGTGTTACAGAATTGGGTGTGGGCACTTTCAAATTATGCTGGCCTTTTACTCAGTCTTGTCAAAAATTGTACAACATAGCTAAAAGGTGGACTGTACAAAACGGTTAATTGAGTGAGAAAAAGATAGAATTGCTAGTCAGCAAAGCATCTATGGTTGGTATGTAGTGTAGAGGGGCCAACAGTTTTATTAATTTATATTGTTATCCATTTTCCTTTTTCCTTAGAGAAAAGTAACAAGTTACATACACTCAAGTGTATGCTTGTGGAGTCTTAGAACAGAGAGGAACATGGCATATAGTTTTGGGGCCCATGATCATTATTTACCTTCAAATTTCGTAATTGATATCACGTAAAGTAAGTTTCGTGACTTGAAAGTTTCCACTTTGTTTATTTTCTAATTTTCTATCAGTAGATAGTACACTATAGACTTCCTGTCACTATTTGGGTGAATGCAGTATTTAGTTCTGTTTTGATGAACAATACTGAAAAGGAGGTATTCCTGACCGGTTGTAGTATAACAAAGGCACAATCATGTATGCTGAATTGCTGGTGCTTATTTGATCTCTAAATTGATCGAATCTGACTAATAGGAAGACCTGTGTGATTCTTTTGTCCTAAAAATGTACCTTAGTGCAATCCATAATTTTCTAAATTTCCTTATAGCTTCAATTGCCACCTTGCTTGTTAACTGAAATTTTAGTCTTGTTGTTCAATCATGTTTTTTTATGCTAGGGAAATTCTTGTTAAATGATGTTACATGATCTCACTTGTGGTGCATTTATAAACGTGCTTAAGGCTAAAACTTCAAGATGGCGGCATCCACATTCTCAACTTCATGCACTCTCAGAAGCAACTTCGACATTCAAGTCTCTACTGCTGCAGTGAAGAGTCCTTCATCCGTGAGTTTTGTCAGCCACCCCTCCGTGACCTCTGGCCTGAAAACCTCCAGGAAGCTTGGTCTTGCTGCAATGGCTATCTACAAGGTGAAGCTCATCTCACCAGAAGGGGACGTGCATGAGTTTGAGGCTCAAGATGATACTTACATCCTGGAGTCTGCTGAATCCGCTGGAGTGGAGCTGCCGTACTCGTGCCGTGCTGGCGCTTGCTCTACCTGCGCTGGCAAAATTGAGGGTGGCATCGTCGATCAGTCAGATGGATCATTCCTTGATGATGCGCAGCAGGCTGAGGGGTACGTTCTCACCTGCGTGTCCTACCCGAGGTCCGACTGCGTGATCCATACCCACAAGGAAGGTGAACTGTACTAGTCAGTCAGTCCCATGGGGACTGAGATGCAGATGCACTCGAAGTTGTTAAGGAGCAACAGCCAGCAAATGTATTATGTTAGATATCCTATCATGCAGAATGCAGCAATGCCCTAGGCAGCCAATTAATTAGGTTGAGCTTAAACATGCCGCGCAAAGAAAGCTCATTCAGCTGTTGAGGTTTTTGGATGTCTCCGATAATATCGGTGTAGTAATAAATAAAATGGAGAAAACAATGTGACTGAATGTTACACGTTGGTATTGTGTTATGCATCTTTATGGATTTTTTTGGCCTCTTTAAAGTTCGAGCAGCCCGATCCTGCATAGTTTATGGCTCTACGTATCACTGCACCTGTGCACCATCTGATTTGGCATTGTACCATGCAGCATCCTTGCAGCCTTTTTTTTTTTGGGTCTGAGCTCTGAAGAATTTAATCAGCATCTCTGGCATCAGGACTTGGTACCAACTACAGCAAAACCCAATTCATCGATCCCAATCATTGCTCAGACTCCGAGTTCATGATTTATCTTCCTTGATGATATAGGCTTTTTTTCTTAGGTTTAATAGAGCTAGCTAAATCCGGTGGGCATCACCTATTAGGTAAGCAAGCTAAAGATGTTTACACCATAATCACTTGTCTAACGATGTAGGCATTCTTCAAATTGCAACCATGAGAGTAAACCTTACGTTTAGCAAAATAGCACTATAGTTACATTGACCGCTGTCATTAACTACCAAAACTACAATCCAAAATTCCAAACTAGGGTCATTTTCCTTGCAACATGTAAACCCAATTATTCAACATACAAGGAGTGATACCTTTTCCACCTGACACAACAATTCAGAATGAGATGTTTGCTCCAACTCGCAGTTAACAGCGTCTGAAACATTCACCTCAAGCCGACCACCTTCAGCAGCGATCATTTTGTTCTCACCTTCCCTCGATCTCGTGGCTTGCTCCGGTGATCGTCGGCGACTGGGTGAGAGGGTCGACCTCCTTCTGCCTGCTGAGCTCAGGGGTACTGGTCGACCACCCCCAATAGCTGCTCGTGCTGCAGCTACTGTCCCCGCCCCTGAGCTGCGATTCAGTGATGACGACGTAGCTTGGCCTCGCCACCTCCCCAGCCACCTCGGCTTTCCCGGTCAGCATCGCCACCACCCTCGACATCGGCGGCCGCCGGTGCGGCGAGCCCTGCGTGCACATGAGCGCGACACGGATGACTCTCAGAGCTTCCCCGGCGTCGAACAATTCCTCCAGCCTCGGGTCCAGGATTCGCAGTGGTTGCTGCCCTTCGTACAGGCCCCATGCCTGCAAGTTAACATAGGCACAGCAACATTCAGTAACAGTAAGCACTAAGAATGGATTCATCAGCTCTCCTGGATAGATGGAAAGATCGTTGAACAGCTTACCCGCTCCAAGAGATAGATGTTACTTTCCTCGAGGGAGTTACTGGTGTTGGATCGGCCAGAGACAGCCTCCAGGGCGACCACCCCGAATGCGAAGACGTCGGCCTTTTCAGACAGCTGGCCTCTCATTGCATACTCAGGAGCCAGGTAGCCACTTGAACATTGGTGAGGGAAAGTTAAAGTTAGCTTCTGTGTTGGAAGGTACAGCCATGAGAAATTAGGAAGAGCAATGGTGAAATGTTCTTACAATGTGCCAGCGATTCTCGTTGTGCTGACATGGGATTTGTTCTCGTCGTAGAGCTTGGCCAGTCCAAAGTCCGAGACCTTGGGGGTGAGATCGGCGTCTAGTAGGACATTGCTGGCCTTGATGTCCCTGTGCACGATGCGGATGCTGGACTCCTCATGAAGATAAGCTAGGCCTCTAGCGATGCCTAAAATGATCTCAAAGCGTGTTGACCAGTCTAGCCTCAACCTACTATCTCCTGTTCATGCAGAAATTAATAAGGCCTTGAATTATAGATGATGACAAAATGGAGAGAAGAAAATTCTTGAGAGTTGATGAAGCAGGGCTTTTCTTAGTAGGGATGAAACAGAGGCAATTTTGAAGGTAACAGGGATGCGCAGAAGTGTGCTCACCGAAGAGAGCTCGATCAAGGCTTCCATTTTCAAGGTACTCATAAACCAACAAATGCGTGTTACTGTCAATGCAGCATCCATGCAGTTTGACAAGATTCCTGTGTTTGACAGCAGAAATGGTTGCAACCTCTGCCACGAACTGTCTTTTCCCCTGATGAGATGATTGAGAAAGTTGTTTCACAGCTATTGCTCTTCCATCAGTTAGTGTACCCTGCCAAATAAAGGCATTACTAACGTTACATGTGTATTCTGACCAGAGGCCAGCAAGGCTGCTGTAAAGTTATATGCAGCTAACATATACCAAATAAGAAAAATACTCGGTTGATATTTCACAAGATCAAATTAAATGGGGGAAAACAGGTGTGCAACCTTATAGACTGGCCCATATCCGCCTTCTCCAAGAATGTTCTGAGGGCTGAAATTATCTGTATCTAACTTGAGTTCAGCATAACTGAAGACATCAGGTTGTCCAATCAGGTCGTACAGTTCTACATTTTCAAGGACACAAGCATGAGAAAATATTTCATCTGAGAACTATTATGGGTTATGCCTACAAATACTCAGATAGTGAGTTATCTGATACCTTGTTGCTGTCGTGCTAGCCTTCTCCTTTTGGTGAACACAAATATTCCAAATAAGGCTGCTAATCCTAAAACCGATGCACCAATCACTATTCCAGTAATTGCTCCAGCTTTGCTTTTCTTTTTCAGTACACCATTTGGCACAGTTGGAGTAAAATCTGGAAAAAGCTGAGGCCTGGGTTTTGCTTATCTGAGAGAAGCCAATGTAATGAACTTCTTCTTTATGTTAACCTAACGATTAGGCTGGGCTTACCTGGAATAACGCTTAATGCTGAGATCATCGGCCCATAGTAACCTTGTTTAGAGATGCAGCAAGTGCCCTTGCCAGCCCAGAAGAGATGGATCTCAAGGAAGTTTTTTGACACAGTTGCTGTGTAACTCTTGCTAACTGCAGTAAAAGATTTTCCACCAGCTATCTTCCTTATATTGAAGTTCTTTTCTCTAAGAGAACCCTATGCAAATGAAAATATTAGTACTCTCAAACAAAGAATTAAACATTTAATTAAATTATATCTTGCATGCATTCGATTTATACGTGCCTGGACATATATGTCAAAGACTCTCCTTCCTAGGCTTTGCCAAGTCTGTGTGTCCGGATAAGCAGTTTCGACAAATTGAAGCACAACAGTGTAATTTCCATTCTCAAGTCCAAGGCCGTAGTATCTCAGTGACGATGCTGACATCCTTGCTGTTTGGAACAGTTCTGAATCTGCTGTGTTCTGAAACTGCTCGTTGGAGCTATATATTATGTTACTTTCATTTGGGGCCTGGTTGAATTTTCCAACATTGCTGACACCCCATCTTGTTTGACCGGTAACATAATATGATGAAGCCCCAAGGTGTGTAGGATCTACATCGTACATAGTATTATCTGATCCTGTCATAGACCTATTACTGCCGCAGTCTACCGCGAAGGAATAATCTGCAGTTAAGATGTGTATAATTACTATAACCTTTTACCAAGATCCCTGACATCCTGTTACCTGCTATGGTTGATGAAGAGTAAAAAATATACATTTTGGAGAACTAAGGAAACAAGGAGTGTCTTGCTGGAGGCAGTTTAGTCCTGAAGGTAGAATACTGTGCACATAATTGAATTTTACAAGTTGTTAGAAAGATTCTATTAAAACTCAACTCCTGCAGAGGTATAACTAGATGCCTACCTGTCGTTGGTGCTATCAAGAACGAAGTTGTTTGCCACCAAATTCCTTGTACAAAACAAAACTTTGAGTATAATCAATTTTCTCCTCTTAACTAGGAAACACAAATTTCAGAAATGTTTAACTTACGGATGCAAATCGCTCTCAGTAGCCCAAGAAGGAAATCTTCCAGTGAGCCGGTTATATGAAAAATCTCTGCAAATTAAATAAATTAACTTACATGTGAAATAACGTATGTACCATTGAATTAGTCAAATAATTTGTTCTGTACATGAAAATTAATTCTATGCTGAATTGGTTGACATACAAATTTTTTAATGAAGCACTTTTCACATCAGGCAGGCTTCCTGTAAGGCTATTGTTCCCAAGAAACCTGAAATGGTATGGTACAAGATGATGAAGCATGGACATCAGCTTAGGTGGTGTTTGTATAGTGGAAATAATCGATCGAGAATTCCTTACAGGAATTCAAGTTTGTCCAGAGTAAGGATTGATCGAGGAACTTGACCTGTGATATTATTAAAACTCAAGTCCCTGTGCCATTCGACAGCAATGTTACTTGAGTGGACACTTCACATAAAATTTCAGAAAAGAAAACAATAACATCATAAACTGGGACAATGGCCAATTGATTAAGACTTACAGCAAGATTAAATTTGCAAGCTTGGAAATATTAACTGCTCCAAGATTACCAGATAACTTGCAGTTCCTCAATATCCTGTAAGAAAGATATTTAATCTCAGACTAGCCAATTTGTTAACATATAAAAAACTGTAAGGTTCACGGTTAAAAGTGTCACGAACAGGGTACTCAAAGATGTCAGACTACTGATGAAGGCCAACGAAGAGCTTCCGTTTACAATATCACCAACAATTCTGGTCATTGTATTTAGAACATCAGTTATCTTGACAAGCTTGACCTTCTAAACTACCACAGGAACAATGTTGCCAAAGTATGAAATACTTACAAGTTTGTCAACCTGGTCAGATTAGACAAACTTGCTGGAATCGGGCCCTCAAAAGAATTTCCATGGAGTACCCTACAAGTTCGTGCTTTCAGAAAAGAAGTAATACCATACCAAATCCATCTTTGAATATAGAAAAAGCAAGCTATATTGTATCCATATGTTGTGCGGATCAGTTTAATGACATGGATATGTGACCTAAACTCCTAATTGAAATGGGAAGAACATATGTAGAAAAGTTCTGCTGCACAATTTCCAGTTATCTCTTGAATAATACATGACGAGTTGTCAAATTAATAACTATTCTTACAGATCTTCCAAATTTGTCAAACTCCCAAAATAATCAGGTATTTTCCCTTTGAAATCATTATCCGATGCTCGTCTGCAACAACAACAACATAGACTTTTTGTCCCAAGCAAGTTGGGATAGGCTAGAGATGAAACCCATAAAAAAAAACAAAGATCACGGATCTTCAGGTACGTGGATGGCGAGTCTCCAAGCGCTCTTATCCAAAACTACCTCTTTGGAGATATTCCACTCCTTAAGGTCTTTCTTAACCGACTCGTCCCAAGTCAGTTTAGGTCTACCTCTACCTCTCTTTACATTTTTGGCCTGCTTTAGAACCCACTACGCACCGGCACCTCAGGGGATCTCCGTTGGACATGTCCAAACCATCTCAATCGATGTTGGGTAAGTTTCTTCTCAATTGGTGCCACCCCGACTCTATCCTGAATAACTTCGTTCCGGACTCTATCCCTTAGTGTGTGCCCGCAAAACTACCGCAACATCCGCATCTCTACTACACTCAGTTGTTGGACATGTCATCTTTTTATAGGCCAACATTCAGCACCGTATAACATCGCCGGACGAATCGCTGTCCTATAGAACTTACCTTTTAACTTTTGTGGCACCCTTCTGTCACATAGGACGTCAGAAACTTAACGCCACTTCAACCAGGCAGCTGAGATTCTATATCTAACATCTTCATCAATGTCGCCATCCTTTTGAAGCATCGATCCTAAATACCGAAAAGTATCTTTCTGGGCCACCACTTGCCCATCGAGGCTAACATCTCTATCCTCATGCCTAGTCGCGCTGAAATCGTACATCATGTACTCGGTCTTGGTCCTACTGAGTCTGAACCCTTTCGACTCTAACGTGCGTCTCCACAGCTCTAACTTTCTATTAATCCCTTCTCTACTCTCGTCAGCCAGCACCACATCATCAGCAAAGAGCATACACCAAGGGATATCATCTTGTATGTCCCTTGTGACCTCATCCATCACCGAAGCAAATAAATAAGGACTCAATGCTGACCCCTGATGTAGACCTATGTTAATAGGAAAGTCAGTGGTGTCACCATCACATGTCCGGACAAACGTCATCGCATCCTTATACATATCCTTGATGAGGGTAATGTACTTAGTTAGGACTTTGTGCTTCTCCAAGGCCCGCCACATGACATTTCTCGGTATTTTATCATACGCCTTCTCAAGGTCAATAAAGACCATATGCTAGTCCTTCTTCTGCTCTCTATATCTCTCCATCAATTGTCGGATTAGAAAAATCGCCTCCATGGTCGACCTTCCAGGCATGAACCCAGACTGGTTTTGGATCACACTTGTCACTCTTCTTAGACGGTGCTCGATAACCCTCTCTCAAAGCTTCATCGTATGGCTCATCAGCTTAATCCTATTGTAGTTAGTACAACTTTGAACATCTCCTTTGTTCTTGAAAATTGGTACTAATATATTTCTCCTATATTCTTCAGGCATCCTGCAAGCACAACAAAATATTTAACATTGAAAATATGGAAGTACAATGAACAATAAATTGTGGCTCCGTTGTTGACCGTACAGAATCTTCAGCTTCTTAAGCTTTGAGAGCGTTGAAGGGAATGGACCGCTAAAGCCACTACTATCGATGTACCTGTTAGGTAAATATTGCAGCAAATATCATGTTCAACAATAGACATCTCCCGGTCATATTCTAGTGCTACTAGAAGTAGTTTTTTGGCAATTAGAAAGGGACCGTCTTACAATTGCTCAAGTTTGGACAGATTGCCCAGTTCTTCAGGAAGTCCACCGCTAAAATTGTCCAAACTGATGCCTCTGAAACAAAAGGAAATAGGTCAGGAGTACAGAATTTATTTGCGTGCCATGCTACTGGTGGAAAAAGGGGCATGCTTTCCCTGATGTGTTTTTTTGATCCAAATATTCTCCATTCGCATCTCACTCGGACAAACGAAGCACCATTTGACAATGGAAATTACACGGATGTTCTTAACATATAAGTTACTTTCTTGATGAGAAGCTATGCACATAGTTTGTGCCATATGGTTATATAACATCAGGCTATCATTAATCTATAGGACATTGCTAAAAACTATAGTTGAAAGTCGAGCACCTATATATGCAAGAAGAGATCTCTTACAGCAAATTGGGATTCGTGAGGTTCCCAAGTTCCTTTGGAAGTGGTCCAGAGAATGGATTGAATCCCAGGCTCCTTCAAAAAAAAGAATGAAAGATAGTTCAGACAACACTAACAGATGGAGATTACAAGAATTTTAGAGCTTGAGGTATTATAACTCCTACAAGTGTTGCATTCCAGAAAATTGCCCAATGAATGATGGAATTGGACCTGTCAAGTAATTTTGATCCAGGTTCCTGAAACAACACCAGAAACATCTAGTACATTAACTGCAAAGAATTTAAAACATGGAATTATTTGTTCATCATCAAGACAGAAGATAGGAGTTCGATAGAAATACAGGTAAGTTTGGTAGGTGAGGTTCTGCAGTTCTGAGGTATCTGACCGACAACGTTCAATGCGTATACCCTCCTGAACAAATAAAAGAAGTCGGAAAAATGATTCAGTTGTTACTAGCACAAAAGGGTGATACAGTTTCAGTTCATAAGAACTGGTTGGTGTCAGATTTTCGTTTTCCAACTATCAGGTGGTTGGTAACCTCAACCTTCACAAACAACGTGAGAGCAATAATGAACCGACAGAACTGTGGCAGTCTTTGCTTTTTCCGGGGGGAGAACAGTTTTTCCCTTCTGTTTCAGTCGTTCTTTTCTTTTCATTTCCCTCCTAACTGTCTAAGGTTAAATTACGAACTGTGAATACATGTTTATCAAGAGGTTCGCAACACACAATATCTGAAGAGGGGATTTAATCTTTTATTTTTAAAGCACGGCTCTTCCATGCCAGCAGGAACGATAGTGATAAGGAACAACGCAGAGTGGTCATGGTGGTAATGGATGCGGTGGAAAAGAAGACGTTTCTCATAATTAATTTTAATTTAACTAAAGCATTCTCATGACAGCATGGCCTCTTGGTGCCGGCGTCGAGCACCTAGTGTGCAAACTGAAACAAGCTAGACCGGGCATACGTACAGCATGGTGATGTGGCAGACGGTATTGCTGTTGAAGGAACAGTCGCACTTGATGCCCGGATTGAACTCGCTGTTGCCGCCGAGCCCGATGCCGTCGTCGACGGCGGCGCCGCTGCAGGGCTCGCCGCTGATGTTCCACGCCGGCGACCGCGTCGCCTTCCATCCCCATCTCCCCAGGATTGTGTTGAGCGCCGCCGCTGCCCGCGCGCGCAAACCCGCGTCATCAGCATGCAAGTGAATTGAGCTAGGGAAGCATGTACATACACTTATCAACCATAGTAAAGGAGGTAGCGCGTGGTAATGTCGAACCTTCGATTGGATCAGTTCTTGCTGCTTGCTGCTGAGCCTGAACCCGAGGTGCTTCGAAGCATGAGCACACGAGCACCAGCCACACCAGCACACCGCTGCTGCTGCTGCGGTAGCCACACCTCATCTCTCCTCCGTTTGTCGAGTGGGAAATAATGTTGGGGCGCTGCTAGCTTATTAATACTCCATCCGTCCTAACTGTTTTAATTTTTCTAATTCTAATATATATATTTATTATGCATTTAAATATTCATCATGTATAGATACATATCAAAAATTATATATCTAGAAAAGTCAAAACGATCTATAATTTTAATAATTTTAAAGGAAAGGAGTACTCACCTTCTCAATTTATGAGCGTACAATGATTTTTAAAACTTTAGAAGTACAAAAGGTTCATTTTCATTTTTTGAATCGACTAATGGTTCATTTTACTCTCAGATAATCAGCTTTTCGTGAATGGTCCGGCAACACCGTAGTTTTATGTCTCAGTCTAGTACTTAACAAGCTAATTATTTTTAAAATACAATTTACTAACTCTTTATTGGTAGACGATGTCCATATATAGTTGATTCTTGTGGTGCTCGTCCATATATAGTTGATTCTTGTGGTGACTTCTCACTCGATATCACGATTCCAAGGAGTTACATGTGCACGTCAGTGTATGTCTGTCTAGTTTCTGCCTTAAATCACAAGACAAACACTACTACAAATTGATTTGTAGCAACGTCTTTTTTTTTTCTCTAAGGGCGGATCAAAAGGTAATCCGCTTCTATAAATAGAGTGGGGATACCATAGCATCCGATCCGCTCTTAGAAAAGTATTTTTATGGGCGGGTTACGCCGTCATTCACCCTTGCAAATGGGTATCATTTTCAGGATCGGGTCATGGCATCACCCGCCCCTAAAAATAGCATTTCTAGGGGCAGGTGACGCCACCATCTGCCCCCGAAAATGGTGGCATTTCTAGGGGCGGGTGATGGCGTCACCCGTCCCTAAAAATAGGGGTGATGGTATGACCCACCCTTAAAAATATTCCACGTGAAAAAAATCATAACTTTTTCATATGATTTCGGATGAAGTCAAAGTTTATATCAAAATTGTATAAAATAACTAGATCTAAAACTTTCTAAAACTTTGTAGTTGATAACTTTTCCATTTAAAGTTATTTAATTATCTAAAAAATTATTATGAACCTACATATGGCTATAACTATAATATCTCATACAACTCAAGTCATACTTTGAGGTTTCAACAATCTTAACATTTATATACATTGAAATATGCTTGACATATTTTTTTATCTATAGTTCACAGTAACCATAGTGTAGAAGTTTCACTTTTTTAATTTATTTTGCTATAGGTAAAGATTTAAATGAATTTTCAGAATAAAATTTAAAAATATTTTTAGGGGCGAGTGGTGGCGTCACCCGCCCCTAGAAACGATTTATAGGAGCGGGTGATGGCGTCGTCTGCCCCTACAAGTCAATTTCAGAGTTAATATAAAAGAATAGCATACCCCATAGAGTCACAAGTGACTGTGTAGTGTGGTGGAAAGGAAGATATGCGCGAGGCTTGAGGTTATGCGGTTTGAACCCCAGGGTGGTTGGCTGCAATATTTTTTTCTTTTTTCTTTTGCTGTTTTTGATTTTTTGATTTTTTTATTTTCTGAAAATCGATTTGTAGGGGCGGCCCGCCCCTACAAATCAATTTCTAGGAGCGGGTCACGCCGTGACCCATCATTTTTAGGGGTGGGCGCGTTACCCGCCCCTAAAAATCACATTTTTAGCTGCGAGAAGTAGGGAGTAGTGAAAAATATTGATCCACTTTACTTACTATGCGGGCAATTTTTCATTCATTACTATAAACTTAGGCTGGGGCGTGTATGCATGTGAGCGCGTGTCTGCATTTTTAACACAGTAATATAGTTTTCTGCCTTAAACCAGAAAACAAAAATATTAAATCACTTTACTACTAGGTGAACAATTTGTCTTATCTTGACTATAAAAGTAGGCTACCCTTTAGACTCTTTGAAAGAGGTGAGCCTTGGTATGGTAGACATTGCACAACAAAGCCTTCATTGCTTTCACAGTATAAGATGCCCTATATATTATCAGATTTTTAGGGTCTAGCTTTAAAAGTCTACAATGTAAAGTATGTTTCCATAATACATAGTTAAAAATAAAAGATAGCAAGCATGCCAACCAAGCGTCTTTGCCGTGCCTGGAAAATTATGGTACCCTTTTAAAAGAGGTGAGCTGTGTGACCGTTTATCATCGTGACATCCAATGCATCCAAATTATCAATGATTAAAAACGCTTACATATATGTTGAGAAGAAATATTATTGATCCACAACCGTGACTTTATGCGGCTTGTAATAATAAATTATTACAGAAATTGAACCCTTATAAACCCTGGCTGTGAACCTAGCCTCAACCTATCTCTTCTTCTCTGGTTGACCTAGTTCCTAGCGGCACCAAAAGCTCGATAGTTGTTCCATCAGTTTTAAAATTCAGATTGTTATTATTTTTTTAGACTCATAGATTTTGCTATATTTCTAAACTGCATTTTAAAACTGTGGGAGTAAACAAGTCGACGCAGCCGGGTACGATCGAGCAGCAGGCGAGCTGCAGAGCCTGGTTGCCTGGTTGGTACTACAGCACTACTGCACACGCACACGCACGCCGGCCACTGGCCGAACTGCTGCATGCAATAGGATGCCACGCCTGGATCGAAAGGTTGTCAAGTTGCCGAGTGCCATTATCCGAGCGTCCTGCATGCGGACCCGCACGACGCGACGACTTGACCCAGCGGAGGACTCCGACTGCTCGGATGCGGGCACCTTTCGTGCTAGCCGCCAAGATCGATTTCAAGTGATGTGGATAGATGACTAGACACAGCTCGACCGGGGGAATGTTATTTATATCATCGCATATGTCCGTTTGAGAAGATAATATTTTAAAATAAAATAAAATATTCTACAACAAAATAAAAAACTAGAAATAACAATGTTCTAAAATATTTTTATCTTATTTTGGAATATTTTATTTTGTTCTAGAATATTTTATTTTGTTCTAGAATATTATCATCTCCCGTTACGGCGGCTAGTAGCATGTGATATAAATAACGTCTTCCGCTTGACGTAACTAAAAAAAGTGGCCCCCAGCGAGCTAGGTATAGGTGCCTGGGTTGACTCGATTCTAAGGGTGTTCGCATGCAAGGATTAATTTTTAATAAATATGTTTGGATGCTAAATAGAGAGGTTAAATATGAACTAACTATAGAACTAATTGTATAAGATGGTGCTAATTCACGAGATGAATCTATTAAGCCTAATTAATCCATATTAGCACATATTTTCTATAGCAGAACATGGTCAAATCATGAACTAATCAGATTTAATGGATTCATCTCGCGAATTAGCCTCCATTTATGTAATTGGATTTGTAATTAAACTTTTAGTTTGTATCCAAACATCCGATATGACAGGACTAAAATTTAGTCACGACGAACCAATAGACCCTTAGCAGCTGCAGCTGAAGATCGATCCAACCGGCCAGCGAGGCAGCTACCCGGCCGGTTCACCCGATCCTTGGTTGGTTGGTCCTGTGCTGTTGCTTTTTTTATAGCAAAAGTGATTGAATGTTGCTGATATTATTCGATACTCTCTTCATTCTAAATTATCCATTCTAAATTATAGATCGTTTTGATAAAATTTAGATACATAAATTTACTATAAATTTTAATATTTAAATACCACCTCCGTCTCAAATTACAGTTCGTTTGAGATTTTTTAGATCAATATATTTTGCTATACACCTATATATACATTATGTATAAAGAAACTAAAATAAATTGTAGTTTGGAATGGAGCGAGTATATAGAAAAAACTACGTATTTATATTTACCAAAATGATACACAATTTGAAACGGAGGAGTATAAAGTTATAAACACACTCGTGACTCCCCGCCCCCGGTATGCATGCAGGTAAAGCCTACTGCATGCAGGACAGGGTTGTGGATCTGGAAGAGACGGGCGCGCTCGTGAGCCCAGTAGCCCAGTAGCCTACTCCATACATCGGCCACGAGGCCCCGGTTATTTGGGCCGACCCAAGATGAGAGAGAGGCGCGGATTTCGCAGGCCCGTGTTCGTATTTTGCTGTTGTTACCCGGCTCCTGCACGGCTGCACAGTGGGCCCCACGCCCCATCGCCACGTCGTCCGTCCTCCGCTTCCGTCGCGGCCACGCCCCTAAGCTTGCCGCGGCCGACCCGAGCCCCACCCGCCCACGCCACTCCTCCCTCCATATAACCGCCGCCCCCCGCGCGCTCCCAAACCCCCACCACCCCACCAACGCATCGCCGCCGAAACCCAAGGCAATCGCCGCCGCGCCCGCGAGCTCGCAGCGCAACCCGCCGACGGAGGAGAAGAAGGAGGAGGAAGAGGAGGAGGAGGACACCAACATGCTCCACGCGCCTGCGTTTCTTCCTCTGACGAGATGAGATGATCCGTGTGCTGCGTTCATCGCCTGCTGATGTTACCTTGGTTGGTTGCTGGTAGTAGTAGTTAGTAGTAGTGCTGGTGGTAGAACTATGGTGGTCTGAGTTTCGTATGTAGTAGATCTATGGTCGCTTGTTGTCTGGAGAATCGAGATGCTGTCTTGATGCCAAAGCTTTGGGTGGACAGATTACTAGTCTTGCTGATCGGAGATCTGCGTCTGTTCTACTCGGGTTGGAGTGGTGTTTATTTGTTTCGATCGCAGCGATGGTACACAACATGCTGCATTGCGATCCCAACGGGTCTGGCCTTCCAACCGTAATAATGAATCTGTGCCTTCCCTTTAGAAACCAGATTTAATAAACACAAGAAGAACAATCGGGGTGGTGAAAGCAGAGCCGCCTAAAAACAACCGGAGAGGTGAAAACAGAGTCGCCACCGAGGCCTCACGCTTGCTTTCTTGCTTTTTTTTTCTTTTTTATTTTTGAGCAATGTGGTTTTCAGTTGTAGCAGTGGTGGTGGTGGTATATGCTACATTGCGAGTTTGCGACCCGAACCGTCTGATCTTCCGCGCTGACAAGACGATTCCTGTTAATTCCAAGCGCATCCTAGATGGCTTAGCTGTGCTCTGTTTAATTTGCTCGTGATCGCTTTTTAGCGACTCCAATTTTCCGTACCATAGTATCCGAAGATAGATTTCAAGGGATTTTTCAGGCCTGATGGTTCTGGAATTCTCGGTCAGGTAACGTCCAGTGAATTTAAGTTTTCCTGCGAGTTTCAGATTAGATTTCAGGCACTTTCACAAAATTTCACCATGTTTCAGGTGGGATTCTAAGGCAATTTAGGATCGTGTCATTATGTCCCAACGTTGCATTCAGAACGAATTTGTGTGAGGTTCTACGACAAGTCAGCCACATTTTACTAATATAAACAGCAAATTTCAGTAAAAGATGTCAGAGACTATGGTGTTTGGAGCTGCTGCTGTGCAGCAACATTCCCGACACGGGCTTCCGATTCTTTGCTGCAGGCCCGCACAACTTGAACGCTTCCTCCCCTCCATCCCACGAACTAAATTATTGGCTGGTGCGGCTCACGTACCGGTAACGAACATCAGCCAGTGTTGACAAATCGGTGTCTCTAACTTTAACACCGACTTCCGAGAAGCGATACCAAAGTAGTTGATACCATTTTTCCGTGGACCCTATACCCACACTATAACGATGAGATCTTCACCTGGACACCAGTATAGGAGACCAACTCTCTACAAGGAACTCAACTTCTCTATTCACAACCCAACAACTCTTACACTTTTTATGTGGCTACCCTACCGCACTCTACTCATGCCATCCAATGGCATGTCACTCAATTATCCATGATGGCTACCTATGCCATCTTTAAATGGCTTCTACTTGATATGACTTGAGGGAGGGGAGTGACCCTATATATATAGGACTCCATGGCTCATATGGTGTTGTCATGTGTCCACCTTCTACACTCTTCTACATATTTTTCTCCATCTTTATCCTATCATACAAATATCTCTTCTCTAGAACATTCCACACTTCACCATGAAGCATGACAACTATGAATCATATATGTCCTCCACTCTTCTAGAACCTTCTTACCTTATTATAATATTATTCTTATCCTTATGGATTACAAAGGTAGTTTCTTGTGATTTTCACAATCTCCTAGAATGTTCCAAGTATGCATTGCATATTTCAACAACCAGAAAAATTTTAGTGTAATAATTTTGTCAAGTATAAATCCTATGTCCGAGATTAAAATGATTCCTTCAGAATTAATTTCAAAATGCTCCATTGACACCCATTATTATTATTACAGAAATCGGGTGGAGCAAATAACACGGCTAAAGCCATAACACGGAGCTTAAAATCACCATACTTCAGTGACTTCAAAAGGTTAAACGATAAATACCGAGGAAAGAGAAAAATCTCCCCCCCCCCCCCCCCCCCCCCCCCCCCCGCGCGCAAAAAAAATGAGTGGTCAAATGCATTTTTGCAGCAAGCCAAGGGATTTAAAGTGAAGAACATATTGGAGAGCATTGAAGTTCATCCACAAGTAGACCACATTGCCACCTGTTGATTTTCTTTCTCGCTCGCCAACTGCTGATTTTATGCCATTTGATTTTGCATGTGCATATCTTTTTCTTCAGGACCAAATATTACTTTTTTCTTCAAGCACAATATAATTTGTAAACATTGAAACCATGGACGAGGTTATATTTTATGTACGAGTAAAACCACATCTTGTATTCATCAGTCATTCATTCGGAGCTAAAGATTCGAACTCATCATTGTTGTCACAAATTATCCTTGATTTCCCATTGCTTTCGGTTTCCCTTGATCGTTGCTTTTTTATAGTAAATCGGAGCTAAAGATTCTAATGCATATTAATGCTTGTACAAACCTTTTATAGTAAATTGGATCATTTCACAGAAATCATTTTTGAGAAGCACATTCATATCATTCCAGATTTATAAATAGCCAACAGACCATCCATGTCCTTCGTAGTTCAAGGTGCGAGCTGAGCGTGTGTGCGAATTTGTTTTTTTAGATTGATGCGGATTCATCTGTGAGCCACATGCAACATCTACGATGAGTTGAGGCAACCCCAGCATGGCGAGCTGAGCATTCCCCTTGCTATCTCATGCCCACCATAGACAAATACGCGACGTGATGGGATGTGGACCGTACACGCATCAAAGTGTCAAGTTCGCGTATCGGATTAGGCAGATTACAAGTTTATGGATCAATTTGCACACACGTGCCTAGTTGTTGTATTCTGGATGCAATTTACTCATATTAAAATAGTTGCTTAAATTGTAACATTTTAGACCATGTCCATATCCTAAATAACACGTATTTAGAGGAAGTATAATTTATTTTGTTAAAGAAAATGGTTAAAGGAGAAATCAGTAAGTATGCATACCGTACCGTCCTTCACCGTCTCGAGCCCATTCCTAAAAGAACTGTTGTCATTTAGAGGAAGAGGATACCACAACCAAGGAGAAACATTATGCCACCACCTACGACACCAACCCAGAAGACACACATGACGAAACACTAAAAAGTACCAAATCCCCTACCACTAACACGGGACCTCAAGACTGAAACAAGCAATATTGAGACTAAGTAAATCACCAGGAAAAAAACACAAGACCTAAGAAATTTCCATCTGTTTGCACAAAAGATTCGACGAAATTCCTAGGAAATAGGTTTTATATATATAGAGCCCTTTGTAGAGACCGGTGAGCTGAATCCATCGAAGGACAGAAGAACCAAGCATTATTGGCGTGAAGGAGGGATCAGTCCAGCTGGTCTTGTTATGAACATCTTATACAGCTTGGGACCTTGTAGAAATGGAAGCAGCACAAAATATGGGGTGGAGGTGGAGCCAATGGTGAAAATGAAGCTGCTAGCTCTACCTTGGATGTGAATTTGAGTTTGTATGCTAAAATGAGGTGATTTAACTTTTTCATAGTCTAAATGCTAGCCCAAACACTCACATATACCCATATGCTTCATCTCCATGAATTCTTAAGAGCTAGTGATATTTAGCTCCAAGATTAATGTTCCGAGCTGGAACTTGAGCAATAGGCTCCTAGAGTGGCCAGGGAGGAGTAAAGTGATGGCGCTGCTTGAAGAATGAAGAACACGCCAAGAGACAAAGTGGCCATACCCGGCGATTCTTGTAATTTCCCACTCTCTTCTTAACTTCTTTATATAGGATTTCAAGCACTACTATGTAGCTGCGGAAACTCTCAGTCGGGTAAATATTCTAGTAGTAAAGATCTTGGCCATTATTTAACACACAGTGGTGCAAATTTTAATTGTACCAAACTGTTTTTGAAAAATAAAAATGTTGCTATACCATTTTCAAAAGTTCAATTTAAACACTGAGAAATGTTGATGCCCAAGTTTGAGCTCGTTGAATGACAACCGAAGCAGCACTCTTCCATAACTAGAGGGAGTACACATGCTATATAACAGAAATTTGGTGCTTGGTCAACTATGAATTATTCCATCCAAGTTATCCAGTAGTTATAGTCACAGTCACAAAAGTTCCCGGATCGATGGATAGAAGAACGTGGAACGTGGTACGTTGTTTACGAGTGATTTTAACACTATTGGAACGAAAATGTACCTGCCGGACGTTCCCGGAACGAGGAACGTGGCACCGTAACACGTTCCCGGTGACCGTGGTTATAATGTAACCAAAACAAACCATCGTGGGCTCTTAAACATCACATGCCAGGAACGCGGGTCCTAAGTACTTTTCGTTAAACAAATGGCTGATGGTTCAGTGTATTACTTAAAGTAGGTGATGATAAATATCCACTGAAAATAAAATATTATAGCTAGTTAAAGAATAGACCAACAAACTGCCGGCACATGATCAGCCTTTGTCTTGCGTGCTGGCATTTCGCCAAGAATCAAAGCATCCCAGAACCACATGGAAATAACATAAGCATTTCGTCTTGGCAAGTCAATCCTTTTCATGCGAAATAAAGTACGGCAGGGTCTCCCATTCTGAAACTTATTAATTGGTCAGTCAATCTCAAAACAGATATGTCACATCCTCAAGGATCTTCTCAGTGTACACCGCAATCGCATTGCAACAATAAGGAAATTCGATGCAAAAGATCGAAACATCGACTGTTCAAATTTCAAGATCGAAAGCAAATCTTGTCCATACATCTCGCAAGCAAAAGAATGCCAACAATGGTGTAGAAAACACAAACAAACCAAGCAAACCCCATACATATGAGCTCCATCCAAATCAAGCCACCTCTAGACTAGCTAGCAGTACTTGTCATCCGACTTGGCGAGCTTGCAGTCGACCTTCTGGAACACGACGGCCGTCGTCCCCGGCGGCGCGAGCTGCAGCTTGAGCGGGCAGGTGGCCTCGATCTTGCACTTGGTCTTGCGCAGCGTGTACTTGAACTTGCCGGTGACAGCCACCTCCACCTCGAACACCCCCGTCGCATTCTCCTTCCTGAACTCGGCCTCGCCGGCGTTGCCCAGCGCCACCGCCCGGCCCTCCGAGCCCGAGGCGAGGCGGTACACCACCGTCTTCCGGGCGCCCAGCTTCTCGCCCTTGTCGGCGACCTGCACGCGCTCGAACGGCTGCCCGTCGAAGGTGTACGCCGCCTCCAGCGGCTTGTTGTGCTTGATGCCGATGGCCCAGTTCGGGTTGCGGACGGTCAGCGCCACCGTGAGGTTGTACGCGAGCGCCGTCGTCGCCGGCGGCGCGCTCACCAGCGCGAAGCGGGTGAGGGACGCGTCCTCCACGGTGATCCGCACGTGGCGGAGGGGCCCGCCGAAGATGACGATGACGATGACCACGCCGGCGAGGGCCACGAGGCCGGTGACGACGGCGAGGAGGATGAGGCAGCCCTTGATGTCCTCGCGGACGCCGGAGGGGATGCAGCAGCAGACGGCCTCGCCGCAGCCGTCGCAGCAGCCACACATGGTTGCTTCTTCTCGCCGCGCGCGGCGATCGTCGGAGCAGTAGCTTTTCTTGCCTCAGATGGTGTGGGAGGAGGCTATTCTCGGACGTCTTCGCATCCCCTGGATTGGGAATTTGAGGTCCGGCAATGGAAGGATGATGCGTTGGGGAAGGAGCAAGGAAAGTATAGCATTCATAGCAAGCTGTGTTCTTGGTCGTCGTCTTTGTTTTGCAATTTTATACAGCTAGTTGGCCCAGGCCTTACCTGGACTGTGCAGCTTTTGTTTGCTGTGCACACATGGAGATGCTCAAGTGCTTTGGGACAAATGAAGATACAATTAAGTAGGAAAGAAGACCATGATTTAGTTTTGTTTAGGTCAACTAGATTAATTTGCTCCTCTCATGTTCAAATGGCAAAGAGTCAAGGACCCACACTTCCGACCTGTGCTGAACATATATGGAGCTGGCATCACTACTGAATTTTCAACTTTTCCAGGTACTTTTTGTGAATATATAGGCCACGCCTCGATTAGATTTTCTTTTCCAAATGGACATGGGTTTTTTCAGTCTAATTATCAAGCAATTTCCGGAGAGTTATTTATTAAGTGACTAATATTTGACGAAACACATAAAAAATGCTAAATATGTTGTAGTGCACAGATTAAACCTTTTTCAACATCCTCGAGCCTTTTTTCTGGCAGGATTAGGAATTCATTTATTCGTTCCTCACTAACTCCGACGGGAAAAGAATTCCATAACATCCTTTGCTTCAGACGTGCCACCAACACAATTAATTCTAGGGCCAATTAAACCCCAGGTTCGCCCTCTTCACAAGTTTTCAAATTCCAACACGAAATTGGAAGTTCCTCGCAATTCTTGTCTTCTAGCTTAGAATTATGAAGTTTCAGTTTTAAAGTTTTGGAACATTCATATTGTGATGTTCCTAACTTTGTGTTGCAATATTTTCAAATTTACAGGATTTTAGGTTCTCAGGTATAGTTTTAGCTAGGGGCGCCGTGATGGGGTGCCCGATCGAGGGTATTGACTATCGATAGGCTTGGCGATGAGATGGTGATGGTGCAAGACATGTTGAAGATTGCATTGATGGTCGCCTTTGAAGATGGGTGGGTGGGAGATTGGATCTTGGCCCTGTGGTACCGAGTCAGGGATAATGTTGTGTGAAACAAACCCATTGGGTTAATGGATCGCTCTTCTTTTTAATTTGTAGGGCAACATACGAGTGGAGTACAGGAATGGTTTACAACAGAATGTCTCAACAGATCATCCTAGCTATCCTATTTTGCCAGATATGCTACAGGATGTGGCACGGCACCTGCTGGATGTACATGAGGCAGGCTACCTTGCATGGCCAACTCTCTTCTTCTACTACAGTTTGCTGTGTCGTCCTATGTTGGCATTTGGACCAGAGGTGAAGCATCCATGCACATGGAAAGAAACATTATCCTATCAGGTTCTCTTTTATTTATCGAAGAGGAAGCAGGTGTCTGCTCCATTCTGTCATTCAAGGTGTCCTCCATCCATGGCTGGTGATACTAGCTCCTTGGATCAACAGTTCAACACTAAGGTTACCAAAATGTTCTGAAATTCCGTCCCCTCGTCCAATTCAAATCACAAAAATCAAATCTCATTCACATTTCTAGCAAAACAAAAGATGATCTTGGGGTGGGAAGACATAACAACATTCCAAATCAATCGGAACAAATCATCATCAAGTATATGAGCAGTACTTCTTGGGCTTGGCGAGCTTGCACTTGACCTTCTGGAACACGGTGGCCGTCGTCCCCGGCGGCGCGAGCTGCAGCTTGAGCGGGCACGTCGCCTCCAGGTCGCACTTGGTGTGGCGCGCCGTGGACTTGAACCTGCCGGTGATCTTCACCTCCACCTCGAAGAACCCCGTCGCGTTCTGCGTCCTGAACTCGGGGGCGCCGGCGGCGCCCAGCGTGGGGACGGCGGCGAGGTGGTACACCCTGGTCTTCCTGGGCCCGTGCTTCTCCCCCTTGTCGGCGAGCAGCGCGCGGTCGAACGGCTGGCCGTCGAAGGTGTACGCGGCCTCGAGCTTCTTCCTGTTGGTGATGGCCATGGCCAGTTCCGGTTGCGGACGGTGATGAAGCCGTAGGCGGCGAGGGCGACAGCGCCGCCACTGACGGCGGCGGCGATGGCGAGGCAGATGATGCAGGGCTTCCAATCGTCCCAGCACCCCATCGCCGCCGGGGCAGTCGTGGCTGGATGTTCTTGGTTTGGATCTTGGAGTTGGAGACCGTACTAGGTTGCAACCATGAAAGGAGGTGTACGTTTTCAGAGGAAGCAAGTAAACTATATAGCCGTAGGTGGCCATGGTGTTGGTCTCTTCCTCCATTGGTTTGTTCTTCTATTCTACATGGTTGGTACTGCTGGAGCCGCACGCAGGGCTTATCTGGCGTGTATTTTGATTATGGTTGTGTAGCCATACGATAGATCTGAGCACTTTACGGGTCGGATCGGGCCCGGACCAGGCCCATAAAAAGATCAAATTCTTTTAGGCTTAAAATCAGTGTCCAATAATTCCATCGGGCCGATTTTGTCGGCCTAAGTTGGGCCGGACTTGGATATAGTCGCTCTCTTCAGGTTCCATATATGTATCCTTTGTGTCGTGCATGTCCTATCCGAGCTTCGACTTCTTATAGCAGGTGAAGTTACGAGGAGAAAAATCGTGAGAATGCGAGGGGACTGAAAGACAGTGCCAGCCAAGAGATACAGAGTGGAAATGAGAGTTTGTCACTATGCAGGGAATAATTGTTTGGTTCGTGGGTCTTGGAAGAAAAAAAAATAGGAAAAAACTTCACCAACATTCGATGAAAGGCTGTCTAAAATTGATCAAATTAGATACGTGTTTGAAAAAAAAATATAGAAATGGATATTGTAATTACAAATGGTTTATATTGAAAAATCCATGTATAATTAGTTACTGCAGATGGTTTTTAAAAATCCATTTGTACTGCCTGATACCGAAAATATTGTCTTTTTTTTATATTTTAGCTGGTGTGTATTGCAGATGGTAACAGTGTTGAAATATCCTGATGCAGCCAACTAATGAAGTGGACAGGACATGAGGTCAAGACATCGACAGTCAGCCTCAAGCGACTGCTACAACAACAACACGCGACTAGCGGCATCGCCGGTCCTCCTCCACATATCAGCCAAAGGCACCAACCGGGAAATTGCCCTTTCTCAATTTGGAACACTCGGAAGCGGCGCCACAGTTTCTCCGCCTACGAGCACGCTGTACATCTATCTCTTGGCAGGAAAAGTGCAGAACTTTTTGGAGGATTCAAATCTTATAGAAAAAAATATTTTTTAAAAAATATAATAGGAAATTTTCCTATGAGAGCCTTTGGAATAAAGAATTGAATCCTATAAATTTTGCTTTAAAACTACTATAGGATGGACTCTTCCATGTGACTTTTGGAGGAAAATAAGCATGAGGTATGATCTCATATTTTATTTTCTTTATGTATTAGGAGTCATGCATCCAGACACATGTTTTATAACTTTCTCGTGTTTTGGATTCCTATAGGATTTTAATTGCACGTGTATTCCAATCTTGCATTTTCTTATTCCTATGTTTTAGGAATCCTATGTTCCAAAGGGGCCCGTAGTCTGATTTGATTTTAGTTTACACGCCCACCATAAAAAATGGATTTACACTCAGCCATTTACATACGAAACTGTTGATTATAGTATCCTGAAATATAAGCATATCTAGTTTTGTTATAAGTCAATTGATAAAGTTTATATAGAAGTGATATAAAAGTACAATATAGAAATGTATTTATAATGGATTCAGTAATACTAATTTCATATTGTGAACACTGTTATTCTTTTTTTATATAAATCTAGCCAAACTAAAGATGGTTTTCCTTAGAAACTAGAAATGTGTATTCTTTAGACGACGGGAGTACTAATTTATGAGTCACCTTTTGTTACTTGTTGTGCCCAGCTCGTTTTAGAATCCCTGTTAGTTCAATAAAAAAAAGAATTCCTGTTAGTTATTTTTAACCTTGACCATCAATCCATAAAAATTAGGAAAACCATTTCCACAATATTCAATTATCTTCACTTGTTCTACGCATCATAAATTGGAATTTTTTTAAAAGATCATAAATCGGAATTTCAACCTGCATTTTAGAAAGCATGAAAAAAAGTTACACGTGCAGCAGTGCATGTGACCAGTGACCACTGGGGAGTGGCTGAGTGGGGCTGGAGCAGTTAAATTTTTTTTTTGAAAGGAAGCAGGAGCAGTTAATTGGGAAAAAAAAACTAGAAATATACTGCAGCCACTTCACTGAGCAGTGAGGACTGAGGACTGAGAGAAACAGAGGCACAGCTTTGAGTTGTTCCAGTCACAGGCAGACAGGCTCAGAGAAATCGCCAACCAATCTCCCCCTCCCCCATCCAATCCGCGGCGAGTCTCCCTCCCCCTCCATCCGCGCCCAAGATTTGCTCCGGCCGGCGGCCGCGATGTGCTGCCTCGACGACCGCTGCTGCTGCTGCTGCGCCGGTTGCTACGACTCCTTCTGCGACCGGTGCTGCCCCTGCGTCTCCTACGACGCGCGCGAGACCATCTTCGGCTGCTGCGTCTGCCTCCTCCTGCTCGGCGCCGCCGCCCTCCTCGCCGTCCTCCTCGCCGCCTACGGCTTCATCCGCCACCCGGAGGTCGCCGTCGAGGCCGCCTCGCTGACTAGGTTCCCGCTGCTCACCTCCCCGGCCACCGCGCTCGCCTACAACCTCTCGCTCACGCTCACGCTCACGCTCACTGTCCGCAACCGGAACTGGGCCATGAGCGTCAAGAACACCAAACCGCTGGAGGCCATGAGCGTTCGACCGGTTTGAGCTCGCCGGCGAGGGCGACAGGCACCCGTCCGGGAAGACCCGGGTGTACCACCTCGCCGCGGGGGCCGTGAGGTTCGCCGCGCTCGGGAACGCCGGCGAGGCCGAGTTCCGGAAGGAGAACGCGACGGGGCTGTTCGAGGTGGAGGTGGCGCTCGCCGGCGAGGTCCGCTACACGGCGCACTTCACCAAGTGCAAGCTGGCCGCGACGTGCCCGCTCAAGCTACAGCTCGCGCCGCCCGGGACGCCGGCCGTCGTGTTCCAGAAGGTCAAAGTGCAAGCTCGCCAAGCCCGACAAGAACTGCTAGCTTGCGAGGTCCGGGCCGATTTGGACTGGTTGATTTGCTAGATTTTTGGAGAAATCAGCAAGTGGTTTCTCTGAATTTTCGTTGAATTTGGGGAAACGCATTAATTGATTCGTGTCTGTAGAAGTGTAGAGTGCTCGGAATGTGCCGGTCGATGGAAGGGGAATGTTTGTGCAGTTGTTGGGTCTTTTCATTTCTGCGCTGGCTTGCTCTGAAATTGGGATTTTGTTGACGCCATTTGCTTTTCGCGCTGTCACCTCAATCTTTTGCACCTACATGTAGAACAAAAGGAGAAACTTTTGGAGCCAGCCAAGCTGATGTTGAATATGTTCCAAATTCAGTCCACATTATTATTGGCTGATTTCTGACGAAGCGAAGCGAAGGCAGAAGTGGTCCACATGGGCCGCGCCCCTGAGGTTCGGGGGGGTGCAGGGGGCTGGCCCCCCGCGGTACGGTACATATACCCTGTGTTAGGGTTTCCACTTTGATTAAGCCGTCATACGGCGTTGTAACCCGACTCTTAAAATTAGTGAGAAGTGTTTGCTGGCTGGCGCCCGTGGTTTTTACCTTCCACATTGGGAGGGTTTTCCACGTTAAATCTTGTGTCTCGCTGTGGTTTGATCTTGCATTCTTTCTCGTTTGATCGTCGTCATTCACAACAGCTGATTAGGCCACAAATTGGACAGTTTAGAACCAGGAACTTGTAGGAGGTAGCGAGAGTTTCTATCAAAAAATTCAGAAGATTTGGGACCAGATTCAGAAGCAGATGCATATTGTGATTTTGAGCCTCCTCTGATGGTCCATTTCACCCTACCAGGATTCTAGCTAGTACTCCGTAGTAAAGGTGCATCCAGTCCAAATTACTTTTTTTTCACATATCATCAACGTTTAAATCAAAAATGTGAAATGTGGTTTTGAACAGAGGGAGAGCGTTTCCCCATTCTAGTTCCTTTGGAGGGTTCCTCCATCATCCAAGTCTCCGAGAGTCAAGGCACCCAATTTGGACAGGTCAATGGGAGCACAAATCACACGGCAATCATGCAACAACAAGATGCTATTTGCAGCTTTGCACATCAGTTCGGTTGCAACCACCCTTTGTATGTATGAGACCTTGCGTTCACCGGACCGATGAGGCCATTCGGAAGATCTACGGATCGCAGGATCATATTGAGAGTTGTTCTTGACATAATCCAGCGATAACATATTATTATTGTGAAGAAGTCGTGCAAAAATATAAATAGGGTTATGACTGCTAACAAGCCCTAAAACACGAACCAAGAGAAAATTAACCTTTAACAAAATACCAACGTGAGATACCAATTCGATTCCAATCAAGATGTATAAATTTTGGTATGTATCTAGACATAATATATATCTAGATGCATAGCAAAAATTATTCACCTAGAAATACCAAAACAACCTAGACACACGGATCGGAAATTTGCAGGGAAGGTTCCATTCATCGCAGGGGCAACAACAAGAGGTGAAGGTGGTAGTGAAAGGACTAGTGACATATCAACTAGATAGAATTTATGTAGGGTTTTATAGGTGCAAGTTGAGCCTTTGATTTTAGGAACCCTAATTCACCCTCCCCTTCAAGGTGTCATGATCCAGTGGAGGAGATAGGAAAATGCTAAGTACATGCCAGGCTTCTAGCTTTATCTTCTGCAATAAGCAGCTTGTGTGGGAGGATGGTAAAAGGTTGGCTTAAAAAAACATCTTAAGCCATGCCAAGCAGGGCATGTTTATCTTTTGTCATGACACACCGGTCCAGGACAAGATGAATCTCACGTCAAAGGAATCTTCAACAACACTTCTGGGAAAAGCAAGGTACCACGAACCAAAAATCTTATTTGACGAATGTTCGCTGCTACCATCGCCAGCGAACGCCGTCTTCATCGTGATGCGTCGTGCCGAGCTCGAGAGAGAGGAGGGTGGGGATTAAGGCAGCTACGACGGGAGGTGGGCGGAACGGCCGGCGCCGACGGCCGCGGGGGGCGGTAGAGGCCGGTGGGGGCGGCGGCAGTGGAGGGGCTAGGGTTAGTGATTTGAGGTTTGGGGGTTCATGCCCGGCGGGGTTAGAAGGGATGGTAGGGGCGGCGGCAAGTTCGACGGCAGTTGCGGGTTGTGGGCGGCGAAGTTAGCGACGATGGAGCCGTCGGCCGGGTGGTGGAGGAGCCCCGGTGGGTGGTGCCGGCGGTGGGGGCAAGCGCCGGCAGCGATGCGGGGGCGGGTGGCGGGCGGAGCGGTGTCGCAGCCAGCCGTGGATGGCGGTGGAGGCCAGCGGTGGGGGGTGGCCAATCCCTGTTGTGAAGAAGAAAGAAGAGGAAAGGAAGAAGAAAGAGGAATGAAGAACGGTAAAGAGGCATGTGCAGTCGCTGCTAACCAGTTGCAGCGAACATTTGCCGTATAATGGCCCCCACCACGAACAATGGAATTCCACTTGGGGACCAACATTTTAAAGGAGTAGAATGCCAACATGAGTTTCCAATTCGATTTTTCAAAATGTAGTTAAACCTCAACCGTATTCATAATGGTTGCAAATTTAATACCGAAATCTCTAAAATTTTCATGTCACTAGTACTGTAGTACATCTTGGATTCAAAGTAGACTAGAATTCAAACGCGTGTGAAATACAAGTGAATTTTTTTCATGAATTCAAGGTTGATAGGACATCTGACGCTGTGTCCGACAGAAGACCAGCCTTGACGACGGCTCCTTCGTCAAGTCAACGCGCGCGTCCATAGACCCAGCGGCAGCCAGCTCCCTTGTCCCTTCCTCCTCCTCCACAAGGACACCACCTACCGAGCTCACCGCCGGCGATGGGGAAGCTCGGCGACTGCTGGGACGAGTGCTGCTACAAGTGGGACGAGTGGAAGTACTGCCTGGCTTGCCTCGGCATCGTGGCCGGCGCCGCCCTCCTCGCCGCGCTCCTCGTCGCCTTCGGCTTCGTCCGCCACGTCTCCGTCTCCGTCGACGAGGCCTCGCTGGCGCGCTTCGAGCTGAACGCGAGCTCGCCGGTGACGTCGCTGGCCTACAACCTCTCGCTGACGCTGGTGGTCCGCAACCCCAACTGGGCGATGGCCCTCAGGAACACCATGCCGCTGGAGGCCGCCCTCAAGTTCGACGACCAGGCGTTCGACCGGTTCGAGCTCGCCGGGAAGGGCGACAGGCACCCGCCCGGGAAGACCCGGGTGTACCACCTCGCCGCGGGGGCCGCCGCGAGGTTCGCCACGCTCGGGAACGCCGGCGAGGCCGAGTTCCGGAGGGAGAACGCGACGGGGACGTTCGAGGTGGAGGTGGCGGTCGCCGGGGAGGTCCGGTACACGGCGCGCTACACCAAGTGCAAGGTCGAGGCGTCGTGCCCGCTCAGGCTGCAGCTCGCGCCGCCCGCCGCCGGCGCCGTCGTGTTCCAGAGGGTCAAGTGCAAGCTCGCCAAGCCGGAGAAGAACTGCTAGTGATCGGAACGGACAATACAGGAGCGTTTTCGTTTAGTTTTTGTGTGTTGTCGTGTTTGGTGGCGATGATCTCGCTCTTTTGAAATTTGATTTCGTTTGTCTTGTTAACGTTTGAAATTGGCGCGGATTGGGATTTTTTTAAACCGAGTCTTATTTTGTGGCATCTCTTTTATGTTTGCCGAAAATGTTGCATCCAAAATTTGCGCACGAATTTTCAGTTAGTGCATCGCATTGATTTTGCACTCTGAAATGGCAGCGACGAATGATATCAGCCGGAGCTGGTGATGGATGCCGGGCTGTGGTCGCAGCTAGCCGGCGGTGGTGTTCACGACGGCGATCGAGCCGGAGGTCCTGGGCTGGCCGGACCTGGAAGTTCTTTTCTTGGACACAAGGGGTCCTCGGTAGTGGTGACGCGAGCTTTGTTTACTTGCGAGCTGGGACATGAATGGCGAATCACTTCTTCCAGAGGGAAAAAAGAAAGCTGAAAAAAAGGATTTGCGAATAAAGCGTGGAAAGGGACACGAACCACTTGCAGCCGGCAGCAGGCTGGGAGCAGGGAGGGCGCACGACGCGACACGCTTCCAAGAAAAACAGTCGTGTTCAGGGCTTCAGGCACACGACACACTGATCAGTGGGCAGCCTGCGGCGTGTTTGGTTGGAGGAATGGAAGTGATTCATTTCTCTTTCGCTCCGCGCGTTCTTGTTTAGTTTGTAAGATAGAATGGGTGAATCCATCGTCATCTGGACTCGAACTAAGTTGTATTCCCATCCCTCTCTTTCCCACTTTCTCGTTCTGGTTCCTCTAAATTTCAATCTGCTCCTTGATGTTTCACTAGCTATAAGATAATGTTCCAAAGAGAAATCAAATAGTCCATGTGGGGGGGGGGGGGGGGGGGGGGGAATTGTTCCACGCGCAATTGGTGGAGCATAAAGCATTGGAGTGGGAAGGATACGGGAGCAAGGCAGTTAAGTTTGTTCGGGGGCGGAGCTGCCTTGGTCCGTCGGGATCGCTGGACCTGACGAACCTTGCAAAATACAGTGTTGTACACTGTTTACCCTGTATTTAACACCGTCGCGCTAGTAGAGCCGACCCTGGTGGCTCGATCGGCTAACTTCGCCCATAGTTTGTTCGCCTATTTTTCAAATTTGTAGTGTCCCAATGTATGAAAAAAAGTCCCATTGGCCGTTTCAAGAAAAAACAAGTTCCGGTAGTGCAAATACTCCAATTTTCAAGGTGTGCAAATAACTGGGCTAAGAAAAAGACATGAGCGTAAGAAAAAGTATTAGACTAAACTTATCGTGCTAATGGGCCATGATATACTTTCAGCCCGTATGAGTTAGATAGGAAAGGAAGATTTCCCGGTTACCAGCCCAGTCATTCATTTACTCTGGCCCAGGTTATCCACGGCCCATGACCCACCTAATAAGCTTGTCTCCTCCTACAGCAAGCCTCACACCAGACCAGAGTTTTTTTTTAAGAACTCTAGAAGTCCAGCCGTGTAGGGATGGAAATGTGAACACATATATCCGAAATATCTGATATTCGTATTCGCTTGAACATCAATATGGATATCCATATTCGGATTTATGTGGTAGTAAAGTGGATGTATCCGAATCCGATTTTCATTATTTTTCTCTATTCGATTCCACATCCGTATTCGACAATATCCGTATCCGTTTTCAATAAAAGTATTTAAAAAGTTATATTTATTTCCTATAACCAATATTATTAATTTTTATAATAAAAACGTAAAAAGATTCTTGTTTTATCTGTTTATGGGTGAAATTATTTTTATAATTTTTATTATATATTAATAAAATTATTTATATATTCATGTTTTATTTTTATATATTTATTTATTAAAATATTTTTTGATAAATAAGCTATTTTTGACTAGCTATTTTGTTATATTATCATACATATATAATAATTTTATATTCTAAAACTACAAATAAAGAAAAGAGCTAAATATTATCCTATATATCGAGTAAATATCCGAATTCAAATCCGAATTCGAGGCATCCGTTTTGCATTCGTATTCGAGTTAAAATATGGTAAAAAGTGCTATCCGAATTTGATTTGATGCGTATCCGATCTGCTTCCATCCTTACTTCTGAGGGCCGATTAGGGGTAGCGCGCGTTGATTAGTCGGAAAAGGGACCATATGCCACCCGCTTGTCTCTCTGTCTGCTGTTACTATGGGCAGGCCCATATGCGCACCTCCCGGAAAATATACAAAAGGAATATTTGAAGTAAATAAATTTATAATTTTCAACTAAAATGTCTGAATCAAATTCGGATTGCACCATTAAAATTTTTTTGATCAAATCTTGAAAATAAGATCCCACTTGACTATATTTAAATAAATTTTAAGGTGGAATATTTTTTTCTGAAGGGGAACAATTTTGTTATGAAGCTGGAACAATTTTATCGTAAAACTGGAACAATTATTCCATCCAAAATTAGAACAAATATACTGGAACAAAATAAAATTGTTCCAAAAATAAAATTCATCTAAATATATATAGTCAAGTGTGGTCTAGATTTGAAAATCTCGTTATAAGCAATATAATGGTAAACTGGAATTCGATTTGGATCGTTGGTTTGAAATTTATAGATTTTTTCCCTCCAACTTCTCGTTTGCACGGAATCCGGTACTAGTGTCTCGTACAATTTACCTGCAGCTTGCTGCGTGCCTATTCCGTCGAATCGAAAGAGAAAGAAAAACAGCCAGACCTCAAATGGATACGTGGGCCACTAAAAAGCGTCGTGGGCTGCAAAACTGAGAAATTGGACACGTGAGGTGGCTTCTGTGACGGATTGCCACGCAGTCACGCGCGTGACCTGCAATATTTGGACCCTCCCGGCTTAGGCTATGTTTGGACAGAAAGTATTTTTGAGTATTGGATAAATACTACAGTTTTACAAAATATTTTGGTTTATAAAAGCTCATTCGTGTTTGGATGCAACAAACTTTGTGGTTTTAAAAACTGTAGTATAGTCGAAATCATAGTCTTTCTGGAGGTTAAAAAACTCCACTCCGGACCTCTTTTTCCTAAACCGTGGTTTTGCACATCTGTAACCTAAGTTTCTTGATACTATAGTTTGCTAAAACCACAACATCCAGACAGACCCTTAAACCCTCCAAGGGCATCAGCATCACGCACATGCGGCACGGCTTATATATATCCCATAATTTCTACATCCATCTTAGTTGTGTTTTAGACCAATCTGTTCTAAAGTTTGTGAATTAGAAAAATGCAAGGCGGAGAAGAACTGCCTGCAACGGCGCGTGTGACGATTTCTTTCTTTCTGGATTTGTACCGTGCATTTCGTTATTCTAGATGCTAGGTGAAGATCCCTAGTTTGTAGTTTGGTCCATCTTGTGCGGTTTTGTTCTCTGCTTCATCTGCTGCCGTTCTTTGACATGCCCCATCTCAGCTTTGTGTTTCGCTTCATTTCTCCTGCCTTTACAACGTTTCTTCATCTACATCGACATGTAAAGGGAATAAGGGATAGATGCTCTGTCAGCTGCCTCTTTGGATCGGCGAATCAGAGGAAACACACACACAGAAAAAAAAACGCGTTAACAAGGGAAGGCCGCTATGTACCCCATATCATTGCACAAGACATGTTCACGGTTATATTAATTGAATTAGAGCTTGTTTGAAGAGTTAAAGTTGAATGCTAAACGCACTCATACTCATGCTAAAGTTTTTGAGTCTTAGCTAAAGTTTAGCCCACCCTAGCACTCATGTTTAGATAGAGTACTGCTAAAATTTAGCACTTTCATCTATTAGCACTTGGATCCAAACAAAGCCTTAAACGACTGCATATCGCAGCACTGGCAGAGGTAAATGCAGGGCAAGTGGGCAACAATGTCAAGCACAAATGCACTACCACAGTACATATCACAAATGCGTAGAATATTCAAGGCCTCCAAAAGTAGAACATTCAATCTCCAATAGAAGTACATGGAACTTCATTATCTGGAACATGAAGAATGAAAGATCAACTGCCTACTGAAGTCAACCAGCCTCCCTGCAATTTACAATAGTTTATCATCACAAGCACTAGTGGTAGACATGTTACTCTGTGCACTATATAAGCACCAGACTAGCAAAGTGGAGATCATGAATCTTACAAAGAGGCACATTGAGGTGACATACAGTGAACATCAACATAATATTTCAACTTTCATGGGCAGATAGCAAAAAATGACACTGCAATATATTTGGCCTTTGAGGGCAGAATCATCCATCACCGGAACAAAGAATGGTCAGGTACCTTTCCAATTGAATTAGTGACCGTGGCCTACAGCACATTACAGATTACAACTCTCTACAGGCTTACACGGGTGACGACCCGCTAGCTGGTCGTGGCAAGTGTACAATACAGTGAATCGAAGTATGATTCAATCGTCCACTAGACGGCATCCCATAAGAGCGAGGTGCAGGTTAACCTCTGGTTTGTTGGCTGCTGTACTAGAATCGAAGAACCGTTTGCCAAGAGGGTCATCTGTTCTCATCGTCAATGGTTTCATGTTCCTCAACTTCACCTACTTCAGTGGCGGGAACAGTGGTTGTATGAACAGTGTTATTGCTGCCACGGCAATGTAGTAGCTGACGCTGAAGGCTCTCGATAAGCTGATTAAGTTGTTGGATATTTTTCTCTTGAGATAAAATTATCTGCAGATGGCACGTAAAACTTAGGTGAGGAAAAGAATGGGTATCTCCAGATATGATGCTTAGCAAATAATGCCCTCAAGAAGTAAATATTGCACCAAGAGGTGGACAAAGGCTTAATTTCTAAATAACAAGGCCTAACACGGTTGAATCTTCTCATATCACAAGTTTGCTACCAACACTTCATCAATAATTAGTTACCCGATGGCAATCAAATAAGATGCCAAGCACATGACTGCCAGACTCGATTCTACTTTACAATGCATCACTTTACTAGCCAAGATTAATCTGACTTTGGCATCCTGCTTAGTTTGGTAGAATCTTAAAACCATGTGGTTCTACAAAAGAAATGGTGCTAGCATCCTGGCAAAAATTTTGATACAATGCTGTCCCCAACTCTAACGGTTCTGGTGGTTTATTATAAATGGTTACCTGTACAATGCTTAAGTCGTTAAAAGATTATGTACGTGGTACACAGAAGGTTAAGACTGCAAAATTCAATGTCAAATACATCCTAGCCGTTAAGAAGCAAAATAGTAACAACCGAGTAGGTGTACACTCTCATCACCTAGGTTAAGTTCTCTTTGACTTGAATTTGGGTGCCTATTTATTCTTATTTACAATGCCAACTAGTTCCTCGTAGGTTGGTCCAGCTTTTTAGAAACAATATCAACCAGCTTACAATCTGGCATTGTTCAACGTGTGCTATGAGTACCATCTGTGTGATCAAAGATGAATAAAATTGAGAATATTTATCAGATAACTTGACTTTATGAAACCTATGCACATGATTTTTTTATAGATAGTTTATAAAACATTGCAACATGTTGGGTAATTGTATTTCCATTTATAGGAAGGCCAAAGACCTGGTCTCATCAACCAATTTCACATTTTAGATATCATATTGATTCTACAATTTTTCCTATGATCGGATTCAGATTCAAGATTTTGACAACTTTAGTTAGCAGGTTCAGCAACTGAAGAACAATTGTTTCTAATTTTAGAGAATATATTCAGCATGAACAATTCATGTTTTCAAGAAGGATCATACACCTTCAGTAACCAAGTGCGCAACCAATTCTCTGTATATGATTGTTAGTAATGAATTCCTGAATCCTAATTAGTGAAGACCATTCAAATGCATGGATTTTATTTGTTGACTCCAAATAAAGACTTGCAATGTAATACCAGAATCCTTGTTTACTCACAGTGGACTCCGAAATTTCACCAATGGGACTAAATCAATTCAATATGCCTATCATAATAAGGAAACAAAGGCGATCAAACTTAAATACATCATCACCATACCCTTTTTTTGGGCAAAGTTCAGGATATTAGACATTTCACTTATCTGAATCATCCGTAATTTTTACGCTTTCATATTTTTGGATTGATGCTGAAGCTGAAGCAAAAACAATGACAAGTTCACATGCTACTCTTCAGAAATATGAATAACATACTTGATGATGGAGTAGCAGTCAAACTGCCTAATTACAGCAGTAACTGAAAACAGTTGCCTGACTTGCTTTTGCCAAAAACATGTTAAGACTTCCCATTTCTTCAAAGGATTAACTTTAGTCCTAACACTGAAGCCAAAACATACAATAATTGATTGCTATCCAATTGTTATCCTGTTCCAGATCGACTCAGGCTTGGACCTCAAAGGTTGTGTTATTACCAAACATGCATAAGGCATAACATATCAAGCTAGATCTCAATTGGCAATGCATGTTGTTGTGATGCTTTGAACACAACAGCGCTTCCCATTTGGCAATAAAGAGCATGATAGTTCCTTTATCTCTGCTATTTTTGCTGAACTAACCAATATACTCAAAACCCGTCCCTACAAGGTTCTTTACCAGCTAGTTGCAACTGAAAACAGACCAAAAGTTCCATACTTCAGCAGCTAGTACTATTTTTAGACTGTTACCATATTTGGAAGGGAAAAACTACAGTTGTGAATTAAATGTAGGGAATCATCACTCCTGTGATTACACTGGCTGTAAGCCTGTAACAGCAAGGTCTGTTAGTAACCAGAAACTCTGCTTGCCAACTACTCAAGAAATAGGTTTGCAACCGGTTGCAGCACATGTATGGCTCATGATATATGATGTAAGCAAACAGACCACATCTCCTTCAAGCTATAAATTGATACACTAACAATGCATTCCCTCAGGTTAGGTGGCAAATTGCCCGTTCTATATTTTTTTGGATTCACATCTAATGGGATACACTAACAATGCATTCCCTCAGCTGAAGTAGATTTCTAATGGATTCATATCTCCTAGCTTAAGACGTTACTACTATCTATTGACACAGATCTTCAATATCCCTGTCAACCAGACAACCACTCTGAAAAACCAAAATCAATTAAATGCGTGCACAATTTGGCTAGTTCCCATTTAGTGACAATTCCAGTTTCAACGTGTACCCAAATTTAGTTCAGACATCACTGCCACAAGATTTCTTCGGAAGAGGAAAAAGGTGGGGAAAGCATGACGGCCGCTTCAATTGCAAATGCGCCTACCTTGCAGAGCACACGAAGCCGGGTGCGCCCACGGGAACAACTAAAAAGGAAGTCAGGTCAGGTTGCTTGGGCACGAACCTTTTCCTTGACGGCGTCCTCCCTGGCGAGCAGCTGCTGGCGTCGGCGCGCGGCGGCCGGGTCGGCGTCGGCGGCGTCCCCGATCTGCTGCTTCCACTCGAACTGCGACGTGATGATGAGGACGAGCAGGAGGAGGACGAGCACCACCGGCCTCGTATTCATCCCCGCGCCAGCCGATCCCCAATCCAGAACCCAACCTCCTCACCACGCGAGAAGAAACCGAAGAAGCTAGCCAAAGCACAGACGGCGGTAAGGGGTCAAGAACCGGAAGAGGGCGGGACGGAGGAGACGGGTTGGAACTTGCCGGGAACAAGAACCAGGGGGGTTCTTATAAAAAAAAAAGGGACCGGGGGGTTCGCTTACCAAGAAAACTCCGGATCTCCGGCGGTCAGGGCTGGCGCGACCGGACTAGGAGCGGGGGCGGCTGCAGATGCTGCTAGGAGAGCTGCCGGGCGAGACCGGGAGGAGGCGGCGGCGGCGGAGGAGGAGCACCGTGAGAGGGAGGAGCGAGAGGGGGAAGGGAGCGCGTGGACTTGCGGCAGAGGAGAGGAGAGGAGACGAGTTCTTGGGAAGGAGATGCTGGCGAGGGGGCGTGTCCACAACGGGCGGAAGTCAGCAGGGACAGCGGCGCAGCGCAGGCTTCAGGACACGCGCACAAATGGTGGATTTTCTTTGATAGGGCAAAATAGACTCAACTTTTAAATTTTAAATTGCTCAATATAATCTCTTAACTTTTATTTTAAGATCAAACTCATCCTTATGCTGATATTATACTTCATAATAACATAAGATAAATGCAAAAAGTTTTTTTTACCTTTGGTTTTTTCTCTCTCCTCAATTTCTACCGTTTGTGTCACTGTTCGCTCAACTATCCGCAATATATGGTGGTATGTAGTTATGCAATAAATATGTTTAATTTTACTCTTCATATATCCGCAATACAATACGATGCATGGGTAAATAAAATTCCATGTTCCAAATTAAACACTTGTAATGTTCAGCTTCTAAATGAATTTAGAAGGGGAAGAAGCTAAGGGCAAAGAGAATTTTTTTTGCATAAATATCATGTTATTATATAGTATAATATTAGCATAAGGATGAGTTTGATCTAAAAATAAAAGTTGAGAGACTATATTAGCCAATCTAAATGTTGAAGGATGAATTTGACCCTCGGATCAAAGTTGAGGGACTAAAACGTCTATTTTACCCTTTGATGGCAATCTCAGCCAAAGCAGTGATTTAGCATAACCAAGTCTAATTTTTTATTCCCAATATCTATACAAAAATAGATGATCCTAGAGTTACAAAAAGAGAATGAATATTTATATTTATAAAGACAACGAAAAGTTCCTTTTTCAGCATATGATATTTACAATTTCATGGCTCGTGTATTAAATAAGCACTGTCAGCATATATGAGTTGGGATTTTAAAACTTTTAAACAGGAAGGGGTGAAGTCTTTGAATCCTGTTAGAATATGTGCTGAGTTGAAATTGGGTAATTCGTGTCATTATCGTCTAATTATTTCGACTAGAAAATTGTCCTACTTACACTAAATAACAGGAACTGAAAGGCGCGAATAAAAGATTGAAAGTAAAGTAAGCACATCACCTTTCGAAAACGAATATACTAGGCTTAACTACATCTCAACTATCTTTACAATTAAATGCTGCAGAATGAACAGCCTCTATTATCATTTAGATAACTGCTCCTTCATAACCACTATGCATTCCTATTATGTCCAAGAGCGAAATCATAATTACATATATAAAATCATTTCTCATTTCCCCTTAAATGTTTAGTAATAGATTAACCAATTTAAGAAATAGATTCCTAAACATTTAAGGGGAAACCGCCTCCCACACTTAACCAACGGTGATTAACCAATTAAAGAATCTATTTCTCATTAACCACTGTACATGACCACTATAGATTAACCAATGTTTAGGAATCTATTTCCGTAAAGAATATTAAAAGCCACAAACAAGAACAAAAGGTGATTATCCAATTAAAGAATAAAAAGAGAAGTCATAAGAGAATGTTGGGATTGCCCTCTAAGAGGTGTGCAAGGTTTGCACTCGGACCACTTACAATGTTCATATTTAAGGATAAATTTTAATACTTGGATGTCTTATATTTCCAGTGCATGATATTCATGGTTCGGTTCAGTATTGCCAAGCTACTTCTACAAAGTCATGTACCTGGACTTTGTAAATTTCATACAAATCTTCATAAAATGAAATACTGCAGATATAGTATTATCTCAGGATGGAGATTTAGAAAGTAGCTCGGCACGGTAAATAGAGGACTGAGTTATTATCTTTTAACATCGAGGTTAATTCCATCAAAAAAAACATCGAGGTTAATCAAAGATTCTTTTTTTTTTGAGGGCAAGGTTAATCAAAGATTCTCTAAGAACAGAAAAGCACACGCACGCGCGTACGCGCACAGACCCACACCCACGCATCGCTGGCCCCACCTATCGGTGTCTTCCATATCACTCCGCCGCAGTCGGCGTGCATGGCATGATACATTACCACTCCGAAACCGCCTCCCACACTTCGACTTCGACTCATCTCCTTCGATCATGGCCGCCGCCACCGCCGCCTCTAGCTTCCTCCTCCTATCCCTGCTACTCTGCTCCCGCCTCTCCCTCGCCGCGCCGGCGGCGCCCCTCACAGCGAACGAGCTCCTCGGAGACGCGCGCTCGCCGGGGTTCGCCACGTGGCTGCGCGGCGTGCGGCGGCGCATCCACGAGCGGCCCGAGCTGGCCTTCCAGGAGCACCGCACCAGCGAGCTCGTGCGCGCCGAGCTCGACTCGATCGGCGTCCCGTACAGGTGGCCCGTCGCGCAGACCGGCGTCGTGGCGACCATCGTTGGCGGCGGCGTCGGGCCCGTCGTCGCGCTCCGGGCCGACATGGACGCGCTCCCCTTGCAGGTCAGTATGTTTCTTGGCTCCGATGTTCCGGCGCGGTGGTGCGCTCGGATGGCCCAGACGATCTCTCTAGTGATGCTGCTCAGGAGAATTTTCTTCCATGGTTCTGATTTTTCTCTGAAATGGTAGGCCTTGGTTGGAGTCTTTGAGCCAAAATGATTTTTTTTGTGCTTCCATGGACCTGCCGGTGTTTTCAGATAATTATTGGATGAGGATGTAAAGTAACATGTACTACCATTTAACCAGCTATCGATAAGATTGGCCCCCACCTCTTGTCCTCTGGAATCATGTTGAAGATCCGCCGCTGCACGGATATTACAGAACACAGAGGGAAAAGAAATTTCCGTGTTGGTTCTGTACGTATTTTCATTTATTTTATCCTATAAGGAAAACAAAAAAAAACCCATAACATTCCTTTAATTAACGTTTGTGGAAAACTTACTGCTTTGGATGTGCTTCTTTGGCTTATAATCCTTTATTTGGCAGGAATTGGTAGAATGGGAATACAAGAGCCAGGAGAGTGGCAAAATGCATGCTTGTGGACACGATGCACACACAACAATGCTCCTAGGAGCTGCTAAGCTACTTCAAGATCGGAAGGGTGACTTGAAGGTACTACTGTGTTTTTGGAATGCATGGTAAATTTTGAAATGTTGCACTGGATTGTTCTTCACTGTATACTATCAAGAAAATTGATGTCAGTAGTATGCAATGGCACATACTTATGCAATAATGGGAGACTCAATTTCGCCAAGGTTTAATTTGCCTTTTCATTTCTCGTACGGTGGTTGTCACAATATCATATTTGCGTAATTGCGTTCCATGTGCTCATAATTTGTGCATGTTTTGTTCATTAGGGTACCGAAAAGCTTGTATTCCAGCCAGCAGAGGAGGGTTATGGTGGGGCCTATTACATCTTGCAAGAAGGCTCTCTCGATGATGTGTCAGCCATATTTGACATGCATGTCACCCCAGACCTTCCATTAGGTGTCGTTTCATCTAGGCCAGGACCCTTCGCTGCAACAGCAACTCGATTCTTGGCAACTGTCAATGGGAAAGGTGGACATGCTGCAGGACCCTATGAATCCATCGATCCTGTTGTAGCTGCCATCCTCAGTCTTCAACAAATTATCGCCCGGGAAACCGATCCGCTCCAGAGTGCAGTAAGCATTAAGCAATCAGCTTATAATTATGCAGTCATAATTTCAATCATGTATGAACTGTACAGATGTTTAAAGACAGGTGGCTTCTTGGTGTTGAACTTTCAGGTGGTATCTGTCACTTTTGTGAAAGGAGGAGAAGCTTACAATGTTATTCCAGAGTCTGTGACCTTTGGTGGCACCCTGAGGAGCATGACAAATGAAGGTTTATCATATCTCAAGAAGAGGTATATACTGCTCTTGAACCTGAACTACTTACTTTCTCCAATTGATAAGTGCTTCTATGGAAGATTGTAGAAGGACAGTCAGCAGTACACTGTACTGCCTCTGTGGACTTCATGGAGGAGAAGATGAGGCCATATCCGGCTGTGATCAACGATGAAGGGATGTATGCTCATGCCAAGGCAGTGGCTCAGAGCTTGCTTGGGGAAGAGAGTGTCAATATTTCTCCCCCGTTATTGTGTGCCGAGGATTTTGGGTTCTACGCTCAAAGAATGGCCGGCGCCTTCTTCAACATCCACAGCGAGAAAATTGGACATTCATCGGTGCCCCTTAGTACCGGTCACATTTGAAACTGGTACTAAATAACCTCGGGGGCCATTTCGTATGAGTTCTAAATTTTGAAGCCCTCTGAGGCTATTTAGTATTGGGTCATACCACCACCCGGTACTAAATGCCATCATTTAGTATTGGTTGGTGTTATAGCTCGGTACTAAATGGTGCCCCTTAGTACCGGGTGGTATTACCAACTGGGGTCCTCCATGGGTTACTTCAAAAGATAAGCATCTTCCACCTAGTCATAAGTGATGTGTAGGTGGGATGGTAAGGAAAGCTCGCGCGAGACCGGAGGTCGTGGGTTCGAACCCCACGCACCGCGTATGCGCATTTCTCTAGCAGTGATCGGAAGCCGCAATGAGAGCGCAATGGCAACAGTCCATCCACCTCACTCCCCTTACTTTGTGGTTGATGAGGATGTGCTTCCCGTAGGAGCTGGATTCCATGCTGCCGTGGCCATTGAGTACTTGAAGAAGCATGCATCAACATGAACACTAAATGGGAAGGTATAGGAGCTATGCTCTTCATCCAGGTGACTTGAATTTTCTTTTGTTTGGTTTTTCTAGCGCTTTATAAAGATCTGTGAGTCCATAATGAGATTTTATTCACTACTTAAAAAGCATTTGTAGTGACGGTCAAAACTTATTTGTGCTGGCAGTTTTGATACTCGCCAACAATCTCGTGCTAGTAGAAATCAACAATATTTTCACATTTTAGTAGCCATCTACACCCAATCCCCCGTCATTTGACGCAAGTTCCACATTTTTTCGAGCATATGCGGTGTACCTGGTTCGAACCCGAGACCTCTCGCTTCGCGTATTCCTTTCTTACCATCTCACCTACCCATTACATCTTATCTTCCTAAGATATGCTATTCTTTTGATATCACTTTTCCAAATCTTAAATTATGTGTTTGACACTCTAAACGATTCTAAATTAAAAAATTTCAACTACAAAGTTTTAGATCTCGTCGAGCACTACAACTTTGGTATAAAGTTCATCTTCATCGGAGGTTGTTTCAAAAATTCAAAAATTCAAATTTTCATTTTTAAAATTAGATTTTAGAAGTGGTAACGAATATTTGACATGCTAAATGATCTTGAATGAAAAATTTGTTAACTATAAAGTTTTAGGTCTCATCAAACTTTATAACTTGGATATAAGGTTTGTTTTCATCTTAGGTTTGTGTATAATTTGGATATAAGGTTTAAAGTTTGATTTTAGAAATGGTAACGAATATTTGGCCTAGTAAACAGACTTGAACGAAAATATTATCAACTACAAAGTTTTAGATCTCGTCGAGCTCTATAACTTTGATATAAAGTTTATCTCCATCCGACTTCATATGAAATAATTATTTAATTTTATCTTATAAAAAAAAATAATTTATGCTGACAGTCGACATAAGCAACCGTTGTGCTGGCGGTTACTTAAGTCAACCGCCAGCATAAACAAATCGATTTGTGCTGGCGGTTGGCAATAGCGACCATAAGAAAAAAAAATTGAAGTGCCGTTACAAATGCTTTCTGTACTAGTGATTCTTGTTTTAGCTTCTTTGATGCAGGTTCTTCAAGGATACTGAGAAGTAGAGATGTTGAGGCTCGACATTTTCATATATGCATGTAAACCAAACATCATTGGGGAAAGAAAAATGGATGCAGACAAATTTTGGCAATAATATGTTGTTGAAATCTTGTATGTAGAGACGACCATTGCTCAGAGTTCTGGCATAAAGAAGGTAGCTGCAAAATAACATAACCAACCCACTAGATTTTATACCCTTGAGTTAAATTTTGACAGAATAGGTAAAAAAGGTACATGCATAAAAAAACGAAAGATATTGAGTTTCTTTTCTACGTGTTGAGAATAAACTGGTGTGATCTCATCCATCGGGTGTCTATTCACTGGTGTCCTTCGTGACACCTATTCACTGGTGTCCCTTCGTGGCATCCCTTCCCCATGTATATATACGTATAGACTCTTGAGATCAATAACAAGGATTCATTCCTCTCCCATTTTGTGTCTCTCATTTACATTTGAGCACTACTACTCTAAACACGTTATCAGCACTTTTGCTCTAGAATTCGAGCGAGAATAAGATCATGCTAATGTTTCTCAACAGAAACTGACGATGGCAAGAACATAGCAACAAGATATGCGAGAGGCATCATCTTCATCTTTTAATCATGAAGAACACTTGGCAAGAACAGAGCAACAAGATGTGCGAGAGGCATCATCTTCGTCTTTCAATCAAGAAGAACATCAAAGCTAAACTGATGATGGCCAGAACATAGCAACAAGATGTGCGAGAGGCATCATCTTCATCTTTTAATCATGAAGAACACTTGGCAAGAACAGAGCAACAAGATGTGCGAGAGGCATCATCTTCGTCTTTCAATCAAGAAGAACATCAAAGCTAAACTGACGATGGCCAGAACATAGCAACAAGATGTGCGAGAGGCATCATCTTCATCTTTTAATCATGAAGAACACTTGGCAAGAACAGAGCAACAAGATGTGCGAGAGGCATCATCTTCGTCTTTCAATCAAGAAGAACATCAAAGCTGTAAGCATTCATGATGTTCTTACCATTTTCTCGATGCGTTCTTCATCTCTCGGAGATGGAACTGTCATACATTTTTTTTTGGAACTACCCCACGCACACACATGACGGAGTGTTGAGGACCAATGGAGCACTTGTTCTTGATGATTGAGAAGAACAAAATAATTTTTTCTTGGCCACTGCATAGCACCGAGAAGAATCAGTAAAGAATATCGAGCATTCTCCATCGACGAGAAATCAGCAACGGCTCCATTTTGAGGTACAATACAGAATCGCTCACCATTGATGCGGTTGTGGAATTCGTATTCGTCTTCCCTGTCACCAGTGCACATGTAGATTTCCCCTCCTCGCTGCGGAGAACTGTCATCAAATCACCATCCGCCATGTTGAGCCACCGCTCACCATGGACAACGCAGGTTCGCTCCTCAACTCCGCCTCCATCGATTCCTGCGCGTCGCATCGCAGCGGTCACGGCAAGTCCTCGTCCCGACCCCTTTGAAATGGCTAGCGCCACTTCTCTAGTGGCCATGCGCCGCTCAGTGGCTACGAGCCTTCCTCTGACAAGAGGAGGCTTGAACAGCAACCGGGGGCCTGGATGGGGGGGGGGAGCGACGAATCCGGTTGGGCGATGCCCTATCAGGCGGAGGATCCATCCATGGAATAGGCAACGGCGGCGAGTGCAATATGTGTGGCGGCGGCGGCCTGTGCAGTCTGGTAGAGGCAGCGGTTAAGGTCCGCGCGGCCATCGCTCCCCTCAGGCCGAGCGGGCGTGCCCCACCCATTCGCGGCTACTGGCAGACAGATCGGCGGCGCGATGCGGCTGCGAGCCGGCTCACGCGCAGGCCAGCGCGACGCGGCTTCATGCCGTGGTGCTCGTGGGACGACTTGCCCATGGGCTGGCGCGCGGCCGAGGCCGCGGTTCGCAGGCTGGACGCTCGCGGGCCGGGGCTGTACACACGGCCCAGTACGGCATGATGCTGCCGAGCGGGCTGGCTGACCGAGGGGCTGGTGATGCGCTCAAGGCTCCGTGCGGCCTGGCGCTGCTGAGTGGTGATGGGTTGGAATCAGAGTTTTTCGGACTCACAGCCTAGTTATCTTTCTATTTTCAATTAATTCCGATTACAGCAGTATTATATAATTTAGCCTCTATGCTCTGTGCTTTTGTTATATCGTACTGCTAATTCATCAGTGGTATGAGCCCATGTATTTATAATACACTGTGCCCACTGATGTTCTTAATTATTGTACATATGTGTTTGTACTAAGTTTGGTCATTATCATGTCATCAATTATTATATTACCTTGCAAATCACTGTGCTAGCCCATAGTAAATGTTTCATTCAATGCAATGTTATTCTCTTATTTGGAATAATTTGTTCCATATTCTTCGATGTTGGTCATACACGAGGAGTATTCTCGTACTCCCGCGGAATCTACGCTATGTTTCCACATAGTGATTATTCCTAAGTGAGATTCCAACTTAGAATTTGGACAAAGGTCTACACCATCTCTGGTGATTATCGAGAGTTCAATTTTTCAGATTGGTCATACATAAGGTGATATTCGTATATCACTGTGGAATTTTATCCTCAGCGTGCGTATCCAATTTGAACTTTTAATTCATATGGGTCAAGATCATGTTAGAGATTACCTTGATTCATTTTCAAATTGGTCATACACAAGATAGTATTTCTATACTACTGCGGGATCTACACTATGTTATACATAGTGACTATCCTCAACGTGTGTATCCAATTTTGAATTTTGAATTATAAGTTCTACTCTATTCTGATGGCTGCATTCATAATTATTCCAATTATGTTAAGAATTTATTTTTAAAATTCAAGCTTATTGAATTCGCATTGAAAATTTATTGATGGAATTCAAGTGTATTGAATTCACATGCAAGAAGCATTGTCTATTGCCAAATTGTTCATATTTGGCATCCATTTTTGTGGGTGAAATTGTCACCAAAGTGTTCAAGGTTCTCGCTCTTGATGGGCACAATTTTCTGTAAAGGGCTATGAACATAAAAGTGAATCTGTTGACCCATAGATTTTTCCAGTGTTTGGCATCACCCGTTGCGGGAGCTCGGCCTATATCGGATACAGTCAAAGTCTGGGACCTTATACATGTTAAGGAACCATCTCCACTCAGACTTCAAGTCTGAGTATATGTTGGAGGAAGATCCACAAAACTTGTGGGATTTTCTGGGGCACTGTTATGAATAACAAAAGACAATTGTCTTTTATGAGGATTCCTATGAGTGGAACCAGTAGCGCATCTAGGATTTCAAATCCGTTGACATGTTATTCATAAAATCAGCCAAAAACTCAGATTCTGTGAGAAACAGCCCTCTGATGCAGATAAAATTGAGAAGATATTGTTTACAATGCTTCAATCAGAGAGACTCATCACTCAACAGTACCGTGAGAAGGGTTTCACAGTCTATGATACATTAATTTGGACATTACATCTGGTAGAGATCATGAGTTTATTGTGTGGAGCTCTCAGCAGCGCCTACCAGGTACTGCTCCTCTGTCTGAAGTGCATGTCATTGAAAAGACTGAGAGGGATGGTTCTAGCAACCACCCTAGAAACTCATCTGGTTGTAAGTGGAAGAGAAACTACAAGCCTTGGAAACACTTCAACAAGGGAAAAGATATTTCTAAGCCCAAATACGACAACCACGAAACTTGTTTCAAGTGTGGATTATTGTAATAATGTGGATAAGAAATATAATACCCTAAATATTTGGTGGACCTGTATACGATGTCTATGGGATATGGACAAAATGCTGAAGGAAGAAAGTATGGAGTACACTTCATCTCCAAAATGCATGAGGTTGGTATTTAAGACTCTGTTCTTGTTGGAGCGAGACCAGGTGACACCAAGACTCTGCAATAGGGGGAGAATCCTTCGAGCAATGACAATATGGCCATGGATTGCGAGTCCAACGATGTATTTGGAGACCTTAACTATACTCCTTATATTGTCATTTGCAAGGATATAATATAAGACATGATGTTGTCCTTATTAAGTTTGTACTTGAACACTATGTTTAGTATCAATGGTATGTGTTCTATGCATTTGCTTGGATTTTATGTTAAATTCTGCAATATCATAGATTCGCACATGATCCGATGGATGAGGAGATGAGCCTAGTGGATATTGTACTGAGGGAAATAAAATATTTTCAGACTCTTCAAAGAGAGAAGGAAGTATTTTAAAAGATCGCTGACCGCGATATTATGATAGTTGGTTTTGGATGAGCCACTATCATACTCCCTATTGATATGTAGTAACCATTGAGGAAGCATTAGTGCATACCGATGAGACTTGTACCCTCCTAAGTTACAAGGATATCCGTTGAAATGGCATTCATGTTGATACACATGAGTTAAATAGGAAATAATTTTCTATTTTAACAAATGCAACGGATTTGGCAATGAAACACTTGAAGAGTATTTTCTCTCCCATCTGGATTGTATTACACATATATTCAACCTGTAATACATATTGCGTACTGAATAATTCTCTCTTGATGGAATCAAGACTTGGCATGAAGGCCTAGTCATTCTACCCAGAATGACGAGAATTATTATCAATTCTGTTGATCACAAAATAAATTCCTCAAATCTTCGGATTTGATGTGCATCATGTGCACAAGAGGGAATTAATTTAAGGGGCCTCTTACCTTAAATTTTGAATATGAGCATACAAATTTCTTGATAACATTCAAGAATTTTTATGTTGCTCTATTCGACCGTCATGTGGATCAACTAGGTACTTGGAAGAGCATGTTAATGCATAATATAGTTTCATTCTGTATCCCTTGGAGTGATATAATTTTTGGCAAACTTGTTGCTCAAATTATTCATTTGGAGCAAATGATCCTGGACGCGGGATCACATCCATGCACATGGAATTGTTTGGCCTCCAGGGAACTATATTATTAAGTACCTTACATCCATGATGGTTTATGATAATTTAGTTGAATCTCTGGTCAAGAGAGTGCAACTATTTTTTTGATCAAGGTAGAATTTTGAATTTTCCAACATCTGTTGGTGCATGTGGAATGTGGATGTACACATCACATTCATTTTAAATTTATTAAACTGCAATAATACGGCTCCCTTCGTATTATTTGATGGATACATGGATATTTGATGATCAAATATTTCTCATTTACAAGGTCAGATATGTTTTGCAGATACTGATATCACCACCTCAGCATACATTTATGGGCATAGAAATCCTGAAGGTTGAAGTATCCATCATTCATTGCATACCTCGGATTATCCAAAGGGGATTTTATTCATAGCCCGTATACTGATTATTTATGAGGAGGATCCAGGCATTAGGGGGAGATTTATACCACACAGAATGCCAGGAATTAGGAGTGAATGTCATATGTTGATATTCTTCCCTCATTTTATCCATGTATAAGAAGAATCTGAACTACCGGTTCGGAATCTTATAAATTTGCAATATTTTGCAAATAATCTGCCGAATGCATTTACTCATGGTGTCATGTATTTATCATTGTATTGTGCCAGAAAGAGTGGAGGTACCATTTGAAAACCACTCAACTCCCAATAAGAGGGGGAGAAGTATGGTCACAAGAGAGATAGCTTGTTACAAGCTTTTATGATAAATGGAGTGAATACTAATCAATATCAAGTTAGTTGACACCTTGTGGATATTTAGTATCCAAGGCCTATGGATATGCGTCATCCTAAAGATCAGCATATGTGTGCACATATTTAGGCGCTGAGTCATTGGAACGCCCTAACTATGTCATTATGGGAGTCATTATGGGAAGTGACATTGATTTCAAGGGTTAAAATTTTCACAAGGAATATTGGTTATGTTGAACCAATTATGCAAAGTTTACAATGTCGACATTTCTACGTCTGAAATTGCCTTACACCTACTGGATGCAGACCAAAAGTCCTAGGCAAGAGTGTTTTTGACACTCACTTTGGGTCAAATAAAAGGTGCCAATTGAGGAGAATCGCTCTCGCTAAATGATGATTGAGTAATATGTTACTCTTTCATAATGTTTTCTTTGGAGAAGCGTGGTGGTGAGATAGCAAGAGCTTGTAGCATATGGGTCGCAGAGAGACCTAGCTGGCATACTCTTGGTATTTATGAAAATTATGTTCCTACATTCGATCAATGACAGATCTTTGGAATTTGATAGATTCAGATACATAAGTCAATGGACTTCGTGTTAGGAATCAACATCGCAACATATATTGTGTACAACTCAAGTCAATATATGACTTGTAAACGTCAGTGTTTGTGGTACACTGATTGGGTGATTTCTTTTCTTGGAAAGTTTACTCCCAGTAACGATGGTTGCATAGGTGTGTTCATATTGAAATCCTAAATGGATTTTGGATTTTGTATCATTCCCGACCACACAGATGATCATGCAATCATCTTATGACGGATTATGAGATGAAGATTTGGGTAAAACCAAATCATGGTTCAGTTTATAACTAAAGTATGCACATCAGTCTACCAATATATGATGATATTGGAAGATCATATCCATCAACTCTTATGGTCGTTTAATCTCTAAAGATAGATTATTATCATTGACCCTGGGATTGGACCTAGTACCAACAAAGTGCTAATGTATCATGCAAGTTGCATCAGGCCTGATATTGCATTTGCTGATACTTGATAGCTCAAATAGCGCTACTCTAGTAAGGCTATTTTGGCGGGAGTCAGAAGATATCAATGAATATCTATATGGTACTAAAAACTCTCAACTAATCATCGGATGAGTTGAACAAGACCATAGAGGGATACGAAGATACTGCTCAACTAATCCCCGTTAATGAGTATCAGAGACTGATATCTTTGTGGTAGAATTCTTATAGAGAGTTGCATACACTCTAATAATTATTCTCGCACGCCGGAATCTAACATGTGTATGTAAGATTTCATTAAGTGATCATTGTGATTTGATCACATCACCGACCTTATTTATGGAAATAAGGTTACTTGTATTGCTTGGAAGCAAACAGGTTATGTGAAAGCAATATTGCACTCTTGCAAATTGAATATGTGATTACTTCGCTAATTTATTCACAGAGTCTCTACCATATTTCACACTTGCAAAGTGTTTATAGAATTGGTACGTGATGACTTTGAGGTTTGCAAGGTTCAGGGGGAGCCTCCTAAGGTTTAGGGGGAGTCTCCGCATGATTATAACCTATTTGGCATCATATTGCACTCTTTTCTTTTTATGAGTTTTTCCTTTCGGGTTTCTCATATAAAAGTTTTTGTTGAGGCAATATCAATATTTATGTCATATCTTCTATTTTTTCCCCACGGGGGTTTTTTATAGGAAGATATCCAGGATATATTAAAGAGGTGCATTGCTCTTAAAATTCTGAAGGAATTTTGTTTGAGTGATGGTCGTATATGCCATATCATTTTCTTCTTATTTCTCCCACTGGATTTTGAAGGAGTTTTAATGGCATATCCATATATGTTCCTCATATTTTTCCCACGGGGTTTTTGGAGGAATATATGAAATATTTTTGATATTAAGAAAGGATTCGATCAAGGGGCAGTGTTGAGAATAAACTAGTGCGATCTCATTCATCGGGTGTCTATTTACTGGTGTCCCTTCGTGGCACCTATTCACTGGTGTCTCTTCGTGGCACCCCTTCCCCATGTATATATATGTATAGACTCTCAAGATCAATAACAAGAATTCATTCCTCTCCCATTTTGTGTCTCTCATTTACATTTAAGCACTACTACTCTAAACACTACGCAGTCTTGCACCCCTCCTCCTACTCTCAACCGCACCAGCTTGCTGCTACCGCCATCACCGGCCGTGTCGGGCCCATCGTTCTGCTCTGGCCTTTGGGCCGGCATGGACGCGCTCCCCTTGCAGGTGCTAGTTAAAAAAATGGACTTGGCTGGGCATATATATGCCAAGTAGGATTTTCAAAATTTGATGTCATGTCACCAGGAATGTAAAAGAAATCATACGTGGCATATTAATTCTGAGTGCAGGAAGAGTCGAAGTCATGATAGTGAAGGAGCGTTAGTTAGGAGTAACAATCACACACGAACCAATGACCAACCTAACATGAACGCTGCGGATTCATATGAGGAGAAGTTTCCCACTAACAGCCTTGCCCCAGCCCTTTTGGGGTTGAGAATAAGTAGTAGCCGTGCACTTCTTCATCTTCTCCTCAGATGAGCAGTCGCAGATTCAATGGACGAGATCGTAGCGCACTAGTTCTTCACGTTACTAGTCCAATAACGATTTAGTTTCCTCCTTGGTGTGGCCTCACCAAAAGGCTTGGTTTTTAGCTAGGGTTTGAGCAGAATGGAAATTAGCTACGGCTGTTCATAGACGCAACGCAGGGAAGTTGTCCGATGATGCCAGCAATGACACCGACTATTGTTTGTCCATTTCATCCATCTCTACTCATGCCCAAATTCAGGCGCCATCTAGCGCTATAGGAAAGGGCGCATACTAAAGATGGTACGCTGATGGGGTGGCGTGTTGGGAAAACTTTATTATCAACTTCGATTATACCGGCGGGGCCTGCTAATAAAATCTGCTATGTCTGGCCGATAAAACTTCATCATCATACAAAAATTTCAACTTTGATTTAAATTCATGGGCAGTTGGCTCGTCCACCGACCAAGAGAAAACCATCCATAACCCTAATTGCAAAAGTTCACATGATGGCCCAAATTTATCGGTTTCGACTGAACTTGCGTGCTGTTGACGGGCTCAAGTTCAAAGAGGAGGGGGGAAATAAAAAATCCCTCTACCTCTAAATAAAAATTCTACAATCCTTTCATTCACCACCAACAATAGCATAGCCACTACGAAACACACCCTTCTAAATGCATGCACGCATGCGCATCGATCCTGCCCTTGGCTATGAATGCTTCTAAAAGAATTGGGGATAGCAATCTCTTGTTTCCGTATTGTTATCTGTAACTTTCTATGATAAATGGTTTGGGGACAATAACCTGTGTTGCTGTCAAGAGAAAGTGGCCTTTTCTTCTAAATTTTGACGAAAATAAAGGATATATCTACTGCCGATGGAATTACGATAAATCTGAGAAACCCTGCTTTATCGGTAACCTCCACTACAATTTTGCGCGCTAAAGCCGAGCGCGACCGATCAAGCTGTCGTTTTTAGTCTCGGCCGTTTCGGCTTCACCACTCGACGCCGTCTCCGAGTGATCTCCTTCCTTCCGCCATGGCCGCCGCCCGCGCCTCCTCTAGTTGCCTCCTCCTGCCACTCCTGCTCTGCTCGCACCTGACGATCGCCCTCGCCTCGCCGGCGGAGGCGCGCCTCCCGGGGGGTCAGCTCCTGGCCGAGGCGCGCGCGCCGGGGTTCGCCGCGTGGCTGCGCGGCGTGCGGCGGCGCATCCACCGGCGCCCCGAGCTGGCGTTCCAGGAGCACCGCACCAGCGAGCTCGTGCGCGCCGAGCTCGACGCGATCGGCGTGCCGTACAGGTGGCCCGTGGCCACCACCGGCGTCGTGGCGACCATCGTTGGCGGTGGGGCAGGCGGCGGCGCCGGGCCCGTCGTCGCGCTCCGGGCCGACATGGACGCGCTCCCCGTGCAGGTCCGTCCGTTTCCCTGCTTCTGCTGATCTTGCAGCGGTGCCGTCATGATCTTGTCTACTTGTGCGCCGTAGCCAGTAGGGTTTGGTAAGGGCACAGGTGTGGGCTGGCTTGATGCTCAGTCTTATTAGACTCTCAGCATTCATTTTCAATTCATCATCCCACACAATTTTTTTTGTTTTGGATTTTTTTTGGGCTATGCTGGTTCTGAACTTCTAATTATCTAAAACTTGAATATCCATTTGAATCTGAATGAAATGATTTGTGTGAAGTTATACATCACCTGTTTTTCTCCCGAAATTCGGTATGATCGGTTTCAGGAATAGGATGGAACAAGACATGTATCATAGACCCAAGCATTTTGCACGCCGGGCCAAAACGAAGCCCAGAATTTTTCGGGCCTGAAATCAATGCCTATAGGCCAAGCCTGTATATATGGCACCATGCAGTTTTTTTTATTGATCATGGAAGATTTATTGATATGATGAAGTCCTTGTCCAGTAATGCAGTTTATTCTCTGGGAGTGTGTAATAATGCAAGGTTAGTATGATTGTACGGAGTCTTAACATGGAGATGAGAAAGACAATAGAAGATTTATAATATCTTGAGAAGGAAAAGCAGTTTGAGGGTCCTCAGTTGATTCATTAAGGAAATGACACATTATTCTCTCTATATATCGCTGGTTGATACAGATTTTTCTGTTATATTAACCCAAGATACAAAAGTAATTGCAGCAGCCAAACTAGATTCTTGCAAAGGTTTTTTTTTTCATCCAAATTGTTTGGGCAAATGAGTTTATCGAGAAATTCGTAGCAGATCACCATATCTTCAACAATGTGAAACGAAATGTCAATTTGGTGTAAAATGAAAAAAAAAAGAACAGAGCATCAGACAAATTGGAAAAAATGAAAAATAATCACTCCCCACTGTTATAGATTGCATTGCATTCATGGGTGTAGTGTCAAGTCTCAACTACCACCAAAGTATCCATATGCCTTCTAAGCTAGAAAACACTTGCTACACTTTCCACATTCTTCAGTTACCATTTACAAGAAAGACTTACAACAGTGGTTCTCTTTTGTTCTTTGGCAGGAATTAGTCGATTGGGAATATAAGAGCCAGGAAACTGGAAAAATGCATGCTTGTGGACATGATGCACACACAGCAATGCTTCTGGGGGCTGCTAAGATACTTCAAGATCACAAGAGTGATTTGAAGGTATTCTTTAACCAATTTGATGGACCTGAAAGTTCATAGTGTTATGATGAAATTTAGAATGTTGTAAAACGTCACCAGATTTTCCTATGCTTTTTTTAGGGAAAGATTTTCCTATGCTATTAGAATTATGTTAGTATTCATGGCACATCATGATATATATCACATAACTGTCTATATATACTAGGTTTCACTATTCTTTGTGGTTCCTGGATGATTCAGGTCAGTTCAATAGATCAATTACGCCTTCCATATTTATAATTAGTGTTGTTCTTGTTCAATCATTAGGGCACTGTAAAGCTTGTTTTCCAGCCAGCAGAGGAGGGTCAGGGTGGTGCATATTATGTCCTGCAAGAAGGTCTTCTTGATGACGTGTCAGCCATCTTTGGCTTGCATGTTGACCCAATCCTTCCAGTAGGCGTCGTTGCATCAAGGCCAGGACCCTTTGCTGCAACAGCATGTCGATTCCAAGCAACTGTTACTGGTAAAGGTGGGCATGCTGCACTACCCCACCAAGCCTTTGATCCAACTGTAGCTGCATCCACTGCCATCCTCAGCCTTCAACAAATTGTCTCCCGGGAAATAGATCCTCTCCAAGGCGCGGTATATTGTCTGCTTACCATACTGTGGTAGTATTTTCATTGACAGATAAATTCTGAACTTTTTCTTTCAAAAATTCTCTCCTACTGTTGAAAAAGACTGGAGTTTCACTGCCTTCTGAACTTTCAGGTTGTATCAGTCACTTTTGTGAAAGGAGGAGATGCTTATAATGTTATTCCGGAGTCAGTGACCTTTGGTGGCACCTTGAGGAGCATGACAAATGAAGGTTTATCATATCTCATGAAGCGAGTTATAGAGGTAAACTTTTTTCTTTCTGACCTGAACTGCATAGTTTCTGCTACTCATACAATTGATGAAGATTGTAGAAGGACAGTCAGCGGTACATCGCTGCACCGCGACTGTGGACTTCATGGAGGAGAAAATGAGAACATATCCGGCTGTGATCAACGATGAAGGGATGTACGCCCATGCCAAGGCAGTGGCTCAGAGCTTGCTCGGGGAAGAGAACGTCAAGGTCGCGCCACAGCTGATGGGAGCGGAGGATTTTGGGTTCTACGCGCAGAGAATGGCTGGCGCCTTCTTCACCATTGGAGTCGGCAACAAGAGCACCATGGTGACCGTCCATTCCACCCACTCCCCCCACTTTGTGATTGATGAGGACGTGCTTCCCATAGGAGCTTCGTTCCATGCTGCCGTGGCAATTGAATACTTGAAGAAACATGCATCGGCCTGAAAAAAAAAATGAATGCCAAGAACAGGCTTGTTTGGATACTTCGGGCATGCTGCAGCTATGCTTTTCGTGGAGGTGAGCTGAGTTTTCTTTAATCCTTTATTTGGTTTTCCTACTGGCTTGAGAGGATCTGTAAACCCAGAATGCCATTTACTTCTTGCCTGTAGGTTCTTCAAGACAGGCTGTTGGTCTTCAGATGCTCAGGAGTCAGGACCTGCATGTTACTCTCATTGATGGAAAGAAAATGATGTAATAGAGAAACAAAATCTTCAAGAAATCCTACCTGTATCTTTTCTTTTCTCGAATAGATAAAGTAGAGCTGCGCATATTTATATTAAGAAGAAGAATACGGTGCGATTACAAAGTCTCGAGACCTGAGCTAAGAATCAACCCAAGCGATTACATGACAGAGATGTATCCTTTGGTTCTTTTCCCAGATAATACTGGTTATTACTGAACAAACTCATCAGCTTGCCTTCGTGCACATACTCTTTTGACACGATCTGGCTTTTTTCAGATGTGACTCTTGTCAGGCCAGAAGTAGTATGCCTGACGCTTGCCCCGTCAGCTAGCTGTTTGACAAGGTGTATAGACAGCTTGTACGCAGATTTAACAGAGAACATCCTCTGAGATCAGATCACTATGCGGGCTAGGAAATCTTCAGTGCCTTCTCAGAGGGATCTGAGAGTATGGTTTGGGCCCTGTTTGGTTTCTAAAGGCTAAACTTTAGCTCCATCATATAAAAAAGAATCTTATCATTTAGGAGTATTTAATAAAATTTACCTTAAATTTTTTTTTCACAGATGGATGCTAATTCGCGAGACGAATTTAATAAGCCTAATTAATTCATAATTTGCAACAATGATACTACATTAACCATCCGCTAATCATGGATTAATATACCTCATTAGATTCGTCTCACGAATTAGCCCATAGATTCTACAATTAATTTGTAATTAAATTTTATTTAATATTTTTATATAAGAAGATTCTCTTCGACATAATTAAAGTTTATCGCTCGGGAGCCAAACATTCGCTTGTGCCGCTTCTTGCTAGAAAATGGGTAGAGAACTAAAAAAAGCTTCTTCTTCTTTTTGTCTCCCGTACGTTGAGGGCATCAAATAAAAGAAGAATTGGGGAACCCTGCACTTCACCACTAACAGTATCTGACAAAGTCGCCACCGGCTGTCTTCAGTGTCCTTGCGCAAACAAGTGTCTCGTGCAGTGAAGCCTCGTGGCGCTCGCGTCCATGGCTCCGTCTGCTTCCCACCACCACGTCGTCGCCCTCGCGCTCGTCCTCCTCGTGCCTCACCTGGCGGGCGCCGCCTCTAGCCCGGCGACGGCTGCCCTCGTCGCCGAAGACCTCCTGCGCGCGGCGCGCGCCCCGGAGTTCGCCTCGTGGATGCGCAGCCTGCGGCGCCGCATCCACCGGCACCCGGAGCTGGCGTTCCAGGAGCACCGCACCAGCGAGCTCGTGCGCGCCGAGCTCGACGCGCTCGGCGTCCCCTACGCGTGGCCCGTCGCCCGGACAGGTGTCGTGGCCACCATCGCCGGCGGCGGCGGCGCCGGCCCCGTCGTCGCGCTCCGGGCAGACATGGACGCGCTACCCGTTCAGGTACGTCAGGCCCTGCTCGGTTGCTCCCAACCTTTCTTCCATTCGCTTGCCATGCGACTGCTCGCTTCAATCTTCATTTGAACAGGTAAAATTCAAACCTTTCATAGTTGTAAAATTAAAGTATTTTCTTCGTTGCTAAACGGTGAGCATTCATGCATAAATTCAAGAGTGGTAACAAAAAATTGAGGATGAAGTTTGAATTGGATGGTTGCTTTATAATTGTCATTACCTGGAGGATATGTCATTGCTACCTGCTCCTCTTTTTATCTGATAGAGAAAGCCTGAAAGGTAGAGAGACAATAACAGTAGGCCGTACTGCAATAGAGGTGACTCCTCCTCGCTGACGTGTGGGCCCCACTGCACTTGGGTCCACACGTCAGCAGGTGAGTCCCCCTCAGTGTTGCAGAGGAGACTCATCCCCGAATATATGGTAAGGCTTGAAGTTATTAGGCAAAATAGGTGTTTTCATCCTTGACTTTCAAAAAGGTCAATTTAGTTCCTCAACTTTTGTTTTTGATCAAATTCATCCTTATACTGATATGATGCTCCATAATATCATGAGACTAATGCGAAAATCTCTTTACCCTTGGCTATTTCCTCTCCTTCACAATTTGCACGGTGAGAAATGCTGTCAAACATTTGCATGCTGTTCTATGATCTAGACTCAAGGGCACTTCAACAAACAAATATAAGAGATAACAAGGCAGGAGACAGAATAGTGGGTCCGTTATGTCCTATCATTGATTAATTACAGCGATACAATAATGGAAATTGTATATGAGAAGGAGCTAAGGGTAAAAATGACTTTTCACATCAGTCTCATGTTAGTAGGGAGAGCCTGCACAAGGACAAGTTTGATTCAGAAATAAAAGTTGATGGACTATATTGGCTAAACTGAAAGTTAAGGGATCAACTTGACCCTCAGAGCAAAGTTGAAGAACCAATACGCCTATTTTGCCAAGTTATTACCAATGAAAATCATTGCATCAACCAAACAGGAAGTCTTGCCTGGGGCACCTTAGAATTAAGTTTTGCAATCATCGAACCCGATGTAATTAAACAATCAAATTCAGGTGGTGGAGACTTTAGACAAATCCAACATAGCGTCCCTTGGGTGACATCGAATATGATGTAATACTAAGAATGAAAATGACATGGAACAAGAAACACAACATCTGAATCTTGTTTGGTGACATCTTGCACGGCATTAAGAGTCAGACCAATCAAATATGGTGTACACACTAAGAACGAAAACGACAGTAAAAGTTTTACACTGTACCCTAGCTTGAACATATCATATTTGGATCTGCGCGTGCACGGAATCAATCAATGATTGCACCGCAAGGGTTCTAGTATTGTCGTCGTTGCGCGGGTGTTTTCCTGACAATGATGTGGTCCTTTGGCAGGAAATGGTGGATTGGGAGCACAAGAGTCAGGAGGATGGAAAGATGCATGCTTGTGGGCATGATGCTCATGTCACCATGCTTCTTGGAGCCGCTAAGCTACTCCAATCTTGGAAGGACGACTTGAAGGTAACTCTGCAACTAACTTATTACCCAAAAACAATCTTAATTCCACAACAAAGAAATCCAAACTAAATCCTTGCTCAACATCGCAAGAACTCCATTTTTCGTGCAATGTTTGTAATGAGGCACTGAGTTGTCATGCACTCCTGTAAATTCAAATTATTGTTGGATGAGTTTGATCATTGTTGCGTCATAAATCATTTCACTTCAGCATAATTATAAACCATATACTGTATCTTTTGTTTTAAATAGTCAATTGAGAACGACAAATCAAGGTGAATATCTGTGGTTCCTCATTACATACATCTTCAGGGTACTATCAAGCTTGTGTTCCAGCCAGCAGAAGAGGGGTTCGCTGGGGCCTACTTCGTTCTAAAAGAAGGTCTCCTGGACGATGTCTCGACCATCTTCGCCTTGCATGTCATCCCGGATCTCCCGGTAGGCGTTGTGGCATCCCGGCCAGGACCACTCCTTTCAGCTGCAGCTCGGTTCGCTGCAGCATTCACCGGGAAAGGAGGGCACGCCGGTGGCCCTCACTACACCATTGATCCTGTGATTGCTGCGTCCTCTGCCATCCTCAGCCTCAGCAACCTGTCTCCCGTGAAACCGATTCTCTTGAAGCTGCTGTATGCTATCAGACATTCAGTTGGATTAGCTCTGTAACTAATATTTTTTTTTGCTTGTGATTCTGAAGAATCTTAATCATCTGGTGGCTGACTTTCAGGTGGTGTCTGTCACATTGCTGAAAGGAGGTGAAGCTTACAATGTCATCCCGGAGTCGGTGACAATTGGTGGCACCTTCAGAAGCATGACCGATCAGGGTCTATCATATCTCATGAAGAGGGTCAAAGAGGTAATAAACAAGTATCTCAGTTCCTCATATCTGAATTTCCCGTTTCTATGATGCCTTCCACACTGCCAACTGACAAGAGACAACAACCTGATGCTTCTTTGGAAGATCATAGAGGCCAAAGCCACCGTGAACCGCTGCGCCGCCACCGTCGACTTCCTGGAGGAGGATCTCCGGCCGTACCCGACCACTGTCAACGACGAGAGGATGTATGCCCATGCCAAGGAAGTAGCCGAGGGCATGCTTGGGGAAGCCAATGTCAAGATTGCTCCCCAGACCATGGGTGGCGAGGACTTTGCGTTCTATGCGCAGAGAGCGGCGGGCGCCTTCTTCATGATCGGTGTCGGCAACGAGACCACTATGGAGAGGGTTCGTCCGGTGCACTCGCCGTACTTCGTCATGGACGAGGAGGCTCGTCCGATTGGAGCTGCGTTCCATGCCGCCGTGGCAATTGAATATCTGAACAAAAATCAGTGCGCCTCAAAGTAAGAAGCTCTTTTAATTTGGTCAGATCAAGGTGCTGCATGGATTCCTGAAAAGGAAATGCAAATTCTCCTAGTTTGATATCAAACCATGTAGGTTTTGCAATGAAAAGAAAAGGAGGAAACCTTGCATGTAGTATATTGAAAGACATGTTTTTCAGAACTTGCTGGTTATACCAAGCATGTGCAGTAATTTTTTTTTCTGTCAAAATTGTATCATATTTTACCTTTCCTCTTTTTTTTTGTGCCAAAAGATCAAGAGCTTTATCAGTTAACTGAGTTACAATCCTCACCATCTCGTAACACTGCGCAACACAAACTATAGACTGAGTGTTGAAGTATAAGTAAATTGTCCACCTTTTTCAAATAATTTAAGCTGTTTGTTTAAACTGGTTAATGCAGGCAAGTCAATACAGTATCACGGTACATGTTTTGAATTCGAATCTTGACGGGCACGATTAAATAAAATAATTGTAGTCTACTCTCATTTTACACGTATGAGGCCTAAGGTCTGCATGTGAGGGGGAATGTTAAAGTATAGGTGAATTTTTCACCTCCCTATTATGAGAACATAGATGAAGCACTCACTGTTTCTAATATATCTAGCCTATAAAACTATGAAATTAAATTTTGCGTTGGGAGATTTTTTTTTTCTATTCATCAACTCAAATATATGGCACTCATGGAAGCCACGAAAGAAAACCTTGGACTAAGAATGTCATTAGGGTTTTTCATTCATTAACCCAGAGCATCACATCTCCAACAATAAAGTTAGCTTACTAGCTATATGGTTGTTCATGTTATTAATGAATATCACAATAGATAACCTCTCGAGTTCTGAAGCCACAGCACATTCCTCAAAACTATTATTGGTCCACTAGTAATAGGGGAGTGAAATGCTAATGCGATTAGAGTCTGTTATAGACTCACTACTAACTAATAGATGCCTTTTATCTCTCTTCATTTGTTCTTTTTGCCATGTAAGCAAAAAGTATTTTGTGGATTCTTGTACCTACTCCGTACCTTATAGTACATGTTGTTGTTGAAGGCGCACTAGAAGCATATCTTAGATAATGTGGCATTTTAAAAAATAATAAAATGAAATATAAGTAGGATCGGTCTTAGCCTTTCGATAAGCTAAAGCCTAAAGATGATTCAAAGTCAACTTCAAGAGAATCACATATTTTGGGATTCGGTTGTTCGTTATCTAAAAAAGTGAGATTTGGTTGTTTGGCCTGATTCTAAAGCTAGGTGTCTTATCGAGTCAAAGAAAAGTGGTTGCGAAGCTGGATACATCGGCTGCTACTCAGAAGGAAATTAATTAATAGAGAAACTTCTGTTTCTAGGCCCTTTTAATTGACAGGTTTTGAAATTGATTTTTGAGAAGACAAATTGTATTTTATTTAGAAGCTAAAATCAGGTTTGGTTTTGTAGGATGCTATTTTGATAAGCTGGCTTCTATAGTTTGTAGGATTGGGTTTCTAATTAATAAAAACCTCAATGAAAAGCTACTCTCATTGGAATCACAAATTATTGATGTGTTGAATAAAGTCCGACGAAGCATATTTTAAACTTTGGCTACCAATAAATCTTATAATGTTTGTTTTGATAAAATGGAAACAATACGCCTGTATGCTTAGGTTTGTCTTTAATATACTTTTGTAATCTTATAAATATATTAAATTTAAAAATGTATCTTTTAACAGAAAAGAGTGGTAACATTATTATTTTCTCTTACAGGGACCTATGATGTTCAAAATGCAAAGTATTTCTTTTTGAAAAGGATGCAAAATATTTTCTTTTTGCAAAAAGGATGCAAAATATTTTTGACCGAAGGGAAAGTGGAAAAAATTGTTTGAGGCTTCGACGAGAAGGAAAGAAAAAAAAAAGCCTCTTGAGAGAGCGCTGAAAACAGCTCACTTGCCGGATGCGCTATCCAACTGATTGAAACAGAACAGTTGCGCGTTCCAGCCGTCACTCGGGACGTGTCGCCGGCTCGCCGCGCCATGGCCTCGCCGCCGTCTCTCCTCGCGGCGACTCCCCTCCTCCTCCTCCTCGTCCTGTCGCCCCGCCTCCCGCCGCGCGCCGCGGCGTCGTCGTCGTCGTCGCCAGCTCTCGGAGGCGAACTCCTGGGCGCGGCCCGCGCGCCGGGTTTCGCCGCGTGGCTGTGCGGCGTGCGGCGGCGCATCCACGAGCGCCCCGAGCTGGCCTTCCAGGAGCACCGCACCAGCGAGCTCGTCCGCGCCGAGCTCGACGCGATCGGCGTGCCGTACGCGTGGCCCGTCGCGCAGACGGGCGTCGTGGCGACCATCGCCGGCGGTGGCGATGGGCCCGTCGTCGCGCTCCGGGCGGACATGGACGCGCTCCCCTTGCAGGTCCGTGCCCTTGTCGATCGGGAGTTGGATCGGTCATGCCTCTCGTATTGCATTTCAACTGATTTCTTCGCACAAAGATAAAAATTTTCTTATCCTTTCATCTAGTGTACTTAGCTTCATTTTATTAGTTCATTATAATTTTTTTTAGATGAAGGACAAACCGGATTAGATCATTACAAATTTTCCTAGTTTTTGCACAGTTCTATTTGGTTGCTACTTGACATTTTTTTTTAATTTCAGTATCTCTGAACTCTGATCCCTCTTTCTGTAATTCTGTCTCATGACTTCAGATGCCTTGTGTTAATTAAATATATAATCCACCAATGACTTTGGCAATCGATCCAATTAGGTACACCAACCTAGAATCACACTTGCCATTATGTTAGGATACCTCTGCTTTGGATTCTATAGCTTGTCGAATCATATCATGGGCTTGTTACTTGACTTAATCAAAGCAGAGCCAGAGCTTTGTTAAACATAAGATGAACAGAGAGTAATTTGCTTTCATTTTCGTTCGTGAAATGAAACCGTTTACATGTTTAGTTTGGGGACAAGTTGGATGCAGTGGTATCAAGCAGCAATCCAATTCAAATGCTCTTGCTAGTTGCTAGATTAGTAACTCTACTGCTTTTTGCATGGCCAGTGATACCCCCCCCCCCCCCCCCCCCCCCCTCTCTCTTTTTGAAATACATAACATAGGTCCTCGGTTGGGAAAAACTGTCTCTTTGCTAATGGTCTGTGATACATTTTGCAGGAATTGGTAGACTGGGAGCACAAGAGCAAGGAAAATGGAAAGATGCATGCTTGTGGGCATGACGCTCACACAACCATGCTTCTTGGAGCAGCTAAAGTACTTCACTCTCGGAAGGATGATTTGAAGGTATGACCAGAACTTGTGAGCTTGAATTGAAGTCCTCCATGCCCAAAAGAAAGAAAACGAGAAGAGGAATCATCAGCTACTCAAACAGGCTCTGACCAGTGACTTGATTATCTTTTTGTGGTTTGACTTTTTTTGTAGGGCACTGTGAAGCTCGTCTTCCAGCCAGCAGAAGAAGGTTACGCCGGGGCTTACCATGTTCTAAGAGAAGGTGTCCTGGACGATGTGTCGGCCATTTTCGGCTTGCATGTTGATCCAAGCCTTCCTGTAGGCGCCGTTGCGTCCAGACCAGGGCCGTTTCTTGCAGCATCAGGCAGATTTTTGGTGACGGTCACCGGGAAAGGCGGGCACGCTGCGGCGCCGCACGACGCTGTGGACCCCATTGTTGCGGCATCCTCTGCAATCGTCAGCCTTCAGCTGCTAGTTGCCCGGGAAATTGATCCCCTCCAGGCTGCGGTATGTGGACAGCTTACTGTGTTTGCATTATACATCTGCCTTTGCAGCCCATCTTATGTCTCAACTTGTTCAGCACATATTCAGATGTTACTCTGACAATGGCATGAGGCTCTTTGTTGCTTACCGTCAGGTGGTCTCAGTCACGTTCATGAAAGGAGGCCATGCTCACAATGTCATTCCTGAGTCAGTATCCTTCGGAGGCACGTTCAGGAGCTTGACGACAGAAGGCTTTTCGTATCTTAAGAAGAGGATCAAAGAGGTAAGCAATGAAACAAGCACTCTATTTCTCCATTTCACCTGAAACCAGGGGCATCACTCTGTAGTCTGTAGTGGGGATCAATAAAAATTTTCATTCCTCTGATGCACTTATAACTGCAAATGGTAATTTTGTACTTCTTTCAAAGATCATAAAAGCGCATGCCACTGTCCACCGCTGCGCCTCCACTGTCGACTTCATGGAGGACAAGCTCCAGGCATATCCAGCAACTGTAAACGACGAAGGGATGTACCACCATGCCAGAGAAGTGGCAGAGACCATGCTCGGGGAGGGCAATGTGAGGAGAGGTCCCCCGTTCATGGGCGCCGAGGACTTCGCCTTCTACGCGCAGAGATTTGCGGGGGCGTTCTTCATGATCGGAGTCCGCAACAAGACCATGGAGGCGATGCATCCCCTGCACTCCCCTCACTTTGTGATCGATGAGGATGTGCTGCCGGTAGGAGCTGCCATCCACGCTGCCGTGGCGATCGAGTACCTGAATAAACACGCTTAGAAATGTGATTATGTTGCTTCATTACTTGTACACAGATTAGGATACTGAAGGTCAAGTTGTAGTTTCGCCTTTGTATTTTTTTCACACTTCGGTTGCCTCTGGATTTCTGCGCGGTTTCTGGAGATGGAATTAAATGAACATTTAAATATTTGGAGTTCTTTCATCCTGGTGTTTTGTTGGGCTGTTCGATGCATGTAACAAGAACATTTAGAATAAGTTTGTTTTTTAAAAAAAAAATGTTTGTTCCTTGGATCAGAAACACTTGACGTTGAGATGATGTATCTGGAGACACAGATATAAATGATAGATCAATCTTCGGTCGACATCTTTATTATTTGACCAAATCAAACAAGCTAGACACGGAAGCAAACACACCACACAAACAAGACACCCGAGATGGGATCGGAGGATCCCCTAACTCAGTTCGTTGTACATCAGAGAAGTGTCAAACGAAAGCAAGCCAAATCGGAAACTGCAAGCCGGCCGACCGATCAAGAAGCAGCTGCTGCTTCATTCAGAGTTCAGTGGGGCGCACGTAGACGCCGATGGCGTCGAGGTAGATCCCGCTGCGCGCGAAGAAGCCCACGACGCCGCTGCCAGGCTGCACGGGGACGGCGAACGGGGTCCCCTTCTCCTCCCCCCACGGCCCGTGGGTCCCGAGGTTGGTGACGAACTTGATCGAGGTTATCACGGCGGCGATGCCGCCGAAGCCGGCGACTGTCCTGGACACTTGGGTGACGACCTCGGACTCGGCGAGCTGGACCTGCACGGTCGACGGACTCGGTGAGGATGATGAAGATATCGAACACTATTCCACGGAAACTAATCCACTGCTGCGATTGTTAACTACATACCGTGTGGGGCTGACCACCGGAGCCGCCCCAGGGACCGGCGGCGTGCTTCTGGCCGGCGTGGTCGACGTAGGAGAAGGCGATGGCGGCGACGACGCCCGGGCCGCTGCGGACGGTGATGCTCTCCAGACGCTTGGGCGCCTCGGTGATGTCCATAGGGTTCCCTCCGCTCCCACCCCATGTCCCAATCTTCGTGATAGGGTGCTGCACCCTTGTCCCTTTGAGCAGTGGGCAGAAGGCACGGATAGCGAGCTCTATGATGTTGCCGTCGCTTCTCTGCTCATGGAACTTCTTGGTGATGACGCCGGTCGCCATGGCGAACTTCTTGGTGATGATGCCGGCTTTTCATTTGGTGCGGCTCCCATGCAAGCAGCTCCGACTCCACCTGCACATGCACTGTTCACAAACTATAGCAGGGAGCTATTTTTTCCCTGATCTCTCGCTCGAATCAACGTGGAACTGGTAGAGCCACTATTCATTTAGGATTCATTGGCTCCAGGCTCCAGCTCTTTGTTGTAGCACTGTACGTAGCATGCATGGATCGTTAGTTTCGGCGTTGCTTTTGAAGCGAGCGAGGCCATGTGTTACAGTCCAAGTGCTGCTATGGTGACTACACGGGGATTCAAGATTATGAAAACTGTGTTGTAGATAGGCTTTAAATTTTAGTCTAGATAATTCGAGGGACGGTAAAGGGCTCTAAAATTTAGCTTAGATAATCCGAGGGGCGATAAAAGGCTCCAACAGCTATGATTCTCTTACGGATCAACAAAGCCAGCACTACTGCTAAATAGATCAGCAATTCGGAGCACGGAGGTGACGGACGGTGTCGATTATATACTGAAGCATTGCTACACCAAATTCCAAATTAAGGGAGTGAAATCCCAAGTTCTCGCTCAGATTAATAAGGTCCTTAAATTAAGCAAGGCATTATATTTTCCCATCGTGAGCAAATACAATGCACCTTATTATTACAGGAGGGTGTGCGTGCGTGCGTGTATATAAGCAAATACAATGCACCTTATTATTACAGGAGGGTGTGCGTGCATGCGTGTATGTACATGAGCGTATGCGTCTCGATCGGGGAGGAAAAAAAAGATCCCATCCGGAAACAAGAAGAGAAATAAGTAGTACTGCACGAGAAGATCAAGACCGCTTTGGCGTGTATCACGTGCGTGCCTCAGACGTAGTCAGTCTACAGGCTCAACAGGTCATTATGTGATTTCAGATCAAATTAATGATGTAACCCACAGGACGCCGCTGTTTGCCCTGAATTTTAATTTCATACACGGTCACGACAATGAGAATCTATCCTAATCATGCTTAGCATATGGTCGCCGACGTTCTGATGCACGAGCATGCATGCAATGAGAGCCGCTGCCGCCAACTTTAATCTTATACACGGGCAGGACAACAAGAATCAATCCTAATCATTCTTAGCATACGGTCCTAAAAGACGCCAGGATCCCTGCTAATTCTATCCAACCTCGAGAACACGCCAGGATCCCTGCTAATTCTATCCAACCTCGAGAACAGGTGCAGCATTTTATTTTAAAGAAATAAAAAAAGTCCAGTTTACACCTTTAAACCATCGTAAAAGTCCGATTTTTAACCCTCAACTAAAATAACAGATAACAAGGACATCTAACTATCGAAACCGGATAACCGGATAAGTTTGCCCTTTGGGTGGTTTTAAAGGTGGTTTTGTATTTTAATAAAAAATTCTAGTTAGATCTAGAAAATCAAAACTAATTCGTTTTAAATCAGAAAAATATGAAACTAGTACTCATTTTTTTCTAAAAATGTAACCTATCTGTTGTTGCTCTATTTATATTTCATTTATTAAAAAAATAATAATGATAACTACAAGCAAGCAAATACTAGGAACATGAAAAAAATTGAATCCGTTATATTTTTTAAAAATATTGGCGCTCATTTCGTATTCTTTTGATTTAAAGAGAATTACTTATGAAGTTTTAAGTTTAAACTCGATTATTTTTAATTTTTATAAAATAAAAAAATCACTTTTGAAACCACCCTAAAGATCCAAATTTATCTAGTTTCGACAGTTGGTCTCCCTTATCCGGTTTTGTAGTTAAATGTTGATAATCGAACTTTTGTGATAATTTAATAGTGTAAACTGGATTTTTCCCTTAAAAAAGCATGGTACATGTGCAGAGGCACGCAATAAACTCATCCGTATAAAGACGTGTGATACATATCCATCTTCTATGAACATCTTCAATAGATTGAGCCTCTAGATCTTGAGATTAATAAAGTTATAATAGACAATACATTGACGGCCATGTCCGCCAAGCCTACCACTAAAAATATAATTAATATGAGCAGCCATGCTAAAATCTTAACTAAGCTATGCTCATGACAATAAATATTGTTCATTGTGTGCATGCCATGAAGGACAAAGGGCTTTTGATGGCAATAAGTTTGTTCTCAACCACTATATAGAAGTTATAGAGCCCCACTCATATCACGGGTCGTGCGCCATCAGCTAGCGGCAGAATACTGGTCTCCCCGTTGGAGTCAGCTGCCGATATCGTCTCCCGTTGGAGACGGCCTATTACTGCCGGTTGCTCGCCTCAAGCCATTATTATACTGTTAATAACAACACAACAGGTTATGTATTAACAAAGACTATAACTACTGTTTTTTATTACTAACTAGGAGCGATGCACTGTGTTTCTAAAAAAAACTAGGAGCGATGTTCGTAGACGTAATTTTAGAGCAAATTTTCCCACGAGAACCATATTTTTATACGATCACCTACAATTTATGACAAACTGCCCAAATCAAATCTATTTCAAGCATGCCATTAATTGAATCATCGGCCTGGCATAACTAATTTAATCCTAAACTCCACCAGCACAGTTTCAACAGGATCAAGCCACGAGTTATATACATGATCACATACACTCAAACTGGGTGTCAAATGGAGTTACCAATTCTATAACAATTCAAAACTCTCAAATTATAAATTCGTCTAAAATCTAGAACATGAGAGCTACACTAGTATAGTGAGGTTTTGTCCATCTTAGATATGTAGCTTTTTTATCTCTAGATGTATAGCGTTCGTCAGATCCCAAAGTTAAGATATATGTTCAGAACAAAACTTTTCTGCACCACGAATGCAGCAGATGACATTCCACGGAGCAGATAGATTCCATAAGCATTTACAGATATGTAGAAAGTACATTAATACAAACTTCGCCAACCACTGGACTTCACCAATGAATTTACATCATAACTTGAATTACAGGCTTCACAACAGATAACAAAAGAGTCCAAACACAACCAGACTGTTGGAGAGGTCTGTTCATTCAGTATTCATTATTGTCTGTTCACGATCTCCCGGTAGACCAAATCAATAAATTCTTCGTTCTGGCAAGAAACAGTAAACAACTTTGTGCCTTAGATGCAGGAATTAGTGTACAGTACTAGCAAACCAAGAGAAAGATATAAATATCAACAGGAATGTTCTACTTGATGTGCAATTATTCAAAGTCTACACACGATGAGGTTCCAAGTGCAAGCTTACAATGCATAGTTATTGAAATTGAACAAGAAAGACAGTTGGGACAGGAAAAAACACAAACCAAAGACTACTGCAGCTTCATTTCCCTTCAAAGACCATTCACGCAATCAACCAACTAAAACTGGATAAATGGCTCCAGATTTTAATCATTTAATGGAACCGTTCAACCGGGCAGCTTCGGTTGAACACAGGCGGGGTGCCCAGGGACCCTTCTCTTGGTGGGAGGATGCTGACGGTAGCTCCCTGATGCCACATTCCCTTCATGTCTCAGGGCTCCTTTTCCCATCAATCTCTTCCCACCCAAAGAAACAAGCAACCCACCAAATCAACACATACGCAAAGCTAGCATGGTTTGTAGCATGGACCAGACGCTTCTATGGCTGATCTACATGTTGTTCCTGGTGGTCCACTCTATTCTCAGCCAGACGAGCAATGGTGGTCTGAGTTTCCAGTTTGGTGGGTCAAAGCCTCCAAGCTTCGCTTGAGCTGAAGCGAGGGTCTACACAGTGGCTGAGCAGCAATTGCTGTCAGCCATTACGATTTGTAGGTCCCACCCGGAGGATGGAAAAGCAGCAGTGGTACATGGTCTTGATGAGACTGGCTGCGATGTGCGAAATAGTGTATTGATAGGAGATTTGCTTCCTTCCAGTATGTTCACTAATTTACCTTTTTGGATTCAGGAATTTTCACCTTTCTTTTGGCTGATGTTTTTTCATGCTCAAAGGCTAGAAAATGCATAATACAAGTTGCGCTGCCATTAGCAAAATTGGTGAAGGTTATTTGTATTTATACCCATGAATGAATTCATCTGATTGCCTATTGATGAACACACCAACTTGTCCATAATCAGTCTAACAAGTACTGGCCAAATAACAGTTTTTATTGACCCACAGGTTCAACCAGTAAACAATTGAACAGAAGTACCAGTTCGATTGTCAGTCCAGTCTTAATAACTATTATACATATATGTCTATGCTATAGCTAGATACTGAAAAGGATACCGAACAAATTAGACTAGAATGAGAAAAATTACTCAAACCCGACAACGGCAATAATGTGTATCTTCCTTGCAATCTAAAAAGAAGAATGCATTCAAATTCAACAAGAAAATAAAATTAACAGAACAGCATACCTCCACAAGTCTCAGTAATGCATCTCTAACTTTGTCTCTGGACAGTGCTGGGTTGTAGACTGGAGCTGATGCAAGAGACGGCGATGGATTTGGTGGTGGAAATGGTTGAAGCAATGGAGTCCCATACGGAGGAGAAGGTGAGGCTGTAGGTAATGGAAAAGGCTGAAGCAAGGGAGCACTTTGAGGCTGCTGAGCAGTACGAGGATGTTGAGGTGGAGCAGTTGGTACTGCAGAATTACTGTGCACCATTGCTGTTTGTGCCGATGTCAATGGTGAGAAATGTGATGGATTTACAAGGCTCGTGGACCTCACTATAGGACCAGTGCCACCATGAACATCAGTAGGTATGCCAGAAACTAATGAGGCCTGTGAAGGAAGCAAATGATGCAAGCCCGGCGATTGCGATGTAATTGTACTAGTAGGTGCGTGCGACAAAGGAATAGCACCGAAAGATTGATTTGACTGTCCTGCAACAGCTACAGAGGCGGTGCCACCAGTGTTCGCAGCTGCCTGTTCCCAGAGATGCACATTTAAACACAGAAAAAAAGTTACAGCTACTATTTTGGAGAAAGTAGAAAACTTTAGGTGGAAAAGCAGCTACAAGTTAATGGAGATGAGGGGACCAGTATAATGAGAAGAACAGTTTTCATACACTGAAGAATGCAGATAAGGGGTCCTCTTGAACGTGGGTAGTAGCTGATATGATATTTGATGTTTGCGGTTCCAGAGGACCTTCAACCAACGCAGGTGCTGCTTCCAGCTCTTCAAATTCACTAAAACAGGATCAACGTTGTAAAATACACCACAATTTTTCCCCAAAAAAACTTTATTTTATAAGATGATGTGGCTCGACACTATGGCAGTAATGCTGAAAATGTGAATAATTAACATCAGACAGTAGTAAGGTGCAGTGTTAAATTAACAAGAAAAGGTAGTATCAAGTCATGTTAAAACAGCACCACTATAACTTGCTTGTTTTCACATAATATGCTAATTTAAGTACAATTGCTTCTAATGTGATGCAGTGCAAACAAGAAAATAAAATGCTATCCAGTAACATAACAGTATGCATATGCCTTGAGTAACTTTCAGTTCTTCACTGTATCTATTTGATGAATTCAGCATTCGATCGTCACGAATAAAAAAATATGATAAGCACTTGTTTGCTATAAGTTCCGGAAAGATGCATAAAAGATCAAAGCAGTATTTTGTGTGTCCAACTGATTAGCACAATATCTCAGGTACCTTTGAACGGAGGGAATCTTCGGCTTTGGAGGCACCTTCGAGAATGCATTCAGTATCCTGCAAAATTGCAGAGTGATGTATTGTTCACTAAAGGAATAGAAAAATTGCAAGAAAACTGAAAAAGCCCCAGTTTTGCAAACTAAGATAAAGTGCCAAAGTGAGAAAGAAATAATGGTATGAATCTGCTGCAGATCATATATGCATATGTGATCCTCAAATTGCTGGAAATTATCGATCCTAATGACTGACACCAGTTTGACTATTCAACTCAACCTGTTCACTTTCATAGCTCACAGAAGTGCCTTGATAACCCACCTGCTACATCAACATAGACGATATCGGTTCCAAAACATCACTTGCTGTTCACTGACATATTTGTGTTTTGGCTGCTAAATTAGCAGTAATAATCCAATTGGCAATGTTTGTACATTTGGGAACACAAGCATAATACAGGTTCAGGGAGCTACAAACTAAATCTTGAAGTTTGTAGACCAGAGTGGTGCTTTTATACAAGGCTGGGGACTCTAAAGAAAGAACTAATTTCAACTTTTAAGATGGTCCATTTTAGCAGGGAGCCAGCAAATCTTTTTGACCAAAATGTAGAACAGTAATTAATCATGCATCTCTTATATCGATGCACAATAAACACTAGCCAGTTAGAAAGTTCTGTTATTTTCATATCATCAATGAACTGATATTTCGTGGGGAAGGCATAACTGGACTAATTAACTCCATACACACAATACTCAATAAACAATGACCATATGAGAAAAATAGAAAACCTTAACATATTGATCAGGTGCCTCTGCTTATCCCAAATCATGAAAAGGAGTAAGATACATATCCATGAACAGAAGGGGAGAAGACCCTAAAGGCAAAGGCAGGAGAAATAATTACAAATTTACAACAAGATACCTGCTAAAAAGATTTGCAACTTCTTGACACTCCTGGGAGTTGTAAAACCAAATTCCAATAACTTCTTGTGCAGAATTGCGGTACATTATATAAGGAACTTGGAGTTGGTATTCGAAATCTCCTAAGAGATCTTCAACTAGATTATCTGTTAACAAGAAGAAGCCAAAGAAATATGAAAAAAAAAACATTACTAGGGATACAAAGATAGAAGAAGGCCGTAACTTTATATAAACATAATAAGCTTTTACCACGATCCAATTGAGAAGAATAATCCAAAACTGAACTTATGTGACCAGCCAGTTTCAAGGAATATGTTCTTCCCCAAATATGTTATCAACCATAGTAGCATCTAACATATTACAAAATTTAGCTTCAAACAAGATGCCATATCATAACTAACCTATCTTCCTTTGCATGTAGGTCTTATTTCAATAATATAAATGTGGACCGTATGGAACAGAGAATACAAAAAAATTAATAAAGCTCTTAAAGGTCTTTTTTGTTTTTATCACAATGATAGAAGGATAGAAAATGGGTGAAATGCAAATCAATTTATCATCTATTAATTTGATAAATAAGACCATTGCATGCCCCTTTCTCAGCCAGAGAAATATTTTAAATCAAACATTACCATACCACTTAACTAGGTTTGAAAAGGTATTGACGAAAGGGGGCAGGAGGAATTCGAAACATCAATTCAATAACACATGATGCAAAGAAATGTGTTTGATTTCCCTTGAAAAATTGAATCTTTACGAACTTCATAAGATGAAATTATCTAAAATCTCAACTATTTTCTAATGGCAGGAGCAAAGAGCAGTTAGCAAAGATCACAATAGTTCACAGAAAAAAATAGTTCACCAATATGCTAATTGAAGTTTTGAACCGTCAGGTTGATTCCCATCATCATACATGTCACATGATTGAATTATTCTCATGTGCAAGTCTTAAAAAGGGTAGACATAATCAATCATGAGAACTTAGTCACCAGATCAAACAAGCTCAAGAAAATTACATGCTAAAATACCTGTATTCCGGCGATTCATGACAATGAACTGGAATCTGGGTTGGGCATTCCTGAAATAAATATACCCTATTTGTCAGAGACATACTAAGGTATCTGACACAAACAGCAAATGCAAAGTGTTAAACTTTCATCACTATAGGCCCACAACATTTCAGTTATCGCTAGAATAACAGAGGACATCTAGAAGTGGAAAACTGGAAACAAATAGAAATACAGACACATGTCAAAAGATCAATGCTAGGGTACACAAATGCTTGCACTTGCAGGGAATGAATTCTCCCTGACGGAGCTTTCGATTTTAGCTCTTAAAGTAGCATGACTTGGTAATCATTAAATTGAAGCTTTGAACCCCGAAATAGACAATTCCAGGTCATGTGTCTCTCGAGAAGCGGCATAACTAACCAAATAACTGCAATTTTTACACCTCAATCGAATTGTCCATATTTTGTTCTTATGCCCTGCCATGCATCTACTTTAACGGCATATGCGCTGCTGTGCATCTACTTTAACGGCATATGCGCTGCTGTGCATCTAGAAAACAGAGTGAAGCAACGGACAGCGCAACTGCACAAACTTTGCCACTAAAGTAATCAGTTTATTAGTTTCCTATGACCACCAACCAACACAGTTTTTATGCTATATAAAAGTAAGTTATATAATAAATTGCTACAGTGGAACAACATTGATTATTTGACAAACTGTAAAAGTTTCGATTTTTTTGCAGTTCATTCATGGCGCTAGTCCGGAGAAAGAGTACGCACCTCTTGACGACGAAGAGCGACCCCTCGACATCCTTCCGGCTCTGCACACAGCACCCAACAAAAAGCACACAAATCAGGCCGCGAACCAACCAAGCATCGAAAAATCCCGACCCACGAAACACAGAGGGGCTTAGGGTGAAGCCGAATCCGGCGGAGGAGGTGGGCGCACGCACCCACTGGTTGACGTCGGTGTCGAAGTCGTAGAGCGTGACGTGGGCGGCGGTGATGAGGATGTCCTCGACGACGGGGTCGAGGCGCTGCAGCACGGTGAGGTTGAGCGTCCGCGTGCCCTCGCCGTCCACCGCGAGGTTCGGCGTCACCTTCGCCCTCCCACCGCCGGCGGCGCCGCCGTGGGCCATGTGCCGCGCCGCTGCGGGTGGACGAGGAGGAGGGGGCAAGGGGAGGAGACGACCTGGCACTCTGGTGGCGGATTGCCTAGGGTTTGGGGATTGGATCGGAGGGATTGGAGGGGCCGAGGGGGAGTGGGAGGGGGAGGGGCGCAGTGGGCGGCGAGTCGAGACGAAGAGGACGAGGAAAATAAAAAAGGGACCTTTTTTTCTTTCGCCCGTAGAGTTTTTGGTGGGTTTTTTTTTCGGTTTGGGAAAACGGGGAGGCGAGAAAAGGAGGTGCCGAGATCCGGGACGGAATGTTGGTGCCTTGGTGGCGGCATCGGGGATCACGTGACGTGACGACGTGTCAAGGTCACCTGCCCCCGCGGGAGATCAGATCCCTCGTGGAGAAGGCCGGGATTGACGGCTCAAAATGCCTGGACGGTTGTGTTCAAGACGGTAACGGATCCTCGGCCTTTATATATATATTTAGTTTAGAATTAAATAAAATTGGAGCCTGATTTTTAAATTATCTAGATTAAAATTTAAATTCCTTTATCACCCATATTGTGTTGCCACTGGCCGGACTCGAATATTCACAATTTGGTGGTTGGCCGGATTTCGTATAATCCGATGATGAATTTATTTTTCTAATAATGGATAAAAGTCATGCCTCGGCAGTATCTGGGAGGCAGCTTGAAACCAGTGGTTTACACAAATTGCAGTACAAAGCCTGTCAAGACAGCTCACACGCTTCCATAGTTCAGAAAGTAAAAAAACTAAGAGTGTATTTGGTTGAGCTGTGGTTTTCGAAAAAGTAGATGTAAGTTGTGGGCTGTGTAAAAATTATTATAGATTGTGGGCTGTGAGAAAATTAAAAGTCGTTTGATAAAACAGATATAGCTACTAACGAGCGGACCCCACGTATCATTCACAGTCCACCCAATCAACTCTCTCCCTCTCACTGACAAGCGGACTCCACTCATCAGCATCTTCTTTTTCCTCCCGCTGCATCCAGGGAAGGGAGGCGCACCTCCGGCGAGGCTTTCTCGGCCACCGCCGTGGCCTTCCCGGCTGCCGGCTCTGCAACACCTCCGCAGGCGAAGCTCCGGCTACCGAGGTTGGGGGCTTGCGCTCGCGGCGGAGCTCGCCCACGGCCAACGGCGGAGCTCGCTAGATGGCCGGCAGCGGAGCTCATGCCCTCACCCGCGCGGAGCCGGATCTCACCCACGACGGCGGCGGCGGCGGAGGCGGAGATGGAGCTCGCCCATGCGGAGCCGGATCTTGCACGCGGCGGCAGCGGTGGAGGCGGAGCTCGCTCGCTGCGGTGGCGGCGGCGGAGGTGGACCTTGCACGCGGCGGCGGAGGGCGGCTCGAGAGGGCAGCGACAGCGGATAGGAATAGAAGGTAAAAAAATTAATCGGTATCTTCATAACCAGTGACACGTGGGTAATTTTTTCAAAGTTGCCCACCTCTACAGCAGGTAAAAGCAGGGAAGGAGCTACTTTAAGTTCTGTATAAGCTAGACTCTACAAGTAGTAGAAGCCGCCACGAGCTGTAGCGACAAGAGAGGTGGAGGGAGTTTGGAGTGGGGTGACTCGATCTGGAACGGGCTGGTAATTTTGAGCCCAGGCACTACCACCTTTCTTGACCTAGCGTTGATTCAATAGTGTTTCTGAACTTCCAACTAAATTTGCTGAAGATATCCATCACAATACACTCCAGCTGTTTGCACTTTTCTTTCAAGAGGATCCTTCAGCTCTTGATCCAATAATTCCCCCGGAAGATGACCTGCAAAAAGTAGTTAGTGATCAAATTTTTGAAAATCATATCATTTCTATTAAGCCAAATGGCCCAGCAAAGAGCTGAAGCTCCAATCATGATTGTCTTTCTATGTTTTAAAGGGAAGCTTTTGTACCATGACCCAAACAGATTTGCTGCACTTGAAGGAGGTGTAATGCCAAAAGAAATGAACAAAGAATTCCAAATGAACCTTGACATATGGCGATAAAAAAATGTTGGATGGTCTCTTCCCTACTACATAAATACATTTAGTGCACCCTTTCAAATTTCTTTTCACCAAATTATTCTTAGTTAATATAACTTTTTTATAGCAAAGAAAAACTTTGATTTTCAACGGAAGCTTCATCCTCTAGGAAACACGTCACGGAGAGAATTCTCTCTCACCAAGTCCTTGTACATTGAATTAACAAAAAATAATTTTTTATTTAGGAACCACATGAACTCATCTTTTCTATCATTCAGCTGAATCCCCATTACTTTTCCCACCATATCATGCCAAAAATTCAAGTTGTCTCCCACTATAGCACGCCTGAATGAAATTTTCAGAAGGTTTGTGCTTAGTACTTCCACAACTAAAGCATGTTTCTTCTTTATAATAAAGAGTGGGATACCTAAGCATAAAGGGATGATGAATTGAATTTAGTTTGATTGGGCTGTTGGAGATCTGCAACATGTATGAATGGATGCGAAATAGAAAATATTGATCCATGTAATATTATTGGAACAACAAATACACAATGTGTTTAATGTGTTTTGCATATCGTTATGGCTTGCATCATCCTACAGGCATAGTGTTATTGCTGGTGAAGTTGAAAAGATCCATTTTCTCCGGATCGTCATCGTCATCACATAGTCATGTAACGTCCATTTTCTCCAGATCTTTAAAAGTGGGATACCCATCTTTGCAAAATATGATCCAGTTGGGCTGGAGGGAAGCTTTCAGACTTAGCGCTAGGGTATGCAAGACTGCCGCGATAATCACTCTAGTTCTTTCTCCGCTAACGTATGGAATAACTTTCTTATGATTGCTTAGTCTTGAAATGTCATCAAAGTTAGATCTTGTGAATTCTGAAACTTTTGCAAAAGTGTACATATATGCCATCAGTGGTGCAAGTCACGAAAAATTGAATTTCAATGTAGTGATTTTTTGGGTGTTTTGCTTTAGTGGCCGATGGTCATTTGGTTATTGTTGTTTTTAATAATTTTTCTCAAGTAGGTGAAGATTTTGTAGTTCAAATTGTACAATCTTTGAAGAACAAATTAAATTACCAAGAAGCCCAACAATTATGTTCCAAAGAATATCGATCACTTAGTAAATAACTCTCGACAATTAGCTTAAGTAGATTAAAATTCCATAGGTATTTGAGAAAATGCTAAAAGACCGATAACTTGTTGTCCATTTGCTACCAAATACTATTCTCCCAATTATTGAATAAGCAATATTTCTAAAATCACTCAGGAAATGTTGAAAATCTTTTAGTGTATTACTGAGTTTTTGCTCAAATACTATTTTCTCCAATTATTATTCAATAAACAATGTTTCACAATTAGCATGACCGAATTTTTTTTGTTATTGTCCTGTAGTTCCCTCATAAGCATAGGTTTAAATTGGGCATGAGAATGGTATGAGCGATTTTTTCTCAAATAATGGCTTCATTTTATTACAACTTTTATTAGGTTTGAAGTTGAACACATTACAACAGAAAACACACGGTTCGTGATTTCATTTTCAGACTTAAGAGATTCTTTCATGTCTAAGAGATCATTATTTTGTGAGAGCATCCTAGTCTTGTTCTTGCATTATAGAAAATAAATTTCGTGAAGGCATTTCCGATCCCTTGGGCATTTCAGAATTATTTCTATATGTTCGCCTCTTTCAAGTGTTTAGACCCCAAGCCTCTATTGTGAAGTGCAACTACATCGAAATGAAGATCCATATATTTTGCTCTAATATCCACGACAAAGCCTTATCCTATTCTTCCAAAATTTAACTCAAGGGTGTAAAATATAGTGGGTTGCTTCTGTTATTTTACAGCTAGCTCCTTCTTTGTGCCAAAACTCTGAGCAATGGTCGTTTCTACGTGCAAGATTCAACAACATGCTACTGCCTAAATTTGTTTGCAACCAATTTTTCTTCCCCAACAACATGCTACTGCCTAAATTTGTTTGCAACCAATTTTTCTTCCCCAATGAAGTTTTATTTACATTTTTTTTTAAAATGTTGAGTCTTCAACATGTCCACTAATCAATATCCTTGACGAACCTGCAAAAAAAGAGGCTAAAATAAGAAAGTGGCATTATTCTGCATTCACAGATCGTTGCAAGGTAGTAGGAAAACCAAATAAAAGAAACTTCAAGTCACCTGCATGAATGAAGAGCATTATAGCTCCTATCCTATATTTTCCTATTCTGTTTCAGTGGATCCACGCTTCTTCAAGTATTCGATTGCCACGGCAGCATGGAATGAAGATCCCAGGGGAAGCACATCCTCGTCAATCACAAAATAAGGGAAGTGAAGTTTATGGACTGTTGCCATTGTGCTCTCGTTGCAGATTCCAATGAAGAAGAAGGCACCCGCCATTCTCTGAGCATAGAACCCAAAATCCTCGGCCCCCTTTACCAGGGGAGAAACCCTGACGTTCTCTTCACCAAGGAAGCTCTCAGCCACTGCCTTAGCATGACCATACATCCCTTCCTCATTGATCACAACAGGATATGGCCTCATCTTGTCCTCCATGAAGTCCACAGAGGCACTGCAGCGATGCGTCGCTGACTGTCCTTCTACAATCTTCCATAGAAGCACTTATCAATTGTATCAGTAGCAGAAGCTAATATGCAGTTCAGGTTGGAGAGGAGTTTACCTCTGATCCTTTTCTTGAGATACGATAAACCTTCATCTGACAAGCTCCTCAAGGTGCCACCAAAGGTCACAGACTCTTGAACAACATTGAAAGCTTCTCCTCCTTTCAAAAAGGTGATGGACACCACCTGAAAGTTTCAACGGCAAGGAGCATCAGAGGCACCTATCTTTCAGCATCTACACACAATTCATACAGAAAAAAAATTGTTACTACAGGATTGTAAGCCGATTACTTACTGCGCTCTGGAGCGGATCAGTTTCCCGGGAGACAATTTGTTGAAGACTGAGGATGGCAGTGGATGCAGCTACAATAGGATCGATGGATTGATGGGGTGCTGCAGCATGTCCACCTTTTCCATTAACAGTTGCTATGAATCGAGCTGATGTTGCAGCGAAGGGTCCTGGTCTGGATGAAACGACACCTAATGGAAGGTCTGGGGTGACATGCAAGCCAAATATGGCTGACACCTCATCAAGACAGCCTTCTTGTAAGATGTAGTAGGCCCCGCCGTAGCCCTCCTCTGCTGGCTGGAATACAAGCTTTACAGTACCCTAATGAACAGAACAATATCCACATAGTTTTTTATCTATATGGATATTATATGTATGTGCATTGCAAAATCTATGAATTTAGAAAAGCCAAAACGATAAATAATTTGGGACGAAGGGATTTGGGACGGAGGGAGTAGTAAAGAACAATCTAGCGATGTTCTGCAACATTTCAAATTTAACCGGATATTTCAATACCATAAATACATAATACCTTCAAGTCACCCTTCCGATCTTGAAGTAGCTTAGCAGCTCCTAGGAGCATTGTTGTGTGTGCATCGTGTCCACAAGCATGCATTTTCCCACTTTCCTGGCTCTTGTATATTCCCAATCCACCAATTCCTGGATAAAGCCATAGTAAGCCAAACAACCACACCTGAAGTAGTATGTTTTCCACAAACGTTAATTAAAGAATGTATTGGGTTTGTTTGTCCGCCTTACAGAACACATTGAATTTACATTCGTGGATGCAATGCAAACTATCGTAATGGTCCAAGCATTTTTTTTATCCTCTTGCATTTTTTATTTGGTACCATGGCAGTTGTCTACTTGTCTTGGCAAGAATCCTGTTCAGATGACGCAGTTCAATCCACTTGATAAAAAAGTTTTCAGATGATTACAAATTAAAATTTCTGATAATGAAATCGACGCATCATCTTGCAAATCAATTGATTCAGACTCCAATCAAAGCCTACGTTTCAGAGGAAAATTTTTTTCACATGGAAGCGCGAGAATTCTCCTAATAAGCATCATTAGAGAGATCATCTTGCCATCCGAACGCAGGATCAGAACCGAGAAACATACGGACCTGCAGGGGGAGCGCGTCCATGTCGGCCCGGAGCGCGACGACAGGCCGGCCGACGATGGTCGCCACGACGCCGGTGGTGGCCACGGGCCACCTGTACGGGACGCCGATCGCGTCGAGCTCGGCGCGCACGTGCTCGCTGGTGCGGTGCTCCTGGAAGGCCAGCTCGGGCCGCTGGTGGATGCGCCGGCGCACGCCGCGCAGCCACGCGGCGAACCCCGGCGCGCGCGCGTCTCCGAGGAGCTCAGCCGCGAGGGGCGCCGCCGGCGAGGCGAGGGAGAGGCGGAAGCAGAGTAGTACGGGTAAGAGGATGAGGAGGAGGAGGCAAGAGGCGGCGGCCATGGTGGAAGGAGGAGATGAGTCGATCGGAGGCGGCTTCGGAGTGGACGAGTGGCAGTGTATCATGCCATGCAGCCTGCCACCAACTGAAAATCAAAATCCTACTAGAATCTTGGATCGTTGCATGTATACAGGTAGGATGTCTTATCAGGGACTTCACTAGCAACAATCCCGGATGATTAATCTCAATGTTAGTCCACTGTTTACCGTGTCTTTGGGCCAGCCACTTCTTCTCATTCACGAGATAATATATTGCGGGCGGAATAGCCAATTTCATCCTCAAACTTTCAGCTGAAACTCAACTTCATCCCTAGACTTTCAAAACGACTGTTCAGTCCTTAAATTTCTCCATCCAATACAATTTAATCATTCGTCCTATATAGCATGTTATATTGGCACACCTCGTCACACCTAGTCTGCTATAGTCTATAAAAAAATCAGCATTTCTATACATTTGGTCATTATAAAAGTTTCACCTTGATGAAACTAAAATAATGTACAATTTTTACGGAAGGGAGTGGATCCCGAACACATTTATTATACACGCGCAAAAGTTCCCTTTTTGAAAAAAAATTCATGCAGATAGAAGCTAAAGTTTTCTTGTGTCATCTTAAACTAATATATATTGCTGCTAAAAAATAGGAACATTTGGATGATGATATGGTACGCCAACGTGGCAATTCAAGAAACGTAGGATGATGAAGGACTATATTGAGCTGTATAGAAAAAATCGAGAACTGAAACTGTCATTTTAGAAGTTTAGGGACGAAGTTGACCCTCGGCTGAAAGTTCGAGGATGAAATCAGCTATTCTGCCAAAGTTCCGAGGCTGTCACAGCTAAGTGGATTGGTAATACTTGGCCGACCCACGACTGTGCTACCTTGTACATTTGAGGGTACCATTTTGGCATTGGGCAATGCAAACCTTGCACGCCTCCATTTTGATCGTACTTAGACATGTATGTTCATGCACAATTTCAGAACCAAACTGGTTCAAAACAATAAAAAAATGTAACTATATATAACTTTTTTTCTTTTTCAAATTCAGTCACATAAATCCTTCTCAGCAAATTGTGCTGATTTCTGTATATCCACATCTCGTTATACTGCCAGACCAAACAACAAACTACATAAAGGCACTTATAACTTGAACAGACAAGAGCCCATTGAACAAAATGACAAGTAAACACGCACAAGGGCCTGTGACCCAAGAAAGTATATTAGCAAACAGCCAACCTCGTTGAAGGCTAACCAATAATGGTTAACTGGTCATCATAAGGGGCGGGTGCATGGACTACCGGAACAAGCAAGAGATCGGACTGACGTCGTGCGGTGACCCCCATTACTTCCCTCATATCAACCTCTGCAGGCGCCATTCCACGTGGCAGCTTCCAGTCAAAGTGTTACAAGAGGCTAGCCAGCGCGACTTCCACGCTGGCTAGCCCAAACATCATCCCCGGGCACATCCGCCGCCCTGCCCCGAACGGTACGAACTCAAAGTCCGTGCCTTTGAAGTCGACGCTACCTCCATGTCCAAACCTCTCGGGCGCAAACTCTTCCGGTGCGTCCCAGTGAGCCGGGTCCCTGCCGATCGCCCAAGCGTTCACGAAGACGGTGGCTCCTGCTGGGACATCAAACCCTAACACTCGGCAGAAGAAGTGGTGCTGGTGGGTGCAGACGGAGAGTCTCCTTGATGACCAGGTGCAAGTAGTCTAGTTTTCCTAAGCTCGCCTCTGACACTCTCTCGTGCCCCTTGAGAACCTGCCTGATCTCGGCCTGCGCCTTCCGCATCACCCGTGGATTCCTCACGAGCTCAGACATCGCCCATTGCAGCGTGGTCGCGGATGTCTCGCTGCCGGCCAGGAAAAGGTCCTGAAATGCAAGAATTGACAAAAAAAAAATCTTTTTTGAGCTGAAAAAAGTTACCGATCGACAGGTTCAGTTTTAATTTCTCTATTATTGACTCTCATTAGATGATGAACTTACGGCGATCACGACTTTGATGTTGTCCATGGAGATGGGGAATTCCAGGTCACCGTCTCTATGGATTCCGAGAAGCACGTCGAGCAGGTCCTCGTCGCCATTGTTGTCAGGTTTGCACAGCTGGTGCTCCTGGATCACGCTGTCCATGAACGCCATCGTCTCCGCCCGGACCCGCCTCATCTTGCCGGGCGCTCCGCTGACGAGCATCGCCATGCGCGACGACGGGTACAGGTCCGGCAAGCTCGGGCGCGAGAAGAGCTCGATCCCATTCTCCATGAGCCGGAAGAACTCCGCCCGGTCCCGGAACCGGCTTCCCACGATGGCCCGTACCGCCGAGTCGGCGACGTACGACGAGATGCAGGCGCTGAGGTTCACCGCTTGGTCCGCCGCCGCCGCCGCCACCTCACGGAGGAGCCGGCCGGCCTCCTGCTCGCGGACAGCCCGGAAGGACTGCACGCGGCGGGCGCTCAGCAGCTCGACGGTGCAGATCCGGCGGAGCTGCCTCCACCCGTGGCCGTAGGGAGCGAAGATGAGGCCCTCGGCGCCGTCGGCGAGGACCAGCCGCGTCGCCGGGCCAATCGGCCGCGTCGCGAAGGCGAGGTCGTTCGCCTTCATGACCGCACGGGTCGCGTCGGCTGACGAGGCCACGACGACGGGTAGCTCGCCTAGACGGAGCAGCATCAGTGGACCGTGGCGCCTGGAAAGGTCACGCAGCTTGTGGTGCGGGAGCGCGTCCAGCAGGTGGTGCAGGTGGCCGATCACTGGTAGAGCCCAGGGCGACGGCGGCAGCCGGAGGCCGGCACGCCGGCGGCGCGCACGGCTAACGAAGTGGGTCGAGGAGATGACGACGATGGCCAGGAGTGGAAGGAACAGCAGGTGGAGAGGGATTGCAGGCATGGTCTTGCTTGCCGGAAGGATGTTCAGTTCGGTGAGAACGCAAGCATGCATAGATGCAACGCTTTGGCCCAAGCATTGCTTTTGTAGTGTTCTTATAATTGTTTTATCCATCTTCCGTACGTTAGTCTGATCCTTGGTCCATTAAGTTATCTGGCTTTTTGTTCACATTTATATGATACTGCATCTTGCTTATTTGCAATTTGCATTCAATTGTCTGGCCTTTATTGATTTTTTTTTGCAATTTTCATTTTTTTTCGTACGTTTAATGAACAACTCTGCAACTGAATTCTTTTTTACGTCAAAGATGACGTTCCATAACAGTTTGAGATTTTCATTGATCTTTTCCTTCAGGTGCAAGGCGTTGCTGATCTTGCATTGGTTTGAACAATCAATGGATTATACTCGTAGGTTGTGTACTTGCATATCACGCCCCAACTCATCTCTTGTTGCTTCTTGACTAATCGATTTATCCAAGTCTCTTGCCATCACAATGTTTTCCAAAGAACATATCTATACAAGTAGATGATACATCTCTCATTAAGTCGACTTCAATGTAGCCCACTTTGTTACATTCCTTGTGGTAGCTAGAACCTATCCATCTAGTTCAAGTTTATTAATTTTGACTAATTATTCTATCAGTTGTAAGCAATGTGGCCGTGGTGATTGGCAGTCTTAAAATATACACAACCTGAATCTCTTGGAGGTTATTATAGAGGTAAGATGTGTGTGCACGAGTAAAAGTAAGTCTGCCTGCATATATATCATTATATGAAGCATTTTTAGAGGAGTAGAATGGCATTTGCAGCTAAAAATAAGATATTTGAAGGGATGGGTGCGAATCCGCGTCTAGAAATAGATTTCTAGGGGTGGGTGCCGCTTGCCCCTAAAAATTGATTTAGAAAATTCAAAAGAATATATAAAAATAGAAAACGGCTAAAAATATATATAGCTATATCTAAGGTGTAGAATATAGCACATAGATAACCTACAATGTTTAGTTGTGAATATTTTTATTTGGGATCGTTCAAATGTCAAATTGAAGATTACGTAACATGCCACACCTCGTATGCACGTTCTCTCGCTGTTGTATTAGTTTTTAAGGATTAAGAGTCTTCCGTAGATCTTTTCCTTTAGACTCTTTTGTACGGTACCCTGTACTCGACAAGAGACATAGGACTACAAACTAAACTACTCATTTGCTTCTCAGGTTCAATGTTTTTGACTTTTGCAACTGAACCAAGTGTTGAACTTCGCTCCGCCGCCTCACGTTTTGGAGAATCAATCGATTACTCCTTAGCTATTTAATTTGTATTTCAACTTGCATCATTTTAATCAAGACTATAAATCCCCCGTTATAGCTTCTGCTATAGCCTGCTATAGATGTTAGATGCAGGCTATCGCTATTTGGACTCATATATAATGTAGCCGCTATAGTCTCATTTTACCCGCTATTAGCTGTTTTTGAAGTCCAGCCGCTAAACCCCTTAGCCCACTATTTTTAAACCATGATTTTAATATATAGCGCCTCTCATCTTGCCGACTGTTGACTAGATTGATGGTTCAAATAATATCCAAGTTTTTTCCATTAAAATAATGCTTTACAAATTAAAGTACATATAGTTATAAAGTAGATGATACGACTTAGTTGCGAAGACAGGAGACATTTCCTTTTCTAAAAAAATTGATAAAACCTGTAGTGTTCAAATACCATTTTTTTTTGCTGTAACTGTTCAACCGTTAATATATAGTATTGAACAAGTAACCAATGCTTTGCAAGTACGTTGCTACGCAGCTTATAAGGATCAGAGCTGGCATTCCACGCAGTTTGAGAATCCAGTATAGATTTTTGCCTTGAGTTGAGAGCTACCGTAACTTGTGGGAGCACCAATAATGGGTTCACGTGTGGTCGTTGGACTCTGCCTTGTGGACTAGTGTGTCGGCATTCATTCTTTCCTGCTGCTTGCACGCACCAAACACAAATTCGTTTCCTAGCTGTTTGATTTGGAGGGAAACCAGCTTACTTATTCTATTAATATTCCCTTCAAAATGATGTATTTCTTCTTCCTGAATTGCATGATAAACAACACTGAGCTAACAAAACGATACACACACTCTATCTCCCCCCCCCCCCCCCCCCCTCCCTCCCTCTCCCCCTCCCTCTCCCCCTATATACACCTATTGTCTATTTTACTCACTATAAGTTAAATAATATTCAACACGTCGGCGGAGCGCCGCCCACCTCCGGCAACCCAACTAAAATTCCCTAACCATACTTACATGGAAGAAACCGTAAAAACTCCCCCATTACGAACCACCCAGTATAAATAAAGCTCCCACCCTTGACCTCTGTCAGCCGTTCATTTAGATCCTCACGTTCTCTCTTCGTGTTCTTCTCTCGATGGTGGCACGGCCGATGCTGGCCCTGACCCCTCGCACTCCAACGAGCCGCCGCCGGCTTGCTGCCTCCCACATTGCGGGTTCCCTCCCCGGAGCAGATCTTGGGCGGCGACGCAGAATGACCTCTACATCTCTAGGCTGCGCGGTCGAGCTTGCTGGGCGTCAGCCCCCGTCATCCTCCCCACTTCGCCCTGCCTCCCTCCGCACTCCAACGCCCGAAGGTCAACAATTCAGCCATAAGCGGTGGTAGCCCCCCACCCCCATTGAGCTCCAGGTTAGTTAGATCTATGTGTCTCTCTGATTTTCCATCAGTTGATTCTCCGATTGATTTAATCAATTCTTTGTTCAAATTTTCACTACCACATGCATGTCGGTGATGCTGGAATTGGACGATCTAATTTCCGTTGTTTGATATGCAGCAAAATCTCCTGATCTTGTCATGTTATTGCAACCTGTGGCGGTGGCGGTGCAGTAATCACCTGATCTGTAGTATCGACAATAGGGCACTCATGCCTCCCACGGCACATCGTCCTGCAGCTACAGGCCTGCACCAAGTTAATTTCCCCTGTGTGTTGGCTTGTTTGTTAATTTTCAATTTATTTTGTAGGCTTGCTAGTTAATTCCCAATCCCGGTTTCCATGCTGTGTGCAGATCACGAACATAGTAAAGGAGTAAAATTGATCTCTTTTTGAAGAAGGCATCTCAAGTAGCTGAGTCTGGGATACGCGCATAGAAGGATTCTTCTTCGCCCATCTGTGGTATGGTGCCCATGGATCCCTTATCAAAATTTATGTCCCTGCAGCAAAGAAAAAAATAAACATTGTCCAACGTCTTGGCAGATTGAAATGTTGTTCTCTTTCATATTCTAAAATTGGCTTGGACCTAGCATCTTTTTTATTAGAAAATTTGATTTGACCTGCAGTTTATTCAATTGATTGCAAATTACGGTTTGTTCTATACCAATATACTCCTATTTAATTTCATCTAATAGATTACTTTTCCCTCATCATATGTGCAGATTGAGGACCCCTCAGATTTCAATCTAATCATTTTCAGGCAGACACTACGCAGATATCCCCAATTTGTTACAGAGTTCAGAAAGCAGCTCATACCTCCAAAAAATAGCAATCCACTACTACTTCATGATCTGTATAACAGCATGCAGATGTCCATATCAGCGCTCACTTAGTCATTTTGTACAATTCTGCAGTCGTGCTTCAAAAACTACTCCATAGTTCTAAGAATCTTTTTTCTGGTTGTAACATTGCTCCCTGTATTTAACTTATTTGCTCATGTGTACTAGCTTATCGGTGGCATGTACTTTGTTTTAATATATTTTTCTATTCAGCCTGCTTCCTTCCTAGCACCAATGTTTTTACTGTTCCAACAATGAATATTTCTTCCTCGGTATTGCCGAAGTTGTCTCAAGATTTCCATGATCAAACATGTGTTTGCTACTTTTTTATATAAGGGTGTCTTCGCTCCTTGTTATGGCTAATGGGATGGTCCAAACGGTGTTCTAATGTATTTACGTTCCAAAAAAAGAATATTTCTTGTACGACAGTACAAAAATTCAAAAAAGCCCTTTATTTAGTTTTTCAGGATAATAAAGAAAATTATTTCTCTATTCTCTCAATATTACTTATCACTACATTTAAAATTACTCCTACAAAACTAATAGCTTTTAAATTACTTTTCGATAAAACTTTGGGAAATTGTTACTCCATTGTAGTAGTAATTGTCCACATGCAGAAGGAATTTGCCACATACATGAGGAATAATCTTTTACATACCAAAGGAGTAGTTCTATAAAGGAACGAATAATTTTTCATGATTGTATTTACATTGTCAAACGGAGTAATTGGTCATATACACAATGAGTAATCACCAGAGACGAAAAAAGTAATCTTTATAGAACAATGAATACCACTCAAAGACCAGAGACGAAAAAAGTAATCTTTATAGAACAATGAATACCACTCAAAGACCAAAAGGAGTAATCTTGTACAATGTGGAACAATTTTCCATAGTTGTGTTTATGCCGACGAACAGAGTAATTGGTAAAATACAGAGGAAATATTCTTTTAGGGACCAAAGGAATAATGTTTAAAGAAGGAATTGTGTTTGCACATACGAACAGAGTAATCAACCATATACACAAGGAGTAATGTTTTAGAAAGCAAAGGAGTAATCTTTAAAGAACAAGCAATAGTTTTTCATAGTTGTAACTATCTAAGCTACAATTCTCTTTTCGGTTTTACATATTTTCAACCTTGCCGTATGTGAAGTAATTTTAAATTTTTTTGGAGCAGTAATTCTACATTATAAAATAATAATTGTGAGGTTTTGAACAATTAAAATAGAACCTATCATTTTTTAAACAATATACCATATCTTGCATGCATACAAAATTAGTATTCTCGCATGCCTCCTTCTTGCAACCATTAATAATATTCCATCAACAAAGAGTTCTGGTTTATGAACCATTTAATTTCACATGTATACGAAAATTACTCCTCTCTCGCGCATAGCAGATTAGTGGAGGAGGCAAGGCCGTCAGGCTCTGTTGCTCACTCTTCTTATCTCCGGAAGTAATTAGTTGGAGCAAAGTATACCAAAATTACTCCTCTCTCGCTCATACCAGATTAGTGGAGGCGGCAAGGCCGTCAGGTTCTGTTGGTCACCCTCATTATCTCCGGAAGTAATTAGTTGGAGCAAATTAAGGATCGCCTGTCTTCATGCCTTGCATGCGCTGCATGCTCTAATTCACTTAGACATGCATGTCATCAATCCGAAGATATCGCTCTCCCGAAAACAAATGGCGTATATTGCTCTTCCAAGCGTTCGTTGTAGGCATGCAAGTTTAAACAGACTCCTGAAATCACTGCAATTTTACATTAACTGATATACAATGGAGATTCCATGCATGTCGCATACACTGCATGCTCAAGATTTCGCATGCTGTGTGAAAATAAACTGCAGGAGACCAGCGCCGCCGCCATGGAATTATCAGTACCCCTTGGTTGTGTTGCTGCGTGTGTTGTGCTAGGGCATGGCGCCGGTGATGACCGTCAGAGCAGGGAATGGTCGACCAGCGCATCACCGTTCCACTTGAAAAAAATAGGGATTGCAACTTCTTACCCGCGACGCCCTGACATACTCTGCTCCGCCCGCCACGCACAGGAATGGCTAACCAGTGGAAGGATCAGCGGTGCAGAAAATCAGATGCAGAATCCACGTACTATCAATTTTTACTGCTACCCCGTAAAATTGACAGATTTTTACGTCCGTAGGGGCTCGCCGGAGCTGGGATGGTAAGCCGCCAGGTGTTTTGAATATTATTCAGCTCGCGGCGAGCTGAATAGACCGGTGCTATATATATCCCTAAAATTGCACAACTTGATGTGTTCTCCAAGGACATCAATTTCAACTCACTGTAACAACATACTACTAAGCGCGTCGGGAGAGCGGATTGTCATAACAAAGTACTGCATTGATGTTACAATATATATCTTAGCGATATGTAAATCATGGTTTTTTCTTTCTAAGATATAATCAAACGTACAATAAACAACATGCAACAACCTCGGAGGTTGGTCCCTACGTAAATCATGATTCCTTTCTCATACTAAGAATGCATCGTTTATACGGAACATGGATAATACGTATGTCTACTAGACGATCTTCTAGAAGGACAGCAACAGGCCGGCATAATGAATCTCCATTCTTTTAGAGTAACTTAGCATGATCCAAGGCTCTCTTCCCATCCAATTTGTTTGACATATAAAGTTTTGCATACTCTTCTACCCCCGTTGTCTTGTAAAGGATCTTTTCTTCTGTGATGCCACTAACCGGTGAAATTACTCCACCAAGTGATGGGATGTGAAATGCCGATACGGTTATCCGCTCATGATTGGTATTTATTGTAACCCTGTGCTCAATACTCTTGTACTTTCCATTTGACATGATCTACGAACACAAAAGGGTTAAAATAAGACAAATGGGATATCGAGTTGATTCTGATATCTTAGATCATATTCTAAAAAATACCCATTCATCTAAATGGATAATTAAAGAGAGCATACTTGAACGGTGAACACTATATTGTTAGGGGATCCGCTATGCATAAAGGAAGAACCCCCTTCCTTATGTTAATATGGAAACTTCCCTTTGATGAAACCTAAATTCCTAAAAAGAAGTCATTCGATACTATCTCCCAGAAGCATTATAAGGCTAGTACACAAATCATTCTCAAAGGAGCCTTTTTACAGTCTTTCAAGAGGTACTACCAATTGTAACATAGGAGGTAAAAATTTGGTACCTAGGTATCAAAATTGCTGTTATACATACATTTTGAAAGATCATAAGAACACTCTTTTTTTAATAAAAAAGTTGAAAAAAAAGGAACCAGAAGTTAAAGTCTGAATGTAACCATAAAAGGATATTTGTGCCTGACGCATTGATATGCACTCATAGTTGGACATGCATCAATGTCTAAGAAAGTGTGTACAAGACAAAACTTTAAAACAGTGGATTATACCCTAAAATCATGATAATATTCTTTCTTGGATGATTACATTGTTGGCCATGGTTCCTTTTTGTATTGAGGTCATTTTGAAAACATCACTAATGAGCATAATTTGCAGGAAAGATTTCATACCTCAAGATAGTCACCCACATTCACTAGCAATGCTTTAGGGTTTGGTTTCACTGGGATCCATGCATTGTGCCTTTTAATTTGAAGCCCCTGAACTGAATTAACTTCTAAAAGGAGAGTAAAAAAACTTGCATCAGAGTGGGCGAGAATCCCAAAACCTTGTCAGCCATGGCCTTGCAAGGCGGGTAGTAATTCATCCTCAAAAATTGTGACACATATTTGTCCTCCATCAGTTTGGGATCAATATTTAGTGTTTTTGCAATAAAGGTTAAAATAGAGTAAGAAACTTTCATCAGCTCAGAAGAATAGTCTTCAATAGATTTCCTCATATCACACAAGAAACAAATATTTATCATCGCTATAGGTATTGATACAAGGTGAAGTGTATGATGAAAATTTTGCCATCATATATTCTCATTAAACTTTTCATCATTTATATGCGTTTATTAGTCAACGGCTACCTATGTACAGTTCATATTATAATTCATTTCTAAGGGCAGGCGAAGCCATTAGCCACCCCTGTAAAAGAATTTCTAGGAGCGAGATACGGTATGGTCCCTCCTTGGAAATGCATTTGCTGCTCTAGTTTTAGGTGCGAAAAATGCTCCAACCCTGCAAATATCGTTTTATCCGCCCTTAAAGAGCATTGATGTAGTAGTGACAGTATGCACTGTAGTGGTCAAACATGTGCTCTCTGGTTCTTTAATTAGTAAGGAGGAAAAATGGAGTTTGTATACATTTCAGGGATAAAGGTATAAATTTATACGCTTGAGTTTGAAGCCTTCTCTATTACTTTATAGAAATGTATAGAGGAATGAAATTCCTTTTTGTGTCACAAATATGTAAGAGTGTAAAAGGTTCAAAATAGAAATAAGCAAAATCTAGCTGCAGTTTTTGTAACTGCAGTTTTTGCACAGTTGCTTAATTGAGATGGTAGTACAACATCCAAAATAACCAAAAATGCATTTTGTTTAATCATAAAAATCTAGTATCATAGCCCAATATCTTCTATAACAGTTTTTGTGCCAGTTCTATGCGAACCCCTCTACTGACTTGGATTTGGCAGTTTAATAGCTTAGACCTTAGAGGGTCTGAAACAGAAAACTGTATCAATGATGCATGTCAACTGATAACTTGCATGTATTTTCTTGTGGATTGCTGCAGTTGTATAAACTCTAACCTGAATGTATATAGTTGATGAGAAGGCCAGTATCTCATATCACGGGCCTGAGGCGGCTGAGTTAAGATGCCAAGCATGTCAGACCAGTCAAGTGTTTGACTCTCCGACATAACAAATGCTTGGCCATAACCTTGAATGTCTCCTGGAAGCTGGGCATAGGCATTCTTTACCTCAAGGGGAAGTTGAAAGAATTTCTGGATGTCATTTCTTACATTCGCAATTATCTCCTCTGGTATTCCATGATTCACAAGCTGTATAAAAATCGAAAAGGTTGATGGTCGATGTAGTGTGATCAAGTGAGCTACTTTAGTGATTTTTGATGATTAAATCTATTAAAATGATAAATAAAATGGTAGCTTCTTTGAGAACAAAATGGTAAACTATGGGGTTCATATTGCAAAAAACATGACACGCTCTTGCAAAAGAATGGCACATATCATCAGGTTAGTAATTGTGCTAGTCCTCGCAGTCAATATATATAATTTTAATTTCTACAACAATAACATTTGGGTAATTTGGGATGTCAATAGTCACTAGAAATTTTTGGGTATATGAAATATACGCTCATATCAGGGTGGTTTTCTCCAGTCACGCAAGTTGACACTGATTCACCTTGTTGAAAAACTGCGTACCTGAAAGAAACCCCAATCCTCGCAAGCGAACCTGAGGCGAGCTGCCTCCTGTTCTGCAAACTGAGGATCAAAGAGCCTACCAAGGTCGACCACAGGAACCTCACCGGATCGCTCGACGACGACATCACCATTTTGAATGTCCACCGGATGCGAGATCTTGCACATTCCTGACCGGGAGCGAAGAAGCCATCCGCTTTCGCTGCTGCTCGGAGTCGGAACCTCCATCTCCATCAGGAGTTCAAAACTCTCAAGCAAATACTCACACAACTTGATGAATCAATTACTTAGCTTCCTTATATGTTCACAGGGTCTTTGACAGCTAGACACTTTATAAGGCGCTCGGAGTCTTCAATAAGATCCTTTTAATGTATCAACAACTTGCTAAAATAATGTTGTTGGTTTCGATGCAACACCAACAAAGAAGTGCCAACTGGAGTACAAGAAAGATAGGAATGATGGATCCGTGTTCGACGGTATTTTGTACAAGCATGTATCTCAACATAAACAAGATGAACTCATGCACGTGGTTTCAAAGAAGCAAGTAACGTTGACATGCAAGGAAGCCTACATATGTCGCATGCACTGGCCGCCGGCTAATGGGCTGAACTTGTTAAGCTTCGAGTCTTGGGCTGATTAATTAACACAAATTAGCTTGAGCATATGGGCTCTAAGTAACCTGTGCGTGGCCCATGCAAAGCACCGGTCATCTTCCGGAAGCTTCGGAATTAGCGGATGAGATCGGATTTCGAATTTCGAATTAGCGGCCGCTTCGCGCGGACGCCGGCTCGCTCGCCAACTGACCAGAGGCGGCGCTCGTCCTCGACGCTTCTCTCCTAGTACCTGGCTGCTGCCTATAAAAGAGACCCCCGCTCACTCAGAAAGGGGACATTCACCCACGACGACGTCGGCACCCTGGCGCCACACATCCACTTCCACCACACCGTACCAGTTCGCCGGCCGGAGTTCGTGATCGGCGACGACGAGCACCTGCCGGACGGCCACCTTCATAACGCACGCGGCGCCAGCGATCGAGCGAGTCCGCGGCCTTCGGCGGAGTTCCGGCCCCGGGACACCACGCAGCTGACACCATCGCCGCCGTCGAGCACCTCGGCGTCGACCTCATGGCTCCTGTCCTCCTCGCCGGTAACTCAGGTTAAGATGGTTACGTTACTTTCTTTCGTTCTTGCTTCTCTGCATGGTTTCTTTCAGCACGTATGCATGAAGTCCTGCATGTCTGGGCATCGTGGTTGCCATGGAGGAGGAGGTCGTCCGCCGCAGTGAACGCCTTCGCCGTGCCGCCGCTGCCGGCCGCCGGGATCATCGCCGTATCGCCACCGCGGCTCACTGCTGCCCGGTTCGCCGCCGTAAAGTTGGCCGTCGGAGCTCGTCCTCGAACAGCCCGGGCCGCCAAGATGCTTCTGTTCGAGAACGCTAGCGCAACTTGCAGCAGCATCAACCGAAGGGCCGTTCCTGCACAAGTTGAGAGGCCGCAAGACGTCAACACAAGGGCTGTCTCCTCGTCCTCAACGCTCGCAGAGGAAGAGTGATGCCGATGTGTTCCATCGACCAGGCCGCAAAGCCACCAAGACCTCGCGTTTGCATCGCGAGTCACGCACGGGATGGACTTGCGCCTACCGGCACTACCGTGACAGTTACTGAACAAGCCTCTAATCGATCAAGCGTCTGCGGCGTCTAGTTGATTAAACTGAGCGCCGCCATGCACTGCACCAGCAATTCTACTACAACACCCGCCGTTCGCGACCGACGAGGCCGAATGGCACGGGCGGATGCCGTCGACGTTTCGATTGCATTTCAGCCATCCCATGGACCAATATGGCCCACGCTAATGCCGACGCCCGCATTTATCCATCATCATCATCACCATCATCATCATGCATGGAGGACGCGAAGCGAAGATCAACGAAGACGACCATTGCAGCTTAATCAGAGGTATTCTGCGGGCCTATCTCGCGGATGTAATTAACTAGGAGCCTTCCGAGGCCCTGGAAATCAGAGGATCACATCGCCCGTATTCCATCTGCCCCACGGCAGGCTATGGAGCGCACATATAAACCTATATTTGTATTATTAGAAAATATGAATGAAATATGTGTTCCCTACTTTGTTCTTTATCCATTTATTTTGTGTATTTATTTACACTGGCACACCCGCAATTTATTTTCCCCCGCGTGTAGAGAAATACGTCTGGTATTTTTCTTCCCAAACAATCCGCAAGATATAATAGTAAGGGATTTTGTTGGTTTCCATGCATACAGCAAGGAATAATGCCGTTAAACTCCCATGTTACTGGCATCTTGCAAAGGTTCCTTGCTCTGCTCGTCTAGCAGATCCTTGTGTAGATTGTTTTGGACATGCTGAAGGCTCGCCGGGTAATCACCGAGTTAGAAAACAGAATCACTTAGGACCAAATAAAGTAGGTTCTGGTCCGCTCAGATTCCATCGACAACCTTTGTTTGAGTCCAAACAATTCTTAGAAAAAAAAATCTTTTAGGCTAGTTAGCAATGCAAACAAATAGCTGCCAACAAGTAAGACAAACACAACTAAGGATTTCACTCTGCAAGGATAAAAAATGTGTCCTCCGTTCTATGGATGGAGCACAACAAAGCCACTACTAGTCCACATGGATTTCTCATTCAATCTTATGAGCAGCTTTTAGGATGCTTTTCTAGCAGGGATTCGAAGGATTGTTATGGTTTCAACAACGGCATGACATCCATTGAGATGATTCATCGATCACGTTACCACCTAAGAACAAAGAAACCGGTTTAAGTCGATTAATTAATTTCTTAAGGCTTGCAGCTGTGGTACCACCAGTAGTAAAGAATTTTTAAATATTATAGAGGGATTATGGTTCAAGAGGTAGCCCGTGATATGCAGAGAAAAAAAAACTGAACTCTTCCTTTTGAAATGAACCGGGTAGGAGAGTTGCCTAGACTACTAGCAGTACCTGCTGCTCCGCTAGCCTGTTCTTTTGGATCTGGATTTCGTGGGGACTCATGCTTCCTGGGTTCGATTACTGCATCCTCTTCAGCATCTGCAGGTGACCTGAGGATCAGCATCAAGATTGCAGCATCTTCTACTCCTGCATCTACATTTTTTTGCCCTTGGTTCGGAAAGGTACATGCGAAATTACGTCTGCTCTGTAGATGTAGATTTTATTTCTTCAGAGGTTTGATGCAGTGCTCCATCCAGAGTGTTGCAGGGCCCTATCCAGTTACTATCTAAGCCTGTGATTTTGTTCTTACTCTGTTGGGTTTTTTATTTATTTATAAGATTCTTACTCTGTTGGTTGGGTGCCAATTAGACATCTGTATAGCTGTTGGTTCGTTCATCATATGAATGTCTTTTGCTGATTCTTTTTTGCAGCTAATAATCACTTGGAGCGAAAAGGTTTCTCAAGTGCCTCAAGTGTGCTGGTAGTTGCTAGTCGCTTCACCCACTAGAGCATTGGATTCTTGTAGCAAATTTGACAGATAGTAGAACTAATTGGATATGCATGCTTTTGTAAGTTCCCTTTTGCTAAGTACATGTACCACGGACCATGTTTTACTTGCCCTGCACTTGCTGAAACATTGAAATTGCCGTGTGGATTGAACCGTTGATCGTTGTATCTATCATGAATGATACATCGATGCATGTGATGGTTATGCGTGAGCCAAACTGCCGTCACTAAGGGCCTGCTCCCGTGTGCCTTAAACATTCCCGAGCGCAAGATAAAACACAGGGGAAAGACCAGAATACCGAGTGTATCTTGTAAAACACTCGGGGAAACAAAACGCTCCTTGACTTGAGGCCGCCGAGTGGGGTTTCCCGAAGGTTGACCGTCGGGAACTTCTCTCCCGAGTGCATTTTCGATTCTGCCGAGTGTTTTTGACACTCGGGAGCTAAACATATTCTGGTAGTGAAAGGCCTCCTCTTGATTTATTTCGCACCAATCACCAAGCTTAGCTTAAGTGTACGTCCCCCCCTCCTAGCTCATGACGCACTGCACTTCTAAGCCCAGTCCAATGATACAACAAGAGGTGTGCAACTATGCCAAACGAAGAGGAAGCAAGGCAGCAACTCCAGCTACAGGCCTCAAAACCATTGGCTGATCCCAGGTAGCTTTTCAAGCCCATGAAGCAAACAGTCCATGAATAGTAACAGTATAGTAGTTGGCAGTTGGCAGCTGGCAAGTACGATTTGTCTTGGCAAAATCAGCAACCACAAATTCCCCTTATATAATAATTTTACTATTTTGTAAGAATCATGAATATATGAAGGTATATTTAAATCAAAAAAAAACTAGTAATTCCTATTGAAGTTGATATGGGCGTGTGCAATGGTCGATGGCGCTACGTGCACAATGCAGTCGTGGTCATGCTGCTGTGAGGAGTAGGAGAGGCGCGCATGTGGGCGTGGTTGGACACAGATGGCGGATGGCGAGGAGGATATGGATGAGTATGAGGAGGAGGACAATGATAGCCTTGCACGACATGACCTATGTATGGTGATAGGTATTGTTACTACTTACTAGGTTTCTCAATTAAGCCTAGTGGCGGCAACGCCTTGGCTTGGTAGATACCAGGATATGATTTTGTGCGAGATCTAGATGATGACCATTAGTTAGTAGTAGTGGCGTCCAAGCTCTTGTTTAGATAGATCTAGATGACAATATTTTCTGTAAAATTATTAGTTAGCCATAGTGGAATGTTGAAGATGCTTGATTCGTTAGCTAATTAGGTCCGTATTATATAGTATTGTGTAAGGCTATAATCATAATAAATATTTCTGCACAGAGGAGATATAGGTCACCTGGTAACTTACATGCATGTTCACCCTTTTCTTCCATCCTACCCCGCTTAATGAAGTCTACGGTTCCCACAAATGAAATATGAATTATATTTGCTACATTAGGAAAAAAAAGTAAAACTGGCTTTGTGTAATCTAATATTCAACACTGAAATATTACTTTAGCCCATGGATCAATACATTAAAAAAAGGTAAAAAGGAATATATCTTGACATCTCACCACACGGTACATGCTAGGTCAGTCTGCATCCTTCTTTGGGACCTAGAGGTCTCGGGTTCAACTACCCTTGCACCACATTTGATTTGTTGGAAGAGTTTCTTTGTATTGCCCGAGTCCTAGGCCTCATGAAAATTTTAAATTTTTATTGCTGATTTAGGTAGTATTTTTTAATAAGTTATTTTCAATATGAGCACCAAAGTCTCTGTCATGGGTCCATCAGAAAACTATAAGTAGCTATGTAACTGTCGTACGTGAAGATGAAGTGTGTCTGAAAGGGCTATTTTACCAAATTGCATAATTATGTCACTGTTGCACACATTATCTGCCAGCACATTCCTACTAATAATATGCCAATAGCAGTGATGGTTACATCCGGAAAGTTTAATTGATATAATGTGGCACACCAGAGTTCAATCAAGATTCAAAAACTATTATTCATAATCCAAACCATTGGACCCGCCTTAGGCCACATGAAACTTTTAATTTTTCAATGCTGATAAAGGTTTTTTAAGTTTTCCAGATACGAGCTAGTACTGAGCGACAGAGTATCTATCACAGCTTTGTATCTTGGATTTTTCATCCATGGTATAAAAAAATGACCACATCTCTGAAGCAGTTTTTCTTGCTCACGGCTGTACTGAAACCATCACAAATGGGAACTTACGAACAGTTGGTGACGACCCTTTGGTGCTAGTAATAAAGTCCTTATATTTGACTATATATATATATATATAGTTTTGTACAAATGAGCTTTGAATTCTCATAACACATGATGCAAAAGGATAGGGTTTCTTTCTTAAAAAAGAATGGCAGTCCCATCAATAAATTCTAAATAGTTAATGGAATATGAAGATGTAGCATAAGAAAGGACCTGCTCACCAAATTGCACTGTTGCACACACAATGTGCCAGCCCACTTTTGTCCAGATATGCTATAATGATAGCTACTAATACGCCAATAGTACTGATGGTTGTTAGTTCGTTACATCCGAAAATTACGAGTGATGTAATTTGGCACACTAGAGTTTGATCAAGATTAGAAAACTAATACTTGTAACTAAGACCAAAGTTTATAAATAAGTGAGTAAATCATCGACTCTAGTTTTACTATTGCGTAGCATATCATCCGTGCCGGCTCAAAAACCACATCCGTACCAGTTATAGGGTCACACCACGAGGCCGACATGTATTCATTCCGGACACGTATTCGTTCCGGCTGTTGTGCTGGCATGAAATGTGAATATATGTGCTGGTCTGGATAGTCGGGACATGAGTTTGCAAATGAAAATAAAAATAATATTTTTTCTAGGCCTGAAGGGCCACCCCTAAGCTACCTCACGGCCGCTTGTTGTTCGCGCGTCACAAGTCACGTGTTTTTCATATGAAATACGTGTGCGTGCGGTATCCACCCTTCGGACTCACGACAAGAGGTGTTGGTGTAGGTCTCTTAAACGAATCATTTAATTTGGCTCAATGGTTTTACAAGATTTCAGCAACTATATATATGGGTCCGTGCATCTTCTTCATTCGCCAATAAAGCACAACTGAATTTGATCATCATAGAGATGATGGAGCTGCACGTGCAAGATGTTGTTCTCTATGGCATCTTTACACTCGTTCTAGGATGGCTTCTTCTCTTGATCTACCGGTGGACGAACCCTGCATGCAATGGGAGGCTTCCTCCTGGCTCCATGGGCTTACCTATTGTTGGCAAGACACTCCAGCTCTTGAAGTCAAGCCCTTCATTGGACATTCCAGACTTCTACAAGCTGAGGCTGAAAAGGGGATAGGTTAACTTCAACTCACTCTCTTTGCTTATATACACGATAGAGAAATAATTCTCAGCCGTGCCATTAATTTGAAAAGAAATACGTAGTGTAGAACTCACATACAGTAAGCTCACGATGGGCGAGCTACCATGCATCGTGTGTTTAATTTGAGTCTCTGCCTCCTGGTTGCATTGATTGTTGAGACGTATTTTTAAAAGCTATAACATGAGTGTTGTGAATTTGTGATTATTATTAACTAAACTGCATTACAAATAAAAGAGAAAACTGAAGGAAAAGCAAGATGTGCTGCCATTGCGATATATCACAAGGGCAACACGTATGTACGCACCACCACACACGGAATCACGCACCCACCACACTTATATACCTACAAGTGCACCTCCAATCACATGCCTAAAAGTAAACCTCTAAAAGAATTAATTTGTTCCTAATTAACTTAAAATATTCTTAAGCTTTTTTGCATTCTCGTTGTGCCAGTCTACAACTACGTATACAAGATCAGGCAAATGATTTGGTGGGATATTGATGACTAGTCATCATCTCTTTTCTTAGGTATGGCCATCTCTTCAAGACCAGCTTGGTGGGGAAGCCTGTGGTTGTCTCGATGGACATGGAGTTCAACCGTTTTGTATTTCGTAATAACGACAAGCTATGGTACCCGGACGCGATGAACAGTATATTCGGCAAGAAGATCATCTCTGAATGCTATGGTTCCATTCACAAATACATCCGAAGCTTAGGAGTTCCACTCTATGCACCAAAAAACCTTAAGGAAGCGTTCTTATCTGAAATGGAGAGCATCATCACAGAGTCCCTTAGAACATGGGCTGCTAATCCAAACATGGAGGTGAAGGAGGCCATGACCAATGTAAGTTCACTATTTTTCTATAATACTATGATTCCCAGTCCAATATACCATTGTGGTGGTTTTTATTGGCCCATGTGGTCTAAATGGTTGCAGTTGGTGAGTTTCGTACCAGCTTAGAAGTTTAGGAGGTGAGGACCAGTTTATAATACTTCCAGTTTGAAAGATAGAACATCTAGGTTATCCCTTCTATATGAAATAAGGACGAAAGTGTTAGGGGATGCTATATGAATGCAGGTCCATTTCACGTGAGGATCTGGCTGAAACTCGAAAACAGATTTTAGATACGGGGTGTTACAAATACATGCTTGTGTTTCTTCGCCATATAATCTTTTATAGTTTGTAATGAAATATCCACATGATTCCTTTTTTTCTCAAAGAAATATTCCAACAATAGTTTAGAATATTGTACAAGTCTATCGGTAAGACATCAAATAACTTTTACTTTCTATTTTAGGAAAAAAACTTCTACTTTTCCATTACCTAAAGAACAAAATCAAATAATCTCATGAACCATCATACAAAAATTCAGGTGGTGGAAAGCTCATGGATATTTTAATAATGGTGGATCCTCTTCCATTAGTAAATCCATCTAACTCATTTGAAAAAAATAAATATAATAATCATAATCATAATTTCTGGCATTATAATAAGGGTTTAGTTGGAGCTTGTGGGTCAGGGCCCATTTTGTTCATTAGAAATAGACTAATGTTTACAGAAGTGTCAATCAAGCTACATGACCTCACATGGAGGACTGAAGAATCACGAATGCATAAAGCAAAAACGATGATGGACAATACGTAGGGAGATAACATCACATATAGCCCAATAGCGCTCATGCACACTCTTGAGATTGTTTCTGCACCTAGATTGTTTTCACTACATAATTTAGTAGGAGTCGCTGTTTTCATATTCTCAATTATATATAGTACCAAAATATTATGTCCAATATTCTATTTCGAATTCAGGTGTCTTCCAAAACTAATCTTTACATCACTACAGATGTGGCAACAGTAACCAAATTGTACTTATGAACAATCAAGGAACAAAAAAGTTAGTGTTCAAGCTAGATATTTGGAACATCATACCCAGCAAACTAATTTTTCATATACACATGATGATCCAATGTACTAGACAACATAGGTGTCTAAAATAATTTAGATTAGAGGTTTTAGTATATTTATCATGTAGTTCAACTGTAAATATTGTTGATTTCGTTTTTCATGAGTGTCATTTGGATTTGGGGTGATAAAATGGGGTAACACCTCAAAATATAAATTTTTTGACTATCCACTTGGTGGGATAATTTTTGTTATGAAGAGCACCGCAGTCCTTGTGGAGGACTTCTTGTAGCAACAATCAACCTTCCCCAGTGGCGGGCTCAGGGCCCGGCGACCCTGGGCACCTGCCTGGGTTCCGGTGCAACAATTGTAAGATGTTAGCCATCAAATCTATAGTTCTTAGTTCAATTGCAGATAAGAAGAAACAATTGCCTTGTGATTTGCCCGGGCTCCATTCAAACTCTGGGTCTGCCGCTGACCTTCCCTATAGCATGAAGTGCAATCATAATTGCCAAAAGCAAAATCAAACAACATAAAGTATTGTGCACGCAGCTGAAAGTTATTTTAGGGCAGATTTTACATGTAAAACAAAAATATCTGTGCAGTCACTGAGGAATCTATTTCATCTTCAGAATTAGAATAAAAATATTTTCATGTAGATTTTAGATGTAAAACAAAAATATCTGTGCAGTCATTGAGGAATATATTTCATGTTCATAATTAGAATAAAAATATTATCATGCAAATTCTAGATGCAAAAAAAAAATATGTGCGTAGTCATTGAGGAATCTATTTTATACTAGTCCCCCCCTGTCCAGGCATTAAACGGTGATTATTTGGAAGTTGATACTAGCATAATACAACATTGTTATGCAATTCTATTGCAAAAGTACACTTCTGATACAAACAATTGTGTGTACAGTTTAGAGTAATTTCCAATCTAACGATGTCAGCAATAGAAGATTTTAAAAGTTGAACTTCACGAGCACCAATCCAGTGTAAAATATCCATCAATATATTTTTTTGGTACACAGCATATGTCAGCAATATGCCAACTAAGAATCTCGATATGTTACAAATTAAAACTTAATTTTCATAAAAAGCTAATTTCCATGCATACCTTATAGAGATACAAAAGGAGCTGGTGACTCCCATGCATCTTTCTTTTGAAACATAATTTGTTACATTTTCTTTTAGTTTGACATTAAAGGTAGGTAACAGGTGAAAAAATAAGGGAAGCAAACGTGTAATTGATGTCAAAATTGGCCATTTTACGAGCCAAGAATTGCCAATTGACCTTAATGTAATTATTTATACTCTTTTTATGCCAGAGATGTTATTATGCACTCAAGCTCATTTACATTGGCATTCATTTAACTAGATATTTTAGTGATTGTTCTAAATCTTAATTTTTACTTTATATAAATGTGCCCCTGTCAATTAAGGTTTGTTATTTTGCCTTCTTGCAGATGTTGTTTCGTATTACAATCAAGAAGGTTATTGGCTTTGAGTCTGATAGCCCAAGCACAAAGGAATTGAGAAAAAAATTTGAATTGTTCTTCCAAGGCGCGGTATCCTTCCCAATTTATGTTCCAGGGATAAAATTCTATCAAAGCATGCAGGTGTCTGCACATGCTCGCATACCTGGATACTAGCAGATAGGACAATTATTATAATTTTACTATAAATGGTTCTCCATACTTTTTTATTTTTTATAAGGAAATAGTTATCCGTATATATACAAATGCCTTTATATTACAACGGTTGAATCGTAGTTTATAAAGAAAATGGCTGAATCATACATGATCGCACCACAAAAGCCAGCCTCTGTGCTAAGGCTTGCAAAGAACGCTGCTCAACTTGGCTCGGCTCATAACTTTTTGTTTTGGAAATGGACAAAAAAATTAGTTTTGTTTCAGCTCATAACCTATATTATAATTTTTGAGAAAATATGAGAGGGCCACACCGATTCTCAATCCTCTACCTATAATACATTGCGTGTGGGACTTCATCGCATTTACACTGGTTTTGAGACCAAAACATATAGATGTGGACATTACTACCTTACCTCAAATTTCTTTGCATATTGGATGGTATAACTATTGCCCTTGATATACAGGCAAGGAAATATGTGCAAAAGGTGCTGAAAGATTTGCTGAAACAACGGATCAGTACACCACAAAATCGATATGGGGATTTTTTGGACATAGTTGTTGAAGAATTGCAAAGTGAAGAGGCATTGGTGGATGAAAATTTCATGGTGGATTTAGTTTGTGGACTCATATTCGCTTGCATTGCATTAACACCAACAACACTCACCATAGGCATGAAGTTCATCACAGACAGCCCAAATGTAGTGGAAGCACTTACAGTTCGTGTTCCTACCCAAAGTAAAACATATGCTTCAGTCTTACTGTACTTTCATTCTATAATTTTCACTAATTGGGCCCTACTCCCTTTGTCCCAAAAATAAGTACACCTTTAGGCTTTATCTATGTCCTAAGTCAAATCATTCTAAGTTTGACTAAATTTACACAAAATTATTCCAATATTTATGGTATCAAATAAGTGTCATTAGATTCATCATGAAATATATTTTCATAGTATACCTATTTGGTGTCATAAATACTGATACTCTTCTCCATGAACCCGGTCAAAGTTGACATATATAGTTTGACTTAAGACAAGAAGTGCACTTATTTTTAGACGGAGGGAGTATTTAACAATTTAGTTTGTATTGAAAATGCAAATATCTCAGTTTATGCTTCCAGTTTTAATTTTATCTAGGATCCAATTACCATTTAGTACCTAGGGTGCATCAGTAAATTGACTTAGTACAGACTATTAGAATATAAAGAGTCCCCTTTTATAGGAGGAGCATGACGCAATACTGAAAAAACGAGAAGTGGTGAATTCAAGAATCACATGGGAGGAGTTCAAGTACATGAAATTCACTAATCAGGTAATTTTGTCATGGATGTATTTAATATTCCGTTGACAGCAGCTAGCATAAACATGTTCAGCTAGATGCTCCTAGGATATTTTATCACATTACATAAAGGTTCATAAACTACCAACTTTCTTTTTGTAAGGTTAATAAGTTAGTATTATCTATTAGAATGAGAAATTTACTCCTACAAACATGTATTTGAGGAGTACTGATTTGGATCGGATAATTAAGCCACTGAAAAACATCAATATTTTCGCCATATTGGTATTTCACAGACCTTTATGTAGGATCAACAAGGAATGTAAACAGTAATGCTTCAATGCTCTGCGAAAAACTAGATGCACCGATCGTAAAGAGCAAGCTTTAATCGTCAAAGTAATAGTGGCTCCTTTAAACTTATGAGCTTTTTTAATTCAATACACAAAACTCGTGTGGCTCGATGACCAATAGTGGAATCCATGATGCCTCGAATTTTTTGGTGGTCACAACTTCGCCATAGGTCTCAGTAATTTTGCAAAACGGCAATCAAGCTTCTACAAAACTAAAACACAGTCTGTGCAACCGACTACTTTGAAACAAAAAGTTCTAGTGCTCCCTTGAGTCAACCCGAGCTTCAACTTTTACAGATGAAATTTCTGAATAGAACCTTATTCTCCTAGCAAATTAACACACAGTCCACGCAACCCCACTTTTACAAAAGGAGCCTCCGATAGCTACATCTACCTCACATCTGTAAGATGGTAACACCCATCCTCCAAAGTCGTACTAACCAACTCTCCTGTGGGTGGATCCATATACACATACACATAGTACCCTACTTACACTTTCATTCTCGTTTCAGTAAAAGGGTTAAATTGAAGGTGCTATGGTTAAAGGACAAAGGCTTATAAGTTAATAATTTAGCTACACTCTTGCTCAACTAGAAAGATTATACTAAATATGTGCACTCAGCACTCATAGGCTACAACCGAGCCACATCTAAAGTGGGTTGAGTGTCACAACATACTATTTTCTTACGAGACGCTCTCGCTAGGTCATTGTCCTCTATACCTTCCTACTTTCCGTGTGGCATCGTCCTACCTTCCATCTAACATTGTGTCATTTACCGTTCTACCACCGCTGTGTAGCTCTCATTGACCTATTTCACTATTCCATTACTTGTTTCATCTCTATCATTTATATAGAAGTGGCAATGATCCGTTCTCCCAACAATTCTAAACTCAAGTCCATTGTACCAAAATGCCATACAAATTAAGAAGTAGAGTCCGTACATGCGGTGCGAATGATCCATTTTATGTAACATATACTATTATCAACCCTTATGTATGTATAAATCATGATTGTTAAATGTCATTTTCAATGCTACAACATGTACATACATATATATAATCAAAGATGCATAGTACCCTACAATATTAACCCACTATACAAGTCTATGTGCTTAGAGTATCATACATAATAGCAGCGCTCCTACGTGCACAGGGCACGTACGTGCAAGCCACTAGTGATCGAGCTTTAATATTTACATTTGTCGAAACACTTAACACCAATAGCTACGCTCATTTATTTTTTCTCCATATTTTCTAACTTTTACAATTTCACAGTGGGCTATTCAGAGAAACACTTTGTTTGCATCGTGTCTTTAACTTAGTCTGATAATTTGTTCCATGTGAAGGTTATTAATGAGATGGTTCGTGTAAGTAGCCATGGTCCCGGGATTTTTAGATAGACGTTGAAGGATGTCCATGTAAATGGTATTTATCTTCTCTTACATGCATAGACATTATTAATTCGTTATTTTCATTAGCAAAAGAAAACCTATTCCAAGATGACTGTTTTCTGGTGGGACCACAGCGAGTATTGTATATAACACACCATTATGAATTTACATAAATCATCTGATTGTTAATATATTCATGATTTAGGCTATACGATTCCAGAGGGATGGTTGGTCTTGGTGAGCCCCATGGCAGTGCATTTAAATCCTTTGATTTTTGAAGATCCACTCACCTTTAATCCATGGAGATGGCAGGTAAGTAAAAAAAGATGCATGAGTAAACAACCCTATCCATTTAAATGACTCAATGTAATTTTCTATCATCTAAAAGAAAAATTCTCCGTACGGATGGATAATAAAATAAATTGTACAAATAACAAAAATAATTTCTCGAGCTGGTATGTGGAGAAGGAATTGGATGTCCCAAAGAAACTAAGACTCCATCGGAACATAAATTGCACGTAGGTAATAACAAGAGTAAAGACCAAATATAAAAGAACTATCAAATTGATTTTGATGAATATTGGTAAGATGTCAGAGGAAATGAATAGTGGTTGGATGCTATGTGATTATCAATATAATAGTTTAAGACATATTTTCGATCTTTTCAGTTAGATCCTAATTTGCTAGCATGGTGTGTAAATAGGCCACCTTGATACTTCCCCATGCATCCATGTCTTTTCATTCTCTCCCTAGATCATCTGCATCCTCGTGTTTGAGAAATAATCTCGCTTGTTGCAGTCATGGAGGTTAAAAATGTCATTTTATCACCCATCTTAATTCCTAAGCATAAGCAAAAAATACGAAGGATACTAGGGGGTTCACTCGAGACAAATATGAAGGTGTTGCAAATCTAGTGCTTAATCGGCCGTTCAATAGACGCGATTATCCATCACTTCAGGATGAAGTGCACGGATCCCCGTGGTAGTCTTTGTTTATTGTTTGATTGTTGGGCATGTTGCTAACTAAATAGGAGAGAATCTGTGCATGCATGCAGAAGTAGACAAAAGTGCTAACATCACCCACATACAAGCAAATGCGAAACTTAAAAGAAGCTATAACTATTAAACCGATCATCCAGATTAAATTTGGATTGCACCATTATCTTTCTTATGACAAGATCTTCAAAACAAGACCACACTCGCCTATATTTGCACGATATTTTTTAAATATATTTTTTAATACTAAATAATTAGTTTCGGCTACTGGGAATAAATATTTTAACAACATGAACAAATAATTATTTTTACGAATAAATAATAATGTACAGCGAACAGCAAACATTTGATTATATAGACTAAATAATAGAAAATAAACATCGCAAACAAATTAGTCAACATGGTCGAACAATTTAATCTACAAAGGGAATAAATAAATTATACATCTGGAATAATTATATTATGAACATAGAACGAAATATTACTATCTATAAAAAATAATGGATAGATTGAACAACAAGGAGTAACAGAAGAATATAAAAATAGAGAAAAAGAGGATAGGTACATAAAGAATAGGTAAAAAGAGTGGAGTAAGAAATTAAAGAATAAAAAAATATATTAGAAAAAAAATATGAAACTCATTATGTACGGATCATCCTTAATTATGAATAAATAGTTCACATGGAAACAAATACAAATGATACAAACTACGAAAAAGAAGTGAAACTAGTTAAAAAGGATAAAGAAAAATGAAGATAAGAATACAAAAGGAAAATAAGAATGGAGAAGGGAAAAATATTTTGTATATGTAGGCTTATAGAAAAATAAAAGAGTAGGAGAAGAAAAAGATGGAGGAAGGAATAAAAAAAAGAGAAGAAAGAACTACTATCAAGGCCGCCTCAAATCCCTTGTGAGCTGCATGGCATGCATCAATTAAGGAATCAATACTTCTGCATGTCTGCATGCACGCATGCATATGTTTACGTTGAGGCGTGTCAGAACTTAGAACAAACCACTACAAATGTGAATCGAAATTTAATTCAAATCTTCAATGTGAATAAATTGGTATGCACAAGGCTTAAAGCATTCCTCACTACGACCAAATAGTTCCACATGGTGAATAGTCCATCAAGGATATATTTAGTGAGATCTAACTATAGAGATCTAAGATAAATGATATAAATTATGAAAAGAGGAGTAGAAACTAGCTAAAGAAAGAAAAAAAGGTTTTTTGAAGAAATAAATATAAAAGGAAACTAAGTAAAAGGAGATAAAATAGAAAACTCGTGTACATACCGAATTAGGAGCAAAATAAAAAAAAATGGAAAAATAAAAAAGTTGAAGAAAAATGAATAAAAATTAAAGAATAAGAAAGGAGAAAAAAAGTAAAAACTTATCGCCCTCAGCACGCATGCATGATCCAGACATGGGTTGGATGCCGCCATGCACACATGCACAAGCAACATGGTGACCGTGGTAGAAGCAAAACATACTCAGCACGGAAGAATTTTTGAGCCAAAATTATTTAGTGGCCGAATTGGAGCCAATTATTCTTTTCAGGTGATGAATCCAGACGATGTATAGCCGCCCGCCGTTCAACGGCCTACGGGCTCGATGGGCCTGGAATGGCCGACGACGACAGTCAGAAATGATGTGATGGGCTGTCGGCCCGTCAAGGCCTGTCAGCCAGCCGAAGGCCCATCGGGGCATCATGGGCCGAGAGGCCTGTCGGACCGGACAATTGCCGCCCGGACCTAATCTTGGGCCAGCAGACCTATCGGCTTGACAATGCCCATAACGTGAGCCCATGTGGGGTAAATAAGAAAAAAAAAAAACTTATTCATGTGGCGCAGTAGTATGTTTCTCGGGCACCACGCATGCCGAAAGCCAACGTGGACCACTCCTATCCATCTGTTGGTCGGTCATCTGTTGGCCGACTGGCTACTAGTTTTACAATCACGATGGATACAGAACCCATAGATCCCGTTGACAAAAGACAGTGCAACCTTTACATCAAGCACTGGGTTTGCTTATGCATCATGTGCATAGCCATTCCATTCACTTCACTTATATTTGTGTGTGGCTCAGTTTGCTTTGACCAAGGTTTAGTAGCAGTAACTCCGGGCGTAGCTAATAAACAAAAAAAGAGAAGCTGAACAGTGGGTTAGTTTTTCTCTACAAGTGTTAACCTATAATGGTAGGGGTGGGTGGGTCAAATTCTTATCCATCTTGAGCACCCATATCTGTCATGTGCGTGGCTGGCTCCCTGGGGGGGGGGGAGGAAACAATTAGGGTGGTGGTGTGTGTGGCATGTGAAGCTTGTTGATGACAGCAGGGGAATTAGAAGAGAAACTTCGCAGCAGGGACTGAGAGAGGGCGCGCGGTGCATCGAAAGCATGTGCCTGGTGCCACCAGTTGTTTATTGTTGGGAGGAAAATTATTTATTTAGGCCCGTGGTCCAGCCCACCAGCTGCCTGCGGCCCCAGTCAGATCGGTTGAGTAGTGTAATACCCCGGCGCGGGGCCCGCCCCGCCGTGTAAACAAAAGGTGGAGGTTGTTGGCCTGGCCCGGCGACGGAGGGAGGGAGAGGAAAGTGTCGGCGGGCTTGGCTCCTGGCTGCCTTCTCGGGCTCGGCTCGCCTGCTGACCGAAATGGCCACTTGAAATGTTGAAAAAGGGAGGGCCCAAAAGAAAACGCGTGGAGGCCAGACTACTGGCTGGTGGGGCCCCGGGGTTACTACTCCTCCTGCGGAAAGAGGGACGTGCCATCCATTCCATCGGTGCTGCTGCTACGCCTCCCGCATTTCTCTGTGTTCTGTTCCGGAAGACCGGAAAGCTTTGCTTGTTCCTGGGTTGCATCGTGTCATAGCGCCTCAATCATGTGCCGCCGGTCAGTTAGTTTCTGTGCGGACCCGGGCTCATCTTTACACTCTTCTACCAGGGAATTAGCATTGTCTGACCCGTTTGTCATCGTGCCGGTCACAGTACCCCTTCGCTTGCGCCTTTTCTTTCAAAAAAAAAAAGAAAATTGTCGCTCTCGGCCACGCTGGCGCCTCTGGAGCCCACATGAGGCCGTCTTTTTTACATTTTGGCTCTTTTTTGGAAAAAAATCATATTTGAAAACTGAAGAATGTATCCCCGAATTTGGACCTTAGGGGTCGGCGCCGTGAGCCATGCCGCCGAGGTCCCAGCCCCCCATTAAACATGGCACCAACGTGGCAGGGACCTCGGCGCCAGCGACCATGGTGCCGAGCTCAGCGCCATAGATCTCGACGCCATGGTCTATGGCGCCGAGCCTGATTGCAAAATTCTACCCCCCATTTCTCTTACCCGAGCCTTCTTCCATTTGTTCTAAGCTCGTCTCGATTTTTCTCTCTTCCCTACCCGCCAATCCTCGGAAATCACATATTAAACCTCGAAAACTTTGATTTGATCCATAGATTTTCGAGAGCAAGGTATCCACTCTCCCTTTCTCATTTTTTACGCGTTGATTTGGTCTATATTATGTGTATTATTGAACCTTAGGTTCTTCTTTGCTTAAGATTTAGGGTTTAGTTAATTTGTGTTATGCAACCGTAGGATGCCAAGGCGTGGTAAATCCAGTAAACCAAGGGTGATGACGGGAACAGCCTTCACCCGTTTGCCGTTGCCTAGTGGTGTTCCAGTGCCAATGTGTTTCTGCGGTGATGCTTGCAAGTTAGCCAAGTCCGATGAAGAAGAAACCTATAACCAGAGGTATTGGATGTGTGACAACTATACGTTGGATCCCAAACCTCGTCAGATCCGCATTGGTTTGATGTTAACAATTTTGTTTTTTTTCTCATATGAAATTATGTGTGTGTTATGTGCAATATTATGATTGTGACAATTGCGTTTTTTGCAGACCCCTCCCCCGCTATGTGATTTTGAGCAGTGGATCGACACTGAGATCAAGGAGGATGACAAGGAGTATCTGCGCAGTATGAAGCAGTGTGATACGGAGAGGAAGGAGTTGCTGGAGAAGAGACGCTAAGATGAGGCAGCAAAAAAGGAGTGCAAAGAAGAGGTGGAAAGGAGGCATACTGCCGAGCTTAGGGAGGAGACGGAGCAGAAGCTAGAGCGAGTTCGTCGTGCGAAAGCAGCAATGGAGGAGAATCCGGATCCATTGAGAAAGGGGAAGTGGCCTCGTTGCACCCAGTAGTCTTGAAGTAATCCTTGTGTTGTCATGTAATGGACTTGATATTGTTTCATTGTGTTCTCATGTACGTAGGTTTATTTCTTGCCTTTATTGTAACGGACTTGATGTTGTTTCAGTGTGTTCTCGTGTACTCGACTACTCATTATGTCATCTTTTATTGCGTATTCCAGTAGACTAGTGTGTTATTTTTTAGTCATTGTGGTCATAATATGTATTTCAATACTGCAGAGTTATTTAAACACTCCAACGTAATGTAATTAAAGACTGCTGAAGTAGTTCAGTACATAATTGAACACGCAGAAGACTTGAACTGGCATGTGAGGACATCTACGAAATAAGGGTAAATATATCCGGAGTAAACGTAACATGCCTTAGGTAATTAGACCGAACAACAAACACATGGATGCAACATTTGAATAAGATACGCTACTCCTAATACTGTTCCCACATAGCAAATTGTGTTGACCCTTCTTCATGGTATCCTCCCATTGTAGGCAGTGGTGGCGGTGGAGGTGGTGGCGGTGGTGACGGAGGCCCATTCTTCTTGTGGCAAGGATAGTTGCAATATGGATCACTGCACGGTGCCTCCCGTGAACCGACACTTTTGTTGTCTTCATCCTCTTCCTCGTCTTTGTTACTGTTGCTCATTGCCATTTCTAGATCAAAGATACGATTCTGTAGGTAATAGATATAGCCTTGATATGGAAGAATAGGTGCAGGATCAACCCACCCGCAATTTTTTGGAGCAGCAGAAGACTGGAAGAAATATATCTTGTTAGTTGCAGAAAAGAAGAGAAATGTATTTAACAAACGAATAGTAAGAAGAATCACCTATGCCCGCGGGCATCTGAAAAACCATCGACCCCCTCGGCGCACATCTGCACTAAGCAGTCCTCACCATACATATATTTTGGCCAATCTTCATTGCGGTTATCGTATCCTCTGAGGGTGCATCCTTGGTGAATTCAGTCTTGCTCTCAACTGCAAACTCATACACTGATTCCGGAAAGGAATTAGGCCCAAGATATCCCTCCCAGACAATGGGAGGTCTTCCTTCCTTCCCTCTCCCACTGCCGAAACCCTTTTCACTAGACGACCCTCCAGGCATTCTCACTCCAGTGTCTCTTGTTTTCGAAGTTAGAAGCAATGCATCCAGCAATGCGTACATATAGAAGAATGCAGGTTTACTACCCGTTCTGTGGCGTTGTAAATGCACCTGAAAAGCCTACAGACCTAGGGACCTATAACTGAAAAGCGTATATCGAAGAACACTGAAAAGCCTGTAGAAAACACACTGAAAAGCCTATATGAAAACACACTGCAAAGCCTATTCTAATTCAGATTGCAAAGGCTAGATCCTTTTTTCGATTGGACAACAAATGTTGCAATAAATGTACTGGTACGTTCATAATTGCCATAAAATCACGTTATACGCTTCTGTACTATGATGAACGAATCACAGGAAAAATACATCACAATATGATACAAACATGTATTCAACCAAATACCACCAAATTATCCACCAACAACCAGAATATCCACACATGCTAGAGAGACCATGTGCATTCCATCAAAAGTGACATTCCGAAGCACATCTTCCTCGACTCTGCCTCCATGATACAAGATCACTAAATTGTCCATCTAATTTGTATGCACGACACGAAGGTTATAACGGGTATAATGTACAAAAATAACTAATAACATTTCTTAACTATCTAAATTACCTAACTAACTAAATTACCTAACGAAATACCTAGAATTACCTAAAAATACATAACTGAAGTACCTAACTAAATTACCTAACTAAATACCTAAATTTATCTAACTAAATTACCTAACTAAATTACTTAAACTAATGAACTAAATTAACTAAATCTATATTTCCTAACTAACTAAATTTGCTAACGATCTACCACATCCACATGCGCCGCACCTAATGACACTCGACCTACCACATCCCCATGCCTTGATTCCCATCACCTTTTCTAATGCCTCAATCAATCAATCAATCAATCGATTTCCATGTTACTACGGTAGTGTGCAACGAGTTTCCATTCCTGCTAGCGCCTCACTGTCAGTACTGTGACCTGGTGGCTCGCTTGATTGGCAGTCCTGTAAGCTCATCTTGCATACAAATTTTGGTGTGACCGAGCCCGATGGGTTAACTGTCACTTGGTTTTTCGCAAGTCAACACACACACACACACACAAGGTGATTCTTTTCTGAACAGGGTGGGGGTGATCCTAAAAGCAAAGCGGAATTATGTGCCTCGACCTCGAGACACCCCTCGCATCTCCTTTAATTTTTTTTCCTCTCCTCGGCGCAAACGGCAGCAGCCCACTATCGCTATCACCCACCACCGTGCCTCGCCTCGACCGACACTCTTGTACGAAGGTCACCCACTGCAAGGCTGCCTCCCATCAATTTTTTTTCTTCTAACACCACTAAACAGGAGACTTTATAGTAAGTTTGAATAATGAATAACATGTATGTGCGCATTTTATTTTTGCCTTCGGTTGCTACAAAGCATTTGTGCGTTTAATAAAAGTCCCATTAATCCACCCCCTAAATAGTTGTCCAGCCCAGCAAAGCACAGTTAGCTCAGATCAGACATTCCACCAACCATCTCTGTTCTGCTCTCTCTCTCTCTCGCATCATGGCATGCATACCACTGGCAGTCCCAGAGTTGCCGTTTTGGTTCTGCACCGACACCGACACTCTCTCTCTCTCTCCCCTCCCCTCCCTCTCTCACTAACCCCCTCTTTTCTTTGAAGAAAAAAATTAATAAAGAAAAAGAAAAGAAACCCCGGCGGGCACCACCACGCCAATCAGGAGCGAGCTAGCTGGTAGCAGCGAGCGACGCGGTGGTTGCGCTGCTCTGCTCGCCCGGCAAGCAACGCACCACACCAACGCGGCGCGGCGCCCATTATTATACCTCCACGCCACCCACCCCCTCCCTCCCTCCTCCCCACAGCTCACACCCGAGCAGCTGCGCACAGCCGGCGCATGTGAGCCGGCGCCGCGAGGGGACGAGAGGGGACGCATTCTGCCGGGAACGCCGCGCGCGCGAGATCCGGCGGGGCGGGGGCGGAGATGGAGGCGAGCGCGGGGCTGGTGGCCGGCTCGCACAACCGGAACGAGCTGGTGGTGATCCGCCGCGAGTCCGGCGGCGGCGGCGGGGCCGCGGCGCGGCGGGCCGAGGCGCCGTGCCAGATATGCGGGGACGACGTCGGGGTGGGCTTCGACGGGGAGCCCTTCGTGGCGTGCAACGAGTGCGCCTTCCCGGTCTGCCGCGCCTGCTACGAGTACGAGCGCCGGGAGGGGTCGCAGGCGTGCCCGCAGTGCCGGACGCGGTACAAGCGCCTGAAAGGCTGCCCCCGCGTCGCCGGCGACGAGGAGGAGGACGGCGTCGACGACCTCGAGGGCGAGTTCGGGCTGCACCACGGCGGGGAGGGCGACGACGACCCCCAGCACGTCGCCGCCTCCATGCTGCGGGCGCACATGAGCTACGGCCGCGGCGACGCGCAGCACCCGGCAGGGTTCGGCGCCGTCCCCAACGTCCCGCTCCTCACCAACGGCCAGATGGTACACCGACGGATTCAACTCCTGCTGCTGCTTGTGCTGCTCGCATTGCTTTGGATCGAAACTGAATACGGTTGTGCTCTGGGTGCGTGACAGGTCGACGACATCCCGCCGGAGCAGCACGCGCTCGTGCCGTCCTACATGGGCGGCGGCGGCGGGGGCAAGAGGATCCACCCGCTCCCCTTCGCAGATCCGAGCCTTCCAGGTGCGTGACCCCACAATCCAATGCTGGAATCTGGCAATGCCGACGCCAGAATCTCTACTCTATAGCTGTGTCCTCAATTGCTTGGTTGCTTGCGCAGTGCAACCGAGATCCATGGACCCGTCCAAGGATCTGGCCGCCTACGGCTACGGCAGCGTGGCCTGGAGCGACCGGATGGAGCGCTGGAAGAAGAACCAGGAGCGCCTGCAGCACGCCAGGAGCGAGGGCGGCGGTGATTGGGACGGCGAAGATGCAGATCTGCCGCTGTATGTGCTGTGCTCATCCACACTTGTCTGTTGACCACTAGCTTAGCTTCCTGCTGCTTTGATTACTCTTCTTTCGGCGCTGACGGTGCACTACAATTGGTATTACTAGTAGTACAGAAGTTAGCGGATGGTGGCTGCTTGCACTAAATGTGTCGTACTTAACTGCACAACGCCAGTCTTTATTAAACGGCAAATCCCCAGCTAAACACACATAAACGTGATATCCATTTTCATTATGCAGTAAAGGGCTTTTAATCGCAATATTTCTGAAAATCTGCAGGAAAGTTTGTAGCTTTTTTATTTACTTGCTAGATGCTGCACGGCCTTATAGCTGGAGAGAATCCGGAATGCTTGTAGAATAAGATGGTAGATCACCTATATGGAATTATTTGTGCGATGTATTCTTGCTCCATTCCATCATGCGTAGCTGTATATTCATAGAAACCTACATATTGGTGTAGATAATTTCACATTATATCCTAAGGTCTCAACTTTATCTTTTAAGACATAATATGCAATGTAGTATTTGTTAACGAAATCTTTCCCCTTTCTTTTCACTGAGGGTTACTAGCCTGTGGCGCTAAAGTGTTTTGTAAATTTCTTGATCAGAATGGATGAAGCTCGACAGCCATTGTCCAGAAAAGTTCCGATACCATCAAGCCGAATTAACCCCTATAGGATGATTATCGTTATCCGGTTGGTGGTTTTGGGGTTCTTCTTCCACTACCGTGTGATGCATCCGGTGAATGATGCATTTGCTTTATGGCTCATATCTGTAATCTGTGAAATCTGGTTTGCCATGTCCTGGATTCTTGATCAGTTCCCAAAGTGGCTTCCAATTGAGAGAGAGACTTACCTGGACCGTTTGTCACTAAGGTTGGTTACATGGTGAATCAAGTAAATGCTTGCCCTATCTTCTTTCTGAAGTTCTAAAGCTAAGAGGTTCATTGCTTGTCTGTACAGATTTGACAAGGAAGGTCAACCCTCTCAACTTGCTCCAGTTGACTTCTTTGTCAGTACGGTTGATCCCTCAAAGGAGCCTCCCTTGGTCACAGCAAACACTGTCCTTTCCATCCTTGCTGTTGATTATCCAGTTGAGAAGGTCTCCTGCTATGTTTCTGATGATGGTGCTGCGATGCTTACATTTGAAGCACTGTCTGAAACATCTGAATTTGCAAAGAAATGGGTTCCTTTCTGTAAAAAGTTTAATATTGAGCCTCGTGCTCCTGAGTGGTACTTCCAACAGAAGATAGACTACCTGAAAGACAAGGTTGCCGCATCCTTTGTTAGGGACAGGAGGGCAATGAAGGTACAGTGTTTAGCCTGCGTTGTTTTGCTTTTCTGTGCAATTTCTTAATTTGTATGAATAGGTTAGTTACACGACCTTAATTTTTCCTTCAGAGAGAATACGAGGAATTCAAGGTAAGAATCAATGCCTTGGTTGCGAAAGCCCAAAAGGTTCCCGAGGAAGGATGGACAATGCAGGATGGAAGCCCCTGGCCTGGAAACAACGTACGCGATCATCCTGGAATGATTCAGGTAGGCCTTTATAGTCCTTGGTGTTATACCAAACACTGGTACAGTTTGTCATTGTCATCGTCCTACTTCTTCTCTCTTTGTTTTTCTGTTTGAACCAAAAGATTGCTCTACTTCACCTCAAAATGCTCAAAATTATGTGTCAATAGGTATTCCTTGGCCAAAGCGGTGGTCATGATGTGGAAGGAAATGAGCTGCCTCGCCTTGTTTATGTCTCGAGAGAAAAGAGGCCAGGCTATAACCATCATAAGAAGGCTGGTGCCATGAATGCACTGGTAAAAGCTCTGAACTTGATGTCTTCTCTGATTCTTCTTGCAACCTAAAAGCAGCACATGATTGATGTTGTCTTTCTATTTTGTTTACCAATAGGTTCGTGTCTCTGCTGTCTTATCAAATGCTCCATACCTATTGAACTTGGACTGTGATCACTACATCAACAACAGCAAGGCCATAAAAGAGGCTATGTGTTTCATGATGGATCCTTTGCTGGGGAAGAAAGTGTGCTACGTGCAGTTCCCTCAGAGGTTTGATGGTATTGACCGGCATGATCGATACGCTAACAGGAACGTTGTCTTCTTTGATGTAAGATTCAGCTTCCCCAACATGTTAAGCTATCCATGTTGTCATTATCACCACGTAGGTTTTCTAACATTTGCAATTTGCATCATACAGATCAACATGAAAGGTTTGGATGGTATTCAAGGACCCATCTATGTGGGTACTGGATGTGTCTTTAGACGGCAGGCACTGTATGGTTATGATGCTCCGAAGACCAAGAAGCCACCATCAAGAACTTGCAATTGCTGGCCCAAGTGGTGCCTCTCTTGCTGCTGCAGCAGAAACAAGAATAAGAAGAAGACCACAAAACCGAAAACAGAGAAAAAGAAAAGATTATTTTTCAAGAAAGCAGAAAATCCATCTCCTGCATACGCCCTAGGTGAAATTGAGGAAGGTGCTCCAGGTATTGCCAACCTTTCGGACATAACTTTTGACAGCACCGTTAAACTCCAAAGGCGTGTCCTTAGATTTTTTGAAAACCAGGATAGTGCTTTTTGTACAACCATTTCATATTACCTTCATACCTTGACTAACTGTTGTTTTAAAGGACGAAAGCATTTGTATTTCTGTTTGACACTTGTGAATAACATGTCGCTGTTCACCAGGTGCTGACGTTGAGAAGGCTGGAATTGTAAATCAACAGAAGCTCGAAAAGAAGTTTGGGCAATCTTCCGTATTTGTTGCATCAACACTTCTTGAGAATGGTGGGACCTTGAAGAGTGCAAGTCCAGCTTCTCTACTGAAGGAAGCTATACATGTTATCAGCTGCGGCTATGAAGACAAGACTGACTGGGGGAAAGAGGTATATACAGATAACCTGATTCAAAGACTTGTGACTGCTCTACTGAAGATATATTTTGCTAACTAGATCATGGTCTCTTGCAGATTGGCTGGATTTATGGATCAATTACAGAAGATATCTTGACTGGATTTAAGATGCACTGCCATGGTTGGCGGTCTATTTACTGCATCCCAAAGAGGCCTGCATTCAAAGGTTCTGCACCTCTGAATCTTTCTGATCGTCTTCACCAGGTCCTTCGGTGGGCTCTTGGATCTGTTGAAATTTTCTTCAGCAAGCACTGCCCACTTTGGTATGGGTATGGTGGTGGGCTAAAATTTTTGGAGAGGTTCTCTTATATTAACTCTATCGTTTACCCCTGGACATCCATTCCGCTGTTGGCTTACTGTACATTGCCTGCCATATGCTTGCTCACGGGGAAATTTATCACACCAGAGGTAAAAACCTATTTACCTACAAAAACAATGAAATATTAAGGGTTCATTCGTGAATCTCACCGTCATTATTATGTCAAATTGCAGCTTACCAATGTTGCCAGCATCTGGTTCATGGCGCTTTTCATCTGCATCTTTGTCACCGGCATCCTTGAGATGAGATGGAGTGGTGTGGCCATCGACGACTGGTGGAGAAACGAGCAGTTCTGGGTCATCGGAGGTGTTTCTTCACATCTCTTTGCCGTGTTCCAAGGCCTCCTGAAGGTCCTTGCCGGTATCGACACCAGCTTCACCGTGACATCGAAGGCTGGGGACGACGAGGAGTTCTCGGAGCTGTACACCTTCAAGTGGACGACCCTCCTGATCCCCCCGACGACACTGCTCCTGCTGAACTTCATCGGGGTCGTGGCCGGGATCTCCAATGCGATCAACAACGGGTACGAGTCGTGGGGGCCCCTGTTCGGGAAGCTCTTCTTTGCGTTCTGGGTGATCGTCCACCTGTACCCGTTCCTCAAGGGTCTGGTGGGGAGGCAGAACCGGACGCCGACGATCGTCATCGTCTGGTCCATCCTCCTGGCCTCCATCTTCTCGCTCCTGTGGGTCCGCATCGACCCGTTCCTCGCCAAGAGCGACGGCCCCCTCCTGGAGGAGTGCGGCCTGGACTGCAACTGAGGAAGAGGGGCGACACGCTCGAACAAACAAACCCCCCTGCCGCAGGCGAATCACGCCCCGATTGTTTTGGAATTCTTTCCTGTAGATAGAAACACAGATCCCCCCTCTCCGGCGATCCTTCTGTTCCTGGCGGCAAGGCCGTGACATCCCTGTGCATCTCTTCTTCAACATTCTTCATTTATCCGAGGAAACCGCATCGGATTTGATCCGGCGGCGGCCACCGGAGCAGGAGGACGACGGCGATTGTTTGTTGAGTAAAATTAAAGTTAAGTTATATATCATGCACATTCCATTCCCCCACAGTTGGTACATTAGCAAAGAACAGATGATTGGTTAGGAGTTGATTCTTTGTTAGCGAAATGTGATCCGCCCCTGTGTTGTTGTAAGACCTGCCCGCGGCGCGTGGGCGGCGATGTTTTTGCTTCTGTGTAATCGTATAGAAACCCCTTTTGTTGTTTCTTGACATTTTGGAAAGAAGAGAAGATTGGAACATCTATCCGCTGTTCTGCTCCGTGATGAATTTCCCATGCTTGTGGTGGCTGTCTGTGCTCTGTGGGGGCGTGGGCGCGCCGCCGCGCCGCGCGCGACCGACCAAAGCCGCCAAGCGAGACCGGGCAGGCGGCCAGGGCACGGCACCGAAAGCAGCAGGCAGCAGCCGCGTTTTGCTGGCCAGGCCTGCGTCGCCGTCGGCGCGGCGTGCACGTGAAAAGCCGCCTGGTTTACGCGGCGGCAGGGCATGGCCGTGGCCGTGCGCGAGGGGAGGCGTCGCAGGTGGGAGGTGGCAGGTGCAGCGGAGTCACGGGGACGGCGGGGCACCAGGCTCCTTGCAGGCTGCAGCAGCAGCCTCAAATCCTGGCAAAGTGGGGAACCAGCGGGTTACCCGCCAATCCAGCCGCTGCGAATTTTCGGCGATCCGAACCCCTCCCTTCCCGCGCGCGCGGCGGGACGCCGCCGGCAGAAAAGCGGGATGGGACGCGGCCGAGCCGGAGAAGAGGCCCAGCAGACAGCAGTGGGCCGTGAGCCCGCGAGGCTTTCGCCTCCACGTAGATATACTTTTTTGCAGCCTTTGGCGTGATCTATTTCCCCATCTCTTTTTTTCTGGCACACTCTGTGTATCACGTTCTTTTTTAAAAAAATCACCTGTCACAGTAAATATTTATTGGTATAAATAGTTTATCATATGTCTAAAGAAACACCTGCCGCGCAAAAGCCCTGGCTAATCCACGCATTAACCCCTGAACAAAATTTCCAGCCTACCCTCCGCGTTATTTGCGAGGTGATTTATGACATGACTCCGGGAGGAAGCCAGCCGAGCATGCCACCAGAGTCGGCTATATTGGAACACCGAGATCAAATACATAGATCTACATTAGTTTACACTAGCCTATCAATCCGTGCTCTCGGACTAACAAGAACTAATATAAAAATAAAACTTATCTAATAATTATAATTATTTATCACATACTCTCTTTCACTATTAAATATTTTAACGTACAATACTCTAAAGGTACATACTCATCAATATCTAGTTATAGTATGTTTAGTTAGTAAGAATATTTTTAACTTTGTATCACACCTTCATATGTATTTGATATGTATTTAATTGAACCATCTGTTTAAGCTATGTGAACTTCTTATATCTTCCTCCATCATGACACGCACCATGATAGAATTTTTATATAAGCAATAAAATAAATAATATATTTTAATAATGATAGATATAGTAATTTAGAATTTTATATTGATGCTTTAAGATTCTTTTATAATTATATAACCTAGATTCAGATTTAGGAGTTACTTTAACTTTAAATAATGATATAATTAGATAATTTATATACAAATTTAGGGGATTATTTGATATTACTTTTATAATTATATATGTAGGTAATTTGCGTGAAAATTAGAGGGTTACTTTACATTATTTTTTACAATGGTAGAGGTGGGTAATTTATTGGAAAAAAATAACAGATCCAATGGCTATTGTGATTAGAGTTGTCGGATTGATTGCCAAATATTTCTATTTTTTATGAGAATTTTTAGAACTTCTATATTTTTCAGAGCGTCCACCTAGGTTCCTACATGGCTTCACGTGGAGGTTTCAAAATAAACCTCCAATTAGTAATAGTAAGATGGAGTTTCGTAATAGTAAGATGGAATTTCGCAGATTTCATCAGGTTCGCCGGACCCCGATGAGCCAGCTCCACCACTGTGATTCCCGTTCTCAATTGTGGTTTTTATCAAGTATATCATGCCGCTTTATTTATGTCACTAGCATATCAACCCGCGCTCCCGCACGAGCTTATTAGAATTAGTATAAAAATAAAGCTTATAGCTAATAATTATAATTATCTATCTCACATCCTCTTTCATCTATTAAATATTCTAACACATACTCTAAAATACATATTTATCATTATCTAGTTGCAATAGATTTCATTTTGCATCACACCTCCATGTATGTTTGATATATATTTAATTGAACCATTTGTTTGTAAATTAGTATTCTTATCTCTTCTATCATATATGAATACATGGTGACAAATATTGTGTGTAGTATTTTTATATAAATAATAACATAAATAATATATTAATAATGATAGAAATAGTAATTAGAATTTTATATTGGTACACTTTAATACTTTATTATAATTATATAATTTAGATTCAGATTTGGGGATTACTTTAACTTTTATTAATGACATAATTGGATAGTTTATATGCAAATTTAGAGGTTATTTGCATTATTTTTATAATGGTATAGGTGGGTAATTTACACGAAGATTAGAGTGTTACTTTAGATTTTCCTTTTATAATAGCATAGGTGGGTAATTTAGATATATGTTTAGGGGTTACTTTAGTCTATTTTCATAATAGCAGAGGTGGGTAATTTATTAGAAAAGATAACAGATCCAATTACTATTATAATTAGAGTTGTCAGATTGATGGCCGGATGCTTATGATTTTTGTGAGAATTTTTAGAATTTCTCTATTTTTTTTTGAGTGTCCATCTAGAATCTTAGGTGGCTTTTAGATGGAGGCTTCAAATAACCTCGGCCTCCAGCTAGTAATAGCACCGATCCCCAGTGGAAATAATTTAGCAAATTAGAGAGAAGCAGCGCTCCCATACAGAAAAATACAACAACAATTCGGGGACTGAATAGGATATATTTCCATCACGTACGGTTTCAATCCGCGTGGTGCATGTCGCCCCTGACTTGCGTTGCGTGCCTGCTTGGATCCCGGTCCCGGGCATGTCCGCATGTGTTGTCCTCGGAGGCAAAGGACGCTGTCAGTGTGTGATCCAGTTGTCCAGCTTGGGCTGCCACAAAAAATGCCCATCTCCGAGGTGCCCGCACGCCGGTGGGCGCGCGTCGCACCGCCCGCCCTCCGCCGCAGGTTGCCGCTGCTTGCCCCGGCCATCGGAGCCGCACACGGTCACGGGGTCCCATGTCGATCGACCCGGTGGCCCAGCAGTGGATGTCATGCCAGCGGCTTCCATCCCGCCTCCGCACGTATTCTTCTCTTCCCGCTGGCTCTTCTTTCCACATTCCAATCCAAGCCCGGCGAAGGCGAATAAAGCAAGGCATGAATGGGAGACGGCGTTGACGGTGAACGCGATTACTGTTTCGCGGGGTCATTATTAGCTGCGGCTAATCGTCGGCGGCGTCCGTGGGATGGCTTGACGCCTGACTGCCTGAGCCATGGCGCCACGCGTTCACTTCATCCTGCTCCTTGATGCACTCGTCCTGCTGGCGGCGGCGGCGGCGCTGGTCTCCGGAGGCCATGGAGCCCGCCGCCACCTCGCGGTCGCAGATGGTGACAGCGAGCACCACCGCTTAGGTATATACCGGCTACCACATGCGATGCGCCTCTCACTCTCTCTCGTGCTTCAGATGATGAGCGAGCTCTGTTTGCCATGACGAGTTTCCACGCACGGATGCGCTGCAGGGGTGGTCGAGCGGCGGGCGAGCGACGCGGGGGCAGCAGCCGGGCGGTGGTCGGCGACCGTCAGGAAAGGCGGCGGCGGCGGGCATGGCGGCCACGGACACGGCCGCGGCCACGGGCACGGACGCGGCCATGACGACGGCAACGGCAGCGGCCGAGGGCACGGCACGCCGGAGACGCCGGCCGTGTTCTACCCCCGCACCGTCGCCGGCAACGCCAGCTACCACCACGGCCGCAGCACCGCGGCGATGACGGGCCCTGGGCGGCTGCTGGCCGCGCGCGCCGTGCTCGTTGCGGCGGCGGCCGTGTTGCTGCTTCGTCTCTGATCTCGATCTCGATCACCTGCATCTCTCTGCATTGCTTGTTCACTCGATCCATGTCATACTTTCATCTAGTTTTTGGTGAGATCGACGATGGATGCCGAACGCTTTCTTGTGGTTCGATTCGATCTGGTCACGCATGCTGCGTTGCACGTCTCTGAGCTTTCGCGAGGATGATGGAAAGCACAACGAACAATCTCGTTCTGACACGCGATGCATTGCATGGAACTATGGAAGAAAAGAAAAAGGTAATCCTTGCGTGTTTATGGAAAGATCTGAACCCGTACCCAATCAAGCCATTACTAAACGAACGACCAGCTGCCGGAATCAGATGCCGGAGTTACTCTGTTGGCCTGCACCACGCCACCGATCCTCACCATCGCCATGGAGCAACGACGGAGGCAGCCATGGCTTCCTCTGCTCCTCGTCTCTCTCGTCGTCGTCCTCCTCTCCGTTGCCTTCTCAGGCGCCGATGCAGGGGCCCATGGCCATGGCCATGCCCCTGCCCCTGCAGATGGCAACAATGGCAAAGGCAAGTGCAAAGTGCCCTCTCGTTTCTTCCTCTAGCTCCAGATTCCTCCCGAGTTTCGAGCTAGTAGGTTCGCATCAGCAGCCGAGCACACGATTTTTGACATTGCTGGATGCGTATGCGCGTAGGAACTAACGAGACGACGCACGGCGCCAGCGGGGACGGCGGGGGCTGCCACGGGCGCCACAGCCATGGCCACCACGGCGGCAGCCACCGTGACGGCGGCGCGCGCGGGGCCCGCCGGCCGCCTCCAACCCTTGGGTCGTTTCTCCTGGGGGCAGCGCCGCGGCCGGGGTTCACGGCGGCCACCGGCGTCGTGCTCGTTGGAGCCTCCGTTGGCTGGCTGGTTCGGACTTAGTTTGAAGTGTGAGACCAGCACCTACAGCCGTCGACGATTGTTCTACTCAAATTTCAGCGACAGGATTAAAAATTTTAAATTTATTGTGTTACGAGGGTTGAAACTTTAGCAAAAAACAGTTTATTCCGTTTTACTTCATCTGGGGCATGGATCCCGTCGTCTCCAACATGAATATCTTATTACACTTACTTTTCATAACTCAAATAAGTTGGAGCAGAAGAGCTAGACATAACAAATCTTTTCTACAAGAGCAGATATGCGGCAAGGAGAAAAAAAAAAGCAGAGTTGCAAATTGCTGCTGAAGATCTGCATGCCATGCTGCAAGCTTGTTCATGGTCTGTTCACCATGCATGACCCTTCACAGAAGCATCAAACTAACCTAGTCTACATGATGCATAAACAACTGGGCCTGCATGCCACATTTGTAATGTGCATCATGCTTTTACAAAAAACAAAACTATACGGTACACACACCAAAACCATTCAACACCCACTTTGGTTGTATTGTTGTTGCTTAACAAGAAGTACTAATGATAACATTATTAACCAATCCTAAATCAAGGAAGACATTTGCTAGTGCTGGCTGTTACAAAAGGTGATCAAACAAACAAGGAGATATTCAATAAGGTAGGTGTGAGTGTGACCAGCTTTGGAAGGACCACGTGGAAAGCTCCCTGAGGAACTTATTCTACCACCCTCTCAGGGCGGATATAAGTGAGCGGTGCAGAGAGTGGGTTGCAGTTCGTGGTCTTGGTCTGCTGGCCGTCCCTGCAGCGCAGCCATGGTGAGCTCCAAGAAGCCCTCCCTCTTCGTCTCCCTTCTCCTCCTCTCGCTCGTTGTTTCAGCTGTCCATGGAGCTCAGCCTGCAGATGCCGGGGACACAGCAGGTACGCGGTTCAACTTGTCTCAGACTAAGAATTTGAACTGAATTCTAGCTTGTCTTCCATGTCTTCCTTGTGTTTCTACAGTACCAGCGTTTTGGGTTTGAATTTAAGTAAAAAAGGGTTCAATTGAATCCGAGAGAGGTGGTTTTTGTAGAAACACAAGTAGACAGTTCTAAAGAGACAATGCCCTGCTCACTCCTGAAGCTTTAAATATGCTTTTTTTCTCCAGTTATTCATGACTGTGCCCAAAGCATGGCTGGCCTAGGAAATTGGCGACATAATATAGAAAATTAACGCCCTTATGTTTCGCTGATAAAATATCTCCAGCTGAACTGTAAACTAGGACGCTACTATACAACAGTACAGTACACCACAACTTTGGCCAATTGCTTGCAACTAGTGAAGCATGTGGACAACCACTTGTGCTTTGTTTATGCAGAGGCTGGGTTTTGTTTTGTTCCATCTTCTAAAAACACATGTGCTTGGTTTAACAAGTATTAAAGTATAATTTGAGCAACTCCAGATAGCAGCCAGAAGAAGCAGAAGAAAAAAAACAAGCATTTCTTGGCCCCTGCGGCTGATCTGAGGTGTGCAGACGCGGATCGGAGGCCGTCCCCTTCCCTTCCCTATCACATATGCTCTGTCGCTCCGCCCTGTCCATGTGTGGGGAAAAGATATGATTCCCTGCATTTCAACACGTTAAGGATACCTATATTCGTTCGTTCCTGGTGCCTCATGATATCATCAGAAAGCGATCTCGCACCGATTCTTTAACGGCATCATTGTACTATTCACGCAGACAACGAAATATACTTTGATACCTGATGATCTGATCAGCCAACAACAAAAAAATAGAGAAAATTGCTTGAAAAAAAAGGGCCAGATGCATATTTCCATGGCCAGCCTGTGATGAACAGCATCGATTCAGCTGAAGAAACTCAGTGGTGAGCTCTGACGTGTGCATGCAGCAGCAGGTGGCGGCGAGCGGGTGACGGTGAGGAGCTCAGGCCATGGGCACGGGTACAGCAGCAGCCACAGCGGCGGGCACACGAGCGGCGGCACGCCGGAGCAGGGCGGCGCGGGGTCCGTCGACCCCCGGAACCTCAACGCCAGGAGCCACCACCGCAGCGGCGCGGCGAGCAGGGCCGGCCTTGGGTGCTCTTCTCTGGCGGTGGCTTGGGGGCTTGTCGGAGCGACCCTTGCCGTGGTTGTTCTTCCATGAAAGGTTGAACAAATGCTGTGCAAAACCACAGTGTATAATGTATGTTGCTAGTTTTGGCACATTGAGATTGAGTGAAGTTTCACGTTTTTGCCTTTTTCATGTACAAAAGCTTGATGAGGGCTTGTTTTGTGATATGGTGTGGTAATTTTTGGGTTGCCATGTCATTGTAAGGTTTTAGATTTGGTTGCCATGGTGTACCTAGACGGCATGACCCGCCCCCCCCCCCCCCCCCCCCACTTTTTAAAACAATGCTATTATTTCTCGCGTACTTTGTGAAAAAGTATATTTGGTAGTATTTTCTCTTTTCTAATAACCGAGTTGGGAAAACATTTATTGTTGCAAAACAATAAATTCTCCATATATGATATATCTCTTGCAGGGCCCGAACTCAGGGCACGCTAAATGATAGGAAGCTATTAAAGATAGCTTAGCGCTAAAGGGAGGGACCATTGCAAAAAAAAAATTATGATATCTTTTTCCTAACTCATCCACACCTTTTTTTTCCAAGCATGATTATTTCAAGTGAAATCCAAAACTTCCAAAAACACTGTAAGAATGCCAATTTTTTAAAAATAAAGTAAATTCCAAAAAAGAGAAAAATATATTAAGTCAGGTTTTACCCTCCTTATTAATTGAAAATGTGTTTTGTTTCAAAATGTTATCATTTTAAGACGCGCTGCTACGAATATAGATAGGTTTACCGTGACATATAAACTAATTTTAACGAACTTGTCCGAATCATACAGGCTAGTTCTAGACATAAGCTCAATTTGAGGAGATTTTTTTTGCGAAAATTCGAGGAGATTTTACAGCTTCAGAAAAAGGAAGTTCGTCGAAAAATTAAAGAGGATCATGTCGCGCACGAGCGGCCTCCCCCATCCCGTTCACCTCTCTTAGGTCACTGCGCTGTGGGCCCCGGCCCACCTGTCTGCAGCCTCCACCCACTTCCTCCGATCGGGCAGGCAGCACACAGTAGTGGCCACTGGGCGGAAGCACCGGCTGCCTCCCTCCTCCGCCGCCGGAGTCGCCGCTCTTCACCGCCACCGCCGGCTCCCGAGATGTCCCGTTCCCGCAGGGACTTCTTCCCCTCCTCCACCTCTGCCGCAATTCCAGGGTAAGCCCTCGCCCCCCACTTCCCCCTACCTGCTGCGCATTCAATCCGCGTCCAACTCCGTGCGGCGCGGCGACGATCGGGGGGTAGGGTTGCTGCTCGGGGTGCTACACGGACGCTTCCGCTCGGGGGCGGGGCGCGGTTCTCGGCCCGTGCGTCTCGGGCGCCGATTGGGGTTTAGGGTTTTGCGTCCGCCGAAATAACCTGCATTTCTGTTCCGGGAGCGGTGGCTCGTCAGAATCTGGGAGCCAATGGGCTCCTGCGGCTCTGGCGTGGTTCCGCGAGACTTGGTGTAGGGGATCGGTGTAGTTCTAGCAGGCGATTGCTTGTGAAATTTGGATTCGATTTTCGAAATGGGAAAAAAGGTACCTTCTGAAATTTGTGTGGCAAATCTGCTTGTTGCTGTGAAATTGGTGCGGGCCTCTGATGGCTCATCATCACTGCTTTATTCTTCCCTAGGAGTAGGTGACTGGATATTTTTTTGCTTCTGCAAAATTTCTGCAGGACACATTAGATCCCATCACATGATGTTTTTGCCAAGTTATGAATTGTTTTGTGCATCTTTAGAAAATTCAGTTCCTACAATGTTCATCTGTGTTATGATTACTGGTAATATTTAACTAACCTAACAGTCATGATTTCACTTTTCCTTGCTAACATTATGAAACCCTGTTGATTTAGCTATTAAGTTAGAATATTGCAGGTTTCTTCTGCTGAATATTTTACCAGGCCTAGCCTGGTCTCTTGCACAAAACAGTTTTATCTCAGCAGTTTAGGGCTATAGCTAAGCAATCCAAATCCTAGTATCTTATTATTCAGTTGCACAGAACCAGTAAAGATGCCCTCCCAACCATGTTGGCAATTGACACTGGTATTGATACACATCTTCCAATAGGTTATTTGTTCAGAATAGGACTGGCTGACATGTTTGACCAGCCTGGTGCCGCTACCATCACGTTTGTTTTGAATGTACCTGGTTGGTATCATCGAAAATTCTTATCTATGTGCTTTCTTGTTGATGCTTATTGTTATTTTGTTTTGAAGATGATATCTTTCTGGTGCGCAGATGACTAGCCTAGAGTGCGTTGTATGCTAGCTGTTTAGGTTGTCAAACTTCCTGTCATATTTGATAAGTCAAAAGGGACCTTCTTGTCTTCTGCATCTAGCCTGACAAATATTGTTGTTATTTGCATTATTTAACATTTATATCATTTCAATTCACAAACTGCAGGAGGGTGTTGTGTGCCAAGGAAATACCTGCCTCCAAAAACCAGGCTGCTGAAGCCAGCAAGGACACCAGTGCCAGGAAAATTGGCCAACCTGGGAACAAAATGCGTATACGCCTGCCACCGAGAAAGAGGTTGGCTGAGGGTGTTCAGACCGCGAGCACAGTAGTACCTCAGGATACTAAAAACCTCCCGGCTAAAGAAGTATCTGAACATACTGATGACAACACCCCAAGCACGACCTTTGTGGACAATAAAGTGAAGGCTGAGGAGGTATGCAGCAAAGACATAGGAGAAGGACAGTGTCAAGGGGCAAACAGCAACAGTCTGATCACAACTATGTCAAACGGCACACTACCTGAAGAGCCTAATTTGATTGTCTCGAGTCTGAACCTGACAACCGCCACTGAAGTGCAGGTTAAAGAGGAATACAGTTACCCTGTAAGAAAGGAGCTGTGTGAAGAGGGAAACAAATTGATCATGAACAGGGGGCTGCCTCTTGAGGACAGCAGCAATGCACCTAGGAAGAAATCATACATAGGAGCTATCAACAATACCCCAAGCAAGAACCAGTCAATCATTAGCGTGCATGGTGAAGTGGAAAAGAATAACTCCAGCGACATGATCCCGAGCAAAAGGCTGCTCTATGAGACAGACATCAATTCTTCAAGCAAGGGGGTAACTGCAGAGGCTAGGATCAACAACTCAAGGAAAAATGTGACAACATCTGCAGTGAAGGGTGTGGAGGCAATGACAACTCTCTGGGGAATAACCTGTTTGAAGAAGCTGGAAAGAACATTGCCACTGCAAAGCTGTCTACTGAGGCTATAAACTGTGCCCCAAGCAGAAGACCAGCTGATCCAGCTAATGACAAGAAATCTAGGAAAAAGCTGCGCAGATCTCCGGTACATGCTACTGGCACCAGCCACAACCCTTCTGGAATTAAACTTTCTACCTCTGCTGGCCCGGATGTTGAACAAAGTACCAGTGCTGCATTCTTGGAGGCCGCAAAAGAGTATAAAGAGTTTGAGGAGAAGGTTAAGAGAACTGTATACCTTGACAACTTGTCTCTCCTAGCTACTGATGCAGTCATAACGATGGCTTTGAACCAATTTGGGAATGTAAAAAATGTCAATTTTCTGACCAACTACACAGTTCCATTTGATATTCCTCAATCTGCATTAGTAGAAATGGAAACTGAGAAGGATGCTGAATATGTGGTCAACATGCTAGATGAGTTCCCGTTCATGATGTCTGGGATGCCAAGGCCTGTGAGGGTGAAGCGAGCCACAGCAGAAATGTTCAACGACCGTCCATGGAAGCCTGGTAGAAAGTTAGAATTCTGTTGGGTGGGCCCTACAGATCCTGATTGTCAAGATGTCAGAAGGTTTAAGTTAATGTCCAAGAGACATGAGGTGGAAAATTTAGCATTAATCAAGGTAAAATCTTGTTCTTGTTGGCAGCTTTGCCGCTAGACCCTTAGTTCCAAATTCTATGAACTTGAATAACTATAACTCTGTCTCAAAGAACTTTTCAGAATATAAATATAAACATGTCTCTAAAATTCATACTCAAGAAATTTTTACAGCAAAAGATTTGAATAAAAGATTGTTATCTCAGTCACGTCAGTCCTTGCATGTGATGTGTCTTTAGTTCCCTTTTTTAGGCATTGTGCTTATGTTATTTATTTTGTTGAATCCTTGTAGAATCAACTGCACGAGGAAGCATTGCTTGCAAAGCATCTGCAGGACAACCTGAATTGTAATTACAGGAAGCTTGAAAGTATAGATGGTGTCATTATGACTGGCTGGGTTAATCGTCTTACTCGCATTTATAACCTCAATTTTGATGAAGTGTATTGAAGGCGGCGGGTGTATATGGACCTGTTTTGACCTTGGAGCATATTTGTTGGGAGGATTTTTTTAAACCTTGGAATGCAATTTTAGGATCTGGTTAAAATCCGTTTAATGCTTGTAGAGCTGCTGGTGTTGATCTTACAGAGTTTGCTACATATTCAGTGTAGACAACATGCAGGGGATATAGCTACCTTGTTTTTTCTCAACATTTAGCATTGAACAACCTGTTGATGGTGCTGTATAGATGGAGTAAAGGAGAACTTGGGTGCCTTCTTTTTGGCATTCGAACAACATACTTTGCTTTGTTCCAATCAAATGTTAAGTTGTTCACACCAGTATTAAGCATTTTCATTTTATCCAGTGGCGGTTGCTATTCAGGATTCGCCATTTAAATGCTGAGCAGCTAAAAAAGAAAACAAGTCCTGGGGGCCACATATAAGTGCGATAATGGTGTCAACTACTCAACTGTCAAGTCCTAAAAATGCCAACGATTGGATTTCCAGAGCGTTTCCCAGTCATTGTTGGGGCTGAGAAGTAACAGCCCCTCTGCTTTCAAAGAGGAAAAAATATAACACGATTGCATTTCCCATCTGTACATATGCAACAAGCTCTATATCAAATACAGAATTGCAATTTATTCTGTTTTTACTGAATCTCAACGATCAGGTTGATGCAACAAATTCATCTGGAAGAAGCTAATACAATGGCTTACAAACTGCATACTACTAAGGTATAATAAATCTGCACAGAAAAATAATCAAAGGCCAAGAAGCAACGAAGGAATTCCGTTTCATTTACTGTCTATACTAGGAGTAGTGGCTTCACTCGTCGTCAAGGTCAAAATCATCATCGGAGCCACACTCAAGAAATGAGCCGATAGACTTGCGAAAGATGATAAAAGACTTGTCATCCTGCATAAACATAGCCATGAAATTGAAATGTGCAATCAGTACTGGAATCCCGACTCAGGAAATTGGGATTGCCAATGGAAGATATGGCGTAAGAGGAGCAAACAGATGTACATATATGAGCAAGATGTACCTTCTTCATCCTTCTGACAGATTGTTCTGCATATGCTATCTTCTCTGAGAATGTTTTGTCAAGTTCTGATAACATGGTGGTCTCCGTCTTCTCTGTTTGAAAGAATGCTAGTCAGGTAAACAACAGTCCATTGCACAAAAATTGGCAAATGGTCCTATTACTTACTATGATGTTTGTACTGCTCAAGCAATTTCTTCTTCTCGACTTCAACTTCTGAGAACAGGTCTGCACATAGCATATACAGATTTCAGTTTATAGGCTGATCTTTTTGCTAAATCATGCCCTACAGGCACAAAATTAAGATTCATCCAGATAAGTAGCAACCAAGCACACAGGTTCATTCAAAAGTGTCTTCTAAATTCAATTATGCAGTGACAAAATCAAGCATCCCGGAGTAGAAGTAGATACTACTCCATACTAGTTTTTTAGAAAGGAAACAAGAGGCTCACTTCATACATTACTGAAGAAATCAGTGAGAAGCAACCATCACAAACGGCAGCTAGCTCTCGTTTGACCTACCTCTGAAAGTCTGCATGTGTGCATCCTTTTCTCTACAAAACATATCATATGTTTCTTGAAACTTGCTGTACTCTTCATTCAGTGAATTCTCACACTGCTAAAGTACAAATCTCATGTCATTTTAGTACAAAGTCCACAAAGACAATTATGCATGAATACCTGTTTGGAAGTGTTCGACAGTACTTTCAACAAATTCTGCCTGCATGTGTAAACAGGAACACAGATTAGTGTGTTCTCACTTCTCAGTGAAGATGAATATTTTTAGTTAGCTCTCTGTAACAGGTTTCAGTGCTCCACTAACTGCCAAGAAAACACTTTTTTACACTCCAAGAAGAGTAAAGTTTACGGAACACAAAATTGCTCGCAAGCAAAATACCTTTCCATCTCAAATTTGAGCTGGGTTTCTTCTAGCATAGTCTGAATATCCGCTGCGACACTACAGATTAAGAAAACGATTTAACAACAAAACTCTAGTTATACAGATGAAAGAACATATTTTCAGATTTGAACAGGTCATGCAGTTAGCGTACACAGTAGAATGAGGAAAAAGATGATTAATCCCAATACCATATATAAACTCACTCTTACAACTATGAGACTCTACAAGTATCTTCTTGTCTCATACTCCTGTTGTCTACAATTTTGAAATGCTGCTTTCTTTAAATAGAAAATAGGAAGATAATATTAATGGTTGTGAATGCATAAAAGGAAAGCTGTCTTGATTTCCTTAGAAGGAACAGGAAAATTCATAACAGCGAAATCCAGCAGGCCATCACAAGAACAATACTAGGAAGAAAATTCAGACCACTAACTATGTGGCACTGCGATATCAACAAAAGACCAAGGTTAATCCCAGAAACAGCAAGTTTCATGGCAGCACACGATGAGGGCATTGCATCTGTCACATGTGCTGCCTTTCACTGCAAATAGTGAGTTATCTCAAGTAGGATTGCCAAAACTTGCATTGAAGCCTAAAAGGTAGCACGATTGCATGGACTACAGATAATGCTAGATATCACCGATTCACGTTGTGTGAAAACTGCGAATCTAATAACTGGCATAAAACATTGCCTGAAAATAAGTGAATTCAATACAGTCAGGCGGCAATCGGCGCAACCGCAAACCAACATCATCATGCAAAACACTGATATTAACAAATGTCGAGCTCAATCGATTCCCAAAAGAAATTAAGCTCGGAGGAAATTCCGAGATGACCGCGAGGAATTCCGAAGCTCACCGTTTGGAGACTCACCTGGCGATAATCTGCTGGCACATCTTCTGGCCATCGCTGTTGGCCCCGCCCTTGATGAGCCGCAGCAGGCACACGATCTCCCTCAAGTCGCTGCCGCCGCGCCCATGACGAAACATCACAAATCAGCCAAGGAATGAATGAAGAGAACAAGGCCGCTCGTCACCCAACGGGCCGAATCGAAAGAAGGAATATCCCAGAACACGAGGCTGCGTGGGAAGGGAGGCGGCACCTGACGAGGCCCCCGTCGCAGTCCGAATCGGAGTCGCCGTCGGAGCCGGAGTCGTCCGAGCCGCGGGGGCGCTTAGCCGGGCTCGCGTCGCCGGCGGGGGGCACCCGCCCTCCGCCGCCGCGGGGAGTCGTCGCCGGCGGCATCGCTGGGGGGAGGGAAGAGGGGGAAGAGGTGGGAGCGAAAAGCCGAAAAGGCGGTGGGGGAGGTGGGAACTTCAAAATTTTCGGAATTCCAGGGGAGTGGGGCCCCGTGAAAATGGTGCGGGATTCATTGGGCCGAATCCGGCTGGGGTTTCAAGCCCGCTAAAGTTTCTCTGGGTCTAAACCATTCGAGGGCCGTTACCCTTTTTACATGGAGTCAGCTCTCGGCCCAAACTTTGAACTTCGAATTTTGAATGAAGTTGAATAGTTTTCAGTTTTCACTAAGAAAATCGCATGCTGCGTCTCCCTCAGCTTTTAAATATTTGCCTTTTGGATCTGCCTCAATTTGCTCCTATTAGAGCCACATATTAATTAAAGGCGATCTGGTTCTTTTACTCTTAGCCATTTCCATTATGATCGAGAGATATTCTCTGGTTCCTCATCGATAACAAGTTTAATGTAAACATTTCTTATCTAAAGGAAGTGCTAACTTTTTTTCGAGTTATTTGGTGAACCTGTAAAATGATTGGCACCTTACAGATGTAAATGTATCACTACTCTACTCCTAAAAAAATTAATTGGGGGATAATTTTTTGGTGCGTTACCGACCTCCTTAATCGTCGTCATTCTGCCATCCAAGACTGTGCATCGTCCGATTTCTTGCTCTCGCAAAACTGACGGTCTCCCGCAATTTCTACCGCAACCTTCCCTCCACCTGCCCGCCGTTCGTATCATTGTGCGACTCAATCGCCCGCGCATCAATCGTGTCGTCAGTATGGCCAGGTGATGAAGGAACCCTCCCGTCAGGTCTCTCGCACCCGTTCAGAAAACCCTACTCCAAGTCCGGCGGCCTAACCTTCTGCACGCAGCGCACCAGATGATCGGCCTCAGCCGGCGGAGGGCAGCCCCTCCTTATCACGCTGCCATGAGGTCTCGCTTCTGTGCCCGAATAATAGACTACCGCTTGCTCCTTTCAGCCTCAAATTCGGACGATTCCGATGCTTCCCATCACGGGTAAGCGGTAAAACGAAACCCCCTCGACCTCCTCTTTCTATTCCCCCACTCCTCGAGCCCCCTCATGCATTACATCACCGGCAATTTGGCCTCACAGCGGCGCCGCCAACCATGGCCTAAGGAGCCAAATTATTGCATATTAGCTCCTGAAGAAATATGTAATTATCGCGTTGTACCTTGGCAGGCATATCAAAAATCCCTTAAATCTATTAGATCTTTTCAGACTGAGCCCAACCATGATGTTTATATATCTAACCCCAATCTTTGGTCAATTTGCGAGCTTAGTGTTTCAAGTCTTGCGAAAATCAGCATCTGGCCCTCCAAGTCTCCGGCTGATCCTGAATTTAGTAGGTGTGTTTAGCTGTTGACTGATCCATTGTATTTGCAACCATTGTCAGTACAAGTACACGTAAGAAAATTCAGTAGTTTACGTGCTTACGGAAAGGCAGCTTATTTAGATTTAGCATTAACTTGTAACTAAATCTTCCAACAGGATCAAACACGGATTGCAAGTATTCTAGACCACAATCGGTGTCAAAGGACTAAAGGAGAGGACATGCGGTTGGATTGGACTTGAAACATATTAATACGATGTGTTGAAGCAACCATACCACTTGAATGTGATATCGTGTATAGAAGCAATCCATGTACAATCAATTTTTACGGTAACTTTCTTTTCTACATGTTAATATGGAAATGCTTATCAGAAATACTTTCTCAATGTGTTAAGAAATATCTTAATCGCATCACAGGAAAAACCATTTAAAAGTCGGTAGATATGGTGATGTACTTGGATTTATTAAATTTAAAACTATTATTTATATAATTGTGTATGGATATTAATAAACCTTAAAATATTATGTGTTTTATGCTATATCTATTATTGTGAGAATATTTTTATCACCCGTATCAACGCACGGGTACATACATAGTTGTTATAGAAAAATAATGGTGAAAAGTGAAAACCATCTTTTGGTTGGTTTTTGTGCAAAAGAGAAAAAAACCCCTGGTTTTCTAGTGCAGAGCCCATGCGGAAAGTCCCCTGCTCTGCGTCGCCGCAGGCTGCTCTGCTCTGCTCCGGCGCACCCAGCCAGCACGCTGCCCTGTCCCCTCAATCTCCGCACCCCCTTCCCGCCAAAACCAAACAACCCTAAACCCCCATGCCCCCCGCCGCCGCCGGCCATGCGCCGCCTCCTCCCTCTCCGCCGCTGCCGCCTCGCCGCCCCCGCCCGTAGCTCTTCCGACCAGTCCGCGATGTCGCTCGCCCTACGCCCGGTTCCCCCCTCCCCTTCCCCCTCCCCGTCCCCGCCCCTCCGTTTCCCCGCCGCCGCGGGGTCCCTGCGGTTCGGGCGGCGGCTGTTCTCGTCCGCGGCGGCCGCCGGCGGAAGGGAGGCGGGGTTTCCGGCGAGGGAGAGCGCGGAGCTGCTCGGGATCCCCGGGGTCGGGCCGCGGAACCTAAGGAAGCTCGTCGACGGCGGGTTCAGGGATCTCGCGCGGCTCAAGCAGCTGTACACGGATAAGGTATATCGGGGTCCCCTTGTTATTAAGTTATCGGGCGCTTTATTAAACGGGTTCCTGGGAATGGGAAGAACCACACAATGTGGGACTGGAGTTTGGGTTCTTGTACTGCAGGCGTTGATTTGGCAATGAGAAGACATGCGTGGCCAGGGAGAACTTTTGGCTTTTTGTCTCCTGTTCATCATGCTCAATAGTGTGGTAATAGTTGAATCAGTGGTTGCAGTGTGTGATGCACTGGAATCCAAAATTGATCTCTGTATTGTTGGGGTTTGGCTTTGTTTGACTTTTATTTAGGCATGTGGCACGGGAAGTTCAGATTGCCTTAACTTAGTATGATTTCTAATGCTGCTTTTAGTAGATTCCCATGGGCAGCCCAGTACTTAAAGGTAGATATAAGATCTTCTAGATGCTTAATGCCTAAAAGCCGAGAGTTCCTCTTGACCTCTCCTATTAAATTTTGTCACCTATTCTCTGTTCCAGGATGCAAATTAAAATCTCAGCTATGAGGCATAAAAATTATATGTTGCATTGTGCAATTCTGCCACTTCATTAGATGTGATTGCCGAGGTTGATCACAGAGTGAGTTCAAGGTCCAATTGGTTCACTTAATTAGGAAGCTAAGAATATTCAGTAATTGGCTCCACATTGTTACATGATCAAACTGTATGAATGATGGGTTCAGTATGTGTATGTCCTGTCTTTGATATCATGTTTGGGGCAAATAAATGTTTGGCTGAATAGATGCCTTATGAAAAGTTTCTTGTTCTGCTTGTCTCCTGAGAGCTCTAACAGATTTTCTTAAATCGTTGCAGCCTGTGGGTGGGTCTACTGAGAAGATGGTTCAGTTTTTGCAAAGTTCTGTTGGAATCATTCATAAGAGCCATGCAGAGAGCATAACATCCTTTGTGAAAGACAATGTTGTTCGGGAACTGAAAGAGGAGAGTGAGGTGCCTGTCATGCAACCGACCAAGGACAGGAGAATAACCTTTTGTGTTGAGGGAAACATCAGTGTGGGGAAGTCTACCTTCTTACAGAAGATTGCTAATGAGACAGTAGAGCTCCGTGATCTTGTGGAGATTGTACCTGAGCCAGTCTCGAAATGGCAGGATGTTGGTCCTGACCATTTCAATATTTTGGGTGCCTTTTATGCTGAACCGCAGAGGTATGCCTACACATTCCAAAACTATGTGTTTGTAACAAGGCTCATGCAAGAAAAGGAGTCCTGTGGAGGAATAAAGCCGCTCAGATTGGTAGAACGGAGCATCTTCAGTGATCGAATGGTATGCATTTTTCTTTTGGCTCCTTAATATGCTGTAGACTTATAAGCAGCAATCTTACATATTATGCACCTAGGTCAGAAGTGATGTATATTTTTTTATTACTAAAAAACAATGATTCAAAAGAAATGGAGATGCACAATGATGTCCTCTTTGGGAATTAGTTTTGTAAGAATCATGCTATTTGCCTTTACTCATTTCCTGTCCTATCTTGTGCAAATGGAGTTACTTTTTTGTGCACGCCCTTCTGCAGGTGTTTGTTCGCGCTGTTCATGAAGCTAACTGGCTGAATGGGATGGAGCTTAGCATTTATGACTCTTGGTTTGACCCTGTGCTGTCATCTCTCCCTGGCCTTATCCCTGATGGATTTATCTATCTTAGAGCTACCCCTGATACTTGTCACAAGCGAATGATGCTTCGAAGTAGATCTGAAGAAGGAAGTGTCACACTGCAGTACCTGCAAGATTTGCATGAGAAACATGAATGCTGGTTACTGCCTTCTCAACATGGGTATCGCAGACTATTGTCAGCAAGCCAATTGCCGTATAGCATGGACCACTCCTTGCACCCTGGTATTAAAGACAGGGTGTTTTATCTAGAAGGGAGTCATGTGCACTCTAGTATCCAGAAAGTAAGCATCATGTGTTTATTTTCTTGTGAGAAGTTGTTATTGATCCTTGAAGACTGATACATATATGCCACTTAGGTTCCTGCTCTTGTACTGGACTGCGAACCAAATATTGATTTTAGCCGGGATGTCGAAGCTAAAAGAAAGTAAGTGTAATAATCACTCATTCATAAACTCATTTTAACTGACTTTGTTGCAACTTTCTTTAAATCTGTTATTCTTGTTTTCTGAGGTTCTGCTTGACTATCAAAGGCAAACGATTCTTTTAGAATATTTGAATCGTACTGTTTTGCTTGCAAAAGATTGCCATGCTGTGAGTTCAACCATTGGATAATTCTTAACCTTGACGGCTAGTAGTCGCACAAAAGTTATGATGTTGTAGTGCTTGCTGAAAGAATTATGGTTCCATAATGCTCTTTACAACAATTCTGTTTAGCATAAACAACACTAATTCAGTTTTCCCTGTTAATGAAGGTATGCATTGCAAGTTGCTAAATTTTTTGAATATGTGAAGAAACTGAAGGAAGCTTCACCAGCCCAAAACATTGATGCAAAAGCCAAGAATCCACAAATCTTGCTTCCTCACAGTGGGTGTGTATTCCTCCGTGATGGCAGCCATTTGTCTGAATCTGGTTTGAAACCACTGACTTTGTGATGGACAATACCATCTGTTTCATGGTGGGGACTATAGTTGTAGGGAATCCTAGACTTCAGGAAAGGTCGCATCTTAATATTTCTTTAGGTTACCAGTTCTCATGTTCTCCTGCTGAAAGAGAACTGCACAAATTTATGACTAACCCATAGCCAAGAACTACTGAAGTTACATCAGCTCAGCTTATTTTCTTCAAAATTCGTGCAGTTTTCTTTACTGTGGAACAAAGTACCATATTCCAAAACCGTTTGCTCTTTTAGCTTCTAGATTGCCATCTGTAGGATGTTGTGTGTCAGGAGATAGACATTAGTTCACCTGTAAATGATCCCTAATACTAGTTCTGTATCTGTGTTCCGTGTTAGTGGCCTTGCCTAGTAGAGGATTTGAAATTATTTTGAAGGCATGCTGAAGTACCAAGAACTGTTATGGTGGTAAAAGTTTACATGTACCGTAATTTGACTTAGTTTAAAAAATTCCTCTGAACTGTTGTGGAGTCTGAGTGTTCTGAAATTTGTGGATTTGAAGATCCCATACTGCGCAGGGTTTATACTGACAACACATGATAATTCTGCCCAACTTGGTAGCTTCTTTTGGACCCAAGGCTAGAAATTTTATGGAACAAAACAGGACTTCACTATGTTCTTGAATAAGTCATCTTTCCTTCTCTGGCTTATTCCACAAGTGCTATCTTAGACCTGGCCATTAATATTTTTGATTTTTCAGTATTGTTTGCTGGGAGCATTCTTGTTAATGCCTTTTGCTGTCAGTTTTACTGGGTGAGGGACACTCTTCAGGTGTCCCACTGTTACTAAGCAGAGAACAGTAGCTGATGCTGCATTCCACCAGTGATTCCTGGGACAATGACGGCCTGTGCAGTGCATGAGAGTTGAGTGTGTCTGCTATGTACCCTGCAGAACGAAAGCAAAGTTAGTTCAATGGAGACCTCTTGCTCTTTTTCCAGTGGAGGAAGGGTCTGGTTAATGGCTTTTGCTATCGACAAATATAGAGAACTGATTGGTAGCCCTGCTGAGGTCAATTGCTGGATGGAGATCAAGGGTCACTATGCCAATGTTGCATTTGCAATGGTGCGTGAAGACAGCGGTGTTCTGAGGAGAAGATGGGGTAATGCCCACCTAATTTAGCATCTGGGAACAGTGTTGCAACAAACCACAGCAATTGGTTCCTGAATAACCAGACACTCTTGGTGTCCGGGTAACGAACCGAAACAGATACCTCTCAGCTGATAGCATGACCCAGAGTAGGAATATTGTGACTTGGTCAGCTTGGAAAGGAGAAGCAGCTGAGTGTTCGGATAACAAACTGAAACAGATACTTCACAATTGCTAGCATGACCCAGAATAGGAATATTTTGACTTGGTCAGCTGAGCAATTTGGAAAGGAGTGGTTCTGGGAGCAACATGCAGGTGATGGGGTCCGCATGTCAATGACACACTCTAGGTGGCATTTTGTGTTCTTTTTCCTTCATATTTTGAATCAAACATGTCAAGCAACACCGAGCGTTCTCCCATCACAGTGAAATGAGATGATGTGGACCTCCAGTGTGGCAGAATGAGAAATTCTGTACGCTGTATTATTTCGAATTGCAAAGCTAATCAGTGGACTTTGTAGCAAAAATCTTTTGCCTGCCATCTCATTAAATATTCGTATATTTGACATGGAAATCAAAATGCTCAGTCTTAAGGCTGCGCAAAGTTTGTCATATCAACACAATGCTCATTCTCTCACATTTTACATTGTATCGATCCGTTCCAAATTATATGTCATCTTGTCTTTTCTGGATACATGTCATTATACTATATATCTAGATATAGTAAAAATGTATCTAGATATAGTATTGTATATCTATCTGCATAACTACAATACTTATGTACCTATAAATGCCAAAACAACCTATCATTTGGGACGGAAGGAGTATTGTTGACGCCAGATTTTGACACGTATTGAATCGGCGTCAGGAGGAGAAGGTTGGCCGATGAAGCGGATCTGAAAGCTACAGTAAGGAATCGGCCGATCGGGGTAACAGTTGAAAATCGGCCGATTGGTGGCGCAGCCTATGCCAACAGGATAGGATTATTCCAGAAGATCCTAGTCAAAAGCTGGTCAACACGGCATGCTAAGTCGGCCGGAAAGCAATTGAAGAGGTCCTGATTGGATTAGGAAACGGCGGCGGAAGATTCTGCGGGAGTCCGTTTCCTTTTTAAAGTTATTATAGATATAGTAGTTTTCCTATTTTAAATAAGGTTGTAACAAGTCGTAATTGACCAGGAGTCCTAGTTTCAGGGTATAAATAGGAGTCGCTAGGGTTTTGCGAGAAACAATCAAATCAATCAACAAAACACTTCTACTTTTTACCAGTACTTTACTTTTCAAGTCGGCGACTTCGCCAATATTTTCTTCTTCTACGAGTTCGTACGGATTGGCAGGGCTGCATCAACCTGATCTCCGGCCAATTGGTAGGTTCCGCTTATCGAGTAATATCCGAGCTTTAACTACGGGCGCATTGCTGTGGTTTCGTTTGGATTTATTCACAAGTTATCGATATTTACTGGAATTGCAAGTTTTACGTGTTATTCTAGTATTATCACCAGTTATCCAGCTTGAGATCAGGGTAATCGGCTTCGTCATTATTCTCCCTCGATTCATCGCCATATAGCCGATTAGATCTGTTTCAAGTGTTGCTTCTATAGTAATTGTTTAGATTGCTCCAGCAGTCCTCTTTACAATTACTATACGATCATCGGCTGACCCATAGCCGATCATCTCTACAACAAATCGGCCGATTTACCGCCGACGCGCTCCTCAGGACAGATCGGAAATCCAGCTGATCGACGTGCCTGGAGTTTAATACTCTATTTCCTTGTCAATCAACAGGTCAGATTGACTGGCACGCCGCGCGAACCGCACCAGGGCGATAACCCGAACAGGAGCTAAGCAGATTCTCCCGGGTCGTGTGTCCGACGCTGAAGACCCATCGGCCGATTCCTACCTGGCCGATTTTAGCGCCAACACACTTTTGGCACGCCCGGTGGGACGATCCAAGACCTGATATGTCGAACAACGCATAAATCTCTGACAGCAACATCATTGGGGTCACAGAAGCTGATCTCAAGTACGACCAGAGGGAGGAATTGGCCAAATATCTGGAAGATTATAAGAAGATGTACCTCCAATCGTTCAGTCGTACCAGAAGCGGGGAAGCCGTTAAGAAAGCTCCTATTCCAGCACCTCGCCACATCACCATTGCTGAAGACTCGGGCAAGATGTCAGAGATGATTCAACAGTCCGTGTATCAAGCGTTCATTGACCAATCCTCGGTGATGACCAAGTAGTGGGAGCATCAAGAAGAAGAACGGAGACAGGTGCCAGAGAGAAGGAATGTTAAATCTCGGGTTTGGCGCCCAAAGAAAAATGATCAAGAAACGGATAACCAAGAATCGGCAGCCGAGATCGATATGGTTTTTATACTGCCGATGGAGTTCATGGCGCCAAGCGATCGGGACAAAGTGACAAATACAGAGGAAGAGCAAATGGCACAACTGGTATTAGAGCCGATGACGGCTATGTTTGAGAAACCAGAAGAGGAAAAACGAAAGCATCTTAAGGCGCTGTTTCTCAAAGGGTATGTCAACGGAAGACCCGTCACCAAATTACTGGTAGATGGAGGCGCGACAGTCAACATCATGCCGTATGCCATGTTCCGCAAGCTGGGCAAGGGCGACGACGACCTCACCAAGACGGACATGATGCTGAAAGATTTCGAAGGCAACGTATCACCCGCCCGCGGAGCATTCTGCGTCGACCTCACCATCGGCAGTAAGACCCTCCCCACTACTTTCTTCGTCATTAATGGCAAAGGGTCCTATAATATGCTGCTTGGTCGCGACTGGATACATGCAAACTGCTGTGTCCCATCTACTATGCATCAATGCCTTGTGCACTGGGTCGGCGACAGTACAGAGATAGTCGCAGCCGATTCTGTCCACAGCGTTGCAGCGGCCGACACACAACAGTTGAGTTGCGAGCACGTCAAGTGTATATCTGGCAGGACTTGGGACACTGACTTCCTGAGAGTGTCCGATTTCGGTCTACAGCCGATCCAAGCAGTCGGCTCCGAAGATTCAGAATAAATGGATCAGCTCATCCGAGAAGATGGGAAGCTGGGGCACGGGTTCACGTCGGCCGATTTGTTAGAGATGGTAGATTTGGGAGATAGCAGCAAATCGAGGCCGACGTACGTTAGTGCCAATTTGGATTCTGAGTACAAATGCAAATTGATAAAATTATTGAAAGAGTTCAGGGATTGCTTTGCTTGGGAATACCACGAGATGCCAGGACTAGACCGGTCTATTGTTGAACACCGGTTACCTATAAAATCAGGATATCGGCCGTATCAGCAACCTGCACGGCGGTGTAATCCCAAGATTCTACCTGATATAAAGACTGAGATCACAAAGTTGATTGAGGCAGGATTTATTCGGCAGTGCCGTTACGCTGAATGGATTTCTAACATTGTGCCTGTATACAAGAAGAATGGAAAATTGCGTGTGCGCATCGATTTCAGAAACTTAAATCAGGCTACGCCAATGGATGGTTATCCGATGCCAACGGCCGATATCTTGGTGGATGCCGCCGCAGGCCACAAAGTCATAAGTTTCATGGATAGGAATGCCGGATACAATCAGATATTAATGGCCGAAGAAGATATTTCGAAAACGTCTTTTTGGTGCCCAGGCCATCTTGGTTTATTTGAATGGGTGGTCATGACTTTTGGCTTGAAAAACGCCGGCGCTACATATCAACGGGCCATGAACTACATCTTCCACAAACTCATTGGTTCATCAGTGGAAATTTATATAGATGACGTCGTGGTCAAGTCAAAAGGTCACCAGGATCATCTGGCCGATTTACAGGAAGTGCTGGAGTGCACAAGGAAGCATGGGCTGAAGATGAACCCAAACAAGTGTGCGTTTGGTTTATCGGCCGGACAATTCTTGGGATTTATGGTCCATGAGCGTGGGAAAGAAGTCAGCTGCAAGACTATAGACGCCATCAATAAAGTAGTGGCCCCACAAAATAAAACTGAACTGCAGTCCCTCATCGGCAAGGTCAATTTCATCAGAAGATTCATATCCAATCTATCGGGACGTATTCAGGCTTTTACTCCTCTGTTGAAATTAAAGCTCGACCAAGAGTTCACATGGGGAGAAGAACAACGCAAGGCACTGGAGAATATCAAGCAGTATCCGGTTTCACCTCCGGTGTTAGCCCCGCCACAGCCTGGTAAGCCGTTCAAGTTATATTTATCGGCTGACGAACAGGCTATTGGATCGGCGTTGGTACAGGAGTTTGAAGGGAAAGAACGAGTGGTGTACTACGTCAGCAGAAGACTTTTAGACACCGAAACAAGATATTCTTCGGTGGAGCGATTATGCTTGTGCTTGTACTTTTCATGTACTAAGCTCAGGCACTATTTGCTATCGGCAGAATGCATAGTCGTATGCGAGGATGATGTGGTGAAGTATATGCTATCATTGCCGATTTTGAAGGGGCGGATTGGAAAATGGATCCTGGCTTTGTCAGAATTCGATCTAAGGTACGAATCGGCCAAAGCCGTCAAAGGTCAAGTGATGGCCGATTTCGTAGTTCAGCATTGTGGACCAGAAATTGCCACCGTTGAACCAGTTCCATGGACTCTATATTTTGATGGTTCCTCGTGTGGGGTCGGATCAGGAATCGGCATCGTTCTTGTGTCGCCTCGGGGGGCAACTTATGATTTCTCTCTGCCGATAGAAGCTTCTGCAACCAACAACCAGGCGGAGTATCGAGCTGTTCTGAAAGGCATCCAATTGTTAAGGGAAGTCAGGGCGGATGCAGTCGAGATCTTTGGGGACTCCATGCTCATTGTGGATCAGTTAACAGGACGATCCGAATGCAAGGACGACATCTTGAGGATTTATTATGAAGATTGTCTTCAGCTTTTGAAAGGCTTCAAATCTGCAACAATTGAGCACATCCCCAGAGATTATAATGAAGAAGCCAACAGACTGGCTTAACATGCTTCTGGGTATCGGCCGATTCAGGGAGCGATGACGCTAGAACTCGCGGCCGATGACTGGCGGAAGGAGATCGCCGATTATTTGAAAAATCCATCCCAAAAGGTGGATCGGCGAACACGTTTTCAGGCTACAAAGTATGTGTTGCTTGAGGATGACTTATTTTTTTGGACGATTGATGGAGTTCTTCTCAAATGCCTGGGAACAGAAGAGGCAAAGATTCTAATGGGAGAGATCCATGAAGGCGTGTGTGGAGCTCATCAATCGGCTCACAAAATGAAGTGGATGATCAGGAACAATGGATATTACTGGCCGACCATCCTTGAAGATTGTTTCAAGTATTACAGAGGATGCCAAGACTGTCAGAGGTTTGGCAATGTGCAGCGCGCACCAGCATCGGCTATGAATCCAATAATTAAGCCGTGGCCGTTCAGAGGTTGGGGAATAGATCTCATCGGGCAGATTCATCCTCCATCTAGCAAAGGGCATAAGTTCATATTGGTGGCTACAAATTATTTTACCAAATGGGTGGAGGCAGTTCCTTTGAGGAACGTGACATCAGCCGATATGATTGAGTTTGTTAAAAGCCATATTATATATCGATTTGGTATTCCTCAAACCATCACAACTGATCAAGGGACAATGTTCACTTCTGGAGAATTTGGAGAGTTCGCCGCCGATATGGGAATTAAATTATTAAATTCTTCTTCGTACTATGCTCAAGCCAATGGCCAAGCAGAATCGTCTAACAAGGGGATAATCAAGCTAATCAAGAGGAAGGTAGAGGAGCAGCCCAAGAAGTGGCATATGTCTTTGGCTGAATCTTTATGGGCGTACAAGATGGCTTGTCATGGGGCCACTAAAATATCCCCTTACCGTTTGGTTTATGGCCATGAGGCGGTCTTACCATGGGAGATAAGAACAGGGTCAAGACGCATATCGCTACAGGATCAGTTAACGGCCGATGATTATTCCTTTCTCATGAAAGATGAACTTGACGATTTGGCGGGTTTGCGGTTAAGAGCTCTGATCAGCATAGAGGAGAACAAGAAAAGGGTGGCCAGATGGTATGACAGGAAGGTCAAAGTCAAACAGTTCTCTCAGGGAGATCTGGTATGGAAGCTGGTGCTGCCGATAGGATCTAAGGATCCCAAATTCGGTAAGTGGTCACCCACTTGGGAAGGGCCGTATAGAATCGGCCGATGTGCTCCCGGAAATGCGTACATTCTGGAGACAATAGAAGGGGAGGAATTCCCAAGAGCTCTGAATGGACGATATTTGAAAAGGTACTATCCAAGCATTTGGGTAGATGCATAACTTACAGCAAGATATATCAAGGTAACGTGGTCGATTTCTCGTCGGTTTTTTGGTCACACATCTGGTGAAGGAAACATTGGGATTCATTATCGAATGGAAATCACTGATTATATGGCCGACATGGTGTAAGTCGCCCTTAGAATAAAAACACTACTGGTTACGCCTGCGTTGGATTTCTCTTTCGACGCGACCTAATCTTATCATGAGGGAGAGCCTTTCGTCTTTCAAGTCCTTTGCAGTGGTTCCAGCTTCAGCTTGGTTGCAGAGTTCTTTCAGCAGGCGGGCCTTCTCCTCTTCCAAATCTTTCATGGTGACTTCAGTCTTAGCTTCAGCAAGTCGATGTGAAGATGAAGAACTCTCGTCAGAGGTTGGCATTTGTTCAAAGCAGACGAGATCCATATAATCCAAGATTGGTCGGACACTGGCAGGAACATGATCTTTGAGTTCTTCAGAATGAGCTTTTATCAGATCTATATCAGCTTGCGACAATGGCTTGCCTGAATGCATGATTTCGATCGCTCTTTCCAAACCGGGGCTGAGACGGTTCGGCTGAAAGAAGGAATAGACAAATATGTTGGAACAAAGTAAGATATCTCAGGAAGGGATGGAGACAAAATTGATACCTGGTTAACGGAAGAGGAGGATCGAGAAGACATTTTAATGCTTGACCAAAGACGGCGAGGGGCGGGTTTCAGAAGGAAAAGAAGACGAGCCAGATGAGCATTTTTGGAAATAATACGAAGAGTCGTATTTATAGAAAGGAAGAGACAAAGGGTTGGCAAGACGTGTACCGTCGGAGTAAAGGCATCAGTAAATGAAAAGCTGCCAGGGGAGATGGTCAAAGTCTGAATCTACACGCCAACATAATGTTTATCCTGTTACCGGATTCCATGTCATGGAGCTGATTCTAGAGAAAGGATCAGATGCAGAGGAAAAGGTAACGCAACTGATTCCGAGGTTTACTCCTGTCACAATGGGGAAGCTTAGAAAGAAGGATTGAAGAAAGAGTTTTGAAGAAAAAATTATATTTTACTCCGAAACTGGGGGGCATGTGTTGACGCCAGATTTTGACACGTATTGAATCGGCGTCAGGAGGAGAAGGTTGGCCGATGAAGCGGATCTGAAAGCTACAGTAAGGAATCGGCCGATCGGGGTAACAGTTGAAAATCGGCCGATTGGTGGCGCAGCCTATGCCAACAGGATAGGATTATTCCAGAAGATCCTAGTCAAAAGCTGGTCAACACGGCATGCTAAGTCGGTCGGAAAGCAATTGAAGAGGTCCTGATTGGATTAGGAAACGGCGGCGGAAGATTCTGCGGGAGTCCGTTTCCTTTTTAAAGTTATTATAGATATAGTAGTTTTCCTGTTTTAAATAAGGTTGTAACAAGTCGTAATCGACCAGGAGTCCTAGTTTCAGGGTATAAATAGGAGTCGCTAGGGTTTTGCGAGAAACAATCAAATCAATCAACAAAACACTTCTACTTTTTACCAGTACTTTACTTTTCAAGTCGGCGACTTCGCCAATATTTTCTTCTTCTACGAGTTCGTACGGATTGGCAGGGCTGCATCAACCTGATCTCCGGCCAATTGGTAGGTTCCGCTTATCGAGTAATATCCGAGCTTTAACTACGGGCGCACCGCTGTGGTTTCGTTTGGATTTATTCACAAGTTATCGATATTTACTGGAATTGCAAGTTTTACCTGTTATTCTAGTATTATCACCAGTTATCCAGCTTGAGATCAGGGTAATCGGCTTCGTCATTATTCTCCCTCGATTCATCGCCATATAGCCGATTAGATCTGTTTCAAGTGTTGCTTCTATAGTAATTGTTTAGATTGCTCCAGCAGTCCTCTTTACAATTACTATACGATCATCGGCTGACCCATAGCCGATCATCTCTACAGCAAATCGGCCGATTTACCGCCGACGCGCTCCTCAGGACAGATCGGAAATCCAGCCGATCGACGTGCCTGGAGTTTAATACTCTGTTTCCTTGTCAATCAACAGGTCAGATTGACTGGCACGCCGCGCGAACCGCACCAGGGCGATAACCCGAACAGGAGCTAAGCAGATTCTCCCGGATCGTGTGTCCGACGCTGAAGATCCATCGGCCGATTCCTACCCGGCCGATTTTAGCGCCAACAAGTATACTATACAGATGGAGCATTTGGTGTCCCCAACGGTTAGCCTTATTAATAAAGACGACTAACAGCGCAATATGATTCGAAGGTGTATTAGATCCACTTTGGGGACTTAAGTAAAAGGTTTATTTGGGATTATTAGGTCCAGCCTACAGCATATTCCGACATGTCTGCGTCCAAACAGAAACAAGGCACGCACAGTGACAAGCACAACGGTTTGAGTGACTGAACTGTAGCAATCAGGTTGCGATATCATTCATATGTGACACGTCTCCTTCAAATCCTATCTACATTCTATACACAATATTTTCCCTTGTCCGTTTGCAGTTTCAGCTTGGAGAGTGCTCCTGTTTGTGTCGTCTCAGTCCATCACCAGTCAATTACAATGTACTCCATCTGAAATATCAACTTAATTTGACCACTAGCTAGCTTAAAACAAATCCTGAATTTTTTCACAACAAATCTAGTGGTACATATTCTTAAAACAACGCTAGCTTAATGTTATCGAGCTTTTGTTGACGCTTTCTGATAGGCCATTCATTTACTAAATGAATGACCTATATATTTAGCTGTGTTAGTAACTATTGACGCCAGATTTTGACACATGTTGAATCGGCGTCTGGAAAGGAAGAGATTGGCCGATGCGGCAGATTTAAAGGCTACAGTTGAGAATCGGCCGATTGACGCTACAGTTAGGAATCGACCGATTGGCAATGCAATGTTTCGTACGATTGGCGAATGGAGTTGGTGGGGGTCGGCCGATTGAAATACTAGAGCGTTTGGGCCAATGTGGGCTTGCGCCAGCAGATAGGGGATGAAGCCAATGGAATCCCAACAGAGGATCCTAGCCAAAGATGACCTGACGTTGGTCAAAGAATGACGCCGACTCGGTCGAGGAGCAGTGGAAGGAGTCCGGATTGGACTAGGAGATGGCGGAAAAGATTTTGCGGGAGCCCGTTTCCTTTAGGAAAGTCTTATAGATATAGTAGTTTTTATTTAAATCAAGTTTGTAACGGATCGTAATAGATCAGGAGTCTTAGTCCTAGGGTATAAATAGGAGCAGTCAGGGTTTTGTAACACAGATATACATCAATCAATACAAATAATCTACTTTTTCATCATACTTTACTTTCAAGTCGGCGACTTCGCCAATACTTCTTTTTCTTTCACGAGTTCGTACGGATTGGCAGGGCTGCATCGACACGATCTTCGGCCAATTGGTAGGTTCCGTTTATCGAATAACATCTAAGCTTTAACTTCGGGCGCATCGCCGTTGTTTCGTTTAGATTTATTCACCAGTTATCGATATTTACTAGAATTATAGGTTTTACCTATTGTTCTAGTTTTATGACCAGTTATCCAGCTTGAGATCGAACTGTCGGCTTTATCATTATTTTTTCTTGTTTATTATCATATAGCCGATTAGATCTATTTCGAGTGTTGCATCTGTAGCGATTGTTTAAGTTACTCCAGTAGTTTCTCTGCAATCGCTACGTGATTATCGGCTAATCTATAGCCGGTCATCTTCATAGCAAATCGGCCGATTCGCTGATACGCTTTTCGGGACAGATCGGAACTTCAGCCGATCGAGACCCCGGAATTTAATGCGTTTCTTTCCTTGTCAATCACCAGGTCAGATTGACTGGCATGCCGCGCGAACCGCACCAGAGCGATCACCCGAACAGGAGTTAAGCAGATTCTCCCGGGTCGTGTGTCCGACGCTGAAGGTCATCGGCCGATTCCCGGCCGATTTTTAGCGCCAACACACTTTTGGCACGCCCGGTGGGACCACCTCGATATCCAACATGTCAAAGACTGCCGAAATCTCTGAAAACAACATTATTGAGGTTATAGAGGCAGATCTCAAGGACAACCAGAAAGAAGAACTGGCAAGACACCTAGAAGATTATAAGAAGGTATACCTGCAATCTTTCAGTCGTACCAGAAGCGGGGAGACCGTCAAGAAAGCTCCTATTCCAATTCCCCGCTAGATCACCATCGTTGAGGACTCGGGCAAGATGTCCGATATGATTCAACAGTTCGTTTATCAGGCTTTCATCGACCAATCCTCAGTAATGACCAACACGGTATACAATGCCGTCATCAGTTCTTTGGTCAGCGGAGTAGCTCAGGGATATCAGGGGCCAGCATACGCCCCACCTATTGCAGCTCCAGTCAGAAGCTTACCAGGCATATCTCACTCAGCTTCTCAGCTGATATCAACACAACATGGAGGATATAACACTTCATTGCCTTCAATGCCTCCAGGATATAACGGTGCGCCATGCTTTCGATCACAAGCGCCGCCTCAGCCTGCCCAGATTTCTTCCGTGCAATCACTGCCCTCAAACTCAGTACCTTGGGGGGCACCAGCAACGGCGGCTGTTCGGGACCAGTCAGCCGGTCATGGAGGCTCTCCGATCCAGGCACCGTTCCAATCGGCTGTTCGGCCGACAGTCCCTCAATATCAACCGGCCACGTCAGAAATCGGCAGGGGGATAGATGCTGGGGAAACAATCAGAAGCGTGGCGCCTATGATGCTGTACGATGGGGCGGTAGATTTGCTACGCCACCAGCTGCCAACCGCTCAGCCAGCCACGCTGCCTCAAAATCCGCCACACGCTTTGATCCATCACCCGGCCATCCCACCACCGATCCACCAGCATGTGCTGATCCCTCAACCAGTTGTTCATCAGCAGCAAGTGGATTGGACAGCAAGGATAGCGGAGGTGATTCAAGACCAATTCGGATTAAAGCCGAAGGTACAAACCTATACGTACAAAACACCATACCCACCTGCCTAAAATCTACTGCCGTTTCCCCATCGGTACAAAGTTCCTGACTTCACCATGTTTTCGGGGCTGGATGACACCTCAACTGTGGATCACGTGAATAGATTCATCATCCAGTGTGGGGAGGCCGCCACACAAGATGCTCTGCGGGTGCGTCTGTTCTCGTCGTCTCTATCTGGGTCGGCCTTCCAGTGGTTCACTACCCTACCACCCAACTCCATCGTTACTTGGGCCGATCTGGAAAAGCAATTCCATAAGTACTTCTATGCGGGAGTCCACGAGATGAAGTTTTCAGATCTAACCAGCCTCAGGCAGAGGAGCGACGAACCGGTAACTAATTACGTACAGAGGTTTAGAGAGGTCAGAAACAAATGCTATACCCTAGCCCTGACCGACGCTCAGCTGGCCGATATCGCCTTCCAAGGTCTCTTGCCACACATCAAGGAGTGGTACGCCTCACAAGAGTTCGAAAGTTTAAGTCAGATCGTTCACCGATTGGCCGGTCAAGTAGTACGTCCGTTTGATCAGCGGAGGAATTTTCAGAAAAAGGTGGCGTATTTAGAGGGATCTGAATCTGAAGAGGAAGCGGAAATCGGCCTAGCAGAATGGGTCAAAGGGAAGAAAACGATATCATGCCCTTTCAGGAAGAAAGAACCAGAAGCGTTCGGTTTTGACACGTCAAAGGCCGACAAAATCTTCGACTTACTTCTCCAAGAGGGGCAGATCAAGCTCTCACCTTACCACACCATTCCGTCGACCGAACAACACAAAAGGATGAAATATTGCAAGTGGCACAATGCCACGTCTCACGACACAAATGAGTGTAAAATCTTCCGTCAGCAAATACAGTCGGCCATTGAGCAAGGCAGACTCAAATTTGAAGTCCCAGTGAAGCCAGCAAAGCCGATGAAAATCGATCAGCATCCTTTCCCTGCTAACATGGTTGACACGGAAAAAAACTCACTTCAAACCAAGGTGCTAACGTCGGAATCGGCTAAAAGAAGCGGCGCTGTGGACCCCAGAAAGCAGGCTACGATGGACGATGTCAAAGGGAAAAGACGGGTTGAAGACAAGGGCGAAGGATCAGAGCGATCTCGTAGACCTGTCACCTCCCAATTCTTGCTCAACAAATATCAGCGACAGTAGGAAAGATTGAGACACCGCGAAGAGATGATACGCCGACACGAAGATCATTGGCGATGCCCATTCTTCATCCACTGTTGGGAAAATAATCTCAGATTACCATTAGTTGATAATTGCCCCGAGTGCAGCGGACCATATCGCAACGATCGCCCGCTCAAGAGGTCGCGCTCTAGAGACAGAGGATCAGAGCCGATCAGCAGGAACTGGCGCGAACAAGAGGATCGGCGCCTTTCAGTGCATGATCGGCTGGGGGGCAGAGTTGACCGGTATGACCGGCCAAGGGACAGGTTCGAACAGTATGATCGGCCGGGGGGCGGGATCAACCAGCAGAAGCGACTGGGGGGCAGAGACAGCGCACACGATCAGCTAGAAGAAATGGCCGACGCTAGAGTGTCAGATGAGAACCCCATAGGACGGGAACCAGACTAGGAGCGTGCCAAACCGCCGGCCAAACCGGTGAACCCCAGATTGTGCCCTGATGGACTGTTCAAATCTCAAAAATGAAGGATCCAACGTCTGCGCCAATGGGAACAACAGGAGGAAGAGCAAAGGCAGATGGTGGATAAGAAAAATGACAGGTCTCGAGTCTGGCGACCCAAAAGAAACAACAATGAGGAGTGCGACAATCAAGAATCAGCAGCTGACATCAACATGGTGTTCATTTTACTGATGGAGTTCATGGAGCCCGCCGATCGAGATGACGCAACAAGGATGGAGGAGCAAATGGCGCAATTAGTTTTGGAGCCAATGACAGCCACTTTTGAGAAACCGGAAGACGAAAAACGTCAACATCTCAAGGCTCTATTCCTCAAAGGACACATTAACGGACGACCTGTCACCAAGCTACTAGTAGACGGAGGCGCTGCAGTTAATATCATGCCATATGCCATGTTCCAGAAATTGGGCAAAAGCAACAAAGATTTGACCAAGACGGACATGATGCTCAAAGACTTCGAAGGCAACGTGTCTCCCGCCTGCGGAGCGCTCTGCGTCGACCTCACCATCGGTAGTAAGACCCTTCCCACTACTTTCGTTATTATTAATGGAAAGGGGTCCTACAACATGTTGCTCGGTCGCGATTGGATACACGCGAATTGTTGCGTCCCGTCTACAATGCATCAATGCCTCGTACAGTGGGTCGGCGACAATACTGAGATAGTCACCGCCAATTCCGCCTACAGTGTTGCGGCGGCCGATACGCAATAGTGGAGCTGTGAACACATCAAGTGTATATCCGGTAGGACTTGGGACACCGATTTCCTGAAAGTGTCCGATTTTGGCCTACAGCCGATCCGAGCAGTCGGCTCTGAGGATTCAGATTAGATGGATCAGTTCGTCCGAGAAGACGGGAAGCTTGGGCACGGATTTACGTCGGCCGATTCATTGGAGATGGTGGATTTAGGAGATGGTAGCAAGCCAAGGCCGACGTATATTGGTGTTAGCTTGGATCCCGACTACAAGTGTAGATTGACAAGTTTATTAAAAGAATTTAAAGATTGTTTTGCTTGGGAATACCATGAGATGCCTAGTCTAGACCGGTCCATTGTCGAACACCGGTTGCCTATAAAATCAGGATATCGGCCGTATCAGCAGCCTGCACGACGATGCAACCCCAAAATTCTACCCGATATAAAGGCTGAGATTACAAGATTGATTGAAACAAGATTTATTCGGCAGTGCCGTTACGTCAAATGGATTTCTAATATTGTACTCGTATACAAGAAAATCGGAAAGTTGCGCGTATGTATCGATTTCAGGAACCTAAATTAGGCTACACCGATGGACGGGTATCCAATGCCGACAGCCGACGTTTTGATAGATGCTGCAGGACATAAAGTCATCAGTTTCATGGACGGTAATGCTGGGTACAATCAAATATTAATGGCCGAAGAAGATATTTTGAAAACGGCTTTCAGGTGTCCGGGCCACCTCGGTTTATTCGAGTGGGTGGTAATGACCTTGGATTAAAGAACGCCGACGCTACATACCAACGGGATATGAATTATATCTTTCACAAGCTTATTGGTGTATCGGTGGAAATCTACATCGACGATGTTGTGGTCAAGTCAAAAGGTCATCAGGAACATCTGGCCGATTTACAAGAGGTGTTGGAGTGCACAAGGAAGGATGGGTTGAAAATGAACCCGAACAAGTGTGCATTCGGTGTGTCGGCCGGGCAATTCTTAGGATTCATGGTCCATGAGCGCGGGATAGAAGTCAACCGGAAGACCATAGCTGCCATCAATAAGGTTGTGGCCCCGCAGAATATAACTGAGCTGCAGTCCCTAATTAGCAAGGTCAATTTTATCAGAAGATTCATATCCAACTTGTCCGGGCGTATTCAAGCTTTCACTCCTTTGTTGAAATTGAAGATCGATCAAGAATTCGTGTGGGGAGAAGAACAACAAAAAGCGTTAGAAGACATCAAGCAATATCTAATTTCACCACCTGTATTAGTCCCACCAGAGGCTGACAAGCCGTTCAAACTATACTTATCGGCTGACGAGCGGTCTATGGGATCGGCGCTGGCACAAGAGTTCGAAGGAAAAGAACGGGTGGTATATTATGTCAGCAGAAGACTCCTGGACGCCGAAACGAGATATTCCCCGGTGGAACGACTGTGCCTGTGTCTATATTTCTCGTGTACCAAGCTCAGGCACTATTTGTTATCGGCAGAGTGCATAGTCGTATGCAAGGATGACGTCGTGAAATACATGCTATCACCGCCAATTTTGAAAGGATGGATTGGAAAGTGGATCCTAGCTCTGTCAGAGTTTGACCTAAGGTACGAATCGGCCAAAGCTGTCAAGGGTCAAGTTATGGCCGATTTCGTGGCTCAGCATTGTGCATCGGAAATCGCCGTTGTTGAACCAGTTCCATGGACTCTATACTTCGATGGTTCCTCGTGTGGAGCCGGATCGGGAATCGGCATCGTTCTCGTATCGCCTCAGGGGGCAAGCTATGATTTCTCTCTGCCGATAGAGGCATCCGCGACCAACAACCAGGCGGAATACCAAGCCATCCTAAAAGGTATCCAATTGTTAAGAGAAATCAAAGCCGATGCGGTGGAAATTTTTGGAGATTCCATGCTCATTCTGGATCAATTAACGGGGAGATCTGAATGCAAAGATGATGTCTTCCTCCTTACGGGCTTTCGCTAGTTTGGCGCGATCGGCCATATGGCGCAAGGCCCTGAACACTGGAGTCTGCATTGACTCTATGTATGCGGCAGGTTCCAGAGCCTCTGTCGCTTCCTCTGGAATTCGGCCTCTGATGTCACTAAGAAGTTGCCGAATCGGCGAGGCATCTCCCACTAATCGGCCAATGTCGTCTTGGAGGAGGGTCCGCATACTCTCGAGCTTGGCACAGACGTCATCAGGGATTGAGCTCAGTGTGACTTGGCGTGAAGCAACCTCTTCATCGTCAGAAAGGGCAACCACGAAAGAAAAAAGACTGTTGTTGGGAGTGTCCTGCTCCGGCGAAAGAATAAAAGAAATAAAAATACGGATTAGCCGACGGTAAGGGGAAATCGGCTGATTTGGGTGACAAGTTCCTTACCTCTTTGAAGCGGATTTCTTCTGCTTGCGCCGGCGGGAGTGCTACCCTCATTTCGGGAATTGGCACGATTGGTTCATCAGAAGAAGAAGATTCAACGACTATCGGTACCCTGCTCGGGCCAGCCTCCTGGAAAGGTATGCGAAGCGGATTTTATAAGTATAATGCAAATGATTAAGTCTGATGATATATGATTACTGCCGTACCTCTGTGAGTCGTCCGGCCGATGGTTGTTGGAAAGGTACAATCGATGCACCCAGGGTAGCCGGCATCAAAAATTAGTTAGTTTTTGGTTAAGTATCAAAAAAGAGTTAAGAGACTCTCTACCTCGGTGGGAAGAATTGCTGGTGTTCCGGTTTCCGCCTGGGATGTAGCCGATTGCTGCGGAGACTGCACTGGGGCGATTTGCGCAACCTGGCAGAAAGAAGAAGTTAATATCGATAGAATACTTAGAAGTATGTGAGGTATGTGAAATTACCTGAACAGCTTCTACTAGCAATGATGCAGCAGCCGCTTGAACTTTTGTAGCAGCCTGCAGATCGACTTCCTCAATAATCAGCAGAGTCGGTGCAGCTAAAGGTTCAGCCGATGCCGCCGCCGATTGATCAGCCGGTTCTATACGGGCACGCACTCGGCGGCTCGTCTTCTTTAAAGAAGGTTTCTTCGGTGTTTGTTTCAATCGGCCGGTGGTGATGTCTTTGATGGTTGGGGCATGGTAGCCGATGAGTGGGAATGGTGTGTATGGGCGGCTATTCTCTATCGGCCTACCACTTCGGCTCCGCATCGGGGGAAGTCGACTTTCGGACTGAAAAGGGAAATAAGAGTTAGCGGCAAATTTGTAGCATAAAAAGGAATAACATCGAAATTGGCCGAGAAAAGGGCAGTACCACTGCGTTTGGGTTAATGTTGTCAGGATCCAGATCATTGCAATATGTTGAAGGAGATACACAAAAGAGATGTTGCTTCCATTCTGCCCACGATAGCTTGAATTGTTGGACAACAAAAGGAGCCACTATCCAATTGCTTAGATCAATGGTACTGGAGTCCGGCACCAAATTACACAGCCGATTGTAGTCAAGGCCCTTGGTGCTCATCTCGGAATTTTGCGCGGCCGGCAAAATAAACTTGAATCGGCAGCTGACCAAGACCGAATTGCCGTGCTGCAACTGATGGGTTGTAAAATTCATAAGTTGGAGAGTCTTTCCCGGAGAAGAAGTTTGCCGATAAAATCCCTGGTTTGATCAAGATGTCCATGAGATCATCATCAAAGGAGTTGGACGACGAATCATAGCAGAAGGGAAGCTCAAAAAGTGGCTCTGTCCTCTGGTACGGGTACCAACTGGTAGTTTATTCACTAAAGCCGTTGTAAAAGCATCTGAAATACTCGGCTGTTTGGGTGGCGGTGAATTGGCAACCAGGAAAAACTGATGCCGCTTCGCCGAAAGAGGTGCACCGTCGTCGTATGGTGGGGTTCTCCTCTGACTCAATGTTGGTGAACGTCTTGGTCTCTATCTGCTACTGGGAGATTTTGCTCATGTACAAGTTTAGCCAGAGGGTGATGAACCACCAGGGGCCACCAGGGTTACCAATCGGCTCTCCCTTTGATAGTTTGACGCTAATCTGGTGCATCATGTGGTAGGCCGATCCTAGCAGATGCTTCCTGAGGGGGATGGTGGATCCTCTTGACAGGGCTTCGGCCAGAGCTTGTGTATTGGAAGAAGGACCAACCGCTCTGCCGCAGAAGAGGTGTTTCTCTAGCCACATCATCAAGAATGTTGTATGTTCTCTCTCCAAAATCGTCCCGGTCCTCATTTTTCTATTGATATACCCTTTCCACCCGCCGATTCCTTTCGTCTCTAGCCGATGGGTTGGTTTGATCAGATAATCAAAGGGTGTATCGGGGGAGGAAATGTCAAGGCCGGTCAGCATCAGGACATCGGCCAGAGTTTGGGTCATGGGTCCGTGCCGAAAGAGAAATGCGTTGAGCACGTCAGACCAGAAATAGGAGGCTGCTATTACCAGGGGTTCATTCTTCTCTATCTGGGACAAAGAGAGATTGATGCACTGGCCGATTTTTAATTCATCCCATTGAACTCTCTTAGAGTTAGCCATTCTTTGGTACCAGTCTTTCCACCCGGGGGTTTCATTCGGCCAAGATATAAAAGTGCCTGACCACTGACCCAAATCCATAGGTGATTGCTTGAAAGGGATTCTATGTGTTTCTAAGTTAATCAGATCAGTCGGATCTGGATTCCCCATAGGGCCTAAACAGATAAGACCAGAAGCTTCGGAACTAAGAATATATCTAAAAGGTGCATGGGCGATAAAAAGTAAAAGGGGAAAGTTTCGGATGTTTACCTCCGGGATGAAGCTCATCGTCGCCAATGGGATCGCTGATAGAACCATCATCGCCGATGGAGTTGCTGGCAGAGCCTCCGTGGTTGGTGGAGTTGCTGATGGTGCCGCCATTGAAGGAATGAAGCGGAATGTAGACGAAAGAAGAATCGCCAGAGAATGCGGTTGGAAACCAAGAGGGTGCTGGGAGAAGATAGAAAGTGATTCGCTGGGGAGGAAATTACTAAGCTCGTGGAGAAGAAGCGGCGGAAAACGCCAGTACTTAAAGATAGTCCGAGAGAGAAGGGGTAAAGGCGGGATTTTTGCCGCGCCGTCTACACGAATTCCAGGGTAACAGTTGTCTCAGGCGCCTAGTTCAAAAAGATTGCAATCATCATGTAGAAGACCGCGAAACGGAAGGAGATTTTTGCCGCGTTTGTTTTGGAAGAGAGATTAAAAAGAATTTCGAAGTAAAGGTCATGTTTTACTCCGAAACTGGGGGGCATGTGTTGACGCCAGATTTTGACACGTGTTGAATCAGTGTCAGGAAAGGAAGAGATTGGCCGATGCGGCAGATTTAAAGGCTACAGTTGGGAATCGGCCGATTGACGCTACAGTTAGGAATCGGCCGATTGGCACTGCAGTGTTTCATGCGATTGGTGAATGGAGTTGGTGGGGGTCGGCCGATTGAAAGACTAGAGCGTTTGGGCCAATGTGGGCTTGCGCCAGCAGATAGGGGATGAAGCCAATGGAATCCCAACAGAGGATCCCAGTCAAAGATGACCTGACGTTGGCCAAAGAATGACGCTGACTCGATCGAGGAGCAGTGGAAGGAGTCCGGATTGGACTAGGAGTTGGCGGCAGAAGATTCTGCGGGAGCCCGTTTACTTTAGGAAAGTCTTATAGATATAGTAGTTTTTATTTAAATCAAGTTTGTAACGGATCGTAATAGATCTGGAGTCTTAGTCCTAGGGTATAAATAGGAGCAGTCAGGGTTTTGTAACACAGATATACATCAATCAATACAAATAATCTACTTTTTCATCATACTTTACTTTCAAGTCGGCGACTTCGCCAATACTTCTTTTTCTTTCACGAGTTCGTATGGATTGGCAGGGCTGCATCGACACGATCTCCGGCCAATTGGTAGGTTCCGTTTATATTTATTCACCAGTTATCGATATTTACTAGAATTATAGGTTTTACCTATTGTTCTAGTTTTATCACCATTTATCTAGCTTGAGATCGAACTGTCGGCTTTATCATTATTTTTCCTTGTTTATTATCATATAGCCGATTAGATCTATTTCGAGTGTTGTATCTGTAGCGATTGTTTAAGTTACTCCAGTAGTTTCTCTGCAATCGCTACGTGATTATCGGCTAATCTATAGCCGGTCATCTTCATAGCAAATCGGCCGATTCGCTGATACGCTTTTCGGGACAGATCAGAACTTCAGCCGATCGAGACCCCAGAATTTAATGCGTTTCTTTCCTTGTCAATCAACAGGTTAGATTGACTGGCACGCCGCGCGAACCACACCAGGGCGATCACCCGAACAGGAGTTAAGCAGATTCTCCCGGGTCGTGTGTCCGATGCTGAAGGTCATCGGCCGATTCCCGACCGATTTTTAGCGCCAACAGTAACATCCTAGTGTAATGCCTGAACTAGAGAATGGCATCCCTATAGGAGGCAGGAACATGCATGATAGCCTTAATCTTCTTTGGCCTCTTCACGTTGTACGAAACTAAAAAGAAATCCCTAAAAAAATTGTACAAAGAAGCTCTACAACGAATTGTCTACTCTCTTGGCTTCTCTTACATACCTGAATGATACCCCCTTAGTTAGGAACTCTTTGTACAATGCTACGTTACACGGATACGGATATGTATCCGATACGCGGAAACGCTATTCTCCAAAAAACAGTGACACGGGGATACGGCTAAGATTTTTCTAATAATAATAATAATAATAACATGATTTAATATAAAATAACATAGTTCACAACTTAAAATGTCACTTACAGTCATCCATAGACCACATGACACAGGTTCACACATAATTGAGTTCACATGCATACATAACAGATAACAGATAAGTAGATAACACATGCAACTTAAGTAAGACGCTTTTCTAGGATTCTACTCGTCTTCATCATTACGTGGGTTCTCCACCGTGTCATCGTCGCTGCCGCCACCTTCAAAAGACACACTCTCCATTTCAGGTTCATCAAGAGAGAGATTAGCAACTTCTAGAATTCCAACACCAAATAGAGATTCAAAGCCATCTCCTCCAACATCCCACATTCTTGTTGGCCCTGTACTGTAATCTTCTGCCTTTCTTGCTAGAAGTCTCAGATTGTTATATATAAAGACCAAGTCTTCAGCACATTCAGGAGCTAGTTTGTTTCTTAGCATGCTATGAACGAAGCTGTATGTGCTCCAATTCCTCTCACAAGAAGAAGATGAAGCTGGCTGATTGAGCAATTTGAGAGCTATTTTTTGCAACATAGGAATAGACTGTCCATGATTTGCCCACCACTTCAATGGGTCAAGTACCCATCTTTCATAAATGGAGTCAAAGTCATTGAGTTCTTCTGAGCAAGTAGCAAACCTTGAGTACTCATCTTTAACTTGCTTGAGATCTTTCAGAACATGGAAGAATTTCCTAAAGCATTTCATTCTCTGTATTGAAATATCAAGGTCCTTATGTGGGGGTTCACGTCCTTCATTTTCACTAATCCATTTCTCATGATAGTACCTACAAATAAATATGATCAACACAATGCAAATGAGCAAAGACTGGACAATTTAGCAACAAATGGGAGGTATAAAAATGGAGTGGACTGAGTGGTACAAAAAATTTACCTAGGATTAAGTGAATGAGCAAGACAAATGAGAGGTGTGTTGCTTTTTGATCAGCGATCAAGCAATATGTCTTGAACAGTGGAGAAGAAGGTGGACTGTTCATCATAATTCTTCTTTTCTTTAGTATATATCACTTTCTTCACTTTTGCTATCATAGTGTCCCACATCTCATAAATTAGATGAAGGCAGGGTCTATCAGTATCAGCCATACGTAGCATTTCATAAATGGGATCAGTGAAGTCAACAATATATTGCACATTTTCCCACCATTGCCTACAAAGAATTTTCTCTCTCACATGTCGTGCTGTCCCTGCATTATCATCTTTGTAAGATTCCCATGCATCACTAATCACCATGCTTTGGAGTGCTCTCTTGACCATCAAAAACCTCTTCAACATAACAACAGCCGATGCAAATCTTGTATCAGCTACAACTAGTAACTTCAACTTGCTAAACTCATTAAACATTGACACCATGGTTCATTATATAATTCTTGATCATACTAGCATCCCCAGCTACTAAAGTTATCCAATGCAACTCATCATATACTATCTCTTGCTCTTCGGTACGTGGCAATTTAGCAGCACAAATATTTTTCAGTGCAAGATTGAGGGTGTGAACAATACAAGGAGTCCAAAAGATGTTATCATACTTTTGCTGAACAATAATACCCGCACCTTTGCAATTAGCTGCATTATCTGTGATGATCTAGACCACATTTTTTGGTCCAACTTCTTCTACAACAGCCATCAACTTCTCTGCAATATAATCTTTTATCTTCTCTTCACCTGAAGCATCAATAGCTCGCAAAAACATTGGTTTACCTTCACAAACAGCAATAAAGTTAATGAGTGGCCTTCTTTGTGAATCACTCCAACCATCAGAACATATGGTCACCCCCTTTTCAGCCCAAACACTCTTCATTCGGTCAAGTAAGCTCTTGCTTAAGCAAAGTAGTTCTCAGTTTGTTATAACTAGGAGGAACATAACCACCAAGATTGTGGTTTGCTGCAAACGTGAAGGATTCTCTGTAATATGGATTTCTTGCAATGTTGAAGGACACACCCGAAAAGTAAAATAAAAACATGAAAAGGATATAACAAAATGCCTAAGGCTGTGAATTACTTAATGGAAATGAAAGAATTTTTTGCTAACCTCCAGAGTAGAATAGCCTTGCAATTAATGCATCCAATTGATTGCGAGTTTCCATGTCGAAAGCTTTCTCAAGAGCTGAACTTCGCTGTCGCTTCCTCATCGAATAAGCAGAAGCAGAACCAGCAGAATTGGATGCATCCATATTTGCCATCGGCAATGGAATAACTTTTGCTTTTGATCTCTCAATCTCATCTGCAGCTTCTGCAACTTCACTTTTAGCTGTGCTAGGATGGATTTATTAACAGCTGTGCAGATCTTAATTCCACCTCCACTTATCCGAAGCAAATGACTTTTTATCCTAGAGTAACTTCCCTTGTACTCAAGTTTGCAGTACTTGCATCGTCATATAGCATTGCCTCCTGCATCAGCCTTCTCTAAAAGCACAACATGTTTCCACAAAGGATTCTTCTTCTTTTGCTGGTCATCAACTTCAATTGGAGCACGTTCATCACGCGACGCCATCTACTCTTACTTGCACGGCCTGGCCAGTGGCCGCCGCCCGCCGATCGCCGGCCGCCGAGCGCCGATTGCCGCCGCCGCCGCCAAGTCACGAGTCAGTGGAAGTGCAGGAGTCGGAAATAGGAGGTGATGCGTCGCCGTTCTACTACGTAAATACGATGCGAACGTAGGGGGGTCTTGGGAAGGCAGTACGTCACGTGTGGGAGAGTGAGATTTGGGCTATTTTCATTTCATAGGCCGTATCCAAATCAGCCCATACGTATCTCATACTCGTATCCAGACTAGTGCGTATCCAGATTTCATAGTACGGCATGGATACGTATCTGCGGCGTATCTAAGCCGTATCCGTATCCGCGAAGTATCGTATACGCAATACGGACCCCCCTGCCGTATCCGCGCATCGTAGGTACAATGCATTGGCGAGTCAAGTGGAAGAAAATAGACTTGGAGCGGTTTTTGTCTTTGTCGAGATGGCCACCTGTGACTGATCTTAAATTAGGTGGAAACAGAAATGCTACATTTTCCGGTGGACGAACCGCGACGATAACTATTCTTGATTTGTAAGATTCAAACAAAAACATGGGACCATTTGCGATCGAAATCTGAGAAGTTGATGCAACTGAAACTCTAGTGTGGGTATAAGCATCGCACCGCACCGTGCTACACTGCTACGGACAGGCATGGAGAATCCAAGCTCTCAAAGAACACGACCACACATACTGTAGTATCATTTTCACTAAGTCTCTATTCTCCTTTTCCACTCGTGACGTGGCATTTATATAGGCAAAATAACTTACCTGTCGCCTCCAAGGACTCAAGATTAAATATGCACATCTCATTTTAATTACCGGTAGTGCGTGGCACCAAAGACGCAACTTATGGTCGTTGTGACTATCTTTGACATCACTCACTCACAGCATAACTGTTTGTATTCTTAGAACTAGATTGTATACATATAAATCCATCCATATGTTCTGCATAGTACACATAATAATTCCAGTTCTGGTTCATTTCTAATAGTTTCAAGCTGTCAAGAAAAATCCGGATCCAGGTTCATATTGGATCCAAACAGACCTGTAACTGTACTTTTTGGTCATTAATTACTTGCATATAATGTCCTATTTTCACCAAGGATGCTTCCCTTGAATTGACATGTGACTAGAGGTTTCTATCGAACATATTATTCTTAGTGAAGCTTACCTACACGGCTACACTCCTTTTGTTGATCTAGGAAAATGAACACTCATTTGTGTTATTTATAAGGAAAACATATTTCAAGAATCAAACCGTAAATTATTGTATCTAGCAATATCTAAATTATATGCATGCTTTACTGATTTAAAATTGATTCACTTGGATTATATTTGATGTATAAATACTAAACCCACACACACTCATCTCATCAATTAAGTACAGAGTGGAGAAGTCAAAACCGATCGATCAAACATCAAGAATCAAATCGTAAATTGTATCTATCAATATCTAAACTATATGCATGTTTTACTGATAATTTAGAATTGATTCGCTTGGATTATATTTGAAGTATAAATACTAAACCCACAAACACTCATCTCATCAATTAAGTACAGAGTGGAGAAGTCGAAAACATCAAATGGTTGGATATACTATACAACAACACCAATATCCCGTCAGACATCGCTAGCTAAACAATCACCATAAACTGTAAGTGTGCAAAGAGTTCCCACAATCGATCAGTCTGTAATTCAACATTTAAAAATATTTATATATATCATTGGAGGATCATCAGTTGGCAAATACTAACATTTGGGGTCCAACCATCCATCAGCAAAAGTGTACCAAGCTTAACTTTGCACACCAGGCCCAGACCTTAAGCAAAAAATCCATGGCCCATGCTTCCTTTCCATATATGACCGCCCTCTCAAACCCTAGCTTGCCTTTAGCCCCTCAATCTTCACCTACCTCCCACTAATCCTATATATGATAGCCGTCTTTAATATTACACTAAGAAAACAACCTCGCATTGTCACAAATCCTTTCCATCTTCATCGTCCTACTCTTTCCAGTGAAGTGACAGATGGCAGATCTACACGTTGGCTGATAATGTCTTGAGCAGAAAATAAGGGTTGATTGGGCAGCGAGGGTCGTTCCTACTACCACCCACCAAAGGCGGCTGCAGCAAAGTGTTTGCCTCTACTGCCTTCTCATTGTCTATCGAGGCCGGCCAACTGCCACCTGACCTCAGCCGGATATACATGGAACAGCGTTGGACGATGGCCACAACTTAATTTCGCATGGACTCAAAGATAAAACTTGGCTGATAATAAAGTATAGACTAAAATTCTAGAGGAGACAATCGGTAAAGAAACAAATAATAATGTGCGAACCAACTAGAAAATGATAACTAGATGTTATGTATAATTCTATTGACATTCCAAGACTAAGTTATCTTATCTTTCAGCATATTTTAAATGGTATAGCACACACCATTTGACCAAAACACTTAGATGATAAAAGCATAAGTGATGGATATCTTTCCTGAGAGTTTTGGGTCATTCATAAGATAAGATGCTTGGTCGTCAATAATGCATCACAGTTAGGCCTCCTCTACTAGTCATGAATCAGCACATGTTACAATAGATGCTTCAATGTGACTTGTGGTTTATTTCAAACATAAAGACTTTTCAATAGCCAAACTATTTTTTATGCACAAAATGGGCTCACATGCATGGATTTCAATTTCAAAAGTTTCCGTGACATTATACTATTGTAACCTTGTAGTTACCAATGTCATCTAGTACAAAAAATTGTTAAACAAAAGTGAGATTATGTGACACATGGTCCAGTTTGGATATGACCCAGTTAGGCTCATGAGTGATGTGTGCATATATTAATATCACCTTACTAGATGAGCAAGGATGGAGTCAACTTATAAACCAGCAGCCACATCACCTTGGAGTTAACTCTTTTGTACAAAGCGAGGATGAAATGTAAGTAGGGTACGATATATATGCAGACATGTCCCTCAGAAGGGTTCGACAGTGCGGCTTTGGAGAACAGGGTGTTACAATTTCCAAGATACATGTGCAAACAAGGACCTATATAATATATATATATATATATATATATATATATATATATATATATATATATATATATATATATATGGATTTGAAGGCTTGAACTAGATCTCCGGTGTGGATACATGACCGGATCGACCAAAAAATAGTGATAGAGGATGCGACAGTGAAGCCCTCCTGGAGCTCAACGAGATCATACTAGCCATCAAGGAGGCAGCCAGTGAGGTTCATGATGATGGAGAAGTCGGGAGAGGTGGTTATCTGGGGGAGCATGGATGCGCGAGGAAGGGCTCTAGCCCTCCATGTCAATGCTCAGAGTGGACTAGACCAACGAGGTTTTTAGACCTTGATGATATATAGTGGGGACAAGTTTAAGTATTTGACTCTTCATTTTTAGTGTTCATGGACCCGGAGGAGAACTCGGCACATGTTAAGGAACCATTAGTGTAACTCTACCTCTAATAATGCAAATAAAAATAAAAGTCCATGTACTATACATTTCACAAATAAGCTAGTGCACAAAGGAGACGATAACGTTTTGAGATGTTGTCATTTCCATTCTCTATCCAATCAGTTTGATGTTGGGACTGATAATGTATACCATCTCACGATACCATCTTTCTTTGCCATTGCCAATCAAAGCTATCACTTTCACTCACATCCAAGTGTCCCAATTTCTAGTCTGCGGTCCAATGAATATGACCCCTAACCCGCCGCCGTCAATGAAGAAGCCGCTATTGGATCAAGATACCCATATAACGTCAGATGTAGCGATAAGAAATCATTTCGATATATTTAGATCCTCCAAGTTTTAGGATGAGTGTCGTTCGGAGTCTCTGTTAATATTTAGTGAGCTAGCAAGACTTGTGCGTTGTCCACCATATGTACTTCATCAGCACAGCACATGTCTAGCGTGGCCACAAAGGCTGGCTCAGCATTGACTTTGCATAACTAAACTGCAAACTGGCAAACCGGATGTGAGAAGCTACAGAGTAGTTTAGATCAGTTTGTACGATGCGATAACTAGAAAGATGCCAATGCAGCAACTGATGGCCAGTATATTACCCTAATAACAATTCTTTCAGGTCACATCCTGTCGCTTGCATATATTAAAACAACAGTATGACTGAGATAAAATACACACATACCTACCATGGACTCTTGGAGCTGGCAGCAATTATATTTATGCACAAATAACCTAATGTAGCTCCAATGAATGAGATGTCACCATTAAGTCTATCTTCTCATGATCTAATTATTTGAAGAATAAACTGCACAAGAATGCACACCTGGGTATACATAACTCGTTGAAGAACCAAAGCATACATTTGTTGTGCACTTAACTAGATACATTTTGTTGCTAATGTACGTATTTCGTTCGCTGACTTGATTGTTTAATTTGTACCATTAACAAAGGACCATCTTAATAAAATGAAAATTTATGTATTTATAGGCGGCTAGCTTGTTATGATTTTGGCCTATATATATCCACCAATATTCAGACGAGCGTCATTTAGCATATCCGCTAATATTTATCTGGACCAGCATTGACTTTTGCATAACTAATCTGCAAACAGGCATGTTGATGACATATGCTACAGAGTCAAGGTCAATTTGCACACTAAGATAACTGATGATAAAGAAGATGCGGAATACGGCAACTAGGTGCTACATTGGTCTATCGATTTTTTCAGGTCACATCCTGTCGTATTTATTTAAAACAATGCGAGTGAAGATAATATACATATATACAATGATGTGATCATCATATAGACATAATATACCTCATGAACATTTAGCGTTAAGAATCATATATATGCATGCACAAATAACCTAATGGTAGCTGGAACAAAATGAGATGTCACCATTAACTCTGACTTCTTCGATTGATTATAGTTACTATTTGAGAGAAAATGTTGCACATACATGCACACAGGGTAGATATAAACCGTTGAAGAACCAAAACATATAGTTGCATTACACTTGTATAGCCAAATAAAATTTCAGGGCTGCTATATATCTCTGACCTGATCTATTTAACTTGTACCATTAACAAATGATCTTATTAAATTGGTGAGGTTTGTTTTAACAGGCGGCTCGCTTCTATAAGGTGGATATATATCTGTACCAGTTAGTTGGATGTGAGGTCTCCTAAGCGAGTAATCATCAACATATAAATGACAAAGCATGGCATATATATCAATCAGGTATTGTAATATCTTGAAAATGAAAGAACATCTGTACGGTTATTCTGTTACTTCCTGTGGCCCTTAACTGGAATATTCTTGGTTGTGTGTGTCCGCGGATGCATAGGCAGGAAAACATCAATTTCACATTATCTAGACAATAGAGTACCATTTTCATTTCTATTGGAATCTTTGATTTAATTATTTGGTCATTATGGAGTGTATTGAATCAATTTTGTTTTTAACTTAATACATACTATGAATAACTAAATTAGATAATTTCATATCAACAAAGTACAATGCACCCTCTGTTTATTGTTAACTCATATGCCAATCTTTCAATTTTTTTGCTTCACTCGCCACCATGTTGCGTCCAAATACAAAGGTGTTCTTGTGAAACGGTCCAAGGGGCTGCATCGAGTTAGATCAATTCCCCAACACTTCCTTTCTCTTGTCTTCCTCCTCTGAACTCAGTGCCAATGATGGCCCTCCATTAAGAGGTTATTGATAATTAAATTCCTTGTAATTCTCCTCTTGCTCAGTGATGGGGATGGTTTTACCTCCTATGGCTCTAGGTTTGCTAAGTCCCAACTCATTTGCAACCTAGAGGGGGGGGGGGGGATGAAATGGCTGTACTACAAGAAATAATTAGGTGGCTACTAGATGCATTCAGTAGAAATGTCTACGAGTATGAATTGTTAGGGCTTAATCTGGGATCTCTAGTAGTAGAATCAACTCGGGGTCTATCTCTTGATCTATTTCTAGGATCAATCACTGGTGTGCGTGTGTGCGTGTGCGTGCTAGACGAGATTGATAGAGAGAGAGAGACGCTAGTATACCTTGATCCGACGAGGACGCCATCGCGGGTTCGTTGGTGTGGTCTGCGCTAGGCAGCGACGCGCAGTGCCAGGGTCGGTGCAGATCCGCGCTAGGCAGCGTCGGTCGGTGCCGTGCAGTGCCGGTGGCGCTTCCCGCCGCCGCAGCGCCGCCCCTCAAGATCGGTCTAGGGTTTTAGTGTAGGTGGGGATTCGGGTCACGGTGAACTTCGACGTGCGTGCCCCCGGCCCCCCACCTCTCTATTTATTGTGGCGCTGGCGACGGGGGCCCACCAACAGTAGTTGGGTTGGGCGCCCCCGATCAGGGCGCGGATCAAGGGCCCAAGGCCTTTGGTTAGAGATCAATCCAACAATCTCCCCCTTGATCTCACATTATCTTTTTCTTTTACTTATCTATTTTCCTTATCTCATCACAGATGTATGTATAGGGCATATCTCATCGTCACGCGCAATTGCCGATAGAATCAATAGCCACAATACACGCCTCTGTTCAGAAATAGATTCTATAATCCTTTTGGGCCTCTATTATCCAGAGATCATAGGTTGTACCTCATTCCCATGCCGGCTATGTGTTCCATGAACACGCTGGGTGGTAGGCCTTTCGTTAGCGGATCCGCAAGCATATCTTTTGTTCTTATATGCTCGAGACTTATGGTGTGATCCTGGATTCTGTCTTTTATTGAATAAAATCTTATCTGTATCGACTTGGTAGCCGTGCTCTTCTTGTTGTTATGAGTATAAAACACTGCTGGCTGGTTATTGCAGTACATCTTTAGTGGTCTTTCTATACTGTCCACCACTCTTAAGTCAGGTGTAAATTTCTTTAACCATTCTACCTGCCTGGAGGCCTCATAGCATGCTATGAACTCAGCATACATCGTCGATGTTGCTGCGACCGATTGTTTTGAGCTTTTCCACGATATAGCTCCCCCTGCGAGAGTGAAGATGTAACCTGTCGTGGATTTTCTGTCATCTTCATCTCCCGCAAAGTCTGAATCTGCGTATCCTTTAATCTCTAATGAATCGGTTCTTCTGTATGTTAGCATGAGGCCTTTTGTGCCTTTCACATATCGCAAGGCTTTCTTTACAAGTTTCCAGTGTTCTAGACCTGGATCTTTCTGAAATCTGCCAAGCACATTAGTGACAAAGGCTAAGTCAGGGCGTGTGCACACTTGAGCATACTGTAAACTTCCGACTGCTGAAGCATACAGAACAGTTTTCATCTGTTCTTTTTCATATTTGTTTCTAGGACTCTGAAAGTCTCCATATCTGTCACCCTTGACTATCGGAGCAGGAGTAGGCTTACTCGCATGCATACTGTACTTTTCTAGAATTTTTTGTAGGTATGTGTCTTGTGACAAACCTAGTACCTCATTTCTTCTATCTCGGTGAATCTCAATACCTAGCACAAATGAGGCTTCACCAAGATCTTTCATATCAAAATTCGATGACAAGAATTCTTTTATTTCTAATAGCAGACTGACATCGCTACTCGCTAGCAGAATGTCATCCACATACAGTATCAGGAAAATATATTTTCCTCTTTTGAACTTTGCATAAATGCAATTATCCTCAACATTATCTGTAAACCCAAACCTCTTTATCATCTCATTAAACTTCAAATACCTTTGTCTTGAAGCTTGCTTTAATCCATAAATGGATTTCTTTAAGTGACATCCCATATTTTCTTTTCCTTTCACGACAAAACCTTTGGGTTGTGCCATGTAAACTCTTTCTTCGAGATCCCCATTTAGGAATACCGTCTTTACATCCATTTGGTGCAATTCCAGATTGAAGTGTGCGACCAAAGCCATAATGATTCTAAAAGAATCTTTACATGAGATTGGAGAAAAAGTCTCATTGTAATCTATTCTTTCCTTCCGTGTAAATCCTTTTGCCACAAGACGAGCCTTGTATCTCTCTATATTCCCTTTGGAGTCACATTTTGTCTTGTAGACCCATTTGCAGCCTACTGTTTTGGCTCCTTTAAGAATTTCTTCTAGGTCCCAAACACGGTTGGTACTCATCGATTTCAATTCATCTTCCATGGCTTCAAAACCACTTGGATGAATGTCTGCTTCTCATGGCTTCTTCGAATGAGATGGGATCATCTTCCATTCGAAACTCTTTTGTGTTATACACTTTATAATCATTGGGAATAGCCGATCTTCTTTCTCTTTGAGATCTCCTAGGAGCCTCTTCTATTCGAACATTCTCTGTTGGAGCCTGTGGTGGCTCCCCCTGATCTGCGGCAATGTTGTTATCTATAGGATCCTGAAGGACAGGTTCCACATCTTCACTCTGTGTCGCCACAGAAGGGATCACTTCGGGAACTGGCATCGTAGTAGCTCGTACTGCTGGTGCAGTCTGAGTAGGCAGTGAGAAAAATGGTTCCTGAATCATCGGAGTAGGTGCGCACACCCGCTTCTCCTCAAGAACAATCTTTCGAACTGCTGTACTTCCCCGAATCATCTCTTCTTCAAGGAAGGTAGCATGTCTCGTTTCTACGAACTTTGTAAATCTGTCTGAACAGTAGAAATGATATCCCTTTGATTTCTCTGGATAACCAATAAAATGGCAACTCACTGTCTTGGGATCCAATTTCTCAATGTTCAGGTTAAATATCTTTGCCTCAGTAGGACTCCCCCACACCCGTAGGTGATTTAGTGAGGGTATCTATCCTGTCCACAGTTCATACGGTGTTTTAGGCACCGCTTTACTAGGTACTCTGTTGAGAATATAGACAGCGGTTTTCAACGCCTCCATCCATAAACTCACTGGTAGCATAGAATAGCTGATCATGCTTCGTACCATATCCATCAGGGTACGATTCCGTCTTTCAGCTACTCCGTTCTGCTGAGGATCGCCCGGCATAGATTATTGGGCAACTATTCCTTGTTTTGTGAGGAACCTCACAAAAGGTCCTGGAACCTATCCGTATGGGGTATGCCGACCGTAGTATTCCCCTCCACGGTCAGAACATACAATTTTTATCTTTAAATTATGCTGATTCTCAACTGCAGCCTTGAATTCTTTAAATTTATCCAACGCTTCTGGTTTCTCTTTTATTGGATAAATATATCCATAGCGGGAATAATCATCTTTGAATGTTATGAACGAGTCATAACCATCTATGCTTTTAACTGAGAACGGACCACAGATATCTGTGTGAATTAAATCTAAAACACCTGCGCTATGCTCAGCATTTTTCTTTGATATCTTTACATATTTTCCTTTTATGCAATCAATGCATTTGTCTGAGTCTGAGAACTCAAGAGGAGGTAGAATCTCAATCTTAACCAGCCTCTCTATTCTCCCCCTCGAAATATGGCCTAAACGATAGTGCCATAATTTTGACGACGTGTCTTGAGTTCTCTTTTGTTTTCTGTTATTATCTGTGGTTGGAGATCCAGTCGCATTCATATCACATACGGAATTCACACTTTCACGTAGCGATAACAAATAAAGATCATTTCTTCTGAAAGCAATGGTAGCAACTGTATCATTAAACTCTATTACACACATGTCGTTTCCAAAACGACATTCAAATCCATCGTTATCTAGACGAGACACACTTATTAAGTTTCTCTGTATCACGAGAACATAAAATACATCTCTAATTAATAAACTAAAGCCAGTGTCGAGCTCTAAGAGTAGGTCTCCCACCGCCTCAACATCTGCCTCGACTCCGTTCGCGACTTTAATTCTGCTTTCGTTTCTTCTCGTAGTTCTCGTTGAACGGAATCCCTGTAAACAGTTTGCAACATGAATTGTTGCTTCTGAGTCAATCCACCAAGTAGATTTCGAATAATCTGTATACAAGAATTCATTTACAAATAAGATAATGTTCTCACCTCGTTTCTCCATGATCATCTTTAAGTAGTCGGGACAATTTGACTTGTAATGTCCCTTCTGTTTGCAGTAGAGGCACTGATCCTTCTCTACTATAGCTTGCCCAAACTTGGGCCTGTGCTGGCTGTGCTGCTGGGGCATCTAGGGTCCTTTTCCCTTGGAAGAGGAGGGAATGTCTTTATTATTTCTTTTCTTATTCACATAGTTGATAGAACCACCATGTGCTGTCTTTATTCTTTCTTCTTCTTGAACACACATCGCTATGGTCTTCTCTATATCCCATTTCTTGGGGTTCACGTTGTAATTGACAACAAAGTTATCAAACTCCTTCGGCAACGAAGCAAAGACCAAATGAACTATGTGTTCTTGTTTGAACTCCATATCCATCGGTTTAAGCTTGTTGTTTATGTGAACCAAGTGATGAATGTATTCTCTTATCCCACCTCCCAAGTACCTTTCTATAACCAGTTGTTTGATCAACTGGGTAGCATAAGTCTTTGAGGAGCTAGTGTACTGACTCCTTATCTTCTCAAGGTACTCAACGACAGTGGAAAAATCTGTGATTGCCCCTAGAATGGCAGGCTCTATTGTGTCCTTCACCACTGCCAAACATTTCTTGTTGGCAGGGTGCTATTTGGCATGATCAGCGCCATACCTCTGTTTGCTCGCCTTATAGGTGAGCTCTGTTTGCTTCCAACTGTGACATCATCCCCTCTGACCGGCCTCTCAGGCTCTACTGGAACCGGTGCAGAAAGAACCCAGTTTAGCTCAGCCATGGTAAAGAAGAGATCCAACTTCTTATACCACTCATTGTAGTTGTCTCCTCTCAAAATTGGAATATCCTTGATGGAAACCATCATAGGAAAACCAGCTGAAATAGGTTAGCTCAAGTGAGAATATTATAACAATAATGATAAATGCATGAAAATCATAATATCGTTATTATCAACTTTGGTCAGAAAATAACAATATTATAATTTAATCTGAAAATTAATCTATAAAATCATAATATTTTTATTATCAACTTTGGTCAGAAAATAACAACATTACAATTTAGTCTGAAAAATTAATCTGTGAAATCATAATATTGTTATTATCAACTTTGGTCAGAAAATAACAACATTACAATTTAATCTGAAAATAATCTGTGACTCGAAATTTAAATTATCCCTTTGGTTCAAATTTAAATTCAAGTCGAAATAATTATCTGTGCAGCGGAAACATGAATAAAATAAATTCTATTTTGAAGCAAGGTCTGTGAAAATCTGTATTTCTATTCTCTAAACATTTATCCCTTTGGTTCAAAAGAAAAAGAGATCAAATTCTGTGCAAAATCATTCAAATTTGCTTCAAAACAGAATAAAAAAATCAGATTTTACTGTTCACCGGCGAAACGAGCCGAAAAACCCAGCACTATGCAGCCCATTACTGTGCAGCGTAGTACTGTGCAGCCCGTTACTGTGCAGCCAAAAACCGCCTCCGCGGCCCGGCCCACTCGTGAAACCGGCCCGTTACTGTGCGGCCTCGGCTCAGCAGGCCGCAACTTGGGCCTGGGCCGCCATTTCAGCCCATCAGCGCGCCCGCTGCCCGCCCCGCGCGATCTCAGCCGTCCGTCACTATCCGACGGCTGAGCGCACGTTTCAGCACGTATAAAAATCGTGACGGCCGGCGGGGCGCTGAAACCCTAGGTCATTTCTCTCTTGCGCTCGCTCCCTCGCCTCCTCCTCTCGCTCTGGCTGTCGTTGCAGTCGCCGGCTCCAGCTCCAGCGCGGCGCACAGCCTGGCCGCCGGCCATCTGCCGGCATGCCTGAGCTTCTCCATCTCTTCCTCTCCCTCTCCTTCTCTCTATCGACTTTCCCTCGCCCTCTCCCTATCGCTACTCTCTCTGTTCCGGTCAGAGGCCGCGCCGCCGCGTTCGTCCTCGACGCCGGCGGCCGTGCCATGGCCGGATCTGCTTCCAGTACCCCTTATTCCTTTGTTTTCTCTCGATTTCGGCTCGGTGTGCGTCCACACAAAGCGGATCTGTGCCCTATGGGCCTCCTCGCCGGAGTAGCGTGCGTCTCGCGCGCGGCTCCGTCGAGGGGATCTCTGGGGTACGAGAAAGAAGGGAAGCGGCGGAGGGAAAAAGAAGGAGAAGAGAAGAAAGCAAGAAGGGCCAGATAAGTTGGAGGCCGGGTATATCTAGGGTTAGGGTTAGGGTTTCGAGCCACTGTTCTTTCTTTGAATTTCTCTTTTGATTCTTCTATTTGCTCGATCTGAAACCCTTTTCTATCTCTTCTTCCAAGTTAATCCACTAAACTAGGAAGGCTCTGGTACCATTGTTAAGGCTTAATCTGGGATCTCTAGTAGTAGAATCAACTCGGGGTCTATCTCTTGATCTATTTCTAGGATCAATCACCGGTGTGCGTGTGTGCGTGTGCGTGCTAGACGAGATTGACAGAGAGAGACGCTAGTATACCTTGATCCAACGAGGACGCCATCGCGGGTTCGTCGGTGCAGTCTGCGCTAGGCAGCGACGCGCAGTGCCGGAGTCGGTGCAGATCCGCGCTAGGCAGCGTCGGTCGGTGCTGTGCAGTGCCGGTGGCGCTTTCCGCCGCCGCAGCGCCGCCCCTTAGATCGGTCTAGGGTTTTAGTGTAGGTGGGGATTCGGGTCACGGTGAACTTCGACGTGCGTGCCCCCGGCCTCCCACCTCTCTATTTATTGTGGTGCTGGCGATGGGGGCCCACCAACAGTAGTTGGGTTGGGCGCTCCCGATCAGGACGCGGATCAAGGGCCCAAGGCCTCTGGACCTCAGGGGTTAGAGATTAATCCAACATGAATGCCTACTTCAACTTTATTCGGTGGTAGGTCATTTGTTTTTTTTTCTCTATGAAACCTATGACAAATTATCATGGATGCTTTTTTCTCAAACAGCTGACGAAATAGCATCATGACATGTAAATTTTCTTGTGCTGATTAAGATTTCCAACAATGAAAAATCGTTCATATAACACGTCCAATAATATTAAGTTTTTTAGTGATAATATGCTACATTGCTACTCCATGTCAAAGAAATGAAGAAGGGCGGTCCGCTTCGCTATCAACAGCAGTATTACACATGTGATTGAGTGTTTGGACCCCATCGTGATTTTTGAGAAAAAAGGTTGGCACCAAGATTGTAAAATTATCACTCTACTTCATTTACATCCGACACTAGTTCGCTCTTAATACTATAAGTGAATCCTGCATGGAATTAACATACATATTACATGTACTAGATATAGACTCTACAGTCTTTCTACTCAGGGAGAGGGATGTCCGCCAGATCCTGCCGGAATGGCACAGGCTGGTTCTCCTCTTCCTCCTCACCGGCCGCCTTGGCCTTCTCAGTGTCGATTTGGGCAGAGTCGGCGACGAAGGTGACAACGGTGTCCTTCCTGAAGGTGAGGTAGATGACCGCGAAGATGTAGATGAGCATGAGGGGGAAGACGAGGAGGCTGACCAGCACGTTGGCGTACTTGGGCAGCGAGTTGTGGATGAGCCACCCCACGAAGCTCGTGCTCAGGAAGTACATGTTGATGCCGATGATCATCAGCCCGAGCAACCACGAGAACACGATGATCTGCAAACACATACGTTCAATAACATTGTTACTACTCTTCTTTTTAACATGTGGTAAAAGTAAGACTACTCTTCGATTATTCTTTTTTCTTTTCAAAGATTTTTTAATAAAAAAGCTGCTCTCGTGATCGATCTTTTCCTGTGCAGGAAAGGATAATGCCTCGAGTCCAGTTGCTGCAGATGCTAGATCTGGTTCATACAACCGGTTTGTTTGTTTCGTTCGTCTTGGACGTACACTGCCAGTGCTGGCATGTGATGAGCTTTGTATATATCATATATGGATCCAGAACATGGGGTGCAGGTTGTGCTTGTGCAAGGCTAGCCTATGGTAGGCATCACAGGTTGATAAAAGCGCAGACACGAACAAGCAACAAGCTAAGGACGTAGTTTTCCCTGAGGCAGTGAGTGCTTACGTGGACGGAGTTCTTGTGGGGCCCCATCTTGCTGCTGCTGCTGCTGAACTTGAGAAGTGGGATCAGGGCAAATGGCAGCTCAAAGGACAGTATCATCTGCAGGGAAGATCACAAGGCAAAATCACCAATCATTGGCCTGCTTTATTTACATGGTCTAGAAGAAGCACTTGATTATTGTGCACTTTTAGATCACATGCTCACATAGTGCCCTTTTGTTAGGTAATAAACACTTGCTAATTACTGATAAGCCACAGTTAGGGTTAACCAGGTGCTATATATGGGTGTAGTGGACGGGCCACTCGGTTCATATATATGAGGTGGGATGTGACGTACCGAGGCGATGATGATGAGACGTCCGGCGCCACTGGAACCACCGATGATGGAGATGACTAGGCTCGGCACAATGGCGATGCAGCGGGTCATCAGGTTCCTCAGCCACTTCTTCATCCTGATGTCCAGAAACCCCTGTATATACGTAACAGGAACAAAGCAACAAGGCTTAAAATAAAGCTTGCAGCGCTCTTGGTGAAATCCTACTAGGATTTCCACAGTTGACTCTCCATGAGCTGTATATCTAAACAGTGCGAAGAATGCGATGGTTCTTTGGTTTATCGGAGAAAGGGTGGATCCTGAAAGGTGCCCACACGATTTTAGATTTGGAAAACTACTGGCCATCAATTCTTGAACATCATATGGTTTAGTAACTTATTAGAAATAGTACCTTACATTGAAAAAAGAAAAATTGGTGTTCTTGAAAAAACAGTACCAGGAGAAGGTTCAGTAACTCAAATAAGTTTGAGTAACTGACAAAAAAGCGCAAAAGGAACTAATGATCAAATAAGTTTAGTCTTATAGACCATGACAAGTCAAACCGCAGGTTGTAAATATCAAGGACTTAATAGATTACATAATTAACTTAATCAATTCTTAAAAATGGTGAAAGGTACCTGCATGATGTATTGGCCGGAGTAAGTGCCTGTTATGGTGGAGCTCTGCCCAGACGCCAAGAGCGCTATGCCGTACACGATGGCACTCGACCTGCCCAGCACATTCTGATCGAAGCACAGATAAAACGAAGAAAAAACTTATTTAGTATCTCTAACAATAATTCTCCCAGCTAGCTGTAAATGGTGACTAGTGAGTAGCTATCTCCGTGCCTTGAGGAGAAAGGAGGAGGAGTCGAGTGTGAGGTCGCTGCATCTCTCGGCGTCCTCCGGTGAGAGGTTGTCGGCGAAGCAGACGGTCCCGGAGACGGAGATGACGGCGATGTTGATCAGCAGGGCCACGAACAGCGCGAACCCGCTCTCGTAGAGGAAGAACCTGCAGGCGTCCTGAATTTGATCCAAGAGGGCATCATGCATGTGCAGAAGTGAGTTGAATGGCACATGATTACCATTTCCTTTTTTTTTAACAGAATATGTTTATTAGGTAGTCGATATAAGGTAACTTACCTTGATTCCTCTAACCGATGAGGGCGTCTTCCTTGACAGCACCAGTGCAGAGTGCAAGAACAGGTTGTGCCTGCAATCAATCAGTTGATTAATGATAATTAATATTTTACTCAAATAAACAAGAACTTCTTTTGGTTTTAGTCGACAGCTAACAAGTTATATACAAAACATGTTCGTGGCAACTACTGCTGATGTGCATGTGGAGCTCTGACGCAGATTCATTGCCAACCACTCCCATTTTTCATAATCCCTTGACCTGGCCGCCTCATTTGCCATGGACAAATCAGTAATTTTTAAAAGCATAATCCTCATTTGCTTACGGCATGATAAGAGCTCCAAGGAGGGCAATAGCGTCTCCGGTGGCGCCAGGGCCCTTGAGCCTAGGTATGAAGAGCCCTTTGAGGACCTCCACCGCCGGAGGTTTCACGAAGCTCATCTCCCCGAAGAAGCACGCCGCCATGACGAACACCAGCATCGAGATTAGAAACTCCAGCTTCCGCACCTAGTTCAAATATTATAAAAGACCCCAATATCATCACACTAAGCAACTAGTTAATTAGTTAACATGTTTTATCTTAACGAAAGAAAGGTTTGTGACAATTTCTTTTCTTTCTTTTTTTGAAATGAGGTTTGTTGCAATTTCTTAATAACTAAAAAGTGCGGCAACGATTGGGTCAATTCGCCTTCAACTTCTTTAAAATACAGTCAAATCTTGAAATTTATATCCATGGATGTCCACATCAATATTTGAAAAATATAACAGTTGAACCACGCACGGTAAATCCATGAATCCGTACCCCATATCTTTGCAGGCCTAGAAGCAGCAGAGTGCTGGAGCCGGTGATGAGAACCCCAACCCACACGGGGATGTGAAACAAAAGGTTGAAAGCGAAGGCTGTCCCTATAACTGCAAAAACGTAGGACATCAAATGTTAGTAAGAAACAAGGATTGATAATTGTTCTAGGTCCTTGCAACTTCTTCCAGTGCCGCTATTCGACGATAAGACAATCGAACACGCCAGTGGAAGATTACATTTTGTATGATAGTAACTTGCATCATCCTAATAAGACGATCTTGATTTTAGCGCAAATATTTGTGAGGGATGTGATAAAACTATTTATAAGGAACAGTGGACTATAGACAAAGAACTAGAACAAAAAACTAGCTCTAGTTGTGGATTAACAATTAGAATGTGGGCCCAGACGTTGGAAGTAATATACATATACTTTTCTGTTCCTCTCAGTCAGCTTAAATTAAATTAGAACAAGGTCAAATGTGGCCTTTCTTCAGAAATTTAATGATTGCTGTTTCATTGGAGAATATTATAGTTTTGGCTTATCATTTTTTTTCTTCTAACCTTCTGGAATATCTGCAGCAATCACAGCTACCTCGGCAAGGATCCATAGACAGATCCTCACAAACTTTGGGTACTCACTCTTGCATATCTCAGCAAGATGCCTCCCTGGTTTAAAATGAATACCATTAGTTCCAAATTGTTAATATTTCTATATGCAGAGATGACAAAGTAAGCGTTTCCTTCTAGTTACCTGTCACAACTCCAAGATTAGCTGCTAGTGATTGTATAATCAGTGCGAAGATGAGACCAATGAGAATCACCCAAAGGAGCTAAAGACGACACAAAGAGAACCAGGCAATTGCAAAAGGCAAACATTCAGTTAGGTTCACCTTTTTGCAATCTTCTGGAAGAAAAGTTCAGAAGATTTGCTAGAGTAAATGGTGGCGAAAAGAAAAGCACAGAATCATAAAAGGAAGGAACAAAATCTTCTTTGCTTTTGGAACGCACTGAAAATGTACCTCATATCTGTGATTTGCTCCAGCTTGCAGATCCGTTTCCACTGTTTCAGTTTGGAAAAAGGTTGTGAGCAACGCAGAGAGAGAGAGAGAGAGAGAGAGAGAGAGAGAGAGAGAGAGAGAGACTCACAGTTCCCAGGATCCAAATATGCCAATGACACCATAAACCCTGGTCCAACATGAGCCAGGAACCTTTTCCATGCAGGCTCCTGCGTTACACAGAACAAAAGGGGAGAAGTTTTGATCAAGTGAAATGACCATCGCTTATCTAGGAGCATAAGCGTGATAAGGATTCAGAGAGCACTTCCTACATACAGTCTTGTCAACAATAATATCACTCGTCACTTCAAAACTCCCATCCAACAAGATTGAAGTGATACATGGATGTTCGTCGAAAAAAAAAGTGATACATGGATGCAGATAGACAAGTAACCTTGATCAGTCGATCACCGTCTTCGAGCTTCTTAGAGGCTTCCTGCGCATTAGCTCTCCAGCTTCTCGCTCTCTCGCTGCCCGGAGTTTCGCTCTCAATCTCCATGCCTGCAGCCTATCAACTCTCTCAAAGGCTTGGAGAAGATGTTGTGGAGTGGCGTCGTCTTGCCACCCCTTGGCCAACTTATACACACACCATGCAAGTGTGCAACCATATGGATGCTGCTAAGAGATTAAAAAAACATACACAAGAAAGCTCCATTTGGCATCCTATCGAGGCCAAACAGGAGGGGCCAAGGGATGTACCTGCTGCTTCCTTTTCTACTCAAGTTTGTTTATTTCCGGTCACGGTCATGGAACCTAGCTAGTTTATCTTGGGGAGTGATAGCTTGTGCCATGACCCTGAAACCATGCGTTTTATCTACACTACTAACTAGAAAGGGCTTTAGGGCCATTGGTTGCTATATTTAGTGTGCTAGCATATCTGATGGTTTAGGTGCAAATTTGGTGCCACTGCTTTATTTGTCGAATATCATACTAATCTTTTTTTTTGAGAAATAATATCATACTAATCTGCGTGAACGTTTTGGTGACTAGTTTTCATTGTGTAGGTGTAGACGAACCTCTTGTAGACGTGTGGTAGTGGTGGATGAGAATCGTGTCGTGTAAGCACAGGTAGTGAAACTGTAGTTTTATTTCTACAACGGGGAGTATTATTACTTAATTGTTGCAACATCCGGTCTGATACCGAAGTCATTGTAGTTCAGTAAAGTCTGAACTGGAGGAAAAAAGGGCTGCCTCAATTTATTCATTAGATGTGCTAAATCCCGTACCAGGTGATTGGTAGCATTTTAAATATGTGTTTGGCACAAAATTCGAGTCAGGTAAACTTTTGCCAAATCATCACTTGATCTCCAGTTAATTCTGTCCTACCCTGCCAGATAGAGAAACAACCAGTTGAGCTTACCAGTAGTTTCCCAAACGATAGAGTTTACCTTTGTCCTTGAGATCTGATCTGGCCGAAAGAGATTCTTTTTATAGAGAGAACGTTGAAGAATCCATATGATCTGGAACTGTAGCTCAGGATGGGTCCTGCCTACTACTGCAGAGGCATGTGTGCTATACATGATTCCATTTTTGTAATGAAGTGGCTATGTGTTATTCTGCTTGTACTGCCCTTTGGGGTTGGGCTCAATCATTGAACAAGACCACATATAAGCATCCAAGCTAGCTCAGACCTGTGGAGGCATGCCTAGATAGATTAAGTCAGGTCCGTCATCATTTTCCCTCCCTTATAGTCCCCCCTGCCATGAGTTGTGCGTAGCAAAAAATGGTGCCATTGTGTACTCGAGACAACCACTTGATGAATCAGGATTGAACTTACCGCCGTAAATTTTTAACTGGAAATCACGATCACTTAGCATTTGGGACTTCTTTTGAAATGTTCGTCCAACTTTTTTGGTGCCAGAAAACTTCGATCCAAAAACCTTTTGCATTGGTACCAATGGATAGGCACGGGTCTAACGCAGTATTGAAACATTGGAAAGGCAAGCTTCAGAGTTATCAGCAATCCTCAAGGAGAAGGACAGAACAAGTAAAAAGGCTAAGAGATGTGGGTGCATCAACTGAACGGTTGCGAAAGCTCGTCTGAGAACAGATACAAAAATATTACAGTGATGTAACCACTGGCCGCCCAAGATATTCTACTTCAATTGCTCATCTCCTTGGAAGGTAGCCATGTTTTTATACTTCAGAATAGAAAGCGTGGCCGTCGAAGCTTGCTCGCTATCCTGCTCATTCTTTCTCTCTTTGATCGATGCGGATTTTAGTTTTTTTTTTGCTGGGTATGCAGAGGTGATGATGCATGGCTTGCTTTGTCTATATGTATGTAATTGATGATGGAATATTCTTGGCCAGTCAAGTAAGTATTGATAATACTTCAATTATATGGACAACCATTTCTTTGCTAACTTACTAGTGAGTTATCGTCCTATAGCGATCAGTACTGTCAAGTGTCGACATGGTATGATTGATGCTTTACAACAATTTCATAAAACCACCTTTGACGAGTAAGCGGCAGTGCGATGATTTGTTTAGTTTTGTCCTCCCTGAGAGATGGGACTAAAATTGTTTATTGTTAGGAGGGAAAGAAAGAGTTGAATGTTGTATGCTGTGTGGCACTATGGTTACTGCTGATCATTTTATTATATGTTAGATGTCACATTGCAACATTCATGTGGTATATGCTGCAAGAGATCTTTGGTTGGGAGGACCTATCTGGACTGGATTCCTCATAAGCCTAGAATTAAGTAACAGTTAGGCCTTTCGATTTTGGCTGGATTTTGTTGTGCTATCTGAATGCCAATGCCAAGATGGTAATCCAAAAGAAGTTCGATACCTAGCCAGCCTATTGCTGTTGTTTTTGCTGAGCTTTTTCGCTGACAGAATGGAAGGTGGAGCAGATAGTGGCAAAGTACCCAAACATGTTCAATTTCAACAAAGATAGATAAGGGTCCCTTCTCTTTCTGAAAACGAAATAAATAAGACTTGTACTACAATGGAAACGCACCTTGTGGATAAACATCGTTGCCAAGTTGACAGTTTCATTTTTCAGTGGTCTTGCACAGGCGAAGTACTTATTCGTCCTTGTTGATGCTCATATGATCTGCCAGATTCCTGGAGACAAGTGCAATCCTCCAATATAAGTATGTACTACCTCCGTACCAATCGAAACATAAAAAGGCAACTGGCTAAATCTTTGCAGTAATCTTCAAGACAAGAACTTAACTTTGGCTCTCGTCAGGCCATCAGGGACCAGTGTACCTGCAGGCTCTAACAAGGCACCGAAACACCGATTCATCGGTTGACTGAGACCGCATGCCTTCGTTGCATTGCCATTCCTGCAACGTTGTAAAAAAGGTTGTAGTGTTACGTGTTTGCCCATTGATAGTACTACTGATGTCCTGCGGGACGTGTTCTGTCTGAGAAGCAAACGACCCTCCTCAGTCTAAACAGTTGTTGATTAGTCAATCACGCAAAAAAATATGTTAAGTAATCGTTGCATGTACAATTTCTTAATATATTGATACTTATATCTCCCTCATCAAGGATATTATATGATCTAGCAAGTTATACAGTTAAAAATATTATTTTGAGTTCATTTTCAATTTTTTCAGAACTTTGGATATACTCCAATCACAATTATGGCATTTCTAGAATAACAAGCTAAGGCTTCTTTTGCTTATGAGATATCATATTAGCTACTTAGATTTTTGAGATCCTAGATTTAATTTTTATATATATGACAATAAGCATAGTTTACTGAAAATTTTGAGGATTCGTTGGAAGCCTGATAGGTTAGTTTTCTGTGGTCCTGTGTGCACCTGGCCAAGAATCCTAGCTCACTCGCTCGCACAAGTTGATGTACGTACATGATCTTTTGGGTCCTCAGCGACAAATGCAATCCTCCAATGTGATGCAATGTCCTGTATCAATCAAACCGTGCAACTATGCAACTTTTAAACATAATCTGTCCTAGCTACGAACTTTTATTAACTTGCACATTTTCCCACTGTCGCTTTGCATAGAAACAAATGCAATGGTTCCATATTCAATGAAACCAACAAGAGCACTTGGCTTCCTACTGGTCAAATGGATAGGATTGCTTCCTACCAATTTTCACTTGGCTTCAGTCGTAACATGTAAGTGTAATTTCAGAGAGTGTCCTTTTCAAAATAAAAAAATTCAGAGAGTGAGGTCATTTGATGTCTCGAACCACTTGCATTTACAGGTAAGACAAGTCAGAGTGGAGCTCAATAATTCAGATATATTTACAGGTATTATTCAACGCCTCTATGATTCCTACACATGCATTTAGAATGACTTCACATGTCACAACCTTAGATCTTACCATGGGGTCAGAACAAATCCAGGGCCTCTTTCTGTAGATTTTTATGGCTGCTTCCACCATTCCATGAATTCCAGATTTTTCAGGAGTCCAGAGGCTGCATGCATGCATAGTGCCACCTCCCAGTTGCTGTGGCAGTAGAGCTTGTAAAGCATTTCTGATCACAAGTCAATGCAGTGCCATGCATCTTTCCGGACGGCTCCACTGCATGCTGTCACCTTGCATGCCGCAGGCTTGCTACATGTATGTGAGCTCACTTATCCGTTTCGATTTCCTTTAGAATAGGCGAAACTGAACTTCACCAATGTATAGTAAGTCGGACAGATCAGGCCGAGTTTTGATTAACAATAAATTAATATTGCTGTTCGTTAAATGATATGTATTTGTTGAAGTGTCAACTTTGAGATTCTGAAAGATGCCTGGTCACTGAAGTTACGGGCTGTCTGTCAGGAGGATGCAACAAGTTCACCTGCCATTCACCTCTTGGATCTTTCTGCTGAGCAAGACAGAGCAAATAAAGAAGTTCCTTGTACAGTAACTTTCATTACTGCTGCTGCTAGATATCGCAATATATGTGCAAAAGGTCCTCTACAATCTTCACCACAAACACTGCAATCGGGTAGTACTACTGCTGTTTTGTAGTTCCTTGTTCGGTATATATATCTATGTGATGCCAGATGACATGTAAAAACTAAAAGCTCCCTATATATAGAGTACTAGAATTTTTAATCCTTTGTTCTTAGCGTCAACGCTGATCACTGCACCTTAAGATTTTTCCTAATCAACAACCGGACTTGTCTCTGATTTTCTGTCTTTCGTGTCAGTCAAATCAGTAAGTAAATTAAACGCACAGGACGTAAGCCCCCGATTAGTTTTGTGGCGGTTTACACCCTTCACTTCATCACGCAGATTCTATTCCTCTTAGACTTGAGTTGGCTGCACATATTCTAGCTGCAAAGGTATCACTGTACCAGCGTTCTTTGGATGTACATATGCTATGTTTGCAAATGGCCTAAGTTTGGCACAAAGAAAATTAATTACAGGTAGCATATATGAGCAGGTCATTTGGCTACTAGAGCACATGCATAAATAGGGCCTGACCAAGCTAAAGAATCAATTTGGCTAGATATGAAAGCTAGCTTTAATATTACTATGAAGAAATTAGAATTATTATTAATCAATTTATTGCAATAGTTAATTAGTGATTAATGATATCATTAGGCAGTTACTAATTAATGATAGGGCCTGTTACATCTCCTTTGGTACCTTAGGCATGGATAAAAGGAGTGGTCCCCTCGGTCAATACACAATTCATTCCATTCATTCTCTCTTTCACTTTTTTCCCGCAACAAATATTACTGGCTTACAGCACGTGCATAATAAGATCCATGCAAAGCTGTATTTTTTTGAGAAAAGGGTTGGACTTTATTAATAAAGTATAAAAACTTTTACATCCAAAACCCCCCGAAGGGAAACCCTCAAGACGAGTATAATGACGAGCAGTAAGCTTTGCTCTATCCATGCAAAGCTGTAAGCTGGGCACAATGACGAGCAGAGCAGCCGTTAACATGCTGGTTGGGCCACTAACCGTGTTCCACTAATTTCAAAAAAAAACGTGTTCCACTCATGGAAGTACCAGCCCACATAGAAAAAGGCCCACGTCGAAGCCAGGAGGACTCGGCTGCGCGGGCGGAGATGCAGAGACGCCGAGTGAAGAACTCGGCCGTTCCGTCTGAAATCACCGTGGCGTGCGATGGGCCAGCTAATGGGCAAAACTGAGCGTAACATTAACAAAGATAAAAGGCCCACAAACTACACGTAAGACAACAACAACTTGGACACAGCGACAGGACAGCTGCGGAACAAGAATAAATTGGCTGACCTCTCAGAAAAAAAAGAAACTCGAGTAATCATTAGAAAATCCGATTAGTAAATAAAATAATTCTATAATCGTTATTAGTTGGATTGGATACTTATTTAGATAGTACTTGCCTATATATACTCCTGTCTGATCAGATTGTCCGACATCCAATGGATATTGAATATATTATTAAACTAGGTAAATATGCCCGAAGACTGTACAAGTATCGGATGCGTATAGCTGTACGTGCGTTAATTTGTAGAGGTCTATATGATCGAGTGTGGACGGAGGACTGATCCGACTCTCGCATATGGGATGGATCAAGGTCCACATATCAATGGTAGAAGTTGGATTAAATCAAAAATCAAGATGTAAACGTTGCATGCTTTAAAAATAGATATTAAATAAATTATGCTGAACATCTGATTAAATTGCATATCCGATGGATACTGAACATCTTATCAAATTGTCCCATATCTCCGTATTAAATTGTTTGATACCCCATGAATATTGAACATATTATATTCGTATATGGTATTTGATAAAAATATCTAGACTCGTATGTGCTATTAAAATTTTTGGACATATTTGTACCATTTACATCCCTACCGGAAATGAACAATTATCATCATTGCAAAGTGTGCACCCGCCGGATCCAAAACCAGGCAATAATGCTGATTTTAACCTCACTAATAAACTGTCATTTTGAACAAAGTAAACTGTAATTTTCTGCCACTAGTGATTATATATGTAGTTGGTGGTCGATCATCTCCTGCTAGTACACCTAACACCATGTCAGCACAGAGCCGCTGCCCCCCCTCCACGTAGGTGATGGCTGTCAAGGTTTTGGGATTCAAAAGACAAAAAAAATCGAAGCCCACCGAATTAGAGTCTTCCAGATATGCGGCCATTAGGACCTTTGATGTTTTCTTCAACTGTCGGTGAGATTTCTGCAGGTTCATCGCCACTGTCATGATCCCCAGAATTGACTCCAGCACCCTCATCATCATCATCATCAAAGAAGCCATCCTCAAACTCGTCCACTTCATCTTCCGTTTCGCTGTCCAGAAATTCAATCTCTTCCTCTTCCTCCACTTTCGCACGCTTCCCATTCTTGTTTCTACCATGCCTTCCACGTGCACAGTTATCCAGCTGGCTTGGATAAAGTTCAAGCAAACTGGGGCCTACATCACTTATAGACTTGTCCAGCCAGTCCCACATTGGATTTGCCTCATCAAATTGGGGTCTACATCACTCATTGACTGTAGAATGGAACTTTTTGTATGATTTCTGACTACAAATCATGGCTTAATGATTTCATGATATACTTCAACGCGTTGGCCCTAGTGCGGTGGGGCCTGCACGTCAGTGATCTAAGTCAAGAGATTCTTTTTATTTGACCAAAAGATTATGAGAATTATGAATGATACCAAACCATCCAAAATCATCTTACTTTTATTCAATTCTCTACCATGTCTCTCATTTTCAACCTGTTTTGCTTTCTTATAAAAAAATACCTGTTTTGCTTTGCTAGTGCATTGTACATAGCTTAGGTTCCCCAGCCCATAGGTGGATTTTAATCCTGAATCTGCCACTGCAACCAGAGCTCACCACACCTCACTCCCTCTTCCGATGCTTGTGTGCTAGGTTTTAGGTATGTAGATGGATGCATGGGTTGTGTGCTAGGTTTTAGGTAGGTTTGAGGACCGAGTTTGAACTACGCATGTTGCCCTCTCAACCCAAGGAAAACTGGAGCTCGATCTTGGCGGAGGAACCTTGCGGCATGCACGGAGCCAGATGGAGACGATCCCGATCGCAGGCCGGCCCTGGAGTGTCGCCCTGTGCGCAGACGGCGTGCGCGCACGCGCCAGGGGTGGGTCACGTGGGCCCTAGTCCCCGGCGGCGCGCTCGCGCCCCGGCCACGTCAGCCCACGCCAGCCTCCGCGGCGCGTGCACCGCGCGCTCCCGCCTCGGGCCGCGCGGCGGCGGGCGCGGGCGCGAGCGCGCGCGCGCCCCGCCGCCGCCGGACGCGGTGCGTCCACTGATTGTTACTCCTCGTCCTATTAGTTGAGATTTCGGAGGGGGAAGTGGAGCGCGGAGCCGCAGACGCAGAGATCGATCTCGCTCTCAACCAGCCACCGTCGGAGAGCTACGCGTAGCCGGCCAGCAAGCCAGCCTCATCCTCCTCTCTTCCCTGCCCGTCGTCGCGCTCCGGTCGTACGTACGAGCCTGCTCGATCCATCGTCGCGCCACGTACGGGAGCTACCGATGGACGCCGCGCAGGCGCCCGCGGGAGTGGTGGTCGACGTCGAGGCGCTCCCCGGACGGAGAGGGAGCGACGCTCCCGCTGCGCCCAAGGTAAGTGAGACCCGTCGCCTTCCATACGTGTACAAGCGGCTAGTTAGTGGAAACCTGGAACCTTTCCGCGTGCGCGCTGCCTGTTTGTTGAAATGCCTGCTTGATCTTGGCTTCGTGCTGGTGCATGAGAGGCAAGGGTCCGCGAATGTTCGTTGTAGCTCCTAGCCTCACGGGCAGTTGGTCCTCTGGTTCCTCTGTTGTCCAGCTCAAATTTTGGTTCCATCCGAGCCAAGTCTGTTGCAGAACTAATTCATTGGTGCTTCTTAACGCAGGAGCAAGCATGGAAAAGGTTTTTGTGCCACGTTGGACCAGGATTTATGGTTTCCCTGGCCTACCTTGATCCCGGGAACTGTACGAGCCACACCCTTTCTTTTTCTCTCGACCTCCAAATCTGCATCATGCTGTGGTTCTCATGTTTGTCAAATTTGTACAGTGGAGACGGATTTGCAGGCTGGATCCAATCACAGATATGAGGTACACTTTCAGATCAATGTTTTCGCATGCCAGTCATCCTAGCTAGCAAGCTACATTCCGGCCTAATACTAGACGAAAACTAACTTTGTTGGTTTTGCTGTTTATTCTTAATTTCCTCATCTGTAGCTCCTCTGGGTGATCCTGATTGACCTCGTCTTCGCACTAATCATTCAGTCACTATCTGCTAATCTCGGAGTAGTCACAGGTATTATAGAGACAACTAATTGTCATGCATAGGAATGCGATGTTAAATCTGACAGTGTTGATGGCTGTTCACTGACTCAGGGTGGCATCTTGCCGAGCTATGCAAGGCGGAATATCCAACATGGGTTAGAATCTGCCTATGGCTGCTGGCAGAGTTAGCTGTGATTGCTGCAGATATCCCAGAAGGTTAGAACAAATAAGATAATCTTAAATTAAAAAGAAATTTAATGTTGAACTGCCATGTTTAATTTTCTGCTTGTCATGTATAATATTACTGAGGTTAGATGGATATAAGGAAAGAGCAGTAGTGTTGTTCATCACTAATTCTTAACGCACAAGCTAAAATGACAGATTTATTCTTCTGGCTAGTTTTCAATTTAATTGATCCACTGGTTCTTTCTAGAAAACGTTGTGTATATGTTCAATTTCAAGATTTCAGAAATGAGTAAAATGCAAATCAATGGAGAATTTTTTTTTACGAATATAGAGAACTCTGTTAGTTTCCATTTTCATTTGCCTTCATTACTGGAAAAGAACAACAACAATGATCTAACTTTTTGCTGCTTGGTGTTTGCACCATCTGCTTCTTACAATTGTTAGCATTTTCAGTTATAGGGACAGCTTTTGCTTTCAACCTCTTGTTCCACATCCCTGTTTGGGTGGGGGTTCTCATCACTGGCTCAAGCACGCTTCTCCTCCTTGGACTGCAAAAATATGGGGTAATCATCTTATTATTAGACATATACTGAAAGCAATATGGCTCGGAAATAGTAGATTGATTTAGGGGGTGCAAGGCACATATACATACATAGGCAAGGGTCTCTAGGGTTTATAGAAACAGAACCAATCAAGAAATCCTTGCCTAACAGCACACCATCTATCTATCCCTAGGGGCGGCGCACGGCAGCAGGCCTGTGCCAGCACCTAAGGCCCAAAGGATCGGCTGAATAACCCCTCTCTAACACAGACTTTGCATATAAAAAATGCTTTTACCTATTTTGTCTCAAATACTCATGCAACATACAGATAGTTCAGGTTCGTCCAGACTATACCAACTTGTCATGCTTCTTACCATCTTTTCATGAAAATTTCCTCCACATACTTCAGGTTCTTTGATCAAAATAGTATATTGATGAAAATAGGAACTTCTCTTCCCATCAACAAATTCAAGCGTTGTGTAGGCAGCATGCTTCTTATCATCTTGTGTTCATGAAAAATTCCTCCAAATACTGTTCTTGCCAAATTTTTCCTGAATGCTTGATCCACTATTGCGACAAATGAAAATCATCGAACTGGTAGGAACTCTACAAGAAACCTCTGTAGCTCTCCAAGCATATGAAAATATCATTTAATACAATATCTTAGCATGTGAATAGGAAGAACACTTCATTCCATCTTAGGAGATTGTTCTGAGCAGCAGAGGAAGATAATAATCTGTAAAGTTATCTAAATTTCCCAAACAATCCAGAACTGATGAGAGTTTGATACAACATTTTACTGAAAACCAACAAGATTTTGACAGAGTTATTCCTAGGACGTTTCCTAGCTATAACATTTTTGCCAAATGCCACTTCTGTTACAGAGATTATGTTGCAATTTTATAACAAAATCTGCTTTTATAAATCTTAATACATCATAGAATCCGTGACCTTTAGTTGACAAAATAACTTCCATATATCAATAACTTGATATTTCCGAGCTTATTTTCATGATTGCAAAGGGGTTGGTGCCCACACGAATCATACTGCTAAGTAATACCCCCCTGGAGCTAGGAAGTCAGAAATGTAGATGAATTATAGCTGTATCAACATAAGTCTAGCTACCTATAAAACCAATCCCTATTCCATTCTACATTTCTTAACTTTTTAACACAAGCAAGCAAAGAGCACCCAAATATTTTGAAGGCTCAGAAGCAATCTTAAGGAAGCAGATTGGAGTGCTAATCTTTCTGTCTCGAATACCCCCAAAACATTTTATTCGCCCATTATGAAAGTGTATTCAATCCTGTTAGCAGCTCATAACCAACAACAGTAAAGCTTTTTAATCCCAATTAGGTTCGGCTACGCTAAAGATGGAACAACACAAGAGCCAGTCACATGAAACAGAGGATAAGAAATTATAAAAAAGGGTATTAGAATTGGTAGTAAAAGTAATTAGCACATAGAAAAATTAACAATTCTTCCTTCCATGCAAAAGATGCCACTATCATATTGAGGTACTGACAATCCAGGTTCAACTACAGGATAGACTACTGCATATCTAATTCTTCAAGCTCTAGCTCTACGGAATTGTTAATTTATTAGTTCAAATGAACTCAAGAACTGTAATGTAACATTACGACTACACTCCGTCCTTCTCCAGAAGCATGGACAGTATGTCATCCACAAAGTCTGCCAAGAGCACATCTCCAGACTGCACAAGGATCTCCAGATTGTCTGTATGGTCCAGTGATGGAATAAAAAGAGACACATTATCAGAACTAGAACTGCCCTTGGAACTCGAAGCAATGGCATAGCACCCATCTGCCTTCTGTGTGAGCCCTATGTGCACAAATAGCAGTTCCTCCATCTCCATCAGCCATGGTTTCAGGTGATCTCCCTGGGCATCCCTGTCTTTGACCCCGTAATAATCACGAGGAAGCATGTATTCGTGCTCCACTTCTGTGTCTCCATGTATCAGTTTCTCCATATCACGTCGCTTCAGTAGGTCCTCAAAGAGGCTCAAAATTGCATCGAAGGAGCCACGGGCCTCTAACAGTGATTCAGAGCAGACTGAGATGGCCCAGACAGCAGCAGCGCACACTGGTGATGACCTGACATGCCGGAGCACCCTCAGAATACCCTTCAGGAGCTGGGCGCGCAACATGGGGTTGCGGTCCATGATTTCCTTAATGTAGCAAATACAATCGATGAACACAAGGTACTTTGGATCTAGTATGAATCGCATGATACTCTCTGGATAAGCAGATTGGCATTCTCTAATTGCCTCAGCCAGCATCTGTTGGTACTCTATAGGGATGTCAGCAGTGGCTGCTAAGTCCAGTTCATTCTTCAGGAACCATAGCACATCAACAATGTTCCTTGGGGTGAGGAGGCTCACCGCCAGGTTCAGAACTTTCCTTCTCACAGCAAAATTGCGATTTGCCAAAGCCCCTAGTACATCCATGGCCAGGTCATCGAACCCTGGGTGATCCACCATAGTCATGCAAATCTGCTTCAGCCTATCAAGTATTAAAACCACGCTGGGTATCTGAAGTGATAATTGAGGTGGAAATACTATGAGAATATTGCAATAGGCTCTTGCCATGGCAAATGCAAAGCCTGGAACAACACGGGACAGTGAGGGAAGGGCGCCCGCGCATGCATATACCACGGCAGTGTGGGGTGACAATATCAGCGAGGCAAAGGCTCTGACACACCTAGTATCATTGATGATTCCTGGTGAGCTATGGAAGAAGATATACATCACTTTCACTGCAGTCAATTGGTCCCGAACCTTCCACAGCCTCACCATACTTGCGTGATGCTGGATACGGCGCAAGGCTTCATTCATTAAATAACACTGGATGGCATGGAGAGCCTCACCCAAAGCTGAGTCCATATTGATGTTGTTGCTGGTGATGGCATCTGAGATTGCCTTCAAGATTGAGCGGAATCCCTTCTTGGTGGCAAATTCGTGGTGAGGCTTCTCCAAATTGGAAACAAGGCCAGCGATTAGGCGGCATACGAGCTGGGGTTCAGGGAGTTTACCTCCATCTATCAACACCAAGGCATGGTTCATAGCGGCGATGTTGGCAACCGGGTTCTCAGACTCGAGATTGGCCATGATCATCCAGAAATCGCCGCATGGTGGGGTGTTCTGCATGGCCGTCAGAGCAGATGGGGAATTTTTCCAGCTACTTGGTCAGCCTGTTTGTTGTGTGTTGGGCTGGTGGTAGTGTACGCAGCGCGTGTGACCTATAAACGCGCAAGGCGTTTGTCCTTTACCTGAAAGAGTTATGGATACCATTAATTCTTTTGTGTTTGTTGTGAGCTGTATCAAAAATTCCACCTAAGGTGCACTTCATTTAGAATTTGGAGTGCGATACTAACAAGGGATGCTTCACATACATCCCATTAGTACAACCGCATCCAAACCAGGTAATCCAACCCCTTTGGTAAATAAGCAAACACCACCCAAGTGATTCTAACCATTTGATCTCCTGATTGTGGTTGTACAAATGGGTTGTGTGTATATCAGTGCTCACTGCTCAGCCAACAATGTGGCATGCAACCCCTCATCCAATTGTGTGTTTGGTTTGAGTTGGCTCCACTACGAATATTGGTGGGTTGACTCCACTATTAATATATTTACACTAAACTTGTGCTTACGAGGAATGATGTGGTAGATCTATGCATCCCATTCCCCAAATCAAACAAGAAAAATCAGAAGTGAGATGATGCATCCCACTCCACAAAACCAAACTCACCATAAACTACCTCCAAAACTGAACTCTGCATAGTACTAATAATTTACCATTTATAAAAGAAAATTTTCATCCGTATGCACTGACATGTAGCCTTTGTTTTGTACATCTACCTAGGTTAGGAAGCTGGAGCTTTTGGTTGCGCTATTGGTGTTCACCATGGCAGCATGCTTCTTCATAGAGTTGAGCATTGTAAAGCCTCCTTCAAAGGAGGTTATCCACGGGCTATTCGTCCCCAGTTTGAGCGGTTCCGGTGCTACTGGGGACACTATAGCCCTTCTTGGGGCTCTTGTGATGCCGTAAGTAATCTTCACAATATTTTTGTGCTTATCTGTGTGTATGCGGCGTATCTTTCTTTTGTTTTTTTTTCAAGGAGATTTTGTTCTGGATAATTATTTTTAGCTACCTACTAGTTTATCTGCTAGAAACTAGAACTCTGTTACTCTATGATTGTATTTCTGATCACGTCATTTTATATTCTAAATGTTGCATGAAATAGTTCCAATTCCCTTTCAGCATAAATAAATTATTTCCTAAATTAATTACAGGCACAATCTATTCTTGCACTCTGCCCTGGTACTGTCAAGGAACACACCCTCATCAGTAAGAGGAATCAAGGTGAACAGATAAAATAGAACAGACGTTCAGAATACAGAAAATATTCAAGTTATGTTCTGTAGTGAGGAAAAGGGGCAATAATCAGCAGATATATTTTTTTACTCGTTTGCACTTCAGGATGCTTGCAGGTTCTTCCTTTTTGAAAGTGGCATAGCGCTGTTTGTGGCACTTCTCATCAACATCTGTATCGTCTGTGTCTCTGGAACCGTCTGTAACTCAAGCAAACTCTCACCTGATGACTCGGCAAAATGCAGTGACATCACCTTGGACTCCTCGTCCTTCCTCCTCAGGGTATTACCTGTGATTACTGCCTGGTCACTAGCTTTTTGGCTAAAATTGTCTACTACCAGTTATAATGGATTACTTATATTGTATTTCAGAATGTGCTAGGTAAGAACAGTGCTGTTGTGTATGGCGTGGCACTCTTGGCTTGTGGAATAAGCTCAACCATCACTGGCACTTGCGCTGGGCAATACATCATGCAGGTACTACTTCTGGTCTGATAGATGAAGTCACAGAATGTTTGATATCAAGTGGGATTTGTTATTTGTAAAATAATTCAGATTTGTCACGTGAGAATGGATTTAGTAAATTTATCATCAACTTTACAAGTTCTACATCATTTTGGGTTTTTTAACATATACTTAAAAACATAATGTCTGAAGATGCACAAAGGATCTGCATCTGTCCTAACTCCAAGGAATCAGATCAGTAGGGGGTTGCCCCTACTGTTTTCGCTCAGAAAACCAAATCATATCAGAGCTAGTATATTCTTCCCCGGTGTATCTAAACTGTTATACATAACCATCACATGTTACATGTTAAACCTACAAGCAGTTGTACCTATACCTGAGCTATGTTTTGCATGTCTTTTGCTTTTTGCTCAGGGTTTCTTGGACATCAAGATGAAACAGTGGTTGAGGAACTTGATGACTCGCAGTATTGCCATTGTACCAAGCTTAATCGTTGCTATCATCGGTGGGTCCAGCGGTGCTGGCCGTCTCATCATCATCGCATCGGTATTATTTTCCACCATCGCTCTGTGCGGGCCTGGTGCAAGCGGTAGAGTCTTACCGCCTGTGACCGGAAGGTCCCGGGTTCGAGTCGCATTCTCCTCGCATTGCACAGGCGAGAGTAAGTCTTGCCACTGACACCCCTTCCCCAGACCCCGCACAGAGCGGGAGCTCTCTGCACTGGGTACGCCCTTTTTTATCTGGTGTATCCACCGTTTGTCTATACAAACAGCATTTACAGAAATCTTCTGATTAATTAGCTGATCTAATTGTATGAACTAATAGCAATTGCATCGACTTAATCTTCTGGTTACATGATTGATTTGGTTAACTTACTGTAACTTTGGTGCAGATGATATTGTCCGTTGAGCTACCATTTGCTCTCATCCCACTTCTAAAGTTCAGCAGTAGTAGCAACAAGATGGGAGAGAATAAGAACTCCCATCTATGTAAGTATGGAAGTCAGCAGCATTTAACAATTTTGTGTATGAATGCACAAATTAATTTGCTTCCTTAACTAATTATGCATGTATTGACCGCGTGCAGATTATTGGGTTCTCGTGGATCCTCGGGTTTATCATTATTGGGATAAACATCTACTTCCTCAGCTCTAAACTAGTTGGCTGGATCTTCCACAACTCGATGCCGATTTACGCTAGCGTGCTCATCGGCATCGTCGTGTTCCCTCTTATGCTGCTCTACATTTCTGCTGTGATCTACCTGACGTCCAGGAAGGACACCATCAAGTTTGCGCTTCGCGGTGAGCTGCAGGCCATTGAAACTGACAAATCAAAGGTTGCCAATCATAGCAGCAATGAGGAAAACAAGGAGCAGCTTGTTTAGTCCCATGTTTGCAGGCATGCTTTGGTAAATGCCTGTATGTCGCGGTTGCAAGGGCCATATGGAGACACAGAAATGACTTGGTACTTCAGCGGCATGTTTAGAATAGAATCAAAGCATCAATCAAGTCTGGAGGATGATTCCACGATTCTTAAGAAGCTTGATGACTAATAGTTGAAGAAACGATGTTGCTGCTAAACAACAAGCATGGTAGCACGACAACCGGGATTGACACTTAGAAGCTCGGAATGATTCAAAGATAATTGATGAAAACGAGCATGAAGGAGTTAGATCTCTGAGTTGTTCATGTAGGAATTTCTGCAGAAGCATAATTTTTTAAAAGAATCTTTAATCTGGAATGACTTCGATGCTGTTTCAGTTGTGAATTATTAAATGATCAGAATATGCCATGCTTAGAACGATGCAGAAACAGGAAAACAACCCGGACCCAATCTACATATGATTTTATATGATTGATCTAACAACATCAACCTTAAATTTCCAATTTACATGATGTTTCATCAAAATTTAGCTACATCGTTCTTCGTCATAAATTTTGGATGGGAGGACTGATGGAGTTTATGAAAAGGGAATTGGTAGTCACTAGTGGGCCAGGCTACCATGGGCTCATTGACAATGAGTTGAGGCCCACATTCAGACTCCGCAAAGAGCCCGTGAGACAAGCCCAGGTAAAGCCCACCCAGCCCTCCACGACGCTCCCACCACCCACCCATCCGCGCCGCCACTTCGCCGTCCAACCGGCGGCGGCCGCACCACCACTCCGGAAAGGGTCGCTCTCGTAGTTCGGCGGCGAGGTCGGCCGGCGGAGGAGGAGCTCCGAAGATGTGGTGCCAATCGTGCAAGGAGGAGTACGAGGAGGAGGACGCGGGGACCTGCAAGGAGTGCTACGAGGAGGCCAGCGAGACGGAGGAGGAGCTCAAGCGCGAGATCGACGACCTCCGATCCCGCCTCCACTTCCTCCGCCTCCCCTCCCCCACCCTCGACGCCGCATCCGCCCCGCACTCCGACCTCCTCCTCCACGCCATCCCCTCCTGCTCCTCCTCCGGCGCGGGGGGCGACAGCGACGCCGCGCGCACCCCCGACACACCCGCCGTCCCCGCCCACCGGGTCATCCTTGTGAGTAAATCTTCCCCTTTGAACCTCTCCCTGCGCTGTTTAGAAGATTTACTGGTGGGATTCATGCTTGATTGCTTGCTTAGTTTGTGCGTTTCTTGTTAGTTCCGCTCTTGACAGACCTCTAGATCGACTAGCCTAAGAAATAAACCTAGTCCTAGAAAAAAAAATAAGATTGTGAGTTTGTGATGATGTTTCGTGATGCCCCTTGTTTTTCGTTTTCCTACTTCATTCATAGACCTCTGATTCCTAGAAGCCGGTTGAATAGTTCTAGTAGCTCACTGTCCTACTGATCGATTCCTCTAGTTTGGTAATCACTGGCTGTTCCTGGTTAAAATTTGCATTTTGCCACTACTGATACCACTGCGTAATGGAGATGCCGAGCCCCTGAGAGTTCTGTAACATATTGTTATTCGTGAATTTCTCTGTGGTCATTTCAGTTGCAGATCGGACTAAGACACATGAGAAATAGCTGAAGCTACCTCAAACATGTAAAACATTAAAAAGTATACTACATTTACCGGGAGTATGCTAGTGGATGGAACAAATTTTGCACACATATGAAAAACTTTTGCGGTTTGCATTTTTTTCTGAATATAACAAACCATACATATATCGGTGTTCATTTACAATCTTGATCTTGATTCAAGGGAGTGGGCAATAGGAGATCGTACATTTATTTTTTCTTGAGATCATGCGATGGACAATTTAGACTTTCAAAATGCTTGAAGGCAACTATAATGCTACATGCCAACAACCATATCTGAACGCTTGCCATATCATCTAAATGATGAGGGCGAAGTGGAGATCACAGAAGGGATCCATGGAACAGTCATATGCATATAATACAGTGTTAATCTTGCCAGTGTCAGTGCTGAATGCTGATTAACTACATGGCATCATAGTCACGTACACATTCAATTTTTTAGTTTTGCTCCAGGATGGGGTTATTTTCACATGGTAAGAAATATATTCATTTTTGACTGCCGCACCTTTTCGTTTAGAATCCGAGATCTATGAACTATTTGGTTGCAGTCTTGACTCTTTACATTTCCATATGCCTTGCATATTCTAGCCATATGCATAGGTAGCTAAGCAAATTTCAGCTGGGCAACTTTGCCTTTTCCCACATTCTTCTAATTTCTCCAGTTGCTTGAGCTTCACCTCAACAGTGTTTAGTTGGTTTTGCTGTTTAGATGGTTTTGCTCAAAATATTTCTCATTTTTGTGTTAACTGTACCTCTTAGGATTGGTTGCAATTTTTGTTGCATTAGAATTGCCTTGTACATTAAACTGACCTTTTCCTTTCAAACAGGCAAGCAGATCTCCTGTTTTCAGAGCGATGCTTGAGAATGAGATGGAAGAGAGCAGGAGTGGCATCATCAAAATCTATGATGTCTCCTATGACGTCCTTCGTGCTTTTGTCCATTACATGTACACAGCAGACGCTCTTCTAGATGAGCAAATGGCATCTGATCTCTTGGTGTTGGCTGAGAAGTATGAAGTAAAGCATCTGAAGACCTACTGTGAGAAGTTCATAACATCCAAAGTGAACAACGAAAATGCCATTTCCCACTACGCCTTTGCGCATCGCCACAGTGCAAAGCAGCTGCTGGAGGTCTCCCTTTCTATGCTCATGGACAATATGTCCACACTAGCGGATCGGGAAGAATATAAGGAGCTTGTTGAGAAGGACCCGAGGCTCGTCGTGGAGATCTATGAAGCCTATCTCAACCGACAAGTTAACACTGCAGCTGGGAAGGACACAGATTGTAGTGGCAGGAAATGACGATTACGAGCAGCACTATTTAGTATTAGTATTCTAAATATGCCTTTGTGTATTCATGTAAGCAAAACTTAAACATCAAATTCTACTGCTTGCTTAGATGCACACTGCCTATTTTTTTAGATGATAATCAATTAGACGATGTTGCTGGTGACAGCATGCCCTACTGCTCATAATGAAATTTGATGTAATGGCATCTTGACGTAATATAGTGAACTGATGTGTGATGGGCATTCAACGATCTCCATATTAACTTGATCTTGGGGCAGCTGTGATGATGGTCCACGGGCAGATCTCGTGGCGGGTTGGTTTTAATGACAAAAGGCACTTCGCCTCTGGATTGGTTTAAACTTTTAGACAGTTATGCATTTTCGTTTGCCGATAATATACTGCATTGCAATTTGAGGATCCCATCAATTATAATAGGGGCTTCAGAATTCTTTGTTGCTCTGATCAGCTTGTTTGCGAAACCTGACATGTACACGTTTTTACAGAGATTGTACAAGGTGAAAAAGTTACATTTTACGTGCATCTGGTGAGACTTGGCAGCCAGATATTAATGTTGGACCGCATGCTCGCTGATGTACATTGTTGAAAATAAAGATAAAATCAGAGTTACATGTCCAACTCAATTCATATTTTTTGTACCCACATTCATAATCGTGTAAAGAAAATCTGAAAATGCTTAGAAAAATGCAATGCATCTTCTTATGCATTCTCTTTCTGTCTCCACAAGGGAAAATGGATACGAGAAGTCTTTTCTTCCCCTCACTTTGTAAGATTTATGTACAACTTGAGATGGCATGGCACAAACATTTCAAAAAAGTGAACTGGACAGCAACCATATACAAATCTAGATGCTAAGAGTTAGTGTACAGAAATAGCAAAATTCTTAAAAGCTCGTATCATTAATATAACAGCAACAAATTGACTACCAAAATCTATCAACTTGCTGATCAGATACACACTACAATATTAGTAGTCAGCAAATAGCTCAGAAACCTGGTCATCTGTCCATTCTGCTAAAGAAGCAACTGGCAGTGCCTTTTTGGGGTTGAGAAGTGAACCACTGATGGAAGGAGCATACTCTTTAGTTGGCTGAACACCACCTGCATTCACAGCAGTGAAGTTCCTTTGCTGCTGCTCAATAGGCTCCCTGATTGAGGCGCGCTGACCATTAAACTGTTCTGACATACCATCTAACTCAGTGTTCATATTTCTCTTTGAAACCTGATTGTTCTCAGTATCTATTCTGGAGCTTGCAGTTTCACCACTGCCATCAGGAAGGATTGCATCACTCTTCAGCTTTTTACTAATATGGAGCATCTTTTCATTATCGAATGGTTGCCTAAGATTTTCATTATCACTAGCCTGAGTAGAATATCTGTCTCCAAACATGACAGTGCTTCCACAAAGACTAGGCTGAGATATCATGTTTCGACTGTTCAAATTTTGCTGGGAATGCCCATCAGTAGTGCAGTTTAATATATTCTTTCTGCGTGGACCTCCTGCCAACATTTGTAGTCCACCTTCCTGGTTATTTCCTGTACTACATCTACCATAAATATCCGGTGCTGAGGTGCTATTATTTGAATCAGATCTTCCCTGGTGTTGAAGAGAAACCTCGATAACTGTCATCTCATTGTTACTGGCCATCATCCTTTCATGACCTAAAAGTCTTGTCATTATACTGTTGGTAGAATCTTCACTTCTTTCAGTAGTATTTGCTGAAATCACTTGCTTAGATGGCGCATCACAATCCTTTCTGAAAACCTGCAAACATTTGCATATTATACCCATGTCATAAGAGGATTTTCGTACAAAACAGTATGATGTAATGTGTTTGAGAGCATTTGGTATTTGACAAAACACCACTGTGAAATTGCTGCAGAAAGAATGCAATACACTTAAATTCAAAGGGAGATATCAAGTGCCATGTTTTCTTTTTCAGTGTAGTCGTGCAATGACTAAAGCGCTAATATTTCAAGATTTTACAAGTAATATGTAGTCCATTCAAGATCAATGGTTGATTGAAAAATTGCACCTTTGGATTCACACTTGATTTGTTGCCTTAAAGTAATGGTTTGTATCTCATTAAACACAGTTCGAGTGCACAAAATTCCAGTCAATAACCAATATCATTAGTTAAATCAGAAAAATTGCAGTGTACAGTAAAGATATTTTTCCACAAATTATAAGAATATTTTACATCAGTTTCCTTTCCTTTTTTTATTCAGTGGCAAATCATATTTCAACAATGTCATTGGTTTCAACAGCAATTAAACTGGGAAAGCATGACCATCATGAACACTGAAAACAGACTGCAGGCATTAGTAGCAAGTATGGATAATACCTTAATCACTTTGGTAACGTTCAGGTAGCATGCTTTGCGAGTTGGACGGAAAATAGCTACCTGAAATTCAAAACATCCTCAACTGCTGAACCAATCACTTGCCAGTAGCCACCACAGTAGTCAGTAGAGTAGTTTGAAAACAAAAGAAACCACAGCTTGTATATTTTACCTTACCGAGAAGAATGACACAGCCAACAGCAATATCCTGACCATTATTACCCTCCAAAAGAACTTTTTTGTGTACTGCAGCAGCAATTGTGTCGGTAGGGTCCTATCAAGAATTAACAACCATTGTCACTCAGGTAAAGAGATGATATTTTCTGTTGAACATATCATTTTACTTGTTTCAAGTGTCCATGCATCAATGAATGTAAATCCCTGCAACTTAAAAAGTAAATACTGTCCCTGTGTAACCCCTCAGTGGTAGGTCATCTCTACCTTCGTTCTGCTTCCTACGTCCCGCCTAGTAAAAACTCGCTTTCAGGAAACAGGAAAGCTTAAAAAAATTTGCACAAAACCACTCTTCACCCTCACATCTATCTACCACTGTCTAACAAAAAACTAAAAAAAGGGATGAAACTGCTCGCACACTATCTAATAAAAAAAAAGAACCACTTGCATGCATCACCGTGTCCCATCCACCAGATTTGCACCCTCCGCGCACCTGCGTGCATTGCGAAATCCTCCCTCCCTGTCCCTTCCCCACCATGGCCCATACTCACCCCCTCAACCTCCACCAGATTGGCATCCACACAACAGTGCATGGTTCCGAAAGGAGTTCACCAGTTTGGTCCAGCAGCCCACCAACGACATCCCCAAGGACTTGCTAACAACTATAAGCATGTTGGCAGTTGTGCGGTGGTGAAGGATTGTGTGTTGATGATAGAGGTGGCACAGCAAGTGCATCGATCATGACGGCAAGCCAATCGATTGGCCTTTTGCCCTCTCATCACACTGGCCCACTTCTAGTACTCTTCTATCGGTCCATGTGGCGATAGAGTGCTCCTTTGACTCCATCCCCAATCGACTCAGAGCCTTGCTAGGCCGGGAGGGGTGAGCGATGGGAACGATGACTGGCGCAAGGGACATCGAGCACATCATTCCCAATCGACTCGAGGCGAGGGGTGGGTGACAGAAATCGAAGGCCAGCATAAAGGAGCTGAGCTCCCTCCATCCAGCATGGGTTTGGGATGCATAGTAGAGAAATTCAGCTTGCTTCTTGAAAAATTATTGTGTCTTGCATGCAAATAGTTTCAACACTCAGGACATTGCAATGCAAGGCCACTCCAAAAGAAATCAATGCACAGGATGCTGTCCAGGATCTAGTTATATGTTTTTCTTGGTAAACAGGCAAATATATAGTACAATTCATTATAAAGGAAGAAAACCTCTTAAAGCTCGGAATTAATTTACTTATTTACACACTTGGATGAAAAATCCATTTTAAGTGCGCATCGAGACTTAAATTATGCCTTCAGAATTGCTAAGTTTTTCCAATGAAGCAGAGTATTGATGCAAAACCTTTTCTGTCATAGTCGACATGATCAAAATTTGTTATAGACCCCTGCTATTGTAAAATGCAGAATTGTCCGTGGAGAATTTAAGTGCACATTAGTTGCTACAAGGTCGCTAGGAAATGTGCCCATGGGAAGCCTCATTTAGAGAATCCCAAGTATGCAGGATGGAATTGTCACAAATTGCTAGTTAAAGTTGGTGCGGACCAAATTGCATAAAAGATCTCTCTTGTTCACTAATAAGCAAATGCATAGGGTTGTCGTCTTTCTTGTATAAATGGTCATGGAGAAGATGAGGACATAGATCAAGCAAACCCCTAGCCCCAGGCATGCATGTCCCAAGTCGAGCATGCTCACTAAAACCTTGCTGGTTCCTATAAGCTATATTCGAACAGACCAAGGTAATTTATGTGACATTTTCCGATTCACTTTTTTATCCGTGTAATTTCACGAACTTCCAAGTTAAATTAAATAGAAAATATTCTAAAACACCACAACACCAAAGCGACATATGAGTGGACAACTCAACAACTGCATCGGTAAAAGAACAATAAATTGATGTTGTCCTTTTACAATTCTTGTAAAATATTTCAAATCACAACCGAATTCTTCTGGCGCCCTAACTATTTTCTTCTGATCTGCACAGTTTGTGGTAATAGTGCAGCAGGAAGTTAAACTGGCTGCTGAGATGCACATGCCTCACTGGCGAGAGAGCTCATATATAACAGTGGTGAATCCCTCTCAATTGCTTGCTTCATTGCTTGATCCCTCTGATGTCGTCCGCACTGAAAACCCAATGGGCGAGAGCATGAGATTGGGAAGCATCAGGGAACCTAAACTATAGGATTGTGTCCGGCAATCACGCCACAGTTCATTTCCAGGGACACTCCACTTTGGTGGTGGCAGGGCTTGGGCCGTGTTCTGGAGTTGTCAAAAGTCCTGCCAGACGAAGTCATCCCGCGCGGGTCAGAACTTACCCGATGAGAATTTCGCTAGCTGCAACTACAGCTGCCATGTTGTGGCGCCATCCTTGTGATCTGGTTGTGGAACTTCTGCTGGACTAGGCTAATATGTGGGCTACAGAGTACAGAGTACAGACTGGTGCTTACGATAACCAGACCGCGGAAGGAAATCTCGCAGCATGTTCTCTGGCCATACAAAAATACTGTATTTAAAATTGTAGAACAGGTATGCCATCAGAATTGTAAAATGAGCCTTAAATATAGGGACATAACTAATTTGGCAAATGGTGCTTACTAGGACTCGAGTCACGCTCGGCTTTACTGTTCACCAATTTGATCTGATGACTAGTTGGTCATGGCATGGGGTGTGTTGTGTTTTTGTGTGAAGTGCATGTATTGATGTTGATGAGATGGTGTGCACTCCCATCTAAATAACCCGCCGCCACCACCTAATGATTTTTGGAAGGGGAAAAAACATTTTGGCATTGCCTTTTGCCCTTCATTTGTTTGAGCTTTAACTTTTTTATGGTTCTAAACCTCAGGTGTGTGGCCAAATCGGTTAAGCACGCTCCATTTGTTTATATTGCATTTGATGAGTTGCATCTCGATCCCTTTGTTTATTGCGTGTGAGGAGTTCATCATAACTAGGTCCAATCTTGATAATCATATTCCCTATAGTTAACACTGAATTTCCAACTGTCCATGGGGCCATGTCAATGCAAGTTTGGCAACCCCGGTCTATGCTGCTCTATATATACTATACTAATCACATCTAATTTATTCTCATTTTTAGATAAATGTAACACTGCACTGACATTTAGTTTGGCTACCTTTAACGAGATCAATCAATACACTTTCTATGACCATGGTGCCTGATGCACAGATGTGCTCGTCCTACAGAGAAAGATACAATCCAGCACCTGTCCATGTATGACATACAACCACCCGCGTGGCCTCATGTTTGATATGTATATAACCATTGGAACGGGCAAACAGCTATGAAACCTTCAACTCTCTAGCACAGTTGGCAAAACTTCATCGATGGGCGATACAACTTGTCCTGAAACCTTTGCGCACCATCAACACATCAGCATATGGGATTGTGCAATGCATTGAGAGATTCAGCTTCTTGGAAATTTCTTGTACATTTTTGTATCTTGCGTTGCATGCCATCGTGTTGTCCAGGAGAGTGACTATTGGCGCAATGTAAGATTGGATTTAGCAGGCGCATGTCACATTAAACCCTACATAGAGTTTGTTCTGAGAGTATCATAGAAGCTGGAGAAAGGTTAGGGGCGGAGCCAGGATTTAACCATAGGAGGGGCCAACAGACTGAGTAGAAGTGAACTTACAAGAAAAAAATTCAAGCAATAGAGTATATATGACTCCAATATAGTATGGACAAAAAAATATTATGAAATGGTGTACCAGTTAAGCTATTAGGTGCGATCACTAATTGAGCAGTAGATGCGTTTGTTGACACAAAGAAAACTGCATTGAGTCAATTTGCACCAAAATATTTTGGAATGCAAAACGTGGGAAAAATTAGAAGAAAGCAATTTTTACTAGTACTTCCGTAAATATTTCAACGAACCAAAATTATATGTCTACTACTCAGCCACAACTATGAGCATGTTTTGAATGATTTATCCTAGCTAGTGTGATTTTCTACTACAGTTGCTATAGAAGCCGGTTAATTTTAGGGTGAGAGAGAGGAACGGTGATTTTCTACTACAGTTTTATTCTTCCTTGGAGGAATGGAGGTTTCAAGATTTAGTTGTAGGGTCATAGTTGATTTTCGTCTCTTGACTACTTAGGTGCACATTGCAAATAATATTTGTGATCCATGCATACTTATAGTAGATCAGTACTCATAAAAAAACTGCTGCTGATCTTGGGAGGGGCCATGGCCCCTGCTGGCTCCGCCACTGAGAAAGGTATTTGGAACTTTGCAAAGACATTGGAATCTTTCTAGGAAGTTGTCATCCGTTTCGTGCTATTTAACAGATCAGAATGTCTGGTCGAGTTCACAGGAACATATATTCTTATAAAACTTGCTCCAGAAATGGACGTGCCTTACTGGCTGGAGAGGGATCATATATAGCAGTGGTGAGTTCCTCACAAGTGCTTGTATGACCCATTGTTGTCTACTTGCCCACATTGCAGACATGACACGCTAGACCATTATTCCTGCATGTACTACTCCAGGGTGTTAAAAAACAATACAAAAGCATGAGATTGGGAAGCATCAGGAAACCCAAACTAGGAGGATTGTGTCCGGTGTGATCAGGCTGCAGTACATTCTAAGAATTTCAATACGCCAGTGGCACCAGGTTAGGGACACATTCTTGGGTTGTCACGAATCCTGCTGGAACTTGATGCATAGTTGGGTGGTATCGCCGCAGATTGCTTGCAAGAGAAGGGAGCAATCCGAGAGTTTTTATTAGCCAGTAGTCACTGAGGGGAGTTGAAGCCACCTTGCAAGGATTATTCAGCTTGCCCTGATTTCAAAGCTTAGTCCTGGTTTATCGGGCTACAACGGGGTGCAGACAACGTGATCCTTGTGTTTAACTGTAAACCTCTCCATGATCAAGTTATTTAAACAGCCCAGTTGTTCCATATTAAGTGTGATGCACTTCAAATAACTAGCCATTATTATACAAACTTGACATTTTAAATTTGAAGAGTAGGTGGGAAAAAAGGGTAACCGATCCTGGATAAAAAGGACAAGAACTAGCGCTCAATGAACTAGAAAACATGGAAAGTACTCTAGAAGCTTCCACAGACCACGGTGTGCTTACACATCCATACAATGCGGGACTGTTAACAAGACTTTTGGGCCATTTGCCTTGAGTGCAATAGTTCGGAGGTAGAGAGCCCATTGAAGTTCAAGGATGAGTTTAATGAACAAGTAAACAAAATATTACATGAAGTTAATCTTTGGAGTGTAGTATAAGATTCTATTAAGGTTTGACCTGCCGAGCGTACAGTTTATATCGAGATAATCTTGGCATGCAACATTACATTCAATTCCTTTGTGAAAAATTGGTGGAGATAATCGCCTTTGTGAATAATCTGGAGATAAATTCAATTCCTTTGTGGAAATTTTTGGTACAGACTTGTGCTAATAAAACATGCAGCATGCATACCGGCTCCGTAGATGCACGCACATGCCTCACTGGCGGGTCAACCTATATATACAACATTGCAGAGTCCCTCCCAGCAACTGCTTCCTTTACATGTTTGTGACCTAATACGCTGGAAACAGAATGTTCTCAACCACACACCACAGAAAACGAGACAAATAGTTTGGGATTAGGAAGCATCGGAAATCCCAAATGCTTCAGAGGCTTTTGTGGATTGGCTACAGAGTGATCTCTTTACAGTCCATATATACATGGTGGCAAAGACATGGCAGTGTCCTCAGGTTTATCACTTCTTCTGGATGCAGTCGATGTGCAGACCCGCAAGTGCAGTGGTGATAGTTGCACTTCAGAGATGGGACACCGAGATAAGTTTGATCACTTCAGAGCGGTGACACATAAAGTTTGCAAAACAGAGTGGATAATAATGTACAAACATAACAACTTTAACAAATCTAGGTACTTGGGATGTACTTGGGTCAGTTCTGTGCTACACTATAGCCACCTGACTTCTCAGTATAAAGAATTGTGGTTTCATTGAGAATTAAATAGTTTCGAGATATGTTCCGTTTAATTATGAAATTAAGGTGTATGAACGAATTAAAGCCACTTAAAAACCTGAACCTTGTGGATAAATTATTCCAATCGAAATTTGAACTCTGTAGCTCGATATAAACTATACCGAGGCGGTGATTGTTTTCCTGCTAGTATCGTTCAGAAAAAGGCAATAAAGAGAACTGCTTCGGTCCTCTTCCTTATGTCAACTTCACCATCCCAAAGCACACTTGCATTAATCAAGAAATTCAACAGCCGAAGAGACAAAACATCATGAACGTTTTTTGATGAAAGCATCATGAATGTTTCCAAGTACAATATAAAAACATATAATTACTAATATTTACTGGTCTAGGTCAGTCGCTAGTATTTTTCTGGTGCAGTGTAGTAAGGACCCTTCACTTTCTTATTTAGAACATTATTTCTTCAAAATATTGTGTTTATTTGGTCTTTTATAATACCTCAAGACGTTCTGTACGAGCCTTAGCTACCTAATTAATATAAACCCATAACCAACTGGTTAGCACCTGTTTCATGGCCACGGTGTCAAGGCAATGCATTAACTTTATTCCAGGATGAACAATATACCCAAGGAAATGCAACCAACCATTACAAAACGAGGTTTGTGTGATGTTGAACTTGTATGAGATTATAGATTTATATCAATCGCATCATCTGTTCTATAATGCACTTATGAATTGAATTATGCAAACGCCTACTAAGAGAAGATTATTTTTCTTCCTCTGAACTTTCAGTGTTTGTTCATTTCTTATCCTGTACATGACTCCATTATTTTTGATGCGTTGCCAACGATGCCGGTAGTCTTATTATTTTTTTACAAGAAGAAGAAAACTGTTCATGCATGCAACTCTGAACTATTGCTGCTATAAACCTCCATTTTCTACACTTCAGACTGCACGCAACCAAATTAAACCTGATCAGCACTTGATCAGCACCTAAACTCACTCTCAAGCGCACACACTAGCGCGACCTGTTTTAGCCCTTCAGGCTTCTGCTACTCACGCACACACTCAGGACAGGGATGGAGAACAGGGATAGCACGCAAGAAACTGCTGCTGCTGAACTGAGGCTGCATTGCTGCAGCGTCTCTCCTCTCCTATTTATATAGGCTACAAAAGCTAAGATAGATACAAGGTATTGCTGTCAATGACCAGCTACTCAACTACCATCTAGTAATGCCCTGATGGTGTATATATATATGAACACTATGTAAGAAAGCTTCATAGGAGACGCGGATTAACTCACATAGGAGACGTGGTTTTTCCAAATCCACGTCTCCTATGAGAGGGTTATTGGAGACGTATTTTTACAAATCCGCGTCTCCTATTACACACATAGGAGACGTGACTTCACGTAGGAGACGCGGGTTGCTAACCAATATCTCCTATGATGAATTGAAAAAACAAAAAAAAGAAAAAGAAGGATAAAATATACCCTTATATACATCACATATACACATATTTTATCCATTCTTTATATTACAAATTCATATGCTTTATCCCTATATATATTACAAATGCAGTCCTAATCTATTGAACTCATACAAATCCACTATCAGTCGATGCCCATTTCAACTGAAAGCCAAGTCCAAGAAATCCTATTCCCATTTCCTCTCCAACTGCTTTGAATCTCACCTCTTGCTGCCCACCACCAAGGCGATTGTACTTCTTGTTGTGACTATGCAGGTAACCTCCAGTATCAACATGCCTAAGCCTTATTTTTTGATCCCTTTTCTATACTTTTCCGCTTCCTTCAATTTCTAGACTGAGAATACCCAAAGGAAAAAAATACGAGCTAAGCAACAAACAACACACCTAGATCCAGATTACATGTGTAGGTAAATCATACCTCCAATAGTCACCAGTGTCTGACAGTTCATCCCCATCAAAAAAGCTAATCTATACAAATGTTGACATCTCAGTTTCAGAATACATTCTTAATATCAGAAAATAACGCAAAGAAAACAGAGGCGACAGAACAAGATATAAATATTGATTTCTTTAAATGCAAAGCATAGGATGACATAAGGTATTCATAAAGATAGTCGTCATAAGAAAGATGGTAACAAGTAACTCAGGTCCTGTTTGTTTGCCCATGAGATTATATAATCCAGCTTAAAATCTGATACTAATCAGCAAGAAGTTGAGCATGCTCACAAAAGGTTAATGCATATGCAAGGCTGACTTGTAAAACATAAGGTAAGTACTTACCAAGAATATCTGCTATCCAGTTTGCTGCCTTGGCATACAATTCTGCCATTGAAAAGCATTATTCATCATCATTAAGCAGCATGAGATTGGGAAGCACCGGGAAACCTAAACTTTTGTGATAGGATTGTGTCTGGCAATTATGCCACAGTTCATTCTAGGGTACGTCGTTGCATCGGCATTGATAGGGCTGCAAATATACAATTGTCACACGTATCGCGCGGACAAGAAAAAGAGAAGGCGCGGTGGCAGAGTTGCAGGTTGCTTAAAAGAGAAGGGACCGGTCTGAGATATATGTCATTTTTGGAAGCCATGTTGCAGCGCCAAGCTTTACGTGGTTTTGGGAAGTTCTAGTGAAGTTATGGTAACGCATCACGGCCCTTATGCATTCTTCACAATCCAATCTGATTTTAGCTCAGAAACGTATATTGTTTTGACCCGACCCTTACTGTGGCCGATCCTTAAATTTGTTAGTATAAATTATTGAGCCTTTTACCACCCCTAACCGAGCTAAGGTAAAGTGCTTATGAGCCTCCTGCCCTCCTCTACAATACTGTAAAGGGGTCCAAAAAAATTACAATACAGTAATGGGACTAGCGCCCACTGCCATGTGGCCTTGACACGAACAAGCCCTCGCGTGGAGTTCTCCTGCAGTGCTGCTGAGGAATATAGGTCAAGTGCTTAAATCTAGACCACAGAAGGAATCTCGTAGCATGATATGTGGCAATGTATTAAAGTTCTCCCTATTCTAACACGCCTTTTGTTCCACATCATACAGAGAAGGATCATATTAAATTCGTAAAATAGCTGCTAAATTAGATTTTTTTTAATAAGGATGTAATATTCTCCGAGCTTCCATCTCACGGAGCAGTTTGCAGATTACATATGTCCGTACAATTGGTCACTTCATTTGTTTTATATGTTCCTTTTCTAAGATAAAGGGAAACAATCTGACCTTTTATGAGTACAGCCATTTGTTTAACTATTACACCAACTTGTTACATCATAATGGAGAAAGAAGCAAAGCAAAACAAAACAAAACAAAACAAAACAAAACAAAGGGATTACATGGTTGACCAGCCACGTAACTGATATTAAATTGCCATCGATCCAGTCCTGGCGAAGAGATTCTGTAACATCCTAAATTTCACCCATAGAAGTATCTACCTCAGTTCTATAATTTTTAAGGCTCAAAAGTTCAACTTGGAAATATTTAAAAACCCATTATAGACTCCAAATTGATTTGTTGCATTCATGCTGGTGCATATTATATTTTTGTATAATTTTGGTTGAGCTCTAGCTGTTTCCAGAATTTTTACCAAATTTTTCCAGATCAAATTCTATTTTCTATAATTTTATTTCGTTTTCTAGGCACAGAAATCCCTTTTTCTTATTTGTTTTTCTCTTTTATTTCTTTTCTTTCTCTAACTGGGCCGCCGGCCACCCTCTCCCCCGCCGGCCCAGCTTTCCCTCCTCTTTTTCCTTCACCCGGGCCAGACTTCCCCTTTCCTCTCCCTCTTTCTTTTTCCTTTTCTTTCAGCCCAAGGCCGGCCCAACCGGCGCCTCCCTCTCCCTCCCTTTCCCTCCTCACCCTCTCTCACTGGCAACCGGGACCCGCTCGTCATCCCTCTCCTTGGGACAGACCGAGTCAGGCCCGACTCGGACGCCGAGGCCGCCTCGGGCCTGCATGCCGAGGCCGACCCGATTTTGGCTTCACCTCGCCCCTTTTTCCCTTATGCCACGGACCCCCATCACCTCTGCCCTACTGCACGCGCCACCTTCCTCGCCCGCGTGCTGTGCAATCACGTGGCGCCGACCGCCACCCGAGCTCGCTGGCCGCCACCGTCGATCTGCCGCTCGGGAGCCCCTCCGGCCGCGCCGTCGTCCCTGATAGCTTCCTGGTGGGCAGAGGAAGCTTCCTCCCCCCCCTTCTCCCTCCATTTCCGCCCCGCGCCGCGCATCTCCGCGCTCCCCGGAGCCGCACCGCCGCGAGGTCCCACCGACGGCAACTTAGGGGCCGCCTCGGTCCCTTCCAACTGCCGCGCCCGATTCCCCGAGGCGCGCCCGTGATTTAGCGCCCCTCGGCGCTATTTTTGGCGCAATGAAGCGCCCAACTGGGTGCGCTCCTGCGAGCTCTTGCCGCGGGCATGGCGGCGCCGGTCGACGGCCCGGATCGGATCCGTCTCCGGTCAAAGAAGTGGGCTGCTGATCAGCCGTGGCCTTTTTGGAGAAAAGCCCTCGATCTTCTTTAAAATAATCCCTCAATCCTGTCCCGTTCAAAAGTATTTCAAGCTTAGTCTAGTCCTTTTTCTTGCATAGAACCCACCGTCCATAGTAGAGCTTTAGCACGTTAGCCCTCGTGGTTTTTTATAAAATTAGGTTTTAGCCCTCGTGGTTTTTTATAAAATTAGGTTTTAGCCCTCGGTTTCTTTCTGTTTAACCCTTTTTGTAGTTTTTCTCGCGTTTAAGTCCCTGCAGAGCTGTTTTTAACACATCTTTAGCGTTTTAAATCATTTTTAAGCGTTTTTGGTACGTTTTGATCGTTATAACGTGTAGAACTAGTTTCTAAGCCTTTTTTCTCTATTTTGCAATGATTCGTTTCTATTCATTTGCTTGTATGTACTTGTGTGGCTATTATTTGTTCGTGACGAGTAGACGAGGAGCCGTTCGAGAACCTTCAAGAGCAAGAATTCAAAGTGATTGAGCAGCAGCGAGAGAATGAAGGCAAGTATATTGCTTGATCAATACTTTCGTCTTAATAACCTTTATTTATATTTACGATTGCATGCATTAATTTAATAGGTCCTACTTTATCCATATTTGATATCTTTGACCTTCAAAGCCGGGTTATTTTAAATTATGCGGAGTAGTTTGGTAAGTTGCTCAACATTGATTTTTGAATACTTGATACATGTTTTACATATTTCGGAACCACTATGATGAACCGATGGTGATAATTAATTTAAATCATGGAGTGACCACCCGGGAGAACAGTGCAGCCACAGGGACTACATGACTCTGGTCTTGGCTAATTAATTAGATGTCTCTAGCTTGTTGGTTGCTTATCGAAAGGCGCATGAGGGGCCTGTGATGAGGGGTTCGCTGCCTGCCAAGGGTGTACGCATGGCTATGGTTATACCTTGGGGGAGGTTCACTCACGTAGCTGCTGAAACCTTAGCGGGTTATCACTTGTTAGGGAGTCTTTGTAAAGGCCTCATAGTGAATCTCTGCCACTCACATTGGAAGTGTTTAAGAGGCTAGCTACCTCAAGCATCAAGAGAGACACGACTTGTGGGTAAAGTGTACAATCTCTATAGAGTGTAAAACTAATATATCAGCCGTGCTCACAGTCAAGAGCGGCTCGGACCCTCACATAACTTAATTAAATGGAAATTGTATTTTATTCAGTTGTTTAATGGCTTCGAGCTTGTTTATTACTCAATTACCTATGTTTCTCATAAATATGGGCAATATTCACTGATGGCTTAGTAAATAGGTTGTTTAAAGACTAACTGTTCATTAAAATGCTTACCGTTTTATTTAGCCAACCTTTATCCTTGTTTAAGCCTTGCATGTCATTTATTTCCTAATATACTTGCTGAGTACCAACCATAAGTATACTCACTGTTGCTAAACAACGCTGCTTAGAACAAGATCAGTTTGAGGAGTTCCTAGAGGATATACAGGAGTACTAGGCGTATATTCCGCCAGTCAGCTGCCCGTGGAGTTTGGTCGTTCCGCTGCTAGAATAAATGCGATGAAACGCTTATTTATCTATATTCATGAACTCTGTTGGTTTGTAATAAATGACTACGGTACGTTATGACATTACTTCTATTATTCATTTCGTCGTCATATGTGTGTAACTTTGATCCTGGCGCACATATAATTTATCGTTCAATTTATTTCTTCAAAATCGGGCGTGACAGATTCATACCTACCAACCACTCCATTTCATGGCACAACCCTTGCATGATGGTTGAGTCTAATGAACTAGTAAACACTGCTAAAACAGTTGGAATGTGATTCTAATAGATCTTTGACCTGCATGCTGACTACATACTCAATGTCGATATTCGTTTGTGAAAAGAATGGTGGAGATAATCCCTTCTGTTTATATCAGCAATCTCGTTCTTGGGGTTAGTTGGCTAACCCGACTGTGTTATGGGCTAGCTAGCCAACCCACATTATTGGACCCATCTTGTGTACCAAATCAAATAAAAGAAATTATTCTGGAGTTAACTAGGCACCATCTTTTCGATCATTTGATCATTATGACTTGTGGTACTAGATGCAGCATGTAGTAAAACCGGATCCAGAGATGCACATGCCTGACTATACATGTATATAATATTTTTTTATAATACATCTGTGTTCATTTTGTACAGAGAATGCACCCCACCCTTTTAGTTGCAACTGTGACAGTTCTAGTGTCCAGTTGCAATCAGACCTGCAACCAGTTCGGTTTGAGTTACAACCGAGTCGGTCTGAGTTGCAACCGGTTCGCGTCCAGTTACACCCGGGTCGGTTTGAGTTGCAACCGGTTCGCGTCCAGTTGCAACTGGTTCGCGCCCAGTTGCAATCAGTTCTGTTCAGTTGCAATTGGTCTATTCTCCCGGTTGCAATCGATGTAGTCTCTCGGTTGCAACTGCGGGTGGGTGCATTTTGTACAGAGAATGCACCTTGTTGCATTTTAGTCTCGCCGTATAATATATCTATATCTATATCTATATCTATCTATATATATATATCTATATGTATCTGTATATATATCTGTATATATATATAGATAGATATAGATATGCGCAACATTGGAGAATCCCTTTCAAATGCATGCTTGCACGTTTGTTGCCAGAGCCGAAAACCCAATGCACTTGAGCACAGCACAAGGAAAACAACAGAAATTGCATAGGATTAGGAAGCATCGGAAATCCCAAAATTGCTGGGGAAGATTAGGTTGGCTTAGTTGGCTACACTGCGTTCCAGCACTCCTTCATCGCTCGCGGTGACAAGAATTGGGCAGTGTTCTCCGGTTGTCACCACTCCTGCTCGATGCGCAGTAGATGTGCAGAGCTGCAAGTGAAAAGGTGACAATGAACTGTGAGGATGCCGTATATGCGGTTAGTAACTGAGGGAGACACTGTGGCACGCTTTAATCCGGGCCTGATAAGTGCTGATAATCTGTTCAAAAGTGTGCCCCGAACGGCCGAACAAGCCTCTGCAAACCTTATCATTGTGTTGGAGCACAAACTTCTCCATGACTGGGAATTTTCTAGCATGATCTCCGGCCATCCAAATAATATGTTAGGTAACTTGAATACCCCTGTGTGCCCCAATGTTATTCAAACATGACATTTATAATTTTAAACATGGTAGAAAAAATGTTAACCAATTTTGAACAAAAATGTCAAGTGGCTGTCTTAGAGCAGCAAATAATGATAAAAAAACAAGGTGGTGAGTGCTGACCTAAAAAAATGGAAGGTGTTTATGGAAGGCTCTTGTTATGAGCAGTGTGCAGGTTATAAATATTCAGTACAATAATTAGCCCTTTGTGTTTTGTATTTATTATGAAAAGTCAATATTTATTACACATAAGAAATGTGGAAATGTCAACAAGTGTCTTAGGCCTTTTTCCTTAATAGTATGGAGATGTGTATGTAGTCCCTTTTGCCTTAATGTATGAGTAAACAAATTGTTATAATGTAGTTAATTCTCTAGAGTGGAATGGGAAATTCTGTTACTTTTTTCAACTTCATGTTGACACATTCACTCCTTTTATGATGGATTAGCTAAATTCCTTGTAGAAAATTAATGATAATCATTTTCCAGCAATCTCCTGGGTCAGTTGGCTATTGTGGGTTGTCAAACCACATAAACCTTCTCCTAGTTAGAATAATTGTTCGGTGGATATCTCCTCAGAAACTAATTTAATTTACTCGAGTTCTGAACTGAAAAATAATGAACCTCATCCATGTGAAACACATGAACATTTCTCTCAAAATAATTAAATAGTACTTACTTTGTAGTTGTGAGCTAGCTCGATCGGCCACCGCCCGCCGCCGCAGGAACGTGACCGCGTACGTCGGTCGCGGCTAGGTTCATGGCCGCGGGCACGATGCAGTCAGGTAAGCTCGGTGAAGGAGCGTCTAACCACAGATGGAACTTGGAAAGGCTCTTGGCAAGTGGCGCCCTTGGGAACATATGATGACGTCCCGGACCTCAGAGGCGCTGGACATGGGCGGCGTCCGCGTCGCGCATCCGGCAAGCCAGCACGACGGCGGCCCTGATCGACGAGGCGAGCCGTGAGAACTTGGAGGCGTTGTATGTGAAGCAGCCGACCTTACGGCCCAGCGTGGACTACGGGGGGCCGCGCATTTCCAGCTAGCTTTTTCTGGTCTGAATAATACTCTTCATAGTCCTAAGTCCGCCATACCTTTTCCTGGTCTGTACGAGTAAAAAAAATGTGAAGTAACTGGTGCAGCATGAAGATAAATCAGTTGAGAGATGCAGATATATGCCTCACTGCACTGGTGGGAGAGCTCATATATAACAGTGTCGTGAATCCCTTTCAATTGCTCGCTTGATCCTCTGGTGTCATCGACACAGAGGACACGATGTAGTAGAGCATTTCTGCAGAAGCAACAAACAAATTTGAACAGAACACAAGAGATTGAGATTGGGATGCATCAGAAACCAAACTTGTGTACGAGTAGGGCGTGTCGTGCATTCTAGGATCCTCTCCATGTGACCTGTGGAAGGCGATCTACTTGACCTCTCAGTTTGTCACCACCTTTTACAATGCAAGTTGCAGTCAGATGTAGAGATGGCAACGCAACGGCGACACGTATTGTACCCAACTGAGCGACAAGGACACCTCCAACAGATTGTTATTAAGCGTTGTGTTTTGGAGGATTATTATACCAGCCGACATGTGCTTTTGCCGTACAGGGGAGTCCATGTGGGCAAAACTCACTATCAGCATGCCAGCCAAGAAAATCACCATGTGAAACCAGGCAGCCATCAGTACATTGATTCACAGTAGTCTGACTGAGGTGGGTGAACCTTTGGGTTAAAAGTATTCTCAGCAGTGGAATATGAAAAAAATCGGACAACCACGCCCCTTATAACTGTGAATTGATGGTGCCCTTTTACAATTCTAATGAACTATTTCAGGTCACAACCATATATTCTAGTGAAACCGGCGGCTCCAAAGATATACATGCCTCACTGGCTGGGGAGGCATCATATATGACTGGTGAATCCCTCTCAGTAGTTTGCTTAATCCATTGTTGTCGTCCACAGTGAACATCTGATGCACTAGAGCATTTCCTGCATAACCATAGGCATAGTTAAAAACATTACAAGAGCATGAGATTGGGAGGCATCAGGACACTCAAACTTCTGTTGGAGGATTGTGCCTGTTGATTAGGTTACAGTACATTCTAAGGCACTTAGTTACCTGGTGGCGGTCAGGCTTGGGATTTGTTCACGGGCTGGCATGAATCCTGCTGAACCCTGTCCTGGTGTAGAGCTCCAAGGGCAACTGTCACTTGTCCATGACAGAGAAGGCACTAGAAGGGGTGGTAACGTTACAGATCTTCCAAGGGAGCGATCCTAGAGAGGTTAGTCAATGATGGATGCCACCTTGCAGGGATTAAGCATGGACTGATTTTTGAGCTAAGATCTGGTGGGTCGGGCTATGATCGGGTGCAAAGGGTGCTCATAATCTGATCCTCGTGTTGAACTGTAAGCCTCTCCATGATCAGGTTATTTAAGCAACCCATTTGTGTCATATTAATAGGTGCGATGTACTCCGAGTAACAAGCCAGCGTTATACAATCATCACATTTCAAATATGAAGAACAGGTGAGAAAAAAAGATGGTAATTGATCTTGGATAAAAAGGAAAAGTTTCTTATCACAGAAGCATACACAATAATCAAAGGAAGAAAGTATCTGAACTATAAAATATGGAAGGATGTAATCCTTAAGCCTCCGCATTATGCACATTTTGCACATGTTATTATATGTCCGTACAATAGCTAAGCCCCTTTGTTCTCTATGTTCCTTGAGAAACACAGTTTCCGTTATCTACAAAGGAAATTTGAGATTTTTAACAAGACTCTCGGGCATTTTGCCATGACTAAATAGTTCTAAGATGTAGCCCCTTGATGTTGCAGGGTTATTAGTTTAACAAAATAATAAATTTTATACGTTCCATAATAAGATTCAATAATAAAAATACATATTATATATGTCTGGATCTACCTGCGCATTTGCTATAAGGCAACTTGGCTACAAAAGGTGTAAATAGTGCACAAGACAACCCGGCAACCACATACGACTACAGAAATGAATTGATGGTTTTCCTTTCAACCCAGTTCCTGTGCACTATTTCGGATCACACACACACACAAAAAAAAAAGACTCGATCTGGAGTTAACTGGACACCATCTGATATGTACAGCGTACAGGCATGTGATATTAGATGCAGCATGCAGTAAAACCGGCTCCGGATTGATGCATGTGCCTCACTGATGGGTGAACTCATCTACACCTTTATCATTGGCGAATCCCTCTCAAGTCTCAACTGCTTGCTCGCACGTTTGTCGCCTGGGCCGAAAACCCAATGTACTCGTCTACTCGAGCAAACGCCACAAAATTAAAGACAGCAGAATTAGCATGGGATTAGGAAGCATCAGCAAACCCAAAGATGCCAGCGAGGATTGTGCAGTGTTCTCACCACGCCTGCTGGGCGCAATCAATGTCCGGGCCTGCAAGAGTGCAGAGGTGACACATACTGCGTACATGAGGCACAGTTAGAAGAGATGTCAAAGATGCAGTTTGCATGTCGAAGAAGTCTCCAGTCTGGAAGTGGTTACTGATTAGTCGACAAAATTCTGATGGTTTTCCCTAACTTGTCACCCAGAATAGGAATTACAAACTAACCTAGCTACACTGTATTCTCCAATCCCTTCATCGCCCGCTACAGGAAACCTGGGCAGTGTTCTCGCCTTCTCGGGTTGTCACCACTCACCACTCCCTGGATGCAGTACATATGCAGAGCTGTAGATACATTAGAGGAGACACAGTGAGAAGCGATGGCAAGGACGATGGAGTTTGCAAATCCAAGAAGCAGCAGGTCCGAGAGCGGTTAGTCCCCGAAGGAGACTTACCTTCGACGGATTAATCCATGCCTGATCGTGAAGATAAGTCGGGATGTTCAATGTTGTGTTGCTTCGTAAACAAGCCGTACGTCGTTCCTCTGATGTGAACTTGGTCTGTGGATCAAATGTGGTGTAACTTGCTCATGCAGTTACTTTCTGCATTCTTCCAACATGCTGAATGGGCTCTCTTTCTCTGTAGAAGTACCCAAATAAACAAAACGATGGAGATAAGGAGGTGGAAATTGCACGATGTTGTCGCCCCTTCTCTGCTTGTCACCCTCCGTCTGAGTCTGATTCTTCGTTTTGGCTGCGGTTGCAGCAACGACGTTTCTCGAATGCACTGCCTGTTAGGCCATGCCGTGATTGCATCTACCATGTGCCTAATGAACCAGCTCATGACCTAGCTCTGAGGTACTCCATGGAACACTTGCCTTGTGCAACTCGGTCGATGACTCGATGTTAGGTTCCTTGCTGGCATACCCAATCACCGAATTAACACAAGCTCAATGCAAGTACTCCAATTCCACGATAGATTCAAGAAGTCAAGGGTACAACAGGGCTGGAGCGACTCAGATAAACAGAACAGTCTTTTGTGCTACTGTATGAATCAGGGATTCGGAGACAGATTTCGAGGGAGGAATAGGAAGAGGGCATAGCTTGGGTCTGATCGATCTCCTTCAAGCGCTAGATGGCTCCTCTTTTGTGCTGTTGCTGCTGAATTGCACAGGCAAAATGACCAGCCCCTACGGCCCCAAAGTTCCACGACGTTGCAGCCCACCTGTCCGGAGGCTTATCTCTGTGGCAGTCGGCCGCTCTGTTCTTTAGTGTTTTTGCAAGCAAGCAGGCCTTGATCCAAATGTAGTAACCAACTTCTGGAGATGGCAACGCCATTATATCCCGATGCATCCCATTCCGATATGATGATTCTGTTGCTCGTTGGTCAATTGTTTGCTCATGAAAGCAGACTGATTTCTTTTGCTACCAAAACAATGAGTTTTAGCTGCAGAGGGCTGGAGTTCTTGAGCTATATATAGCATGAAGTAGAGCAATAGGTTCAACACATTATCGCACCATAGGATGTGAAAATGTGTAGGACGTCTCCCTGCATATGAGTAGCACAAAATATATCCCTTTTGCCCTCAAATACGTGATTGATATATGAATTAATTTTGTCTGAGTTAGTAGTCATTCGTCTACAGAGTTGTGACTCTGTAGACGAATGACTACTAACTCAGATCAATCATTGACCGATTCAGAATTTTATCCAGATACTGACGAAAAGCACAGGTTTCATTGTAATCTCTGATGTGCTTAGAGGCAAATGATCTCGCCATACTTGTTAAACAGAAGAAGAACAAGCAAATAATTTTGAACACAACCGCCCCCCTACGCCATGCTCACCGATCACCACCTCCAGGACACTACTATAAAAAGTAGGATGTCCAGTTTTTTTCTAGGGACGGCCCAAAAGATAATCCGCTCCTGGAGCAGGATTACTGTAGCAATTCACCCGTCTCTAAGAATATATTTTTAGAAACTGATGATGGTATTATCCGTTCCTCAAAATGATCACCATTTTTAAGGGCGGATGACGCCATCACCGGTGCCTTTAGTATTGAGCCTGGTGAGCGCCTCCGGAGTCCATTGCACCCCTCGTACCCAGTCACCGTTCACCACACCGTCCATCTTGATCCCAGGGCCTCTCCGGACAGTGGCCAGCCTGCCCCATCCTAAGTCGTTGCCGTACACATCGAACAGGCAAAGGACGTACACCATGATGAAATCTGCAGGCTCACTGGACGCCTCTAGGTTTGTCATAGGTTCGTCGGAGTTCAACTCGACGGCGGCCCTCCGGTGAGTTGTGGTCCTGTGGAGATGCATACAACAGAAAGGAAAGCACAGGATGCTGTGCTGCTTAATGCGGCAGCGTTTTTAGTTAACTGAACTCAAATGCCACGGATACCCTGTCCGCGTAGCATTGTTTAATTATCTCAAATATGTTCTTGAATTAACTATTTTCGTTGGATACGATAGACCATGATAAAAAATTATTATTACCTTGCTGAATGTTCTGTGTATTGTACTATAAATCTTGCGCGCGCCCGTAGCAATGCACGAAAACTAACCTAGTTATGAGAAAAATGGACTGTTTTAATGTATCTCATGTCTACTCTCTCCGTCCTGAAATATAAGGTATTGATGGGTTTAAAATTTGTACATAAATATAAGGCATCTTAGGGTGTTTTGGAAACTAATTATTCCCATCCAGTCATGAAATCAGCAAAATGACAACCAAATAGGGTATTAAATAGAGATACATGCGTTATTTCCTGATCTCGTTAATCTATCATGAAAATGCTACGATGCTCTATATTATGGAGGAGTATAAAATGAACGAGGGGGTATACCGAAGCAAGTGGTGATGTGCAGTAAAAGCACCGTTGTTGATATATAATAGCAACTTGATAGGTACTCAATCGACCATGCTTACCACAATTAGGTGTGGGATGCATCAGGATAGTAGCCAGTACCTGCGCTCACCTGGATTGTTGTGCCATGCTCTGGTTGGGCGCTGCAGTCGCATCCGTGGCCTTGGGATCCATTTGTTTGCTCACTGTTGATGAACTGATGGGAGCCCGTGAGCTACCTAAATTTTTGGGTGTTCCACACAGAAGTTGGCGTTGCACCCAGTGAAGTGAGGAGTGGACCTGGTACATGATACCACTGGCAGTGTCAGGTGCACCGGTGAATTTTCAGACTCACCTGGAAAATGCTTGATGCACGATCCATTTTCAGACTCACCTGGTAAATGATCTATGCGCTGCTGGAAACTCTTTCGGGTCTCCCTCATCTGTATTTTAATTATTCTCTGGAACTTGCCAAACCATTTCAGAGAACATTGCTGCTAGAAAGCACTGATGACTGCAGAATACTAATCCCAAATTGGCACCAGATTTCTATATTTAAATTGCATATGTTTTATCGCAGCTACGCAGTGAACAACAATAGCCGACGTCATTTACAGCAACTACACACTGATAAACAAGTCCGTCCCCTCCTGGCTCATTATCTCACAACAGCAGTGAAACTATTTGTCCAGAATTTCACATTTGCGACACAAGCCAAGGGCAAGAATATGATGGAATCTTTACTATCTTAACATGACGAAGTGAATAATCTTTGGAGCTCTGTTGCATGCATACAGGCATAGGTTATAGATTCACAACGGAAGAGTTTTTCCATGTCTTTCGTCAGCAGTAATCTTTTGTTTTTTGCGGGTAACGTCAGCAGTAACCTTGATACCTCAGCACCAACTCTGCTGCATACAGGCATCTCTTAGATGTGGCAGCATCTGGTGGTACCATTCATGTCATTTTTGGTGCCTCAAAAGGACTCTAAAAATCTCCAATGACATGTACAAACTGCCAAAGGACTCGCAAAACGAAACGAGTTATTCTCATCTGTGTTGGGAGCTCCATTGAAGGGTGCCAGCTCAACAATTACTCGGGCAGTTTTCACATGGTCTTCAGTAGTCACTGCATTTGCTCCAAACAAAAACATAGGAAGGCTCCGGTATCAACTTGTAATTGTAAAGTGCAAACAGTAATAGTTATGACAGATGCTCCCTTTCAGTAGCAACTCGAACAGACTATTGGTGCATCTGTGAGTGCATCTAATAATTTGCTGCCTACTTTCTATCCACATTAAGCCAATTTTGGTCTCGATCTAGTCAACACTTCTAAAGTCAGTTTTAAGAACTAAAACATCAGAAACATATAATGCTTTGTGGTCAAGTATGCTTTACTGGAATCATGTCACGTTATATACAAATGTTCTTCTTGCCTTTCTGGAGGACAGATAATATTGTTCTCCTCGTTCTTTGGGGTCGATTACAAATTTTTTTGTGAATAGAGTACATATCATTGATATCCAAATATAGCCCCCAACACGGTTCTTTGGTGTCATCTCATATTAGAAACGTTAACATTACAAGGTTATTATTTGCATTTTATGTTGATAGTTACAATTGCTTTTTTTTTTTTACCATTGCCACATGAATTTGGGAGTTACATTTCAACATCCCAAGAGCAGCATCCTACAAAACAATTACAAAGTCTTTTGTCTTCATTCTTGTTTGGCTGGTAATTCCAATAAGTAATTTTTATCTAGTTACTTTTAGATAGATTTTTTTCCAAGAAAATTACTTTTACATATCTAGTTACTTTTAGATAGAACATAGAGAACAATATTGTTTCTATATTCTATAAGACAACTTGTAAAGACACTATTATGTCTCTACCCTCTAGGTGCACTAAAAAATATTAAAAAATATGATAATACTTGAGTGATGGAGCTTTGAAGCTTCGAACTCAAGACCTCACACAATATTGCATAATCCTCAGCTTGCTAGCCATCTCAACCTTACAGCAATATAATTGTTACACATATACTTAGTATAATTCTTATGAGTATTCCATAATATGCCTCAATGATCTAAATAGTGTCTCAAGATATTAAAAGCAATGACTCAAACAATGTCTCTATGTGGCTAAGGTCAAAAATTAAAGTGTCTCAAACTTGCCCCTAATAATCTGTATTGACATTTAGAAAAGACTTAAAAAATGTCTATGATTTAAAATGACTCAAATAGTATCTCAATACATGTGACGCTTTCTAAAGTGCCACAAATAGTGTCTTTACAATACATTGTGACATATTTGTAAAGACAAATTATAAAATGTCTCTACAAAAGTGTCTCTACATTACATTTGTGTTGTAGTGTTAGAAACGTTAACATTACAAGGTTATTATTTGCATTTTCTGTTGCTAGTTACATTGCTTTTTTGTTTACCATTGCCACATGAATTTGGGAGTTACATTTCAACATCCCAAGAGCAGCATCCTACAAAACAATTACAAAGTCTTTTGTCTTCATGCTTGTTTGGCTGGTAATTCCAATAAGTAATTTTTATCTAGTTACTTTTACATAGATTTTTTCCGAGAAAATTACTTTTACATATTATTTCTACAAAATAGTGTATTTTATTATTCCATATTCAATACCATTAAGATTATATCGGAATCACGAGTTATTCTCAACAGTGGAATATGAAAAGGAAGGGTGGAAACTGCGCCCCTACAACATTGAAGTTGTGGTGACCTTCTTACAATTCTTGTGAACTATTATAGCTACAACCATATATTCTAGTAAAACCAGTTCCAGAGATGCTCATGGTAACTGGCCGGGAGGTATCATATATAGCAGTGCTGAGTCACTCTCAATTACGTGCTTGAATCAAAAGGAAAAATCCTGACGCACTAGACAATTAATCCTGCATGAACCACGGAAAAGTTGCAAGAGCATGAGATTGGGAGGCATCAGGAAACCCAAACTTCTATAGGAGTATTGTGTCCGGTGATCAGGCAACAGTAAATTATAGGACTGGCAGGAGTATTGTGGCGACTAGGCTAGGGCCATGTCCTCGGGTTGTCATCAATCCTCGAGGACCAGACCAAGTCTTGGAGGAAAACGGATTGCTTGCAAGAGAAGGGAGCGATCTGAGTGATGTAAGTCAATGAAAGTGGCCGCATTGCTGGATTAAGCGTGGACCAATTTTGAAGCTAAGATTGGTGGATCAGGCTAGATGGGCTGCATAGTGGAGTTGATCCTCTCCATGATCAGGTTATTCAAATAATCCGTTTGTACCATATTTATAAGTCTGATGTACTCTGAATAACTAGCAGGTGTTATAAAAAGACATCACATTTTAAATTTGGAGAATGGGCGATAATAAACAGTGGCCATTCTTGAAAAGAAAAGGGAAAGTTTTTTATCACCGTAGCACACAAGGATTAAAGAAAAACAAGTTACTGCACATTATGAGCATTGCACAGGTTATATATCTGTAAAGTATATGTTGGATTATTTGAATACCGGCTGCAACAGCAGCTGGTACTTTTGGCCGGGACCGATAGGCCATTTTCTAGTTGTGGTAACACCTTTCCATTAATTCGACGTAGGCAACTTGCGCCTGTTAAAAAGACTAGTTTCATGGCATTTTAGAGCAGAAAAATTATCTGAGTACTTTCATCCCAGTTAATCTGGCTGCACACGAAGGACTATACTAATTCACACCATGCTTTTACTGATTCAGATTTTTTCTCCAAATAATTTTTGAAAACATACGGTTAGCATTAATTTAGATTGTAATCTCAGTTATTCACCGCCTGTTAACCTCAAATGATCTCGCTATACTGGCAAAAACACAGGAAGAACAAGCAACCAGTTTTGAGCACACTGTTCCTCACGAATGTGGAAGTTGCCAAAGACTAGACTAGTTCCGAAAAGACTACGACACTAGTTGACACATGAATGTGGAAGTTGTATTTTAACAGCCCAAGAGCATCATTCTGCACAACAATTACAAGGATTTTCTGTTCATGCTTGTTTTGTTTGTAGTTCCAATAATAGTAACTTTATCTTGTTACTTTTACATATATTTTTTAAAAGAAACTTACTTTTACATATTATTTCCACACAATAGTGTATTTTATTCTTTCATATTCATTAGCACTAAGATTGTGTTGGAGGCACAACCACCCGTTATTGTCAACACTGGAATATGAAAAGGAAGGAGGGAAACTGCAACCCTACAACATTGAATTGGGGCAAAATTGGCTCATGGACACTGTCCAAAGGTGACTTTTGCTTTAAGCCACTTAAAAAACTGTCTTTGCTACAAGACACTATAAATATGTGGTAATTTTCTGCTAGACACATGTAATATTATACTCTATTTTATTGGAAAGCTATTGAAATTGACTAAATTACCCTCGGTTGGTAGTGTGGATAATGAACTCCCTGTGTGGCTGGGGTACAATTCTAGTGAACTATTTGAGGTACAACCATATATTCTAGTAAAACCAGATCTGGAGGTGCACATGCTCACTGGCCGGGAGGTATCATATATAACAATGCTGAGTTCCTCTCAATTGCTAAAACTTGATTCATTGTTGCCGTCCACACTATAAAAAGAAAAATCCTAACGCACTAGAAAATTGATCCTGCATAAACCATAGATAAATTACAACAGCATGAGACTGGGAGGCACCAGGAAACCTAAACTTCTGTAGGAGAATTGTCTTCGGCATGATCAGGCAACAGTACATTCTAAGAGTTGCAGCATGCTAGTGGCAACCAGGCTAGGGCCATGTTCTCGGGATGTCTGGAATCCTCGAGGATCTAGTTTCGTAGCAGATCTACAAGTCATGGTCCCAAAGTGTACTTCAATTCCTGTAAACATTACTTCTTGCTCCCCCACAAGTCAAATATGTATTATTTTGGACATTTACATGGTCTAAGAGACATAACTTTGACTAATTATTCAATATTTTTTATGAAACATAGTAGAACTAGAATATTGTGATACTATGTTTGAAATAAATATACAATTTCCTTTTTACATATCCAAATTTAACAAAAAATAATAACTTGTAAACAATTTTTGAAATGGTTGGTTAATTTCACAATCCAAAACATACAACAATTCTTTTTGACCGGGAAAATACTAGTAAGAAAAGTTTGGTTCTAGCATCCATGTTTTGTCAGAAATGTGACATTTGTGTCGTTTGTTGCCAGGAAGGGAATCAATAACTGATAGTACGACATGTATCACTGATTTCAATGCACAAACATTTTTTCAATTTTATCAAGTAAAGTGGTTGATGATTTTGGAAAATTGGTTGAGAAGTGTAGTAAACATACAAAAGTAAATTCACCCTGTGATTTAAGTCGATGAAGAAAGGTGAACAAATCTGTATACTTGAATAATGTTCCCCTTTACATGTAGACTAACTCCCTCAAGCCTGAAGCCTGAACCATGTAGTTGACTCTTCGCGATGCCAGGGGCAAAGTTTGAGCATATCCTGTTTCACAAATCTACACCCAGTAGCATCATACCAAGTCTGCACCCTCACCATCTCCAATCCGCTATCTGACACAAGGAGAACTGTTTGTCCAGCGCCGCAGTGAGTTTTCTGTTCATCTTTGCTGAAACAGTGTGGGATGCTAACATTATGCAGAAGGCAAGGTATCTTCTGTCTTTCATATGCCACAACATATATGTGATGTACAGTCGCCGATACCTCTGATAAGATAGACTCGTTCGTTGCAAAGACCTTGGTCATCGTGATCGAGTCCACAGAAATAGTTGATCATGCTCATCTACAAACAAGGTTTTCTATGGGCATGGGATGTATCAGGATACCTGCTAGCATCTACAGTGACTGAAACAGAGTTGTGCAATCTGTCAAACTTGCCCTGCTCTGCGGGCATCGTGTCCTCGGCAACCAATGTGCTTGCTCACCCGAGATGACATGAAGCGAGATGCGGAGCAGTCGGATTTGTTGGGTGTTCTACATACTGCTTCTGATTGGACTCAGCAAAGGGAGCAGTGGACCTGGCATGGACTCGACTCCACTACTGATGTAACCAATGCAAAACTCAACTATACTTTAACAAATCAACGTGGATCAGTCTTATGAGCACAGCTCCACGATTACTTGCATCTGATTACTGATTAGCAACGAAACATTATTGCTCCATGTTTTTCAAAAAAATGCATAATCTACTAGTACGATGGTCCAAATTTTTGTGATGTAACTGCAAAGCAACATGAGTTATTCTAAATAGCAACTAATAAGTTTGGGCATTTCCACAGGCTAGTTTATCCGAATTTATGATGTTTCTTAACTGCAAGGGCATGGTTCTTTTTTATCGCATTTTCTTGATGGTATGTGCAAAGAGATCGATTAATTAGGGTTTCTTGATCGTGGATAATCCCATCTGAAGTTCTGGGGGAAAGCGTTCAGTTTAAAAGATCAGAAAATTGATCCGAGGAAGAATCAGCTACGGATTTGGCACATAAGATCAAACTGAAAGATAAGGCCAGCTTCAAAAGTAACATAATCAAAATCACCAATAAATCATAGACATGAACTGAGAGTCAAAATTACTTTTGACTAACATACTTCTAAGAAAACTATTTGCTGAGGGAGTAGATTGTGAGGAATGTCACATTTATGTTTTTTGATGCAAACGACTCATATGGCACCTCGTTGGCCACCTTTATAGCTGAACATTGAGTCCACAGAAAATAGAAACCCTTTATTGTTATCAAGTGTGGTGGTTGACGACTGTAGCGCGGGTAGAAAGTGGCATAGCGTAGCGCACATTGCTCCATTTACAAGATAGATTCATCCGCGTAGTGGTGCAGAAGACTTCATCCGCCAGAGAATTCAATCTATCAAATTAGCTGGTAATGGTCGCGACTCGCATAGCATTGGGTGTGGGATGCATCAGGATTGTAGCTAGTACCTACTGCATCTCCATTGGCGCTGTCAAATCCATGGATCTGACCATGGTGTTGCTCTGGCCCTGTTGGCAATCGAGTGCTTTAATTTCCCACGAATTGCGGTGGTAGGAAATTGCGGTGGTAGCGCCAGAGCAGCTCCAAGGACCACCTTCTTGCTTCTTGGAAAGAAGAAACTTAGCAGTGTCTGGACATGCAGGACAAAAGAGGAGAGAATGAAAAGGAGCCCCATGCAGTGAGCGTGGCGACCCTACTAAGGCCGCACCAAGGCTAGCATCAACAGTAAAGCTGATATTACTTGCCATTACTACCACTATTCTCAATTTCCTCTTGATCAAAAAGCTTTCACATGAGGAACTTAAGCTTCTGAAGCGCTCGAAGCATCCGCTCTTGGTCCCTCATCAACCTTGACTCAATGCTGCAGAAAATTTCCAATTTAAGAAATAACATCTGCTGATTTAGGAATTGATATTCTGTAATTGAACTTTTACTTTTAACCAACCACAAGCAACAAACAAGTTGCTGGTAATAGCTAACCAAACAGAGAAACGGTCAAACTTGATCATTAACAGAATATGGACTCCTGACTGAAGAAAACACCTAGTACTATCCATTTTCTATGTGTGACACCGGGTCATAGCTAGCTAAGGAATGCATATGATGCTTGTATTCAGAGTCATTTCTTTCCAATGGAGATTTTATTCTAGAATGGATGCTGGACAACTTCCTGACCCAGCGGCCAGTGCTAAATTTAGATCAGCTCTCAAGACCCTGTAATCCATTCATAACAGGTGCTATACAACTATAAATTTCCAAGTATGAAGTATGTCTATCCAATTCTGGAAATGGTCTGTATAGCAAAAAGCATAAATGAAAATCCATTTTTATAGCAATTTGCAGTAGCTCGCTCTCTTAAACTCATTGTTCTTGAGCGCATAAACATTGATTATAACAAATTGGAAACTAAGCAAATCACTAGTAGTACCTAGAGTGCAAAAGCTCATGTGGGGAACAACCACCCCGAAGTTGGAATTGAAGTCTCCTATCCTCTCGAGCCTGATGGACTTTAGATAAATAGTGAATAGCCCATGACCCGTCAGTTGAAATTCAGAGCATTCCCCACCAGAGCACGGTGCAGCCTCATCTAAAATGATACAGTCGCCGTGGTGCTGCACAGTGGTCGGCTCGCGCCACGCGCCTTGCTCCAATGAGTACACGTAGGCGGAGGTGCGCCTCTCCCCTAGCACATCTGTAACGACAACGACCACGAGGAAGGGCCCCCGCGGCAGTTGAGGTGGTCGCAGCCCGCCATCATGCAAAACAACGCCGCCCTCAAGGGGAAAGTCCTGAGCTCCAAGACATGCAGAGCGTCCGCGACGGGGTCCCACATGAGGAACTCCGTCGGATCGAGCAACAACACGTGGTCGTGGCAGGCGTTGAGCACGCGCCAGTCATCGCGGGTGTCGAGAACGCGCCAGACTCGCGGGTGGCGTGCGGTGGGTGGAAAGAGGAGGCCGGGATGAAGCCCGTGCCATCCGGGCGCTGGTAGAGGAAGCCGAGCATGGGGGCGTAGGGCGGAGCTTACGGAACCTACGGCGGAAGCTGGGGGCTGAGATGAGGCGGCACCTGCGCTTGCAGATGAGCGCCGTGTGGACGATGTTCAAAGGGTCGTCCGGGGGCACGAGGAGGAACTCCTCGACAAGCTCGTCCATCAGGGCCGGCGACGGCGGCGGATCCATGACCGGACCCCGGCGGGCGGCGGTGGCGTAGGGATCGGGGAAGAGTTTAGGGGTTCCAAACTCCACCTATGCATGAAGAAATGAAAAAGACAAATTGTATTAGGGGTAATTTGAATCAAATGACATAGTTTGGGGGTAAAATGAATCAAACAATAGTTTAGGGGGTTATCCGGACTTTAGCTATAGTTGAAAGGGAGTAATTTGGACTTTTTTCTTAGGGAAATGGGGAAGAGTTGCGAGAGAGAATTTGGCCGAGGTTCTGACAGGTAGCAGCGAGAGGGGGGCTCTTCTCCAAATTAAACCCCCCCCCCCCCCCCAACAAATATTTTGAAATAACCGCTACAATAAATTTAGACTATTAATCATGATCCAAATATATACAAAATACCCTCTTGATTGGATCACGATTACGAATCGCGAACCGAATATTTACATATAACCCCTATCGTGGATGGAGATTTTGCAAAGTAGACTCCGGCTGGCTATCTCTCTTTCTCTACCCCCTTACTGCTGGCTAATCCTCCGCTCTTGTTTCTCTTCCCCCTCACCGCCGGCTAATCCTCCGCTCCTGTCACCGCTGGCCACCCTCGCGCCGTGCGCTCTACAAGGTCCCAACTCGTCTCCTCGCGGACATCGCCGTCGCTGTGTCGGCGGTGATGACACCTGACGCCGTTTTCTGCGTGGTTGTTGGTATTTCTTAACGTTCACGAATAGCATCCGCAAGCGCACGGATATACCGCTGTAGCACTTCACCCGGAGAGTATTCAAGGTATCGTATATTTCTTAGGGAACGGAGGTGTAAAGGTCTTTTAGCTAATTTACCCAAGGAAAAGAGAGAAGAGAGGATGGTCTTGGGTAGTGTGGTTATCTAAGGATATTGACTCTTAGGAAAGATAAGTTTAGCTACTACTCGCTTGCTTCGGGCACCGGTTTACACCTGGTTTGCCAAGTGCCTCCGGCTATTAGCTCTACGCCCAACTCGAACGTGGAGGGATACGAAGGACGAACAGGGTTGTCCCCACCTGTCGCATACCTCTCAGACCGTAGAGAAGAGTAGCAAACAAAGGTAGCTTCAAGCCTACACACCACGTCTACGCTATCGCTTACTACTTCTAGCCCCGGCTAGACTCCGTCTTAAGACTCAAGTCCTTAAGCTAGAAGCAACCGTTCAAGAATGGACAATGATCCTGCAAGCAAATGATAACAAAGATTTAGCTTTAGTAAAAACTCACCACCATAGACGAACTCGATTACTTACTCAAAAGAGGTTCGTATCCGCCGAGGTACAAGTTGAGGGAGGCCGACAACTCCGGCTCTCCTCTTGAACTTCTCCTCCACACACTCCCTATCCTACTCTACTCTGTAACTCTAAAAGGTGGAGTCCTCCCTTCTCTTCCTCTTCTCCAAAATGGTGTGTGTGAATGGGGGAGGCCTCCTTTTATAGTTTGAGATGTTGGTTCCCGCCATCTCTTCATATGGAAACATTGGCCACCGTCATCAAGAAGATAAGGATGATCTTTCCGCCAAAGATTGGGCAGCCGGGAAGGCGTCCAGGTTTGGCCAACCCTAGGGTTCAGGCGACCCCAGGTGGCACCTCCCCGGCTCCACCTTCCTCTAAACAGCTGACATGTGGGTCCTGGTGTTGATCCTTGGTAATTTGTGCCTTGACGCGTCCGTTTGGTCTGATTTGTGGGCCCTTTGATCCTATGTAACACAGAAGATGATCTTCTGTGCATTTCTTGTGTGTGTCATGTGTGTTTTTCCCTGATTTCTGTATGTGGGTACCTGCATATCACAATTCACTAAAACTTGTGGAGTTGGTTAGAATAAAGCCTATAGCTAAGTTTGGTGATTAATTTTATATTAAATGATGCAGAGGTAGACAGTTGATTTTGTGATTTAAGCACCATCAACAACACCCTTACACTTAGCCCTTTGTTCGTCCTCGAGTAAAGGTGGATGCAACTCCTTGGATGTAACCTGCACACAAGTTATACCATGTTTCTCCTGAACCTGTGAACATTTTGAGTGTCTACCAAGCTTATCTTGATGATTGAGGTTTGGAATAGTGCAGACTTCAAGTCCCTTAGCCTTCCTTACTTAGAAACTTGGGTTTTTTACTTTTAAAACAAGATATAGCTTTGCTCCTCAAATTGTTCTCTGGAATCTCTCTTTATGTTTGGAAACTCTTACCAAGGCAAAGTGATGCCTTCTTATTCACCTACCTCTAATCAGGCTTATGTGGAGCTCAGGGTAGGGATAAAGAGGCATACTTGCTTTTCATATGTTGCTAAGTTAAAAGCTGGATCTGAGAAGAAACAAGTCATGCAATCCGATCAGGATGTGCAAGTGTGTGGAAAATTTGTGGATTTTTGTATGAACTCCTCTTTTATATTTGTATGACTCTGTCTCTCCCCTTTTTTTGGATATGGGCTATCTTTCTTTCTCTCTCTTTTTTTCTTGGACTTGAATATGTCCAAATTATGCTCTTGAGCATGCTTTTATTTCTCTATCATTTTTTTTGCATAGCCCGTGCCTATCTTTTGTACTTTTGGAGAGAGTCATATTGCACATGGAGTCTTTATTTAAGAGATGGATGGATGGTATGTTTTTGCGCAACTTCTAGTGTAGAAGTCGGCATATATGTTAGTGGAGTGTACGTGATCCTGATCATGAAAGCATGAAAGATTTCTAGCGAGGGTCACAAAGTTTGACAAAGCTCAAATCCAAGACAAGCAGCATGATCATAAGGTTTTTGCAAGGTGATCATTCTTCGGCTTTGGTAGGAATTTAACAACTGAGGAGCCGAGTTAGAGAATTTTTTAATACTTTTCATAAAACATAACCCAAGTACTTTGCCAGGAAGAATTTGGTTCCATTCATCCATCCATGTCACAAAAGTCAATCATTAGATAACATGGGTTCCATATAAAATTTTTGTTGACAAGCACAAGGCAAAAGACTAGTAATAAAGAGTATGCATGTTTATCATGAAGTGCATGGAGTGCAAGGGCCTCTTTATTATTTATATATTGGATTAATCATAGTCAAATTTTTATTTAAGCATGGAGGTGTACGAGTTTGAAGTGCAAACCAGCGTGTTGGATGAAGTAGGGGCTCGATGGGCACCACATGGGTTCGGTCAACCCTTGGGGTCGGCCGACCCTTTGTGGGCCACCATGTCCTCATCCTTGGCGTGTTGTATGGTGCCAGCCTGTGTTGTGATTTCGGAGATGTTCCCCCCACACTTGTTTCTGTGCCTATTTTATTTGAGACGAAGACAAACTAGAGGCAAAGACTCTGCCGGTTTGAAAACCGTGGAGTGCAGATTTTATTGAATTTCAAATATAGGGGCTCTCATTTTGGTCCAGAAGATGTATGTTTTCAAAATCAACCAAATTAATGATATCTACTACTTTATTTAGATCAGAAGGCGTAAGGAAAACTTTTAAACGATGACCATTTACCTTGGATATCTTACCCTCGTCATCCTAAATCGTGATTGCCCCGTGTGGAGACGTGTTGACGATGGTGTATGGTCCTATCCATTTGCTGCGTAGTGTTCCGTGCCCGAAGAGCTTCACCCAAGAATTAAACAGAAGTACCTTGTCTCTAGCTTTGAATTCCTTGGGCCTAATTCGCTTGCCGTGGCATCTCTTTGTTCTGTCTTTGTAAATCTTGGCACTGTGATAAGCTTTTTCTCTCCATTCCTCTAACTGGGACAGTTGGATCTTCATATTTCTCCCTGATAGCTTACTGTCCATGTTCCAAGATCGGATGTCCCAGTGGGCCTTGTGCTCCAACTCAACTAGTAAATGGCATGTTTTTCCATCAACTAGTTGGTACGATGACATGCCTATGGGGGTCTTGAATGTTGTCATGTATGCCCAAAGTGCATCAGGCGGCCTATTTTTCCATCCCTTCCCCATTTCATTCACCGTCTTCTGCAGAATGTTCTTTCTGCAGAATGTTCTTGATCTGCTTATTGGACGTTTTTGCTTGGCCGCTGGTCTATGGATGGTACGGAGTTGCGATGTTATGTTGTGCCCCAAGCTCTCTCAAAAAAGCTTCGGAAGGTCTTGTCAATGAAATGTGATCCTCCGTCACTTATGACCATCCTGGGAGTGCCAAAGCGAGGGAAAATGAATTCGTGGAACATCTTTCAGGCGTGCTAGGCATCGGCTGCTCTGCATGGTAGTGCTTCCACCCACTTGGACACGTAGTCAACGGAGACAATGATGTACTCGCAGTCCTTGGACTTTGGGAATGGTCCCATGAAGTCGATGCCCCACGCATCGAATAGTTCGATTTGAAGGTTGTAGTTGAAGGGTATTTCATCGCGAGTGGTCATGCCACCATGCATCTGGCACTTCCGGCATTGTCGTATGAACTGTCGGGTGTCCTCATACATCGACGGCCAATAGAATCCACTTTGCCATATTTTCGCCTGAGTGTGAAATACGCCAAAGTGGTCTCCATATGGTGCGGTGTGGCACTTCTCAATGATTTGGAACCCTTCAGCTGTCAGGACGCATCTTCGGAGCAGACCATCGGTGCATACTCTGTAAAGGTATGGATCGTCCCATAGGTGGTGTCTGCTCTCGAACAACAACTTCTTCTTGTTTTCTCCAGGTGGTACGTATCCTGAAACCATGAAATTCACAATGTTTGCGTACCACGGGTTGGAGTCCCTTACCTTTAGTAGCATGTCGTCGCGTAAGAAATCATTGATAGGAATGTCTTGCGTGTTAGAGATAGGCATACACGACAAATGATCGGCGATAGTATTTTCTACTCCTTTCTTATCTTTAATTTCTAGATCAAATTTTTGGAGTAGCAAAGTCCATCTTAGCAAACGAGGTTTAGCATCTTTCTTGGTGAGCAAATATTTCAAAGCAGCATGATCGGTAAAAACGATAACTTTTGCACTAGTCAAATAAGATCTACACTTATTGATTGCAAAAACAATAGCTAGGAGCTCTTTTTCTGTGGTAGCATAATTTAATTGAGCTCTTGTAAGGGTTTTACTTGAATAAGCAATTGCATGATGCTTTTTATCTTTGGTTTGGCCAAGGACTGCCCCAACAACATAATCACTTGCATCACACATTATTTCGAAAGGGAGAAGGGTTTGAATGATTGGAGCTGAAATGAGTGCTTCTTTTGAAATATGAAAGGATTTTAAACACTCATCGGTAAACTCAAAATGCGCGTCCTTGGCTAGATGGTTCGTGAGAGGTCTAGCGATCTGAGAAAAATCCTTAATGAACCGTCGATAGAACCCCACGTCACCCAGGAAGCTACGGATCCCTTCTACGTTCACCGGAGGTGGAAGCTTTTCTATGACTTCAATCTTGGCTCTGTACACCTCAATTCCCCTCTCAGACACAAGATGCCCAAGCACGATGCCTTCTCGGACCATTAAATGGCACTTCTCCTAGTTTAGCACCAGGTCCTTTTCTTGGCATCTCTGAAAAACCTTGTCCAAGTTCTCGAGACAATGATCGAAGGTTTTCCCGTAAATGGATAAATCGTTCATAAAGACCTCCATAATCTCTTTGATCATGTCGGAGAAGATTGACATCATGCACCTTTAGAACGATGTAGGTGCATTGTAAAGCCCAAACGACATCTTTCAGTAAGCATATGTTCCATAAGGGCAAGTGAAAGTGGTTTTGCTCTAATCATCCGGGTGGATGGGGATTTGGTGATAACCCGAATACCCATCAAGGAAACAGAAGAAAGAGTGCTTCGCTAGCCGCTCTAACATTTCATCAATGAAGGGCAGTGGGAAGTGATCTTTCTTCGTTGCCAAGTTGAGCTTACGGTAATCTATGCACATCCTCCACCCCGTGATAGTTCGTTGTGGGATTAGCTCATTTTTTACTATTCTCAACGACTGTCATTCCTCCCTTCTTTGGCACTACCTAAACGAGGCATACACACTCTCTATGAGGTATGAGATAGATTATCCCGGCATGCAGAAGCTTGAGAACCTCCTTCTTGACGACCTCCCTCATCGCATTGTTAAGCCTACACTGAGGCTCCCTAGAAGGTGTGCTGGCTGGGTCTATAGGAATGTGATGACTGCAGAGGGTAGGGCTGATTCCCTTAAGGTCCTGGAGCGAGTAACCGAAAACAGGCCTATGCTTCTCTAAGACGGCTAACAGCTTGGTTGTCTTCTTACCGAAAAGTGTATCGCTAATGATGACGGGAGACTCCGTGTAACCATTCAAGAAAGCATAGCGTAGGTCAGAAGGAAGGGTTTTCAACTCGATTGGTGATTATGCTGGCCGTTCGTGAGTTAGGAGATCAAGGGTTTCTTCTAAATCATCCTCTTCTTGGATGAAGAGTTCAGCGTCTTTTTCTAAGGATGACTCTGAATGTTCAAAAGGTGAGATGGCCATCACTTCCTCAATTGGATCTAACTAGGGGAGAAATTCTGCTGGAGAACTCTTTGTCCTAGAAATCGAAATTGAAAAAGTTTCTCTCCCTAGTCTAACATTCGTAGTGTGGGTACTTCTAGGAACACTTTTTTGACGGGGTGTCCGATTAAAATGTCAAAGTCCTGGACATCAAACACATGAAAATCAAGTGCGGCCTCGACGCCGGCATCGAGTAAGCACACATCATGCAAAATCCCGATCCCTTCTAGGATGGAACCTGGCGCATCCCTGAAGGTTCTATTAGTTGGAACTAAAGGTCGCTCTCCCAAATGCGAAAACACATAGGAGGAAGACATGATGTTCACTCCAACCATGGGATCGTATAAGACTTTTCCCAAAGTTCCCTGGATATGGCATTGAATGGTTAAGGAAGGAGCGCATATTTGAATTGCTTCAGAAGAAAGCTCTCCCTCCTGTACCCATTCGCCGCTCATGACAGTGGTTAAGTCTCTAGTGGTCTCTTTAAGGAAATCCTTATCAAGGGCTCGGTAGGACCTTCTGGAACTGGGGTTCTCTTTTGATGAAAGTAATTCGAGGTATTTCCGAAGTCTTCAAACAAATCTTCCTCGAATTCGAAGGGAAACTCAAGAGGTTGAATTTCTTCTTCCTCCATGGTTTCTGGTTTGGGGGAAGGCTCCAAGGATGAGTCTCGGTAGATAAGAGGCAAAGGCGCTGACTCAATCAGCGGGACTTCCTTGAGGGCTCTACTACCGGGAGGTACTCGGTGAAGGTGGTATTTTCTAGGATGCGTTCTAGAAGGGCTTCTCCTTCGGCAGTGGTTTTATGGGTGAACGATCCTCCGGTAGTGACATCAAGCTGTAGGGCAGACTCCTTGCTAAGCCCTAACCAAAAGTGTTGTAGCAACACATGCTCGGGGATAGACAAGTCTGGGTCAGCATGGATTAACTGTAAAAACCTGGCCCATGCTGCACCTATAGTTTCCTTCTCGCCCTGACGAAAGTCGAGGATCTCTCTCTGTAGGGAAGCAATGCGAGAAATAGGGAAGAACGCAAGACAAAACTTCTCCCTTAGTTCATCCCACTCTTCATTAACCTTCCCTATGTTATGGGTGTACCATTTGTTTTGCTCTCTCATCAAGGGAGAAAGGAAACAACTTCCACCAAAGTGTTTCTTGTGCCATGCCTGCGATTGACAGACATGAGCCCAGTTGTTCGAACTCTCATTGGTGGTGGTAGGGATTTTCATTATCAAAACCAGAGAAGGATTGCTCTCGAACCCTGGCTATGAAGCCAGGATGGAGTTCAAAGCCTAAAGCTGTGATGGGCTAGGAGGATTTCGGTGGCTCTAAGAACTCGCCCTTGGGAGCAGAAAGTTGGTGGATAGAAAAGTGTTCCATGGTATAAGGATTAAAGAAAGAGAAAGGTAAAAAGAAAGGATACACAGGCAAATTAGGTTCAAAGACAACTACAGCAACCGTTCCCTGGCAACGACACCAGAAATGCTTGCTGGTATTTCTTAATATTCACGAATAGAATTCGCAAGCGCACGGATATACTGCTGTAGCACTTCACCCGGAGAGTATTCAAGGTATCGTATATTTCTCAGGGAACGGAGGTGTAAAGGTCTTTTAGCTAATTTACCCAAGGAAAAGATAGAAGATAGGGTGGTCCTTGGTAGTGTGGTTGTCCAAGGATAGACTGTAACACCCAAAAATATAGGAAATAAAATTAAAAAAAAACATTTTATAAAAGCTACAAAAATAAAATTATGCATGCATCTCTCTCTCTTTCTCTTCTCCCACTTTCTTTCAGCCCGGCCCAAATCCTTCTCTCCTCCTCTTCTATTTTTTTCTCTCCCCGCGGCCCAACTTAGCCGGCCCAACCCGCCTCACTCTCCCTCACCTCTCCCTCACAGACGCGCTGGACCCACCTGTCGGCGCCCTCTCTTACCTTCCTTTCTTCCTCCTCCCGCGCCTCCCTCCCCTTTCCTTTTCTTCCTCACCCCGAATCCAGTTCGCGCCCGTCGCCTGCGTCTCCTCCTTCCTTCCCCGCGACGCTGGCCTGCCATAATGGCCGCGGTACGCGCCCCGGGCGACCCGCCCCTTTCCTTCGCAGGCGACCGCTGCAATTCCACCGCGTGAGCCGCCGCCTTCCTTTTCCTGGCCGCTCCGCCTCATCTCCTCCCCTTTAAAACCCGCGCCCAAGCCCCGTTGCTCAGCACCTGCGTTACACCCGAGTCGAGCTCTCCGTCGTCGCCGCACCGTCGCACACCGCTGGAAATCGCTCACCGGAGGAACGCCGCCGCCCCGAGACGCACCCCTCCGTCGACCCGCCGTCCCGCTGTTTCTCCAACGCCTACAACCCTCGCCGGAGTTCCGCGAGGTGGTGAGCACCAAGCCGCCCCCGTTTGCCCCCTCTCTCTCACTCTGTCGCGGCCCCAATTGCTCGCTGGAGCCCTAGCTCCGCCCGCCGCCGTGGCCGCCGGTCTACGATCACCGCACGGCCGTCCTGTGACCCCACCACTTTCGCTGTGCCGCCCTCTCTCTCCCCGGCCTAACCTCGGCCTGAACCGAGCCCCGAAGCACCGGATTCGGTGAGCTCCGGCCGTCCGCCGCCACCCTCGCTCGCCGCCGGCGCCCAGCGCCGCCTACCGATTCGCCCGACCCTTACTCTGCCGAGTCGACCCGATTCGCCCGACCCTTACCCTGCCGCCCGATCTAGATCATAGATCTGAGCCGCGCACGAGCCGCCGCCCTCGCCCGACCCTTACCCTGCCGCCCGATCTAGATCTAATGGCCAGAACAGATCTAAGCCGCGCACGAGCCGCCACCCTCGCCCGACCCATACCCTGCCGCCCGATCCTGATCCAACGGATCAGATCCGCCAACTGAGCCAAACCCTAGCCGTCCCCGGAACCTTTGCAGAAAAGCCCCTAGGGTTTCCCGAAATCAACCCGCAGTCCAGATCAGTAGAAAAATAATTAGAGTTAAGTCCTTTCTTTTCTGTCCTGACCCCTGACCTTTCTAGAATTAGTACCCGCCGTCCAGGACCTCCAGTTTTGCCCCCTCTCTCTCACTCTGTCGCGGCCCCAATTGCTCGCTGGAGCCCTAGCTCCGCCCGCCGCCGTGGCCACCGGTCTACGGTCGCCGCACGGCCGTCCTTTGACCCCACCACTTTTGCTGTGCCGCCCTCTCTCTCTCCGGCCTAACCTCGGCCTGAACCGAGCCCCGGAGCACCGGATTCGGTGAGCTCCGGCCGTCCGCCGCCGGCGCCCAGCGCCGCCTACCGATTCACCCGACCCTTACTCTGCCGAGTCGACCCGATTTGCCCGACCCTTACCCTGCCGCCCGATCTAGATCTAACGGCCAGAACAGATCTGAGCCGCGCACGAGCCGCCGCCCTCGCCCGTCCCTTACCCTGCCGCCCGATCTAGATCTAATGGCCAGAACAGATCTAAGCCGCGCACGAGCCGCCGCCCTCGCCCGACCCATACCCTGCCGCCCGATCCTGATCCAACGGATCAGATCCGCCCGACTGAGCCAAACCCTAGCCGTCCCCGGAACCTTTGCAGAAAAGCCCCTAGGCTTTCCCGAAATCAACCCGCAGTCCAGATCAGTAGAAAAATAATTAGAGTTAAGTCCTTTCTTTTCTGTCCTGACCCCTGACCTTTCTAGAATTAGTACCCGCCGTCCAGGACCTCCAGTTTTGCACCCAGACCCTCTGTTTAAGGTTTAATTATGTTTTAGCCCCTGATTTCTTCAGATCTAGCCCCTCGAAGTTCAAAACTCTCACAGATACGTCCCTGGATCACTGTTTTAGTCATATCTTCATCGTTTCAACTCCGATTTCAGCGATTCTTGCGCTCACACGATCCTTGCACCATGAACTACAATATTATCATCTTTTTACTCTCTGTTTGTACTGTTTATTGTACTGTTTGTTATTTGTTTGTGTGATCGCGTAGACAACGTGACGTTCGAGTAAGACCAAGAGCAAGCTTACAAGGAAGAGAATCAACAGCTGTTTGAGGAAGGCAAGTGGACTTCCCTCCCCTGCATATTCTATTTTATCCCAACAATAGATTGATAATTCACTTCATCTTAATGTTGCTTTGCATAAACTTGATGGGTTACCTATGCTAAGGACATACCTAGTCTTTTACCTAAAGCCTTGAATCACCGGGGTTTACTATTCATGTTGGGTAGCCGCGATTAGTTGCAAACTTTGGGAAAGGTGTTGGTTTACTCTTATAATAATTATGATCACGTTTCATAGTGTTGTTATACCGCATTAATTCAAGATCAACTTTGTTTAATGGGAATATGGAGAACCACCCAAGTGAACCGTGCAACCACAAAGTCATATGGCTCTGACCTTAGCCAATTAATTAGATGTGTAGTTAGTTGGTGGCCTTACCGAAAGGGCATGGAGGGGGTCAGTGATAGGGGTCATAGCCCGGTCCTCTTGGGGTAGCTGCCTTTGCTAAGGAGCCGGCTTCGTAGTGTACCCTCGCCAATCACTTCGGAAGTGTTTAAGGGCCTTGCAAACCCGGGCGATTCAGGGGAACACGGTTTGTGGGGAAAGTGTACAACCTCTGCAGAGTGTAAAATTGTTATAACAGCCATGCTCACGGTTAAGAGTGGCTTGGACCCTCACATGATAATGAAACTTGAAGATTAATTAAATTGTGGTTCGTGGTTTATGTTCAACTTGCTGGTATCTTTATGTTTCTGCGTGTGGGATGGTATAAACTTAAATCTAGTTAATAGGTGCTTGCTAATAATAACTTGACCAACTAAAAGTGCCCACTGCTGTAAACCTTAGCCTATCCTTGATGGCCTTGCATATTCTCCCCCACTTGCTGAGTACCAACCATAAGAGTACTCATCCTTGCCCAACTGCTGTTCAAAAGAGAACTTTGAAGAGGAGAACTTCGACGACATCGAGGAGTTCTAGGCTTGCGTTCACCAGTCATCGCCTGTGGAAGACGGAGTTGTTGTAGACTTTGTTAGGGTATATCGGTGTAACGTTTATAGACCTTTGTGTCTCTTTTATTCGGAGTGTAATATTATTAAATAATTTATTTAGTTACCTTTCGAGCATTGTCTTTGATATATTACACTTGTTCGTCTATCATGTGTGTGTGAACATGATCCTGGCGCACACATGAGATGCATCTGGTTCTTTCTAGAATCCGGTGTGACATAGACACTCTTTGGAAAGATAAGCTTAGCTACTACTCGCTTGCTTCGGGCACCGGTTTACACCTGGTTTGCCAAGTGCCTCTGGCTATTATCTCTATGCCCAACCCGAACGTGGAGGGATATGAAGGACGGACAGGGCTATCACCGCCTGCCGCCTACCTCTCAGACCATAGAGAAGGGTAGCAAACAAAGGTAACTTCAAGCCTACACACCACGTCTACGCTATCGATTACTACTTCTAGCCCCGGCCAGACTCCGTCTTAAGACTCAAGTCTTTAAGCTAGAAGCAACCGTTCAAGAACAGACAATGATCCGGCAAGCGAATGATAACAAGGACTTAGCTTTAGTAAAAACTCACCACCGTAGACGAACTCGAATACTTACTCAAAAGAGGTTCGTATCCGCTGAGGTACAAGTAGACGGAGGCGAAAAACTCCAGCCTCCTCCTGGACTTCTCCTCCACACACTCCCTAACCTAATCTACTTTTTAGCTCTAAAAGGTGGATTCCTCCCTTCTTTTCCTCTTCTCCAAAATGGTGTGTGTGAATGGGGGGAGGCCTCCTTTTATAGCTTGAGTGGTTGGTTCCCACCATCTCTTCATATGGAATCATTGGCCACCGTCATCAAGAAGATAAGGATGATCTTCCCGTCAAAGATTGGGCAGCTAGGAAGGTGTCCAGGTTCGGCCGACCCTAGGTGCTGCTTCCCCGACTCCACCTTCCTCTGGACAGCTGACATGTGGGTCTTGGCGTTGATCCTTGGTGATTTGTGCCTTGACGCGCCCGTTTGGTCTGACTTGTGGGCCCTTTGATTCTATGTAACATAGGAGATGATCTTCTATGCATTTCTTGTGTGTGTCATGTGTGTTTTTCCATGATTTATGTGTGTGGGTACATGAATATCACAATTCACCAAAAGTTGTGGAGTTGGTTAGAATAGAGCCCTATAGCTAAGTTTGGTGATTAATTTTATATTAAATGATGCAGAGGTTGATGGTTGATTTTGTGATTTAAGCACCGTCAACAGTGGCCGCAGCTACGTGATAGTCGGCGAAGCTGCAGTAGCACTTTGCCTCTCCTTCCCTCACAGCACTTCACTACCACGTACTCCTTGTCCATTATGGCGCGGGGCGGGCGGGCGCCCGCCAGGCCCGTGGCACACATATTCTTGGCGAGTTCCGCCGTAATGTCACTGACCGAGGCCAGCAATACTGGTTGGTAGTTCCTTCCTTGCCGACGATTCCTAAATCCATGGCTTGGTGACCTCTTCGACGTTTTCATAGTTACTGCACGTTTGGTCAAGATGAACCATAAGGGCTATTACTCGTAGGAGTCAGAATTGTGGGCTTGGTGACTCATCAGTAGTAGGCGCTTCTCGTGGTTATTGCTAATGACTAGTACTCGGAGCTTTTTCTGGAATCGAGTTGCGCAAGTAGTATTGCGACTTAGCCATGTTTGTTTGTGGAGATTAGTCGTATAGGTAGAACTCCTGGCACTGGCCCCCGAGTAATCCTATTGACTTATGGTAGTTATCTTATTGTTAGTACTCGTGACCGGAGCCTCCGAGTCCTACAATCTAACATGGAGAAAAAATAGTCATTTTAGGAACCAAAGCAACTCTTGGAGAAGTTTGTGTACATATTACACTATGGGTAGAATCGGCGTAGATGCTCGATACTCCAAGAGTTTGGATCTTCCTGGCCATCAGGGTACTATAGTCGATACGACCCTAGTCTTGTGACTTTGGAGTTGATGAAAGGTCCTTCCTATCGCTTAGTTGAGCTTATACAGCTTAGTCTCGTCCTGGACATGACGGAGGACCAGATCACCAATGTTGAAAGACCTCTCCTGGACATTCGATCGTGATAGCGTCGAACGCCTTAGAGGTAGCGGGCTGACTGGACTAGGGCGTTGCATTTGGCTTCTTCTGCTGAATCGAGCTCAAGCTGCTCATTTCGTCTGCCTCGCCTTCTTCGTACACCTCAAGTCACGGAGATTGCCACATCATGTCAGCAGGGAGGATGGCTTCTGACCTGTAGATGAGAAAGATAGGTGGTTGTCTTGTGGCTTTGCTAGGTTTAGTGCGTAGCCCCAGACGACTAGTGGTAATTCATGAATCCACTTGCCACCCTTTTTGCTATTCGCGTCATAGTCTTTTCTTGAAACCATCGAGAATCAAGCCATTGGCATGCTCAACCTGGCCATTGGCCCGCGGATGAGCCACCGAAATGTACTTGACCTCAATGGCGCTTCTCTCACAGAATTCCCAGAACGAGTGTGATGTGAAGTTGGAGCCCAGATCTATGGTGATGGTGTTGAGGAAGCCGAACCGATGTGGGATGTTGCGGATGAGTCGACTACTCTATCTGATGAGAGTTTTGTAATCGGCTTGTACTCGATCCACTTCGTGAACTTGTCTATTGCCGCCAACACGTGAGTGATACCTCCAGGCGCTGTTGTCAAAGGTCTAATCATCTCGAGGCCCTAGCAGGCAAACGGCCAGGATGGTGGGATGGTGATTAAGTTGTGTGCCGAGATGTGAGCTTGCTTGCCAAAGAACTAGTAGTTGGAGCACCGGTGGACGAGTTCTTCAGCATCTGCCAAAGCCGTCAGCCAGTAGAACCCTGATCGGAATGCTTTCCTGATTAGTGTCTATGATGTCGCGTGATTGCCACAGGTCTTATCGTGGATTTCCCGGAGTATGCTTTTGCCTTGCTCCGTGAGCACGCACTACATGAGTACTCTTGTTGCTAATCCACGCTTGTACAACTTGTCACCAACCAGAATGTACCTTTTGCTCCGCCTCATGATGCATGCTGCCTCAGCGCCTTTTGGATCGATGCTGGGGGTAGCTTCTGGTCCTTGATGAAGTCGATGATAGGTACTTGTCAATCGACCTCGATCATCATGACCTCTCGACCTGGTTCCTGAGGACACTAATCAATGGTTACTTGATCTGGTTTCTTAGTGGAGGGGTGGTGTACCTCATGGATGAATACTCCCGCCGGGACATCTGCTTGATCAGGTCCCAGCTTCGAGACTACATCCACTCCCACGTCGTTGTCTTGGATCACGTGATGGATCTCTAAACCCGAGAACTTATTTTCCAGTTTGCATATCTCCATGTTGTCTTTGTTGATGTCCCACTCCTTGTTGACTTGTTGAAGGACTAGCGAGGAGTCGCCATAGACAAGTAATCCCTTGATGCCAAGGGAGACTGCCAGGCGTAGCCTGTGCAATAGTGCCTCACACTTGGCTTCGTTGTTGGATAGTTCAAAGAGGATCTGGAACACATATTTGAGTTGTTCTCCCTTCGGAGATATGAACAGAACTCCTGCGCCGCCGCCTTCGAGTTTGAGTGAACCGTCAAAGTACATGACCCAATACTCTAGCATGCTAGCTGGAGCTGCAACTCAGTTTTCCCGCCACTCTACCATGAAATCGACTAGTGCTTGCGACTTGATGGTTGTGCGTGGTTTGAAGTCGATTGACAGAGCCCTCAGTTCCACTGCCTAGTTGGGGATGCATCCAGTAGCATCCCAAGTATATCCGCCAATGGGAAGTCAGTGATAAGTGAGATCTGGTACTCGTCGAAGTAGCGACGGAGCTTTTTGAATGTTATGAGTATAGCGTATAGAAGTTTCTGAATTAATAGGTAACGAACCTTTGATTCAGAGAGGACTTCGCTGATAAAATACACTAGCCTCTGCACTCCAAATGCATGGCCTTCCTCGTAGCGCTCCACCGTGATGGATGTGCTGATCACGTGAGTAGTCACGGCCATGTACAGTAACAGATTCTCGCATGGTAGTGGAGTTGTAAGGATGGGGGGCGTCTGCAGATGATGCTTGAGATCTGTCAGTGCCTGCTCTGCCTCCCCAGCCCACCGGAATTTGTCTTGCCGCTTTAAGAGCTTGAAGAAGGGTAATCCCTGATCTCCAAGTTGTGAGATAAATCTGTTCAGGGCCGCCATACACCCTGTGAGCTCCTGGACATCCTTGATAGTCGCTGGAGCCCCCATGTCCATGATGGCGGTGATCTTTTCTAGGTTAGCTTCTATTCCTCGGTGACTCACGATGAACCCGAGCAGTTTCCTGACAGTACGCCGAAGACGCACTTAGCGGGCTTGCTAATTAGCGGTCGCTCGCCAGAAGCTCTCCGAGCGAGCGATTCCAGACAGCAGCGAACTTTCCACTTTTGGAATTTTTTTATTCCCGCAACTTTCTATTTTTAGAATATTGTTGACGCCAGATTTTGACACGTGTCGAATCGGCATCAGGAGGTGAAGATTGGCCGATGCGGCCGATCTGAAGGCTACAGTAAGGAATCGGCCGATTAAGGTAACAGTTGGAAATCGGCCGATTGGTGATACAGCCTGCGCCAATAGGATGGGACTATTTCGGAGGGTCCTTGTCAAAAGTTGGTCAACAGGGCACGCTAAGTCGGTCAAGGAGCGATTGAAGGGAATCCTGATTGGATTAGGGAACGGCGGCGGAAGATTCTGCGGGAGTCCGTTTCCTTTTAAAGTTCTTATAGATATAGTAGTTTTCCTGTTGTTTAAGTAAGGTTGTAACAAGTCGTGATCGACCAGGAGTCCTAGTTTTAGGGTATAAATAGGAGTCGTCAGGGTCTTGCAAAAAAATCAACACATCAATCAACAACAATACTTCTACTTTTCTAGCAATTTACTTTCAAGTCGGCGACTTCGCCAATATTTTCTTCTTTCACGAGTTCGTACGGATTGGCAGGGCTGCATCAACCTGATCTCCGGCCAATTGGTAGGTTCCGCTTACCGAGTAATATCCGAGCTTTAACTACGGGCGTATCGCTGTGGTTTCATTTGGATTTATTCACCAGTTATCGATATTTACTAGAATTGCAAGTTTTTACCTGTTGTTCTAGTATTATCACCAGTTATCCAGCTTGAGATCAGAGTAATCGGCTTCGTCATTATTCTTCTTCGATTCATCATCTTACAGCCGATTAGATCTATTTCAAGTGTTGCCTCTGTAGTAATCGTTTAGATCGCTCCAGCAGTTTTCTTTACAATTACTACACGATTATCGGCTGATCCATAGCCGATCATCTCTACAGCAAATCGGCCGATTCGCCGCCGACGCGCTCCTCAGGACAGATCGGAACCCCAGCCGATCGACGCGCCTGAAATTTAATACTTTATTTCCTTGTCAATCAACAGGTCAGATTGACTGGCACGCCACGCGAACTGCACCAGGGCGATAACCCGAACAGGAGCTAAGCAGATTCTCCCGGGTCGTGTGTCCGACGCTGAAGACCATCGGCCGATTCCTATCCGGCCGATTTTAGCGCCAACACACTTTTGGCACGCCCAGTGGGACAATCCAAGATCTGATATGTCGAAGAACGCAGAAATCTCCGACAGCAACATCATTGAGGTCACAGAAGCGGATCTCAAGGACGACCAGAGGGAAGAATTGGCCAAACATCTAGAAGATTACAAGAAGATGTACCTCAAGTCGTTCAGTCGTACCAGAAGTGGGGAGGCCATCAAGAAGACTCCTATTCTAGCTCCCCGCCACATCACCATTGCTGAGGACTCGGGCAAGATGTCAGAGATGATCCAACAATCCGTTTATCAGGCATTCATCGACCAATCTTCAGTGATGACCAACACGGTGTATAACGCCGCCGTCAGTTCTCTGGCCAGCGGAGCAGTCCAAGGCTATCAGGGACCAGCATATGCCCCGCCAACCACGCTGCCAGCCAGAAGCTTACCATACACGTCCCAATCGGCTCCTCAGCCGATATTGACGCAACGCAAGGGGTACAACTCTCCATTGCCCCCAGCATCTCCAAGATACAGCGGTGCACCATCACAGACACCGCTTCAACCCGTCCACATTGCTTCTGTGCAATCGCTGCCCACAAGCTCGGTACCTTGGGGAACATCGGCGCCGATGTATTTTCCCGAGCCAACAAACGGATACGGGAGTTATTCAATCCAGGTGCCGCACCAATCGGTCGCCCGGCCGACGGTCCCCCAGTATCAGCCGATCTCATCAGAAATCGGCAGGGGGGCAAGCACTGTAGAAGCATTCAGAGGCACGACGCCAACGATGACATACGATGGGGGGACTGGACAGCAAGAATAGCAGAAGTAATCCAGGATCGGTTTGGATTGAAGCCCAAAGTGCAAACTTACACCTACAAGACGCCATATCCATCGGCCTATGACTTGCTGCCATTCCCACACCGCTACAAAGTTCCTGATTTCACCAAGTTTCCAGGAACGGACGATACATCCACTGTGGAGCACATCAACCGATTCATCATCCAGTGCGGGGAAGCTGCCACGCAAGATGCTCTGAGGGTGTGTTTATTTTCGTCATCTCTGTCCGGATCGGCCTTCCAGTGGTTCACCACCTTGCCGCCAAATTCTATTGTTACTTGGGCCGATCTGGAGAAACAGTTCCACAAGTACTTCTATGCAGGAGTACACGAGATGAAGCTCTCGGATTTGACCAGCCTCAGGCAGAGGAGCGATGAAACAGTGATGGGATATATACAGAGGTTCAGAGAAGTCAGGAACAAATGCTACAGTCTGGCTCTGACCGACGCACAGTTGGCCGATATCGCTTTTCACGGCCTCTTGCCACAAATCAAAGAAAGATATGCTGCCCAAGAGTTTGAAAGCCTGAGCCAAATCGTCCACCGATTGTCAGGACAAGAGGTCCGACCGTTTGAACAGCGGAGGACTTTCCAAAAGAAGGTGGCATACTTAGAGGGACCTGAATCCGATGGGGAAGAGGAAATCGGCCTAGCAGAATGGGTCAAAGGGAAAAAACCAATATCATGCCCTTTTGGGAAGAAGGAGCCAGAGACATTCGGCTTTGACACGTCAAAGGCCGATAAAATTTTCGATTTATTGCTTCAGGAAGGACAGATTAAGCTATCTCAGCATCACACCATCCCTTCGGCCGATCAACTTAAGAAGATGAAATACTGCAAGTGGCACAACGCCACTTCACATGATACAAATGAATGCAAAGTCTTCCGTCAGCAGATACAATCGGCCATCGAGCAGGGGCGGCTTAAATTTGAGACACCAGCTAAATCGGCAAAACCGATGAAGATAGATCAGCATCTCTTCCCGGCCAACATGGTTAATGCTGAACGAAATTCAAGTCAAACCAAGGTGCTGACGTCAGAATCGGCGAGAAGAGGCGGCGCCGTCGACCTCAGGAGGCAGATCACGACGGAAGAAATCAAAAGGAAGGCGGGGGCAAGAACGACCACGCAAGCCCGTTACCTCCCAATTCTTACTCAGTAAATATCGGCAGCAGCAAGAACAAGCAAGATACCAGGAAGAGATGATACGCCGGCATGAGGATCATTGGTAATGTCCGTTCTTCATCCACTGCTGGGAAAACGACATCAGATTGCCGTCTGCCGATAACTGTCCGGAGTGTAACGGATGGAGCTGCAACGATCGCCCGAAGCCACACTCTAGGGACAGAGGATCAGAGCCGATCAGCAGAAATCGGCGCGGACAAGAGGAACAGCGCATTTCGGTGCATGATCGGCTGGGGGGCAAAGTTGACCAGTACCACCGGTCAAAAGGCAAGATCGGCCAGCGGGATGAACTGGGGGGCAGGATCAGCGCGCACGATCGGCTGGAAGAGATGGCCGATGACAGGGTATCAGACGAAGATCCCCTAGGAAAGGAACCAGATTGGGAACACGGCAGATCATCGGCCAAACCAGCAAATCCCAGGTGGTGTCCCGATGGCCTATCCAGATCCCAGAAGCGAAGGATCCAACGCCTACGCCAGTGGGAGCATCAAGAAGAAGAACAGAGGCAGGTGCCAGAGAAAAGAAATGTTAAGTCTCGAGTGTGGCGCCCAAAGAAAAATGATCAAGAAACAAGTAATCAAGAATCGGCAGCCGAAATTCATATGGTGTTCATACTGCCGATGGAGTTCATGGCGCCCAACGATCGAGACAAAGCGACAAGAACGGAGGAGGAACAAATGGCACAACTAGTGTTGGAGCCGATGACGGCTACGTTTGAGAAACCAGAAGAGAAAAAACGACAGCATCTTAAAGCGCTGTTTCTCAAAGGCTATGTCAACGGAAGACCCGTCACCAGATTACTAGTAGATGGAGGCGCTGCAGTTAACATCATGCCGTATGCCATGTTCCGCAAGCTAGGCAAGGGCGATGAAGACCTCACCAAGACGGACATGATGCTGAAGGATTTCGAAGGCAACGTGTCACCCGCCCGTGGAGCGCTCTGCGTCGACCTCACCATCGGCAGTAAGACCCTCCCTACCACTTTTTTCGTTATTAATGGCAAGGGGTCCTACAATATGCTGCTTGGTCGCGACTGGATACACGCAAACTGCTGTGTCCCATCTACAATGCATCAATGCCTTGTGCAATGGGTCGGCGACAGCACAGAGATAGTCGCTGCCGATTCCGTCTACAGCGTTGCAGCGGCCGACACGCAGCAGTGGAGCTGCGAGCACGTCAAGTGTATATCTGGCAGGACTTGGGACACTGAGTTCTTGAAAGTGTCCGATTTTGGTCTAAAGCCGATCCAAGCAGTCGGCTCTGAAGATTCAGAATAAATGGATCACCTCGTCCGAGAAGATGGGAAGCTTGGGCATGGGTTTACGTCGGCCGATTTATTGGAGATGGTAGATTTGGGAGATAGCAGCAAGTCAAAGCCGACGTACATTAGTGCTAATTTGGATCCTGAGTACAAATGTAAATTGATAAGGTTATTAAAAGAGTTCAACGATTGCTTTGCTTGGGAATATCATGAGATGCCAGGACTAGACCGATCTATTGTTGAACACCGGTTACCTATAAAATCAGGATATCGGCCATATCAGCAACCTGCACGATGGTGTAACCCCAAGATTCTACCTGATATAAAGGCCGAAATTACAAAGTTGATTGAAACAGGATTTATTCGGCAGTGCCACTACGCCGAATGGATTTCTAATATTGTGCCCGTATACAAAAAGAATGGAAAGTTACGTGTGTGCATCGATTTCAGGAACTTAAATCAGGCTACGCCAATGGATGGATATCCGATGCCAACGGCCGATATCTTGGTAGATGCCGCCGCAGGACACAAAGTCATAAGTTTCATGGATGGGAATGCAGGGTACAATCAGATATTAATGGCCGAAGAAGATATTTTGAAAATGGCTTTCAGGTGCCCAGGTCATCTTGGTTTATTTGAATGGGTTGTTATGACTTTCGGGTTGAAGAACGCCGGCGCTACGTATCAACGGGCCATGAATTACGTCTTCCACAAGCTCATTGGTTCATCGGTGGAAATTTATATAGATGACGTCGTGGTCAAGTCAAAAGGGCACCAAGATCATCTGGCCGATTTACAAGAAGTACTGGAATGCACAAGGAAACATGGGTTGAAAATGAACCCAAACAAGTGTGCATTTGGTGTATCGGCTGGCCAATTCTTACGATTCATGGTCCATGAGCGCGGGATAGAAGTCAACCGCAAGACCATAGACGCCATCAACAAAGTAGTGGCCCCACAAAATAAAACTGAACTACAATCCCTCATCGGCAAGGTCAATTTTATCAGAAGATTCATATCCAACCTGTCAGGACGTATTCAGGCTTTTACCCCTCTGTTGAAATTAAAGCCCGACCAGGAATTCATATGGGGAGAAGGGCAGCGCAAGGCACTGGAGAATTTCAAGCAGTATCTGGTTTCACCTCCGGTATTGGTCCCACCGCAGCCTGGTAAGCCGTTCAAGTTATATTTATCGGCCGATGAACATGCGATTGGATCGGCGTTGGTACAGGAGTTTGAGGGGAAAGAACGAGTGGTATACTACGTCAGCAGAAGACTCTTAGACGCCGAAACAAGATATTCCTCGGTGGAGCGACTGTGCTTGTGTTTATACTTCTCATGCACCAAGCTCAGGCACTATTTGTTATCGGCAGAATGCATAGTCGTGTGCAAGGATGATGTGGTGAAATATATGCTATCGTTGCCGATTTTGAAAGGATGGATTGGAAAATGGATCCTGGCTTTGTCAGAATTCGACTTAAGGTACGAATCGGCTAAAGCTGTCAAAGGTCAAGTGATGGCCGATTTCGTAGTTCAGCATTGTGGACCAGAAATCGCCACTGTTGAACCAGTTCCATGGACTCTATATTTTGATGGTTCTTCGTGTGGGGTCGGATCAGGAATCGGCATTGTTCTTGTGTCGCCTCGGGGGGCAAGTTATAATTTCTCTCTGCCGATAGAAGCCTCCGCAACTAATAATCAGGTAGAATATCGAGCTGTTCTGAAAGGCATCCAATTATTAAGGGAAGTCAGAGCTGATGCAGTCGAAATTTTTGGAGATTCCATGCTCATTGTGGATCAGTTGACGGGGCGATCTGAGTGCAAGGATGACATCTTGAGGATTTATTATGAGGATTGTCTCCAGCTTTTAAAAGAGTTCAAGTCTGCAATAATTGAGCATATCCCCAGGAATTATAATGAAGAGGCCAACAGACTGGCCCAACATGCTTCTGGGTATCGGCCGATTCAGGGAGCGATGACGCTAGAGCTCGCGGCCGATGACTGGCGAAAGGAGATCGCCGATTACTTGAGAAATCCATCCCAAAAGGTCGATCGGCGAACACGTTTTCAGGCTACAAAATATGTGTTGCTTGAGGATGATTTATTTTATCGGACGATTGATGGAGTTCTTCTCAAATGCTTGGGAACAGAAGAGGCAAAGATTCTGATGGGAGAAATCCATGAAGGCGTGTGTGGAGCTTATCAATCGGCTCACAAAATGAAATGGGTGATCCGGAACAATGGATATTACTGGCCGACCATCCTTGAGGATTGTTTCAAGTACTACAAAGGATGCCAAGACTGTCAGAGGTTTGGCAATGTGCAGCGCACGCCAGCATCGGCTATGAATCCAATAATTAAGCCGTGGCCGTTCAGAGGTTGGGGAATAGATCTCATCGGACAGATTCATCCTCCATCAAGCAAAGGGCATAAGTTCATATTGGTGGCCACATATTATTTTACTAAATGGGTGGAGGCAGTTCCTTTAAGGAACGTGACATCGGCCGATATGATTGAATTTATTAAAAGCCATATTATTTATCGATTTGGTATTCCTCAAACCATCACAACTGATCAAGGGACAATGTTTACTTCTGGAGAATTTGGAGAGTTCGCCACCGATATGGGGATTAAATTATTAAACTCTTCTCCATACTATGCTCAAGCCAATGGCCAAGCAGAATCGTCTAATAAAGGGATAATCAAATTAATCAAGAGAAAGATAGAAGAGCAACCCAAGAAGTGGCATATGTCTTTGGCTGAATCTTTATGGGCATACAGGATGGCTTGTCATGGAGCCACTAAAATATCCCCTTATCAGTTGGTTTATGGTCATGAGGCGGTCTTGCCATGGGAGATAAGGACAGGGTCAAGACGTATATCGTTGCAAGATCAGTTAACGGCCGATGACTATTCTTTTCTCATGAAAGATGAACTTGACGATTCGGCAGGTTTACGGTTGAGAGCCCTGATTAGTATAGAAGAAAACAAGAAAAGGGTGGCCAGATGGTATGACCAAAAGGTCAAAGTTAAACAGTTCTCTCAGGGAGATTTGGTATGGAAGTTGGTGCTGCCGATAGGATCCAGAGATCCCAAATTCGGTAAATGGTCACCTACTTGGGAAGGGCCGTATCGAATCGGCCGATGTGCCCCTGGGAATGCATATATTCTGGAGACAGTCGAAGGGGAGGAATTCCCAAGAGCTTTAAACGGGCGATATCTGAAGAGGTACTATCCAAGCATTTGGGTAGATGCATAACTTGCAGCAAAATATATCAAGATGACATGGCCGATTTCTCATCGGTTTCTGTCTACACATCTGGTGAAGGAAACATTGGGATTCATTATTCGATGAAAATGACAGATTACATGGCCGACATGGTACAAGTCGCCCTTAGAATAAAAATATCGATGTATCTACTGATTACGCCTACGCTGGATTTCTCTCTCGATGCGGCCCAGTTCTATCATAAGGATGAGCCTTTTCTCCTTCAGGTCCTCTGCAGTGGCTCCAGTTTCAGCTTGGTTGCAAAGTTCTTTCAGCAGGCAAGTCTTCTTCTCCTCCAGATCTTCCATGGCAACTTCGGTTGTAGCTTTACAAGGAAGTGGAGGACTTTTTTCAGAAGGTGGTCGCTTGCAGACCAAAAAGTGAGCATCTATAAGGTCCGAGTATTCCTGGACAACGGCAGGGACATGATCTTTGAGTTCCTCAGCATGAGCTCTTATCAGATTTCTGTCTGCCTGTGATAGTGGCTCTTCTGAATGCATGATTTCTATCGCTCGTTCTAGACCGGGGCTGAGACGTTTCGGCTAAACAGAGATAAAAGGAGTTACCCAGTATCGGAGCGATTGAGATGCTTAAGGGAAAGGCAGAAGGGAAGTTCATACCTGGTTGACAGAGGAAGAAGATGAGGAGGACGAAGAAGACATCTTGCCGTTCAATTTGGGATAGTAAAAGAGGAAGAGAAGATAAGTAATGTGTATGCCTCTGGAAATGGTGAATGGTCTACTTATAAATGAAGAGGAGGTAGATGGATGGTGAGACACGTCCTATCGGAGTAAATACATACATAAATGCAAAGCAGACTGAAGGAGCAGTTCAGAACCAAATCGGCGCAGTGACATTGAAGGAGCAATAATGTTTAACATATTCTTTACAACCCAAGGAAAGCGTCTATGGCTACAATAGCTCGTCGCCTAATTTGATCGGCCGAGTCTAGTACTCTCTGATCATCATCGGCCGATCCTGGTACTTCTGATACACGGCGACGGAGCCTTATTGTTTCACGGGCCAGATGCTGTCTTTCTTGCTTCAGCTCGCTGATGATGGATGGGAGTTCTTGGAGCTTCTTCTCTTCAGCGGCTATCTCTTTGGTTATCTGTTCCATCTCCTTGGCCAGTTCTGCTCTCCTCCGTTTCAGCCGATCTATTGCGCCGACGATGTCCGGACGGCAATTTTCGAGGAAGTTGATCTTGTGGTGTACTTCCTGAGTCCGGTGCTTGTATGAATCGACCTCCTCCTGAGTTTTTGCCATCTGAGCACGATCGGCCATATGGCGCAGCGCCCTGGAAACCGAAATCTGCATGCCCTCTATATAGGCAGCATACGCTAAATTTTCTGATACTTCTTCCGGGATTCGACCTTTGATCTCGTTGAAAAGTCATCGAATCGGCGATGCATCTTCTACCAATCGGCCGATGTCGTCTTGAAGGAGAGTGCGCATGCTTTCAAGCTTGGCGCGGACATCATCGGAGGTGGAGCTCGATGGAATTGGGTGTGAAGCGATTTCTTCGTCATTGGCCAAGGAGACAGCAAAAGAAAAGATGCTGTTGTTGGGGGTATCTTGCTCCTGTGAGGAAATAAAGTAAAGGGTAAGCAAGCGGTGAAAGGGAATCGTCCGATTCTAATGGTAAGATTGTTACCTCTTTAAAGCGAATTTCTCTCGCCTACGCCGGTGGAAGTGTTTCCCTTGTCTCAGGGACTGGTGCATTTGGCTCGTCAGAAGAAGAAGATTCAATGGTTATTAGCGCTCTGCTTGGGCCAGCTTCCTGAAAAAGACATAAAGGAAGATTCCCGTGAAAATGTTATGGGAAATTGAAATAAGATGGTGACAGAAATTTGCCATGCCTCTGTGGGTCTCCCGGCCGATGCCTGTTGTAAGGTTGTAGTTGGTGTACCCAAATCGGCCTGCATCAAGATTGGTTAAGTTTTCTGAGAATTAAGAATTCAAGGTGAGAGATCGTTTACCTCGACGACAGGAGCTGCTGGAGTCTCGGTTCCCACTTGAGACGTGGCCGATTGTTGCGGAGATTGCGGTGGGATAGCTTGTGCAGCCTGGCAGAGGAATAGAATTAATGTCAGTGGAAGATTTGGAGAATATATGAGATAAATGAGATTACCTGAACAGCTTCTACTAATAGCGATGCTGCAGCTGCCCCGACTTCAGCAATGACTTGGGTATCGGCCATCTCGACAACCGGCAAAGGTAAAGGACCTGGAGTCTCGGCTGGTGTCACCACTACTTGGCCGGCCGATCCGATGCGGGAAGTCTCGGCCGATACCACTGCCATCTGGCTAGCCGATCCGATACGGGGAACTTCAGCCGATGCTATTGCCGCTTGATCGGCTGATCCAATGCGGACTCGCACCCGACGGCTGGTTATCTTTGATGTTGGCCTTTTCAGTGCTCACTTCGATCGGCCAGTGGAGATATCTTTGACAGTTGGAGCACGGAAGCCGATAAGTGGATACGGCGTGTATTGGTGATGACTGTCTATCGGTCGGCCGCTTCGGCTCCGCATCGGAGGGACATGGCTTTCAGACTGAGGAGATGAACATGAGTTAGTAGCAAGATTACAATATAGAAGGAAATAGCATTGGAATCGGCTGAGAAAAAGGACGTACCGCTGCATTTGGGTCAATGCTCTCTGGGTCCAGAATGTTGCAATAAAACGATGGAGATTTACAGAAAAAGTGTTGCTTCCATTCTGCCCACCATAATTTGAATTGCTGGGTGGCAAAAGAGACAACTGACCAACTATTCATGTCAATGGTACTGGAATTAGGTACTAGATCGCACAGCCGGCTGTAATCAAGACTTGAGGTCAGTCCATCTCTGAATTTTTCCTGACCGGCGAAGTAGACCAGAATCGGCAGTTGGCCGAAACCCAGTTGCCTTGCCGCAGCCGATGGATTGTAGAATTCGTAGGTGGGAGAATCCTTTCCTGAGAAGAAGTTGGCTGGCAGAATTCCCGGCTTGATCAAGACGTCCATAAGCTCTCTGTCAAAGGTATGAGTGGAGAAATCGTAGCATATGGGCAATTCGAAAATCGGCTCTACTGCCTGATATGGGTGCCAACTGATCATCTCTTCACTAAGGCCATTGTAAAAACATCTGAAGTACTCAGCTGTGCGGGCAGCAGTAAACTGGCAGCCGAGGAAGGCCGATACCGCTTCTCCAAAAGATCTGCAGCGGCAACGGACTGATGGATTCTCCTCTGACTCGATACTGGGGAAGGTTTTTGTCTCTATCCGTTGCTGAGAGACCTTGCTCATGTGTAAATTGAGCCAGAGGGTGATGAACCACCAAGGACCACCAGGGTTCCCGATCGGCTCCCCCTTCGACAGCTTGATGCCGATTTGGTGCATCAGATAATACGCCGATCCCAGCAAATGTTTTCCAAGGGGGATGGCCGATCCTTGTGATAGAGCCTATGCCAAAGCTTGAGTGTTTGAACAGGGGCCGACTGCTCTGCCATAGAAGAAATGCTTTTCCAGCCACATCATCAAAAAGGCAGTATGCTCCCTCTGCGAGACTGTCCCGGTCTTCATATTTTTGCTAATGTATCCTTTCCATCCGCCGATTCCTTTGGTCTCCAGCCGATGTGATGGCTTGAACAGATAATTGAAAGGGGTATCGGCGGAGGAGACATCGAGGCCGGTCAACAGCAGAATATCGGTCAAGGTCGGGGTCACAGGTCTGTGTCCGAAAAGGAACGCATTAAGTGCATCGGACCAAAAATAAGAGGCTGCCATGACCAGAGGTTCGTTTCTTTCCATCTGAGACAAAGATAAGTCTATGCACTGGCTGATTTTTAGTTCTTCCCACTGAACCTTCCAAGATCCGGCTACCCTCTGGTACCATTCTCTCCACCCGGGTGTTTCATTTGGCCAGGATCTGAAAGTGCCTACCCAGTGATCTAAATCCATAGATGATTGCTTAAAAGGGATCCTATGGGTTTCTAAGCTGATCAGGTCCGTTGGATCGGGGTTCCCCATAGGGCCTAAACAGATGAGGTCAGGGGATTCTGAGAGAGGAATAGTGATTCGGTGCCTAAGTGCCTAAAAAAGGGGAAAGGGGAAGAAACTGAGAGAGGGTCCGGAAAATACTGAAGCAGTAAAAAGGCGAAAAGGAGAAAATTTCGAGCATTTACCTCTGGGATGGAGGTCATCGTCGCCGATGAGGCCGCTGGAGAAGCCGCCGATTGGGCCGCCGCCGCTGAAGGAGTTGCCGATGGAGCCTCTATAGATGGAGCGGTCGCCGATGGTGACGCCATTGGGGGGTTGGAGCAGGCCGCAGATGAGATCGTCGGAAAGGGGGAAGCGCTTGGAGATTGAGAGAGCTTGGAGGAAGACGAACAGTGGTTCGATGGAAGAGAATGCTAGATTCGTGGGGAAGGATAGGCGGAGAAAGCCAGTACTTAAGAAAAATCAGGGAAGCGAGGGCAAAGATGGTATTTTTACCGTGCCGTCTACACGAGTTCCAGAGGAGCGGTCGTTTCGCGCGCTCGGTTCGAGGAAATTGCAATCATTGTGCCGCGGAACGGAAGGAAATTTTACTGCGCCCGTTTCGGAGGAAAGGATTAAAGAAAGAGTTTCAAAGAAAAAGTTATATTTTACTCCGAAACTGGGGGGCATGTGTTGACGCCAGATTTTGACACGTGTTGAATCGGCGTCAGGAGGTGAAGATTGGCCGATGCGGCAGATCTGAAGGCTACAGTAAGGAATCGGCCGATTAAGGTAACAGTTGGAAATCGGTCGATTGGTGATACAGCCTGCGCCAACAGGATGGGACTATTTCGGAGGGTCCTGGTCAAAAGTTGGTCAATAGGGCACGCTAAGTCGGTCCTGATTGGATTAGGGAACGGCGGTGGAAGATTCTGCGGGAGTCCGTTTCCTTTTAAAGTTCTTATAGATATAGTAGTTTTCCTGTTGTTTAAGTAAGGTTGTAACAAGTCGTGATCGACCAGGAGTCCTAGTTTTAGGGTATAAATAGGAGTCGTCAGGGTCTTGCAAAAAATATCAACACATCAATCAACAACAATACTTCTACTTTTCTAGCAATTTACTTTCAAGTCGGCGACTTCGCCAATATTTTCTTCTTTCACGAGTTCGTACGGATTGGCAGGGCTGCATCAACCTGATCTCCGGCCAATTGGTAGGTTCCGCTTACCGAGTAATATCCGAGCTTTAACTACGGGCGCATCGTTGTGGTTTCGTTTGGATTTATTCACCAGTTATCGATATTTACTAGAATTGCAAGTTTTTACCTGTTGTTCTAGTATTATCACCAGTTATCCAGCTTGAGATCAGAGTAATCGGCTTCGTCATTATTCTTCTTTGATTCATCATCTTACAGCCGATTAGATCTATTTCAAGTGTTGCCTCCGTAGTAATCGTTTAGATCACTCCAGCAGTTTTCTTTACAATTACTACACGATTATCGGCTGATCCATAGCCGATCATCTCTACAGCAAATTGGCCGATTCACCGCCGACGCGCTCCTCAGGACAGATCGGAACCCCAGCCGATCGACGCGCCTGAAATTTAATACTTTATTTCCTTGTCAATCAACATGTCAGATTGACTGGCACGCCGCGCGAACCGCACCAGGGCGATAACCCGAACATGAGCTAAGCAGATTCTCCCGGGTCGTGTGTCCGACGCTGAAGACCATCGGCCGATTCCTATCCGGCCGATTTTAGCGCCAACAAATATAATAACTTATGTATATAACTTTAATACATAACTCGTTACTAACATTATGTTATGGACTATGATTGTAGCATAACTTTCAAGACATATACAACTTATACGCGCAACGTGTACATACAATTTCTAAACAACATTCGATTTATACGTATAACTTCTTCCTCCTAACTTATTATATAATAATTTTGTAGCACATTTTTTATGATGGATATAAATTATACATATAGCTTTTGTTATAACTTGGATTAGAATTTTATTAGACAACTTATGTATATAGATTATGCACATAAAGGATCCACATGAGTACAAATGTTAAATGTTACTATGACAAAAAACATAATTGAATGGAAAAATAAAAATGGAAAAACAAAAACAAAAGAAAAAAAATCAAGTATGAACCTGTGCTGCTGCGGTGCGGGGTGGGTGCAACGTGCGGCACGTGGACCCGTCGTCCGTCGTGCGCTAGCAGGGCTTGGGACGAGCGATTGCTAATTCAGCGATGAACTCATCATGGTTTCTGGTCTTAATTACCATGTCATCCACATAGGATTCATAATTGCGATGTAGCTGGTCCACAAAACATAGCTGGATGGCCCACCGATACGTAGCCCCTACGTTCTTCAAAGCCGAAGGACATGGTCATGTAGATATATGCACCATACAGAGTGATGAAGGCGGTCTTGATCTGGTCTTGTTCCTTGAGGGCAATCTTATAGTAGCCCGAGTAGCAATCAAGGAAGTAGAGCGGAATGCATCCGGCCATGGAGTCAATGACTTGGTCGATGCGTGGGAGCCCGAAGGGATCCTTCGGACAATACTTGTTGAGATCAGTATAATCCACACACATCCTCCATTCATTATTATTCTTTTTCAGAACAACTATAGGATTAGCTAGCCACTCTGGGTGGAATACTTCTTTAATGAAGCCAGCCGCGAGTAGTTTTGCTATCTTCTTCTTGATCGCCTCCCTCTTGTCTTAAGCGAATCGCCGTAGCCGCTACTTCTTCGGGGTGGCTTTGGGGTCGACATTTAGGGAGTGCTCGATCAACTCCTAGGGCACCCTCGGCATATCCGCTGGTTTCCACGCGAATATGTCCCGATTGGCCTGAAGGAAGCTGACGAGTGCACTTTCCTATTTGTCGTTTAGCCCTACACCGATCAGGGTTGTCTTGGTCGGGTCACCCTCCTGCAGTTGGATGGTCTTCGTGCCGACGTCCCCAGTGGGCTTCACCTTGGATTGGCTCGGCTTCTTAGTCGGAATTACAATCTCTGACTGGGAGAGCTGCTGCGAGGCTGAGAATACTTCTGCTGAAGCATTTGGCACACGTGTAGTCGAGGCATACTCGATTGCCTCCTGGTCGTAGTCGTACGACTTCTTCAAGTCGCCGCGAAAGGTCAGCACCCCAGTCTTGCCTAGCATCTTGAGGAGTAGGTAGACGTAGTGGGGCACGACCATGAACTTGGCCAGAGCAGGTCTTCCGAGGATGGCGTGGTATGACGACTCAAAGTTCGCCACCTCGAACTTGACATACTCCATGCGGTAGTTTTCCTTTGTCCCGAAGGTAACTGGCAGGGTCACCGAGCCGATCGGTGTGGCCGAGTTGCCTAAGATGATGCCGTAGAACTAAGGCTGGACGGAAAACTCATGGCTCATTAGCTCGCTCGACACGGCTCGTTAGTGGCTCAACTTAACTCAGCTCGTTTATATTTTTCAACAAGCCAAGCTAGTATTTTAGCTCGTGACAATAACGAGCCAGCTTGAGCTGGCTCGCGAGCCAAACAAGCTGAAGTTTGCAGTTGAAGCCCAACAATCTTCGGCCCAAAAATAACCAGCAGCAGCCCACTCAGCCTCTCCACGCCAACACGTCGAATCCTAGATTGCACGTATATACACAGGCAGCCGGACGGTCGTCCGCACTCGGCGAGTCGTCACCCCCTCGAGCTTGCATACTAGACCAGCGCACCTCCCACTCCATTGCATCTCCAATCACATCAGGGGAGCCAGAGCTGATGACCACGGAGTTGAGGAGGCCACTGAAGAAGACCGGCGGCGGCTACCTTCGCACTGCTCGCGCGGCCGCTCTGACGCGGGGCCACCAGTTGTTCCATCGATGCACAAGCTAAGCACTTCCATCGGACAAGCCACCAACGTCCACTGCCGGTTGGATTTGACTATTTGAGTTTTAGTCTGATTGAATCGTAGTCTGATTGATTTGTGATCTGATTTGGATTCTTTATTCTTTGCATGCAGATTCTATGTCCGATTATTGGATCAATTAAGGTTGGATTTAGGAACTTGTAGTCTTTTACCGTCTGATGATCGATTCTAGATCATTTTATTATTTCTGCTCTGTTTGGGAATTTATTTTGGAAGGTTAGTGCCGCCAATTTGAGCTTTGATTCCATTGGCATTCCTTCTTACCTTTTTGAACCAGTGCCCTTCTGTTTTGCACTAGCTGATATGCTAAACAAGCCAGCTCGCGAGCTAAACGAGCCAGCTCGAGCCAGCAAACGAGCCGAGCCGAGCCAACACTTTAGCTCGCTAACAAAATGAGCTGGCTTGGCTCGGCTCGTTATCTTAACGAGCCAGCTCGAGCTGAGCCGAGCCGAGCCGAGCTGGCTCAATATCCATCCCTGCGTAGAACGGAGATTTGCTAGAGTTGAGCATGTTGGAGATGTCCAGCTCCATCTTTTTCAGTGTACTCGCGAAGAGAAGGTTGAGGCCGCTTCCGCCGTCGATGAGTACATGAGTGAGTTGTGAGTCTGCCACCACGGGGTCCAGTACAAGCGGGAACTTTCCTGGCTCGGAGAAGCCGATCCACTGATCCTCTCTGGAGAAAGAGATCGGGACCTCGGCGTATCTCAAGGGCCGTGCTGTGGCTGGCTTGATAGCAATAATCTCGCGGAGCGTAAGCTTGTGCGCCTGCCTGGTGGGGAAGCCGGAGTCACCGCTGAATATGACGTTGATGATGTTGGCAGGGTGTTGGAACCCTTGTGCCTCCGACTTGTCCCCCTCCTCGTCGTCCTCCTTGTCCTTCCCCATCTTCTTTGCGCCCTTGTCGAGAGGAGGCGCGTTTAAGGACTTGCGGAGGTTGAAGCACTCAAAAGGCAAGTGCTTAGATTTTGGGTGCCATGGGCACTGCTTGTGCAAGAGCCCGTCAAATTGTTTCTGCTGGTTGCCTGACTTCTTGCCGCGCGGGTTGTGCTCGATAGCCGCGACGACATTGTCCGGCTTGCGCTTTCGGGAGGATCCCGAGTAATCCCACTGGCTTCTGTTATCGGAGCGGTTGTCGTTGTTGCGCTTGCCGCAATTCTCGTTGCCGCGCTTGGGGTAGCAGTCGTGCTCCTGGTCCTCTTGGTCCGCCCGCGCTGCATCATGTCACGGAGCTCCACGACGGTCTTGGGTCGGCTGCATCCAAAGTCTTGGGTCGGCTGTTCGCCTACACAGCCGTTTAGCCGGTGTACACACCGTGTAAACGCTACACAATGGCCAGCCGTGTCCGTTTAATCAGACGCTTACACCATTTAATGACCGTTTAATCCGTTTAAATAGCCGTTTAGTCCGAATAAATAGCTAAACAGTAGGCGACCGACTGTTTAGCATTTACCATTTAGGCTAACACTAGTAGGCGACCGACTGTTTAGCATTTACCATTTAGGCTAACACTGTCCTTTAATCTATGTAAAATAGGAACAAAAGCAATTAGCTAGGTAAGGAAATTAATAGTGTAGCTTTGCCCAGGGCCGTCGGGTGCTAACCATGGGCATGTAGCCAGCCGATGATGCATAGGTGGCTCACTTCCACATCACCTACGTTTAGGAGTGCCGGCGACAGCGGGCGAGGCGCAGACCCTCCCGCGCCCGTGGCTCCACCTACACCTCCCACCCGCAGGTCCAAGAGATGACTCTGTGCGTAGTACAGTTCCGGGTAGGGATAAATACCTAGAGGTGAAACAACCGGAGTGGGCGACCGGCGGCGACAGCGAGTAGAGCCAACCGGATGAGCTTGGGTGCGGGCGTCTTCCTCTGCTGTCTCCTCCCACTCCGGGACCGCGGCAGACTACGGCGGAGGCCACTGCGGCCCGCTTGCCAGACCGGAGGCAGCGGCTCGGCCCTTGAAATTAGTGGGGTCCAGCACAGGAGGGTTGGACGCGAAGCCAGCGGGGCTCGCCGGAGGCAGCGCGACCTCGCCGGGAGTCATGTCACCGGCTAGAAAACTCTACAGTTAGCCCCTTAGATTGGATCACGATTAATAATGGGGATCCGAATATTTGTATTTAACACCCTGAATATATGCAAATAGCCCTCTTCCTGGCATGGAAATTTTGCAAAGCACCCCCTCGTCGGCTCTCGCCCTCTGTCCCCTCACCGGCTCCTGCTCAGGCCGCCGGCCGCCGCCGCCTTCTTCTGCCCCGGCGGCGAGAGAAGATCCCCACACCATTGACTTTGCCGGTCGCCGCCTCAGCGAGCAGAGCAGCAGAGCTGAGGATGAGGAACGGGTGACCGGCAATGAAACGGGCCTTGTGAGCCTTCCCCGCACCAATGCCCTTCCTTTGGGCCTGCGATCCAAAAATGTCTTGGATTTCTCAGCTCCTCTAAAACTGACGCTGACAGCATGAAGCTTGGAGTTCCTGCTTTGATGGCTTTCCCTTTGAGATTCGTCCAGCCCATCCACACTCCTAGTCTTCCTATAACAATTATTCTATTTTTATGGATGAACAATGCTGTTAGATAAAATTTGCACATATTGTATACATACCTAACATATAATACTTGAGAAGTTGTTTGAATCCATCCCCTATTTTTTTCTTCTACTTCCTTCTTTTTTCCCTTCTTGGGTTATTTCATTTCTACCTTTTTGCCTAACAGCATGAAGCTGGCAACTTGCTCCATCTCCTTTTGGCGACCAAACATGACCATGGGGTTCTATTGTCAAAACGGCCTGCAAAAGGCAAATGCAAGTCTGAACATGCAGATTCTATGCCTGATCTGCTTGTACTACTGTGATGAGAAAACACGCATTCATTGGAATTGACGAGGCTTTTACATCACCCTTTTTTCTTTACTTTTCCTAGCACGGAAATATGGGGTCTTTGAACATATACCCCCTGGCCTGAAGTCAAGCAGGAGTTTGTTCTTACTTCTGAACTTTGTGTCTGACTGCAAAACTCGTAGTAGCAATTTTTTGCATTTGAGATGCAATGAGATTCATTTCAACCACCATATGCTCCACCTCTCAAAACAGTGAAGTTCGATTGGAGGAAAAGGATTAACGATGGAGTGCATTGCAATTTGGAACGAAAGACAGAACTCAGATTGAAAAATTCAGATACTGAGATGGACAAAGACACTTGCATGCGTAGCAGAGTTTGAGCTGTGGAATACCTGGAGATGAAGATCTGGCATGCGTGGCCTGTTTTCGCGAGGCGATCTTGGGCGAGCATGTCTTTCTCTCCTTTCTCCTGTCTCCTCCTCCCAGACCGGAGGGTAGACTACGGCGGAGGCTGATGCGTCCCGCGGGCGAGACCGGATGCAGCGGCTTGGCCCGCGAAGTTGGCGGAGGAGAGCATGAGATTCTTCGTGGCCGAGACAGCGGAGTTCGCCGGAGGCGGCGCGACCTCGCCGGCGATTAAGTTTGCAGGAAGCCCCCTGGATTGGATTGGGATTGATAATCGTGATCCGATTATTTATATTTACCCCCCTGCAAATATGCATATAGCCCCTATTTGGATCACGATTAATAATCGCGCTCTAAATATATGCAAATAGGCCCCTATTTCTGATGGGAATTTTTCTATGGTGCCCCCCACTTGGCTCTCTCTGTTTCCCTCATCGGCGCCGCCATCTTCTTCCATCCCGGTGGTAAGATTACCTCACCCGCTCAAGCACTGCACTCTTCTGCTGCTCGCCGCCTCCAATGGCCGCCAGTCCCGAGCAGCGAGCAGGCGACTGAGCTCGAGGGAGGAAGAGGAACACGACCGGCCGCTGCATCCCTGCAACCAGTGAAATGGGCCTTGGCCTTTACACGTGCAATGTTGGTGGACTGGGGCCTTTCCTTTGGGCCTCCGATCGAAGAAAATGCCAGCGTGCCACGATCCAAAAACGCTGCAAGTTTGGCAACCAACAAGTGCCATCGTGCAATTCAGTTTCAGAATTCAGAGCCCATATATCCAATGCTCTATCGATGGTCAGAACTGGTACATATACCTGAATCCTGACAGATTTTTCAGATAAACTGAACAAAAGCAAACAGTGTCTAGTTCTCAGATTATTCAGAGTTCCAGACAAACCAAGTTGGAAATTCCAGTGCCAAATCTGACAGTTATGGTGTGCCCACAGCCAGCACTCCCTTGTTTCAGCAGGACAATCCAGTACCGAATCAATAACAAATAACAAAACTAACCTGACTAGGTTGGTTAGGAAAAAAATTTCATACCGACCAGGACCTGCGTGCCTTCCTTAGCAACCAGCAACTAGTTGCAGCCCATGCAGATATTAAAGCTGTTTCCATGGTTTCCCAGACCTATCCAATCCATCCAACTACCCAGGAAAAAAAAATTAAAAGCTTATTTCAGGTGGAGAAAAACAAAACACAACAACTGCACTGCCTCAACAATAGGAAATAGTTACTTACCTGGGCTTTACATAACCATCTACAGAACAAAAACTGCAACGTTCCTTACTTTTACATAAGATAAGTTTTCTTTCAACAATATATACCATTCAAATGCAAGTATCCATGTCAGGGATTACTTCTTCAGTATTGTGCTCAAGCTAGAGGATGGTGGTGTGAGTCACTTAGCCGCCTTGAGCATCTCCGCCGGCCAAATGGCGGCGTTGAACTCTTGGACAGGGACACTATAGCAGAATTCTTCACAAGCCAAGAACGTTGACAAAATGGGTTAGTTTGCATTGCTTCATTACTGGGATAATGCTGGCACCTCTGCCAATTGGCGTGCGCTAGGTCGAACTTATTCTTGTCTTATATATAGCTAGGATAGGGAGACGATTCTTTGGAATATAATAGGATAAGATGAAGTGATAGGTGAATGTGATCATTGCTTGACTTTTAGTTAGCGTACAAGGCTATATGTATCTGAGCATGTTGCCTATTCTGCTCATAGTTTGTTGAATACTATTCTGCTCGATCAAGCATACCCTTTGCATTGCATCCACACAGCTGCTGATAGCTACCTCCTCGCCATGATTCCTCCTCTCCTCGCCGTCCTCCTGGTCACTGCTGCCGGCACCGTCTCCTGCAGTCCTCGCCGCCACCCGCTGGATCCTCTCTCCGCCGTGGAGCTCACCGCCGTGCGCTCCGCCGTGCTTGCGTCTCCGCTCGTCCCCGACCGGCCGATCAGCTTCCACTACGTCGGCCTCGACGAGCCCGACAAGGCCGACGTCCTCTCCCACGCTTCCTCCTCCTCCCGCCGCCGCCCCGTCCTCCCTCGCCGCGCCTTCGTCGTCGCGCGCGCCGGGGGCCGGTCCCACGAACTCCGCGTCGATGTCACCAACACCTCCGCCCCGTCCGTCGCCTCGCACGCGGTCCACCGCGGGGCCGGCTTCCCGAGGTTCACGACCGAGGAGATGGCCGCCGCGGCGGGGCTGCCGCCCAGTTACCCTCCGTTCGTGGAGTCCGTGCGGCGGCGCGGGCTGAACGTGAGCGACGTCGGCTGCGGAGTGTTCTCGATGGGGTGGTTCGGCGGCGAGGCGGGCCACCATCAGGCTGGCGGCGGCAGGCTGACGAAGATGCAGTGCTTCGTGCTCGGCGCGGCCACGGCCAACTTCTACGCGCGGCCGGTGGAGGGCGTGACGCTGGTGGTGGACCTCGACCGGATGGCCGTCGTCGGGTACAGGGACAGGGTGGTCCACCCGGTGCCGGAGGCGGAGGGAACGGACTACCGGGCGGCCAAGGTCGGGCCGCCGTTCACCGGCCCCGTCACGGCGCCCGGCGTGGTCGTGCAGCCGGAGGGCAGCGGCGTGAAGATAGACGGCCGCGTTGTCAGGTAACTTGCTTCTTCTCAAGTTGTCTCTTTTTTTAATTGCAAAAGGTCACATGGCTAATTTATTTCATAGAAGTCAACTAGCGACTCGATCCCTTCGGATTATCTCCACGACTGTCTTTTAGACTTTGTGGCTAATTATTCCAACGGCATGTCATGCATATATAAAAAGCAACTTGCTAATAGAAATACGCAAAGTCCAAACAATCATGTGGCCGTTCGTTCAAAAAAAAAGCAACTTGCACTAGTAAATTTGACGGCGCGCTGCTGTCACGGTAAAATTTTTATTTCAGAAGATCGATCGAGATGCTAACTATCCAACTAATCCGTTTTATTTCTATGCATTTGCACCCGTAACAAATTAAATTTGCATAAAAAGGTTTAGCACATTCTACTAGGTTGTTTGGACTTTGCATATTCTAAGCAGCCACCTTTTGTACAAAATGGTAACAGAGAGACGGAATATGGTAAACTTCCTTCGCATGGCTTCCGTTTTAAATTTCACGTTTGTCAACAAACTGAAAATCTTAACGCCGTACTGATTGTTTTTGGGAGCTTAGTGGCGTGGTTCAAAGACTTCAAACCCCAACCCCTAGCCGATGACTAGTTCCGTACAAGTGCAACCCCTACAGGTTGCAAAAAAAATTCGGCCTGGCTTATCTCTTAATTAAATTAAACATATATATATATATATTCTTCTAATAAATACTACGGCAAAACTCGTTAAAAAAACAATGCTGGCGTAGATATTGTCCTAGATATATACAAGTCCACATTGAAATTTGATTGAAGCCTACATGATAAATTGATAATGCGGAAACTTTGAGGACGGGTATAAACTAGGTTCTCTCTCTTTCTCTCTTAAACAAAATGCTCTTAGCACGTAGTACACACTAATGTTCTCTCTCATGATGGAAACTCTAAGCAATGCTATTTGAGAGACAACCCAGTTTGTACGGTGGAAAGAGTTTCCAGAGAGAAGCGCCCAGATCATCCGTGCTCGATCAGGATTTTCTGCCGGTTGCAAAGAAAACCCAGTTGTGTCTGTTGATTTAATTTTTTTTCAAAGATGCCAGGAGCACAGGCCCGCCATTTAAGAGAGAGGAGGTCCGACCGCGCGGTTGATTTGATTTTTCTCAGGCTTAAATTACCAAAACCACATCTCAGCATTTCATCTTAAATTCATCTAACCATGACGACATCCTACCGCTCCATCCTTTGACTGCAGATGGGCCAACTGGGAGTTCCATGTGGGCTTCGACGTGCGCGCCAGCACAGTCATCTCCATGGCATCGGTCTACGACGGCGACGCCGGCACGCGGCGGCAGGTGCTCTACCGCGGGTTCGTCTCCGAGATCTTCGTGCCGTACATGGACCCGGAGGAGGAGTGGTACTTCCACGTGTTCATGGACGCCGGCGACTACGGCCTGGGGGTCTCGGCGTTCCCGCTCCAGCCCGGCGCCGACTGCCCGGCGAACGCCATCTACATGGACGGCCTCTACGCCAATGCGGATGGGCGGCCTGTCAAGGCCGAGAACGCCATCTGCGTGTTCGAGAGGTACGCCGGCGACGTCGCCTGGCGCCACACCGAGGCCGGCGTTCCAGGCCAACTGGTAACTTCTAGCCCTCTAACGCTGAAGGGTGCAGGGGACAATATATACTGGTCTCACGATGTTGTTTTCCGACGCAGATCACGGAGGTGAGGCCGGACGTGACCCTGGTGGTGAGGACGGTGGTGTCGGCGGGGAACTACGACTACACTTTCGACTGGGAGTTCAAGACGGCGGGCTCCATCAAGTGTGTGGTATGTATCGATTATTGAGCATTGCCTCATGGATTCCTCGGACGCAGATAACACCAAAAATGGATTAATTATTCCATGAATTCCTCAAAATATATAAGGCTCGTCTCAAATGCAAAATCGAACGATTAAATTATTTCTCCCTAATATCCACTGACTGATTAATTTTTATAACGTACTCTATTTTTCTTAATCGAATAAGCCAGCAAACGTTGATGTTTTTCCAAAAGTCTTCGTAGACCACTTCCCGATGAAAAATCTTTTTGGTGTAATAATTCCAATCACTGCTTCATGGATTCCCCTAACCACGGTCACTCATCAGGTCGATGCATACACATGCGTTGCAGGTGTCTCTCAGTGGCATCCTAGAGATGAAGGCCACGTCCTACACCCATGTCAACCAGATCAAGGAGGACGCGCACGGCACCCTGCTCGCCGCGAACACCGTCGGCGTCTACCACGACCACTTCGTCACGTACCACCTGGACCTCGACGTCGATGGCACCGAGAACTCCTTCGTCAAGAACACGATCACCCCCATGCGCAACACCGGAGACCCCGCCACGGGTGGTGCCGACACTCCAAGGAGGAGCTATTGGACGGTGCGCCGAGAGGTGGCGGAGACGGAGGCGGACGGCCAGGTGAACATCAACAGTAGTGGTGGTCCTGCGGACCTGCTGTTTGTCAACCCCAGCAAGAAGACCAGCGTCGGCAATGAGGTCGGGTACCGGCTTGTCCCGGCGGGTGCGACTGCGTCCTCGCTGCTCGCCGACGATGACTACCCGCAGCGCCGCGCCAGCTACTCCAAGAAGCAGGTGTGGGTGACGCCGTACGACAAGTCGGAGAAGTGGGCGTCCGGGCTGTACGCTGAGCAGAGCACGGGAGACGACAGCCTGGCCGCCTGGAGCAGGAGGAACAGGAGGATAAAGGAGGAGGACATTGTGCTGTGGTACACTCTGGGCGTGCACCACCTCCCATACCAGGAGGACTTTCCGGTGATGCCTACGGTGAGTGGTGCCTTCGAGCTGCGGCCGTCGAACTTCTTCGAGAGGAACCCGTTGATCAGAGCGAAGCCCCCCAGCAACGCAAACTTCCCAAACTGCTCCTGCCACATTTGATCCTGGTGATGTAATGATGCATGCATCTTTTCAGAGTAAGTTCTGAACTAGAACTGACTTCTGATGATAAAGCAACCACTTGTATTTGACTCGATTCAAACCCTGAAGGTTATTGTTTGCAGTGTGATATATATTTGAAAATTTAACAGTTATTGTTGTAGACTCAGGCACGCGAATAATCATTTAGATGAAACCTAATGCAATAGCATTTCCGAAATAAAAGAGCGAGAATGCTTGCGATGCTCGGATGCTCTCTCACCCTTCCATCTTTGGTATTTGATGCACCTTGCTCTCTGCACTTCAGTAACATTCTGTTAGAAAACGTTGGCAGCCACATTCTGTTAGAAAATGTCGCATTTTCTTTGTGTTTGATGTCAAGGAAACATTGTGGTACATCGGTTTGTCGGTTGCCTCACCTTTATAAGTATCACTGAAATTAATGAAAATTGGCTCGACATTTGCTTTTTTGGCTTTCACATTGCAAAAGTTATGATATATATAGTCACTGTCCCGCTGCTCAGGTTGACAAAGGTAGCAATGTGTGGAGCTGTGAGTTGTGAGGAAAAAAACTTACGACAAAGGTAGCAAATTGGATGATCATGTTCACCACCAAAATAGGATCATATGGGCATGGGATGCATCAGCATAGCAGCCGATATCTACTACGACTAGCAATATAATGTTGGATCATCATTACTACCATCCATGCTGTCTCTGTGTCTCATCACCTCATTGGTGCCCTCTGGGATCTGGCCCAGTGTTTGCTAACGGTAAATTAAAACACCCTAGCAGATCTCCAGCCGTTGCCCTATGTTTTGGTTGTTCTGTAGAGCATGGAGATGCGATCCTACCAATGCAAGTTAGCAATTGATAAGGACATTGTGTAGTGTCTGGAACCTGAGCAATGAACAAGTAGTCTTAACTTCGGCACCCCACCGCATTATCCGGAACGGTGCTGGGCTCAGAGCCTACCTGGTACACGATCTCTGCACTCCTCTGCCCTTTAGCAGCTACGCCCTGAACAACAAACAAAATGCAACATGATTTTTCTAGAGAAAGTAAGCAACTAGGGACTGATGAACTAATCATGCATAGCCATCCGTGAATCATCGTTGCTATCTGTCAAGAGAGGGGAACTATTCGACTTTGGTGAAACAGATCCCTTGCTTACCCGACGTTTTGTAGAAACCACAACTACTTCAATGGATTGCAACTTTTTTAATTGCTTGCCATATCTTGGGAAGGAGAGCCAGTGAGTGAAGGCGTAAGCAGCCTGAAGTTATGTCGTAATTTTGGTGTGACATGTGGGGGAAATTTTATTTTACAGGACAAAATGTATAATTGGGGAGTAAGTTTATCACGATTAGCACTCATCGAAATAGACTTTATTTTCCAAAGCAATACTCATCGTAATAGAAAAGGATCTCCGTAGGCATACCATGTTGAGAGTTTCCTGAACCTGTAAACCAAATGTAAAAACAGAGTGTTTTGGGCAAAATGGAAATTTTCTGCTCAAATTTTTACAGGTTCCAATTATAGCATGATGAAGCTCACACACTTTCAGCTCCAGGTTTCTGCTTCCTCAAGTTGGCGATCCTCGTCATTTACTTACATTGCTGCACATACAAGCCCACCTAGACCTTCAGTTGACACTTACAAAGTTGGTCATAAATTCGAAAAGATAATACAGACGATACTGCTTTGGTCTCATTTCGAGTATGATGTATAATTCAAATAGGCCATCCTTATCTGTGCACACTGATCCCAATTCTATATGAAATTTAGATATTGAAATTAATAAATATATATGCTACACACTGAACAACAAGAGATCACATAACGTTTCAACAGGGGCTACATGCTACCTGATGGATAAATCGTAGCTAGCCTCTTCATACTGATCGGGCCATGATGATCTGGAATCACCAATTTCCTTGTAGCAGGGACGTCCATGCACAATGAAATGACTTTGGCACCTGTCACCAATATTGGTGTTTGTTCTTCCCGACAGCCAAATAGTTTTCCTACTGATGGCAAGGTTCACAAACACGACAACGGCACGCATGAGTTTGTGTTAAAATTCATCCTTTGTTGCAACCAACACCTTCATAAAAGTGCCTTTCTAGCTCATTATTATATATAATATAATATATTTTTATAGAAAAACACATGTCTACCAATTATGGTGTTCAACTCTAGTGGCTGGCTAGCACTTACACCGTGTTCATAGTCAGCCAGTGCATCATGAGGTGAATGATGGCTGCAACTACAAGTCAGCGAATTAATGTTCCAATTACTTGACCTTGTTTCTTTAATTATACTTGTGCGGTAAGCAAACGTGAGGTGCAACTAATACAAGTAGCAATGTGGCAGCAAGTTGATGTTTTATCCTCTGGTCCTGACATTCATGGGCAGATGCAATCTGCTCACAACAATATGGTACATGCTGGAGTCGGCGAGCACCTCCCTAGACGCCGCACTCGAATCCTAGAAGGTGTGGGCGGAATTCACGTCATCGGGCACCTGAAGCTGGAGGTGAATAATTCCAACAAGGCATGGGATCGCATGGTCTTTGAGCAATCCACCGGTGAACCCGTTGCATCGGTCAAGTTCTAGAAAGGAACAGCGAAACAGAGGTTGCATGACCTAGGTGACTCTAGGCAGTGCAGGGCTAGTTCCTGGAGCACTTCCTTTCCCATGGCCGATATTGCGACAGCAGTGACTTTGGTACCGGCTACTATCCTGATGCATTCCATGCCCATCTATGTCGCTAGGGAGCATGACCAACTGATTTTGTATATTGATATCTTTCGTGACCCAAGTCTTGTATAATGGGACAGTGACGTTATATATCATAAGTTGCAGAATGGGAAAGATGGTAGATGCCTTTCTGCACAGCTTAGCAACACGTCAACCACTGTTGTTTGTCCCGTGTTCATATTCTCAATGGTGTCCTCATACCAGGGATATATATTTCTCATTCTTTGGCAAATCACATTGATCATCATTGTCCAAATCAGCTGAACAACGTACCTCATTTTGCAGCACTTAGCGTAACCGTGCTCTCCTCTCTCCTTTGAGCTGGTTTCCTATGTTCCTCAATAATGGCTGTCACACCCGGTTTTAAGGATAAAACCGAATGCATAACTATATGTATACCAAGATCAAGTTCCATACATACAGTGACTTCATCAGTGAATAATCAGTAATGGTATCACGAAAAAAACTAAGAGACTATAAAGATTATCAGAGTTATACAGCTTATCCTGGAAACGAAGACTCCAAACTTCACAGGCAATCGACCGGTGGTTGCGTAGCCCTAGAACTCAGCATCATCTTCAAAAGACTTCACATTAACTTTCTCTTCTGAGCAGCAATTATAACAAGCGTGAGTACACTTATGGTTGGTACTCAGTAAGTGTTGGGATTATATGATATGAAGGCCAAAAGCAAGAAAAGGCTGACTGGCTTACCGCGATAAGTAATTTTAGTTAGCCAAGTTTTATTAGCACCTGATTACTAAGGTATAAGTTCATACCAAAACCCACATTAAAAGAAAGAGAACAGATATAGCATAAGCATATCCAAAACCATAAACATGGTCCATGATTTAATTCATCTTCAAGTTCATTAATCATGTGAGGGTCCAAGCCGCTCTTAACCGTGAGCACTACTGATATCAATGTTCACTCTGCAGAGGTTGTACACTTTAACCATAATTCGTGTCTCCCAACATGCCTGAGGTAGCTAGGCTCTTAAACACTTCCAAGGTGAGTGGCAAGAGATTCACTACGAAACCTTTATAAAGATCCTCTAAGTTATGATAATCCGCTAAGGTTTCAAGTCAAAGTGGTTATAACTCTCCCTAACGAGGAAGTGCCTTAGCCAAGGACCACATATCATAAAGCCTCAAGAGGACCGAGCTATACCCCAACGATGCAACCCCTCTTGCCCTTTCGGTAGATTGTCATAAGTTTCTAATTAATCAGCCAAGACCAGAGCCATATAGTATTGTGGCTGCACTGTTTTTCTGGGTGATTCTCCATGTTCCGATTAAACAAATATGATCTTATGATTAACAACACAAATTATCCATGAACATGAAGTAAAACAGGCATATCATTGTTTAGGTGACCAACCATATTCCAAGAGTATAAGCAACTAGCATAGCTACCCAACAAGAAGATAAAAATCTAGGTTAATAAGGAATGATCATAAAGACTAAACATATCCTTAACTAGGATCCATCAGGTTAAGACACATGCATGCATAAAGAAAGTTGTATTTATTATGTTTATTAGGACAAAGAATGATCAAGGAAACACTTGCCTTTCTTCCAAAGAATAGCTGCTCAAAGACTTCAATCTTGTTCTTGAAACTCTTAATCTTTAAAACTCTTCGATCGCGTTAATTCTAACGTCACACAAGCATCGGGCTCAAGCATACAAGCAAACAAACAAACAAAAACAACTAAGAATAGATACACCAAACAAAAAAAGCTTAAAAAGAACGTACTAAGGATAGGGCTCATTGCGAGAGAGCAAGAAACACAGAAAACGGAGCTACGATTGCAAAAGGCAGCTATCGGAAGATTTATGTTACAAAAAAGAACAAAGAAACTATAAACTTCATTTATTTTAATTTAGAAAACAAATGTAAAGGATATTTGAAACAAATATCTTTAATTATAATTAACTCATATTATATTTTGCATCTGTAAAAATAGAGTAGAACTTAGTCAAATTTTATTTATAATTGTCTATATATAAATTATACTAATTAAATAATTAATATTGAAAGGAACACGTCAGAGCATCTAAACGCAAAGCTTTATAATTCGTGTTGAACTAAACAAATTAAATTATAAATATATTTGAGTTGATATTATTCAAGTTACATTAATTATGAAAACCCGAGTAAAGACTTAATTTGATTTTATTTAGAAAAACTAGATGAGAGGATATTAATCAAATTAAATTGATATTTAATTTTAAAATAGGAACTATGATACAACAACACTACTAAACGATAGCTTATGCTAAAACAAGACTAACGCAATAAGAACAGATCAAAATGGGTCTAAAACGCCTAAACTACGGAAGAAACAAGGTTGAGAGACTTATGTGCGATTAACCGTAGACGCGAAGAGCTAGCTGCTGATTTTACAAGACTCGGAAAACTGAGCTTGCAAATTCAGCAAAGGTTAGGGTTAGATCTGAAAAATATCAGGGTGGAGCTAGTTTGAAAAGATCTATTAAATCCAGAGTTTTTCTATGATATTTGCAAGACACAAGAAAACAGCTGAAATTACAAGATCTCTTGGGGGCTAATATGCAAAAAGCTCAGAACAGCCCCATGGAGGACCTGCGGGTACTGTTTGCCAGATTCCCGGTGATTTAGGGTACGATAGGCTTTGGGAAGTGGGGGACAAGAAAGAGGAGATCGAGGGCGTTCCGTTTTGTGTCTTACCGGAGGCGGGGATGCACCGTGGCTGCCGAAATATTGCCGACAAGGAGGAGGCGGCGCTCTGCACAGAACAGGCGAGTCACTGCCTCCCTGCTGGCGGCGCTCGAGGAAGGAGGCAATGCAGGGGCGTGCGGCGTGTGGTGCAGGGCCACGGAGGGTTGAGCAGAAGGGGGCGCAGGGCTGCAGGGTGCTGCATCAGCAGGGGCGCAAGGGGCAGTGGCACTCCTAGTGCCTCGCGAGCAGGAGGGGGCAGGGCAGGCCTGGGCGCACGGCCTCCTGGTGGCGGCGCTGCATGGGAAAAAAGAGGGGCGGCAGCAAGGGGCGAGGGGCCTCGGGCGCTTGCGTTTTATAGGTGCAGCAGCCCTAGCGTGACCGTGGCACGCATGCCATGGTTCTAGGCGACGGTATCGACGGTGCCCCCGCCGAACTAGGCTGCAAGCTGCTAGCCGGATTGGGTTTGGTCGAAAAGAGTTCGTTCATGGGCGGAAGTAGGTTCGGTCATAGGCCGAACAGCAAAAACGGGTCGACGGAAAAAGAAGAGAGGCGCGGGCTGGAGAGCAGGATAGGCGGGACGAGTGGTGCTGGGCCAACCATGAGAGTGGACAGGAAAGAGAAAGAAGGGAGAGAAGGGTCAATCAGGCTGTACCTTTTTGTACGGCACGGATAGCCATGTTTGCATGACGTACATGTCGACGACAAAAGCAAGAGCCATCCGGTCTCGAACGAAGTCCAAAACGGAGAGAAAAGCTAGCTCAGCCTGCAGGCGGGGTACGGTGAGGCCGAGCATGCGTGACCAGAGCAGACTCGACCAACAAGTCTTAGCGCGCGCACATAGGATAGCGGAGATTGGCATGGCATGGCTGTCGTGTGGAGGAAGGAAGAGAGGGGAGGGGGAACGGTGGCGGCCGAACTAGGTCGGATCAAGTTTTGGGTCGAGGTAGGTTTGGCTCGTTAGCGAAGATGACCCGTTTAAGAGCATGAAAGAGAGAGAGGGGTCTGTAGCTACGGTGTCAGAAAACACCGAAGACGAGCCACGGGGCCTTGTTTCGAGCACGATTTGGTCAGGGAGAAAGGTTAGAGAACGGAGAATTCGATGGGGCATTTATGGTTGTCGAATAGGATAGAGAAAAAGGACGGATAGCGAAGAAACAGCTTGGTTCAACTATGATGGGAATTTAGAAATTACAGAACGAGCAAAAAGAAAGGGAAGCAGGCTTGGAAGCTTCCTCGTAGGAAAAATTATTTGAACAACTTCAAATCTCAATGAAAAGTCTCGGGTCCATTTTTGTTGACCAAAAACGACGGACGAGGAGGTGGTTTGCTAGCTTTGACGAGCAATTAAACTCCGGGACAGAAAGTAAAAGGGAAAACGAGGAGGTTTGCCTAGGGTTCCTCAAAGAGAAGCTTCTAGTCTATTTTCTCAACGGAAACCCAACACACGACGAGATAGTGGCGGTGGCCGAGCTCAAGCTTGCGCATGGCACGATTCTAGAGGTTAGGGTGGATTAGGTCAAACACAGATAGAATCCAATCCGGGAAGAAAAGAGAAATAATTTCATTTATCCGGAGTATATTTTCAGGCTTCAAATACAGATTAGGAACTCCCTTTGTTTAATGAAATCTCAATGCCTTCGCAAGCCTTGTCTGAGATATAGCAGAAGCTTGCCAAGATGCGCCAAAAATCCTACGAGGCCGCTGTCAATCAGAACTTGCGGTGAACCTTATCGTCCAATCTACAAGCAGGAGAAAGTGTGGCTGCAGTAAGCAGGCTCCGCCGCCGCAGCAGTGGACTGTCATCACCGACGACAGGGGCGAGCGCTGCCTGAAGTAGGTGAGTAGAGATGCATCAAGTCCAGAGCGCCGTGGACGAGCCGCCAAGGGAGAGGGTAGGAGCCGCACAGCCGCTGATTTTTTTCTCGCCTTTTCCGTGCGAGACAAAGACGATGAGGCGAGGTTTTTGATAAGTTGGGTGCAGGAAAAGGAGGAGTATGGATATTTTGGTCAATTCCCATAGCTTCCGATTAAAATCGAGTATAATAATAGGTTGGATGTTCTACAACAAATTAGCACTGAATTATAGTATTTTTTGGCAAAGACATTTTTTCAATGGCCCGTGGCAAAAGCCATGCTTTAAGAGTGTCCGCTGGCAAATTTTTTCTTATTAAAAATAATTCATTGTTGAACTATGTGTACGTTCAATAAGATTAAAAAAATTGCATAAAACTTATATTTAATCTTATATGTTCTATTTTAGCTCATATCCTAAAAATAAATGAAAAATTTAATTATCTTTTAGGGACAATTCAAACTTCTATCTCCAAATTAGCACATAATAATTACAATAATATATAAATTTGTTCTATTAGTGATCTGGTTACTATGGAAGGAAAGGAATGCAACAGTGTTTGACAAAAGAGCGGTAATGCCGTGGGTGCTTTCGATGCAAGGTTTGCTGTGGGAGTATTCACAAGTATTCAATTATCTCACTGCATTGCTGTCAATTCATCAAAAATTCACAAGTATTCACCGATTGCAAGGATTTATTCACAAAACATGAAAAATTCTCACCCTGGTAGTACCCATGGCCTGCTGCCGACATGCAGTGCTGCCGCCGGCCGCCCACGCGGCCCTGGGCGCTGGGCCGTGCGTCGTCGTGCGTGGGTGTGGCGCCGCCGCGCCAAGCGCCGTGCAGGCAGGTGGCGCTAGTGGCCTGGTGCTGACGCGCCATGCGCCCAGCCGGCCTAGGCAGAGCCGCCGCCCGCTGAGCGGAGAGCCGGAGCCGCGGTGGCCTGGGCTGCGCGGCGTGGCCGTTCGCCGCCGTCCGCCCATCCCTCGTCCGTGGCAGGCTGGCCGCCGGCACGGGTCCGTCGCCCGTTCCTAGCGAGTGGGTGCTGGGCAGCCGCTTGAACTCGGGAGGGAGGAAGGGGCAGCGACAGGCACAGTCAGGTGCCTGCGTGGGCTTCGGGTCGGCCGGTGGTGAGGGAGAGGAGGTGGGCTTACTATCATTTTTGGGCCTGAATGAGAGGAGACGACACAGGAGGCCTGTTATACGGTGAAATTTTCATTTTTTTATTTATATACATGGAATATAGTACGTATACAAAATGTTTTGCTACAAATAATGGGTACCCTTTGAATTGAAGTGGGCCCGCCCGTGGAGAGAACTCTACTGCCTAATGAGCTATTCATATCAGCAGCATTAGAGAATATTATGGGTTTGGGATGCATTAGGATGTTCGCTAATATCACCCGGCATTGGCTGTGCCGCTTACTTTGATCTGTTTCACTACCGGAAACAGTAAGTTTGCCGAGTGCCCCAGGCACTCGGCGAAGGTCCAAATACACTCGGTAAAGGGTTTGCTGAGTGTAACACTCGGCGAACCATACTCGGCAAACTTTCCCTCGGCAAACAGTGGGTTTGCCGAGTGTCGATCGTCGGGCACTCGGCAAATCCTTTGCCGAGTGCCAGAAAACACTCGGCAAAATATAACACTTGGCACAAAGGCGATAACGGTCTGTAACGGTAACGGCTGCTTTGCCGAGTGTCAGACGGCCGACACTCGGCAAAAAGAAAATCTTTGCCGAGTGTATTCATATATGGCACTCGGTGAAGGTACACGGTTTGCCGAGTGCCTTCCACGTGGCACTCGGCAAAGAGGCCAATCCCGCAAAAATTTTATGACACCTTTACCGAGTGTTTTGGCAATGCACTCGGTAAAGACGTCGAACTAAATGGGTGAGTGAGTGACATCCCTGGAGATTTGATGTCAACGCACCGAAAGGAAATCATTTACTAGGCAAACTATGACAGAGGCTGTCCTTTTAGCATGCATAGCTCCAAATAAACATATATTTTATCATTTCACAGCTACACATGTGTATTTCGGTCTTACCATCATCCCAGCAACTAGTCTTAGCAATACAAAACCGAAACATATGCACAAAAAAAAAACAAGCTACAAGCCTACAAATTTACAACTGAATTCTGTTGTTCAAAATAACCATGAACACTGGCCTGGAATATATCTTAATATCTTATCAATCAGGCTTCAGTATGAGTTTAATATCAGATCTGACATTAAGCTGCCAAAACCAAGACTGGGCCAGGCCTATGGCAGTACCATTGGCATCAAGTCCTAGGCCCATTTAATCTGTGCAGAGAAAGGAATGAACTGACTGCCCATCTGCCCCTAGTTAAATACTGAATCCAGCATCACCACTGGGAAATGAAAAACCACACAAATCTAATAGTAACCACCAAGTTTCATTTCCACAAAACTCCATCACGAAATTAATATTTAAGGGCGAAATTTCAAAGTTGATCTTACAGCTACATAATAAAGTCGACAAATTTATGTGCAGATAACACTGGGCCCAAACTTACATTATATGAGTCTTACAATATGGTACTGTGCCATTCTTATTCATCAATAAAATCCTATCCTAAAGAGAAGACCAAATCAGGAAGATGTTCAAAGGTTCTCAGTGTACATGAATTCTGAAGCTGGCAGCTGGCATGCATATTTGATGATGAAAAGAGCTACCATGTATAATCATGTCGACTAAGATGACCTAGCTGAAACAAGGCAGAATATCCATGGATGTAGCATTCCTTCATTTTCACTAGTGGATGGTGAGAACAAGCCATCTGATGAGCTTGCATTGTGTGTGTGACCTTGTTGGATGTCTGTGTGGTGTGGAGAAGAAGATGCTCCGAGACAATGGCGCAGTAGGGCAAGGTATCATACCTCAGATTTTGATGAGGAAGGGGCGGCGGGGCGGGGCGCCGGGGCGGGGCGCCGGGGCGGCGGGGCGGCGCGGCGGCGGGGCGGGGCGCCGGGGCGGCGGGGCGGGGTGGCGGGGCGGGGCGCCGGGGCGGCGGGGCGGGGCGCCTGGGCGGCGGGGCGACCAATAGCTTTTGGGATAGAGGCCGGGCCGCACGCGGCGGTTCGGCTGAAAACGTAAGTCCGGTTCTTTGCCGAGTGCCCGCGATCTGGCACTCGGCAAATCTTGTTTTTTTGCCAGATCCAAGGCACTCGGCAATGCCACGTTTTCCTTTTTTTAAATGAGGAGGAGAACACTGCTAGTGGGCCCGTGTACCTTCTTTGCCGAGTGTCTGTGAAAAATACTCGGCAAAAGGTACTTTTGCCGAGTGTTTTTTTATACACTCGGCAAAATACACTAATATTTCTTGTTTTACAGAACTTTTTCTAATATACTTGGGCAAAATCGTGTCACCATCACTCAACAATGGTTAAATTATTTTTCTACTGATAATGTTCTATTATTTCATGCAGGTATAGCGCAAATTGCATTTATATCTACTAAAAATCTATAATTGCATTTAATCAATAAAAAATAGTAAATGCATCCGAAAAATTTCCAAATTTTGACACGAACCAATCTGTGTTGTATGTTGCCTATACAAAAAGATTTGAAGCCAAACCTTAACTCTAGTGTCCCTTGGACTCCAAATCTTATTGTGTCCTCTCTAACTTCTATGAATCCTTCCAGGAGATGAGTCGGCTTCTAAGCATCATATATCAGAAATTGGGTGAAACCTTCTCAATTTTTTACCACAGTCTCCACACATAATATCATGACATCTTGACAAATCTTGTGATTTTTAGATTTCGTTTGCTTTTTTTAGAATTTAACAACCATTCAACCACACGTTAGTGGTCGTGTTTTTTAAAAACAATGTTCAAAATTTCTTTTCATTTCCTGGTTGAGACCTCAGTCCGGACTCCATAATATGGATATAATTTTTCCACCGATTATAATCCATCATTTCATGTACCTGCAGTTAAAATCTGACATGAATAAAAAAATTCCTATTAATGCAATCATTTCATTAAAAATAGCAAACAGACCACAAAATATACCAACTTTTATTATGGATTACAAAATCTCCTACGTGGGGAGTAGAAAAAGTGTGGAGGCCAGGGGACGAAATTTGTTTTTTGTTCGCCGAGTGCAAAACGAAACACTCGGTGAAGTCTTGTGTTTGCCGAGTGTCCAGGGTGAGGCACTCGGCGAAGTAATATGTTTGCCGAGTGTCTTGGAGAGGCACTAGGCGAATGGCCTCTTTGCCGAGTGTCGACATCCAACACTCGGCAAAGGACTAACGGCCGGCCCAGTCCGGTGATGGACGGTGCACGTGCGATGCACGCGCCGTTTATTTACCGAGTGTCGGACGTTTGCCGAGTGTCTATGAGCGCTTTGCCGAGTGTCGTTTTATGGCACTCGGCAAATGACCTTATTGCCGAGTGTAATATCTTTGCCGAGTGCCCCGTTGAATACACTCGGCAAACAGGCTGTTTGCCGAATGCCCGAAATAATGCACTCGGCAAAAGTTTTACACTCGGCGAATTTACTGATTCCGGTAGTGGTTGTATGCAACTCCATTTTCATGAAGCCAGAAAGTTGGCTAACACTCCCGGGTTAGGCGCCAGGTTGCGCATTCATTTGATCATCAGATGGGCCACCTTCTGATGGCTTATTGGCTTACCTCCTGTTGCGGCTCCTAAACTGGAGAATTTGCACACACATGAAACAGAGGAAAAGGAAGATACGGCAGAGTACATCGGACTTCGCATGGTAGTAGTTGTGGGTGATGGAAGAGATTGCAACTCTGGCTTATGGGGAAATGATGGTGGTGATTGTGTGAGGAGATTGAAAGCTTATTCATCAAAGTGTTTGGTATTGCTATATTGTACTCCCTCCCTTTTCATATGGCACATGTTTCGTTAGGATAAAGCTTTAGGTGATAATTAATTTATTAATATCACATTTCTAGGATACAAAAATATAACTATGACAAAGTATATTAGGAATTACATCAATTTTTTGCAAGAAGCAAAATATGTCAATAGAGTAATCGTTGGTCAATAAGTCATGTCCTAACAAAACCAAATAAACCTTACAATTCAATTCAAAATACAGGTAGTAAGAGGAAGGTTTGTTATATCAGAGTAGTTGTGTGCATGTGTGTTTTGCGTGTTTGCATATGTACTGTGTGTTTCTAAAAAAAAGAGAAGTTAGATTTCTCACCAACAATATTTTCAACAAAGTTCAATAACGATGGCATATATTTAATGGTTGGACCACCAAAACACCACTATAAAGGCAAGATTTCAATTGAAGATGGAAGAAATATGAAGGCACTCAAAGTCTCAAACATAAATAATATAACCAATTACAAATGGCAGAAAAATGTGCTTTATTAGTTCTTCTCCTTCTCTAAACTTAGTAGTTTAGCTTATATTTCACAAATATATTATAAACAAAATGTATGTTGTACAGGACCTTCGTGGAACGTCTGGGCTTCCAATTGTATAAATCAGTCCATCTTACTAGTGTCATCATCGTGCGTAGCAGAATCTTCCAGCATCATTCTGCTACAGCTTCCAGCCAAAAATGACAACTGATCCACCTTAGCATACAGCCCAAGGAGACCACCTGTATGGATAAACAGAATTTTCCGCCCTTGCCACTTAGTTGGAAAATCTGACATGTCTTTCAGCATTCGAAGTGCAGCCTTCCCGCTGCAGTAGTAAGATCAAGGTACGCACATGCTCATTAGAAAAGAACATTTGTTTAAGGATTTTGAATTATGTTGACAATTTAAAATGTTTTCACTCGTCATCAGTGGCTAGCAAACACCACACATGATACTACAACAATATATATAAAGCATGCAAAACTCACTGCACTACCTCAAACATAAGGAAATGTATTGCACCTGGAGACGGGATCAAGGATAACTCCAGTTGCTGCAGCTATGTCTTTCACGAAATTAAGCTCCTCAGCCGTGTTTATCGCATAACCTAATCCTCTAGCCTGTCAAGATGAAGTTGCACGGGAGGTAGTCAGTCTTTAGAGACTCCACCATCTTGCTCGAATGATGAGTTCGTTGATTTGAGTTTTGATGGAAAATCATATATCAAAGATTTGACAAAAGTTGTCATAACAACATTTGACATGCACATAAGCATGGTCCATGGTTGATGACATGGTGCACAGAGGAACAGTAGCAGATCTTATGTTTTTTCAGAGATCACAAAAGCGCACATCAGATTTAGTACTTTAATGTGAGTACCGGAACCAAAAACTTATCAAATTGAAAGATAGACTAAGAGCATAACTTACATTTTCAATAGTGACAATATCATGTGAATTCAAACCAGATTGAAGTCCGTCAATCAAGTTTTGGATATAGTCATAGAGGAATCCAGGATCATTCCAAATAGAGAATGCATGGACCTATATGTTACAAGTGGATGATTAGTTATTAGTTTAGAGAATGGAGCAGGATAATATAAAATAGGATCATACTTTTGCTTTCAAATTGCTTAACCTTGATCCTAATGCGAGGCCAGCAATGGTTCCACCACTGCATCAATACAAGTTTAACATCATCAAGCCTTAAAAATAATGGTCTTACAAGTTACAATTTCCAGAAAGTAGGCATGCGACAATATGAACTACAGACATAAGCTACTGATGGAAGATCACGAAATAGTACATTCTGATCGATGTATTACCTGCCGGATGCCACGACAATATCATCAAACTTGATATCTGCAGATTCCTGAACTTGCTGCTCTATCTCCCTTATCGCCTCAATATATCCCCTAAGTATGTTTGTTAAATACCAGGCTTTGTAGATAAAGCATTTTGTTCATTTATATAACTTTTTGTAACATTTTATTCTCGACACATTAAACCCAACCCATATCGTCACTTTATATTCACATGATAGTTGACAAAAAATCCATACACTACATTTTGCCACTAAAGTGTTTGTGTTTACTTGTTGCTTGCAACTTATCATTGTATATTCTAGATTCCACTAGCTATGTATTTTATGATATATTATACATGCCTTATTGCCTTGTGTGTCATACCCGCTAGGTTCAGCTCTTACATATTGTTCAGACAAAGCAGCTTTACAACAAAATAAGGTGCTCAAAAATCAACTTTTCATTTTGGAGATACCAACAAAAACCAACAGTCCAGCACTGCAGGGAACCGAACCAGGCAGCATCAAACTGTGTTGTAAAAGCCAAAGTATGATCTACAGTCATAGTTGTGAAGGTAACACTTAATATAGGAAAAATACCAAGTTCCCAATGAGTTTGATCCACCAGCAGGGATCACATATGGCTTCCGCCCTTCTTCCAATAGCTTCTTTTTTTAGCAGATCAGCTAAAGCCTGTCCCAGATAAATCCATGACATGGTTAGAAAAAAACTTTAAAAATATAGTCTCTAGATAAAGTGTTAGCATAGCTGCCCTAGATGGTGGCAGTTTCACAAAAGATCACTATATATGCTCCGTCTATCACAAAAAAGAAGAATATAATTGCAATCTTTTTGGAATGTAGGGAGTATGTTGATGTGGCTGTAGTATGTGTTTTATTTTTCCTTCAACCCTTTCCAGTATTACGCATTTGGATGATGTGAGTAATGATGATTACCATGCAAAAAGTCATAAAACTTTTTTTTTATCATAAAAAAGCAACAGAGATGTGTATGTATCCAAAGAATAGGCAGTAATTTTAAGGATTCTTAAAATATATATTTTAAATTAATCTTTTTTATTGAGCATGTTAAAGTGTGTACTTGGAGTCTATTACTGTATCATCAGCAGACTGCTTGATCAGATCTATAACAAGAAATAATGACCAATTGACTAGGCATGGACAAATAGTAATATTACTATGGGGACAAGGGTTTGGCTACAGGGACTTGTAATACGATGAAGAGCTCAAGCATGGATTCTGCAGAGTGTGTACCTCGCCGCCGATTTCGTTATAATCTTCTTCTGATATAAGGTCAATGTGTGCACCAACCAATCTCTCAACAAGGAGCACCAAACCAGGGTCCTTATCTACAAGATCCTAAAAATATCCACCAAATAAAAACGTTCATATGCCATACTTACATGGCCTACTGAATTCACTTCACAGTACCACAAGATCACCTTGGTTGTACGTAGTATCAAATAGCAGTCAAGATTGAGATACTTGGCTGCCACAGCCGATGCACGGCAATGGCTGCTCTGGATACCACCAAAGGTGATAATGCAGTCCGCACGCTGTGCCACGGCATCTGCCATTAGAAATTCCAGCTTCCGGACCTTGTTTCCGCTCAACTGCATGCCAGACAGATCATCTCGCTGCAAATATCACAAGAAAGCTCCAAATATCAGAACGGAAGGTGAATTAAATCATTTTGCTATCTGCAGTGATTTTAAAAGAATTGGAGATTGAGTAAGATGCGACTGCTTTTTCACTTCACCTTGATCCATATTTCTGTGCCTTGCGGCAGATTGGGTAGTTTCCATATATGAATTGGTGTTGGGAACTGCTTCCGTTGAAAAGAAGAAGAAAAATACAAGTTACACATGAGTCACGACTCAGGGAAAAGTGGTAAATTCATGTGGAATTGATGGTATCTAGTCAGTTTGTACTAAACCCATGGATAGTAGATAAAAATAACTGGCACTGCAGAGAGATGCAGAAATTTACATGGCCGAGCGAGTAGGCGTGGGAAGGGACAAGGGAGAGGTGCCTTGCCCAGGATGGCGGCGTGTATGGCTTCTCTGAGAGGAAGCCTCCCACCGGTGCGCTTGCGGAAGAGCAGGCAGATGCTGTGTTCATCCTCCCGGTGGCAGCTGGGAGAGCGAGGAGTGCAAGTGAAGAAGACAGCGGTTCCGGTGGTAGCTTTCATACAAGTTAAGGTCAATAATTTGAAAGCAAAAAAGGGTAAGTGGGAAGGGTAAGCAAAGATGCTATCTAATTTAAAAATGGAAAAGGCCAGTGTGGATGGCATCCAATGCAGCTTCCCTTACATTGGTGTACATGCGCTGCTCCGGGGCATGCACTACAGCAAAGCGATTAAGCGACAAAGGTTGCGCTCGATGATTCATCCGCACACTGCTCCAGAACACAGCAGTTTGAAGCTGCAATTTAGTTAGTTAATTAGCGCAGTAAATCTTACTTGCATGAACGTCTATATATGTGGTACTACGTACTGTTAGTAGTTTTATAACTGTATCAGATTCAGATAATAATCAGCCTGATTTTGTTGTGACCACTATGTGATATCCTATCACTTTTGTAAAAGAAAGGAAAAAAATCCATTGTACTCGCAGAAGTATGTCCAAGTCCACATAACCCACGTAAACTTTCTTTTAATTTACATAATCGATCCCCCACCTAAAACCATATCAGTGTTGTATTCTGCTTGCTGATAAACCCCCGGTTCTCTCGTCTTTCTGTCCTGTCGATGGACGCCCAGGGCGCCTGGTCTCACGAGAGTGTGTGGTCTCTGAGAAGGTGTGATGTGTGTGGCATGGCAATGCAGATAGATGCAGACGATGAAGGAGCTACTAAAGCACTTGGACACCTGGCAGGCAAGACCTCGTGCTCAACAGCATGCAGCCCTAACAGTGTTCCTACCTTTCGGTGAAAAACCTAAAAGTTAATCAACTTCAATTAATTTTGCAGTGTAATGATGATATTAGTTCTATTATATTGCATTGGGCGTATATTAGGACATCAACGACTAGCCAGTCACCGAATATTAGGAGTTCATTCATGGCCTGCCGTAGGAATCATCGCAGTGTAAGTAGGTCGCCAAAAGCTACATGTGGTGAGACTGTCTGGTGGATACATGCATGTTTTGCATCAGGACCCTCTAAATTCTCGAATACCAACAACACCAGCTAGTAATGTGTAGTTTAGCTAGGATCACTGCCTAGCGATTTCTTTAGCTCTTCCTTAGCCAAACTATTTTCAAGATTTGTACAATAGTGGTGCTCAAATACAAATTACACGGTGCACAACATTCAGGAGCGTATTCTCCTTGTTGTGGTTTAAACCTCGTAGGGTATTTTGATACTACAAAAAACATTTTAACTGGCGGCTAAAACAGTATTTATACATGTGTTTTTGTGAACTTTTTCCATTTGAGAAACTGTGAAAATCTTGCATTTGCACTGGTGGTTAAACAACCGTCTTTGGAAATCACTTGCATACACGGTTATCTTTACTCAACTGCCTCTAGAAATACATCTCAAGAGGTGGTCTCTTCGATCTGTGACCTGCCTGTGGAAATAAAATTTTCAGATCTCAGTTTATTATATTTGCAAGCGGGAAGAAAAGTAGCAAAATATTTCGTACCTTGTTAGGTATCAACACAGTAACAAATCTCACATTTTTTAACGCGAAATACACCCATGTGCGGTTCGTAGGATTCGAATCCCAATACTTGTAATGAATATTTTACCCTAAATAATTTTGGATGAAAAGAATGAACTACACGGTCGAAGAGCTCTTCGAGAGCTATAATATTTTATAAAATTTGTCTTCATCTGATATTATATGAAAAGTTAAGATCTCTTTCTTAAAATAATATTGGAAATAGCCCGCTATAGCTTCATTATAGCCTGCTGTTAGTTTTTTAGAAGATCTACCGCTATGATATGCAATATTTATCCGCTATGTCCGCTAAAGGGGTTTTACGAAATTTAGCAGCGCTAAATGTCAAGTTGTTAGTAGATGTTAATGGTGTCATCGCTCAAAGACGCAGTAAAAAGAACTGATATAACTAAATGAATGTAGTGTGGACCCTAGACAACGTAGCATGGGCACCGTTGGGCAGTTAAGAGATATGTTAGAGTTTATTTTTTAGTGTTAGACAAATAATGCTTAAAATTTTATATATAATTATTGATTATTTAATCATTCCGCTAAATGATTTAGTTTTCGCTATAGCCCGCTATAGCATTCTATTGCTTTTAGAGAAGGCTGCTGCTAAACTTCATAGCCCGCTATTTCCAACATTATAAAATATTGTTGTTTACATTTCTAGAGGTTATTGCTTGTACTGGGCCGCCTCTGAAAATCAACTTCTAGATGCGCTTGCTTATGTGGCCCACTTCTAAAACTAGGCCTATCGCTAAAGGTAGTTGCTTGTAAAGCCAACTTCTGGAAACCATTCTGGAAACCAATTTCTAGAGACAGGCCTCATTCGTGGGACCTGTTCCTCATGGTACACTGCACTGGTAGTTGCCCATCTGAACCATCTGTGTAGTAAAATAGGAGGGTCAAGAAAAATAGTTTTTGTAGTAGTGTTTGAAGGGCATCTAACTCTTGTATATATGATAGAAAAATATTGTTTTGTCTTCAATGATTTGCTATTTATTTGAATTTACATGGATTTACTTAGCTACAAAATGCACTAATAATACAAAATTTGTTAGTCCTTTTTTTTTCTCCCATAAACATATGAATGTTACAAGACCGGTGGCGTTTACATATGAAGCTTGGTTTCTTTTCTAGGAGGAATGATTCCCTCTCCTTGCTGCGAGAATTTTTTTCTCTCTTCGAGATTATTCCCTTCATCGTTCCTCCCATTATGCCTAGAAAACCTTGCTGATTTAACAACCTACGAACTGCAGCTGTTCTGGACTGTCAGAAACATTCATATCCATCTCACATGATCCAAATAGTGTGACCGCTATCTGGTGCTTTCACAATCCTTCATGATTACTTATAGGCACCCTGACACAATCATGGGCTTCAATGCCACGCTGACACAATATATGTGGCAGTGATGGGTGTTTCTGTAGTAGTGCATAATGGATTTCAATAATGTCAACCATTTCTTAATAATCAAGCTTCGTTAAAGAAGACATGTCTTTTAGATACATCCGAGAAGTTCAAGAGTGCCATGGTTTCTGGATGACCTATATTTCTGATATTGAATTTGAATTGACTGGCTAAAGGTTTTTTTTCCTCCCATCAATTGGCAGAGGTACTTGTAATAAATAACTTTTTTCTGTGAGGAACTTGTAATATATACATGGAAAGCTGGGAGCCTATCCTTCATCCTAATGCTGAACTATATATATAGGTATCGACTAATTCCATTACTTAGTCTGCTAGTCGCCATCGTTTGCATAACATCGGGTTGGGATACATTAGGATATCAGGAAGCAGCCAATGCTCACGAAGACGTGATCCAAGTTCCTACTTTTCGCAGCTAGAAATGCTATTTTTAGGCGTCCTCCTCTAAAAATAATTTCTAGGGTATGTCACGGCATGACCCATCCCTAAAAATCGATTTCTAGGGGCGGGTTATGCTATGAACCGTCCTACAAATTAATTTTCAGAAAATAAAAAAATTAAAAACAGCAAAATAAAATAGAAAAAAATATTGCAGCCAACCAGCCACTACCACAAGCCTCTATTGAACCGCATACCTCAAGCTTCGCGCGTAGCTTACTCTCCATCACACTACACAGTCACTTGTGACTCTGTAGGGTATGCTATTCTTTTATATTAACTCTGAAATTAATTTATAGGAGCGGGTGACGCCATCATCCGCCCCAAGAATCCATTTCTAAGGGCAGGTGATGCCACCACCCGCCCCTAAAAATATTTTTCTACTTTATTCCAAAAATTTATTTAAATATTTACATATAGCAAAACAAATCAAAAAAAGTGAAACTTCTACACTATGGTTATTGTGAACTGTAGATAAAAAAATATGCCAAGTATGTTTCAGTGTATATAAAGGTTAAAATTATGGAAACCTCAAAGTATGATTTGAGTTGTATGAGAATATGAGATACTATATAGTCATAGCTATTAGACAAATTATAATAATTTTTTGAACTAATAAATGACCTTAAATGAAAAAGTTATCAACTATAAAATTGTAGGTCTTGTCAATGTTTACAATTTTGGTATAAAGTTTGACTTCATCTGGAACCATATGAAAAAGTTATGAATTTTTTTTGAATAAGACTATTTGTACGGGCGTATCATGCAATCACCCACCCCTAGAAATGTTTTTTTAGGGGCGGGTGACGCCATCACCCGCCCCTAAAAATGGTGGTCATTTTCAGGGACGGGTGACGTCTCACCTGTCCCTAAAAATATATTTTCAGAGGCGGGTGAATTGCTACATTAACCCCGCTCCATTTGTAGGAGCGGGTTATCTTTTGGACTGCCCCTAGAAAAACGGGGCGTCCTACGAATCGTTTTTTAAGTATCCGCTTTATAGTCAAGTCCGAGTGCTTTATTGCATCTTTCCTTTGAACTTGTGCTGCATGATCTCTTCACAGCGGAGGTGGATCAAGTTTTCTTACTCGGAGCGAGCTACGATGCACAAACGTGCTCCTAAGCCTCTCTATCTATGATCAACACAACTCAGCCTATTCAGTTATCTTGGGTGCCTGTAATAAATCAACGGGATCATATAGCCTTGTATGACTATAGGAAATGTTGTTAAATTTATTCGTTGGGTCTTTTTTGGTGTTGTACTCATTTATTTTCGTACTTTTGACCTAGGGTCTACACCTCTAACTACAAAATGGCAACCCTAGGTTTGAATATCTGTTAGACATTCACATTTTTTTAAGATTTGCAACAATTTAATGAGGCACAGATATCCACCCGTCTAAAAGACAAACATTAAAATAAATGAGGAGCATGCTATAAATTAAAGAAAAGAAATAACCACTTCAAATCATGGCACTTTGAAACCTAAACAATTAGATGAAGAGAAACCAGAAAGAACACATTCCAATACAATACATTGCAATATCATTATAGCTTGCCTTTTCATGTTTAGTATGTGCTTTATCATGATTCATGTATGTGGTGAACAGTCTCAAGGCTAGACCTTAAACGGTCTCAAGGCTCGCAAATTCCTAAAGATGGTGGATTTTATGGGCATAGGGGCAGCAGCCCACCCTGAGCCATCATGTTGGTACTCACAAAGTATTTTAACTATTCCTGACCACATATGTCAAGATATGTTCACTAGAATCATTAACAGGGAAGCCTACTTCCACGTTAGAAGCAGGCTCATAGAAGGACTTGAATGTAATTAATGTGCAGTTTATTTGTTATTTTATTTTCATGAGGCGGTTTGTAACAAACATATATATCGCTTGTGCCCTACAAAGCAAAAAAGATTAACATTTCACTTGTAATGAATGAACCCAAAGTACTACATTTAGGGTTGAACTTCCCCCTCTGACACTAAACCAATGCGGCACCATTTTAACTGCTCCAATTCAATGACATATATGTCCAAGTTGAACCCAAATTGATGACTGACTCAGCCAAATACAAGTATATAATGCTCGGATGCCCATCCTAATTAATATGCAGTTAGAGGCATTTGTAGGCTTGCACATCCTACAGCCCCACCATATACAAGTATATAATTAATATAAATGCTGTAGGTGTAGGCTGTAGCCATACCCTCCATTGCGTGTTACAAGAGAGCGGCCAGGGCCATCCCTAGAGCAGTACACGGTGAAATGATCACAATCTGTTTCGAGCAGGTGCAAGGGATTGCGAGGTGTCGAGATGTCAATGAGATGCCCAGCACAGATTATCGGTGACTAGCCATTCTGATCCCCTACTCTGCTCGCTGAAGGCTGTATTTCACAAACACGCTCCTTAGTAACACGCTCTTAAGATTATCGGCAGTCCGAGACAGCCTCTTGAAGTGGTGCAGCCACTAAGTGAACCTGATTATACAAGCATTAGGTCTAATCAGCCGGATGTTTGCTGGTAGCTTGTGAGAAAGGGAGGAGTGTGTGGGATACCAAAGTGGCATCACTGCTGCTGAAGCTAGTGGTTATCGTTCGTTCAGGCAGCAAGAGCAACGCTGGAGCAATAATTGTGCCAGCCAAGGAAAAGGTTGAAGGTAGAACTGATGGACTTCCTTTATCCCCAATGATCAGTAGTGGTCACAGTACTGGAGCAGACACAAACTGTTCACCTGCAACTGGACGTCTACTTTCACATTTTAAAGCTTCAACCATCAAAGATCATACTGCCTACTTTTGAACTACAACCTAACAGAGGGTAGTATGCAATCCTGCAATCCTTAAGTCAGAGATCTTCCTCCTCCGCCAATGTTGCCGGCCGTCGGCTGCGCCCCCTTCACATCGATGCCTCCAATACCGGGAGTCAAACCTCTGAAAAAAATGAACTCTCTAGTATAAATGTATAATATCTCTGTCTGCACTCTTTTGCTACAAATAACAGGTCACCATCCAAGTAACCACGGTTAGCAACCTATATGGGTTAAACTAAGATATTCAAATCCCTGCAATTGCTACTTCAGATCATGTGTCCATCCTTGATTGACGCACACGTTCCTATTTGACAAAGATGCACGTCGGTAGACTACGCCAACAGAGCAAAATTTTAATTTGTATACTATACTATTTTCTTTCGGTCACTACATATGTGACCTGTCAGCCAGATACATATATTACTGATATCGATTTGCTGGCTGCAATGCTGTATACCTTGCAGTCTTGGAAATTAACGCCAAACTCCAAACTAGTTGTTATACGCAGGAGTGTTGAGCAAATGAGCATGGAAAATTTTATGGCAATCAAGAAACCATAGATGTAAGTTCTTTTGTTTTCTCTACCACATCTTTATATGTACAATCGGTTTCAAATTCAATATGCGTTGATGTAAAAAAATAAAAGGAGACAAAATAAATAATAAAGAAAAATGTTATTATCTTTGGTTTTTCATCTGTGTTATGTTTATGTCAAGAAAATTGGTAGCCTATCTGATCCAAATCACCAATTGATAAAGCAATTTAACTCTGAGGTTAAACCAGGAGGTACCAATGCAATTTAACTGTCCCAAACTGGGGCACTTTATTAACTCTGACACTACACTCAAACTTTGACACTGCCGCAATCAATTCTGTCATATAAATAGCATGTGGATGTAATGCTCGGAAGCCCATCTTAATGGGTTGCATGTTCTCTACAACCGCTCCAGGCTATAAGAAGGATGTCTCTGAAAGATGTAGCTATCCCTCCATTACATGCTAGAAGGTCGAGATGGTCATGCTTGAAGTTGTGCATGATGAAATGAACCAGTCTGTTTACCCAGACCATACCGGATCAGATGCATGGGAGTGGGATGTGTCGGGACTCAGGTGAACGGCAGGCCATGGCATCTCTAGTGATTGGCCATTCTGCTCCTTTGTCCGATATGTGAATCCTGTCTTCTTGATGGCTGCTGCATGCAACAAACGCACTCCTTAGTAGCGGAGTCTTCTGCTGGTCCCGTCTGTTGGGGGAGTTCAGCAGCAAAGCAGATGCGTGAGTTGTGCCCGACCTGCCTGGACACTACCGCCGTCTTGTGTGACACCAAAAGCTCCTGCAACCAGGTACTGTATACCTTCGACATCACTGCTGCATATTAAGAAAGATGGCGCTGACAGCGAGCCACATGCCGCATATAGAAGATACTCAGTGCCTCAGTGGGATCGAGTAGGGATGAGAATGTGAATGCGGATATCCGAAATATCCGATATCCGTATCCGCTTAAACATCAATATGGATATCCGTATCTGTATTCGAATTTAATGTGGTAGTAAAGTGGATACATCCGAATTCGATTTTCATTGTTTTTCTCTATAATATCCAACACTATCCGTATCCGTTTTTCGTAGAACTATTTAACAAGTCATATTTATTTTCCATAACCAATGTTATTAATTTTTATAACAAATTTATAAGAAGATTAATTTACTCATAAATATTCTTGTTTTTTCTATTTATGGGTGAAATTACTTTTATAACTTTTGTATTATATATTAATTAAAAATATTTATATATTTATTAAAAATACATTTTTATTTCTAGTTTTATTTTTTAGATATTTATTTATTAAAATATTTATTGATAAATAAGCTATTTTTGACTAGCTATCTTTATTATATTATCATACTTTAGTTTGTACATATATAACGATCTTATATTCTAAAACTATCAATAAAAAAATAGCTAAATGTTATCTATATATCGAGTAAATATCCGAATTCGAATCCGAATCCGAGGCATCCGTTTTGCATTCGTATTCAAGAATATCCTAATTTTTATCCGTATTCAAGTTAAAATATGGTAAAAAGTGCTATTTAAATTCTATTCCATGCGTATCCAATCCACTTCCATCCTTAGGATCGAGGGAGTATATGTATATTTTCATTCTAAGAGAATTTATATGAGACTAGAACATTTGGCGGGCATTGCGCGCCCTATCATGGCAACAATAGAAAATTGTAAAATTGGAACGTCAAATGTTTCATTTTGATGCAACACTTTTTAGTTTGAACTTATACATACATAAGCTAAAGTTGTGACATTGGAATGTGAGATGTTCTAATGCAGTTAACATTTTCAAAGCAGAAACACTTTTCTTATTTTCTCAAAATATAAACAATCTCCTTATGGCTATTATTTTGAAAATGTTCTTCTAGATATTGCAACATGTGTGGTTATGGTCACAATATAAAGCAAAGATTAGGCACACGATATCTTATATAGCAGTCATAATTTTTCTACATAAAACGGGCACATGCACTCCATTACTTGTTAACTTAAATTACATACTCAACCCGTGCAAAAACATATCAACTTTTAATCACAATATTTTCCTAAGAATGCAACCCAAGCTAAAGCAGGAGACTGCCGACAATACCCATCAAATGATTGTAATAATTTGCCTCGTCCTTTGGTCATGGTAAGTCTAGCACATCAGCCATTGACGATGATTCTTCATCATCAAGCTTCTTAACAGCAACAAGCAGAACGCCTCTCTATGTTGCTTTCCTAAATGTTCCCTGAAAAGTGAAGTGAAAACATATGAGATCTCTGGAGATACATTGGTAATCCACCTTTTTGGATCTTCAGTGCACTGAACACCACACAAATACCCAAAAGAAGAACAGAGGCGGCAATTGATCTCAGTGAGACAAACATCTTTGAATCTGCATACAGTTCAATTTTCTTGTAAGTGGTGTTCAATTTTTTGGCAAACTATAGCTCAAACATTCTCCAGAATAGAGAAGGCAATTGAGCTCAGTGAGGTTATTGTTGTTTTCTTTCATTATTTGCAACTGAAGAATATACATCCATTATCCCTGATAAAAATCAATCATGCCGAAATTAGCAAATCAAGGCACAACCAACAGATTGACTCAGGGAAAATTAGTAGAAAAACAAAACAAGATGTGATGACACCACACACCTTCGATGGTGGGACTTCAAGCGATTCGCCCTGACATCAAAGCGATATTTGAGGCTCCGCATGAAACACATTGCTGAACTTTAGAAGACTGACAATTTCCACTACATTCTTGTTTTGCTAAGTTCAATAAAACACGTTACAATTAGAATGCTCATAAAATATTTCATTGCTTGCAAAACACTACAAATAATTTAAAACACATGCTTACCCAAGAAAAAAGAATATATACCATGAAACATGCGTAAATACTATCAGTAGAGAGCAAGAGCATAAACGCTTGAAAGGCAAGCAATCTATCACAGTTGTACGCCATCATCTTGTCTCTCAATGCATGTTTTAATATCTGCAAAAATATAAATCAGTTGGGTTAATCCAGCTCTAATGTATCATTGTACAGCTAACAATTCCAAAGGTTCCCAAGGGGAAAAAATCCATCCGAGGATGTTAAGCTTCTTACCAACAAATTGAATCAATTCCAAGTCCTTCCAATCCTTGCCAATCTGAGAAGGATTCCCACTCTCATCGATCAACAATTTCATGGCTAGTTGGCAATCAAAAACACACTCATGAGAATCATCACCATTTCAATAGTAGTAGCATTATGCTGGGCATCTCAAACTTACATCAGGCCAACCCATATTCATTCAGATCTCCCACAAATTAGAATACAACTCATTTGTGGGCACAACCGTTTGAAGGAAGCTTAGGTATACAGAATTTCTACTATAGGTCTAGCTGAAACCCTTGGGCATCTTGACCAAAGAAAAGCAGGTTGTTAACTCTCTGAATTTCTGAAGTTATTCCAGGATAGCTGAACCTCAAGTCTTGTCACCAGTTACTATTGATTGCGTGCAGCACCTAATTCACAAAAGGCTGAGCAAACAGCAGCCATTCAATCATACTGAGATCTAACTAAACATATGCCCAGATTAGATATTCTTGTAGCAAATAAAATGATAAAATCTGTCATCAATTTTTCAAGTACAAGGTCAATCATTCAGGTCACAATCTCATGACCAACTAATTAATTTATCAAATGATAACTGAACCAAGTCACTGTGTGCAATGGAGGGAAGAGATGGGAGAAGATGGACCTTGGGTTGTCAGTAGTGGAGCATAGAGGACGAGTGAGACGATAGGATGAATCCCCAAGCAGTTCCTAGGCAAGCAGCAATAGACCTTAAATTTTGAAGGAAACTAATAAGGTATGTAGCAACTGAACGATCAGAGTAAAGTAACATAGCAAGAAAGGAGTACTTATGACTCACATTGCACTATATAACATTTTGCTATACGGTCAGCAGGTAATCAGCAATGTAAACTACGTTCAGGATAGCCTTCATCCGAATGAGAAATTAGAAAGATAGAAAAAAAACATTCAGATAATGGATACAAGAAAAGAAGTCAATGTAAAGAGATAAAGAAAAACAGACGGCAATATGTTTTGGAACAGAGGAGTTTATGTTTGCATCAACAGCAAACATACAAAAAAAGAAGTCAATATTTAAGAAGTTCAACTTCTAATTAGTTATTTTGACATATAAATAGCCAGTCAGAATAGAGTCTTTTCATAAGCTGTCAAGGAAGTATTTTCTTACTTCTCCACCATATTGCCTTTTCATTCCTGGGAGGTGGGAAATGTTTCCCCACATGTACTTCTGACCACATGATCTATCTGGATCGTTCATCTCGTCTACATGAGATGCCATCCAACCGTTGATTTTCTCACCTACCCAGATTCTCTCACCTATCCATGATCCTTTCACCCATCTCGAACTGTTGATTTCAAAATGGATGGCTATGATAGACCATGTGGCCACAAGTGCATGTGAAAAATCCATGTTCCCTGGGAGGTGGCATCAGTCCACAAAGCAAAGTTTGGACTGATATTGCTAAACATTCTTAAAAAAATGTCTTCCAATTGTTAAAACATAGCGATAGAAGATTCGAATTCAACTAAGTCAGAAAAGGACATAGATTTTAATATTTTCAATCGACAACAATCAATTACTTCAAGTATCAATAGGAAATTTGGGTAAAATTATTATCTACTAAGAACACAATGGAAAAGAGGATTGAAAGAGAGAAGACCAGATGAATCACCTCACTAACAGCTGGAGCTTATCTGAAAGACTAAACGATTTCCCAGGTTACTACCAAAGGACGGTACAGTCAATCAAAGGGCATTGTGTACAAACAAAGCTCTTGATTCAACCATTTAAGATGTACACTAAAAAGCTAGAGTATCAGTACTGAAACCCCCAAAAGCTTAATGCTTGATATTTCTACAGATTTTCTAAGTAAAGTGTCTCCAGAGGAAAACTTCATTACAAAACCTAATCTAACAGAAGATGTGGAAAATAATACAGCCACATATGCACATAGGAGCAAAGCAGTCCTGAAGTTTCATGAGAGGGGCACAGAGCCAAAGACATGAGAAAAGAACACAGCATAAATTACAAGAGTATGGCATGGGTGCCAATTGAAGCTATAAGAGCCACTGTCGTAGATTTAGCATCACCAATTTCGTTGCCGTTACAAATTCAAAAGCACTCCAATGTTTGATGGAATTTCCATTAGCCAACCATGAAGGAAACGACAGCCTTGGCCTCAGTCTCTGCGGCAGCAGACTCCATGCCAATGCTGAAGATCCTCGACGAAACTAAAAGGCTCCACATCCGAGCTCCAGAACAAATCATCAAGGACTCCAATAAAGAAGCAAGAGATTGAGTACATATTACGGGATAGAGGAAGAAGCCACATCCTCACAGGATTTGGAATTGTCACCGCGCTGTACCGTACATTGTCAAGGTCAGCCGGGGAGGAATACCCCTGCGAGCACGAAAGAGAGCTGCAGCTGCGGCACTTGGAGGCATCGGCCGGTGGCGCAGGCAACCAGCGCCCAGGGTCCCCCCATGAAGGCGGCGTCCTTCTCCCAGGCAGCGAGGCCAAGCGCCCAGGCATCATCAGCCATGTGGCTGCTCGGGGCAAGGTCTTCGCGTGCCGAGTCTGCCGCAACCGTTCCGCGCACGCGCAGCCATGAAGGCTGCAGTGCAGATGGGCTCGCCCCCAAGCTGACCACCGCTCCACCGCACCCCGCAGCTACCGTATCCCGAGCTTCGTGAGCCTCAGCGAGGAGCAGCTCGCCCTCTTGGATCTAAGGGGCGGCGGCGGCGGTAGTGATGTGGAGGAGGGAAAGAAGGCTAGGGTTGCGTCTGGGAGCGCTGCAGCGGCGTCCAAGCTCGAGGCGGTGCCGGAGATCCTAGGCTGCGACGCCTGAGGCCTAGCTGAGGAGTGTCAGAGTGAGGTCGAGCGGAGGAGGGGCGGCATGGTGGAGCTCTGGGGTAGAGCCGGGCGGAGGAACGGGGCGCCACTGCCCCCTGCACCGGATCTGGATCACGCGGGAGCGGGCGGGGTGGCGGAGGCAGGCAGAGAGGGAGAATGGGAAGGGAGGTGGCGGCGGAGAGTCGGAGAGCTGGGTGAGAGAGGGCGGTGGCGGGGAGAAGGAAAGAAGTCGTCGGGGAGTAGAGTGAGGGAGAGAGAACGCGGGGGCTGCGGGAGGGGCTGCGGGGGGGCGGGGTTGTAAAAATAACAATCATATCGAATTTTCCCTTCTTCGCGTTGAATTAAAATTTAACACGAGGACCTATATGAAAAATATAAGAACACGGTTCCTTTTCGTTTTGGACGTGCTGCACTTAGTTGTGATTCTTAAAAGAATGGAGGGTGTTTTTGTAAAATAACCAGAGCTCGCAGGGATCTACACGTGTCCCATTTTTCCCGTGGAACGAGGAGGCCAAAGGGGAGGGGTCTTTAATCAAGCTGATACATATATAACTGTCTCCTTTTATCTCGAAAGATCAGTGCCAACATTAGTGAAGCAGTTTTTATCAGCACAGTGGTGTGCATCCATTCTCCCGGTTGCTGTAGGATGCAGACGGTGCACTGCTGAAGACAGAGAGAGGTTCAGATATTTTTTTTGCGAAGAAAGAGAGATATAGGTTAAGATATGGTAGCAGTCATACAGGTTTATCAACTTTAAAGCAAAACCATCGGCGTCGTAGCTTCTAATCAATACAAAGTAAAAAAAAGACATAAGGGCAGTGACATCCGTTGCGGCTTCCCTTTCATGGGCGGTGCGCTTCCCAGGGCATCCACTACAGAAACAAAAGGCCGGACAGGATGACTCATTATGCACTGTTCGTCAGAACGCAGAAATATGAAGGTGCAGCTTAGTAAGTAGACTATGCTCATGGCTTCCAGCGATAGGCATCGATACCATAGTCTATAGAGATAGCGTGATTTTGATGATTATGCACACTCGCTCAATCCATACATATAAGGCATCGTGGGTACATGGTCTCGGTATTCTTTTCTCCAGCCCGATCCGATCATCGTGCCAGATTTTTTGGCCCAAGCCTAACCCAACACGTGGTCGGATTAGGTCCGGTTAAATTCAATTTTTTATGTATTATTTTTGGATCGGGTTAAATCCGATTTGTTATGTATTATTTTAGGGTCCTGTCGGATTGGGTCAGTTTTCGGGTCAAAAAATCAGCTAGTGGTTAGCCTAATTTTTTTGTTGCGGGTCGTAAATTTTAGCCTGAGTCCGGCCCACATATTGGTCGGATCAGATCGGATTTTTTCAGACGGGCCGGATCGGGTTCATCGAGTTGGGTGGTTCATGAGCAGTATAGGTATGGAGCTCCTTGTTTGTACTTGGAGCAGGTGCGGCAAGCAGATCGTTGGAAACAAGATCAAAGACAAACGAAGAAACGTCATCATAACTTGTCATTTTTACAATCTCTGTTAAAACCAAAAAAGTAAAGGAAAAAAAAAAGAAGAAACAGAATTTTCTGATCGAGCAGGAAGAAAAGCCTGCATGGTAGATTTACCATATATCAATCTCTGCCATGGGTGACAGGCGATTGTCCGAAGGAACACGAGAACATCAAACTGGAGCAGGTCCGGCAAGAGGATTGGTGGCTGAGCTCAAACACTACTAACAAAATGAGTATCGCGTTGGAGCTCGTAGCCCAAGCTCAAGCTCGGTTCTCCCGCGTCGAAGAGGCCAAGCCCCGCGCGCGCACCTGTCGCCGTCGCCCACGGCAGGGTTGGCCGCCCGAGCCTCGGCGCCCGCGCCCGCGCCGCCCATGGTGCCGCTAGTGCGCCACTGCCACTCGCGCAACACAGCCGAGCCTCAGTGAGCCATGCCACCATCGCCATCGCCGTCCGCCGGGTACAATCAAGTGCTCTCTGGGGTCCCAAAATGTGGGCAACCTAGCAGGTGGCTCCTCAGACGGAAGGAAGCATCTGAAGAGCATGGATGAGACAACAAGGCCAGTTGCCTTCGTGGCACAACACTGTCGGTAGCAAAGACACCAGCTAGCATCCTGATGCATCTCACACCCAGATGATCCAGACATGGTAGGGCATGATCAGGATCAGCTAATACTAACTTGATGGATTGATTTCCTTCGCAAACAAAGTGAAAATTTTATACAGCTCCATGATTGGGTGTATTGTGTAAACTAGAGCAGTGAACATTTATATATATATATATATATATATATATATATAAGCACATCGGTCAATATTGCACAGAAGTCCACCGGTCGTCGTAAATTCATCCAGATCAACCAGTGCAATAATTACTGATGAAGAGTATATGTCCTCTATTTCTTTGTGGGTGTTAGGAAACGTGGAATGCTATGCTAGTGCAAACAAAATAACCACGTTTGCATAGGATTACTTGCGAGTCGGGGATCATGGACTTGTACCTTCCCGTCACGCGGTGCAACGAAAGATTTGGTGAAGCGCGAGTAGTCAATGCAGTCGACGTCGGGGAGGTAGTCGTACAGCCTGACGTAGTGCGCAAATGAGCTGCACCTCTACGGAAGTCCATATGTACAGGGCGGAACAGCGTGTCGGCGTGTGCTAGCACTCCTCGACCGCACCGACCACCAACCCTTGGTCCGGGAAGGAGATGTGCAGCGGTGGCAGAGGCAGGCAGCAACAAAAAGACCCGTGGGTCACTAGGGTTGCTGCCCCTTTTATAACCTTTATTAATGGGTCATTAAGGAGGCCCATTAGCCTTTCTTGGGCATAACTCCAACAGTGGGTACTGCCAAAGCTCTCCAATGGTGACCTTTTTCTGGCAAGTCCAAACTGCATGTCTGCTAGACACAGTTTGCATGGAAACAAAAGACTGCAATAAGCGTCTCGATCTCTAAGATACAGACTTCACTATGCGGATGAAAATAACAGATATGCTTCCACTATTGCAGATATGTCATGTGACTATGTGATTCCTAATTTCCTACTGGTAATGAGGTAGTAAGGATATAGGTTTGCAGATAACGGAGGACATGATCTTCAATCAATAGTTGCTGTGAATAACACCAACTGATGTTCTTCATTTATAGAAGCAGATTACACATGAATGCATAATGTTTTGCTGAGATCAGTGTGTACCAGCAAAATGTTCTCAATACTGAAGCATTCCGATGGGAAAACAGATAAGAGAACACACCCATGAGAGTTCTCAGGAGTGGAGGTAGAAGGACCCAAGTGATGAGCGTTCCCACTGCTGCTACTCTGATTCATCTCAGTGCTTATGTCCTCTGCTTTTCAAGGTTTTAAATAGCCAGCTATAGCTGCCGCTAAATTCGCTAGGAAGGGCAGCCGCTATAGCATTTAGCCCTCTAAAGCCGGCTATAGCCCGCTAAATGCTGGTTAAACTCGCTAAATGCCGTAATGGTAGCCCTGCCGCTAAATGTCTTAGCCGGCGATTTAAAACCATTCCGCTTTTATCCCAGGTCCATAACATGTGCAGTTTTCTTGAGTGCAACCTGAAGACGCGCGTGAGAGAGTATTTGAGTAGCAACAACATGGTTGAGACAACACGGCTGGTCACACTGAAGAAAAAGAGCTAAATGTGGCAGTACGCACCATCCTGATGTATCCCATGCCAATGCATGATCGAAACTTGGTGCAGGGCACGCATGATCAGCTAATTTGGTAGCTAGACTGATTTTGTTTGCAGCCGATGTCTTCAGCTTACACGGCTCCACAATTGAGTCTATTGTGTAAAATTGCATTGAACTCTAGCTGCCCCAATGCCAGGCAATGGGCAAACAATCTCACTACGGGAGGATTTATGGAAAGGAGTTGTTCCAAAATTTGCTTATCCTCATCTCTTTTCCTTTACCAGAAACAGGAAGATTTCACTTCAGAAAGCAGCCAGTCTGCCTAACCTTCACTCATGCTTCCACCTACCCCTGTCTGAGCAAGTTTTTCAGCAATACAATGATCTGCTACAGCAAATGGAGGAGTGCAATCTCTTAAATGAGGCAGCCACTTGGTCTTACATATGGGGCAATGGCCTCTACAGCTCTCAAAAAGCATATAGAGTTTTAAAAGGAACAGCTGATATACATCCCTCATACAGATGGCTTTGGAAAAGCTCTTGCAAGTTAAAGCACAAGATCTTCTTCTGGCTAGAAACCTCATAATCTGAGTTACAGCTGTGTTCTTTGCCCACATAATCTCCTAGAAACCTCAGAGCATCTTTTCATATCTTGTGAAATGGCAGAATCTTGTTGGAGTATACTGGGCATCAGCATTGACACGAACCTGGATCCTCTACAGCTCTTAAACTCGTTCTGAACACATATTGGGGAACCTTTCTCTATGGAAGTTATTGTCTTAATGGCCTGCAGTATTTGGACCATCAGAAATAGTTGGATCTTTCACAATGTCATCCCAACACAAGATCAATGCAGAGGAATCTTCAGACATGAATTTGGCCGTCTGCTTCACAGGGCAAAGAAGAGATATTTCCTAGGAATCTCAGATTGGTTTCAGAGTCTTGCTTAGCTCTTTAGCTCTGCTCTTTTTCCTTTTTCTCTTCTTTTTTCCTGCCTTTTTTCTGCTGTAAGGTCTCTTGACCATAACTCTTCTTCTTTTTACCAGTAGGGGCTCACAACCCCTCCTATTCCATAAAAAAAATTGCATTGAACGGTTACTATATAGAGTAAATTCCCTATATGCCATTGAAAATTTAACTCATCCCCTCTATACCATTAAAAATTAAGCCATCCTCTTAATGCCACTGATTTTTCTATTTTCATCCCCTATGTGCCATTTAATCGCTGAGATCTTTTAGCGTTATTCCGATTTTACCCCTCCCCAACCTCATCTCCCTCCCCGCGCCGAGCCCCCAAATCCCGGCGACGGCTCGGTCCCGCACGGCCGCATCGCCGCCTGGTCCCGTCGTGGGCGCCGCTCGCCACGTGAGGCTCGAGCGGAGCCCGCCTGGCCGCCGCGCGCTCGCGTAGCTGCGGCTCGAGCGGCCCCGCCTGACCGCCGTTGGGGCGTGCCCGGCCTGCTCGCCTCACCCGCCGAGTCCCAGAGGGCGCAACCGCGAGCGGCGGCCATCGCTCCAGTCCGCCTGCCCGCCCGCCAGTAGTAGCGCTCCAGCGCGGCCGCGCAGAGGCCGGAGGCGGCGGCGAGCGAGTGTTCTGAGTGGGAGTGCGCTCTGCTTGTGATGGGAACGGAAGAATGGCTTGGTACGAGCAGCAGATTCTGGCTAAGCTAAAGAAGGACGGCACCAATTCCTCTCCATGCCGAGCTCCACAACCAACAAATCCAAGCACGCGGGCAGCAACCAGTAGCTCGAGCAGCCGCGCCGGTCAGCGTCGCTGCCGAGTGGGGCAGCGAGCGGATCGACGGACAACGGCTCTGGGAAGCGGCGGCCGCCGGATGCCCAGCTTCTCGCTCTGCAGGGAGCGTACTGCAGCACGCGCTTGAGGGCAGCCTCCTCCCGGCTCGGCGTCATGGTTGGAGGAATGATTTGATTTTTATGCTAATTGATTGGTAGTTGCTGGATTGCTTCTTTCTTCAGCGAGGGTCACGTGAGATGAGTAGGGAGACGAAAGCTTCAATCGCTTGTTTTAATGTAGGCATAAAAAGGATAGAAAGAAAATATTTCATCTCTTCTCTTGTAGGGGTAACATTGTCCATTTCACCTTCATTTAACAGTGTTATAACAGTAATAGCATAGAAGGGATAGATTCAAATTTTTAATGGCATTGAAGGGATGGCTTAATTTTTGATGGTATAGAGGGGATGAGTTAAATTTTCAATGGCATGCAAGGAATGTGAAAGCCCGCAAGCGCCATTATTACACATCAGCATTGCACAACAGTTAACCGGTTGTCGTAAATCGTCAACCACTGTAGTTGATAACACTAAACCACTTCATCACCAATCAAGCAGCTTTGATCTTCAGCTCTCTGCCATAGATTGATGAACTCCGCATGGTGTAGCTCTCCTGATGAGCTCTGGTTCTCGTAGGCCTAGCCTCCACAACTTTTCCGGATTTTTTTTTAATGTGGAACATCTGTATTTTTTGTTGTGGATGCTTTTTAGGACATTTTATCACAATTCGTTCACGCGGGCAGCAACAAAAAAGGATCACCATGACTGCATCTTTCCTCCTTGCTATATATTCAGTTTGTGACTAATTAAGGTGTTCACAGAACCCATACTAATGTTTCCACATGCCTACCCTCCACAAGAGACACATCTTTCTGTGCATAAACAATAGTCTCTATACATCCACCATGTTTCCTTTCTCTATATGATCTAGCGCTCTCATCCGAGCAATAATGTGAATCTAATACTATCGGGGTAGCTGAACTCAGATACATAACTCCCCAAGACCTGCAGCGTGGATGATTAAGCTGAGCGAAAAGTAGTTCATGTGTCCAATGCAAAGCATTTGGAGACACGATCATGGGCTTTTGGAATGAGCGGCATCGAGAAAACGTGAGCAACCTAGCTTTCTGGGCTTCCGTGGCGGTTATCGAGTGGATTAGCCGCTTGTCACGAGCAGCTTTCTTCCTTTGCTCCGACCCGGCCGACTTCACCGCCATGGAACGAATCCTCTGTGCAGCCATTTTTGCAAGCACTGTTACTGGTGCCCAAGCAGCGGAACTGAAAGAAGAGAAACTGTTGCACTAGCTAATGGAACTGAAATGATGAAGACGAATGGTGAGGGACCCGGGAACTGGCCCATAAAATTCACCAAACGTGCACATTGCCCATGACACTTTGACTGTCGGGCCTTAATCCGCAGTACTCGTCAACACGGAGCATGTGGCAATTGCAGTTTGCAGCGTGCAAATGAAATGCACCACATGGCCAAGGTCATGTGCAGTCTGGCAAGCAAGTAGCTCATAATGAATTTTAGGGACGTCGTCCTGCCTGCTGCTGCAGCAACCGTTGCTATATGTATGTCCACAATGCAGCCTACTAAAAGCCCAAGCCTCAGTCATGGTCGATCGTGGTGACCCAAAATAGTGTGGCATGGGAATGAGCGTTTTTGGGAAACGGTGTTTCGCTACCAACATGGTTCAGCTTTCGGGCTACACTGCTAAAAAAACATTTGTAAGGACGTCGTGTTTGTTTCCTAGGGGCACTACCATAAAAAGGTTTTTAGGGATGGTTTCTCGCAGCTAAAAATAGCTATTTTTAGGGGCGGGTAACGCGTCCATCTCTGAAAATCAATTTTGAAAATCGATTTTTAAGGGCGGGTCACGGCGTCACCCGCCCCTATAAATCGATTTATAGGGGGGGTTAGGGCATGACCCGTCCTTACAAATCAATATCCAGATTATAAAAATAAATTGAAAAAAATCAAAAACAGCAAAATAAAAAAGAAAAAATATCCCCGCCAACCAGCCACCACCACCACCCCCCTCTACTACCAAGGTATAATTTTTTTTTGACAAAATATGCACACTTGGTGAACCGGGGTTCGAACCGCTTACCTCCAGCTTCGCGTGTAACCTCCTCTCCACCACACTACACAGTCACTTGTGACTCTACGATATTCTTTTATATTAACCCTGAAATTGATTTCTAGAGTCGGATCATGCCATCACCCGCCCTTAGAAATCCATTTTTAGGGGCGGGTAACGCCACCACCGGCCCATAAAAATATTTTTCTATTTTATTCCAAAAATTTATTTAAATCTTTACATATAGCAAAATAAATAAAAAATGTGAAACTTCTACACTATGCTTATTGTGAACTATAGATAAAAAATATACTTCATATATTTTACTGTATATAAAGATTAATATCGTGGAAACCTCAAATTATGACTTGAGTTGTATGACATACTATATAGTCATAGCCATATGAGAACTTATAATAATTTTTTGGACTACTAAATAACCTTAAATGAAAACGTTATCAACTATAAAGTTTTAGATCTCGTCAACCTCTACAGTTTTTATATAAAGTTCAACTTCATCCAAGATCATATGAAAAAGTTGTGAATTTTTTTGCGTGAAACCATTTGTAGGGACGGGTCATGCTATCACCCGCCCCTAGAAACGGCCACCATTTCTAGAGGTGGGAGGTGATGTCACCCGCCCGTAGAAATGGTATTTTTAAGGGCAGGTGACGCCATCACCCGCCCCTAAAAATGCTTTTCTAAGCGGGTCGGATGCTACAGTAACAACGTTTCTTTTGTAGCAGCGGGTTACGTTTTGACCCGCCCCTAAAAAAACAAAACGTTGCAATAAATTATTTTTTAGTAGTGAGGCGGTCTAAATGATAATCCGCTCCTACAAATAGAGCGGGGTTACTATAGCAATTCACCTGCCCCGGAAATGTATTTTTAGGGGCGGGTGACGCCATCACCTACCCCCTAGAAATGCATTTCTAGGGGCGGGTGATAGCACGACCCGCCCCTACAAATGGTCCCATGTATAAAAATATCATAATTTTTTTTATATGATCTCGGATGAAATCAAACTTTAGACCAAAATTGTAGAGATTGATGAGACCTAAAATTTAATTTTGTAGTTGATAATGTTTTCATTTAAGGTTATTTTATAGTCAAAAAACTATTATAAGTTATCGAATAGCTATGACTATATAGTATCTCATACAACTTAAATCATACTTTAAGACTTTTCCACAATCTTAACCTTTATATACACTAAAATATACTTGGCATATTATTTATCTACAGTTCACAATAACGATTTCTAGGAGTGGGCCCCTAAAAATAATTTGTAGGGGCGGGTGATGGCGTTACCCATTCCTACAAATTAATTTCAGAGTTAATATAAAAGAATAGCATACCCCGTAGAGTCACAATTGATTGTGTAGTGTGGTCGAGAGGAAGGTACATGCGAGGCTTGAGGTATGCAGTTTGAACCCCGGCTGACGCAAGTGTGCATATTTTATCAAAAAAATTGTACCTCGATTGTACATGAGCTTGTGGTGGTGGCTAGTTGGCTGCTATATTTTTTTCTTTTTTATTTTGCTGTTTTCGATTTTTTTATTTTTTTATTTTCTGGAAATTGATTTCTAGGGGCAGGTCATATCATTTTCAGGGGCGGGCGCATTATCCGTCCCTAAAAATAGCATTTCTAGCTACGAGAAGTAAAGGCAGGTACCGCACCCATCCCAAAAATACGTTTTTACCCGCCCCTAAAACTTTTTTCCTAGGGTTAGCACTTGCACTAATGCACCGTTTGATCCAAGTCATGTGCCAACGCCAACCTGATCGGTGCCGTTCATCGACTGTCAGAGTGCAGACCAGAACCACCCTGCACTGCATTGGTGGTCCCTATGTCCCATTGGCGCCATGTCATGCCATGCTTCTTTATCTCAAGGCCCTCGGTCATACATGGAATCGTATGTAAGTGGACGTTACGCACGTACCAACTATTGCAGTAAAGGCCTCGTTGATTTGGATTTAGGGATGAAAACGGTCATAAACAAGCGGTGAAAAGCTCCGTCACTTTCACTTTTATATTTTGTCATTAAAAAATGAAAATGATACGATATTATCGGAAACAAAAATAGCATAGTATTACGATAATTTCGAAAACAAAAATATATGATCGAGAACCATCGATAACGATCGAAACCCATTGAGACGATATTTCAAAAACGATGAACATATCAAACCACAGAGCACAACACTAAACATATGACTTGACACATCTCATACACAAAGTACCAATGATTAACATATTAATCCAAGTATCCAACAATACATGATATGTGTCTCATTTTAAAGTACTAAAAGTTTAGATATTAATCCCATCATCAATGAAACTATTCATAGTCATCATGAATTCAGGTCAACTAGGTTGTAGGTTAGAGTTAGGATACATGAGTCTTGACTAAAAATATAGATATGACTATAGCAGAGCGTGTTCTTAAATACGGTATTTTTATCGATAAAATATGGTAGAATATTGAAAATGCGATATTTCTCGAAAACGATCAGAAGATGCCCAGATCACTTTCACTTTCATTTCCATATTATTTTACCATTTTTATTTTTATTATTTTGATAATTATTTTCATTTTTATTTAGCCTTAAAAGTCGATAAAATTTCGAAAACGATCTTCGAAAATTAGGAATTACCGTTTTCGTTTTCATCCCTATTTAAATTCTTTGACATGCATGGGTGGTGGAGCAATATCACTTTGAAGTTTTATTTGTGGAGTTCATTTCTATGTATTTTTTGAGTTCACGGTTAGCTCCGTGTCTAGAAACATAACAGATACTAGCATCATAATGATTTTTTTCACATTTTGATGAATACTCCCATGTCTATTAATGTAAGGTGTATTTTTATTTGTAACATAGTTTAGAGTACAAAAGTTGGTATGATTTAATTTTGTAGCAATTAATGATACTCCGTATATTGCAAAATAATTAAAGGTTAAAATCTAGGTAGGGTACCTCCTCTGGCTTAGCTAATGTCTTTATGTGCTCCAACTAAAAAGGAACCCGGCCATTTCTTCCCTTTTTAGATGATTTATTCCCGTAATCATAACTTGCTGGTACATCTTGGTTCATCCCAAGGACTGTGGAAAGGTCCTTTCGAGTCACATAGAGTACCAACACCCTCTTGCCAACTTTTCACTTGTGCCATGTCAGTTCTATATATACCAGTGGGGAGCACGACCTGGTCATTTCAGCAGCGCCTCGATAACAAGCAGGCGGTACTTATATAAAGATAACAAAAAAAAAGTTTGATTTGGAAGTACTGATTCGCATCAAAAATCATAAAATAAATAAACATCATCGCTCAGACTTCTCAATTTCTCATGTGTAACATATCCGCATTTCTGGGATATAGCATCCTAAAAGCAAAACTTGTAAAAACTGCATGTTCACCAGATCTTGCCTAAAATGTCAATTATTTACGACCTGCCGGAGCAACCTTTTAAAAAATGATACCACCTGCTGCTAAACCACACATCAAAGCTGCTATCCATTCTTCAAATAAATTCACCCAGCTATTCACATACAATGGGAAGAGCTAAACTACAGAAAACAACATTCCACTCTACGGGTCATCACAATTTTAGTGTCATGGTGAGACAATTATTATGATATATCTTCTTTTTCTTAAAATGCTATATGTTCGTTCAGGCTCCGGAAAAATCGTTGGTCTGCCATTGCACTATCTATATATCCATAAATTATGTATCTAAGGCCGCCTCCAACGGCTGGCGACCTCGACAGCTGACATTGGATTATTGCCGACGTGGAGGTGAGAGAACGAAGAGAGAGAAGAGAGCCAGCGACTATATCCACGCTAGCTTATGACACAGCTTTTCATGCTTTCGGGCCAGCTGCAGAGAGAACGAAGACAGAGAAGAGAGATAGTCTGCTTCGGGAGGCGAGAGTGGTGGATAAAAATAATTGTTACCGTGGGTCCCGCACATGCAGCTGGAAAACCTCCTCGGTGACATGGAACGGCTTATAGCTACCAGCTGACTGAACTGTTGGAGAGGGCCTAATAACTCAGTGATTTTGATTCACATGTCAATGATTGATGAATGATGACTAGGGTATTTATCCCCTTTGTGTCACGAGGCATGTTTACAGCTATTCCCTGAAGGCCTGAAGTAGTGAAAGTGATTTTTTTGTGGCGTGTAGTTAAAGTATTTGAGCTTTGACTGATCGGTTAATTTATTACATGGACTTTCCACATTGGAAATGGTCCAGTCAAATTAGGCCCGGCTTCCATCTGATAAGCATCCATCAATATGCCTCATCCTCTTTTCTTCTCACGCATAGAGCTCCTGCTTGTGGCCTACTCCCTCTGTTATAAATTATTAGTTATTTTAGTTTTTCTACGTATATAAATTTTACTATGCATCTAGCAAAGACTATGCATCTAGAAATACCAAAACGACTAATAATTTGGAATGAAGGGAGTATATATTTATGTAGCTAGCTGTATGTATTCTAAACCCCATATATACTTGCTCCTTACATCCATTTGCTATATCATATTCCTTGCCGATATATATATTCATGTTAGACATACTTGTTCTGCCACTTATATTTCCCCGTAGGTTGATAATGTATGAAACAATATCACAGTTATTCATGAATGTGCGGCATCAGGAAGAGAGATCTGACGACGTATGATCCTAAAAACACCAATTTGTTTGATATGGTTGTCAAACATGGAGGCCAATCTTGTGAGAGACCATCCCTTATGACTTGAAGATACGATAAAGGATCTCGAGATCCTCCTCTTAATGAAATACACGCTTAGGCACGTTCTCGGAAAGATAAAGGATCTCGGGATATCATTTGAGTGGCCAACCAGAGGAGGATCTCCGGTGATTGTCCGTTCTGCTGCTTTGCATCACACATAACCAAGGTGTGCTCCCGGGAGGGTGAGTTTAACAAACGCGCACCTTAGCAGCAGTGTCAGCGTGAGGTTGTATTGTCCTGTAGCAGATGTTCAGCATCTAAGTAATGGATGAGTGCGTGGCTACTGACAGTTTGCTCGATATGGATGAGTGCGTGGGATATCAAACTTCCTGTGTCTGACATCCCTGCTGCGAAAGCTAGTGGGTATCGTTCGTTCATGCATCAAAAGCTGTAGAACGGATAGAAGATGTTCACTGCACTTTACGTGTGAGCGTGTATATTTCCTCCTCTTCCTTGAAAGATATTATGAGTTACGGTTCACAGCATGACATTCCAATCCTTGGCTCACTCAGTAAACTGTGTAGATCTCTCTGCAGCAAAACTCAACAAGAGCACAGTACAAATCCATAAAAAAATGTCAGCAGCTACATGCACGAGTTTATTTGACTATAAATTGTTGCTTGTATAGGCATTCTTGTTTTGTGCCTTCTATTTTGTTTCATAATGTGAACAGAGTACCTGGTTAGACTTTATGCTTGTGGACACATGTTGAAGTTCCATGTTGAAAATAACAATGCATACTTGATAAGGTTCTAGAATAATTTGAAAATAGCAAGAGAGAGGAGTTGCCATCCTTCATGGCAAGATAAAAATTCTCTACAATGAGATATTTAGTATGGTTGGATATTTTATAAAGAAGAGTGTGGAAGTTGCCACATGGCAACACCACAACACCCATGAGCACATATAAATAGAGGTGTCCCTCTCCCCTCTTGCCATACCATGGCATAAGAGGTCTCAAGTAGGAGGTGGCATGGTAGGCATGTAGTATAGTTATGTCATGGTAGGATAGCCACATAAAGAGTGCAAAAGTCATATGTTGTACTAAGTTATAGTGAATAAAGAGTTCAGTTGTCTTGTATAGAGTTGGTCTTCTCAGATTACTAACCATGAATGTTGGTCGATGAATGCTTTGTTGGTGATTTTCTTCTACTCTCAGCAAAGGTTGGTGTATGACTTAATTACCTTCAGAGATGGCAACAAATGATAGCAGTAGGTATTCTTCCTGGCAGCCACTTACAGCACACTCTCGCAACTCTTTTGCAAGTCTTGTAGCGTTAATTCATCCTATCCTACCTCACTTTCCAACCAACTAAAGGGGTCCTAATTAAATTGTTTCGGGAGGCCATGTTCCTAATTGTTAATGCAACAGTCAGCACGTGGGGTTGCCAAGCTACAATATATAAAAACTAGTGTACTTTTTGTGTATATAAATATCTAATTCTTACCAACTCTTCACTTGTGCCATCTTCCCTCTAGATAGTTTTACCTTAAGCCATAGGAAGGCCATGTAGCTAAAAGGATTTAGCCATCTGTATCCTCGATTTCCTAATGCAGGTTCATTAGAATGTAAATGATTTTCCCTGACACTAGTCTTTTATTTTTAGCAGCCGACATCAACCACCACTAAAAATAAGGTTGGCATAGTATAGCGGAAAACTGTTAATACAAATGCATTTCTGGTGGTTTTTTTCTAAAGGAAAAACCACCATCAGTATAAATACCCCCATTTGTAATAGTTTTTCTACTAGTGGAAATCGACGATTTCCACCTATGGGAGGACATTGGCAAAAAGGGGTTATGAACTGCCACTAGATTTTTTTGTGTGTGTACCATTGGTTTCCAGCAACATGTGCCATATTTCGAGCTACTCCTACTTATAAGAAAATAAATAGTCCATTGGTCTTATTAGTCTGCCCTAAGGATTTGATGCAAACTCTACGTGACCACAAAGATGTTGTTTTCCATATGCCATGTCGTGTGTCCCATCTAGGCCCATACGCGTCATGTGCCATGTGCCCGCACACTGACTCGTACGCGCAACCGCGAGGGTCGGTTCTGATACCATTTCTTTCTCGCTTCGTGTAAAAGGGTCAATCCGAAGATGCTATAGCTGGAGGACAAAGGCTTATAAGTTGGCTCCACTTGCTCAACTAGCAAGGTGGTACTTAAATATGTGCACGCAGCACTAATAGACCACTATTGGGCCACATCCAAATTGGGTCGGGTGTCACATACACCTCCCTCAAAGCGGTCCAACTCTATGGCCATACGTCCAGTACCGATGCCATATGCCATGCTGTTTGTTCCATCTGAACCCACACGCGCCATGCGCCATATGCCCGCACACTGAACATACCCTCTCAGCGCACGACTGCACGTTCATATGCCATGCCGTGTGTCCCATCCAGGCCCACACGCGTCATACGCAATATGCCCACACACTGACCTGTACGCGCAACCGCGAGGGTTGGCTCTGATACCATTTGTCACACCCCGTCCTCGAAAGCTGCACAACCCAGCCCTCCCGAGGGGCGGGCCCGCATACACATAGCACACTTCTTACACTTTCGTCCTCGCTTTGTGTAAAAGTGTCAACCCGAAGGTGCCATGGCTGGAGGACAAAAACTTATAAGTTGGCTCCACCCTTGCTCAACTAGTAAGGTGCTACTAAATATGTTCACGCAGCACTTATGGGCCACTACTAGGCCACATCTAAATTGAGCCGGATGTCACACCGATGCACATGGATAGCTTGACGAAATAGTTTATATCAAGTATATATGCAAACAAGGAATTTTACGGTGCTTGGAAATTTTAAGAGTTGTTCAAGGGTCCAGATCCAATGGTTTAAAAATAAAAGAAACTTGTTACGAAAAACCTAATATGTAGACCGGAACCTGTAATTTTTTGGACCAAGAACCACTTCTTAAAACGACACCAAAGGTATTTACGTATTTCCATTTAGCGCGTCAGCCAATACTATGTTCGATCATCCCAAATGCAGTCGTTGCACATCTCGGCGACGAGGGATGAAAACGAAAATGGAAATTTCCGGTTACCGGGAATCGTTATTGAGATTTTACCAAAATTTTGGGTTATATGAAAACGAAATTGGTTACCGAAAATATGGAAACGAAAACGGTATTTTCTTCCGGTAACGAAAACGAAAATGATTTCGGCCTCTTCCGACCATTTTCGAGAACTACCGTAATCAGCCGGTATTTTACCGCCAGTAATACCGAATAGACCGAACAAAATTGAAAATAAACAAAAAGAAACAGCAATATCTATATTTACTGCTTTCCATGAACAAAAGCCAATAAAAAATTCAACAAAAGCAAGCTCGGACTCATTGATCTGTGTGGGGCTATGGGCCTTCAACCGGAGCAGGACCAAGCAAGGATGCGCCACCGTCCTGCTGGCCTGCCGCGGCGCTGAAGCCGCCGCCGGCCGCTGCGGAGCGGGCGCCAGCCGCCGCCAAGCGCCGGCCTGCCACACGCCAGCCGCTGCAGATGGGGGGATGCGCGCGCCGCGGGCCCTTCACTGGCAGCAGGCACGCCGACCTGCCTCATGCGCAGGCGTCGGGCGAGGAGGAGGCGTAGCTGGCCAGCTCTTGGCTGGTGAAAGTCTGGGATGGTGCGCGCGGGATGGATGAGGCTGAGGTTGTGGCCTTGGGGTGTACAACTGTTATATACCTAGGGTTGAGTATTGGGCTTGGGCCAAATATGTTGTAGGACCAGATTCCGGTTATCTCCGATATTTTGGTTACCCGAGGTCTGGAACTCGGGTAACCAAAATTGACCGTATTTATTTCGGTTACTTGAAACTCAAGATAGAATTAGTGATCGAATTTCTCAGTTTCAGTCTCGGGTAATTCGGTTTTTATCTTCGGTCATCGGTTAATGATGCCCAGCCATATGGATTGGTTCGATATTTGGATTAATATCTTAATCAAATCTTCACTACTTGCATATAAGATGTGTCAAGTCATATAGTTAGTGTTATGCTCTATTGTTTGATATGTTTATCGTTTTTGAAATATCGTTTTGATGGGTTTTGATCGTTACCGATGTGTTCTCGACCGTATATTTTTATTTCTGAAATTACCGGGAATACCAATGTCATTTTCATTTCCGAAAATATCATATCGCTTTCGTTTCCGATGAAAAAAATGTGAAAGTGAAAGTGGTGGAGCCTTTTGCCGATCGTTTCCGACCTTCTTCATCCCTATCGGCGACTCCCTCTGCCTCATCTCCGTCGCTACCCGCCGCTGCCATGTAGGCCCCCGCCGCTTCATCTCCCATGGCCTGTCACCACCCAGCCCATGCCCACACGATATCTGGATGAGACTGAAATTGATGTGACTACGTAAACAAACTATGCACACTATGCTAGAAAAGCATATTAGTGATGCATCTAGACAGTTATTAGTGACGTGGAAAAAATGCGTCACTTATATTGTGTCTGTGATGTGAACACATCAGTGACGCAGAAAAACACGTCACTAATGACTATTCATCATAGACACGTGTTGCCAAGACGCTTCACTGATTACCATTCATCAGAGACCCGTGTTGCCAAGACGCTTCACTGATTACCATTCATCAGAGACCCGTGTTGCCAAGACGCATCTCTGATGAAGGGCCATCTGTGACGCGTGTTGCCAAGACACGTCTCTAATGACTATTTCAATAAAAAAAATCTATGATGATCCTATATACACATCAGAGACCAACTTGTATTGCATATACAAAAAACAATCTACTCAATTCTTTACAAACTTTAGATACAACTTGTATTACAAAATGTGTTATCACCCGTGGACCATTATTTACAAGCTACAACCAAGTACGGACATAAGATACACACGCCTTAATGAGTTCAAAGACAAATAAACACTTAATAATCCTACAAGAATAAAGACTTGTGTTTCCTCGTCATCATAGAGGTCCTTGTAACGTTCAGTGAAAAAAGAATAGAACATACCCGGGCTGCATCACAACATACAAAATAAAAACTGATTAGTCATGTTCCCACATTAATATTGATATTATATATGAAAGCTATATATATGGCATTTGTAGTTCCATTTTCACAAACTACAACTGTGAAACTATAGTTTCTACCATCATAACAAAAATAAATGTTACATAGGAAGACCGTCACAGCTACTTATTAATTAACCACTAGTATAATGCCTGTGCTAATGGTAATAGCCAAAAGATACTATATATTTTGAAATGGTGCCAAGAATGAGACAGATAAGGGTTCATGCCAAAAATTATTATACTGTTAAATACATAGCAAGATATATAGACAAGTCAACAATGAATCGGATGCAGTTATCTTCTTATCTAGTAATTATCTTAGTGTTTTTTAAATTATTCTGCAACTACAAGGCTAGTAATTGAGCTTAGCAGCTTACATCCTGCTTATATCTCATTCGAATCGATGCTTTTCACCTGATGTTAGATCACAATAAATTTCATTAACTGAATTGCAAAGCACAGACTGAGCTAGCAGAAGGAATCGCAAATGTGAATTGCAAAGCAGTGTTTGATGATAAAGAATATATAATGAGATATAGGAAAAGAAAATATTGATGAGATGTATTATTACATAAATTATGGTTGAGCCCATGACATGTGGGCCCCACTTCTTCATGTTTCTAGAAGAGCTAGTCTTAATTCTTGCGTAGCTGCTTGAGGTGAGCACCAAGATTTAAGCTTTAATTACTGATAAGAGATATAGCTTCTAGAAGGGAAAAAGAAAAGAAAATAAAGAGATGAAGCCTCACGTAACAATATGTGAGGCATGTGAAATATATTTTATGGTCATGACATGCTCATGTACGTGTGCTATCACGAATTGAAGTACATTGGTCTGGAAGCTGGCCCGCCCCTGTCAGTGTCCATGCAAATACACCAGAGATTAAAATCCAACCTCCTAGAGATATTATTGTTCAACCGATAGAATCTGGACTCCTCAATCACTTGCGGATAGAGATAGGAATCTTGTTACATCAGTTTGGTTTTAACAAAATACAGGCTGGCCTCGTTGAAGATAAAGATAAGCACGTTTGTTAGAGATAGAGTTCTGTTCAGTTTAAACAAACCTGGATATTGCTTGGCCAAGGGTCAAAGTGCTGGCCTCCCCCTGCCTATATAAACCAGCCAAGACCCCTGGCTGAGGAGGCACATACGCTGCAGGAGGGAGGCAAGCCAGGCACACGCACGCCCGCTGCACCTGGAAGCCACGCCATCGACGAGGAGTCCTGCACGTCCAGACGCCGCTGCAAGCTGCAACTCGCCGTCGTCAACGAAGGAAGCAAGTGCTGCGCCAACGAGCTGCAGCCACCGACGCCAACAAGCAAGCAGCAATCTGCAACACACGCCAGCCGACGGCTCCATCGCCAACACTCGTCCCGCCGCCAAACCGTTCAGCCTCAACATGATGTTGACCTTCACTGCGGCTACGACTCTTGGTGAGCGACGCTAAGAAAAATATGTAAATTTTTTTCCATCTATGGCAACGCTACGATGTTCGACGGCTATATTCAGATTGCATAGCGACGGTGTTCTCGGAAGAAAATGGCTACGGCTCGTACGACCGATTTCCCCGAGGTGACACGGCTATATTCAGATTGCATAGCGACGGTGTCCTCGGAAGGAAACAGCTAGGCTCGTACGACCGATTTCCCCGAGGTGACACGGCTATATTCAGATTGCATAGCGACGGCGACTTCGGAAGGAAACGGCTACGGCTCGTACGACCGATTTCCCCGAGGTGACACGGCTATATTCAGATTGCATAGTGACGGTGTCCTCAGAAGGAAACGGCTACGGCTCGTACGACCGATTTTCCCGAGGTGACACGGCTATATTCAAATTGCATAGCGAAGGTATCCTCAGAAGGAAACGGCTACATCTCGTACGACCGATTTCCCCGAGGTGACACGACTATATTCACATTGCATAGCGACGGTGTCCTTGGAAGGAAACGGCTACGGCTCGTACGACCGATTTCCCTGAGGTGACATAGCTATATTCAGATTGCATAGCAACGGTATCCTCAGAAGGAAACGGCTATGGCTCATACGACCGATTTCCCTGAGGTGACACGGCTATAATTATTCCATGAAGGGCAAGACTATCTTTGGGCTCTAAGCTATTTTCTCCTTGATGAGGAACAACAGAAGATTGCTAATTGTACGACTTGTCCCGTTACACAGCAGCGAGAAAAGCAAAAAAGAATACTTGCGCTTGACATCAATGCAAGCCGTATAGAGAAGTTAATTGAGCTCCAGCCGAGCGGCACCTCCACGCATACTGAGCGTTTGCTCTCTGATTATTTTGGCTAAGGCCTGAAACTACCTGAGAAGAGTTCAGCTGAAATAAGTAAAAGAAAAGAGAATTTGAGATGCCGGAAGGCTATTCAAATGAATTCATCTTGCGAGCATCGTCTAAACATGATACTAACACCGCGATTGCGGTAGAGTTCTATACATATCTAGTACCGACGAGGTCAGACGAATATTTTGACTAAGTGCCGACAAGGCGAGGTCACGATTCCGTCGACACATCCCAAATAACGGGATTGGAACTATTTTGCTGGGTACCGACAAGGCGAAGGCAACACACATGTCCATGTTGAATGAAGTTGGGCTATATGACTAGGCACCAACGAGGCGAAAGTCACCCTTTCATCAACATTTTCCGTTTACTACCGATGTGGCGTCAGTACTGTCGTGACCGGGTTTCGGCGAAAACAAAGCCACCCGTATCTCACGCGTGCTTCACGCACGTTATTTCCGCGCCATATATTGCATATGGACGACGAGCAGATGATTTGATAACGACCATAAAAGCGCATCTTAATCGGAGGTGTTCCGTAGAATCGCTCTACGGATGTAATTAACTGGACGCGCCTAATAGGCCCCGGGAATCAATGAACTACGCAATCTCTACGAGTCAGACCTCTCCTTAAGCATCGACGCAGAAGATAGAAGAAGACGAGCTGTCGCGAGTCATGTATTCATGAATTTTGTAAAAGATCAAAATTAATGAAATATATGTTCTCGCAAATGTGCGCATGTGTTCCGTATGTGCAATCTATTATTTCCCTCGACCTCGTTTTTGTTTTCGCGAACACACAAACTGATCGAATCAATGGTTTTCACCTGATGTTTAATCTTAGCACCAGTTTTAATACTTACTGCATCTTAACATAATACATTAAAAAATCAGAAAAGAGCGGCTTACTGTTGGCTTATATATGTGGAGCTTGTTGTCTCTGATAGCAAGGAACCTGGAAAGAAAAGGAACAATGCTGGAGTCAAAATTGGTAAATACATGGTTAGCAAACTGCAGGTAACATGGAAAAAAGTGATGTCCACAATCAATTTTGAGTTCACTATTATATGATCTGCACTTTAACAATCACAAAAACCCACACAACTAAGTATTAGCAAAACTATTTCAGAAACAATTTTCCAAGCTAATGACGGCGTATTTTTCAGCTTATGCTAACCTCCATTATGTCAGCATAACGGGACAGCAAGCATCAATCCTAAAAAAACCTTAAGGATAAAAAAACTATACTAGATAGCCAATCAATCTGATGACTATATTAGATAGCTAACTAATGCGAACACTATAACTTGATAGCTAATCACTACCGGTGTGTACCTATATCTTTCTGCTTCAGTCTTGATGCACAAGTCCCAATAAATCTTTACCCAAATTAGCACAAGACAGAAAATGCCTAGCAAAAATTAAACAGACAGATAACCATTGCCAACACACACCAGTCTTTTTCTTGCCGTGTTTCGGTCAAAACTGATTCGCTAGCTCAGCAATCCATTCATCGATTCATCATCATCAGAGAAAAGGTAGCCGAGCGCACCTGTTTTGACTGTGCTGATACTTCGGGGTTGGGCAAATGGTCGGCACGACGGCAGTGTAGGATCCACCTATCACTGCAGCGAGACGAGTCCCAAATAATGACTGGTACAAGGTGTTGATGCTGGGAGACAAACAACAGTCTAAATAACCCGATCCACATGTATTAATTCAGATCAACAAGAGTGCCAAGAAAAATGAATATTGGACAGGTGCCATCACACAATTTCAGTTTCTTCATGACTAACTGGTGATACGTAACAACAATCACTAACTGGCAGCTATTCTCACTAACCAATTTCACTTAACAGTAAAAACAAGAGTTGTTAGCAGCTGGATGTTTATAACTGTGTGTCCCACACTACCGGAAACAGTAACTTTGCCGAGTGCCCCAGGCACTCGGCGAAGGTCCAAATACACTCGGCAAAGGGTTTGCCGAGTGTAACACTCGACGAACCATACTCGGCAAACTTTCCCTCGGCAAACAGTGGGTTTGCCGAGTGTCGATCGTCGGGCACTCGGTAAATCCTTTCCTGAGTGCCAGAAAACACTCGGCAAAATATAACACTCGGCACAAAGGCGATAACGGTCTGTGACGGTAACGGCTGCTTTGCCGAGTGTCAGACGGCCGACACTCGGCAAAAAGAAAATCTTTGCCGAGTGTATTCATATACGGCACTCGGCAAAGAGGCCAATCCCGCAAAAATTTTATGACGCCTTTGCCGAGTATTTTGGCAAAGCACTCGGCAAAGACGTCGACCTAACAGAAAATGGCCGCTTTGCCGAGTGTTAACACTTGGCAAAGTATCTGTCCCCCTACTGACAAAACAGAAATTTTACGTATAAAGGACCCCTCTCAAAAAATAACCACAGAAGCACAGGCATATAAATTACACCACAGGCATATAAATTGCACCACAAGCATCACAAGCACACAAATAACATTCACAAGTTCTCGTCGAAACAAGTAATTCACAAACAAGTAATTCATCACAGGTTTTGCATCAGAAACATATCTAGTTCACAAGTCACTGAGGAGGATGAGGAGGCTGAGGAGGATGTGCAGGTGGCCACTGCCCCCAAGAAGAATCTGCATTGGACGCCGCCGATTGATTCTGCACAAAGTTATAGAGATTGCATTAGTCACTTTTCTAGTGTAAGTCTGTAGTGCCTGTAGTTTCTAGTTTAACTCTAGATTGATTCTAAGGTTGAGAGTGACTCACAGGAGTAGCTGCAGGAGGTGGTCGAGGTGACGGGAATAGGTTCGGTGGCATAGGTGGTGGAGTCTGACCTAAACTGTGAAAGACACTCTGCATGTATTGGAACATCTGCTCCGTCCTCTGCCTTTCTAGCTGCCGATCCGCCTCGATCCTCGCCTCTAGTTCCTCCCGGCGCTTCCGTTCTACCTCCACCTGGGCCTACAATATTTCATCCCAATGTCTTATTGCCAAGCAAAAGATATGTACAAATTGAATGAAAAATTAAAGAAACAGGAATAACCTGCAGAGCCTGCATCTGTAACTGTGCAGCGGTAGGCAGGGCGCCGGGGCGGGGCGCCGGGGCGGCGGGGCTCCGGGGCGGGGCGGCGGGGCGGCGCGGCGGCGGGGCGGCGCGGCGGGGCGGCGGGGCTCCGGGGCTCCGGGCGGCGGGGCGGGGCGGCGGAGCGGCGGGGCGGCGGGGCGGGGCGGTGGGGCGGGGCGCCTGGGCGGCGGGGCGACCAATAGCTTTTGGGATAGAGGCTGGGCCGCGCGCGGCGGTTCGGCTGAAAACGTAAGTCCGGTTCTTTGCCGAGTGCCCGCGATCTGGCACTCGGCAAATCTTGTCTCTTTGCCGAGTGCCAGATCCAAGGCACTCGGCAATGCCACGTTTTCCTTTTTTAAATGAGGAGGAGAGCACTGCCAGTGGGCCCGTGTACCTTCTTTGCCGAGTGTCTGTGAAAAACACTCGGCAAAAGGTACTTTTGCCGAGTGTTTTTTTATACACTCGGCAAAATACACTAATATTTCTTGTTTTACAGAACTTTTTCTAATATACTTGGGCAAAATCGTGTCACCATCACTCAACAATGGTTAAATTATTTTTCTACTGATAATGTTCTATTATTTCATGCAGTTATAGCGCAAATTGCATTTATATCTACTAAAAATCTATAATTGCATTTAATCAATAAAAAATAGTAAACGCATCCGAAAAATTTCCAAATTTTGACACGAACCAATCTGTGTTGTATGTTGCCTATACAAAAAGATTTGAAGCCAAACCTTAACTCTAGTGTCACCTGGACTCCAAATCTTATTGTGTCCTCTCTAACTTCTATGAATCCTTCCAGGAGATGAGTCGGCTTCTAAGCATCATATGTCAGAAATTGGGCGAAACCTTCTCAATTTTTTACCACAGTCTCCACACATAATATCATGACATCTTGACAAATCTTGTGATTTTCAGATTTCGTTTGCTTTTTTTAGAATTTAACAACCATTCAACCACACGTTCGTGGTCGTGTTTTTTAAAAACAATGTTCAAAATTTCTTTTCATTTCCTGGTTAAGACCTCAATCCGGACTCCATAATATGGATATAATTTTTCCACCGATTATAATCCATCATTTCATGTACCTGCAGTTAAAATCTGACATGAATAAAAAAATTCCTATTAATGCAATCATTTCATTAAAAATAGCAAACAGACCACAAAATATACCAACTTTTATTATGGATTACAAAATCTCCTACGTGGGGAGTAGAAAAAGTGTGGAGGCCAGGGGACGAATTTTTTTTTTGTTCGCCGAGTGCAAAACGAAACACTCGGCGAAGTCTTGTGTTTGCCGAGTGTCTTGGAGAGGCACTCGGCGAACGGCCTCTTTGCCGAGTGTCGGCATCCAACACTCGGCAAAGGACTAACGGTCGGCCCAGTCCGGTGACGGACGGTGCACGTGCGATGCACGCGCCGTTTATTTACCGAGTGTCGGATGTTTGCCGAGTGTCTACGAGTGGTTTGCCGAGTGTTGTATTTATGGCACTCGGCAAACGACCTTATTGCCGAGTGTAATATGTTTGCCGAGTGCCCCGTTGAATACACTCGGCAAACAGGCTGTTTGCGAGTGCCCGAAAGAAAGCACTCGGCAAAAGTTTTACACTCGGCGAATTTACTGTTTCCGGTAGTGCCAGCAACTTAACGACATTTGCCGTGTAGATTACCCTGCACAGTGACTAAACCTCCTCCCAACAAATGAACATGGGAAACACCAGCCTGCTAGTTGCTAGCTAATAAGGTGATATCGATCACCTTGTAGTTACAGTTAGCATGCAAGACAAGGAAGAAGCCTGCAGGATCACATGCCTCACGTTCCACACTAGTTAATTAGGTGATCCATTCGATATAATTGGCAGAATAAGAGAGGCACCACATATTTTATTTTTCATACAAATTCACAGTATCGACATTCTATCAAACACTTCACAGATGTGGGGAATGGGAGACTTTGTCAGTTTCCTTACCAGCGGATTTAGGTGATGGCATGACGCACGCAAGCAGCTTGGTGATGGAGTCGGACAGACTAACATGGACGACGCCCGCGGAGGAGGCCCTTCCTGAAGCCCTTCTCGACAGCGCAGACCCCTTGTTGGCGGCGAGTGGAGGAGGCCCTCACAGCGGCGCAGAGCCCTTCCTAACGGCGCGCAGAGGAGGAGAAAGCCTGGTGCAGCACGACAGAGATCTGGGGAGAGCAGCCCCACCTGCACGACGATACGGATCCGCTCCGTCGCCACGGGCCGCTGCCGCCTCGCCGACAGCCTAGGCCGATTCTTACGCAGCCGCTGCCGCCGCGTTGCTGACCGCCGCCGGCTGGAATTCGCTAGGGGAAGGCTGGAGAAACCGGTGAGGGACTGCATAGCCAGCGGTCGAATGCATGGCTCCCCGTTCTCATCACACCGCCCGTGCGGAGCTACAAGACCTGTCGAGGAAGGGGCGAAGGCAGAAGGGAGTCTCCCACGCCTGCACCTTCGTTGGGTTCAAACTCCATTAATTTGCCTCATGGAGGTCTGGAGGAGGAGGCTGGGAGGAGGCGACGATGTTGGGAAGGGCAGTGGCGGCACGTGTGGGAGGAGGCCGTGTTGGGAGAGAAGAGGATACAGGAGATAGAGGATAGGGTTGGCCGGTTGGGAGAGGCAGAGTGACGGATGTGAACCATATTCACCTCATTGGATGAAATGCTCGGGTCTGGCTGGAGTTATCTGAGACGCGGTTCATGAGAATGGGTCACTACTGACTTTCAACATCAGAGACGTGGTTTAACTCGAGCCGTCACTGCTAACTTAGCATTGACGCGTTTTGTTGAGGTGTGTCTCTAATATATCCATTCTAGGGTATATCTAGCCTGAGCAAAGATATTAGTGATGCGTTTTGACTATACCTGTCACTAATTTTATATCAGTGACACGTTTTGTTTTCACATCTCTAATTTAGATGTCCTCTTTGTTAATTTTTTACATAGTGGCAGTTCTCGCCGGCGAGCTAATGGGCAGGGATACGGTAGCCTGCGGGCCGGCGAACCCCTGGGCCGCAAGCGCCTAGGCAGCGAACTGCGGCTGCGCGGCGGCGAACTCCCGGGGCCGCAAGTGCCTGGGCGGCCCCCTCGGATGCGCCGTGGCGAACGACTGCTGTACTGTCCGGTGCCGGGTGATAGCGGGTCGGTTTCGCCGGTCTGGGGAATGATCGTGCAGTGAGACCTGCGCAGCGGGAATGCGGGTGACGGCGAGTCCCTCCGCAGGCGCAGCTTCGATCCAGTGCGGCTACCAATAACCGGTGCCAAGTTAATTACTAGAGGGACAAGAATGAATAACGTATCCATATTTAAATAAATCTTCTCTTTGTAAGATCGATGGCTGAGAATAATGGTTCCTCTCAAACACCGTAACAACCAATTTATCGGCAACTAATATATGGACACGGCTAATGTCGATCGTAAATTAGATGGACCGCACAGCTGCCACGTTTTATGAAAGCAATCAACCTAAAACCTAAGACGTAAGGCATAATTTCAAAATAAACATAAGACCTAAGTTTTAGGTTTTCCTAAAATGGTCGCCCCGTAAATTAGAATAATGTAATCGCATGCATACATATACGTGACACCCGGTCCAATTTGGATGTGGCCCAGTAGTGGTCCATAAGTGTTGCATGCACATGTTTAGTACCACCTTGCAAGTTGAGCAAGGTGCAGCCAACTTATAAGCCTTTGTTCTCCAGCCATAGCATATTTGGATTGATCCTTTTACACGAAATGAGGATGAAAGTGTAAGCATGGTGTTGTGTGTATGCGAGCTCGCCCCTCGGAAGGGTTAGGCAGTGCGGTTTTGGAGGGCGGGGTGTGACAACATAATTTCAAAATAAAAAGATAGCAGTTTTAAAATCGAGCATCAAAATCAAAATCCGATTACACAGTTGTGTTTGTTTCAATAAAAGCTTCAAAACAAAGATCTCAAACCACTATATTTCAATGATATATTTTTTTGAGAGAAAATAACTTTTAGTGTACTCTAATTTGCTTATGATGTTTGCAAAATTGCTTATAGATTTACAGAATGTTGCTTCACATGCCTGAGTTCAGTTAAGTGGATATTGGTGTTCACTACCGGAATCAGCAAGTTTGCCGAGTGCCCCAGGCACTCGGCGAAGGTCCAAATACACTCGGCAAAGGGTTTGCCGAGTGTAACACTCGGCGAACCATACTTGGCAAACTTTCCCTCGGCAAACAGTGGGTTTGCCGAGTGTCGATCGTCGGGCACTCGGCAAATCCTTTCCCGAGTGCCAGAAAACACTCGGCAAAATATAACACTCGGCACAAAGGCGATAACGGTCTGTGACGGTAACGGCTGCTTTGCCGAGTGTTAGACAGCCGACACTCGGCAAAAAGAAAATCTTTGCCGAGTGTATTCATATACGGCACTCGGCAAAGAGGCCAATCCCGCAAAAATTTTATGACGCCTTTGCCGAGTGTTTTGGCAAAGCACTCGGCAAAGACGTCGACCTAACAGAAAATGACCGCTTTGCCGAGTGTTAACACTTGGCAAAGTATCTGTCCCCCTACTGACAAAACAGAAATTTTACGTATAAAGGACCCCTCTCAAAAAACAACCACAGAAGCACAGGCATATAAATTACACCACAGGCATATAAATTGCACCACAAGCATCACAAGCATACAAATAACATTCACAAGTTCTCGTCGCAACAAGTAATTCACAAACAAGTAATTCACAGGTTTTGCATCAGAAACATATCTAGTTCACAAGTCACTGAGGAGGATGAGGAGGCTGAGGAGGATGTGCAGGTGGCCACTGCCCCCAAGAAGAATCTGCATTGGACGCCGCTGATTGATTCTGCACAAAGTTATAGAGATTGCATTAGTCACTTTTCTAGTGTAAGTCTGTAGTGCCTGTAGTTTCTAGTTTAACTCTAGATTGATTCTAAGGTTGAGAGTGACTCACAGGAGTAGCTGCAGGAGGTGGTCGAGGTGACGGGAATAGGTTCGGTGGCATAGGTGGTGGAGTCTGACCTAAACTGTGAAAGACACTCTGCATGTATTGGAACATCTGCTCCGTCCTCTGCCTTTCTAGCTGCCGATCCGCCTCGATCCTCGCCTCTAGTTCCTCCCGGCGCTTCCGTTCTACCTCCACCTGGGCCTACAATATTTCATCCCAATGTCTTATTGCCAAGCAAAAGATATGTACAAAATGAATGAAAAATTAAAGAAACAGGAATAACCTGCAGAGCCTGCATCTGTAACTGTGCAGCGGTAGGCCGTGCCCGTATCGCGGGGCTCGAGTCCGTGCTCCTTGCTCGAATCTGGGAGAGGGTGGGAGTACTGGCAGTGTCGATCACGCTATCTCCAATCCAATACCTGCCATGCTTCTTCCCTCCTCCCACCCTCATCACAATTTCAGGATCAATATCCTGAGAGCTCGGATCGAACTCTGGCCCATGAACCTCCCTCGCCATTGCTGTGTACGCGGTGACGCGGCTGTGGATGCTGGGATGGCTGTATGCCTCGGGCGGGTCCTCCGGGTTGAAGTCGATGTCTGCCATGTCCTTGCCCTTTTTGGACATAACCCATGCCTTGAACCGGGAGCACTCCTGGCCTTCATGTGATGACGTCTGCGGCAAAAATACAAAAGGATTACAAAATATGCAGTATTATGTGTATTATGTGTGAGAATAAAGAAACGAATTCACGTACCCATTTTTCCTTGTATTCATCAAGGCTCAGGCTGCCTTGATGGTGTGCTGCATATGGCATCTGCAGACGCCGCTCCCGGCAAGCAACGTGGTTCTCCAACCACCCGGGCTGCAACCACACGTCCACCATTTGTTCCCAGCACCGGGTAAAGGATCGGCACCACCACAGAGGCACCTACATCATCAAGTGTGTGAAATGTAACAAAAGAAGTGAAGCGTAATTAATCTCAGAAATAGTAAATATTAACTTTCTGTACGTACCATCATGAATTCTTCCTTGGTCAGGTTCATTGTCCTGGCCTCTTCTTTTTTGACCCTCATCCTTCTGTATTCAGCATAGAAGTCGATGATGGCCTGAACCCGCGCCTCGTAGTGCATGTCCTTAACGAGCTTCTTGGTGGCTTGTTCAATGACGGAGGCCGCCCTAGCCTCGAATCCCTCCTGGCATCTATAAAAGTCCTGCGTATAGACACATTGCAAACAAGTATTTTTTCAAGAATGTCTAGCGAAGCTGGTGTATTAAGCAATCTAGTGCTTCGAATACTTACCCACAGCTCGGCCTTCACCCGCTCCGCCTTGTTCGCAAATTGCCTGTGGTCACGATCATCGACGTCGGCGGCGGCGACGTAGTGGTCCCACGTGTAGGCCGGCTCCTCCTGTCCGGCGAAGACCACTAGACCGGGGAAGTGTAGCCTACACAAAAGACCAATGATGCCGTTGACCTTGCGGTTGTGGGCACCCCCACTGAGCTTAGTCCAACTCCTGCACAAGTGATTAATATAGATTATTAGTTTCTATTGTAAATTTCAACATATCAAAAGTACTGAGAATATGTAAAGGAACTTACTTTGCCCCAGTGGGTTGAATCAGTGGGCATAAATGAAGAGGGATCGGTCGCCTCGGGAGGGACGAGGGACCTCGCAACCAGATCTTGGACTGCGAATCCCCTGCCTCCTCCCCTTCCTCCCTCTCCTGCTCCTGCTCCTGCTCCTGCTCCTGGTCCTCCTGTACCTCCGCTTCGTCACTAGAGGCGTGCGCGAAAGGTACCTCCTCCTCCTCCTCCGACGAAGGCGCAGGCGAGGGGGGCCTCACCCCTTTACCCTTTCCTCGACCCCTGCCCCGACCCCTGCCTCTACCAAGGACCTGTGCCCCCTCCGTTTCCTCGACCTGTGCATCACCCCTGCCTCCACCCCTCCCTCGACGCCTCCCTCGACCTCTCGATGCGTCTGACCCTGTACCTGACCCTGAAGCTGCAGCTTTTAATTTTTCGTAAAGCGCTGCAATCTTCCTCGTACCGCCCACCATTGTTGAGTCACCTGCATTTTCCAAGAGTAAACCAATTAGCACAAATAAACAAAACATAATTAGTAAGATGTGCAAAATAAAGTAAACATACTTAATAAATAACATGGTATGACAAATAATAAATAAATTAGTACGGCCCATACATGTCTTAAAAATAATCGTCATGATCGGGATTAGCTGGATTAGTTTCCATGGTCTACTCCGACCTGAGATAGAGTTTCGGCAGCACCTCCCCGCTGTTCTCCAAATACACGTCCTTGAATGGAGATTGTGTATCCGGAGAACAAATGGGAGGTCCTGCCGAAGCTCTAACTCGGATCGGAGTAGACTATGGAAACTAAACCCACCTACACATCCTCATGCTGTCCAAAGTGACATGGACAATTCGAAACAGATACGGTTATAAATATGCAAACATCTACATATTTCCAACCGTATCTCTTTCGAACGGGAGACGCCTAACTAGGTTACGTGATATACGAACATCATACGGAAATAGAGGTGTAGGATGACTCAGCTTGCTATCGTACAAAGTGACGACTCGAGGACGGGGCGCCGGGACGGCGGGGCGGGCGGCGGGGCGGCGGGGCGTCGGGGCGGCGGGCCGGCGCGGCGGCGGGGCGGGGCGGGGCGGGGCGGGGCGGCGCGCCGGGGCGGCGGCGGGGCGGCACGGCGGTGTGGCGGCGGGGCGGCGCGGAGGCGGGGCGGGGTGCCGGGGCGACGGGGCGCCGCGGCGGGGCGGGGCGGCGGGGCGGCAGGGCGGCGCGGCGGCGGGGCGGGGCGGCGGGGCGGCGGGGCAGGCCGGCGGGGCGGCGCGCCGGGGCAGCGGGGCGGCGCGGCGGCGGGGCGGGGGGGGCGGCGGGGCGGCTTTTGGATAGAGGCCGGGCCGCGCGCGGCGGTTCGGCTAAAAACGTAAGTCCGGCTCTTTGCCGAGTGCCCGCGATCTGGCACTCGGCAAAGTAAAGATTCAATTTTTTTAAAGTCCGGTTCTTTGCCGAGTGCCCGCAATCTGGCACTCGGCAAAGTAAAGATTCAATTTTTTTAAAGTCCGGCTCTTTGCCGAGTGCCCACGATCTGGCACTCGGAAAAGTAAAGATTCAATTTTTTTAAATCTGTTGGCGCACGAAATTCGACCTGCCAGGTACATTGCCGAGTGCCTGCGATCGGGCACTCGGCAGATCTTCTTTCTTTGCCGAGTGCCAAATCCAAGGCACTCGGCAATGCCACGTTTTTCTTTTTTTAAATGAGGAGGAGAATGCTGCCAGTGGGTCCGTGTACCTTCTTTGCCGAGTGTTTTTGGAAAACACTCGGCAAAAGGTACTTTTGCCGAGTGCTTTTTTTACACACTCGGCAAAATACACTAATATTTCATGTTTTACATAACTTTTTCTAATACACTTGGGCAAAATCGTGTCACCATCACTCAACAATGGTTAAATTATTTTTCTGCTGATAATGTTCTATTATTTCATGCAGTTATAGCGCAAATTGCATTTATATCTACTAAAAATCTATAATTGCATTTAATCAATAAAAAATAGTAAATGCATCCGAAAAATTTCCAAATTTTGACACGAACCAATCTGTGTTGTATGTTGCCTATACAAAAAGATTTGAAGCCAAACCTTAACTCAAGTGTCACTTGGACTCCAAATCTTATTGTGTCCTCTCTAACTTCTATGAATCCTTCAGGAGATGAGTCCGCTTCTAAGCATCATATATCAGAAATTGGGCGAAACCTTCTAAATTTTTTACCACAGCCTCCACACATAATATCATGACATCTTGACAAATCTTGTGATTTTCAGATTTCGTTTGGTTTTTTTATAATTTAACAACCATTAAACCACACGTTCGTGGTCGTGTTTTTAAAAAACAATGTTCAAAATTTCTTTTCATTTCCTGGTTGAGACCTCAATCCGGACTCCATAATATGGATATAATTTTTCCACGGATTATAATCCATCATTTCATGTACCTGCAGTTAAAATCTGACATGAATAAAAAAATTCCTATTAATGCAATCATTTCATTAAAAATAGCAAACAGACCACAAAATATACCAACTTTTATTATGGATTACAAAATCTCCTACGTGGGGAGTAGAAAAAGTGTGGAGGCCAGGGGACGAAATTTTTTTTTTGTTCGCCGAGAGCAAAACGAAACACTCGGCGAAGTCTTGTGTTTGCCGAGTGTCAAGGGTGAGGCACTCGGTGAAGTAATATGTTTGCCGAGTGTCTTGGAGAGGCACTCGGCGAACGGCCTCTTTGCCGAGTGTCGGCATCCAACACTCGGCAAAGGACTAACGGCCGGCCCAGTCCGGTGACGGACGGTGCACGTGCGATGCACGCGCCGTTTATTTACCGAGTGGCGGCCGTTTGCCGAGTGTCTATGAGCGGTTTGCCGAGTGTCATATTTATGGCACTCGGCAAACGACCTTATTGCCGAGTGTAATATCTTTGCCGAGTGCCCCGTTGAATACACTCGGCAAACAGGCTGTTTGCCGAGTGCCCGAAAGAAAGCACTCGGCAAAAGTTTTACACTCGGCGAATTTGCTGTTTCCGGTAGTGGTTCATGTTGTGAAGATAGATTGTTTGGTGTCATTAGTGGATGAGGGTAAACAACTTTGTTGGGTAGGTGAATGTATATTGCACGATTAATAATAGACAAATTTAGCATATCAGTTGAGCATTTTAACTAATTTATTTTTAACTTTTTCCATTATACATAAAGCAATTTATGTGTCTTTAAAAAATATTATCGAAACATATACAAGAGGGGTCTTGTTTTGAAGGTCTCTTCGAAAGAGATACAATTGTGCAATCGGAATTTGAATTTAATGAATGGTTTAAGAATTACAATTTTTTAAGTTTTGAAATTCCTTGCATGTGCCCTTGCGCGCGGGGTGGATAGTAAATTTAGGCTTCCGTTCAATAGAGCAAACACACAGCCGGCCGTAACAAAGTCATTACCCTAATGTATTATACAAAGTAAGTGTTTTTGAACAAAAATATTACTTTAGTCCTGAGTTCAAATTGTTTATTGAGTAATTAGATAGTGAAAGATTGACAACCAAGAATGCAAATTTTTGTGTTATGAAAGTTGGAAAATTGGGGAATGGGAGGTGTCCAGAGTTCTTCACTTGCCAGCTGATGAAGTCGCCTGCTTTTTTTAGATATATCCATATGGTGGATATATGGAGGCAAGCTTAAGAGAGTTCTTATACTCTAAACTTCAAATGAGGGTCTAAAAATACAAGAAAGAAAACTTTAAGATGTAGAGAGAAAACTATAAGACTAAGCTTCAATCTTCTTCGTTCATGTTTCATCCTTGCAAAGTTTTTACGCAACATCAAATCGTCGCATCTCTCGTCTTCTTAGAAACGATATCTGAAACGTCTGATGCCGCTATGGTGATAAAGCCAGATCAAAGAACCTCCAAGACGATGCTCCAAGAAGAAAATAGCATCGAAGACGCCGTCGTCGCCTCATCCGGTGAGCCAGAATTGGATTTTTGCACGGAGATCCACTGACAGTTGCAGGAGACACCACAACAACACCTCAAAGGGGAAACGACGCCCAAAAGCACCGCCATTGTCGACACCAACACAAGACCACAAGACCGGGAAAAGCTTTCGCCCGGAACACTTGCCCGGTAGCACCCGCCCCCGTCATGAAGCGATGGTGATGGTGCTATCGAGGTCGAGGGAAATGACGCCCTCGGCGGCCACACCGGACCCCACGCTGCCATGATGGGGCCACACGGCACGAATGGCTCCGAGTGGCCGTCATCCGAGCCCCACGATGTGGCACCATCCAGAGCCACTGCGCCGGCGTTGCAATCCCCATATGGGAACTGAAAGGAACCGAACTGAAACTACTTAGTCCCCCCCATCCCCCACCAACCCACGCACACACAATATGAGTACGTAACAAATCTTTTCAGGCTACAACAAAGTAGATGACGTGACTTGATTAAGTAGTCAATGGTCATATGAATATATTTTATTTTTGAGGAAATGGTATGAATATGTAATCACAAGTTATACCAAGTATACCTAGTACAACATTAATACTGTATATATTCTCTTTAAATTGAGTGACATAATTTCACAACTTGACCAAAACATATTTATATCATCTTCCTCCTGAAAGACTCGAGAATGTGCCAATACTCGTAGTTAGCTCAGGATACAACATATTACGTGATTCCAATCCTTTGTTCTGGACCAAGGCTCGCATAGTAAAGCTGAAATGTGTTTCTGTCAGCTCTGGGAGTGGCATACCATCATCAAGGTATTGCATGACCTGATGCATACTTGGTCTTGCACTTGTAAATGGATGTGAGCACATAAGTCCTAGCTTTAATACTAAACATGCCTCGTCAGCATTGAAGTCACCTTGGAGCCTTGTGTCCACGGTCTCACTTAGCAAACCATTACGCCAATGGTCTAAAACCCAATCAACCAATGTGTTTTGATTAGCTTGAAGTGGATTTTGCTTAACCGGCCTCTGCGCACAAGTGACCTCGAGAAGAAATATGCCGAAGGCAAACACATCAGTCAAGGTGGATGCTTTACCTGTGTGAACAAACTCCGGGGACAAATAACCCATGGTTCCAACCATATGTGTGGTCTGTGGATCCGTGCCATGATCATACAACCTGGAAAGACCAAAGTCACCTAATCGTCCATTCATTTCACTATCCAGCAGTACATTACTTGGTTTAATGTCTCGATGGATAACCACTTTCTCCCACTTCTCATGAAGGTATAACAAACCAAATGCAACACCCTTGATGATGCGGAATCTTTGGGACCAACTCAATAATGGTTTGCCATCTTCGCAGTACAGATACTTATTGAGGCTGCCATTCGACATATAGTCATACACCAAAAGGAGTTCTCCTTGTCTCCGGCAATAGCCAAGTAGCGGCACAAGATTGCGGTGTCGAAGTCGGCCAATACTAACAACTTCAGCAACAAACTCCTTCATCCCTTGTCTTGACTCATGGGCCACCTTCTTCACTGCTACCTCAACTTTAGATTTTGGAAGAATCCCTTTGTACACCTTCCCAAACCCACCCACACCAAGTAGATTTTTATTCTTGAACCCTTCTGTTGCATGGAGTAAGTCCCTGAAGGAGAATCGGTGCGGCCCAAAATCTATCTCCCAATCTTCCTTCAATTCAGAATACCTTAAACTTCTATAAACAAGTAGGGAGATGACTAGTCCAATAACAAGGACAAATGCTGCAGTAACTATAGGCAAGGTGATCTCCATGACCTTGGAATGTGGTTTTGGGCCAATACGTGGTAGCTTGGGAAGTTTGGAGATGTCAATGGCTGGAGCAGGTCCATTCATCGCAAAGCTCCAGCCAAGAACACAGTGCTGTGTGCTGATTGCACCAGTAGTGGCTGAGAAACCAATATATGATGGATCTTTGAGAATCCCTGAGAGATTATAGGGAGCAGAAAGCAGAGGTCTCTCAGGTTTGGGTGTTCCCACGGGAGCCAAGGTCACATTGATTTGTGAGGCATCTCCATTGTAGTTTACCCATACCTGCATTGCCTTGCCACTAAACAGTGTCAAGTTCTTTAAGGATTTACTCTGGTCATCGTAGTATCCAGTGTGATGGGCTTGCAAAGAGTGGAGACTATTGATATTGATGCCTACGTGGTTGTTGTCAATGTCTTTGAACTCATTATTTTGGGTAGTATCAAGCTCTACTGCAAACATGTGGTTGCTTGTGTTGCCATCATTCTCGCTGTTGAGCAAGCCTATGTACTGTGCCCATGTGTTGGAAAGGTTCTTGGTTGGGGAAACAAAGAAGGCCATGCCATCGGCACTTATATCATCATGGACAGAAAGAATTGCAAAGACAAAGGAGACCGAGAAGGATTGTACAGTACCATTCAACCACTTGCGGAAATTCAATGGATTTGGGTAAAATGTGTGGCCTAGATTGACTGTGTCATTCGTGAGCTCAAGGAGGCCATCTGCTGTTACCTTGGCATTGCCATCCATGGTTAGGTTAACACCAGAAAAGCCATGGTAAACAAACTGGACCTCACTACCTGCAGGCGCAGAAATTGTGAAGACAAGGAAGACGATGGAGCTTAGCAATGGCATATGCTTCATCTGAAGCATATTCTAATGCTTCCACTAGGCTAACATTCAAGAGTTAGTAGGCAGTGGATGTTGAGGACTCTCTCCCTCTCTCTCTCTCTCTCCCTCTCTCTCTCTCTCTCTCTCTCTCTGTGTGTGTGTGTGTGTGTGTGTGTCCCCGTGGTGCCCTCTCTCACAACAGTAGTGAAGAACTGCTCTTAATAAATAATGATCCTCTGCCAGCGACCCTCTGGATTTTTTTGTTGTGAATATCAGAAAATGCTTAACTAGGAACAAACATTGGAAAATTTACATGCTCATAAACACAACTTTTTTGCATGCTACATGTTACAGTGGAAAATTTTCCAGATGATCATCACTGTGGAGAACACATGACATAATTTTACAGTTTTTGCATGTTATGTGCTCAATTACTTGACATTTTAACTCTATGCATGCCAAACAAATATAAAGTCAATCAGTATGGCTATATATTTTATATAGTAGCGACCCTAAGTATGATCAGTGTTATCCTAACGCTAAATGGTAAACAGTCAGTCACCTGCCGATTAGCCTATTATTCAGGCAAAACATGTGTTTAAACGGACAAAACGGTCGTTTAAACGGTCAAAATAACTGATTAAACAGAAATGGTATACCACTGTGTAGCGTTTAAACGGTGTGTAAATAGGCTAAACGACCGTTTAGGTGAACAGTGAGTATGATATATTGGTTTCTCTAATAACACAACTAGTAATAAGCAATCTTATATGGTACCTAAACTTACTTGAACTTTAGATTGGAGAGTAATCCATTTTATTGATGAATCTCTTTTTCAAGATCCATGGAAACAATTGAATTCTTTAAGAAAACCATGTATTGTGATACTTGAGCGTACACAAATGATCTTCGATAACCACCTTCTACACTGTTGTTAATATGATCTCAAGCCAATATATATGATAATTACACAAAATGGATTGTAACAAAGAATGAAGTCAGCACTTTTGTAATTACTCAAGAAATAAGTTATTAATTGGATGTACTGCTGTCACACCCGGTTTAAGGACAAAACCAAATGCATAACTATATGTATGCTAGGATCAAGTTTCATACATATAGTGACATCATCAGTGAATAACAGCAACAGTATCACGTAAAGAAACATAAATAAGGACTTACAAGACTATCACAGATATACGCTTAACATGGAAACGAAGGCTCCAAACTTCACAGGCAAACGACTGGGGGTTGCGTACGCCTAGAACTCTTCATCATCTTCAGTAGCCTTCACACCTTCTTCTTCTGAGCAGCGGTTAGCAAGGGTGAGTACACTTATGGTTGGTACTCAGCAAGGCCACAAGATATAACCAGAGTAACGATTTAAATCCATCTTTAAGTTTATTAATCATGTGAGGGTCCAGGCCGCTCTTGACCGTGAGCACGGCTGATATATCAGTTTTAGACACTCTGCAGAGGTTGTACACTTTCACCAAAAGTCGCGTAAAAGTTCAAAAGAACTTTGGACCCAACCATGCTGTGCTAGCTAGGCACAATACCACACTTCCGAGGTGTGATTGCATAGGGACGCTACGAGGCCTTTACAAAGGTTCCCTAATAAGAAGTAGTCCGCTAGAGTTTCGGTAGCGGCGTGAACCATAACCCTCCCTAATGGTCAGCACCTTAGCAAAGGCTACTACCCCAAGAGGACCGGGCTATACCCCAATCACCGACCCCCTCCTTGCCCTTTCGGTAAGACTGCTTCAAATTAGAGTCTCTAATTATTTAGCCAAGACCAGAGCCATATAGTCCTTGTGGTTCTACTGTTTTCCTGGGTGGCTCTCCATGTTCCAATTAATACATGATATTCTTATAAATAAGCATAGATAGAAGGATGGTTAGGGTCACTTGCCTTTCTCCAACGAAGGTTACTCTTACTATTCTTCAGTTCTTGCTCACTTGGAAAACTTGATCTTCAAACTTCAACAGCGATCATTCTACTCGAAGCAAACATTGAGCACAAATATACAAAACAACAAACAAGTATAGCTAAGAACAATACACCAACCACAAAACAAAAGCTTTTAAAAGAGCGTGCTAAAGGATAAGACTCGCTGCTACAGTTACAAGAGCGCAAGAAACGCGGAAAGCGGAGTTGAAACGATGAAGATATGGCAAAAACGGTGATCCAGGGACCTAACTGTGAGAGGTTTGAACTTCCAAGGGTTAGATCAGAAGAAACCAGGGGCTAAAACATAATTAAACCCTAAATAGAGGGCCCTGGGTGCAAAACTGGGGGTCCTGGACGGCGGGTTCTAATTCTAAAAAGGTCAGGGGCCTAAACAGAAAAGAAAGGACCTAATTCTAATTACTTTTAAATACAACTGGACCGCGGGTTGATTTCTGGATAACCTAGGGGCTTTTCTGCAAGAGTTCCAGAGGCAGCTAGGGTTTGGCTCAGTCGGGCGGATCTGATCCGTTGGATCACGATCCGACGGCTGTGGCCGTGTGGCTCGGCTCGGGCGTGGCTTGGCGGCTCGTGCGCGGCTTAGATCTATTCTGGCCGTTGGATCTAGATCGGGCGGCAGGGGTTTGTTAGGGTGGCTCGGTCGGCTTGGCAGGCGGCGCTGGGCGCCGGCGATGAGCGGGGGCGGCGGAGGATCGCCGGAGCTCACCGAATCCGGTGCTCTGGGGCTCGGTTCAGGCCGGGATTAGGCCGGGGAGGGAGAGGGTGGCACGGCGAAGGTAGTGGGGGTCACGGGATGGCCGTGCGGCGGCCGTAGACCGGCGGACCACGGTTGCAGGCGGAGATAGAGCTCCGGCGAGCAATCACGAGGCCAAGAGAGCGAGAGGGAGGGGGAAAATGGGAGTGGCGGGGTGCTTACTTCCTCGCGAGAGTCTTGCAAGGGTTGAAGACGGCTGAGTCGAGGCGAAACGGCGGGTCGACGACGAGGTGTGGCACGGGCGGAGATGTTCGCTCCGGCGAGGAAATGCCGGCGTGGAGCGACGGCACGGAGGGGAAGGAGTGGACGATGATGGCGCTGGGTCCAAGGCGGGGCTCCAGCGACGGTCGCAGTCGACGGAGAGGCGGCGAGACGGCGGGTCGACGACGCGGCGGCGACGACGGGCTCGGGCTCACGAAAAATGGCGGCGTAGAGCGGCGGGGTAGTCGGGCGTGCGGTGAAATCGGAGTGGAAGGGGAGCGTTGGCGCTCGGGCTCGAGTTTTATAGGGCGAGGGAGCGGGGCGGTGCGACTGGGTGACGGGGGGGGCGGCGGCTCTCGCGGCGGCCGGGGATGGCGGCCATGATTGCCGCGGGCGTAATGGGGGCTAGTCGCCCAGGGAAGCGCGTGTTGCGGCCATTATGGCAGGCGGCGTCGCATAAAGGAAGGGGGGCGGAGACGCGGGCGACGGCGACGGGCGCGGGCGGGTCTGGTGTCGCGGCAGGAAAGGAAAGAGAGGAGCGGGAGGAAGAAGAAAGGAAGGTGGGGGGGAGAGACTGACAAGTGGGACCCAGCTGGCGGTGAGAGAGGGAGAGCACTGCGGGCTGGGTCGGCGGTGCGGTTTTGGGCGCGGGGAGAGAAAAAGGAAAAGGAGAAGAGAGAGAGGTTTGGGCCGGGCTGAAAGAAAAGAGGAGGGATTCTGGGCTGGGCTGAAAGAGAGTGGGAGAAGAGAAAGAGAGAGAGATGCATGCATAATTTTATTTTGTGACTTTTATAAAATATTTTTAAAATTTTATTTCCTATATTTTTGGGTGTTACAACTGCAGAACTCAACGTATGATATTGTTCTGAGTTTGCACAAATACATGATTTTTGTGGATTTTTCATAGTATGTAGGAAGTAAAAAGAAATGACATCAGCTAATGTCAAGGGGGTGATAGAATCACAGGAAAAATTCCAATAATAGAGTAAGATTCATCCCGAACTAAACTTCATCCTTTTCAAAGGATTAATTAAATTGTCCTCATCAAATTGATGGTTGTTGGCATATGCCTTCGGGCATCAAATACCAACCTTTGAAAATAGTTCTGAAAATGTCAAGGTTTGAGAATAGATAGGCGGATAGATGAAGAGAAAATAAATTAAAGTTCCTGTCATTACCATGTGCTGGCATATATTTCTTCAATATTGACATGACCTATGAGGTAACCTAGATGATAAGGACCTTGCATGTCAAATCAGATAGAAAATAAATTGCAGTTGTAACTAAAGATTGGAGTAAAATTATCTACACAGTTATTGGATTTATCTTTTTTTTTTACAGTCACTGGTATGTGGCATCCTGCTCATGAGACACCCTTCCTAAATATTTGGTGTGGCACATAAGTTCCTCAAAATCAACTTATTGATTAAGTTGTGCAACTTTGTACTCTTAGAATATAATATAGTACAATATTACTTTCCTTTTCTCAATGAATTATGACTCTGCATGTCTCTCTTCATTTCTAGCTAATTCAATAATTACATCTATATCTTATCAATTTTTCATGTTTGGAAAGCAGCGCACTATGTGGCGATACATAATGGTCTTGTGTCATTGATATCCTGTCCTATTTTCCTCCTAGTCTAGTTGATAGCATAGTGTACCTCCATAGACTGCAATGTACATTTCTCCATAGATTGCCCTGAACGTTAGGCAACTGTCAATCTCACTGTTGTCTATTGTCCGTTGTGCATACGGCTGTCTTTACACCTTTCAATGTTAACTTATTATTTGGACGGCAATATTTCACTTTCGTAAGTATTGAAAGCACCTGCTATTATTGACGCAAGCACTAAAGGACCTCGGGCATGCTAATGACCTAGTAACCAATAAGAAATGCTTGCCAAACTTTGGGGACATGCATAGCCAAGAGTCTGAACCAAATGGATGATATCTCTTAGAATGTACTTTCAACATATATAATTTCCAGTATCATAACCTTACAAGGTCTTTTATTATACTCAAAATTATGAGGGGAGTTCAGGTGCTCCAACACCTTGAGGTACTCCCGTACTCCACCATAAAAAATGCATCAAAATGTGCATGAACAATTAAAAAAAAAATATGTATGGATACAGGATGCAATGATATATATCATGCAAAGTTTGGAGTTGAACAAATGTTTGTGCAAGGAGAAACAAAAAAGACAAAATCAGCATGCAATCGGGTCGAATGCACTGTTCATCAGGACCCGCAATCCGCACCTATTCATATGCTGATTTATCTTTTTTTGTTTCTTCTTGCACATAGTTTTGTTCAACATCAAACTTTGCATGGATATACAGTGTTGCATCCTCTATCGATACATATTTTTTGGTTCAACTTTCCATGCCCATTTTTGTGTGTTTCTTAATGGTGGAGTACGGGAGCACCACAAGGTGATGGAGCACGTGAAGTATTCTCATTATTATTACTACCAATTTTGGAGAAAACTTTTATTTGGACCATATTTATATCATACCACTTATTTGTTTTTTTACTGGAGGGAAGTAGAAAATGCCATCAGTTATACTTACCTTCTTCGCTATCCTTGGCATGGTTCCTTCTTGTTCCACTCAAGGACCGGTAGCCACTGCCCTGCATGTAAGGGCTGTACATTTGGAGAGATCCAAAGCTATATTGATCAGTATGTTACTTTATAATTCATAAATATGTTATTTTAACACCCATGTGCTATTCTAACCCTAGGTGTAGCTACACTAATTAATTACTGAATACATTTTCAGTAACGATTACTACGCACGATTACTGACACCGTATTACTGAATTGAATTGATTCAGCAATACGGTAATTCGGTTCAATAATTTCTGACCAGTTTGGTCAATAGCGCTGCCAATTTTAACATTCATTGCTTTAAAGATAGTTTAAAAAATTTCATGTTCCTTCATTCTTTTATGTGCACTCGTGGGCATCTAAATGAAACATCCCAATACATAGCGTGATTGTTGAGCTTCAGTTAAATAAATCCAGGACTGAATAGGTCGGTAAAATGGTACAAATTTGACATCTTAGGTCGGTCCAAAGTTTTCATTCAGGACAATATGAGCTTTACGCATCTTTTACAATGTTACACCTCTAAATATATATATTCTGATACAAGGAATGTACAGTGTCCATGCATATTGCTGTACTTCTACTGCTATAACATGGCATTAGTTCCTACTAAAGATGCCTAGCAATATCCCAAAGCACCTCATCTTCCAACAGAAATGGCAGAGGCTGTGTCTATGCTTGTTGTGGACCCGATTTTGTAGTGCTCAAAACCTTCATTTTGCATTATGGTCATCATGTGAAAGCTTAGATCCATTGGTCTTATATCTGGTAATTGCATGTCCCCATTGAGGTATTGCATAACATGTCGCATGGTTGGCCTTGCGTTGCAGAATGGATGAGAGCATAACAGTCCAAGCTTTAGGGACAGACAGGCCTCATTATCATTGTAGTTCCCCTGAAGCCTGCTATCCACTGTGAGAGGGAGAGATCCATTGTTCCACTGCTCCAGCACCCAATCAACCAACATGCATTGGCTATCTCGTGAGCTTTGATTGATAGGTCTCTGCCCACATGTGACCTCGAGAAGAAAAATGCCAAAAGCAAATACATCTGTAAGAGGTGTTGCCTTGCTAGTATGTCCTAGCTCTGGAGCTAGGTATCCTATTGTTCCAACCACGTGTGTGGTTTGCGGGTCTGTGTCATGGTCATATAACCTTGCAAGTCCAAAGTCACCAAGCCGGCCGTTCATATCACTATCCAGAAGGACATTACTTGGTTTGATGTCTCGATGGATGACTACTTTCTCCCACTCTTCATGAAGGTACAGCAAGCAAGATGCAATGCCCTTAATGATACGCCACCTATTACCCCAACTTAGAATGGGCTTGCCTTCTTTACAGTATAAGTAATTATCTAAACTTCCATTTGCCATGTACTCATACACCAAAAATAACTCACCTCTTCGCCGGCAATAACCATGCAGTTGCACAAGATTGCGGTGTTGAATGCGGCCTATGCTAACAATCTCTGCAATGAACTCCTTCATTCCCTGCTTTGAATCATGTGATACTCTCTTCACAGCAACCTCCAGCTTAGACACTGGAAGGATGCCTTTGTATACTCTCCCAAATCCTCCGATTCCTAACAAGTTCTTTTCCTTGAATCCTTCTGTTGTAGTGTACAGATCCTTGTATGTGAATCGGTGTGGTCCAAACTCCACCTCCCAATCATCCCGTAGCTCAGCATACCTCATATGCCTCCGAATGAGTAGGAATACAATGGTACCCACAATAAGGACGAATGCAGACGTTGTTATTGGCAAAACAATGTCCAATACTTTTGATGGAGGCTTTGGACTCATTCTTGGCAGTTTTGGTAGTCTAGCAATGTCAATGGCAGGAGCAGGGCCGTTCATACTGAAGCTCCAGCCAAGCACGCAATGTCGCACATTGATTGTACCAGTCGCAGAGGAGAAACCAATAAATGCAACATCTGTAAGAACTTCTGTGAGGTTGTAGGTGACTCTGAACAGTGGCTTCATAGGTCTTGCGACCTTTAGAGGGGCCATGGTAACACTAATGTCTGTGAGTTTGTGATCATAGTCTATCCATACATGCATAGCTTCACGACTAATTAGACTCATGTTGCGAAAGTTACCATCCTCATCGGCATAGTAGCCAGTGTGGTGGGAACGCAGTGATCTTAGGCCATTGATGTTCGCACCGACATGGTTGGCATCAATATCACTGAACTCCTTGTTTTGGATGGTGTCAAACTCAATAGCAAACAAGTGGTTACTGGCGTTGCCATTGCTCTGGATGTTTGCGAGTCCTAGGTACTGCCCAGGCAATGCAGATAAGAAGTTTTTGCTTGGTGTGATAACAAAGGCCATACCGTGGGCACTGAGGTCAGTGTACACAGACAAAATTGCAAACACGAAGGAAGTGGAGAAGGACTGCACTATTCCACCTGGAGACCTCACAAAGCGCAATGGAGTTGGGTAGAAAGCATGGCCTTTCTGTTGAACTGTTCCATTGGTGAGCTCAAGGAGGCCACCTGGTGTTACTGTGGTAGCACCATCGATGACAAGATCGACACCAGAGAAGCCAGAGTACATGAAATGGTCGTCACCACTATTAAAGGTCGCTAAGATGAGGCTAATAAGGAATAGAAGTTGTAGAACCATGACCATAGGCTTTGTGTAGGAGGACATGGTATTGTTCTTGACCCGGCAACAAAGACGCCACAGGGTTTTCAGAATCGAAGTATGGAGGACTGCCGAGATACTTCACAATATATATAAATGCCCTGTGCTTGATCCTAGCTACATGTCACTTTTGCTAGGCTTTGGGCCCCGTTATCCTCTTTGTCATGGTTTCATATATTTATCATCAAATAAGAAAATCATGTGGAAATATTGAAAAATATTTTCATAAAAGTTAGAATAATAGATTAAAGTTGTATTATGTAAGCTAGGGGGGTAAGTAAGATACATGTTCTTGAGACGTTATACAGCATCTGTGGGTTCTTCATCTTTTAAATAACGTGGAATGCAGAAAAGTAAGTATGGTTTTCAATATGTGGTAGTCTGGTTAGAAAAGTAAGTAGTTCGATCAAATACTGAATTTTGACAAAACACTACAGTAATGTTTTTAAAGGATTTTTTTGAACGAACGGGCACATACTGTGCACCATTTCTATTAATAAAGAAGGAGAAACCAATAGGAAGCCCTTGGAAACTTCTTACAGGAGAACAAGAAAACAAAACGAAACGAGAAAAGAGCTGTGCAAGCACTCAAAGGCTAAAAAATTCGCCAGGAGTGCAATTAAATGTTTAGCCGCAGCTAGTCCTCAAGCTCGTGTCTCCTCCTTGATCTTGTCAAACAATATAATGCTGCAGACCTGCAGTTTAATTTAAACCACATATGCTCCTACTACGATAATCCGGATATTACATTTTAAATGCTAAAGAAGAGGTCACAACAAAAGTCTTTGCACGCTTTATTGCACACAGATCTTTCATTGCTTCAATCACCCATTTAACACTGCTGGGCGTGCCGTCACGGCAATGGCACACAGATCTTTCATTGCCCCAATCACCCATTTATTGCAAATAGAGACACTAACGAGATATTTTCCTCTGCAGATGTGCATGTACCTGGACAGATTTTTTTCGACAACGGAATTTTATCGATATTTCAAGCAACATTGGGTGTCCAAAATTCTTCTCGTACAAATAGCTGGCATGTGATTTTCGAATAAGTAAGTCAGGCCCCTAGTTAATCATATTCGGCGTCAATTCTGCGGCAGCAAGATCTGTCTATAGAAGAAAATCGATAAGCATTGGCAGCGAGCCAGCGACAAAGTAGCCATGCTCTTGGCAGTTTACAGTGCACTCCTTAATTTTAGATGAAGGATAAGCATTGCAGCTCAAGTGTGGTCCATTTGAATTGATGGTTTGGCTGCTCTAGGCCAGGTGAGGCACTTGGGCAGGGGGCTATAAAGAGGTGCAAGTGGGTATCTATGAGCATCTCCAAGAGCCTTTTTAAAACCTACTCTCTAAATCATCATTTAGAGAGTCTTTTGAGTAAAAAGCGTCTTCTATATCTTTGTACTCTCCAACAGCTTTTCTATCTTGTACGTAGTCTAGAGAGCAATTCTCGCTCTCCATCTTTGGCTAGCGAGAAATCCGGAATAGAAGAGGTCTATATTTAGATATCCAATTGAAGAGGATTTTGGAGGGTAATGTTTTACCAAAATCTCTATTCCTAAAGATATAAAGAGTCTCTTGGAGATGCTCTAATGGTATATTATGGGTTAGCTAAGACTATACGTTGGCATGTCATTCTTGATCATCTCTGCCGGCGGCATGCTGCAACTTCCAAAGCGAACATGCACACATGCGGTAAATAAAAAAGTTTTAAATTCCTTCCCCAAAGCCAAAAAACCATCGGTACATGTAACTAGATCATATGTGTTGTGTTGGCTTTCTTCAGGCCTAGCACAGAAACTTCCTGTGCCGGTCTATATTTACGGCCAACACGTATATTGTGCCGAGTCATCTTCATACTGGTACTTTTAGGGTGGATCTTTAGCGTGTTTTCTAGTAGTGGCGCGGTGATTATTCAGGCAGGTGTGGATAGACCTTTAGTAGCAGTACACTCTCGGCCATGTACGGATGAGCCAAGAAAGATGAAGCATTCTGTTGTTAGGGATATGACCTCACTAATACATATTACAAAAATAAATGAGTGTTTTCTAAAATAAGAGTAATGTTATTAATGTGGAGAAAGAAAAAGGCAATAATTGTGATGCCTTGTCCGAAAGGAAATAGTTCATATATACTACCCCTGTACTCATCGGATCACATCACATGGAATTGTAACCAAAAACTCACCCCCCCCCCCTTCCCAACACCCCCACGTCTTACATCCTTGTTTTCATTGTTCATAATGCAACCGCATTCACCTCCATCGTTTGCTGTACGTTGTTAGCTGGCCTTTTCGATCTCATTGAATCCATCCGATATTTTTCACATACATTTTTCAGCAGCTAATGGTTCCTTGCACATCTGTCCTCAATAAGCCTCAAGGGATTTTTTTTTTCTCAAGGATGGTTACTGCTGTGCTTGAGCCTAAAAACAGAATAATAGAACAGAGCCAGTCTTCGCAGAGCCATCTAGCTATGCAGAGCAGAAAAACAATTAGAGGCTGGTTACAAGGAAGTATGACATAAAAATTTCTAGACATAATTTAATATTCTTTCGTAGGGAAGGCGCTAGAACAGGTAACTAGAAAAATTGTGAAATGTTCAGTATTCTAGATAGTTGATTCACCTTAAGTTGATCATACATAACTAAGATTTGTGAGGAATCTGATGCTCATGTAGCAATATTGGATAAGTAAAGCAATCTTTAGCTTGTGTAATTGTGTACACATGCAAGAAGTTATATGCTGTTGATTTCAAACTGTGAAAGTGTATATGTGTGCATACTAGTGTACATGGCCCCCCTTTTTTGCGAAAGAGTATATGACCACTGTCGATCAATTAAGAGGTAAATTTTATGACACTAGAACTTAAGAAAAGATTCAGACTCCTATAAACTCTCAAGGGGGCACATAGAAAACTTCTGTTATGATAGAGCAGCAAAACACTTGAGCTCAATGCATACTTGATTAAGACCAGCCATATGTATACGTGTTAACTAAGATCAGGCTCTGCTTCCTGTTCAACAAAGTCCAGAAAAAGGAACATAAACTCACACGTCTCGACTCCAAGTCAAGTTGACATAATTCAAAAGAGCAGACAATTTCAAACACGTCCCGTACTAACTCTTTTCGAATCCCAGGACTGTCGTCCCAGGTGTTCATCTCCTTTATAAATGGCATAGCACTGGTCCAATTTTAATGAGACACAAAGTTTGTGCTCAAGCTTTTTTCCCCTCTTGCAGCCCTATATAATGTCATGCTAGGGTAGGCCCGGGGCATTCCGTTCAAACTTCACTGGGGCAGACCATTTGCCAGGAACTCTTGATCCCTGGTAGCAAGATATCCCTGGGCTATGGCAGAGCTAGTTTTGCTCGCATGCGTGGGAATGGAAGGCATCCGAATTCCAAAATTTGCTGCGGAACCAGTTGCTTCACCGCTTCTGCATTTTCGTGGTAACGTGTTATGGTTCGGCGTATGGAGAAGCACTAGAGTCAGAATCAGCAGAGAAGCGCACCGTTTAGGTGACCAACATGAGACGCACGCAGCTCGGATAGACAGGAAGTTAGTTCAGTTTACTTGAGCATCTGAACAAACCAGATTCAGTCCCTCCAATTCAATCAAGCGCCTTTCGTCTTCGCAAGAGTGAAGTAGCTGATCATTGTACTAACTGCAGAAGTTGCTCAAAAGAATGAATCCGATGTAAACCTCACGAATGATGTTGAAATGCCCATGTAAATTCCTCTAAATAACTAGTAGTCTGCTTCTTGTAAGCCATACACCAGCACATGCAACCTTGTCAATCCGCTGCCGAGTCAAGGAGAAAATATGGACCAATAATGCCACAACTACAAACCCTACAGGCAAGAGCAATATCTCCCAAGTCCAGAGAAGGAAGTAACGGTATGTTCTGCACAACTAACTGTACATGTATTTTCCATCTTTATCTTCTGCTGATGTGGTAGCGTGTTAAGATAACTCAGGCGTGTTCTGCTCTTGTTCTTTGTACAGCTAGGTGCAGCGTGTCAATTTGTTTCGGTTGATCCAGAGCCCAGGTTGGGCGTGTCTAGTTTGTGTTCGACGTGTGCTTGAGTCCACGCCGGAACCGGTCATGGAGTCCGAGCTTCGCGGCATGTTCTGGAGCGGTGGGATGGCGCCGTTCGCGGAGGAACATGGCGCGCCGAGCGCGTCGTGGCCGCATGGCCTTTGCATGTTCTTGTTTTCCTTCCATAAATAGAGGATCAGAAAAGCGGGCAAGTCAAGCCGCACCAATTCCAGTTTCCAGTTCGTGTGCATGTGTTCCTCGGCGGCGGCATCTTCATCGACGCCGGCGAGCTGTCCAACCCAGGCGTGGGTTGGAACATAGCGTACAATAATGCTATCGATTGGAATATAGTCCAATCGAACTACTTGTGTAACATCTGCCCGGAGAACGAATCAATGTGTTTGATAAAAAAAGAATGATCAGTTCATCATATAGAGTGGACTCATCAAAGGATCACGCAACACAGCTGTATGGTAACATATATCAGACCAACACTTTATCATGATCTCAGCATCTATGAGAACTTGTAGTGCTTCAAAATTAAAATTTTGATTCAAGTTCACATTGTTATCGCTGCTTCAGCAGCGCCTTGATCGCAAGCAGGCAGTACTTGTATAAAGATAACGAAAAAGAAGTTTTATTTTGATGTACTGATTCACATAAAAAATAAGCTAATAACTCAATTTCTCATGGGTATGTGAGCTGTGTTACTGAAATGGACTACAAACTGGAGCAACTGGGCCTATGTCCTGGATATCTGTAGGACAACAAGGTCCACAATTTGTTTACTCTAACAAGTAATTATCATATCCGCATTTGTGGGATATAGCATCCCAAAAGCATAACTCAGAAACTGTATGTCCCACCACACCTTGCCTAAAATGTTAATTATTTACCACTAGAGGGGGTAGCAGTTTAGAAAATGATACCACCTGCTGCTAAACCACACATCAAAGCTGCTATCCATTCCTCAAACAAATTCACCCAGCTATTCACATACAATGGGAAGAGCTAAACTACAGAAAACAACATTCAACTCTACAGGTCATCACAACAGTTCCAATCTTACAAATCATACACACAGCAAATACTAGTAGATCAAGAAAAAACATTAGCTTCGAGGTTCTACCGATGATCTAATGAAAGACCTTCTCCACCATACCTGGAAAGCTCTAATAAGGTTCGGACACTCAGCTCCTTTGGTTGCATAGAACTGGAACCATTCCTCGAACAAACTCTGCTGCTGCCTGAGAGGGAGGGTTAGAAGGCCTCGCCCTAAATTCTCCTCCAGTGATCTGATATCTAGACCTTTGGAACAGCGCTGAAGCCAGCCAAAATCCAATAGCATCGTGCTGAACCATGCTTGAAAGAGAAGGCTTCGTATGTCGCCACAACACTGCACTTTTCCTTTGCCAAGCACAATGAACACGCAGGCTGATATTCTGCTTAGCTCATACCTGATCATTGGTGATGCTTGCTCATGCATCCTGATGAGCCGCTCATGCTTTGCCCACAGTTCTACGAATTCTTCTGCCATGTCATTGTTTACAAGAATGTCTAAAAGCCAGTTGAGGTTTTCTGTTTGGCTAGAGACTCGCTCAATCAGCGGTCTACTCCCTCTAAGTATCACAGCCTGACCTGTGTGATCTGTTGATTCTATGGCCTCTTCGAAGAGATCAACCAGTGACTCCAAACATGAATAACAGATCTGGTACAGGCTCTCCTTGTTTAGCCCTGATGAGTCCTTTTGATACACTGAACTTTTGCTTAGAAGACCATTTACCAAAGATTGCATGTCTTTTCTCGCCCCATTTTTTGTGCTGCTAGTGACAGATTGGATAAGCTGCACCGTGAGGTCATCTGAGCTTTTCCAGCTGTGGGGCCGCAATCTTGCTAGTATATCCTGGGATATTTCTTCATCAAACGTTAATCTTGCAAAGAGATTCTTTAGCTTCTCCTCCTCATTCTCGCTCCAGGGAACAGCTTCTATGTATGCCAAACACGATTTGATTCCTCTGTTGAACACAATTGACGAACACACCTGCAATTTAAATCATAGTGTTGTTTAGCAATGTCCATAGGTAATTGACGTAACCAACATCGAAGTGGCAAGGTTACAAAAGATAAGTAGACAGGAAAAAAAAAAGGTGCCAAAATTGACACACAGATAACCCTTAAGATTTAGTCCCCTGTTTATATATTTCTGAGCAGGTGTGACTCGAATTTATTATCGTTATATATAAATTTGATCCATATTAGCTGAAATGCATGTGTAGCCAGCTGAGTTGTATTTATTAACACTACTTTAGCTAAATATTGATGATTGCCATTTCAATTACTCCTACAGTCCAAATGAATTTACTACTTCAACATATGAATATGATTGGGAAATGACAGGAACAGATAATTATCACTGCAAGAAGCTTCGCCAACATATAGCCCCTTGGCCACCGAGAAATATTTAACTAGTATGGAGAAAAAAAATTCACAATGAGAATCATGGTTCTATAATAGCAGAGAAATAGCGACGCAACAATTAATTAGTATGATGCTATTAATTAACATTAAATAGGTTTTTAATAGACATAGGGGGGAAAGCAGCTACTTAAAGAGGCTCCTTTTTTCTTGAACCGGCAATAGAGCTACCAGTTAGTATAATAAGGAGAGAAAAAAAAGTAAGCTACAAAAACAGTATAACTACCTACTTAGGCAGGAAGAAAAAGAGAGTTAGGAATGGATCTACATAGATCCTAGGAAAGAGACATGCAACACACTCAGCTAACCAAAATGACGAAAGACTACAAACTAAAAATCTGTTCAAGCAGTGCTAGCTGATGCCTAGGCGCCAGGCAGAGCAGCACTGCCTCATCTAGCACCTTGGCATTATGTCTAGGCATTGTTGCGCCTAGAGTGGTTTAGGACTTGATCTATGTACGAAAGTGCGACAAATAGAGATAAGGAAAGACGAATTATGGTGATGAACTCATGAATGCACGATAATGCCAACTTTTTGTGGTAATATGCCATATTCCCTTTATTTAAGGATGCACTACTCCAACTGAACGGAAAAGGTACAACCGCCTAGGAAGGCCCAGGCGCCAGGTCGAGCATGACTGCCTGGATACCGCTTAGCGCTTTTTGAAACAATGCACTAAAGCATCATTCCTGAAAGCCCTTCAGCACCAGCCGAGACACATAGTGATGTTTCATCCCTACTCAAATAGGCTCCTGGGCCATAGAACAGTCATGGACAACTGAAAACATTTACTTTTACAATGTGCAACAGGATTTTCAACTGGTTAAACAAGTAAATAACACCCTGTCGCCTGTCGGTAGTCGAGGTATACAGTTTGGAATTGCAACATAACTGCCATAAGGTCAAATTGAATTATTACAAGTGCTTCAGATGGCACCACTACCTTATCCATCTTCCAAAGTAGAAATGTTCATAAACAAAATTATACCTGTAGTAATTAACTCATTCACACAGCATGATTTACATAAAAAATATGGTGCCAAGCCTCTTTAATGTTACAAAATGCACAATTCGACTAGGAAAAGAAGAAAGTAATGATTTTGATGAAAGCATCATTAGGTATAGATAACAACAACAATGCAATCCATCAAGGCCTAACGTCTGCGACAGTTATATTAACCTAGATTAACTAACACATCTATGACTTCATTTATGTTAATAAATTTTTCACAATGCAGCACCAAGGTTGGGGAATCTGTGAGAAGACTTGATGCACTACTATTGATACGACATATGCATTTCTACCAATTCTATGATAGTGAAATGTCAATACTCAGACGGTTAGTACCAAATCACAATCAGGCACTATCCCACTGTTGTGGTTGCAACAAAAAGTCCTTTTGAACCCGCATTACATGAGAAGTCTTAGAAACAATTCCAGTTTCTCTTCCTCACCTCCAGCACATCGATGGCGTGTGACACACCGGCAGCTGCAAGCCACCGCATCGGATCCGGCTCGTACATAAGCTCCACCGCGGCCCTGAAAGCATCCAAATTCTCCACCCCATCCACCTCGATCCTCTTCCCGCCACCGCCCACCACAGCGTCCACGCCGGGTGCCATGGTGGCGAAGAAGGCGCTGCACCCGCACAGCACCCTGGAGTCCAGCTCCATGTGCACGCACCTCCTATCCCTCCCCCGGAGTAAAAGCCTCAGATCCAGCGCGCCACCGCCGGCGCCGGGACCCTCCTCCCGCACGGCCACCAGCGGCGCCACCGACACCGACGCCAACGCCGGCACCGCCGCCGGCTGCTCCGCGGGGACCACGGCAGCCGCGTCCTCGGTCGCGGCTGCCGGCGCCGCCGGCGGCGCGGGGAGCGGGAGCGGGAGGGGCGGCGGGACCGCGCCGTCGGGGTCGATGGGGGAGACGCGGCCCGGCGAGAGGATGCGGCGCGGGTCGATGAGCCCCCCGAGGCCCGCGAGCCTGGACGAGGTCGGCGAGCCGTGGAAGGACGGCGCCGACGGAGACTTGGGCGGCAGCTTCCGCCCCGCCGCCGGGGACGCCGCCGCCGCGGCGGAAGGCGGGAGCGGGCGGAGGTCGGGGCTGTCTGGCGCGCCGGCGAAGGAGCAGCACCAGGCGCGCGGGCGCACCCGCGCGGCGCCCCCGCCCCCGCCCCCGCCGCCGCGCCTCCGTTGCCCGCGCGGGCCCCGCGCCGCGTCCCCCGCCATGTATGTGCTGCGACGTGACGCGGACGCGAGAGATCTGAAGCCGGGCTGGTGGTGGTGGTCCGCCGCGCTAGGGTTCGGATGGGGTGGAGGTGGTGACAGCCGCCATGGGGGGTTGGGAGGCGACGGATTCGAGGAGTGAGGAGCTCGCAATCCAGTGAGCTCTCCTGCTTCCTTGTGTCTCAGTCTGCGGCACTGGCACTGGCAGTGGCAGTGGCAGTGGCAGGCCTGCCAGCCTGGCGCCGCGGTCCGTGTGGAGGAGGAGAGGGCGCGCGGCGGGCCCCGCGAACCGACGGCCTCCAGGCCCACCTGGAGGTGGAGCAACGGCGCGTTCGTGCGCCTCGGATGCCCCGTGACGGTCGCGGGGGGTGGGATCTTCTGCGGCGCCGTGACACGTGTGACCGGCGCGCGTGGACGTCGAGACCTGAGAGCAACGCGGGAGGTGGACGAGGAGATCACGAGAGGGGTGATGCTGGGGACACGACAGTATTTATTTTTTACATGTGGTATTTTTGTAGGAACCTTATTGTAAGAGGAGTTTCTTCAAAAAAAAATTATTGTAAGAGGAGATAAAAGTGCCCTGGAATAAGAAAAAAAATAGCGTAGTATATCAAACTCCTATTTTTACATGTGGTATTTTTGTAGGAACCTTATTTTTTACATAGGGGCGCGAAGATCAAGGATAAAACTCTGCACCATTTTGATCCTGGAAAAAGAGAGAGAGGGAGGATCACCTAAACTCGTGAAGATCAAGAAGTATGCCGTAATTATCAATATTTCTTTGTCATATCATCAAGGATTATCTAACCAACGGTCAAGCTAGTCTTAGATGCTGCCATACTCTGTGCCCTAGGCTCCTAGCTGGGTGGAAAGTTTTGTTCAAGGAAGAATTTGCACTCATTTTGCATAAAAAGCCAACCCGTCCTTGGAAAGGGCTGTTTACAAACAGTGTTTATGCAACTTCGGGTAATGTTGATTGGTAACAGTTTTAGGGTGTTCATTTGTGCCTAGGCCGCAAGACCGTCTAAACTCTCGCAGCGCTCTGTACAGGTTTTATGGAGCATATAATAAAACAAAATACAAGTAGGCCCCTCCCATGGTGCTAAAAAAATAGATAAACAGAGAGGGGCTAAGCTAGATACAATGGGTCTAATGCTCTGGATCAGGATGCCGCATCTCCATCAAGCTTGGATTCTTGGAGTCTTGTGTTTCTCCATGGTAAACTTATGCCAAACACTTTCAGTTCAGACCTTATAAGTTTAAATAATGGGTCAGCTCTGTTTTTTATTTTGAAAAAGTAGCGTCCACCAATTTACAAAAAGTAACATGTGACCAATGTAGGGGCCGTGCACACAAGTTCCTTCACTCCAAAAGATAAGGGGGCAAAAGTAAACTGAGGCTCCAACAAACAAGACAGCTAACGAACAACTGGCAGAGCATGTGACCGATGTAGGGGACTCCCTCTAGCCTAGCCTGGATGTGGTCGCAAATACAATATTGATGCAAGTACAACCACATGAATTAATCCCGAAAACATATGAATATCCTATTCCTCACAAAATTACCCACTCGCCAACGCTAGCTTACATTACATCGCGTTCACACTGCTGCAGCTGCTGCCTGTGTTTGCAAACATCTGACAGAGACTGACATGGCTTTCTGGAACTAATAAGATGATTTGAGTTCTGTACTATATAGAACCGAGTTACCATGAACATGTAAATACATTCTGTTTCATTGTTGAATCTAGTCATTTTCTGGGGCCTGGGCACCTCCATGCCTCAATGGAATGATTATTGAACGTCCCAGCCATACATGGAGATTCAGAGAGAGCCATCCCTCTCCAGACAACAACCCACCTTCACGGCTTCAGTGCAGTGCTCCAGCTTCGGGAAGCAAAGGGATAACTGCGACGAACCGAAAAGTGGCTGTAATTCATTAGGATGATTGAAGAGGCAATATATAAGCTTCTGGGGTCCAAGAACCGGGCAGGAAACAGGGGAATCCACATGGCAGAATTGACACTCCCATTGGAGTCTCTGGTCAAGGTTCCATCAATCATGCCCAGGAGAGGCGAAGCTTGCCTAGACAAAATCTAGCAAATTTCAACATATTTTTGGGGGCGAGGCCTTGTGAAATTTCCTGCAGAATTGAAGATCATTTGGAGTAAGTGGAACTGTTTCAGATTTAACCATATTTCTTCTCTGATGGAGAAATCTAAGCTTACCTCTTGTGGTCGCCACCATTTGCTCTAAAGGCTGCCACATCATGGTCCAAGCTGCACATGAGAAACAGAAGAAGTACCACTGAAGGTAGTTGAGGAGCACCCAGCATTGTGGTACTCTTGGGTAGTTGAACATGGAAGTGATGCTTCTGGGTTCCAGCATGTATGAGTACCATCATTTATAAATGGGACCAGAAGACAGCAACTGTATTCAGAACTCTAGCATGTCAACTGAACTACTGGGCACATGGAGTATTTATAAGTTTGTTCCTGAGAATTGTACAGACTTGAAAGATCAACGTTCCTCATGAGCAAACTGGATCAACCTCACCAAAACAAGATATGCTCAATAGCTGCAGCATCAGGTACAAAATTCTGTCAAAATCGCTACAACTTTGTGGGGGACAGCATATCACAGGGAAATCAAATTGCATGAATTTTGCATCCTGAGAGACTAATGATGCAGTTCCGCAGGCTGCAGAAAGCGAGGACCCAATGAATGCTTAGAGCAAAGAAGAGTATATATTAAGTTGATATCGTATTATTTTGGAACAGAGCAAAGTATAACCAGTTATATTGTAGAATATGATGTAATAAGTTGAGATCCAATGCTTGTATAATTGATTGTATCAAATTGAAAATCCTGATTAGTTATTTAAAGGTATCAGAAAGTGCATGCCTTCTTTTTGCAGGAAAAAAAATACATGCTTTGAAATGTATAAGCACATTCAGGGCTCACAAAGTAACTGCTTTTTTCTAGACCGGATTTGTTAATACTGTTGTGAATCTTATAATAATCTGTTGTAGTCCTGAAGCAAAACAAAGTAATTTAGTAATGTCAGACTGCCACCATTGATGATTAAAGTGATAAAGGAGCAAAATCAAAAGGCTGGAGTCAGAAAGACAGGAAACAGGATGATACCATATTGATGGCTTCCTCTAAAGACAAAAAAGCTGCGATAGCAAAGTCACTCAAATCTTCTGGATTCAGAACAACATAGAAAACGATGTGTACATGTTAATGTTTAAAAGTTTGGTCATAAAAAGGTCTAAAGGCAGGGGAGCATACCTACAACTTGAAGATTCAAACATTAGACCAAACTTTTACTCGTAAAATAGAAAACAAGTAATTTTTTACTACAGAAAGTGGTTGCCATCACTGGGTAAACTATTTTCCTTGGAGAATTCAATGTAAACTTTTGTTTTTGGACGGAGGACTGCCAGAGTTTTGTCCTCTCAACTAGAGAGAGAAGTTCAAGTTCGTAAAATATCTTGTTTTCTTATTTGATCTCCATCGACCTTTAATGGTTTTCGACACATCACTTTGACTATTTTCTTAACTATATTTTTTTAAAGACAAGTCTAGTTATATAATTCTCATAGAATCAATTTTGATAGTTTCAAACATATCAATGGTCAAACTTTAGAAAGTTTAACACACAGGTTCTAGGACGGCAAAGACGAAAGAACTGAGGGCATACTAAACAGAGTGATCACTAAGGTGTGCAGCTAACAGCACCAACCTGAAACGAATATGAAACCCGAGCGAAACTGACAATAAAATGAAAATTCCTTGTAAACTCTGTGATGACGAACCATGTGAAGATGGGAACATGATATATGGTTGTACCGTACATGTTAATGCAAGTGCAGAAACAACAAAAACACATAATTCCATTTGATGATATGGTAACTTGTGTTAGCACCTTCAGAAATAAAGTTCAATCATCAGTTAACTCTCCATAGGAAGCTGTTTAAGCATTTTTTTTTCATTTTTGCTTTGATCCAATAACATGAAAGTAGCATGTAAACAAGTTTGTTGGTGCAGAAATATGTACCATAGCATGCTAGATGTTAGGAGGGGTATTGGCCAGGATGAGGTCAGACTAGTAAGTTCATAATTTTCATATCCCAGAATAACATGCTTGTTTGTATGGTCTGTCATTGATTGACTGGTTGGCTGCTGGAAACAATATGAAATTAAAAGTTAGTGTATCTTGAAACAAGCAAAAATAACATGGCATGGAGTTGGCACATCACACCAGAAAGGCAACAAATCCAAACTCAAAATTCAAAAAGTGTTTGCGGATGCAAAATGGCTAAAGACTTATCTTGACTCTTTGATCCTTAATCCTAGTTTGCAAGTACTTATAGCTATCCACTGAACAGAATCAGAAGTTGTTCATAGCTCTTCAGACGACTTTTTTTTTAAGTTTCCTGGAAGTTCAAGTAAACAAATTTTGGAAGATTAGACACTTAAATATTCACCGCATATAAACCTACTAAAATGTTGAAAGGAAGACACATCACCAATTTGATAGTAAAAGATGCAATAAGCCTGGTTGGTCATCAATAGAAAATAATCCTCAATATTTTTATGTTGCTACTTAGCAAAGCCTGAAACTGGGTTTCTTCATGTATGAATTTAAAATAAAGAAGACTATTTTATGTGAATGACTTACTGTGCTTACTGAAACATCTAAGATGCTAAGTAGGCTCCTCTTGAACACTGGCATAAGATCGAATCATGTCAATGGCAGCCCTCAGAAATCTTATATAAAAGCAGTTCAGTGTTAATTCCCAGCCTGGTAGTTGCTGCAAAAGTGCCTACTATATTCATTCAAGATCGACATATCTGGCCAACTTAATACAATTGTAACTCATTAGAGGTCCCCAGTTCCACAATATTGCAGATCATTGGCGACAGCTGAATCAGCTTTTCCTTCACATGTCAAGTGCACAGCAGTACAGCACACAACCAACCTGGCAACATCATGAATACTCAACCTATCCAAGAATAGTCCTCTACTGGCCATGGATGCCATTAATCCTTCAATTGTTGATCTAATCACAATCTTGGCAACAAAGCTCACAAGCCCTGATTGCCTATTCAAAACTAGGCCTACCAAAGAATCCAGTCTGAAGTTTACTCTTTACCTGTAAGATGGCAAATACTCAAAGAAAAGCTTTCTATTACTAGAGTGCGCTGCAATAACTTATCCAAGGTGTGTGCTCTAAATGTCGGATGATGGCTATCAAACCATCCAGAGTTTCATATATTTGTTCTCTTTTTTGGTGCCTTGTGTCTTTAGCCAAAAACTCATGGACTTCACTTCCTACCTGGATCAAGCTACTACCAGGTGTTTTCTCAATTCCCCAGTCACGCATTGTTTTGCGTGCATCCAACACACTGCCCCACCTTCCCTCTAGAGCGCTACAATTGGAGACCAACACTTGATAACTGGAATTAAATGGTTCTATTTCAACTACCTTTGTGCTGACATACTCTGTCAACTCTGCATCACCATGTGCAATGCAAGAACTAAGCAAAGTTACCCAAATGATAGCCCCAGGCTTTAGAGGCATGCTTTCAATAAATTGAACCGCCTCTTGTAACATACCAGCTCGACCAAGTAGATCCACCATGCATCCATAGTGCTCCATTCTTGGCACAATCCCATAGTGCTCAACCATTTGCTTAAAAATGCTCCAACCTTCTTGCAATAAACCTCCCTGAGCACAAGCAGCAAGTGCAGCAATAAAGACTGTGTCATCCAGTTCGACTCCTTCTCTGCACATTTCATTATAGATCAACAGGGCTTCTCTAATCTGTCCATTGTAAGCAAAACCAGAAATCATTGTTGTCCATGTAATGATGCATCTTGTATTCATTCTGTCAAAAATTGACCGCGCTCTTCCTACATCTCCACATTTTGCAAACATATCTATGAGAGCATTTCCTAGAGCGACAGTTATATGAGTGTTGCTCTTACTAATGTAAGAACTGACCCAGTTGCAATATTCAGCACTGCCCAGCTGGGCACAGGCCGAGACAACACTTACTAATGTAGCTTCATCAGGCATGAATCCTCCCTCAATCATCATCCGCTGAAATGTGCGCAGTGCCTCATCATACCACGAGTTGTGATTGTACGCTGTTATCATCGCATTCCATGAAACCAAGTTCTTCACAGGCATCAGATCAAACAACACTTTGGCTGAATCTATATCCCCGATCTTTGCGTAAGCAGACACCATCGCTGTCCACGAAACCACATCCTTCCGGTCCATCTCATCAAAAAGCGATCGTGCAGCCTCCACATCACCGCTTGTTGCATACCCCGAGATCATCAGGTTCCAAGAAATGGTGTTCCGGATCGGCATCCTGTCAAAGACGGAGCGAGCTGACACCATGTCTCCAGCCCTCGTGAACCCGGCAACAACCGTGTTCCATGACACGACATTCCTCTCCGGCATCGCCTCAAATAGCTCCATCGCCCCCGCGATGTCTCCGCTCGACATGTACACCCCAACGATGGAGTTCCAGGAAACCACGTCCCTATCGGGCATTCCGTCGAACACCTCCCGAGCAGCCCCGACGTCCCCCAGGTCGCCGCACTTGTAGTACACGTTCAGGAGCGCGTTCTGCACGACCACGTAGGGCCCGAACCCGCACCGCACGATCTGGCCGTGGACGCACCGGCACGGCGGCAGCCGCCTCAGGGACTCGCACGCGCGGAGCAGGAACGTGAAGGTGAACCCGTTGGGGGCCACCCCAGCGGCGCGCATGGCGGCGTAGGCCGCGAGCGCGCCCTCCGCGGAGCCGCCGCCGCCGCGGCGCCAGGCGAGGTGCTCGATGAGGGTGTTGTGCGCGACGGTGGAGGCGGCGGCCCCGGCGGCGCGGAGGATCGCGGCGGCGGCGGCGTGGCGCGCGGGGGACGAGGAGGCGGAGAGCGCGGCGGAGACGAGGGCCGGGAGGAGGCGCGGGCTCGCGGCGAGGCCGCGGGCGAGGAGCTGGGCGTGGGCCTGCAGCAGGTGGCGCGGGGACTTGAGGCCCCGCAGGATCCGCAGCAGCTCCTGCTCCATTGGCCTGGTGGAGACTTTGCTCGCCACTGGAGGCTGTTTCCCGCGGCTTTTTGAAAGGCCTGTCTACCGGTCAAGTGTTTTAAAACTCTAGCTTTTCTTCGTGTCTTCCTCGTCTTGGCGCACAAGGTAAATGAACTCAACTCCTTCAGGCATCACAAGAGAAAAAATAGATCCCAAATCATATAAAACTGAGCTTGGCTCCTCTAAAATCACAACATCATGTGAAACATAAAAAAAAATTGTTATTGCAACATGTCAAAATACATGTATTGACGCCAGATTTTGACACGTTTTAAATCCGCCACACGCTTTGATCCATCACCCGGCCGTCCCACCGCTGATCCATCAACATGTGCCGATCCCTCAACCAGCAACAAGTGGATTGGACAACAAGGATAGCGGAGGTGATTCAAGACCAATTCGGGTTGAAGCTGAAGGTACAAACCTATACGTACAAAATGCCATACCCACCTGCCTACGATCTACTGCCGTTTCCCCATCAGTACAAAGTTCCTGACTTCACCAAGTTTTCGGGACTGGATGAAACCTCAACTGTGGAGCACGTAAATAGATTCATCATCCAGTGCGGGGAGGCCGCCACACAAGATGCTCTGCGGGTGCGTCTGTTCTCGTCGTCTCTATCTGGGTCGGCTTTCCAGTGGTTCACTACGCTACCACCCAATTCCATCATTACTTGGGCCGATCTGGAGAAGCAATTCCACAAGTACTTCTACGCGGGAGTCCACGAGATGAAGCTTTTAGATCTGACCAGCCTCAGGCAGAGGAGCGACGAACCAGTAACTAATTACGTACAGAGGTTCAGAGAGGTCAGAAACAAATGCTATACCCTACCCCTGACTGACACTCAACTGGCCGATATCGCCTTCCAAGGTCTCCTGCCACACATCAAGGAGAAGTACGCCTCACAGGAGTTTGAAAGTTTAAGTCAAATCGTTCACCGATTGGCCGGTCAAGAAGTACGTCCGTTTGATCAGCGGAGGAATTTTCAGAAAAAAGTGGCGTATTTGGAGGGATCTGAATCTGAAGAGAAAGTAGAAATCGGCCTAGCAGAATGGGTCAAAGGGAAGAAGGCGATATCATACCTTTTCGGGAAAAAAGAACCAGAAGCGTTCGGTTTTGACACGTCAAAGGCCAACAAAATCTTCGACTTACTTCTCCAAAAGAGACAGATCAAGCTCTCACCTTACCATACCATTCCGTCGGCCGAGCAGCTCAAAAAGATGAAATATTGCAAGAGGCACAATGCCACGTCTCACGACACAAACGAGTGCAAAATCTTCCATCAGCAGATACAGTCGGCCATTGAGCAAGGCAGACTCAAATTTGAAGTCCCGGCGAAGCCAGTAAAGCCGATGAAAATTGATCAGCATCCTTTCCCTACTAACATGGTTGACATGGGAAGAAACGCGCTTCAAACCAAGGTGCTGACGTCGGAATCGGCTAAAAGAAGCGGCGCCGTGGACCCCAGAAATCAGGCTACGATGGACGATGTCAAAGGGAAAAGACGGGTTCAAGACGAGGCCGAAGGATCAGAGCGATCGCGTACACCCGTCATCTCCTAATTCTTGCTCAACAAATATCAGCGGCAGCAGGAAAGTTCGAGACACCGCGAAGAGATGATACGACGACACGAAGATCATTGGCGATGCCCGTTCTTCATCCACTGCTGGAAAAATAACCTCAGATTACCATCAGCTGATAATTGCCCTGAGTGCAGCGGACCATATCGCAACGATCGCCCGCTCAAGAGGTCACGCTCCAGAGACAGAGGATCAGAGCCGATCAGCAGAAACTGGCGCGAACAAGAGGATCGGCGCCTTTCAGAGCATGATCGGCGGGGGGGCAGAGTTGACCGGTATGATCGGCCAAGGGGTAGGCTCGAACAGTATGATCGGCCGGGGGGCAGGATCGACCAGCACAAGCGACTGGGGGGCAGAGCCAGCGCACACGATCGGCTAGAAGAAATGGTCGACGCTAGGGTGTCAGATGAGAACCCCCTAGGACGGGAACCAGACTGGGAGCGTGCCAAACCGCCGGCCAAACCGGTGAACCCCAGGTGGTGCCCTGATGGACTGTCCAAATCCCAAAAACGAAGGATCCAACGTCTGCGCCAATGGGAACAACAAGAGGAAGAGCAGAGGTAGATGGTGGATAAGAAAGATGATAGGTCTCGAGTCTGGCGCCTCAAAAGAAACAACAATGAGAAAGGCGACAATCAAGAAACGACAGCTGATGTCAGCATGGTGTTCATCTTGCTGATGGAGTTCATGGCACCCGCCGATCGAGACGACGCGACAAGGATGGAGGAGCAGATGGCGCAATTGGTTTTGGAACCAATGACAGCCACTTTCGACAACATCTCAAGGCTCTGTTCCTCAAAGGACACATTAACGGACGACCTGTCACCAGGCTACTAGTAGACGAAGGCGCTGCAGTCAACATCATGCCGTATGCCATGTTCCGGAAGTTGGGCAAAAGCGACGAAGATCTGACTAAGACGGACATGATGCTCAAAGACTTTGAAGGCAACGTGTCTCCCGCCCGCGGAGCGCTCTGCGTCGACCTCACCATCGGCAGTAAGACCCTTCCCACTACTTTCTTTATTATTAATGGAAAAGGGTCCTACAACATGTTGCTCGGTCGAGATTGGATACACGCGGATTGCTGCGTCCCGTCTATAATGCCCCAATGCCTCGTACAGTGGGTCGGCGACAATACCGAGATAGTCACCGCTGATTCTGCCTACAGTGTTGCTGCGGCCGATACGCAACAGTGGAGCTGCGAACACGTCAAGTGTATATCCGGCAGAACTTGTGACACCGATTTCCTGAAAGTGTCCGATTTTGGCCTACAACCGATCCGAGCAGTCGGCTCTGAAGATTCAGACTAGATGGATCAGTCCGTTCGAGAAGACGGGAAGCTTGGGCACGGATTTACGTCGGCCGATTCATTGGAGATGGTGGATTTAGGAGATGGCAGCAAGCCAAGGACGACGTATATTAGTGCTAGCTTGGATCCCGAGTACAAGTGTAAATTGGCAAGTTTATTAAAAGAATTTAAAGATTGTTTTGCTTGGGAATACCATGAGATGCTTGGGTCTAGTCCGGTCCATTGTCGAACACCGGTTGCCTATAAAACCAGGATATCGGCCGTATCAGCAGCCTGCGCGACGATGCAACCCTAAAATTCTACCTGATATAAAGGCCAAGATTACAAGATTGATTGAAGCGAGATTTATTCGGCAGTGTCGTTACGCCGAGTGGATTTCTAATATTGTACCCGTATACAAGAAAAACGGAAAGTTGCGCGTATGCATCAACTTCAGGAACCTAAATCAGGCTATACCGATGGACGGGTATCCAATGCCGACAGCCGACGTTTTGATAGATGCCGCCACAGGACATAATGTCATCAGTTTTATGGATGGTAATGCTGGGTACAATCAAATATTAATGGCCGAAGAAGATATTTCGAAAACGGCCTTCAGGTGTCCAGGCCACCTCGGTTTATTCGAGTGGGTGGTAATGACCTTTGGATTAAAGAACGCCGGTGCTACATACCAACGGGCTATGAATTATATCTTTCACAAGCTTATTGGTGTATTGTTGGAAATTTACATCGACGATGTTGTGGTCAAGTCAAAAGGTCATCAGGAGCATCTGGCCGATTTGTGAGAGGTGTTGGAGTGCACAAGGAAGAATGGGTTGAAAATGAACCCGAACAAGTGTGCATTCGGTGTGTCGGCCGGACAATTCCTAGGATTCATGGTCCATGAGCGCGGGATAGAAGTCAACCGGAAGACCATAGCTGCCATCAACAAGGTTGTGGCCCCGCAGAACAAAACTGAGCTGCAATCCCTAATCGGCAAGGTCAACTTTATCAGAAGATTCATATCCAACTTGTCCGGGCGTATTCCAGCTTTCACTCCTTTGTTGAAATTGAAACCCGATCAGGAATTCGTGTGGGGAGAAGAACAACGCAAAGCATTAGAAGACATCAAGCAATATCTAATTTTGCCACCTGTATTAGTCCCGCCACAGGCTGACAAGCCGTTCAAACTATACTTATCGGCCGACGATCGGGCTATCGGATCGGCGCTGGCACAGGAGTTCGAAGGAAAAGAACAGGTAATATATTATGTCAGCAGAAGACTCCTGGACGCCGAAACGAGATATTCCCCGGTTGAACGGCTGTGCCTGTGTCTATATTTCTCGTGTACCAAGCTCAGGCACTACTTGTTATCGGCAGAGTGCATAGTCGTATGCAAGGATGGCGTGGTGAAATACATGCTATCATTGCCAATTTTGAAAGGACGGATTGGAAAGTAGATCCTGGCTCTATCGGAGTTTGACCTAAGGTACGAATCGGCCAAAGCTATCAAGGGTCAAGTCATGACCGATTTCGTGGCTCAGCATTGTGGACCGGAAATCGCTATCGTTGAACCAATTCCATGGACTCTATACTTCGATGGTTCCTCGTGTGGGGCCGGATCGGGAATCGGCATCGTTCTCATATCGCCTCGGGGGGCAAGTTATGATTTCTCTCTGCCGATAGAGGCATCCGCGACCAACAACCAGGCGGAATACCGAGCTGTCCTAAAAGGTATCCAATTGTTAAGAGAAATCAAAGCTGATGCGGTGAAAATTTTTGGAGATTCCATGCTCATTGTGGATCAATTAACGGGGAGATCTGAATGCAAAGATGATGTCTTAAGGATTTACTACGAAGATTGCCTCCAACTGTTAAAGGAATTCAAGTCTGCGGTTATTGAGCACATTCCCAGAAATTACAATAAAGAGTCAATAGGCTTGCCCAACACGCGTCCGGGTATCGGCCGATTCAAGGCACCATGACTCTGGAACTTGCGGCCGACGATTGGCGAAAGGAGATTGCCGATTACTTGAAAGATCCGTCCAAGAAAGTGGATCGGCGAGTGCGTTTTCAGGCCACGAAATATGTGTTGCTCGAAGATGATTTGTTTTACCGGACGATTGATGGGTTTCTACTCAAATGCCTGGGAACGGAAGAAGCAAAGGTCCTGATGGGAGAAATCCACGAGGGCGTATGCGGAGCTCATCAATCGGCTCACAAGATGAAGTGGATGATCAGAAACAACGGGTATTATTGGCTGACGATTCTCGAAGATTGTTTTAAATATTATAAACGTTGTCAAGACTGTCAGAAGTTTGGCAATGTGCAGCGCGCACCAGCCTCGGCTATGAATCCGATAATCAAACCATGGCCGTTTAGAGGTTGGGGGATAGACCTCATCGGACAGATTTACCCTTCATCAAGCAAAGGGCACAAGTTTATATTAGTAGCCACTAACTATTTTACCAAATGGGTGGAGGCAGTTCCGTTAAAGGCCGTGACATCAGCCGCTATGATCGATTTCATGAGGGACCATATTGTTTATCGGTTCGGCATCCCTCAAACCATCACAACTTATCAAGGAACGATGTTCACCTCAGGAGAGTTCGAAGAATTCACCGCCGATGTGGGGATTAAATTGTTGAATTATTCTCCGTATTATGCTCAAGCCAACGGCCAGGCCGAATCGTCCAATAAGGGGATAATCAAGTTGATCAAGAGGAAGATAGAGGAACAACCCAAGAAGTGGCACGTCTTTAACCGAATCTCTATTGGCTTACAGGATGGCCTGCCACGGGGCCACTAAGATATCTCCTTATCAGTTGGTATATGGTCACGAGGCAGTATTGCCTTGGGAATTAAAGACGGGGTCAAGGTGCACATCGCTTCAAGATCAGTTGATGGCCGATGACTATTCCCTCCTCATGAAGGGAGAGCTCGACGATTTGGCGGGTCAGCGATTAAGGGCCCTGATCAGCATTGAAGGAAACAAGAAAAGGGTGGCCAGGTGGTACGACAAGAAGGTCAAGGTCAAACAATTCCCCCAAGGAGATTTGGTATGGAAGTTGGTGCTGCCGATAGGGTCTAAGGATTCCAAATTCTGTAAATGGTCGCCCACTTGGGAAGGGTCGTATAAAATCGGCCAATATGCTCCGGGAAATGCATATATACTAGAAACTATCGAAGGGAAAGAATTCACAAGAGCCTTAAACGGAAGATATCTGAAGAGTTACTATCCTAGTATATGGGTGGGTGCATAACTTACGATAGGGTGCATCAAGACAACGTGGCCAACTCCTATTGGCTCCTGTCTATATAGCTGATGCAAAGATAACATCGCCTTAAGGACGAAACATTCGATTAGTCTGACCGATTTATTATTCAGTAAGAACAGCAGGGTACATGGTCGACACGGTACAAGTCGCTTTTAGAACAAAAGTACCAACATATTTATTGACCACACTTTTTTCTTAATCTCCCTCTTGATCCGGCCTAATTCTATCAAGAGGCGGATGCTCTTTTCCTCCAGATCCTCCATGGCGGCTTCAACCTCGACTTGACGAAGGAGTGGGTGGCTCCTGTCGAGAGGTGGTTGGGATGTCCCCGCCGCAGCATCTTCAAGGGCGACTGGGCGAGGGAGTGGATGACTCCTTTCAGTTGGCGGCCGCCTGGAGCAGTTGGCGTCTATATGGTCCCAGATCTTCTGGACGTCAGCGGGGACATGATCTTTGAGTTCTTCGCGATGAGCCCTGATCAGATCTCTGTCCGCCTGCGACAATGGTCCGTCCGAATGCATGACTTCAATCGCTCGTTCCAGACTGGAGCTAAGGCGTTTCGGCTAAAAGGGGAGCAAACAACCACCCAGCGTCAGATTGATTGAAATGTCAAGAGAGGGAACAAAGGAAGATTTCGTACTTGGTTGACGGAGAAGGTAGAAGACCGCGAAACAGAAGGAGATTTTTGCCGCGTTTGTTTTGGAGGAGAGGTTAAAAAATAATTTTGAAGTAAAAGTCATGTTTTACTCCGAAACTGGGGGGCATGTGTTGACGCCAGATTTTGACACGTTTTAAATCGGCGTTAGGGAAGGAGGAGATTGGCTGATGCGGTAGACTTAAAGGCTACAATTGGGAATCGACCGATTGGCGCTACAGTTAGGAATCGGCCGATTGGCGCTACAGTGTTTCGGGCGATTGGCGAATGGAGTTGGTGAGGGTCGGCCGATTGAAAGGCTGGAGCGTTTGAGCCAATATGGGCTTGCGCCAATAGATAAATTATTTATAGAAGGGGGATGAAGCCAATGGAATCCCAAGAGAGAATGTTGAGTCAAGATGACAGAGGATCCTAGTCAAAGATGACATGACGTTGGTCAAAGAGCGACGCCGACTCGGTCGAGGAGCAATGGAAGGAGTTCGGATTGGACTAGGAGATGGTAGCAGAAGATCCTGCGGGAGTCCGTTTCCTTTAGGAGAGTCTTATAGATATAGTAGTTTTTATATTTAAGTCAAGTTTGTAACGGATCGTGACAGATCAGGAGTCTTAGTCCTAGGGTATAAATAGAACCAGTCAGGGTTTTGTAAAGTATACACATCAATCAATACAAACAATCTACTTTTTCATCGTACTTTACTTTCAAGTCGGCGACTTCGCCAATATATCTTTTTCTTTCACGAGTTCATACGGGTTGGCAGGGTTGCATCGACACGATCTCCGGCCGATTGGTAAGTTCCGTTTATCGAATAATATTTAAGCTTTAACTTCGGGCGCATCGCTGTTGTTTCATTTAGATTTATTTACTAGTTATCGATATTTACTAGAATTATAGGTTTTATCTATTGCTCTGGTTTTATCTATTGCTTTAGTTTTATCGTCATATAGCCGATTAGATCTATTTCAAGTGTTGCATATATGGCGATTATTTAATTTGCTCCAGTAGTTTCTTTGCAATCGCTACGTGATTATTGGCTGATCTATAGCCGGTCATCTTCATAGCAAATCGGCCGATTCGCTGATACGCTTTTCGAGATAGATCGGAACTTTAGCCGATCGAGACCCCCGGAATTTTATACGTTTCTTTCCTTGTCAATCAACAGGTCAGATTGACTAGCACGCCGCGCGAACCCCACCAGGGCGATCACCCGAACATGAGTTAAGCAGATTCTCCCGGGTCGTGTGTCCGACGCTGAAGGTCATCGGCCGATTTTTAGCGCCAACAACATGTTACAACATAAACAAAAAACACGTTATGCAGCATTGAAATAAAGCTAATGCAGCAAAAAAAAACCATGTCGCAACATCTCAGTCTGTTTATTTCAACATCGCTGATGACCTGTTGCAACATCTGAAACTGCCAATTTCAACATCCTTGAAACATTGTGGAAACACTTCTTGCAACATCTTAAACCATCCGCTGCAACATTGAAAAATCAAGGTTACCCAGAATCACCTGTAGGCTCTACCCTTTGTGCTCGCCATGTCAGAAAATGATTCCACTGAAGAATGTCCTTTTTTGTTGGATGACTTGCTTTTAGGGCCTCGGATGAAATTCTCTGCATGATAAGTTGACAACGCAAATGGACATATCCTCATTATTTCACTCCCTCAGGTAGCAAAATTTTTGGCTAGACACAATTGGACCATACAAAGTACTTCGTATATATTTTTTTCTCCTGAAGCAACCTACATGGGATGCTGGAATAAATATCGCAATAAATAGGTTGACATGACAATAACTAATAACTTTAGGAAAAAAATTAATGTTAGATTATTCAGTTTTTCACGCAATCATGCCCGGTTGGAATATGCATCAAGTATGACTGAGGAAGAGACTTACTAACAGGTTTGAACCAGGGATTGCAATGTAACCAAGTCTCATACTTGAAAACTTAGATGACATCAGCCAGCTTACAAACCGTCATGAAGCAATGGATCCTAGTAAGAATTAAGAAATAAGCACTTCAGAGAGCAAAATAAGTAGGCAAAGCTCGTCACAGAATCCTAGCGAACTTCCTCTATAAATTTGGTCGGTAAATTTCTATCCAGAATCCTAGTAAGCAAAGTGATTCTCAGCCGGATTCACTTTCTATCCAGAATCACTTCCTCTATAAATTTTAATCTGTGAAAAGATTACTTCCCACCATATAATCGTTTTGTCTCCTAGAATAATTCTCACAGAAAATTAACTCTGGACGAAGCTTACGCAACACTAGGAAGGGCTTTTCGACTTGGGGCCCAACGCCCAAACTCTGTACCCATTCCTCTCGCCCCCGTCTGTCCTCGGTCGCGCCGCCGTCCGCCGCCCTCACCCCCGCCCCCCCCCCCCCCCCCCCCCCCCCCGCCCTCCCCTCCCCCTCTCGGCCCAGAGCGGAGGCCCCCACCACGCGGCGGCACGCCGCCCGTCTGGCCGGCTGAGAGGCACGCCTGCGCGCTCCGGTTACCAGGTAAGCTACGGTCTATCCATTCGTCGCACCAGCCTCCCTTCTCCGGCGATCCACGCATCCGATTCCGATATTTGATGCCAGCAGATCGGTAATCTCCACCGATGGCGTCGCCGGGGCCGTCCTCCGCTCCGGCCATCCGATCCACGCGTCGACGGGCGCCCGCCGCCCCCAACGCCGCCGGCGTGCTGCCCCCGGACCTGCTGTTCGACGTCCTGCTGCGGCTCCCGGCGAAGGAGCTCTGCCGCCTCCGCGCCGTCTGCCGCTCCTGGCGCTCCCTCACCTCCGACCCGCTCTTCGCCGGCGCGCACGAGGCGCGGCATCCGGGCCCGCTCCTCCTGGCCAAGTTCCGGGACGACGAGGCGCGCGTCCACGTCGTCGATCTGTCCGGCAGCGTGGTCAAGCGGATCGCCGGCCCGGACGGCCACGAGCTGCTCTGCACGCGCCTGCACCTGGCCTGCGTGGCCTCGAAAGGTAACAGCTGCCACGTGCTCGATCCGGCGACGGGAGCGGCTTATGCGCTGCCTGAGAGCCCGGCGCCGGAGCATGTGAACCATGAGAACTCGCGCGACCCGTACACCTTCTTCGCGTCCGGGCGGGTCGCGTCGACAGGGGAGTGCAAGGTGCTCCGGGTGTTCAACCGCACCGAATTTGATGCCTTTGATCAGCGGCAGCTTTTCGAGGTCTTCACCATCAACGGCGGTGTCAGCAATGCACAGTGGAGGGCGAGGCAAAGCCATTATCTCTTTGTCGAGGCGAACAATGCTGCTGTTGTTGGTGGGGTGGTGTACTTCTTGACGGACTGTGCCTACGATCTTATGCTGTTTTTCGGTGTGAACACTGGCATTCATCCGGACTGTATTGCTTCGTTCGACCTTGGGACAGAGGAATGGAGGAGAGATATCCAGGGGCCAATAAGCAGCGGCCTTTCAATGGATGGCGCCAATGCTACAGAGGAGTACCGTTCGATTTGGCATAAACTTACTTTATCTGAGCTCAAAGGCTCTCTAGTTCTAGCGTACCACCGTCGCCACCAGTCCTTGGATCTCTGGCTTCTGACAGACTTTGAGAGAGGTCTCTGGGTGAAAGAGTACAGCATACAGACTGAATCGGCTATACCTGCCGATGAGTATTTTGTAAAACCGTTGCTGGTATCAGATGATGGGAGGTTGGTCATCTTTCTAGCATCAACAGGGCTGCTTCTTATTTATGATCCAAGAAACAACAGTTTTTCAGAGGTTGAGATGAGACGTCTTGATGCAGTTGGTTTGTACACGGGAAATCTGTTGAGTTTACAAGGTGATGACATTGTGTAGTATTGTAATTTCTCGCTAGTTGCTACCCACTTTAGCTTGTGAACAATACAATTGTAGGAATAAATTATTACCCCCACTTCACTTTTTAAAGTGAGCTTTGTATATAGTGGTTAATGCTGTCCTGGAATCTTGTCTAGTATATCGTATTGCATCCAGTCCTGCAATGTTGTTGTCAATTCATGGAGGTGCTTACTGTTTCCATTTGCATATTGTCTTTGTTAGTATAATGGAAGGAATGCTTGTGTGCAAATATTTGATCCTGCATTTGACACTCTCTGGGCAGTATTACTGCATGTTTCTGAATAGTGGCTTCTCATGTGTGCTGTAGCCTTTAACTTGATGAGTTTTGGCTGAATTCTTAACGGCCTGTCTGAAGTGTCGCCATGCGTTTTTTCTATCTATCTTGTGCTTGAAAAAACCTATGTGCAATAGCATTCGACCCCACCTTAGAAGATCCAATTCGATTAGTATCTGTGATGTTTATCTGGTGTAAAGAAAATGAGCTTGCTATTTTAAGAAAACATATGGTCACATCGACTTAGGACCTTAACTGTAAGAATGCCTTCACTGTATTGCCCAGGTATTTTTTCTGAGCACATGTTTACACATTTCCATGTTCTATCTTTTTGCAACGTTGGATCCAGTGCACCATTGTTTGAAGCAAGAAGTTCTTTTTAACAAAAGTTGAGTACTCCATTTTTTTTGAGTTATTCAGAATAAGCATTCACATGTAATGTTTGCATGGTAGATTGTTTTTTATTAACTTTTGATTTGTAACATTCTGGAACTAGTTTTTTGTTATTTTAGATAAAAGAGACTGAAACAACTAGAAGTAGATGTTTTGGACGAAGTAAATGTCTTTTGATTTTTGGCATTTTGCAGATTTAATCAAGTTCTCTTGTCTTTGTTCAGTTGCCTGTTAGCTGAGGAACTATCTTGTTAGCGCCAGACACCCACAGGTTTTTCTGCCATTTTTATTCTCCTTGATTTTAACATGCACAACAGGATTCTATAATATGATTGCCATGGACTTCAGGATAGCTTCTTCGCTTTTAGTCATTCTTCGCATATTGGGTCAGCTGACCCCTATAGAATTATGCCGATCTTTTATAGATTTACTAGTTACTAGTAGATTTAACTGATGATTAGTGGATCTGAGCCTGATCATTCTGGTGTCTGGGTCGTCCATAGGTTGCATCACTTGTTCAATAGAACATAGTTGCATTTTAGAGACAGAGGACGGTAGCAAGCATGTAACTCTGCAAAACCTTGACTGCTGATGAAGCTTGGCTTCAATTGGATACCCATTTGCGCCTCCATGCCATTGGCTTCTAATCTGAATGCATCTCCATGCCATTTGCGCATGTGATACCCATTTTCAGACAGGACAACATCTGAACTGACTACAAGTGGATATGATCGAGGTTTCCTTTATTCTGTTTAGAGTTCCCTGGTAGCTGAAGACCTTGCATCATGATTTATCAACTGCTGTTGGTACCCGAATGCTTTTGCAATTCAAATCTGTAGGTCTGAAGCTGAGGCTGTCTTGATGTTGGCATGCCTTCTTTGATACAAGCGGCATTATCCTTCGTATTCATGTAGGAAATGTTAGGATAAAAAGTAAATGCACTCCAGTGCAGGCCCATCTTGTTACCAATGCCGCAGGCCTATCTTGTTACGAAAGTTGCTGGCCCATCCAGTTCATGGGTTACCTTGCTGAGTCAGAAAAGCCCAGCACCACTCTGCTCTCGACCCATCGGCCGATCCCCTCCGTCGTCGGCGGCGCCGTCCGCCGCCCTGCGCCGCCTTCGATCTCTCCACCCGCCGCTCCAATCGGCCGATCAGAGTAAGCAAGCTCCTCGCTACCACTCCAGCCTGTTGATTTCCGATTCCTTACTCACGGAAGCGTATGCTTGTTAGGTCAGATCATGTCCGTGTCCCCGTAGGCTTCGGTGATGGCTCCGCCGCGGCCGCGCTCCCCGCCGACGACCCGGGCCATGTGGGCGCGCGCCGCCGCGAGCTCCGACAGGATCCCCCCGGACGTGCTGTTCGACGTCCTCCTGCGCCTCCCGGCGAGAGACCTCTGCCGCCTCCGCGCCGTCTCGCGCTCGTGGCGCGCCCTCGCCTCCGACCCGCTCTTCGTCGCGGCGCACGCGGCGCGCCATGGGGGCCCTCTCTTCCTGGCCAAGTTCCGGGACGACAAGACGAGCGTCTACGCCGTCGATCTGTCCGGCGACGTCGTGAAGCGGGTCGCCGCCGGCGCTGGCGGCGGCCCTTATCACCGGCTGCTCTGCGCGCGCCTGGACCTCGGCTGCCTGGCCACTGACTGGAACAGGTGCAGCGTTCTCGACCCGGCTACCGGAGTTGTTCACCTCCTGCCGGAGAGGCCGGCAGAGGAGCATGCCAATTGCGTCAACTTGAGCAATCCTTACACCTTCTTCGCGCTCGGCAGGGTCGCCGCCACGGGAGGGCACAAGGTGCTCCGGATGTTCAACCGGCTTGGTTTCCATAACGGCGGCCAGCAGATCTTTGAGGTGTTCACCATCAATGGCGGTACCGATCATGCGTGGTGGAGAGGACGGCAGGGCCCTGGTCTCTTCATTGACGAGTGCAGCGGTGTTGTCGTGGATGGAGTCGTCTATTTCTTGACGAGCAGAATTTATGAAGGTGCCCGTTGTGGGATTCGACCGGACTACATCATGTCATTTGACCTTGGAAGAGAGGAGTGGATGAGAGATCTCCGAGGCCCGATAAGTAGCAATGCTGGATATGCGAAGGTGTCACTTTACACGAGACACCAACTTGCTTTGGCAGAACTGAAAGGCTCTCTAGTTCTTGCAGACCACCATCACCAGCCGTTTACCATGGACCTATGGTTTCTGTCGGACTTTAGGAGTGGGCTCTGGGTGAATCAGTACCACATTAGGATTGAATCGTTAAACTTGAGGTCAGCAGATGAGTACCATGAGTACCATCTTAAAACCATTGTTGGTGTTAGATGATGGGAGATTGGTCCTTTATCTAGCACCTACAGGACGGTTGTTCATATGTGATCCAGGAACCAGTACTTTTATCCAACTGGATATGAGACGTCTTGATTCAGTTGGTGTGTATACAGGAAATCTCTTGAATTCAGAAGAGGGTGAGAGGTTGTAGTATTGTCATGATTTCAATTCATAGTTACCGTTCTTCTAGCTTTCGGCACTGAATGTTGTATGAATGTTGCTAATGGTGGATGGGATTATTGTACATCGGTGTTTGATGTTCTCATTTCCTTATCCCTCTATTACTTTAGAATTAAGGCATGCTTGTGCACAAATATTTGAGTAAATTATTTGGGTGCAGCGGCACATGTTTCTGCAGCACTAAGAGTTGTGTGCATGTGTTGTAGCTGTGCACTTTGTTACTTTGAGCAAATCTTGAAATGCTTGTCTGTATTACTGAGGCTCAATTTAATTAGGCTCCATGATATTATTATCTGTGCTATATATCTGATATTGAAAATTATGTACATTACTTTACTATGAACATGGTGAGACAGTGCAACACCTCTGCACTAGATATGTCTTTGCCCATCAGATATGGGTATCATCCATATTTGGTTGAGTTGGACTGGCAGACCTTGTGATCGAGTACTAGCATCAGTAGTTCAGTGACCAAGAACAACATGAAGATTGGTACTTTGGTGACCAAGAATCAGTGGCACAGACTCAACACACTGGTTATCCTGGGGGTGCATTGGATCGGTCCTCTTGTGTCGAGTACCAGTATTTAACTTTGTACATAAATGATTTAACATATTACATTGTGGTACATTAGCACAGATAGGTGATCACCTGTATTGTCATATATATTTCGAGAGATACCTAACTTTTCACTATCCCTTCTTAACCACTTCTCCATTTTAATACTACTTGTGATTGGTGCGCGCCCATGCGCGTGACTAAGCAAAATGCGAAAGATTTATGGAGATATGCCTGTAATTTCCATTGCACGTGGGTATTCCATTCTGTGATTTGAGCACGATATTGATTTGTCCACTGCAGGATGTTCAGTTGGAAAGTTGGAAACATGTGTTTGGAAAATATAGGATGTAATCTGGTGGAAAATGGGAGTTCTGAGTTGGTATCAGGGAAGGCCCGCATTTTTCTTTCAGCAGCAAGATATATATCTTGTACTGAAAGAGTTGGTGTTGATGGATTAAGCGGAGTGGCTATAAGTGCATTTTTTGAGTTTTTGATCTTTCTTGTAGTTTGTTTTAGTCATTTCTTCAATGGATACTTGTTCACTCTATGTTGTAGCCTACCACATGAAAAAAATGCATGTAAATAGTTGTGGTTGAAGAATTCGGAACAGTGTAGATGTATGTTACCATATCTTTTGAAGAGGCCTTTACTGCTTGATGCAGGGCGAGCAGAGTAGTTTTCTGTAGCTGCACAGAAGTAGAGTTGGTATTCAGTAGCGGTTCTGCTTGACGAAAATATGATTAGTACCTCTATCTCTATGTGGACACTGCAGTTCTATAAAGACTTTTTTCGCGACTACTGAATAGGCATGGGAATGAGAGTTTTTAGAAGGTGCTTATTCGGTACGTATAGTTTAAATAAGAAAAATGGGTCTTGTGAATTGTAGTGTCAATGTCATTACCCCAGTAGCAGCAGCAGCGCAAGAAAATGGACATGCCGTGCAAATACAGATCATCATCTGCCTGTGCTGTGAAACCTCGCTGATGTGCACGACAACTACGTGAGCAGTTGAGCTTTGTTCACAACATTCAATCAAACCTTGTTCAGCGTGCGTACTGATAATTTCTTTTATGTTAACATCACAAAGAAGCTGTGTCCCCTCCGCGTCATCTCTCAGGGCGACGGGAGGGGCGACCTCTCCGCCCGCCTAGAAACCGCGCCGAAGTCGGTAGCCGTTCTGCAGCTCCCCTTCCTCTCATTTCCTTCTCCTACCCCTCTTCATGGAAAGCTTGTGCTTCGATCTGTGCCATGGTGGCCAATGGCGACTGGTGGTCACAGATCCACGCGTCTCGAGAGTAGATCCGTGCATCTCGAGAGTAGATCCGTGCGTTGCGCTGCTGCCAGCGTGTGGGTCCTTGCATGCCAAACGCAGGGCGGTGGCGCTACCGGCTCCGTCTGGTGGCTGCCGCAACGAGCGCCCAGATCTGGTCGCCGCCAGGGAGGTCGGCGGCGGCGGCAGCGTGCTGCCGGCAGGTTGCTCGGGGGCAGGGGCTAACGGCTGCTGTTTCGCAGCGGCGAGGGTCCTCCGAGCTAGACTCCGACGCCGCGTGGTTTTGGCGGCCGCGGCAGTCCCATGGCGCGTCCCACGTGTTGGGCGGTCAGGCCGCCACCGCTGGCGCTGCTGGTGGGTTCGGGACGTGCTTGCCCGGTCGCTGCTCAACCAGTGAGAGCGTCATGATTGGTGGATCTCGATGGTGTTGCATCGTCAGGCGCTGCAGGTGATGCTTCTTTGGTGCTAAGGTTGCAGGGATTGTGCCTATCAATGGAGCTTGGCCCCATGCTGCTGGGTCTCTGGAAGCTCTAGGCAAAAACTGTGTCCGACATCTCTGGAAGCTCTAGGCAAAAACTGTGTCCGACATTCTGTCGGTGTTGACGACGGCGGCGTCCGAGGGCGTCGCTCACCTTCTTGGAGGCTTCTTGGAGGCGTCGTGATAGCTCTCTCCCCTGTAGTCGTGGGGTTCTTCCGGGTGAAAAACCCAAGCTCTGGTCAACCCAGACCGGCGGCGGCGGCATGTCGTCGCGTCTTACCTGTAGGCGTCGTCGTGGAGGAACCTCCTGCACAGCGCCAATGCTTTACGGTGGTCCTTCGCTACCATCCTCCCCTGGTGGTTGCACGAGCTTATTGCCGGGGAATGTCTGCTGCGAGTCTCTGTGCTCTGTCATTGTCCATGTTCGTTGATTGCAATGTCTCATCAAATGCTGGGTTGCGAGACCATAATCCCGTCTCTTGGATCTCCTTATTCTCCTCTCGTCGATCCTCCCTCTTTGAGGTTCCTCCTCTCAAATGGCATCAGTGGCCCGTCGATTGGATCCCGGATATGCTCCATAGGCAATGCAAGTCACGGGCGTCGTCCGTCAGATTCGACTTTAAGATTTAGGTACGCATATGGAATGGAGATCGCAGGTGTATAGATATTCGGAGGTGGCATTGTTCGGTGATTTGTGACATGCTCTGCTTTTGGAGGAGTACCCCTTGGCCTGGTAGCTATGGTGTGTTGTATCATCTCCCTTCTTGCGTGTGTTATGAGAGCTTTGGTTGTAAAACTGGTGAACCTTATGTTTTATTGACTTTGCAAGAAGCTCCATCAATAAAATTAGGTGGGGATTTTCTCCCCTCGGTTCTCCTTAAAAAAACAAAAGGAAAAATATTCTGCATGTCATTGTCACAATATTGTTGCCAGCTATAACCTGTATACATTTAGAGTTCCTAATAAGTACATATTTAAATAATTTTATATTTTCTTCTATACTCCTCTGTTTCCTCTAAACATGTCTGAAAAAACTCAAGTTACAAATTAGCTCGGAAATTAAATCAGTCCACTAAGGCACACGGACTCAAGTTTCCTCTAACTCTAAACAGCCGGGGGTTCCCTATATAGCTTCCGGAAGGTGGATAAGCCACATATATGTAAAGCCCAGTAACAATAGAGCAGTGCGCGGGGGGCCAAATTAGAGATCTGAATTCAATAATTCAAAAAATTAAATTCAACATTTTATGAAAAATCGATCAACATAGTAGATTCAACATTTTTCAAAAACACATACATCAACATGTTGAAAAAAAATACTACATTCAATATTTTCTACAAACTATTTCAACATCTTAAGAGAATAGATTCAACATTTATCAAAACCTAATTCAACATTTTTTTCCAAAACCTAATTCAACATTTTTTTCCAAATGGATTGCCATATCTTCTTCTCCGGCGACCATGCAGAGGAAGGAGTCGTGGAGAGCCGGGCCGGTGGCGGCAGTGCCCGCCTGCGCAGGGGCGCACGGCAAGGCCGGCGGCGGCGCGTGCCCGTGCAAGGGCGGCGGCGCGCGGGGCCTGCACATGCACCGCGTACCCCCAGTCCAGCGTCGGGTCCGGCGCCCACGGCCCTCGCTGCCACCATCTTGCTTGTCGTGTCCCAGACCCCTCGGCCGCGTCCCCGCCACCGCTCTCCTACCCGCCCGGCGTTTGCTGGAACCTTCTCGTGCGTCTCCTCTGGTCTGGCAGGTCCGCCTTCTTGCGGCCGAAGCCCGGCAGGATCTCGATCTCGCCGCGGATGTTGATGCGGTGTTACGGGCGGCCTACCGTGCCCGCCGCCGTGTTCGCTGGCCCGGGCCCGCGCTCGAGGTACAGCTGCGGTAGCACGGGATCAAGGTCATCCTCCATGCCCAGGTCAAGGTCCCGCTGCCAGTCCGACGCCGAGCGGCGGGGGCTGCGACGCAGCAGAGGAGGATTTGTGCTCCCCGAGAAGAAAGCGGAAGAGTGGAACCCCGTGCGGCGCGCCGAGCGCCGCTCCCGCGGTCGCCCGCCCTCGCACCGCCTCCTGCACCACCGCGGTCGGTGGTCCGCCGTGAGCTCGGCATCACCGCGGCCGCGCGCTCGAGGGATCGGAGCCAGCAGAGGCAGAGCAGATGAGCAACGCAGTGGATAGTGCGGCCTGCGGTGTCATCCAGATTAATTTTCTAGCTCCACGTTCTTTCTCCATACTCCAGGACGCTCGCCAAGATGAACTCATCTGACAACAATGAGTCCTCCCGCTCGGGGAACATGTCCAGGGCGTGCCATTTGTGCGTCACTTCGCTGGCCAATGCGGCCAAGCAGGTACGGCCGCGCATATCCACTTCCTGATTTCTCTGCTCGCCGCCATGTCATTGCTTCTGGGCGTCTATGATGCGACACAGCAAGGCCAGCAGCTGCACCGCTGCAATTCCATCCCCTGCTGCCTACACGTGCTTCGTCCATGGAGGATTTACACCATGTGTTTGATGGCTTGTTTGTGCAACCTGTGCTTCGGCCATGGAGGATGCGCGCTATGTGTTTGATGGTTTGCCTCTGCAACACTGACCAACTAACCATGCGAAATTTATCTAACAAAGAGACCTATTTGATGAAAAGAAGACACATTCAGGCTCTTACCTTGTGTAAGGTAATGTTTCTAGCTCGAATATGAATTTTATTTTTTAAGCAATGATTTAAACAAGTTAAAAAGTACCTTGGATATTATGCTACTTTGCCTGTCTGACATAAAAAAACTTAAGAGAAAATCACATATTTGCATAACAATCATTCTTATCCTTTGCGATTAAACTCACCGTATGCTTTTGTGACATGGTCTTTATCTGATGTAACCATACTTAATTTCGTATAAATATAGACATTTTCTGGTCAAGATTTGTAACAACACCTGCAGCTAAGGAAGGTTTGTGGTTGTAAAGGTAATGAGGTGATGATACTATCCTTAATCATGACATTTTACAATTAGTTTTCTTGAGTGCTGCTGTATCCGTATCGTAGCTATTGCTATACTTCTATCCACATAGACCGTTTTAGTTAAATAGTGCGCCTATTGTATATGATTCCACACCAGAGCATCAAATGGCGACAGTTCTTTATTTTAGCCATTGGAAACTTAGAAATATTTTGTTAATGAAGATTTTGTTAGAATGCTAAATTGCAGTTAATATTTTTCTGATGTTCAGAACAAATCTTATGACTGATTGGGATATGGAATATGGACATATGCAGATTGGTATTTGCACCTTCAGGTATCTTTAAGACAATTGGTTCAATAGAACCATGTAAAACTCACCACAAAAAGGGATACATTCTTGAACAAAAGTATTTCACATTGTTCTTTTATTGCAAATGCATAATTATGGCAGCGGCTAAAGGAAAAGGGTGGTTGCTGATAAGCTCCTTCAGTTTGTGGTGGAGTGATGATGCCTGTTGTTCAAAATCGTTATTTATGTCAAGCTTTATTAAGCTAATCACAAATTGTATTTTAACTATCAGCTCTGATTTTAACTTTCTTACCTGCATTTATTTTTTTAGCCCTTATTTTTAATGCACAGGGAGATACTATTTGTGGTACTAATTCTAGAGAGGTCCAGTTAGAATGAATAAGTTCACATGTTGTCTGATTTTTGCAGAGTTCACCGGTAGAACGAACCTAACATGTAGCTCAGGTGTCCATCCACTTCTTTCTGCTTCAGTTCAGATGCACACCACTGACCACTTGCTTGCTGTATTGCCCGGACAAAGGGTTGAGTACATATTTTCTTGATTTAACTGCTTTTCTTGTGTTAACTTAATCCCGTGCTCACGGTTTTCTGTATTTGCATACTCTATTTCAGCAGTGCAAGGTCGAATGAGTTACTGAAGCTAGATCAGTAGTGTGCAAAGTGGTGATGTGTGGAGACGCAATGAGCAGGCAAAAAAGTTGCTTAGGTCTATGCATCTCTCACATGTAATGTGAAGGCTCGCAACCTGTTTGGTTGATTAACCAAGAAAGTCTGAAAACAGAATAATAAATTACATCATTATTGAACCCTATTGCTTATTTTCTATAACTTATGGACTCATTCAGTTATTCTGATTTGCAAAGTGAATTATTGTAAAACCCAATATTTCAACTCCAGTATGGGTAGGTAAGGCACTATAAAAGTGTGCATTATATTTACTGAGGAAAATATTAATATTCCCAAATAAAATCTTAGAGACAGGACGCGCGCAGAGGCGCGCGCAATGTACTAGTTGAGTTAACACTACCCCATGCCACCAACGTGGCAACTTGTAAGCTAAACAGGTTTCATGTTTGCATCGCAACCACATCAAGATGTATGTCCACTTGTACGGAAGTGTTGGTACTTGGATCATAGATGAGCAGCAGTCCAGTCACTGCTGAATGGATCACAGAACTAAGTTTGTAGAGTAACACAGAAACGACAGTATGGATTGTTGGACAATTTTGCGATTGATTATCTCCATCAGCAGTCAAAGTTCCCCTCGTAGTATTATTTTGTCTTTCTCTGCCACCATGATGGCACTTTATTCTATCCTGCAATCGGCTTTGATGGTGACCCTACAACATTTAGCTTCAGATTGAAGAATTTCACCATCTTTGAAGAATAAAGTTCAGAATATAAAATGTAAATTTCAGACAGATATAGTCCACATGCCTCTCAGGAGTTTATGCAAGTCATGCCTTCTAGATGTACAACACATAAGCCTTGATCAGTTGACAGAAAATTACTATTTGCCTATTATCCGAATGCATGGATTGCATCGATTTAAGGTAACTGATCAAGATACATCAACAGAGTATCAACTGCTCCATCCGTTTCAAAGTATAAGTCGATTTGGCATTTCTAGGTGCATAATATTTACTATATATCTAGACATTGTGATAGGTGCATAGCAAAAACTATGCACCTAGAAATGTCGAAACGACCTATAATTTGGAATGGAGGGAGTATAAAAAAGCAGTTTAGTCAGCAAATCATTATATAGCTTCTAGCCATATATCTTAAAAACATAAAAAATAAGATGTCTGGAGTTAACTAGACACGAGAACTTGATTTTTGTAAAGTAAGAGTATGCTGTTACCCAATTTATAATACGTCTAGACATTTTCAGACATGTTTAAAGAAAGTAATTACACTAAAATAAACATAGCGAGCATAGCGGCCGAGAACCAACCGACGGGGGCGAGGGGAATGGATAGAGTTGGGGTGTCGGGGTTTTCTCCACTATCCTTATTTTAGCAAAATTTTCCAAAGTTTTTCCTTTGACAAAAAAGGCCCACTTTGCCCCCGGAAGAATAGAGCCGCTGCAGAGCCAGCAACAACCGCCACCGAGGCTGCCGCTTCGCCACGAGCATTTCCAGCGAGCCCGCAGCCACACAGCCTACAGGGCCGTAGCAGAGCAGAGGAGAGCGCGCCGTGTCCATGGCCGCCGCCGCCGCGCGGGCCTCCCTCCTCCTCCCCTCCTCCCTCGCGGCCTCCACATCCCCCCGCGCGCGGCTCCTCGCGCTCCCGCCCCGCGACCGCCGCCCGCGCGGCTCCCTCGCCTCGCCGCCGGCCGCGGGCAGGGGGCGGCTCCGGGTGCGCATGGCCAGGACGGAGTCCACCGGCGTCGCCGTCGGCTTCCGCGCGCCGCAGTTCGAGGTACGTCGGTCGGCGCGGGTTCTTGATAAGGTCTTGGCCGAGATTTGAGGCTGATGCTGGTGTGCTTGGCTGCTCTGTCTTTGTGGTGGGCGTGCAGCTCCCGGAGCCACTGACCGGGAAGCTCTGGACGTTGGATGATTTCGAGGGCAACCCTGGACTCTTGGTCAGTCACTCTTTCTGTATAGCTTGCGCTAAATGTGTCTAATTGCAGCTTGTAGCTTGACTGAAGAAACACCTTTGTTCATCATGTATATGAAATTTTGAATAAATAGAACATTTTGTTTGCTATTCAAGTCTTCAGAATCTAGACATATGCTCACTGGCATTGTTATCGGCATGTATTGTTGTCTTTTGAAACAATTATTGTCAGCTTACGGCATTTGCTTGCATCATGAACCTATTGTTGCTTGACATTCCCCCACTTTCAGGTTATGTTCATATGCAATCACTGTCCATTTGTAAAACATCTGAAAAAGGATATCGCAAAGCTTACCTCTTTCTACATGGAGGTAAGAACTTGGAAGAGCTGGCAGAATGTTCTTTTTTGCTTATATTTGGGAATTGTGATGACCTCTAGATACAATGCAGAAAGGACTTGGAGCAGTGGCCATATCGTCAAACTCAATTAGGACACATCCCCAGGTTAGGAGCTACAACCGATGAATGTCTTAGTTTCTGCTATTTCTGTAGCCGGTAGTTTCTCTCTGACAAAGCATATGAACCCAAAAAATTTTATTGTAGCTTGCTTTATAATTTTTGAGACCTTTAATGCAAGGCTTTGACTATGATTGTTCTCTGGTAAAACAAAACTACATACTGCAAATTATTCTACTTCAAGTAATGTCTGATGGCACTCTTTCCATGTGCTCTTACATATTACACCGTACCATGACTTCTATTTAGTGACAGAGGGAGTACTTTACACAACAAATTACTATGTTGAGTTCCCTTTCTGATTTTTTTTAAATGTACTTTTTTCATGCCAAAAATTTCGTTAATAGGAGCTGACGTAGTTATCCATTAAGGCATTAAGTTTGGGAGGGACGGAGGTGCCTCATTTTCTCTCTTCAGTTCTGCTTCTGTGTTCTGACACTCCTGTATCAGGACATATGTTCCATGCAGTTTTCAGATTTTCTGGTTGAACCAAAGATTAACCTTTTGATTCTGCAGGATGGTCCAGAGCACATGGCTGAAGATGCAAAATTGCTCAAATATCCTTTTCCATATCTTTATGATGAGGTCTGACTGCACCGTGCCTTCGATTCAAGGATTATCAGTAACAATGAAGATCTTCTGTTTGATGCAATACTTTCACCATTGAAGTTCTTCCTTTAGACTGAGCTATTCACCTTTTGTTTGTTACTCCTGCACCATACAGTCTCAAGAAGTAGCTAAAGCTTTTGGAGCAGTCTGCACACCAGAGTTTTTCTTGTTCAAAAAGGTGACCCTACTGATCCCAGTGTTCACCAATTGAAAATTGCTAGCTCTGCTGTCTGTCTTATTTGTGCAATAACTAAAGAATAATGGATCCCCTTTGTTGGACAGCAGGATGGACGAAGGCCTTTTGAACTTTTCTACCATGGACAGTTCGATGATTCAAGACCCAGTAACAATGTGCCAGTAACAGGAAGGTAAATTCTGCGAGGTCACATTAGGATCCATGCAAATTTCCGGTCTCCCCTTGTGTTCATGTTCTTTCCCAGTTTTGCAGGGATCTAAGCCGTGCAATTGACTGCGCGCTCAGTGGCCAAGAATTGCCTTTTGTACAAAAACCTAGGTACCTGTATATGGCTACTTTATAGAATTCGATTTGCTTGCTTCACACCTTGTGTTTTGCTGATTCGTTCCTAACATTTTTTTTCTTTCATTACCTACAGTGTTGGATGCAGCATCAAATGGCACCCATGAAAAGCTCCTAATGTTGGTGTGCGTTGAGAAGTATGCGGAACATTTGATTGAGGTGGGTCCAGCTCATTGTTTGCATTATGGGATTATAGTCGTGTATATTATGCAATTACAATTTTGTTGGCATTTGATGCAGCGCAGGTGCACAGGAGCTGATTTTTCAAGTCAGTATCGATTACCATGGGAATGGAATTGTGTTGGGAGAAATTTGCGCACTTTGCATCGTAAAACAGAGCTGTCAGAGCGAAAGTGTAGCGCTAGCGCAGAGAAAGGCCCGTGTTGAGAAGTAGGAGATCCTTTTTTATGTGGTAAAATAATCCCAAAACTGACATTACCCATCGTTTGTACAAGTGCATATTATCTGTCGGCATAGCAGGGGCAAAATCTCTTACTGAATGGATGCAAGTACTTCGTTTGGAAGTTTTAAGGAAAAATTATGAAAAATTATAAAGGCAAAAAGATTGGCTTCGCCCGGAGACCTTCAGTGTGTTACTGACGTGATAACCAACTACACCACGAAACCTTGCGTGTTGTGCTGGTATTACCGCAGGAAGATATTTAAACAGAGCACCAAGGGATTCAAATGCCGTGTGGGCGTCACGCGTACCAACATCATCAGATCCGAGAATCCGAACCTCTGTTTTTGTCAGAAAAAGCACAATTCATTCTAGCCTCAAACGCTGTAGTCAAGTGCTAATTTAAGCAAACATTTACTTAGTACTCCCATCTTAGATATCCCTCCGTTTTCAAATATACGATGTTTTCTTTAAAAAAAATACATCTAATATTAAAACAAAAACGGAGGCAGTACATTGTTTTCTTTACTTCCTTTCCAGTTGCAACAGGAACAAACCTTGTTTATCTATCTCCTTCAAGCAGTCCGGCTGCCTAGTTTAACATGATGAGATTCTTACAACCATGAAAAACCAACATATCGAACAACATACGGCATTGAGCCCCAACCTAATTGCAATGCCCAAAGGACATTGTATTATGCAAAACTGTATCATGCGCCATCTCTTTTTCACCGTACATACATACATACATACATACATATAAACATATATATATATATATATATATATATATATACATACATATACATACATACAAACAGCCTTAATTAATGCTAAACATCCGATGGTCGAACTTTTCTTAAGCATCAACCACTTGAGATAATGCTGACGAGCAGCTTCAGCTCTCCCCGGGCCACCTTCGAGCTTCTTCAACCTCCGTCCACCTCACGTCGTCAGTGCGTTGGGGAGCGATGAGTGGGTGCCCAGCACCTTGCCGCCGACATCCGGGAAGCTCTCCTGCCCGGGCAACGGCCCCACCCTCCCGTCTTGCTCGACCTTCACGGGGTACCTCATGAGATGCCCTTCATATCCTCCATCTGCGGCGAGACGTAGGTCGCCCAGTTGTCATCCGCCACCTGGTTCACCCGCTGCACGCACTCCTTGGACTCCGGCTGGCGGAAGCACTCCTCCACCGTGCCAAGGTGCTCTGCCCAAAGAGACATCCTGTACCCGTACACCTGCAGATCAACAGCGATGCAGCAGCCGGCGATTGTGTCATCACTTAAGCTGCAGCTCTAGATATTGTGCAAACAGTTCTACAGAGAGGAGGGCCGTGCCTGTCCTCGCGGAGGGCTGCCGCTTCCAGCCCAGCTGTAGTGAGGCTGGTACGCGCCCATGGCGATCTCCGTGTCCCGTGAGCCGTCCATGGATCTCTGGTTTATGTTGGCCGATCCAATGAGCACGTACTCATCGTCAACAATCATCCCTTTTGAGTGCACGTAGATCATGAACCTCCTGAACTTCTGGGCCAAACGCTAGAAGAAAAGGAAGACAGTCTATCAATACAAAACAGATCTAATTCACACATTTCAGCAACTTATATATATTCCAGGACGAAATGTAGTTACTATTGCAGAGTTCTCATTCGAAGTGTTCATTTGCGCAACATCACTCGAGACTTCGCGCTTGCCAAGGCAATAGAAGTTCAGGTACTCCTGTGGATGGCTTTCATGTAAACCCTCCTTTCGAAGAGCGTCCGCGACAATCTTGTACATCATGGACATAGTATGCCCCTTGAAGAGGTCAAATGGAAGCAGCAAAAAAGGCATCAGGATAAAAAGACAGTGCATCATATATTTTCAATGAAAATCCGACCATGACGAGGAAAAAACCTGCCAATAGAGGATCTCCTGCATAGCAGCAGTAGTCGGATTGCCTTCAGGCCACATTGGTATAACAATATATGCTGCAAACCTCTCCTTTGCCTTAATCTTTCTTGCAATCTTTATGGCCAATTCAGTTGGTATTAGGTTCTCAGCACCTGTTTCCACAAGAGTATTGAAATCATAAGCTGGATTGGTCTTACAGATCTTGACTCAGAAAAAAATGCACCAATCGCTATGCACTAAATATTAATAGTTTCTTCCATCATCTTTCCCAATCAAACCAGTAATATCTATGCTTTTTCTTTACCTCAGACAAGTGGAAAAAAGTTCAACTGATCCTCATTCAACACTCAGAAATGCTAAAGTAAGGTCGTCGATCGCTTATTATAATAGATCTAGAACTAAACCATGCTTCTAGCAGTGGAAACTGTGAAGCAATGGATAACATACGGTCCAAAAGCATATCCTGATGTAGATGGATACAAATGGGAGGGTTAAGAACAAAGCTAGAACAGAACAAAAGTATTAATGCAGCTAATAGTCAACTTGTTACCTGCACTTCTGTGTGCAGACCAGTAGTATGAAGATCCAATAAAGTACTGGTTTTCAATATAGACAAAGTGCTGTGCAGATCTGATGGCTTTAATATATGCATTGTGTATGCTCTTGTCTATCTGCAGATTCTTTGCACAGACAAGATTCTGCACAACAAAAGGGTATAATAGTATCTCACTGAAAGAACCAAGCTTCAGATAGAAAGCTTGCATTTTGATGTTAAAGTTAATTATAACCAGTCTCCATTTCAGAAAAATCACACTCCATTGCTAACACACCGAAAGGGATTGTACCTGGGATTCAGCCTCTTGAACAAGTTTTGGGAATCCTTTTACAGATCCTGAATCAATTGACCGGAAAACCTAGCCAAATAAGAGAAGGTAAACAAGCTATCTGAAACCTAGAGTAGTAATCACATAGAGGTGGCACATCTTTGATGTCAATATGAATGACTCATCATACCTGCACATGCCAGTTTTCAGGATCCTTTTCTTCACAAACATGTGCATTTAATTCATCCGCGGAGGGCGAAACAATCCACGACATCCGATCTATTTTTACCAATGTATCATGATGCCAACTTACAGCTCTTCTGACACTGACTTTCCATTTTGCAGATTTTCTCCATCTCTGTTCAAAGTTTGTAAGTATATCATATGCAGCAGGACCCTCAATTTTGCAATGTAAATCGTGCCATGGCTGTCTGGGTCCAATCTTATTAACCTGTGATTGTTGGAAAAAGATGTTCAAATTTTTAGCAGGTTAAAATGATGCTGACTTTGTCAATATTACTGTACAAAATTCTGTAAAAGAGTCAGCAACATAGTTGGAGAGGGAAAACTAGATGGTAGAGAACTTACAGGGAATGTGGGGTTGTGGAAATCGTCCTTGAAAATAGTATCTAAATCCTTGAAAAGCCTGTGTTCAGGTGTATCATATCTGCCATCACACAAGTCTAGACCACCAATAAAAGCAGTTATTTTTCGATTGTTTCCTGTGGCTTGGGTGTCTACAATGACACATTTCTGATGGTGTGTAAACAAAGTTCCTACAACCTGGAGAACAAAACTTGTCTTTTAATATACCCTTGAGTGTGGTTTTACAGAACTCAGAAGTAAGAGTGCATGTGTTATCACAAAATAAGTAGGACTGATGAACTACATACGACTTGTAACGTCCCAAACCAACAACTTCATTACGAATACCTCAGTAGTCAAATTCAGTTAAGAAGATTACCCAACAGCACTATGCATGCAGCCTGCTCATATACGTAGTCAACATATCATCATTTTTTTTCCAAACCAAGGTTTTCTCCAAGAGAATGCTATGACATACACAGCACGAATTTCAGTTTTATTTTTCCGAAAGCATATATGTTAAATTCCAGACTTTATCTCTAACTTGCTATTTTTTATCTGAAAGAAATGCAGAAATATATATGGATCAAATAAAATGCAAGTGGGCATCTCCTATTCTCCTGTACAAGTTCAAATTCAGTCACATCTTTATGTGTGGAAAAACATAAGTTTATGTTTGGGAGGATAATGTATAAGATGTTTAGAGTTATAATGTATATGAGAGAACAAAGGACTAAAGAGAAAATAAGAACTAGTGCTTGATATGCTGAAACCAGCAATATAGATTCAATGTACATGTATGTGGCCACAAGGGAGAAACAATATCCAAACCTGCTGCTTGAAAATGCTAAGTTTGTTGCTAGCATAGCGAGGAGATAACACACAATGGACACCTGAATGCCTGAAAAATTTGCGAGCTTCCTCATCATGTGTATGCATGAGCCCATCCTGCATTCCACCTACATCATTTCTATCAGACTATTCTTCTCCAGAGAAAGCAGCGACACGCTATTGTAGTCAAAACAACTAGAGCAAAGCAGCAACTGAAACTTGCAGTTTGGATTCTGCAGGCATTTATCTTGTTCGCAATTTTTTTTCTCAAACACGAAGGATGACTGAATATCATTATATTGAGATAGGAAAAAAGGATAAACAAGTACAAAACACATCAGAAAACAAAACAAAAGAGAAAAGAAGGAAAAAAAGACGCACAATATTATGCGGGTTCAGATAGTTTAATAATTAAACTTACCAGCTTGGTTCTTGGGAGAACCAGAGACATTGATCATAAGGGAAGAGAATTACATATCGCCAAAATATCTATACCTTGTCAGTTATTATATTAATCCTTCCATCATTATCATGTACTATTAGACAATAGTATTATCAAGTCCCGGTTTGGTATCTGTCTACCTCTTGACAACCATTTACATGTTTACAGCGAAGTGATTCTTATATTCTAAAATGAAGAGGTTCTAGCAGAGGAAAGAATCCTACCGTTTTTAAGAGAAATTTATCATGTGATGTTTTGTCATCCCAAAGTAACACTATAACACGGACTCCTTCTTGAACTTTGCGCTTCAAAATTTCCCCAATGGTTAGTGGGTTTCCATTAGGAACAGGTTTTGATGATTCCCTTACAAGCTTCACAGGGTGATACAAGGACCAGCCGACTATGTAGATGAGATGATGAGCCTCAATGATTGCATGACAAATATCTTCCCAGCATTTGTTTTGTTCATATGTCCTCCCACCATCGATCTCAATTTGAGGTCGGAAATCGTCAGGAACATGAGCATCTTGATATAGTGTGACCATACCACCCTTCCTAAGAGGGAAATAAGCATTTGGGACACCAACACTCTGACTACCATCAGCACCAACTCCATCCTTGTATAATGGGTTCGTGTCGATTGTCTTATACTGGATAGACAAATGCAGTTCAGGAGACGGCTTCATAGGATTACTGTACTGACCAGCAATTGGAAACCAGCCAGTGACCATATCACCTGGTGCGATCTGCTCAACTGGTAGCAACACCGATAAGCTCTGCCCCGAAAACATCATTGTCCTTTACAAGAAACTCAACTCTGCTAACTGAATGTGCAACTTGAACATAGAAATGTTCCTCCCATTTAGGGTTCTCCGAGTTGGCAATGACTCGAGTTTGTGCCACCGTTGCTCCTGAGAGGCAAACTGAAACATATGGATCACTAGTAATGATCTTCCTCATGTCTGGGTGTGCATCAGACTTCCCACAGTCAGTGCTGCAAGCTCCATACGCAGTAAAACATTTTCGCATCCTTTCTGTCATGAGATCCATATTGGGGAGACATTTTGCTTCAATTATCTGTATGTCCAAGTCTCCATGCAGGAGCATACCAACCCCAGATTCAGCAGAGTGTTTCCCCATTGTATCACGGTATGAGAAAAATCCACCGGACAATATGGTGACCCAGGAGCTAAACTGTCATTATCCTGGAGAACACATCCTTTGCAAACCAAATCACATTGAAGGGTGCTGAGATCTTTATAGGTTATCCAAATACAGAAGGAACCTGCAGAGTGCACTCGATTTTCAGAAGATGCATTCATAAACATGACAGAAAATGAAGATAGGAGACATTCTGCAATGTTTAACACAGGGACACTGAGGCCTGATTCCTGAATCCGTTGGTTATGCAGTGGTATTCGGTTTCAGTTATTTGTTTTGCACACAAGTCCCAGGAGTTTAGGAAGGTCTAAATAACATAGGATCCTAATTCCTATTGACTGGGTGGGGACATGTGCATTGGATCAAAGTCAAAAGAAGACAGAGCCAAATTTCACCTGATTATATTGATTGGTCCTCCCTCAGTCCCTCCTGCACTGCGTTCTGTTTGTGTAAGCCTATCAAATTCATAATTCCATCCCAACTCCCATTTAATCTAGACTCAAACTTGATTCGCAAGCCAATTGTGTAATCAAGTTTTCAATAGTCCAATCTCTTTGCATCGCTAACCCATTCGTGGCAAGAATCTAATTCCACGTTCAGACGAATCAAAGCGACCAAATCAATGTACCTAGCATCTTGGACTAAATGGAGCTGGGATTATGCAAGAGCAAAGGCAAACAAAAAAAAAAGGAGGGTTTAGGATGCAATGCAGAATTATTGCTGCTGGTAATGCATCTAGCAGTACTAGTTGATACTAACATACCTGAACATGCAAACACAGTGATTAATTAAAGCTAGAAGAGAAAGAAGAAACAATACCCGATCGAGGCCGGAGGCGAGAGAGGGAGAGAGAATGCGCGCGCGAGAAGAGAAAGAGAAGGGAAGAGGAAAGGATGGAGCGACCCGATTAACGCCCCGAGTAGCCATCCATCCCCGTGCGGCGCGGAGTTCGCGGGGCAACGAGCGGCGCAGGGGGGCGACGGTGGAGTCGCGTGGGACCGGGCGCTCGTGCGCCCCGGGTGGCAGACCGACGAACGAGCGGCGGACGGGGCGCGCGCCATTCCGGGTCCCGAGCGGCCCGGGGAGACGACGGGTGCGGCGCCTCCGTCGCCGGCGGCGGCGCGTGCCCCGTAGACAGTAGCCCGTAGGCATCTGGTCTGACATGCGGGCTCCGCAGCCTGGGAGACTGGGACCCACGGGCCTACTCCATTCGCCGCCGCCGACAGCGCGACGGCGGCGGCGGCGGCGAGGCCGGCGCAGCGGAGGTAGCGCGACATGGGGGTTGGGGCGTGGATCGCAGGGAGAGGGTTTTGGTTTCTTGGTGGGAATGCGGAGGTTCTTCTTGCTTCCGAGCGGAGAAGCCAAGTGCGGGAGCAGGTGAGGAGACGGCAGCTGTCGGCCAGGGAAGAGATCCTCTGTCCCTTCCGGTCACTGATACGTGGGGTCCATATGTCTGCGGACACGGCTTCGGTTGGCACGAATGATTTCCCTAAAATTGAGGTGGGGCAATTTTATATATCCAATAAAAATCTGTTTGAATTTGAAACCTGCGTGCTTTTACATACGCCTTGCAGTAATTCTTTTTATAGATCATATATTTCTATTCAAATTTCAAAAGCCTGTTTACATGTATTACCATGCTAGCCGTTGGTTTTAGAGAGCTAAGATTTGTGGATGACTCGATAGCATGATATGGACACAACAAAAAATGCAATAGGTTCATGAGTAATTGTTCGTAGAGAAAAGAAATAACATGGATAACAAGTTAGAATGTTCAAACTATGTGATTAGAATCGTCCTTTTTAATACCCTTTTAAAAAAGAACTATCCTTCCAATAGCTTGGGATTCGTTTTGTTTTCATTTTTTAACATCTTTTACATTTAGTTGGAATCTCTCTTGTGTAGAGGCTCATCTAGCAAACACGCATGCGTGAAAAGAGAGATTAGAAATGTTGGTGTGGGATTGACGGAGAAGGTGTGATGATCATGGCAGTGAGTAAGCAGTGATGGCTTTCTACGGTGATATTATTAGATTGCGTGAAAATGGATGCCCCTCACAACTCCATGAGGTCCAACAGACTTGATTCTAAATAATCATATCTTACTAAGACCGCAAAGCTTGTCAAATATTGTAGATGGTTTACATAACTCGTATGTCAATCCTAACACTTAAAAATAGTTTTTTTCTTTCTCTGAATTCATGTATAGCCAACGGCTCGTACAAGAGAGTCTGGATTCCTCTATTTTACCTTTTTTTCTGTCCTCCACCTAGGACCATTGTTCATGTGAATGGGCTACCAACGAGTACATATGCACAGCATTGTTCTCCTTTTCTATTATCCTAAATCAAGTTGTTTCAGTTCATTTATGCCAAATTTTCAGCCTGATTTTGTTTATGCAAAATGGGCTACACCAAACCGATTTGCTTGCATGATCTAGGTTAGAGAAGAACATCTGACTAGATTGATTATTATCCATAAATCTTTTTAGTACATCTTTTCCAGCATAATATCGTCTACACTTTTTTTAACAGAATATCGCCTACTACACGTTAGAAAAAAAGGTTTGGGGCGCCTCCGACCCCTCCTCCGCCGGCCTACCGCGCCGCGCGGGCCACCTCGGCCTCGCCCGCGCCCACCCGTCCCTGGGCGCCGACCTCGGCGCGCTGCTCACCCCGGAGGCCTTCCTCCTCGACGCCGCGCACGCGCTCGTCGCCGCCGCGCTCCGCGTCCGGCCGTCTCGCGGAGGCCGCCCCGCGGAGGCCCCGGCCGAGGGCGGGCCCGAAAGGGCGTGGCCGTCCCTGTTCGCGCTGGTGTCCACGACGCCGAGGACGGCCGCTTCGAGGACGCGCTCGACGCGCTCGCGCGCCTCGCCGCGGAGCGCCCCTCCGACCCGCGCCCGCGGCTCGCCGCCGCAGGGATCTGCTTCCTGGCTGGCCTACTGGAGGAAGGCAACCAGTGGGTCTCCGAATCCCCGCCGACGTCCGCCGGGAGTACAAGAAGTACCTACGGATGGCCGTCCTGGCGGCAGCGCTGGGCTGCGCGCCGCGCGCCGTCGCCGGCTTCGAGGGCCTGGTGCCTGGTGGGGTGGGCTGCCTTCGAGGTCATGGACCTGGCGCTGTGGGCCAAGTTCATTGACGGGGGCATGACCTTCCTTAAGAGGGGAATCCTCAGTTCCTTGCTGTGGCGCTGTGTGTTCGTCGACAAGTACAAGGACTACCACAAAACCATGGTCGCTGGAGCTCGATCAAAGGAATGATCTTGATCTCGGTCACGCCATACTGAGGTGAGGCCTTACTTCCTTACAGTTATGGAATCCTATTGTGCAATGTATCGATGTAGTGTTTACAGTTCTTTCATATGTGCGCATAAGGATTAAAGAAGGTACTCATGGCAACAACGTGGCTAGATGGTTGTTCCCAAATTTTGGTCCTAACATTGGTTTGAGTAGCATCAAGTGTTTGACGAAGTGCATCGAACCATGTGGGCTGATTGGCTATCACATACATATCATGGGGGTTAACTGTTCAGATGGTATAGTTTGGTCTCGATTATAGTTTAGTAGTGTGGCTACTTTCTACAACATGCCAAATTATAGAGGTTGAAAGAAACATTTTTTCTTGTATAAATCTGCTCGTTCACCATGGTAAAGATTAAAAAGAAGCATCTTTTTCTGTTTGTGTATGACCTTTTGATCAATTAAGGATGAAGACACAACACAGTCATGTTCAAGGGATCCAAATAATCTGGTTTCTATTTTTTATATTCCTCATCAGGGAAGAGGAAAAGGGGGTATGAGGATTCAGGATGGGATTTAACTTTTTGCTTTGAAGACGGGGTATAATAAGATGATTGATATGCTCTGTACATAGCCTAGTATTCCCTTAGCACACCAAGCTCTCAAATGTTATACAAAATGAAGAGCATTTGATTTCGTTTTTGTCAGTTCTGTGCTTTTCGAGATGTTGGCATTGCATTTGTAGGTGGCCTACTGGCTACTTAAATTCCATGGTTGTGTTCTTAATTGGGCCTTTCAAGGTGTGTTATTTGTGATGCTATGATCTAGGGTTTAGTGGACCTGAGAATGTGAATTTTACGTCTTTTCAACTATTAGACAATTGTTCAACATGACAACATGGTAAATCAATCAAGTCAGATTGTACAGAAATAATGATGGAAGAATCTGTTAGACCAATTTGAGTTGGTGATTAATTCTTTTTACGTGGGTGGAACTAGGATCTTGTTCTCGTGACATGAGGAGTATGATATCCAGCATCTCTTACACTACTTTGTTTTGACAAACAAAATTTCGCTTCTGTATGCTTACTGTGAGCAGGAAGACCTGGCCATGTTGCATTCATCTTGGTCCCAATAGTGATTGCATAATTTCTTTACAATGCTGTTGTGGTTTCAGCATTTTACAATACTCTGGCACAATGTCAACTTGTTCTAACATGTTGAGATTCAGCAAAGGTGTTGTAATGTATGTTCAACCTTTTTGTTTCAGTAGTTTAACTCCTACTCTTCATGATCCTGCGAACGTAAAAGGATGGTTCAGTTCTACTGTAGATAAAAGTCAGTTTGGCATTTATGAGCCTACCCCCCATGGATGGCTAGATGATTGGATTATGGAACAGGAGTTTTCTGGAAAATATATGCTCTGCTTGTAGCATGTTGGCCACATTATCAGCTTAAATTGAGTTACACAAGCATACAAAGTTTTGTGGCTCAAGCCCCTTTTAGGAGAAATAAGTATGAAAACCCCCCAAGAGAGTTGCGAGGTCACCTCATGTGGAGATAGTGTTTCTGCTCATTGAATTTCACTAGCATATGATCCTTGTTGGCTCAAAACGTAGCCCTTGCAGCCACTGAGTGATATTTGGACCATCTTGTGTTGTACACTGCTAATATGCAAAAATAGAATATTGAGTATAGTAACAGGATTATATGTCAAAATGAGCATAGTAACAGAGAAGAAAGGAATTGTACTTTTACTCACTTATACTGTTGTACCAGGTATAGTAGTTAAAAACAGGGGTGGGCAGACTGGGAAATGCGGCCGTAAAATTCTGCGAAACTTTGAACCAAACTTAGAAAATGTATCCACCATTGTGTTCATTTGCTAAGGTGGGTCAAAATATGCATGGCCATGATGCATATCTTTTCTCATGGAATTTTGTTATCTGTATGATGAATAAAACTCTGCCAAATCTCTTTCTGCAGGTAACAAAATGCTGTAGGCCTCCTGGAAGTGCTGATCCAGTTAACCTGCTCAAGTTGCTCTGAAGTTCATGTTAGCTTCCAAGAATCGAAGTTTCAAGTCTAACGTTACGTTGTCGTTCTGAGAAGTTCAAGACACAGAATGCCACTTTCAAAGAGTTATCTGTGTGTAACGCTTCGTTAGTGCTGAATTTCCTGCAGTTGTGAAAAATGCTTAAGTATCTGAAACTGGACTGCTGGGTGCTTAACCCCAACAGTAATTTTGGTTGGCGATCATATTGTGCCTTAAGTTGACAATTGCCATATGTTTCTGAATTGTTTTTCAAAAAAATATGTTTCTTAATCACAACGAATGCATTTCTGCAAGAAGCCTATTGTCTGATATCCATTGATGTTGATACTTGATACTTTGAGTTTAAATGTTTAATGGAACCAGTCATGAATCCATGTATCACATCTTCTCACAACACTACGATTTATTGAAATAGTAGATGTGCAAACTAATAACATATTAGGCTTAAAATCTTTCTGGATATATTTGAACAAAATGATACACATTTGTCATCTATTGCAAGTGCAGCACTCCATTCACGGTGGAGATGTGGACGCTCCTCATTGGCCGGTCAGAACTCAGAATATAGATGGCCAAACGGACCGTGCCTGATAGGCCGCACGGGATACGACACTAAAAACACTACATGAATACAACCCGACATGATGAACATAGTGCTAGTGCCAGCACGGCACGACCGTAGTGTCGTGCGTGGGCCGAAACCTCGGCACGCAGTGTCGGCACGATTCGGCCCATCAACAGCCAGCCGCCACCCTACTTCCCTCTCTCTCACGCGCGTCTCTCTTCCTCCTGCCCTCTCTCTCGCGCCCGCCCGGCTCCTATCTTCCTTCCGGGCTCCCGGCGATGCATCCCGACGGCGGATGCCATGAGGGCGGTGGCGTGCTGCAGATCAATGGCTATCTCCCTGTGACCCTCCTCGTCGCCGCCACCGCCAGTGGCCTCCCCGCGTCCCTCGCCGGCGGCCTTCCTGCATCCCTCGCCGTCATCGCCGCCTCGCCAAGCTTTCTAGGTCGCGCGTGTCGCCGATGACCTCCCCGCGTCCCTCGCCGGCGGCCTTCCTGCATCCCTTGTCGTCGCCGCTGCCCCATGAGCTTCCTGCATTGCGCGCGCCGCCCTCCAGCATCAAGCTCGGGCCGACATGGGCACGGCGGTCCGGCGTGCCCATAGTGCCGACACGGCACAACCAGCGCACTACCGTGCCGTGCCTAGGCCACGGGAGCGGCACGACATGGCACGACTAGTTCATCATGACTAACAGTGTCGTGCTCCATCATGCCATGCTGGACCGTGTTCGTGCCGTGTCGTGCTGGGCCGCCCGTTTGGCCATCTATAACTTAGAACCGTATTGGGTACCAGCAGGGACATTGGATGCCGTCCAGCTTCCATGGAACAAATGAGATGCCATCCGACAGTACAAATCTCTCTGTCAAAAGGCCGCGGACAGGAAAAGCAAAGTAAAAGCGTAGCTGCAAAGCTGCCGCCTGCAAGAGCAAGCGAAACCACCACCACCACTCCAAGGAACACCATCTTGCCAATGGCCCGACTCCTCGGCCGCGCCGCCCTCGTACTCTCCTCCGTGGTGACCAACCCAGAGAGGCGCCGCCGCCTCCGCGCCCAGGAAGGGCCGCTCTTCCCCAACGTGCGGAAGGCCCTCGTGGACGCGTCGCGGGCGCTGCTGTCCACCGTGGTGCTCCACGCGCCCTGGACGGCGGGGCCGGGGCTGCCGGTGCCGACCTCCGCTTCCTTCTCACCCTCCTCGCCGCTCGCGACGGCCGCTTCGGCGAGGCCATGCGGCTGTACGGGGAGGTGGCGCGGGACGACCCGTCGGACCCGCGGCCCAGGCGCTCGCCCACGCCCTGTCTGAAACGAACCGGATTCTGGAAACGAGAATCTGACCGCTGTATGATCGTGATGTCCGTGGATCACCGCTATCACATATAGAACTCATTTCAGGCGTAATATCATAGTCATACTTTACATAAGGTCGGTCAGTTATAGATTTAATTATTACATAAATCCATAGGATCTGCAATACGAGGTTCATTACAAGCCTCTTAGGCTAAAGCGAACAGACAGAAAATGGAAAACGGTAGCTAGAATTTTGGCCCATTCTTCATCTTCTGGAATCTCCTCCACAGGCAAACTCGAGCGTAGCACGGGCTTCAATCATACCAACCGTCATCGTTAGGATTAAACTCCGGGTCGGATCCTGCATCGTACCAGGCTATCCCTAAGGAATGGGATAGGTCCACGTCACCGTCCGAATGCAAGCTTTAAAGTCGACTATACTGAGGGTATAACAAAAGTTCAAGGAGATAAGCTAGAGTTTCCTATGCATGTGCATCATCAAGTATATCATCTTCCAAACTCCGAATTCAGGCTATTCCGGCATCCCGAACTCCTGGTCCAATACACACCTTCCAAAACCATCAAGTCGGTGTGAGGACTCCCGCTCCTCGCACCTCAACTGCCCCAGGCAGAAAGTCATGACTAGAGGGAGGTAGAAAACATGAGTAGCACTACCTAATAAGAGCAACAGAAGAGTAGGGTTGTCCATGACCGAGGACGCGGCTATACGTATAGTTTTCACCCTGCAGGGGTTGTACACTTGGACCCACTCGAATCGAAGCCAGCCGGGGATCAGCCAATTGGACGACGAGACACCGGTCTACTGAAACAAAAACTAGCAGCCTCGGTACCACCCGGCTTTCCCGGGTCTTGGGCGCATCCTCCCGCAAGATGTCGCCCCAGGATTGTGAAGCCTCCCTTGCGCCTCGGGGGACGTGAGGTCAGCACCTCCTCCCCTTGCACCGATGCTCGATCCTCCTACCGGCTTAGCCCGAACGAGGCCCACCCGCATAATGGGTAAATGGTGTGCACGCTTAACATAGTCCCACTAATCATAGTTATTCTCACCCGGTCCTCAATTGCTGAAGTGAGCATCTGCGTCACGTGCGTCTCCACCGCAATGGTCCGCAACGGCACCCATTACGGGTGCCCCCAACTCCTCAACCAAGTAACCACAAAGTTGTACCCGCCGCAGGTACTCTGTAGGGTGTGCCAAGATACAAACCACAAGCCCTCGATTCAAGATCGAGTTAAGTTCGCTCACTCCCGGCTAAAAAGCCCTATGCACCAACTCCTCGGAAGTGTAACTCCACTCACGCCAAGACAATCCATCCCTTCCCACAAATACACATGCAAAGCATAGCAACATATCTCATATTCATCAAGTGTATAGGATAGCAAAAAATTCAGGTAATTAAATAGGCCATGCAGGTTCATTTTATCGCAACACATCAAGGAGCATTAGCATATCTAGCAAGTAATGCCTAATATGTATTTAAATCGGAGATGGGCGTGAATCTGGTGGCTCTTCGTAGTCCTCCTAGGCCTCCGGTTAGTCCTGGCTGTCGGTCAGCTCCTCGTAGTCGGGTCCTATTCGTAAATACGTGTAATAGCAAGTACCAAAGTGCAAAAGTGCACAAAAGTCACCAAATAAGATCCAAATCACAACAAGACCTATTCTAATGGGTGGATCATGTTTTTAGAAGAATTATAAAATTGGTTTCATAATTTTTGGAGATCCAGTTGATTTATTATATAATTTCTAAGGAAAACCTATTTCTAAAATTAATAAAAGATTATCGGAAAAGAAAACACAAGCAGTGACACGTGGCAGCATCAGAGCATGCAACGTGGCATGCTGATGTCAGCATGATGTCAGAGTGACGTCACTGGAGGTCAGCCTTGCTGACGTCAGCAGTGTGCCCTTCCGATGTCATTGTTGACCGACGGTCTAGGCCGCGGACCCACATGTCAGCCACCTAGGATCACCAACAGGTGGGTCCCATGCGTCAGCATGGTTAAAAGCGAAAAAGGAAAAAGTGATGGCTCGGGTTATTGGGCCGAAAGGGTAGTGGGCCGGCTCGGTCTGCGGATCGGCTAAAAGGTTCGGCTTGGCCCGCGGCTTGCAGGCCGGCTTAGGTTAAAGCTCCATGGGCCGGCTCGGCAAAACGGGCTGGGCTTGTAACAGGCCGGCCCACAATCTACTTTCCTCTTTTCCTCTCTCTCTGGCAATGTGGCCCCACGTGTCAGCCTCAGTAGGATCTATTGTGGCTCGAGTAGATCCAGTGTGGATCGGGCGTGTGCGTGTGTGCGTGTGGCCCAGGCGTGTGTCTAAGCAGTGTGAGTGTGGGGTGCGTGTCCCAGGTGTTCGGGGAAAAGCCCCAAAGGATCCTGTGCATGCCGTGAACGCGACGTCGTGGGCGCGGGCATGGTCACCAGGTGGCGGCGGCGGCTCTGGCGAAGCTCGGCGGGGACAGGCGGCTCGGTGTGTGCGCGGTGGTGCCAAAAAGGCACGGCCTTGTGGCCGGTGCGGTGCGCAGAGAAAGCGCGCGCGGCTCCCCCTCGTTCTGGGGCCGCGGCGAGGTGGCTGGGCATGCGGGCACCCGGCGTTCCGGGGCCGCGGCTGCGCGACTTGTTGTCGGCGCGGCAGGGCGCGAGCCAAGGTCCGGCCTTTGGGTTTTGCTCGGCTGGGTATCACGCGCGCGGGGGTTCTCGGCGGTCCGAGGCCGCGTGTGGCCGTGTCGCGTGCGAGGCACCAGCGCTCTGGGCACGCATGGCGATGCGGCAGCGAAGGGAAAGGTGATGGCGGGCTGTGGGGCTACGGTTGCAGCGGCGCGAAGGGTCCCTGCAAGCGAGCACAAGAGGGTATGGGGACCCCCTTCTATGGAGGGATCATCGGCGACGCCGGTAGAACGAGGGTGTGGTGGAAGGGAACGGTGGTTCCTTACCAGCGGCTCGAGGGAGAAGAAGGGCGAGGCGGTGGCGAGTCGATGCCGGGATGAGGCGGTGCCGTGCAGGCAGCGCAGGGACGTTGAGGTCATTGTACGGGAAGCTGTGTTGGCGGCGGCGCTCCTCCTCCTCCTCCTCCGCGAGTCCTCCTCCTCCTCCCCTCCTCCTTCTCGGCCCTCCCCTCTCGGTAGGTAGCAGCGGCAAGGGGGAAACCCTAGGGGTGTTAGGGTTTGGGGTGCGGCGCTCGGGCTTTATAGGTGGAACGGGGCCCGGACGCCGAGGGCGGCGATGGAACGTGCGCGGGAGCGGGGACGCGTGGCGTGATCAGGCGGCTCAGCTGGGGTCAGGGGAGCGGCGACGTGCGGGCGATGCGATGCGGAGCGGCCGCGGCTGCGGCGGCCTTGTCGCGGCTGAGTGCGTAGGCCGGTTGGTCAGCTGCGCTGGCCGGCCGGCTGGTTGGGCTGCAACGGTTTAGGGTTTAGGTGGGCTGGGTGTGGTGCACGGGTGGCAGGCCGGGTAGGTTAGGGTTTGGTTAGCTTGTTAGCATTTGAATTTAAATTGATGGGCCACACTTCAATTTAAATTCCACCCAATTTCACTCAAGCAAAAATGAATCCAACAAAACAAATTCAAACAAAATCCGAATAATTCGTACTAGCAATATTGTTCTTGATTCAAACTAGGTTTGAATTACTAGGATTTTAGAAAGAGAGAGACATCCTTACATTATTCTGGTTACTTAGCACTTGCACACAAAATTTTTTTTCAAATTCACAACGTTTTGAATGTATAACATTCCGGAAAAATTTCGGGACGTTACACTGTCCGTCCTCACCGGCCTGCCGGTGGTGCCCTCAAGCGGGGGGACGACCCCGCCCAGCTGCTCGCGCTCGTCGACGAGCTGGTGGTCGCGACGGTGGCCAGCGGTCGGCGGCGCACCCTACGCAGTCGCGGAGGACGGAGGAGGGTCTTCGCCTGAATCGAACATCCTCGTCCTCCGCTCCGCAGCGAAGAGGACGGGCGCCGGGCTGGCGGCGGCGCTGCAGGACGAGGAGATGCCTGCGGCGAAAAAGCTGCAGCTTGACGCGCTGCGTGCGTTCTTGCACATGGGCGTGGAGTCCGTGCTCAAGACGCCGATCAGCGTTGCCGTTGCCTAGTCCAAGGAAGGAGAAGACGAAGACGATGGAAAGGAGGCAGCTTAGGTGTCTCTGTGACCGACGCGTGCCTCTGCTCTGGAGACGACCATCGTTAGAAGCACAATGATCAAAGATTCTGCAGCCCCTATGTCTATGTTTTTTTTAGGGTTGGGGGGGGGGGGGGGGGGGGGGGGAGGGGCGAGAATCCCCCACCTGAATTTCATTGCATGTGGCCCCTTGACGGCCAGATGTTAAAAAAGGTTTACAGTCCAATATTCAATGGAGATCTTACATTGATAAAGAAAACAAGGAGCACCAGACGTCAACTAATTCCTTTTGTCTCGAGCCGGCAAGCGGCACTTCCATAGCCTTGCATGTGAGTGATCGGTGATGTGATCGATGTTGCCTACGATCTTTTTCATTGTCTCGCGGAATTAATCCAATGTTTTCATCGAACTGTTGACCTTAATTGGTGCTCGGATCACTTCTTTCTCGGTTCTTGATGTTTCCGGCATGCAGATGCAGTACATGGTTGCTAGTTGTTAGTGATACCAAAAATCTTGGTAGACATTTCTCTATGATTATTATTTGAGTCAGAATGCTCCAAAAGAACCATGGATTGCTTGCAGGTTGGTTCAAAAGTATGGCATGCTACAATATCTGCTCTATGAAACCATCCGCCGCTCGTAACCATCTGTTCTGTTTGAGGGGGGAAAAAAACTGGACGGCCTGACTACATTATCTGCTCTATGGACAATTGGAAATCTGGTCATCTGGTGTCTTGAATCTTGATGCTTGTTTAATTAAGAAGATGAGAAAAGCCGGTTATTGAAACGATGACATGCTGTAAACTAGGAATTGTTGTGTGCTAATTACCTTGTTTTCTGTTGGCTGTGTGTTTCTGTCTCTTGCATCCTCCCTCTCCGGCTGTCAAAGCCGAGAAATAAAGGAACTCCTCGTGAATCAATGCCTCGTTTTGGCAGCAAATACCAATTGTTACGAACCTTGGTATCTCATTCAGAATCAGAACAACCTAGGGTGCTGAGGTTGATGGACACTGAGTTGAGCAATGTGTGTTCCTGATGCCACTCAAGCCTGAGCAGTGTCTTTAACAAAGTTGCTTTTTGCTGATTGCTTGATCATTTCTTGGCTAGCATGCAACCTCCTAACTGAGTAGATCGTTCATTTGTGCTCTCACACAACGTTGGTGCTTGAGCTATATATGTACAAGTCTCTTTATAGGCGTGCTTGGTCATGTGAACCGATTATTATTGAACCTATATTACTGGTAACGGGCTGTGATAAATTAAAGGCTGTTATCGCTAACTAAAGCCATGTGTAATGTGCTGGTACCTACTAGCATGTCAGAAGGCTAGTGTGCCGCGCGCAGGCCGCACTGCCGAAGAAATGTGGAGGACGTAGGATACTTGGTAGGGCAACGTGGATTTCTGATGCCGTGCAATCCTGGATATGTATGTATTCTGGTGCCGCATTTTGCTTCAAGGTTTCTTCTCCTTCCATGCAACCTCCTGAGAGTGCTCTCACACAACGCGATTGCTTTCATGCAACCGCCTGATCTTGTAGGGGTCAATTTATTGACATCCCTGGTTGTATATATCATTGCTACCGGTACAGTTATGAAAATAAAGAGACAATCACTCTCAAACTCTGGACATCAAGGACCACATGTCTTTAGCCATGCCTCCAATCCTTATGGCAGAACTAGCAGAATATGTACCGCATTCAGGTGCTCTCACACAGTGCAACGTGCAGTGCCTTGACCCTTGGTGCGAATGTGCAATATAACAAGCCTGAAACTACACTATTAACTGGTGCTTGAACTTGTACATGTCATTTTATAAGCATGCCTGCAGGTTGTGCAAACCGATTACTAGTGGTGCAATCATTTTGTACAGATAATTTTATAGGATTTATTTATTTATTTCTTCATGAGTTGTACTTGTGCGCCTATGGTTGTATTAGAAACAGCAACGCATTATATCATCATTATCATTTCACATGAGAATACATGGTCGTCGCCATGTTTGAAATCACCATATGAGGACCACGACTATATCAGGGATCCAAGACAGCTTAGTCATTTGTTTTATGTGTTCTTGAATACAAGATTTCTTAATCTTGATCGACCATGTGAGCTGCAGAAAGATTCAAGGAGGTGGAAGGTTGGAAGCTAGAGCAAGTAGATTGAGAAGCAGCGCTTAAACAAAGGGAGCAAATGATATTCACATCACAGATGCGAATTTTTCATACGCAAAAGACCGGCGTCTCTAATAAGGGTTAACACGCGTCAGTAATACGGCTTTCTGTGGTAGTGTTTTTTTTCAAAAAAAATAGACAATTCATAGCTTTGCCTCTGCTATGCATATCTGCATGCCCATTGGTGGCTTCTGACCTGAGGAGTGCATCCGAGCATGAGCATGTTTGGACTAAAGGATGCGATCCGGATGCCCATAACTGCATGCATCGGCCAGGTCGCCTTGTGGCTGGGATTCTCTAGCTGTTATCGATGTTGTCTTCGTGAGCTACACCGATAGAATCACATGGCATGCACGGTGAGACCTGCATACCCCAGCTGGCGTCTCTGAGCCGCTGACTCCAGCTTCCATGCCTAGTGTGCCTCGTGCAGGCCGCACCGCTGCAGAAATCTACAAGTCATACGAGACCGAGAAGAGAAGTATGGATTCCTGATGCCGCTCGATCCTGAAAGTTTTTCACTGTATTTTCTTCATGATGTCCTGATTTTTATGCCACCTCCTAACAAAGTAACTCGTCCATGTGTTCTCTCACACAACGCGAGGGCCTTTATGCAACCTAACGACTCTGAAACGACAATTTATAGGCATCCCTGGTGGTATACATCTCGGTACAATACAATCATGGATAAAGAGTCAACTACCAACAATTAATTGATAACTACAACCAAGTTTTTGTATCACTTTGATTGAATCCCATTTATTAGCTCTGTAAATCCAGGATTGAAATATTTGATACAGATTTCCTGGCCGAGATTCTTAATGATGCATGGTTCCTATTTGAAAGCTATTTAAATTGAGTAATTTTCATTAGGTCTCTTATTGCTACTAGGTCTCTCATGTGTCAATGCAGCAGCAGAGCAACCTCCACCTGCAAAAGTGGAGAAGGCAAGCATGGCTTCTCTCAAATTCCAACTGCGCTTTTAGCTGGCCTTTCTTTCTTCAGTCAATGTTCCTTTTCTTGAACTAATTTTCCCCCCTGTCAATTGTTTCTCGTGCTGTGTGCACTGTGCTTCCATACATCATAAATTTATTTTTCTTCCAACCGATGTTGTGTAAAGGAAATGGAAAGTTTTATCAATTGTCATCAAGCAAGTTATATTAGGTAGACATCAGGAGCACATGTTTTCAGCAGTGCTGAATTATTTGTCCAATCCTTACCAGATGGTTCAGATTTGAAAGTAATTTTAATTGAGTAATTAAGCAGCCAGATATTGTTGTTCCAGATGTGCAGCCAATCACCAATGCCCCAGTCACCATTAAATCTGAAAATTGGAATTCCTCACCCATGGGTCGTTTTAGCTCTGAATACTAGGACTAATTGTGATGAACCTTGATGTCTCAGTCACCAACCAACGGGAAATGCTGCATTCCACAAGAGATTCAATAATAACGGATACAATTTGGTAACTAGAATCATGGACGTGAAAGAGTAGTGGACTAATGTCACACCCTAAAATTATTAGATTTCAGGATGTGATTAGAAAAAATAATAATAATAAAGCAATAATTTTCTCATAATTATATAAAAATTTTAACATTTATTTTCTTTACAGAGAATTTAGTATAGGAAAAATAAATGATTGTCTTTCTGAATTAAATAAAATGGTTCTATATATGTTGCATTCATGTCGTTGCATTGGTTTTTATGTGTTTGCTTGTTTGAGTTTGCAAAATAAAAATACCCAAAAACTACCCTAAAATCATTTTTCTCTCTTCCCTATCTCTTTTGGCTTATCCCATCTTTCTCTCTCTCATTCCCCTCTTTCAACCTAGCCCAGAAACCCTCCTCTTTTCTTTCAGCCCGGCCCAAACCTCTCTCTCTTCTCCTTTTTCTTTTTTTCTCTCCCCGCGGCCCAAAATCGCACCGCCGACCCAGCCCGCAGTGCTCTCCCTCTCTCACCGCCAGCTGGGTCCCACTTGTCAGTCTCCCCCCCCACCTTCCTTTCTTCTTCCTCCCGCTCCTCTCTTTCCTTTCCTGTCGCGACACCAGACCCGCCCGCGCCCGTCGCCCGCGCCTCCTCTCCTTCCTTTCCGCGACACCCGCCTGCCATAATGGCCGCGACACGCCCTTCCCCGGGCGACCAGCCCCCATTACGCCCGCGGCAATCATGGCCGCCATCCCCGGCCGCCGCGAGAGCCGCCGCCCCCACGTCCCCCAGTCGCACCGCCCCGCTCCCTCACCCTATAAAACTCAAGCCCGAGCGCCAGCGCTCCCCTTCCACTCCGATTTCACTGCACGCCCGACTACCCCGCCGCTCTGCGCCGCCATTTTTCCTGAGCCCGAGCCCGTCGTCGCCGCCGCGTCGTCGACCCGCCGTCTCGCCGCCTCTCCGTCGACTGCGACCGTCGCCGGAGCCCCGCCTTGGGCCCAGCGCCGTCGTCGTCCACTCCTTCCCCTTCGTGCCGTCACTCCACGCCGGCATTTCCTCGCCGGAGCGAACATCTCCGCCCGTGCCGCACCTTGTCGTCGACCCGCCGTTTCGCCTCGACTCCGCCGTCTTCAACCCTCGCAAGACTCTCGCGAGGAAGTAAGCACCACGCCGCTACCGTTTTCCCCCTCCCTCTCGCTCTCTTGGCCCCTCGATTGCTCGTCGGAGCTCTATCTCCGCCCGCCACCGTGGTCCGCCGGTCTACGGCCGCCGCACGGCCGTCCCGTGACCGCCTCTACCTTCGCCGTGATGCCCTCTCCCTCCTCGGCCTAATCCCGGCCTGAACCGAACCCCAGAGCACCGGATTTGGTGAGCTCCGGCGATCCTCCGCCGCCCCCGCTCATCGTCGGCGCCCGGCGCCGCCTGCCAAGCCGATCGAGCCGCCCCAACTACCCCCCGCCGCCCGATCTGGATCCAAGGGCCAGATCAGATCTTAGCCGCGCCCGAGCTGCCAATCCAAGCCTGGGCCGAGCCGCACAGCCACAGCCGTCAGATCGTGATCCAACGGATCAGATCTGCCCGACTAAGCCAAATCCTAGCCGCCTCTGGAACTCTTGCAGAAAAGCCCCTAGGTTATCCAGAAATCAACCTGCGGTCCAGTTCTGTTTAAAAGTAATTAGAATCAGGTCCTTTCTTTTCTGTTTAGGCCCCTGACCTTTTTAGAATTAGAACCCACCGTCCAGAACCTCCAGTTTTGCACCCAGGGCCATCTGTTTAGGGTTTAATTATGTTTTAGCCCCTGATTTCTTCAGATTTAGCCCCTAAAAGTTCAGTTTCTTCGCAGATAAGTCCCTGGAGCCTTGCTTTAGCCCTATCTTCGTCGTTTTAGATCCGTTTCAACTCGTTCTTGTTGCGTTAGTCTTCTAAAACCCTAAGCTATCGTTTAGTCGTGTTGTTGTGCTCAGTTCCTATTTTTAAATTAAATATAGATTTAATTTGATTAAAGTTCTGTCACCTAGTTTTTTTCTAATTAAAATCTACCTAGGTCTTTACCTCCGTTTTCATAACTAATGTTAATTTAATACCAACTCAAATGTGTTCTAAATATAATTTATTTAGTTGAACACCAAATATATATAGTTATGCGTTTAGATGCTCTCACAAGTTTCTTTCTAATTAATTGATTAGTGTAATTTGTACATAGACAATCATAAATAAAATATGACTAAGTTCTACTCCGCTTTTATAAATAAAAATATAATATAAGTTAATTATAATCAGGGATATTTTGTTTTGAATATCTTTTACATTTGTTTTCCACTTAAAATAAATAAAACTCATAGTTCTTTTGTTTCTTTTATAATACCAACCTTCCGATAGCTGTGTCTTTTCAACCCTAGCTCCGTTTTTCGTGTCTCTTGTGCTCTTGTAACCGTAGCAGTGAGCCTTATCCTTTAGCACACTCTTTTAAAAGCTTTTGTTTTGTGATTGGTGTATTGTTCTTAGCTGTACTTGTTTGTTATTTTGTATGTTTGTGCTCGATGTTTGCTTCGAGTAGAATGATCGGTGTTGAAGCTTGAAGATCAAGTTTTCCAAGTAAGCAAGAGCTGAAGGGCAGTAAGAGTAGCTTTTCGTTGGAAAAAAAAGGCAAGTGAACCTAACCATCCTTCTACCTATGCTTTATTACAAGAATACTATGAATTAATTGGAACATGGAGAACCACCCAAGAAAACAGTGCAACCACAATACTATATGGCTCTGGTCTTGGCTAAATAATTAGAAACTCTGGCTTGTGATGATCTTACCGAAAGGGCAAGAGAGGAGTACGTAAGATGGGGTATAGCTCGGTCCTCTTGGGGTAGTAGCCTTTGCTAAGGTAATGACCATTAGGGAGGGTTATGAACACTGCGGCCTGAAACCTTAGCGGATTGTCACAAGTTAGGGAATCTTTGTAAAGGCCTTGTAGTGTCCCTATGAAACCACACCTCGGAAGTATGGTATTGTGCCTAGCTAGCACAGCATGGTTGGGTCCAAGTTCTTCTGAACTTTTACACGACTTGTGGGGAAAGTGTACAATCTCTGCACACTGTAAAACTGTTATAACAGCCGTGCTCACAGTTAAGAGCAGCTTGGACCCTCACATGATTAATAAACTTAAAGATGGATTTAAATCGTTACTCTGGTTATATCTTGTGACCTTGCTGAGTACCAACCATAAGTGTACTCACCCTTGCTAACCGCTGCTCAGAAGAAGAAGGTGTGAAGGCTACTGAAGATGATGAAGAGTTCTAGGCGTACGCAACCCCCAGTCGTTTACCTGTGAAGTTTGGAGCCTTCGTTTCCATGTTAAACGTATATCTCTGATAGTCTTGTAAATCCTTATTTATGTTTCTTACATGATGATACTGTTGCTGTTATTCGCTGATGATGTCACTATATGTATGAAACTTGATCCTGGCATATGCATTCGGTTTTATCGTTAAACCGGGTGTGACAACTAAGAATCAGAGGAACAGAATATGATGGAGGATATCAGGAGAACCAAGAACAAGGGTTCGATTCCCTGCCTTGCGTTTCTAGGCTTAGTACCAATCGATGACACAAGAGATCTATCAGGTCCTCCAGTCCAGGTGCCTGTAGAGCCCGTGTACATGACAGACCTCTAGGCCGGCAGGTGTCTGCTCCGAGCCTACGATTTGCATGCCAACGGCTGGCTAGCTTCTGCCTCTCAGGTGCGTCATGCTCATCGAGGCATTTTAAACCGCACAACCCTGCTTTCATGCATCTGGCAGAGGTACAAAGCTGATACGTAGGAAAGCGAGTGTGCTTCCGGCATTCAGAGGTGTGTGCCGCTCAAGCCTGAATATCTTTGCCAATGATGATGCTCTTGCTGAACTTTGCCTGATCATTTCGCGGCTGGCATGTAACCTCCTAGCAGAATATGTATCTCGTTCATGTGCTCTCACACAATGCAATGTGCAGTGCCTTGGAACCTTGGTGCAATATAACAAGCCTGAAAGGACACTATTTGTGTATATAGTAGCTTCTCGAGCTCGCTCAGTGAATGCCGCAAATCCTCGTAACTTGCAGCAGTAATAATCCGTGCACAAATTTTCCCAGTAATAGAGAAATACTCTGTCCATGTCCGATGCTAATCGTTCGGCCTCCTAGTTAGGGATGATGAAATAGCAACTATCCCATTTTCTGAATCTGAACATGGAGAACCCTTCATTTTGACTTATTCCAGTGTAATAAATCATCGATCGGTTGATTGATTGATTATGTGACAGGCAAATGATTGATTATGGGACAGGCAAAGCAATTGCTTGCTAGATAGAGCTCCATATTTTATTATATGGAAATAGTCTGTGAGTACATGGATGATTTGTGCCCACCATCTTTGCTGTGCAAACACGTGTCCCTGATTTAGAAGTAGTCTATAGTTAGGTATACAAATAATTAGAGTAACGCTCAACTTGCAGAACTGCACTAGCAACACAATGATGACACTCAGCTTTTTGCAGAAACATTTTCAATCAAATGCATCACAAATACAAGTGAAACGGCACCATAAGGCTTTCTACTACTAGAAACGAATGATCATGATGTTCTTTGTGATGTTGCGTTTCATCTGAATGTGAAGGGTATCGACCATGCTAAATTCCCAACACCTTCTATGCCTAGCCTAGCCATGATATACAGATGACTTCATTACTTGCACACAGCTAGTTTTTGGGAGATCACACAGGCATGGGCTCCTACCACCACTGATCTCGATGGGCTCTCTTTATATAGCCTAGCATGATCTTGTAGTCTTCCTAAGGCTATAAAGTCATATAAAAACTAATAATGCGACCACCTGTTTATAAGACCACTGATCTCAATCGTCTACAACTTCTGTCGCATCTCACCTCATCCAACCCTGCAAGCACACTACTCCATGATCTTATCATGTGCACAACGCGCAGATGCTATACGAGAGGTAGATGGCTCTAAAAGACTGGAGACACCAAGAAAGGCCTTGCTTTTCTTTGCGATTCATTACCGGACTGAAAGCAAACAAAGTCATCAGCAATTGTGTAAATCGTATGCAATTATAGTGTTTCCTGATACAGTCAACATTCCCGTTGGCATTTTCCAACCATACACTATCTAAATCTCATGTTGCCTTCTTGTGCAAACGGTTGTAAGGCAATCATGTGCCTGGATCCATCCGACATGGTGTGTTCTGCTCATCATGGACTGAAGACCGCCTCGCCGCGCATCGACCATTATCACGTTACAGGCCAAACATTATACCGCACTGTCCAGCTTCTACGCAGCTCCGTAGCCATCCGCGCTTGGCTGATGACACACATGACACATGAAAGCTACTGTGTGCTTTCGTGCAGGCAATAGAGGTGTGCAAGTGATCTGATCCTAAGATGGGGCAATGCGGGTTCCTGATGCTGCTCAATCAGGCCAGAATGTCTTTTTGCTGCATTTTGCATCATCATTTCCTGCCTTTTGCCTTCAACCACCTGGCAGAGTAACTCGCACGTCCATGCGTGCTCTCACACATGTGACTGCCTTGATGCAACCTGAAGATCCTGAAACGGCACCACAGATCGATGCTAGACTTTGTGCAAGCCACGTCCATTATATAGGTACAAATGATCATGAAAACACGGAGTCAATAACTACCAGCAATTAGTAGATCTTGTGCTCATCAAGACATATTACAGTGCACACAGCTGCTTTCATGCATCTAGAAAGGACAACAAACGTGTACGTTGGAAAGCAAATGTGCTTTGTGCATTCAGAGGTACCGAAGTAGACGGCCACTAAGTTGGGCGATGTGCGTTCGTGACGTCGCTCAAGCCTTAAATTCTTCAGCGAAGATGTTCTTGCTGCATTTTGCTCGATCATTTCCTCTTGCTAGCATGGAACCTCCTAGCAGAGTAACTCGTTCGTGTGCTCTCACTCAATGTGCAGTGTGCCTTCATGCAACCTAAGGATCCTGAAACTGAGCTTGTACAAGTCATTTTATAGGCCTGGATGGTCGTCTAAATCGGTTGCTAGTGGTACAATCATGAAAGTAAGGAGTGAACAACTAATTAATGCAAAACCTAAACTCTGGGTACCAGGGAGCACATGCTCTTCAGTCATGCCACTGCACATCTATTTGCGTCATAAATTGAACACACAGTTCTATAACTCATATATGATCCCAGACAGTGTGTAGTTTGGAGTTTGCAATGCTAACTTCTGTGCATGCTGCCTGAACTTATTTGATTTCATGATGAACCTACATATTTTGCATGGTTTACAGTTTGAAATCTCAAGAATTTAGTGCAGACAAAAAGTGATGCTCTCATATGGAAAAGGCACCTTTGTTTGTCACGATTGACTGATCTCAATTTTCTCTGCAACTTGGGAGTTAAATATTTGATGCTACTTTGCTGGTGCAAATTCTGACTAATGGTTCCAGTTTTGAAGTTAAAATTGAATGATTTTCATAAGATTGAACAAATAAGAAAGCAAATACCATAAACATATATAACACCTCGCGTCATGCCCATCAAGTGTAATGCCCAAGTTAGGGATAAATTTTGACGATAATTGACTACTGCTACATTGTTTGTATTATTGATATCAATTGTCCAAGTAAGGCAAGGCACAGAATTATTATTTGGATCATTCCATGCAGCTGGAGAAAGTACAGTAAGGTCCTTTCTCACAAATGGAGCAAGAGAAAAATTTCTAAATAACCATACTCAACCTGATGGCTATGAAGGCTGGCGCATTCAGATCTTTTCCAAACAAAATATATATGCAGATGTGATATACTTGGACACATACTCTTCTCTACGAATGCACAAGGTTCTTATGAGCACCCTAAGAAAGAAATGAGTCGATTCCCTCAATGCCACTAAAATTAATGTTGCCTCCCTTAGTGCCATAAAATTTCTTGAACTTCCTTTAATTTAGTGCCATCGCTTCAAACCTTTACCCTCTCAGTACCACTTTCGTTACATTCTATTAAAATTTTGCCTTAGATGTCGCTGCAATACAAGGATCATGAATTGCAGTTACCACTTTACCCCACGTACACTAACTTCTCCCCAAATCCTTCTCCATTATTCTCAGACAAACCCCAAAAGCTCGGCCGACCTGCAGACCGGGCCGGCATCTCTGAACCTCCAACCTGGCATCGGCCACCTCAGCCTTTCCAACCTCTATATTTATTCAACCACACATTGTTGGTTATGGTAATCGTGGATCGTGAACCTTACCCCACCATGCATCTCGAAGGCATGTGTGATGGGCTGGTACATACAGGAGCTAATGTGCCTCACGCAGGCAGAACTGTGGAAGAATTAAAACCTTTGGTCTTCACGGATTGTGGTTTCCTGATACCGCTCATGCCTGAATATCTCTAGAGAAGATTTTCTTGCTGCAATTTTGCTCGATCATTTCTTAGCAAGCATGCATCCTCTGAGAGGACTAACTCTCATGTGCTCCATCTCACAGAATGTGCAGCGCACAGGTCATTTTATAGCTAGGCATGCCTACTCGTATACACATCATTACTATTAGTACCGTGCCATCATGCAGATAAGAGTCAATTACTAATAATTGAAACGAGCTTGGCATAGATGTAATGATATACACTAGCTACAACAACACGTCCATTTGCTGAAATAAACAGAAGACTACTGGGGAAGGGCACATTAGTGCCGGCTCCTAACTGTGCTATCAGTTGATCAACCGGTAGTAGGCATCATAACTGCCTGTACCTGGGCTCACTCCCAGTTTATGTCACCAGCCGGGCTGAATAACAATTGATTTGCAACTGAAAAGTAATAACAATTTGGCCAGTATGATAGTTTCTGACGACCAATTTATAAAACCCACCACCATTTCTTCCTAATTGAACACCGCATCATATCATCATCATCACTCACCAATAACTTGGGCTCTGTGCTGAACGTAGCTGCATGCCAACAACATCGTCCGGGAAGGTTTGTTCAAGTTTATGTGAAGTAGAAGAATGCATGGACCGGAGCCGACAGAAATGAGAGGCATCAGGAAACAAATTAGCACTGCTGGCTTCTTCCAACCTCTGCCTAGAATATCCTGGACAGACGGTTGAAGGGGTCCGGAAGCTAGGCTCACAGCACTCCGACCAAAGTTGGTGCCATGGACCTGATGGATTTTCTCTGCGTGTTGCTAGCTTGGTGTGGGGGCCACTGTAGTGTTCAAAGCTACAGCATCGATCATCCCAGCAGCCGCGCACTCATCCCATGCGCAGGAGCGGCTTGAAAAGGTGGTCTGCTGCTTGCATATCAACGTTTTCCGCAGGAAGAAGATGCATCAGCGAAAAAGGCAATGAGCCAATGACTACAGCTGTGGCCTGGTCTTATGCTTGCCGTCAAATGCATTGTCGAGTCTCCATGTTGCTCCAGTTGTTGGCTTGTGGCATAGTCAGGTGGCATCGTCGTTCGTATTCTCAAATCGTATGGAGTGTGGACACCATGTCGCAGTGGGGCCAGCAGCAGCCGCAACCAGTCAGGCAGTGCAGGAGGTCGGTTGTGGGCAGGGTAGAAGGGGTAGAGGGGGGGGCATGGATCGATGGAGGAAGAAGGGTGATCTACCATTGGATCGAGATGTATGATGTAGACAGCCCCTTCTCAAATCATGTTGAGCGTTGAGCCATGGACACCATGTCAACTCAGAAAGTGTTGTCCTGCGGGTAGAATTGTAAAAAATACACCAAGTGGAAGTGGTACAACAACATCGCACACTTCCTACAGAAAGGTTTAGTTACTTAGTATTTTTTTTCTGGTCACTTTCAAAGTTTGATGCATCAATCTAGTAATAGCAAGCAGTAGTAATCTATCTAACAGTTAGCAGTATATATGTTATGGAGTAATCGATCTATTCTTATCTCTTTCGGTGTTTGATGGATCCGATATTTAGCTAGCAGGTGACATGAGACAATTTTCTTTGTGAAGCAATTCATATATATGTTTAGTTGTGAGATGAGTTTATTTAATTAGAGTCAAATTATAGGGCCGGAGAAATGATCAAGTCCACACCTCCAGTGACTCAGGTTTGAAGATTAGTAATATTAGTCATATAATTTTGCGTACCCCTAGTTGAGAGATCTTCATCTAGAAAATATTCGGCACGTTGTAGTGCTAGCAAGAGCTTAGTTTCCGTTCACGAGTTAGCACCAAATAATAATGCCTTCTTTGAGTTTCATCAAAAACTTATTTTCTATCATGGATAGGACATGAGGAAAATTTTGCATCAAAGTACAATCCAAGGCGGCCTATATCCCCTAGGCATCCTGAATTCTTCGGAGACTAAATGATCAGCCACTGAACTTTATAGGTGGTCACAAGCTTCTTTTGTATCAGGGTTTGTACCAGGGCAGCCTAAAATCCCGGTGTCTCCAAATCCTACATTAGACTTCACCCCAGGGCTACTTCCTCTGAAGCGCAATTCACCGAGATGTCGCATCTCCAGTATCCATTTGTTTGAAAGGCATAATCCCTATCACATTTCCTCTTATAGGCAAGGATTATTTCCGTACAAAAGTCCTGTGGTGGAAGGGAATGTCCTTTCTCTGCACGTGTTTAATTTCTATCCCTTTTAAATATCGCATGGCAGCACATGTGTGGATATATATATCCCTTTCGCTGCCTCACAAACGCCTTTTATCAACGATGAGAAGTACACTAGACCGAAGATTTTTCTTACTTTACGAAATACATATAGACATTAAAGACCAATATATACTTTCCTCAATGTATGATAGATGAAATTGGCGTACAATTGGTGTCATCTCGATGCAAATACACAATCACTAAAATGTCTCAGAACTTTATATTTCTGCAAATAGTTGTGGTCAAATTGAAATAAAAATTATAAACAAAATATCCGCTGACAGAATGGCTAATCATATCTGTGAATCAAATCCAATACAAGTAACTCTCCCTCACTCCCTGTTTCTCGTGCTGAATTGAAACCTTAAGACTGGTCAAGTAAGATGACATTGCAAGTTTATTAAATCCATTAACATGACAACATTAGTGCTACGTTGTATCTCTTAGAAACACTTTGTGTGTTGAGTTTGCTCATTAATTAATGACATTCAAGAAGAGGTAGGTAATAATCTGATACCCTTTCAAACAAAAGATAATAATCTGATACATCATGAAAATAATAAAAAACAAAGGTAAATGAAGCTAAATTAATAAACTACTAAATTTAAACCTATCGAATGGAAATATTATGCAAGTAGTTCTAGTTAATATGAGGTTAAGTGGTTAACAAGTGCCTACGGACAAACATCTCTCTGATGCATGACCACTATAGTTACAGTCCCCTCAGAAATCCTCCTCATGAAATGGTGATCACAAGATGCCATGACAAGAACAGAAACGGTGCACAAACTGCATGCCAAATGCTAGCTTGTTTCCCAGACACCTCTCGTTCTAATCGGTACCCATTCTCTCAAATTTTGTGCAAAAAAATCTAACCAACATAACATGTTCTTGAGCTCTAGAATTTTATGCTTTCTGTGGTGGGGAGACGATTAGTACATACATATTTGGTCAGCCTACAAGAGCCAATGCGGTGTCAACTTATCCAGATTTATATAGTTATTATTGGGTGAACATTTGGATGGTCCGTACGTGCAGTACAAGAAATGAATTTTGAGATGTAAAGTTTTCTTGTCAACATATACATAAAACTTTAGTCACTGAAGTGGTAGTTGTAGACTGACAAACGTCGGTGCAGTTCACATGTATCCTGGGCTAGCAATGTGATTTGATTTGGCCTCTGAACAAAATAGGTCGTGATTTTAAGAGCTTTTTTCTAAAAAGAATTCCATTGCGTTTTACTTCTGTTGCAAAGTTTATCGTCATAAACCAAGTGACTGAAGACACTTCTGTTGCATATCCTGCTGCATAAAACTTTGGAGTTCTTTTTTTTTTTGCTTAAAACATACACATTGCGCAGCAGAGTAAACAAAGCACAAGGTAACAGCAAGATGCCTGCATATAAGCACATTGCATCTCCACATTTTACAGGGGTAGATGAAGCATTGTAAACGTTTTCTACTCATTCAAATAACAGTAATCAGTTCCAGACTTCTGGGCTTTCAAGGCTTGCAGCACATAGCCAACAGTTACACAACTAGTTCAAATGATTTAGTAGTGTAAGTGCTGTAACACCTAGGTGTTTACAATTCTAAGCAAGAAAATCTAAACATAGCATCATGCATAATAACCTAGAATCATTAAAACAATGCATTTAATTATGTGTGTGCATATGCATGTGTATGTGAGATTTGTTCTTTTGTGTTTATAACCATACATGCTCAACTTGTCATACAAAAAATATAGCATAAAAATACACTCATATTTTAGTACCTTACAAAGTTTACTTCAAACACCATATGCAAATTCAAAATTTAACACAAGAAATGACTAGTAATTCAAATCCTAGCAGTATTGAATTTAAAATAAGTTTTAAACCGTGGCTCAAATTAACTTTTGGCTAAAACAAAAGTTGTAGATTTTAAAATTCCCTAAAACTTTCTTGTTCAAAGTTTTTCAAGTTTCTATTCGAAATTTTGAGAAAATTTAATTTGAATCGCGGCCCTTCTCTCTCCCTCTCCTTTCTCTAACCTCCCCTGTTCTGTCCTGTCGAGGGGCAGCGGCCGCCGGCCACCTGGCCGACGATGCCTGCCCCGGCGAGCCGCACCAAAGGATAGCACCCCGACAGGCCCCGACCGGCCCGCGGCCAAATCGCCCTCCCCTGCCCCGAATCCACCCATGCCCGACGCGCGCGCGCCACGCGGCCGTCGATTCCCAACGGCCGAGCCACGACACGCCGGCGACGCCGCGCCCTTGCCGGGGCCTTGTCCCGGCCGCGCCTCCCCCGGCCTGCTCGCGTCCAGCCCCTCCTCCCCCTACGCACCTATAAAAGGGTTGCACCGAGCCCCTGCTCACACACGTCCGAGTACCACCACCACTGCGCCATTAGCGCCGCCACTCGACCTCACCATCGAGCCCCACTTTCCACTCCTCCTCCGCCCAAATCGAGGCTCTAAACGGGTCGCCCTCGACCTGCTGGTACTCCCCGACTTCCCCACGCCGCCCTCCCTCGCCGGACCACCGCCACCCACCACCCGCATCTCGCCGGAGCTTCTGCTCAAAACCAGCAGCCCAACTCCGGCCACCCCAGCCCCAACCGAGCACACCAACAGGTTTCCCTCGACCTCCTCATGCTCCCCCACCCCTTTCCCCTCGCCGCTGACTAGTTTCCTCGCCGGATTTCGGCCGGGAAACACCCAGCCCCGCCCAGGGACTACATTGCAATCGTCAAGTTCTTTTTAGGGTCTTTTCTGCTAGATCCAGGGACCTATCAGCGAGAACCCGAGTACTTTTATTTTCAAGAGGCTGTCAATTGTAAAATCAATCTAAAATCATAGAAAAATCAAAAAAATGCAAACTAAAATTTGTTGTGACCATCTTGATGAATCCGACTACTTTTGCACAGATGGATGACCAGTTACAAACTAAAACATGATCTAAAATTAATCTTATTTTAAATAGCCCATAAATGTATCTCTTGATCTAGGATAGCACTATGAATGATTTTTGGACTGTAAGCTAGTCTCTACTTGTTAAGATTTTTGTAAAAATCTCAAGACTAGAACATATCTTTACGAGTAGTTTTTGTTGGATCTTGTTTGATGTGCTATTTTGATAGAGTTATTTGTTCATGATGTTCTACTGAAATTTTAGGGTTGAAACTTTTACAGTAGAGTAACCTTGATGCATAAATGCTATGGGCAAAGTTTGAAACTTTTTACTTCTGTCTAACTTGCTCATATGTTTTTAGTTAAGAAAAACTACATTAAATCAAAGTAACTAGTTCTGATGCTTAGAAAAATAAGAAATTTTAACCAGAGACTACCTTGGAGTAGGTTATCATGTTAGAGAAGTTTGAGACACAGAAAATTTGTGGAACTGCGTGTAGAAATAAATCTTGATTAATGTAGATGTATCTTGACTTATTTTCTATGCTCTGTATCTTGCACACTAAAATCTGAAAAAATTACGGTAGACTCACCATAAGTTTAGGAGTACTTAGCAAAATGTTGAGCACCAGTTTTTACATGGTTTATTCTGTATAAATAAATTTTGATCCTAATAGTAGCTCTTAATGTATTTTTTATGATTAATGTACTAAATGAAAATGGTTGAAAATTTTACAGTGAGTTTGTACTTAAGTAGTGTGCTTTGAATAAAAATTTGAACACCAGAAGCTATCTCTACGAGTTGTTTTGTTTTAACCCATGTTTACTCTTAAAAAATGGTCGTTTATAAAATGACAAAACCACTTACTTATAATCCAAATACTACTCGATAAATGACTGCCCAAGGAAAAGGAAATAAAGTGCTTTACAACTTAATTTGAGTTTTGTTGAATTACAACTTTACAGAGAAATAAGTTATTTATCTTGTACCATTAAAACCACTCAAACATATACATTCATATAGAATCGACGACTCTCGCCGACGGAACCTAAGAGCTGGTGCCAGAGTCCGAGAGTGAGCAGCGCGAAGCTCAATTTAATCTAACTAAAGTTGCTGAAGACCCGAACCAAAGTTCGGAAGAGCCCACGGCTAGCTTTGCTTAGGAAGGCAAGCCCCGGAGCATAACCCCTACTTTTAGACTTATGCAACTTTTATTTATATATGGTATTGTGCATTAAGTTTGTAGGAGTTGATTGAAACCCTAATTGTATGATCCTAGTACCCATGATATGAACATTAGTCTGTGTCACCGCTCGATTGCCGTTCTAATAGGACTCCTGTAAAAGTCGAGTGATTTTCTGTCACTCGCGAGATATAGGAGTCGCTTGTTTTACTTACGTTGGAATCATAAGGTCGATGGACAGGGCTATGTTACGATATTCCTGTTGATGATTAAGGCCCCGTCTGATTAGCGAAAATTCTAAGGTCGCGGTGTGTGGTAGTGGTGGTTAAATTTTTGAACGTACTAACCACATGCCGAAAATATGGTAATCGGTAAGCTTAAGTACCTGATCGGACCGGCGAGTGAACTTTATCCTCACCCTCTTGACACCGTTCCCATGGGCACATGGTGAGTGCAAGAGCAGCCACGGCCCGGCGTCGTACCGTGGTTCGTGGACCTCTGTACTCGGGGGGGGGGGGGGGGGGGGGGGGTTGGCCCTGATCCACAACCCGGGAAGAAATGGGAAAAGTTGCACGTTTGACTCTGTGAGTAACCACGTGACGTGTGTTTAGGTTTCCCCTTGCAAGGTTAAGAAACTCGATTCGCATCGTCCGTTTCTCGTGGTCATTGAGACTGCTTAACCCTTTTACCACAGAGAGTAGGAAGAGAAACAATGATGATGATTAATATGGTTGGATGCTCAATTATTTTTTCACGATATGTGAGTTGGATAGTTGCTTACATAGAATGGTTAATCAACTAGAACTTGATGCTAAAACTTGAAAGCAAGGACTCACTCTTAGATGCTTTTTGGCAAAAACTATCCTCAGCCAAAAGTCTTGCATGTCTAGAAGTCGGCTAAGTATATACCACTAGTCGGGTAAGTCTTGCTGAGTATTAGTATACTCAGCCTTGCTTGTGGCTTTGTTTTCATGTGAGACCTTTGAGGATATGGTTACTGGTTTGACTTGGCGGTGTACCCTTCCTTCTGGTTTGTCGGTAGAATGGGATACGTCCCCGGCCAACGATGATAACGCTGAATGATGTCATGTACGGGCTTCATCATGATATCTTGTATCGTCGTTAGAACTATCATTTATTTTCCGCTGCACTATTAAACTCTGAAAGTACTTGTTTATGCATGAATTCGAACTTGGTTTGTAATAATAATTCATGTTGAACTCTATGATGTAAATTTTGTGGATTGTTGTAATCTCTGGGCTCACCTTCGTGTGGGTTGTATGTATGCATTGTTTCGATCGAAATTCCGGTGGTTGCATCGGGATGTTACCCAACAGACTGTCATTTTACTCCGTTTTAAGTGCGTGTTAACCCGGATTGCCTCTATGATGATGGTTAGCGCATTCAAACCGAATTAATTCGGGCGGTTCTGCCACAGGTGCAAACATAAAACAACCAAACAGTGAAACAGAAAAGTCTGCTTACATATCCCAAGTTTTAAGATATAATACCATAATTGCATCATCTATGCAAATGCAAGTCTCTAATTACGGATCTCTACGGAGACCGAAGGCGAGATTTCAGCACAAGCAGATGAGACGCATCGATCACTCACCATCAGCATCAGCGTAGAACATGCTTGGGTACACCCAGAAGGGCTGCAATTGGGTGTACCAGTTCCTCTTGAACACAATGTCAGGGACATTGTCTGGATCCCACACAGCATCAGCCTCGTCACCAAGCCCGTGCAAGATCCAGGGTACATCGTAATATGCGTAGTACAGGCAGTTGTTCCTCCTACCCCATCGACCCAGGCTGACGCAAGAAAACGCGGGGCTCCTCTCATCGCTTCCAATAAAGAGCACGTGATTCTCCAGCTTCTCTACCTCCACCCAAACTGCAGGTACAGTTGACATGTCGAGGCGATAGGCTTTGTAGTTGACAGGTGCCCCCCATCCAATGAAAGGGATATGTAGTGGACAACAATGAGGAGCATGTCGCCGCACACCACAAGCAATGGCCTTAGATACGGGCATTCATCCATGTCATCCCACCACACAGTTGCTATCTCCTGCAGACCAAGCTAGGGTGCCAAGGACAGTGTGTGGAGCCTGTACTCATAGTCCAGCGCAATGAACTGACCTTTGAACTCGACAATCTGCTCAATCCGTGAATCATTGAGCCGTAGTTCTGACCAAGAATCACTTCCAACTGGCCAATCAAGCAGGGTGCGTTGGGTGCTGCCTTGTTCGGGTGCGGCGCAGACTAGGAGGTGTGCATTATGTGAGGTGAGGGGAGCTGTCAACATGCCAGAGTAGAAATAAGTGTCCTCGCTGAATGGGTTCTGTGGTGGTAAAACTCTGGCACCTGTGAACACATCAACCACAACACAATTTCTGCCGCCACCACAAATCAGCTGACCATAAAAGAGCCTGCAAAGCGCAACATCTCAAACGTGTCTCAGGAATCTGGCAGCGCAGGGCAGTTCTCAGGTTAGCTAGACCAAGGACCTGGCATGTGCGGAGCTTGAGACCGTCATCACTTCTGGAAGGGAGATGACGAGCATGGACTCTGATATGAGGTCGGACAAGGAGAGGTGGGAGCAAGGTGCAGAATGTGGATTTGGATGGGTATGAGGAGAAGGCGGAGCGCCGAGAGTGGCAGGTGCCAGCAAAAGCGAGGAGCTCGAGGAAGGAGCCCAACAGAGGAATGATGGACTGGAGCAGACCTTCTGGGAGATCCGCCCACCCTTGAAGCCTACACACAGCAGGGGTTGTAGAAGAGGCAGAGGCGCTGGAGATTTTGCTGGGACTTTGCATGATGTCAGACTCTCTGCGACAATGAAATGATCAGCAAGTTAGAATACAAACTGAAAGAGAAATGAAAAATGGCATATAGCTTGCTTGAGATATAGATACACTACAAAGAATTTAGCATATGTGTTAGATCTGGAACCACTAGTTCTGTTGTTATACGATCACAATGCGGCTGAACGGCTCCTAATGTTCAGGTAAGACATACAGATGCAGGAGAAATGCAGTTTTGTATCCAGTCTTGCTCCAATCTAATTTTTTCTTTGACACTGCCTAACCCATGTCTATTTTCACAACATGATATTTAGGGTGCCCTGCTGTACACAGAATTGACATATGAAACCAAGGTGAAAATTATTTTCTAACGGAAAAAATGCTCAATCAAGTGCTGAAACATGTGCTCATGTACCTTTCAAAATGAACCATGCACGACATACAGAAAAAAAAAACATTTCAAATATCTGCTCAAAAGCACCAGCTTACAAAAAAAGTGGAGTGTTTTATCCTAGCCACATTAGTTGTGGGGCACACATATTTTTTAATCTACTTGACTAATCAGGTCCATATATTCTAGGGTTGGCGGTTGGAAGTATACCATACAGTTAAAGCAGAACTCAAGTGGAAACAAGATGCTGACGAAATTTGCTTGCTTAGTTTGGATTAAGAAATGGATCGGAAGCACTGATGAAGAGACACAGATGTACCAAATGAACCGAGTAACAGGAATTAGGGAATAGGTGGCACCATGGCAGGGAGTCTCTCTACTGTACATATTAGCATATATGCATCTGAAATCACGATATACAATGATACCAATTGGAATTTTGATGAAAATTTTGTTCTCAAGATTAAATGTTTCCCGGTTCTACTGCCTACTTGCCCAGTAATCTACACAAATGCCACATACAAGAAAAGAAGCAAGGGTTGCTCAAATGAAATAAACCTACAATAATCTATGCCACAATAAAATGAACGAAGTTGAGTTTACCTGTCCCGTGGGTCTGCCTCCCCGTGCCTATGCCTCCTCCTAGTTCCTTTCCCCGCTATCCCGGCACCAGTTCGCACCAGCGGTTCCCTCCCGTCTCGCCCCCTCGCGAGCAGTTTTATCTACCGAGCACCTCGCCTCTGCCCCCCACCCCACCCCGGATATCCGGCGCCGGCGCCGGCGCCCCATCTCTCCGCCCGCTTGCCGCCGCCGCTCTCACCCCACCCATCTCCCCCCGCTCGCCGGGTTCGTCGCTCGTGCATCCCCCCCTCCCCCGTGGCCGTCGCTCGCGCATCTCCCCCTCACGCGCTCGCCGCCGCCGCGGCCGCGCCCCCGCCCCCCCCTCCCACAACCACTACCAAACCACACTCTCCGGCATCTTTCCCCCAACCCGCGGGTCATCCTCGCCGGCATCTTCCGGGTCCGCGGACGAGGCCGCCTCCAGCCTCCCAGGATCACCGCAAAGCCGCCCACGACTCCTCGACAGCATCGCTCCCGCGGAGGACGTCGCCGGCGCCAGCCTCCTCATCTCGGGCGATCTCGACTCACCTTCGGATGTGCCGGCGGCCGCAGTGCCTCCGCTCGCGGCATCGAGATAAGGCATCACGCCGTGGCCGCGGCCCCCTCGCTCGCCGGAACCCGCATCTACGGCCGAGACGGCGCTGGGAGGTGGACGGCCGGCGAACACAGGAGGCGCAGCGTACGGGCTCGAAGCCGGCAGTTACGGCTTCTCGGCGTCGTCGGCGGCGGCCTGGGCTGGAGCTGGGGGCGCTACCAGCTCTGCTCCTTTCCTTCACCGGGGAAAGGTCAGATGAAATCAGCCAAAACCTTCCACTTCTCTCTCCCAATTTCTCTCAATCGATTCTTGCAAGCACCACTAAATCTAGCAGCTACAACCGCACCCCTCCCTGCCTCAGATGCAAATCGAAGCAGCAGCCAGTAGCAAGCCAGCAACACGTTTGCTTCCTCTGCTTCTACTCCAAGGCGCGGCTCCAAATCGGAGCAGCACCTGGAGCTGCATCCCCGCCTCCTCTGTTTCTTCCTCGAAATCCAAGCTGTAGAGCAATGAGCAAGCACTAGAGAACATGATTAGGAAATATACAGATTTGTATGCAGTAAAGCTAGGACACTGCAGCTAATGTTGCCTTCTCTTTTCATTGTTGACGCACCAGAGCAAAATGATTGGGAAATATACCCAATTAGATGGTTTGTATACTACAGCTATAATGAAAAGGTTACCTCCTCCTCTCAACTTTTGTGTGTACTGCTTGCTTTTGTTCTCTAATAATACCATCTTCTTTATTTGAGTTGTTAAGTCGATGGCTGTTAGTTGTGGGTGATTTGTGTGATCTCAAAAGCCAGCCTGTTGTCTGGTACACATGTGTTCGTTAGAATGGTTAATAGAGAACTTATCCTGTACTCGTAAGTTCTTGATAAACAAGATTGGCTTTTGTAGCAGGAAAGTGGTATTTATGGTGTAATCTGCTTGCAGGGTTACAATCTGGTGCCTTTTCCTTGCTCTATTACTTAGCAATGCCTAATCTCTGATGGCTATTGATGTTGATCCGTGATGAGTTATACATTGGACTGTTGCAGGAGGTGGGATACAACGCGAGTGCGTGACCACTCTTCCCAGGATGCTGCCGCCACAATGGACTCAGGCACAGAGCCTAACGGAGGATAACCTGGATGATCTCAAAGGGGATGGATCTGAGGTTTGCTTCAGCTACCATGTGATCCCTGAACTCTATGGCGTGCTCCCCGACTCCTCGCATTCAAGCTCTGCTACCCCATGAGCCAGCAGTTCTTGAATAAGCACCAGCAGAGCAGCTAAGGAAGTTTGAGAAGGCACCATCGATTGCTGCATCCTTGCCAGCGCAGCCTGTCGCCACTCGCCACACAATAACGGAATCAGTTTTCGTTGAGCTCGTGTAATTGAATTTGAATGTGATGTTGCAGGGAAGAGCCCAGACAAGGTGAAGGCGAGGTTCTCAATCAGTGGCTGTAGGTGAAAGCATGCTCGTCTAAGGCTATGCAATTGATCAAAGGCTACATCATCAATCTTGCAAACTTGGCAGAAGGCAACCAACTCAGTTTAGTTGACTGCTCAGATTGATTAGATCATAGCTGATAGCATTTATGCTATGACTTCCAGTAAATATGTTTTGAGTACAAAGAGTTTATCATTATATCAATAGATTTGAAAATTAGGTCCTTAGGCTTCCTGTTACCTCTTTGCCTGCACATTTGCTAGAAGAAGCCATCTAGATTAGGCCACTGTTGGTACAAAAATGTTGTTGAAATAAATTTTCCTCCTCGTAAAATTGTTCTCTTGCATTTTGTTGGCCCTGAGTTCTTATATGTGTCAAGTATTTTTGACAGGATACAACTCTAATTTTCCTCCTCGCAATGCTTATGTTTTCTGTTATGTAAGCATGGTAGATATAACAACTAAGCAAAGGATCATGGTTGCAGAATATGGTTTTCACAACACAGCGATGCTAGGTGACTTGGAGCTCAGTATAGCTTGCACTAGAGTTTTAGAGCTTTGATGCTAGGTGACTTGAAGTTCAGTATAAATTATATTAAATTTCAAGTTTTTGATGATGAATCTCGTAGCAATCGTACGACGTATTCTCTGTTTGCCCGTTGCAACACACGGGCACTTAGCTAGCGTGACAAAAAGTATGAAGTGATTTTAGTTCCTGCATTCGAGGAGAGCAGAACCCTAGCATCGATTCCACCGACACTAGGGTTTTTCCGTGCAGTATATATTATAATGACACCAAAATCCAATGGGAACATAACTCTGATAGCTCGACTCGAGACACAAGAACAAATGCGCGACGCGATTTCCGAAGGCCTAAGGAGAAGGCACGGATGAACCGAGTAAGCAAAAGAAAGAAGCCGGCCTAGGAAGCAGGCGTGGGTCGGCAGCGACGGTGCGGTGGCGGCTGGTGCCGTCGATGACGGCGTGAACGCGATCCCTTCCTCAGCTTCCCACCTCCAGACGAGAATCCGGCTTCGTTTTCCTCGCTCTCCCTTTCCCTTTCCCTTCCCCCTCCGGTCTGTACACTTTGCTCTCTGTCTGTGGGCCAGAGTTGGGCTTTATTAGCTTGGGCCGTAGATATTTCCATGTTGGCAGGCCCAAATGAAATTCCTGCTGTCATGAATGCTTATCAGAAATGATTATACTACCGGATGTCATAAACTCATAATACGTCCCTCAAATAAAACACAGAGAATTTAATGCGCGCTACGTTCATACAGTAGTATATCTAACAATAGTGTTGCTTACATACTTGAAAATTAAGTAGAAATGGTCCTAATATGCAAGATGCGTGATGACAAGAATTTATCACGCACAATCTTGATTTCTGGTGCACTGAAACTATACTATATTGAATGCATCCATGTATATAATGCCTCACCTGCTGAAAAATAAATATGTAATAACTGTTTGAAGAACCAAAAAGGTTGCAATTTGACATGTTCTTTCCTGACCAATATATAGCAAGCCACCCTTTCTTCCTCCCTCATAGAACCCTACCCAATCATCACTCACAAAGTGTTAGCAAGCAGTTTCACACGTCCTGCGGCTCTCCTTGAATGTAGCTAGATTAGTTAGCTCCATGACCGTGATGCACTTGTACAAAAGGCGTAAGCCTCCGATGAATACAATCGAGTTGTCATTCATTCTTCTCTCTCCCGCTTGCATGGTATCAGCAGTTCCACGATCCACTTCTTCCGCTGCCCACATCTCTGCTCTCTTCCTGTCGCCATGAGCTCCTCATCCGGCTTCTCGTCCGGCTCCGATGACAACTCCGATGCCAAGTTGTTCCTTCCCCACACGCTTCGCGTCCAGACCGAGCCCGCTGCTCCGTCCGTCGTCCACGGCATCAACATCCTCAACCGAGTGCCCATCATCCTCAACTTCAATGATGCCAATTACGTCGCCTGGGCTCGTTCCTCCTCCGCCATTTTCGGCCAGTACGGGCTCCGTGATCATGTCGACGGCTCCACGGCCAAGGGCGACAACGATTGGGTGCAGAACAAGTGCGCCATTGTCTCCTGGTTCTACAACCGCATCTCCACCGAGCTTCTCTCCACGGTCTCCGAGGACACCAACACCGCCTACTCCATCTGGCGCGGCGTCCGCAACCTCTTCCGCGACAACAAGGACACCCGCGCCGTCTACCTCAGCGCTGAGTTCCGCAACTTCTACCAAGGCGACCTCACCGTCCTCGACTACTGCTCACGCATGAAGGTCATGGTGGATCGCCTTGCCGGCCTCGGCGCACCGGTGCCTGACAAAGACCTCATCCACAACATCGTCCGCGGCCTCAACCCCCGTCTCCATCATGCGATCCCGCACATCACCCTTCGCCGTCGCCTACCGTCGTTTCTCAAGACTCGATCCATGCTGCAGCTCGAGGAGCAGCGCATCGCCGAATCTGAGAAGATGCAGGCTGCGGCGGCCATGATCGCCGAATCTGAGAACTTAGGCTACCAATGTCTGGGTATAGGTCCGTTCGAGTTTCTGCTGCGAGATGGAGGAACCGAAGATCGCAAGGAGATCGTGGAAATGAGAGGCATCAGGAAACAACTTAAAGCACATCATACGGCCGCCAGACTCTGCCTAGAATGTTATTATCATGGAGTTTACAGATCTCGAATCTGTGAACACCGTGCTATATTGCTATCTTGAGGGGAGGTATATGTCCAAAGCAACACATTCCCAAAGTTGGCACACTCGTATCGTCGACAGGAGTGCTAATCTTGTCATCTCTGCTGGAAAAAGCGGACATTGACGTCCCATTAGGAACTCAGAGTCTCAGACACTCATCACATGATTTTGGACAGGGCCTCGCCTTCCACTGCGACTATACGTCGCTTGTGCGACAAATCAAAGAGCCATCATCTGAAGGAAAACCGCTGCCTCAATTCGGTCCAAGCGGCCAGCAACTTCTTCCTCCTCCTCGAGCTCGCAGTGGTTGCCGGCCTCCTCGCCACGGTTAGGGTTGGGGGCTTCGGGGTTGGGGTTGGGGAGCTTCGGGGTCGGGGGTTGCCGCCGGTGATGTTCTCCGGCTGTAGAGGGAGGGTCCTTGGGCGGCGGCGGACCGGCAGTAGCGACGGGTTGTGGGTAGGGCGGCAGGATAAGCGGCGGGGAATGCAGCGAGCTTTGCCGGTGGTGGAGACGGCGGCAAACCTCGGTGGCAGAAGGAGTCGAGGAGGGCGGCAACGCGGGGGCGGGGGAGGACGCGGGAGCGATGGAGTGCTCGCGGGGCTGGGGCGGGGACAGAGGCCGGCCGCGGATCCGGTGGAAGATGGTGGATGGTGCAGGGGCGAGGAAGGAGAAGAGAAGGACGCGGGAGCGATGGAGTGCTCGCGGGGCTGGGGCGGGGACAGAGGCCGGCCGCGGATCCGGCGGAAGATGGTGGACGGCGCAGGGGCGAGGAAGGAGAAGAGAAGTTCGTAGACCCGGCCCTCGCCTTCCGGTCAAAAATGGGATGAAAACGAGGAGAGAAAAAATATGACGTCGACAGCAGGATTCGAACCTGCGCAGGCAAAGCCCAACAGATTTCGAGTCTGTCTCCTTAACCACTCGGACATATCGACGAGCTCGTTCCTAACCCACATTTCCCACCTATAGATCAAACCATATTGACCTTGGCAACACATTCATCCCAGCCCCGGTTATAGTACGCCCGTAAGGTAGACTCACAAAGCTCGCACTGTCCATTCCGGAACCCAAACCACCATATAAAATTATAGATCCAGGTGCATTAACTAATCCAAAAGGGAACAAAAAAAAATACCCATCATAACATATTGAGACCAAAAAACAGAATTTGTTCCTTAATGAACATCCTAGAGGATCAACATCGTTCAAATGAAATATGCCAGTTTGTTTGCGTTTTCCAGTCCATTTGGCACGAGCCTATTTCACAACTACGGTATCAAAGAGGGGCAACTAGCGCCTTCGTTCAAAACCGAGCGTCCCTCACAATGTCTGGTACAACGACATCCACACTCAGAACAAAGTGATGAAGGGCGACATCATTTCTTCTGCTTGCCTGACACACTCAGCTGCTGAAGGTTGAGCAGCAGGTCGTTCGAGTCCAGGAAAACTTTGTTGGCTGAGGCCGCGATGGTGTGAGAGATCTCCCTTGCAGCTTCAATCTGCCTCAGGGCAAGGAAAGCAGGGTTGTTTGCGATGGCCTGGCCAATCAGCTCCGCAGACTTAGCCTCTCCCTGTTCACAGCATACAACACCAAAACCAGATTGTGTTTTAGAACTCATCTTACAAGGGCAGTAAGTTTGATCGACCTATAAAACTTTGCCAGCATGAAGACAAAATTATCAATAGAAACAGCATCTTCCTCTAACCGTACTCCCAATCCTTTTCAGACATAGGTGCCATGCTTATACAAGAATTGTTTTCTTACCTGAGCCCTGATAATTGCACTTCTCTTATCTTGCTCAGCTTTCTCGACAATGAACTTTGCACGCTCAGCTTCCTGTGCAGCAACCTGTTTGGCCTCAATGGCATGGGTAAACTCCTTCCCAAAGCTCAGGCTTGTAATTGAGACATCATCAAGAGCAATGTTGAAGTTTCTGGCCCTCTCAGTCAGTATCTTCCTAATCTCCCTACTCACAGTCTGAAATTGGAGGGAGAAAAGAGTTGCTATTTAAGTATTAGCTTCTTTCCATATAATAGACAAGCGATATACAGACGATGTGTAGACCATACCTCTCTCTGTGTGATCAGTTGGCTGGCATTGTATTGGGCGACAACAGCTTTCAGTGTTTCATGAATGATAGAAGGAAGAACTCGCTCGTTGAAGTTCTCCCCCAGAGTCCTGTAGATATGGGGTAGCCTCTCTGGCATAGGCCTCGTGAGGACACGAAGACCAATTTTCACCTGCCCAAACAAAGTACAGAACAGATATCTCAGAATATGAAATGAGACACACATGTTTAATGATAGCTTGTTACAAAATAAATATATATCATTTCATAAACTACAGCAATATACTATGGTAAAATCAAAGAAGTGCATCAGAATTTAATAGGAAAAACAAAATTGTACATTCCGGCATTCTGCAGAGTATGATAAACAATGTAGCGCACTCCATAACATGGTTTTAAAGTCGTCGCCTAGACGTCGAGGCGAAAATCAAATCCTGGCATCACGGTCGCCAGGAACCTCACGCGTATGGCATCCAGAATCGTCGCCTAGGCGGGCGTTTTTCCGCTAGGCGGGCGCCACACAGGCGATTTGGCGGGCGAGCGTGGGAAAAGGGGGGCCGCGTGGGAGAGCTGCGCGCGCAGGGAAAAGGGGGGCAGGGGGCCGCACGGGAAACGGCAGCGGCAGAGCGCGTACAGGGGATCCGCGCACCTATACCTCCAGCACGACGCATCTTAGGAGGGCGCGGATTCAGAACGATAGATGGAGAGAGAGGGCGGCGGACCGGCAGCACCTGGAATCCGTGTTGGCGCGCTGCTCCGATCCAGCCGTGCCTGCTCCCCAATCCCATGGCTCCGTCCCCTCCCATCGAGCTGCACCTTCTTCCTCTTCTCCGACCAATCTGGGTGGACTCCCTTCACTCCTCCATCCAGGAGGTCCTGGTTCTTCTCCGACGTGCTCACCTCTGCAGGCACCCCCTCCCACAGCTGTATCACACAGAGACAAGTAACTCTTCCTCTCCCGTTCCTTCGCTCTGCTCAGTTGCTTATGCTTTGGCTACTAGTGCATCTGTTTATGCTTGGTTCTCTGCTGTCAATCTGCATGCTACATGGAACAAGCCAACAAGGGCAAATGGAAAGAGGAGGATCACTAGTACATGTGCTCCAGAATTGGAAGCAAAATGCTATGTGTCTGTGTATGTGTATGGCGTAGCCTCGCCACGCGCCTTATTCGCCTAGGCGTCCGGAAGGGGGTGAGTCGCCGTGCCTTGCCTTACCGCCTTAAAAACCATGCTCCATAATATGAAAAAAGGTACAAGACTACCATTTGTGCCTCAGGCATAAAAAGTAACTAGAATAGATGTAGATAAATGAGCATGCAAAAGAAAAATGCTTTATTAATATCTGGTTAAAGCACCCCAGATGGCAACAACTTATAGTGGTCAAACAAACTTCAAGATAATCTTCTGGATTTAGGTTAACCGTTGACATCTTTAGTAGCAAACTAGCAATGATACTATTCCCCGATGAATTTATGAACAAATTTTTGAATATAAACTGAAGACAAACCACTTCTGTTGAAATAATCATAACAGCCAATGTAGCCATTTTAGGATCATATGAAATATAAATCAAGGATGAAACAGGTTGGTCGGCCCAATTTCAGATGAACTTCATAGTGAATTGACCGATGCAGAAGCATGCATGTCAGGCAGCACACAGCAACATTTACACTATAGAATTTAAACACAAGTTCCAGAAAAAAAAATGAAGCATGGTAAGTTGGAACCATTGGACAAAAAGAGACATGCATATTTACCATCTGAAGATCCCTGCTTCCAGAAGTACTCTCAACAAGATTCGGGCGAGCGCGGACATCATAAATGATTGGCCGTTCAAACCATGGAATCATAAAGTGAGTCCCTTCAGGGTATACCTGCATAAAGAAAACATTTGCTACATTTAGCAAAAAATTGAACTGGCTCATCATCCAGAGGAGTGATACTTAAGTGTGCATATTAAATGATAACCCAATCAATAAAGTCAAACTGCACATTAAGAAATTTCAACTAGTTCACACATTAAAACCCCTACAAGTACATCAAGTTTTGGTGCACTGGAGAACACAGTAACTGATATATGACAGCAAATCTTGAACTACAAATAATTTTGAGCTATTTATAACAGTCACATACACCTTTGAGCACATGCATGCCACACCAAGGGAAAACTGTTAATCAAGTCCTTTGTGACTACACACAAATGAGTAAATGGCAAAACATGCTTCCTTAGCTACACTCTTCATTAGACTCAATGACAAATCAGCATCCACACACTAAGAAAGCGCAAAGGATAGCTAGCATCTATTTGCATTAATTGTGTCTAATTGTAGACTTTATAAAGCTTGCATGGGTCCTCAGGATGACTTCCTAACAAGTTGGTTCTGTATGGTAGTTGCAGATAAACCCCCATCCCTCTTTGTATTGTTGGCACCAAACTAGCACCATAGCAAAACCCAGCACATTTCATGGCATTATTGGTGGTATTCGCAGCACCATTACACCAATTATGATGTAAACACTAGCAAGCATTTCACAGGAAGGATAGAGGATTCAGGCACAAAACCGCATAGATAATCATTTATCAGCAAAATTACACAAGATGTCCTTTTAACTCTAAGGCCATCTAAGATCAAGATGCTACGAATCCTCCCTAAGAATTGGCAGTCTGCACCAACAACTCTTCCATTTTGAATTTGCAGAACCTAATTCTCCAGAAATGTTGCAGAAAAATAGCATGGTCACAAAACAACATTTTACAGACAATAATTGGGATGAATATCAGGAATAAAGCATTTAAAAATGAATGAAGTCAATAATAACAACTATACAGGTTACATGAACATAAAACTAAAAAAAATTCATCTGGTCAATTGAATCAATAATTTCTTTCAAGGAACAAATAAAGAGCACCCAAGAACACATATCAATTAAACTAACATAGCAGAAACTAAAATAGATATATTTCTGTCCATTATGATTAGAGAAATAACAAGATGTAGAGTTGTTTTACAATATGCAAATGTGTTGCATCAAATATAGGATAAAACATTAGAAAGCAGGTGCACCTGTCTGTGACAAATTGCTAGTTCACATTTTTGTAGATGTAGTTTAACAAAAGTGAAAGTGGAGTTTTCTTATCGTGCATCCACAGTGTCTAAGTTGATAATACAAGGCAGTTGCTAGTTACAAACCATATTTTACAGAAAATTCCAAAATTACCATAACTGTCATCTGCGAAAGTGGGATAACATACACATAGACGCATCAAACAATAGTTGTTCAACAATAAAGCTAGCAAGCACTTCAGACTTCATAGATTAGATGTAAAAACAGGAACCAGAAAGATTAAATCACAAGTATTGAAGTACAGTATGGGATGTTTGTGCAAGTACTCAACACCAATCATGAGAATAAAAGACTAGGATTGGAACCATCGTCTGCATATTTCTAAATTAGGAAAAGGGTGAAGTTCACGTTCCCCATTGACAATTTGACAGGCGCACCTCACGTTTTTTCCAATTGTAATACACAGTTAGCACTGATTTATGGGAAATATATGTGAATAACATACCAGAATGCAATTCAGCAAACTACAATATCTCTCTTTCTCTAACCACATTTCACAAAGCCAAAAAGGATGCCAACCCTGCTGATTATATGACTAGTAACTACAGACCCACACGGTACATGTCTCAGAATTTTTTTAATAAAAGTAGCGCGTGATTGTCTCAGATTTACTGGGATGTACCTAGAAATCGAGAGAAATTTTCCAAAGGGCATCGTCGTCCAGGACGCAATCCATCTCAACACAGCGCCTACAGCCACATTTCTCTCCCAATCGCACCCTCAATCCTACCCAAACAAACCGCTTCCACCCAAACTAACAACCCACCGCATATCCAAATGCAGAGAGAGAGGAAATCGGGGCCAGCGAGGAAGCGCGTCGGCCGCGGCGTCCGTACCTTGTCCTTGATCCCCTGGATGCGGTTGAAGACGATGGCGCGGTGCCCGCCCTCGACGTTGTAGAGGCTGTTCATGGCGGCGTACACGGCGGCGCCGCCGAGCACGGCGACCTTGACCAGCGCGCCGGCCCCCGGCGGGGGCGTCGGGATCCTGCCGCCGCCCTTCACGTTCATCCTCGCCGCGCGTGCTTGCGCTTGGGGCCGCCGGAGACGGAGCTGCAGGCGGTGGAGGAGGTGGAGCACTGGGGGGCGGCGCGGCGGCTAGGGTTTAGCGGGGGGGTTTGTTTGAGTAGGGGGAACGCTTGAGGAGGGCGGCGGGTGATTGAAGCCGTCGGATTTCGAGTGGACGGCGCGGGAGGCGAGGTGAGGGTGTAAGCGGGTGGTTTTCTTTCCTACACGGCAAGAAAGAAACGGATTCTAGAGCTCACGTTGCAGGAGGGTGTGAGCTGTGAGGTGCACGGCTGTGGGTGGCCTCCGTACACGTAGCACCGTCCAACAATGCGATCGTGTCTACAACGAAGTCAATGTGTAATCTTAAAGCAAAGTGAAGAGCATACCCGTAGTCATGTATAGAATTCTAAAAATATCATCATATTTATAGGTAATTTAAAAATCATCGACTATGCTTTCATAATATAGAGAAAAAATAGAAGATACAAAGTACGTGCAATTACTTATAGAGTTGCAAGTTGAGAGGTAAGATATTAAGTTTGTATGAAAGATTGGCACGCTGATATAGTTATGATTGGTATTGTATGTAGTACAATACTAATGGATAATTTTATAATATAGACACCTCGTGCGTCTAAGTTCGGAGATCACTCACCACTCTCCATTCCGTCTTCATTATTCTCGTTAATGACCACCATTTTTCTAGCATCCAAGCAATTACCTCTCTGTTGGCGCCAAAGACTGTGGAAACTAACTTAGCCTCTCGTGCATCGAGCAAGACGCGGACTTGATCCGAGCTAGCATCTTCTTGTTTTCTTCTTTAACAAACATTCATATTTTGACGATTACATCTCATAACTTACAAAAATATCCCTGAAAGGAAGCGAAATTACATTCGAGTCTTTGTAAGCACAAAAACGGCGGGATCAGCGAGGCGGAGAAGAAGGGCAAGGATACGTCATGCGGCGTGTTAATGATTCGAAGCCCAACCCAACCCAGTCCACAGGATCTGTTTTTAGACCGTAGCCGATCCAAACAAACCATCAGCTACACATCCAAGCAGCCCACGAATTCAATGCAATACAACCCACGAAACGGGTCTAACTAATGGGCCAGCAAATTGACCCGCCGAGGCACGAAAACCCAAAGAGCCGGCTGGGCCGAGCGCCACCCTCTCCTCGTCTACCTGAGCAGTGAGGAGCACTCTCTCCTTGTGCTCACTCACAACTGTCGCAAGGTTTATTTGCTCGGGTATTTTCTCGCTTTAGGACACATACAATTCTAAACGACGCTTGCTATATATATATATATATATATCATCATCTGATATGCGATTTTCTTTGCCTTATAAGGCAGAGAGAGATATTCTAGTACCATTTTCAATGGAGTGTGCGTACGCGCGTGCATGTGCTGCTCTATTTGATGTTTGATATCTCCAATCCTGTGACTGTTTTTTTAATCTTCCATTAAATATTCATTACCGAAGGAGAAGTAGGCACGCCGCCAATGCAGATTCTCCTCGGCGGAACTGACATCGGAGATTAAAGCATCTTGAGTAGATTACTCATCTCTTATATGCTATATATTTTCTTTCTTCATCATCAATAATATTTTTTATATCTTTGGTAGTTAGTTACTCAATGGATACGCTGGAGAAAGGAATCTCCTATATTTGAGGAATCCCCTACATTTGAGAAATAGCGAGAGGTATTTTGATTATCATAAAAAAATATTTTGGTATTAGCGATAGAAATTGATAATCTGTTGGAGCACCTTCTATTATTAAAACGATAATTTTTTGATATTAAAATCGGAGATAAATAATCTGCTGCAGATGCCCACGAGACAACGCACGTTATCAACCACGCTCGCTCGGTATTCAGATTTATCTTCTATAAAAAAGCTGCTGGATCGTCCCGTCACAGTGATCTCTACTATCTCTGTCTGTCCTCGATCTCTTCACCATCAAGATCTCATTGGACATCGGAAATGACTGATGCATGGGCACGCACCTCCCTCGTCGGCCGGGGCAAGGGCACGGATCGGAGTGGGGGACGTGGTTGGCGCCGTGCACAGGGCGCGCTGCACGGGCGGCCGCTGACAAGGAAGGAGAACCTGAGGCGTGGAGAGAGAGTATAGAAAAGGGGTCGATCAAGGTCCGAGTCTGCAGGTTTGTTTGGCAGATAGTATAGGTTTGTTTGGGGAAACCTGTACTCCATTCTGACTTGAGGAGCCCGTGATAGCGATCCCCACATACTCTAGGCTATTATTATTGCACTACCATGCGACCACCTCCTGCCTAATTTCTAGGTGCTTTCCGTCTCCGATTGTTTGAGTACCTGATGAGGTCATTTCCCCTGGCTCAACTTTTATAGAAGCCGGCAGCAACATGGTATTTTCTCTAGGGATGCTAAAAGGTATTTCGGACTTTTATATTGTTATATCTTTATGAGAACAATGTGGAATTGCATTAACCTTTGGGATATATATATATATATGGGTAAGAAATAAAGGTCATGATTTTTTTATAAAAAAATCAAACACATTTCTAGAAAAGATTTACATGTTACATAACAGTAAAATGACACATGGTGGCGGCATAATTGCGTGTACATGTACCCGAGCAGCTTCACATGAGAGCAATGGATAGGATAAACTAACAGATGGCCAGAAAAGCATGTACATATAAGTGACCAATAGCCATGTAAGATCACTGACGTGTCAATATAGAATAAAAGTGTATAGCGCGGTTAAGCCCACCAATCCGGCCCACGTAAGTTCTATTTGGTTCCACTCACTAAAGTTTAAAGTTTAGTCAGTTTAGGGACTAAAGTTCCAATCAAGATAACTAAAAGTAACTAAAAATGATGTTTTAGTCCTATTGGCTCCCAAAGAGTAGCCAAAAGGAGCTAAAAGGATAAGTTGAGAGGGTTTCCTCTTTATTTTAGTCACTTTGTTTGGAACTTTAGTCACTTTTAGTCATTTGATTCAAACAGAGAGTAACTAAAATTTAGTCACTGCTTTTAGTCACTTTGCTTTTTATAGTGATTTGATCCAAACAGACCGATAGTCGTCAAATCGAACACTAAACATATTTTTCACTTAACAAAAGACTTTCCCATTAAAAATTAGCCTCTCAAGGAGGAATCTGCCAAGTGGGGGAGCGCGAGGAGGATTCCGCCGCCGGACACGCACGGGCGGGCCGGCGCGTCGGGCACCGTGACGATGACGTCGCCGTCCACCAACCCAGCCCCCACCAGCGCCTGCTCTTCTCCCCCTTGGCCCCTTCCTATATAGCCGGAGCGATGTCAGCAGCAGCCAGACTCGCACGCCACTCCTCCTCCCTGCTCCTGCTCCCGCCCCCGCTCGCCGCCGCCGCCGCCGCCGCCGCCGCCGGTGTTCCCCTTCCTCCTCCCAGCGAGGTACGGTTCCGCTTCCGCTCCCCAACTTCCCCAATCCCAGCCTCTTTCTTGGACCTGGGCTGGGTGGCCCCCACCAACCTCCCCCTGGCTGCTGTTGCAAGGATCGGGTGCTAGTTGCTCGCTTGCGGGTTGGGCTTGGTGCCCGTATGGTGCTTTTTTTCTTTTTCTTTTTTTCTTTTGGGAGGTACCTCGCTCGTATTGTGGATGGAATTGGATGGCCTTGAGTTCCGACAAGAACTCGGCTGGAATGCCGGTAACTAGTTTAAGTGTCTGTGCAGAGAGAACCAATGAGTAAATGAACAGTTTGCCTGAGCCTGCACATCACGGTTTGCAGAGTACATGACACATGGTTCTGTCGTTGTGGTTGTGCTAGTAAGGGAATGGGTAGGTTCACATCAGCTTGTGTTATTGTGCTTGTAACATTATACAGCCACTAGTCATTAAGACGATGCGCCATCGTGAAGCAAGTGCCTTTCTTCAGTTAACTATGTTTTCATCTTTTTTTTTTCTTTTTTACCTCTTTCTCTTCCTGTACTAGTCCTAAGTTTCTCCCTTTCTTCTCTTTCTTAATTCCTCCCTGGCTCTACTGTATTTGCTAGATGAAATCTGTTGTGGATGAGATTTCTCTGTACCTGGCAGCAGGTAGTCCAATACGACTTGCTGCTTTCTCACATCAGTTCAATTGTCTTTATAGAAGCATCATTTCAATTCTAGCAACTTGATGCAAAACAATCGCTTCTTTGTGGACGTCCAATAGATGGATGGATATTTTTGGGATCTTCATGATAATTTCCAGTCTCTTCGAGGGAAATGGTGTCAACGATTTCACACAATATTGTTTGTTTTGATTGCTTTGCTCATCATTACAGGCCATTATTCGAAAATGGGTGACTCAAGTGTGAGCACTGGCCATGGCGCTGTCACAAGGGTGCTGTTTTGTGGCCCATATTGGCCTGCTGCTACTAATTACACCAGAGAGTATCTGCAGGACCATCCATTCATTCAGGTTAGTTGCACATTTTACATGGTAGATGGTACCATGCAAGAAATCTGGAGCTGCATGTATCTTATGGGTGCTGAAACTACAAGATGCATATGAATGTAGCTGTCTGTCCTTTATTTATTTTATTTTTATTTTGTAGTAGTAGGCTTCATGTTAGCAAACTTTGACACTTTCTACATACGTGTACGGATAATGATGTGGGAGGACTACAATTATTTGCATACGCACTGCTATATCCTTGTTATCTGCTAACCGTTACTGCATGGTTTAAGTTTTTTATGGCAATTATAATAATATTTTGACCTTCAGAGCGATCATGTGATGGTAACATATACTTGAAAGGAATAGAAAGCAGGATATGCTTTGCTTCCCCCATGTTAATAAGAGGAGCAACCTGATCAAATAGTGTCCTAAAAACATCTGATGCTGATGTGTTTCCCAATAATAAACTTCCTTTGTAAATTTTACATTGTATAAAGTTTCCAAACTTTTGCATTGCAAACATAACAGTATATTCTCGACGAACCAAACATTTATATATTAACACAATTACTCTTACAATGTAAATTTGTGAAAGCTTAGTGTTACTAACAGTTCTGTAACTTAGGCTTGTCACTGGTTCCTTGTTTTCATGTTTATTGGGAAATTGGGAATAAGGTGTGTAATGTCTGTGCTTTTCATTTTCTATTTCCTCCAATTTGATAACATGAAACAAATTTTGAATCCTTATATTCTAATGTAGTAGTTTGACAGTGGGTTCTTGATGTTATTGATAAATGAGCATGCCTTTTTATGTGAGTCAATATGACTATGTCCATGCATTTTGCAGGTTGATGAAGTAGGTCTTGAGCAGGTACCTGATGTTATTCAAAACTATAATTTATGTGTAGTAAAAAATCGGCGTATAGATTCAGATATCATTGCCAAGGCAACTCAGATGAAGATTATAATGCAGTATGGTGTTGGGTTAGAAGGTGATTAGAACTCTGGTGTTATCTGGTCTTTTCAATCTATCAACTTTACTAGCCAATCTTATATTAAGTTCACACTTTTCTGCAGGTGTTGATGTAAATGCTGCTACAGAACACAGAATTAAAGTTGCACGGATACCTGGAAATACGACAGGAAACGCGGTCTCTTGCGCAGAAATGGCAATCTATCTTACTCTGGGCATTCTGCGTAAGCAGGTATGTGTTGTATTGCTAGTAGTTTTGACCATGTGCATTTGGAAGTACTCTTCTTTTGTTTCAGTTTTTTGAAGCTTCTCTTCGATGAACATTAAGAATTAGTAACGCCAATTTTATTGTCGTAAACATTACAATGTGTACACTTCTCAAGTTATTGGTTGGCCCTCGATTGATTGATGCAAGCAAGTAATTACTCTGCAGCACTAGGTCCTTCATTTAACCTGTGTTTTAAAATTTTTGGTATTCTATAGATGACTAATAAAGAAATAATGTTTTTAGCTACCAGTTTTGAGTTTCAGGCCTGCAAGTTCTGTCTAAACACAAAAATTCCAAGTGGAACTTTTGGTCTGAAATTTGCAACAATTATGGTACATCCCCCCCTTTTTGTTTCCAGTTAGGCAGCTGCCATGAAATCTAGCACTGAGACATTATCATACCCTCATAAATCATAACTTGGTTAGAATGCATTTTTAGAAGTATAAAGGAATGTAATGCTGCAAAAATATGTTGCACATTGATGGCTATTTTAAAATTACTCCCTTTGTTCCTGGATAGATGGCGTCTTCAACATTTTTACAGAATTTGACATAAGAATTTAATCATTGACTTCTCAAATAATAGATAAGCAAATATACGAAGTATACATCATATGAAAAAGGGATGATACTTCTACCAGTATCATTTCCATTTGTAAATCATAATAACTTTAGTTTACAATAGTAATAGTATTCAAAGTTTTAAAGGTTATATGAAAGTGACATCTGTATAGGAACACAGGGAGTAGCTTTTAGTTCAGGTGTGTCCTCTACTTATTTAAATAACCAAAATTTCAGGCCGTTGAGCTAATCTTTGGTTTATCATGTAAATACTGTAGAGGCTATGTAGTTATACCCTCCTAGCTTTTGTTATTTGGACATGTTTACTTGATAATCATAAGTCGGAGCCTGTCATATGGACTACCCATGGTTTAACATTGGGCATTTACCTTGCAGAAGGAGATGGATACTGCTGTGAATCGGAGAGACCTTGGCCTTCCAGTTGGAGAAACATTATTTGGCAAAACAGTATGCTCGTGGTGTCTACATTGTTGCTTCTTTGATCTACTTTGCATGGAAAATATCCCATTCCTGTAGTTATACTGTGTAGGTCCTTGTCCTAGGATTTGGAGCCATTGGCGTTGAAGTTGCCAAGAGGCTAAGACCCTTTGGAGTAAAGGTTCTTGCTACCAAAAGAAATTGGACATCAGACACATTGCCATGTGGTAAGCTACAACACCATGTATAAATATGTTCTGTTCTGTTCTGTTCCACTTCCCTAAAACATTAAGGTGCAGATGTTGATGAGATTGTTGACAAGAAAGGTGGTCCAGAAGATATGTATGATTTTGCTGGAGAAGCTAACATTGTTATAACATGCATGGCCTTGAACAACGAAACAGTTAATACTTATCTTGGTGCACTTTTTTCTTCTAAATTTCTTCCAGATGGCCTCTACTTGACTTGATAAGGATGTAATCATTTTTACAGGCTGGAATTGTGGATCACAAGTTCCTTTCGTCAATGAAAAAGGTAAATGCTTGTTTCCAACATACTGAATTACTAATCGCCAAGTTATCAGATTTGTGGGTTGCTCATTTGATTGAGCAGGTCTCGAACTATCTGCTGAGGACATCTTTACTAGATAATCATTTGCAGATCAGAATATTAAAGTAATGCTGGATAAACATTATGCTCTGGATGTCTCAACGGATTAACTTTAATCACCTTTACTTTTACGTAGGGATCATATCTGATCAACATTGCGAGAGGACGCCTACTGGACTACAATGCTGTGTTTGATCACCTCAAGTCAGGTCATTTAGCTGGTTTGGGCATTGATGTTGCTTGGATGGAGCCATTTGATCCAGAGGATCCTATTCTGAAATTCCCAAATGTTATTATAACACCACATGTGGCTGGAGTCACCGAATACTCTTACAGAACGATGGCAAAGGTTTGTTCTTGTGCCTTGCAAGGCCCATGCTACTTTGCATTACTTATTGCTCATCTATTTTTCTTGAGTACTTTCAAGTACTACAATTAAATATCAGTATGAATTGTACATTTAAATTTCTCTATCTTGGATAGATGACATGTTTGTAGAGTCTCCATAGGTCAGATGAAAACACTATGCTATGGGGAAAAGAATCCTCTTTGCACAATTAAAAGTATCACAGAACAAGAACAAGAACCTTTTTCTGAATATAAAAGGTACTGTCATGGTGGTCTTTTATGATACTTGTGCACGCACGGGTGTACAACTGTGCTGGTGCAACTGTGTGTGCACGTGAATTTCCCTGTGGGTTCAACTTCAGTAATCCTACCATTTCTATCTACTTACAGTTTTGCACTATACATTTGTGTCAATGGAATTACAATTCATGGTAGTGAGTTTGCATATAATGCACTAAATATTCCAATTACCGTTGCCACTTATTGCATATTGCCTTGTGATGTATGGAGAAAGTACTTCATGCTGCAAACACGTTGTCGCCTGTCTCTGTGGCCAGATTCCATCTTAATTATAGTAACTTTTGCTCTGCCTTGTGCAGTCTGTTGGTGACACTGCCCTCCAGCTTCATTCAGGGGAGCCGTTCACGGGAATTGAATTTGTCAACTGAATATTAGCTATTGACTTCAGATGAGAACTGCTGTTTCTGTTGGGAATAATGAATGGGCAACTTGTAGGAACATGCAACTGGATGCTGTTTCCCTTAAGATTTTATCGCAGTAGATATGATATCCAGACAAATAATAAACATAACGTATTTTTGACAGAAAGTCTGGTACCTGGTTATGATATCCAGACAAATAATAAACATAACATATCTTTAGCTGCTTATGAGATCTGCGACTTTGTTATTGATTTTTTTATTTGAAATAACCTGGTTTACAAATCATTGCGGAAAGAATCGGACAATAATAGTTACTAGGGAAACATATGATACTTCATTGGGCGACACGACATTTTTTTTAGAAGGGAAGGCAACTGTGCCCTGCCCCATTTCATTCAAACGAAGCAAAATGGTTTTAGCAGTTTACAGCTCCATGGGTAAGGCATCAAACCTCCCCAGCTGTTTTAAGCCATGAGAGACCAAAACATGGTGGCTGGTACACCGCAGAGCCAGTCTCACCAGACATCCCAAACAGGGGAACAGACCAGAGAGAACGCAAAAAGAACTAGAACTAGTGAAGAAATCAAAGTAGCCTGATGCCGGTGCTGTTGCCCTTCTCCATGCTCTGCATCATCAAGCCCAGGTTGATTCCTCCAGTCTTGATCTTCTTTATGAACTGCCGACCGCCAAGAACACTCGTCACGGAGCATCCGCCAGTTGTTCGCTACGATGGATGCATCAATGATAGTCCCATCCGACCTGTCTATGCCTAGAGATATGGTTGGTCGCGATTGATGTGGGAGTTCTCGTGCTGCTGCATCAGCGATCGATCCCTACAGGACAGATCACCCGGGGGGTCCTTTCTCGGTTGTGCGTCCTGCGGAAGCAGAGGCGTTCACGGTTCAGATCGAACTGTCTGCATCTCTCCTGATCATTGACAGTAACAGAGGCAAAAGCCGCAGGACTGAAGTATCATCCCTTCAGTTAACAGGTACGATCAGACGGTCTGGCTAAGTGGCTAATAATGAGACTGCATGCCAAGAGCTCACCCCATCAGAGTTTTTACCATCACGGATAACTGATAGTGGTAAGTGTTTTCACAGTTCTATATCCAAGAACGTACAGTGCAATGTGCAAACGATTTTCAGACCATGTTCTTAGCAGAAACCGAGAGATCACCGGGATTGTTGGTTCCTTTCTGCTGATCTTTTGACAGTAAGAGAGAGAGGCAAAAGCAGTACTGAATGGATGATGCAACATTGTATGTCAAGTACGATCGATCAGGCCAATTATTATCAGGAACGTGATTGACATGTCGCCCTCCGTATTGCACCCAATCCAATTAACAAATGATCACAAGGCTCTTTTTTAAACCGTTCACGCGAAGCACGATTGTTTGTATAATATTGGTTGCTCGATCTGAAAGATCATTTTGTGAACCAAATCAATGATAATGGTTCGTTGGAGTTCTGCCACTCAACTAACAGCAAATCACAAAGTTCAAAATATACATATTATTCAAAAAATCAAAAGTACATTTATGTTTTTAATTATCTTGCCCATATAAACGGACACGGATCCTTTGCAATACTTCACCCAGCAGTTACGTTACTGACGTGCGGACTTAGACCCCACACGTCACTAATAGGGAAGTACCGAGTCCGGCAAGAATCAGATTCCTGCAACCAAACATGCCCCAAATAGAATATGTAAAAAAATTGTTCATCTATCGGTTAGGTCGCAAACCAATCAACCATATCAGAATATGAAGAAAAAAGAATCAAACCAAGGCGCTTGTATAAAAAGACCATTTAGAGTATCAAGAAAATTAGTCTACCGTAAACACAAAAGGAAAGTGATTTAGGAGGCCTTTTGTTTTTCCTACATGGCGGGAGCAAGATTAGCAGCAAGGCTCACACACTCGCCCGCACACCAGCTCTCTCGCACAGCCGCCGCCGCCGCTGTGGCCGCTTGGCGCCGTCGCCGGGATTCCGTTTCCCTCCCGCGAGGTACGACTCTCTGGGCGCGCCTCCTCCCGCCTCGTCGGGTCCTGCTAGCCTTCGTTCTTGGGCGCCTCCCGGTTCTCAGTGTTGGCTGGTCCGGTGAGTCCTGAAGGTTGGTGTGGAATCCCCTCGGTTGCAGCGGGGAGCGTCGGTTCGCAACTTCGCGGCCGCTTGATATACGTGGATTGGTTTTTGGGGGGATTAAATCCGATGGCCCTTCGTTGGGAGGAGATGAGTGATTTCTGACCATGCTAGTGCTGGGGATATGAGCATGGGGGAGGTTCAATCTCTCTCAAATTAACTTGATTGATCAAATTGTTATAAAAGAATCGATTTTTCTTTCTCAAATTGGTAGTAAGGTTTTGGTTTCTTTGTCACATTGATAGTAAGGTTTTGGCAATCCAGTAGACGGATAATTTTTTCAATAATTTTTAATGGGAAATTACCAGATCCGTTAAGGAACCGTTTTGTATCAGTCGTTGTGCTCATACTGTCCTTTCGATTTCAGGTTCTTTTTCAAAAGTGGCCTGCTCAGTTGGATGCAGTGGAGACAGAAAGGTCACAAGGGTGCTATTCTGCGGCCCCTATTTTCCTGCTTCTACTATTTACACCAAGGAGTATTCGCAGAGCTATCCATTTATTGAGGTTAATTGATCTTTTCTCTGGGGCATATGAGCACTCTGTATATAGATGATAAATCGATTTTTGAGATTTGAGGATGTATGTAGACTTAGCTGATTGTCATTTGTACTTGTAGGTTAAATATATAGCTGAAATCCCCACTTCAATGCGTTTTGCAGGTTGACGAAGTAGGCCTTGAGCAGGTACCTGATGTTATTCAAAACTACCATATATGTGTTGTAAAAAATCGACGCATAGATTCAGATATCATTGCCAAGGCAACCCAGATGAAGATTATTATGCAGTATGGTGTTGGGTTAGAAGGTAAACTACTTTCCTGGTGTTTCTTATATACTTGATCTAGTTATTAACATAAGTAGCTCCTCGTATATTAAGTGCATGATTTCCCACAGGTGTCGATGTAAATGCTGCTACTGAACACAAAATTAAAGTTGCACGGATACCTGGGAGTATGACAGGAAATGCGGTGTCTTGCGCAGAGATGGCAATTTATCTTACCCTTGGTGTTCTGCGGAAGCAAGTATGTTTAACAGATAGCAGTTTTGAATTTTGGCCACCTGGAAGTTGGAAGTGCTTCGCACATGGTTTATGTTTTCTGATACTCCTCTCTTCAATGATCATTCATCGCTTCTTTTTCCTCACTACCTAGAGCGTTTTTACAACTGTACAAAGCTACATATCTAAACTAAGCAAATTATCAGGACTTACCATATCCTGGATTTAGTGAGTCCAGGAATGATTGTAGTAAAATCTGAAGCAAGCAGGTATTTTTCTTCGCTACTACCCAGTCATTGGTTTAACATGTACTGAAAATTCACAGTAGCCTATGGGAATGCGACAACGGCAGAAATAGTTTGTCTAGATTCTTTTAGTTTCAGGTCTCCACTTTAAGGTTGATGAAAAACAAATGTGCTAAGTCAAAATTCGAAAAATTATATTGCTCATCTATTTTGTTATTTCAAGTTCGGAAGATACTATAAACTTTGTCAAAAATTTGGATAAATGCATTTTCAGAGATAAGATGGTATGCAAAGCAACAAATTTCTGGGATATATGCTTGATGATGCATTAACTCTAGTGTTTGTTTCAACTTTCTTATAAATAATATAGTAAAAACAATGTTTCTCTTGTGTTAGTTAAAGTTAACTGCTGGCATACATAGTGAACCACTCACGTTTTGAATTTTGGGCACTACTTTGCAGAAGTTGATGGATAATGCTGTCAATCACAAGGACCTGGGCAGTCCAACAGGAGAAACATTATTTGGCAAAACAGTATGCCCTTGTGCCTTGATGTAGAAGTTGCTCGTTTGTTCTGTTTTTTGGGAATTACCCATTTGTGTAATGAATTATTTTTTATGATTACTGTCTAGGTCCTTATCCTGGGATTTGGAGCCATTGGTGTGGAAATTGCCAAGAGGCTAAAACCATTTGGCGTAAAAGTTCTTGCTACTAAAAGAAATTGGTCATCAGGTTCATTGCCATGTGGTAAGCTGCACTGGTTAACATGCCTATATGAAAATTCTTTGCATAGCTTCTCCCATTTCAAACATTCGTTGTGCAGATATTGAGGGGCTTGTAGATAAAAAAGGTGGACCAGAAGATATGTATGAGCTTGCTGGAGAAGCTGACATAGTCATAACTTGCTTGCTACAAACCAATGAAACAGTTAATACTTCTCTTGGTCCATTTCCTTTTCTCTTATATGCATCCTTTACTTCTAGTTATTAAGTGAGCATATTTGTAGGTTGGAATTGTTGATAATATGTTCCTCTCAGTGATGAAAAAGGTACGTGCATTTCCTTCTGACACACTGATATGAAAACGATAGATCAGATTTACATGTTCTTCATTTTTTTTTAAATCTCCTTCCAATCGCTTTATTTTATTCATAAGAGAATACCATTATGAAAGAATCTTCTGTTATAATAATAATGGACAATGAAGTATTGCTGGTGTCTTTAACGTGACAACCATTCACTCCACTTTATGTAGGGGTCATGTCTGGTCAATATTGCTAGAGGACGTCTACTGGATTATAAGGCTGTGTTTGATCACCTCGAATCAGGTCATTTAGGTGGTTTGGGCATTGATGTTGCTTGGACAGAGCCATTTGATCCAAATGATCCAATTCTGAAATTCTCGAATGTTATTTTAACACCACATGTGGCTGGAGTCACCGAATACTCTTACAGAACTATGGCAAAGGTTTGTACTTGTTTTCTATATGGCCTGTGATTTTCTTTCATCAGTGCAATGCATTTTTGTTTTTTTTAAAATAAATTCACTTGTTATTCACTAGTAGTTCTTCTGCAACTATTAATTGATTGTCAAGTTCCACACTTGAATAATATTGCTGTGCAACTGGATTTGTTTTATTGCATTACTATATTTTTCAGATGATGTGTTAGCAGAGCCTTCAATATGTGGTTGCTCCAAGGGCTTAATACAAAACACGCTGCTACAGTTTATGTTGGTATCTCCATCTTGTAGTCATCTTTTGCCTGCCTTGTGCAGGTTGTTGGGGATGTTGCTCTCCAGCTTCATTCAGGAGAGCCATTCACCGGAATTGAATTCGTGAACTAGATCCAGAGGTGGCAGCCGGCCTTGATGTTGTCTGTTGAATTCAGACAGGGTACTGGAATTGTTTGTGTGCATTGCTCCATGTGCATAGGGAATAACTTATCGGCAATGCCAGTAAGAATTAATTGTTGCTCTCCCGAGATTGAATTTGACTGAAGCAAAATTACACACTGCAGCAGGTCTGTCCGAATTGATCTGCTCAAAAGAAACAAGAATAGTGTTTTTTTTTTGCCTTATTTTCGCATAGATATATTGCTTGGAAGTAAAACAGTTTCCCAGCAAGTGGGGCTGAATGCCGTTGTGTTCTCTTTGGCAATTATGTAGTTCTGAGGCCCAAGGAAGAGAGAGCGATCTTGATGTCACTGAGACACCAAAGGGTCAGAAAGCTAGGACCGAACCCAGAATAAGTTGAACTAAACGAAACATCATGTAACTCTTGAGCACTAGAACTCCAGGTTAAAGGAATCACATTTGTTCTTGGCTCTGATGTAATGCTGAAGTTCCAACGCACAGTGAGCCGGAACATTCTTGGTTTAGCATCTTATAGACAGATCCAAGAAAGCTTTACACCAAACTGCAAGCAACATTGGAGCTACAGAAACTGGTTTGAGCTCCTCTGTTTCATGGTTGCCTCGAAACAACTACAGGTTCGCCGTGCCGCCACTGCCTTACACAATTATGCCGCAGCCACGCGCTGCCGTTGCCTCGCACCACGGCCGCACGCTGCTGAACTGCTGAAGCAAGCCTAATTTGGCGGCTGTCCGCCGGCCTGCAGCATTGTTTGTCCAACCGTTAGATGAAAATCTGTATTTCGTCTGCCCGTACAACGAAATCAACTGATGAGTAGACAACTGAGACATATTTTTTTTTGTAAATTCTTTATTTTAGGATTTATTTATGAAATGATGCATTGATTATTATTAAAAAATAAAAATTGAAGCAACTATGGCTGCTAGGCTAACAAGCCAAGGAAATTGGACGGAACGAAGAAAAATAAAGAAATCAGGAAAGAAAACCGATGAAACCTTTACATCCCACATGGAGAAAGCATAAAAACTTATGTGAAGGCCTGTTCCATATTATATGTACCAAAAAATATATAACTATAATTGTTCCAAGAATATACACCTTCATGTGACTAACAATTGTATATATATCATGTGTTACAAAATATTTGAGCGGGTGAAAAAAAATTATTTCGTAGAAGGAATAAAATTAAGCATTAGATAAGGAAGAAGGAATATTTGCCCGGGACTAAAAATAAAATAGGAAAATAAAAAAAAAACACATAGCCACCATCCTCCAGTCCGACGAATCCAAGACAACCATCCTCTGTAGCCATGCATGGGGACAATGTGATCATAGTTGAAGGTGGCAAATGAATTACAGGGATTTTCTTGGTGGACAAATCATACTTGAGGATTTTGGTGCTCATCTGAATCAGAAAGTGAAGTGAAGTCCCTGCATCTCAATACTTTTTATTAACCGGAGTTTGAAGTTCATGGTATTGAATGGAAATAAATAAAGCATGATCGTTTAATTTGAGTAATTTTAAGCGTGTAATCTCCACTTTAGTTTGAGTCTTAATGAAACCAACAATTCCGAATAAAAACTCAAGAAAATAAAAACATATGGTTCATCAACCGTTATTGCATTTTAGCTTTCCCTCCAGTATTTTATGTTTTATTAGTGCCTGTTTTAAGTCCATGGTATCGAATGGGAATGTAAGAAAGGAAGATAGGTTCGAAATAAACATCATGAGAATTATGCACTGCTAGACTACGCATGCATTGGATGAAGAGTTGACGAAAACATTACATAGTTGTATCCAGCAAATCAGTAGATGAGGACAAATTTAGCCATGGAGAAACCAAAAAAATGAAAGAAATAAAAGTGGGAGAATTAAACATGTAGAAGAGCAATTTCTTGCGTGTAGACGATTTAAAATTTGGTAGATCTACTAAAAGAAATGATTTTGATAATTAAGGGCAGTCAGTAGTTGGAAAAATATTGGCCACTATTTGAAGCTTTAAAAAAATTCCTATCATGGTACATAAAATTTACCATGCTTTCAAAAACCTCTATACCCTTCATTACCGGTTCATATTTTTTAGGCTTTTTAGTACATAGCTTGTACTATTTTGCTCACATATATGGTTTTCTTTTGTCTGAATTTTATGAAGCAACCCAATCCTTCTTGCAGGATTTGGGAAGTATTTTCTGACTTCTAAACAGGATTCTGCTCGGTAAAAGGGAAATTTTGTTCAATACTACAGAAATATAACCTATTTCAGAGAGGGAAAAGTTTTTTTCTATACCACTGAATGATTACCGATTTTTAGCTTGAACTACAAATAGAAAATAATTCATAAAGATTGAAAATGTAAAATTATGTCAGCAGATTCATCATGAAATCAATTATCGTAATACATAACCTTTTCTACTATTTAAAATAAATAATTTTTAGAGATATTGTTGACACCTATAACCAAATGTTTGGGATGAACCTAAAAGTAGCTATATGATGGAGGAATGTGAATATGATTCAACTTATTACTACCTAATGATGCTATACTGAATTTTATTACAACTCTGTCTTCTTCCAGGATAAAATACATGCACGACGACATATTTTAACCATGTCAGTTTCCTCGTAAAACAAGATGCTTATGCCCACTATCTAAAAAAAATTCTATTGTGATGATCATCGAATGAGGGCACTACTAGACTACTATTTAACAATTGCATGTCATGCCACACAGTATACACAGGAGGCCGTACCGAGAAATAAGTTTACAAGCAACCATGCTTTTGATAATGGTAGAACTGTTATTATCCATAAAGTCAAAAGCATAAAGTTTATCGTCTTCCAGATTCGAATACCATGGTCAAAACTCAGAAGTACATAAAATAGCTTATATATTTTTGAATGATAACACCATACGTTAAACTTAGACATAATAAGAATCTCTATGCTTAATGTTGATCCTTGCTGCTGCTATAAACTCTGTGACACTCTTTCAGCTCTCTTGATGCCTCTTGAGCAGACTTTCTACTTCCCTCAAACTTGTCCACAGATACAACCCGGAGATTTCTTGCACTCTGAATAATGTGCTTGACGAAGTGCATGTCGGTTGCTGAGCATGAAATACCAATCATATACAGATATTCCAGATTGTGGAGCAAAGCAAAATTCCGCAAGAAGCTAGTGCCGTCCATGAAAAAAGATACTACGTCGAATTCATCCATTTCCCCATCTCTAAAAAGATCCTGCATGCAAAAAGTTTTGAAGGCACAACAAACGGATTCAATGCGATTAGTTAAATTAAAAGGATTGAGCAAAGGTGGTAAGATAACTACGAACAGTTCATCAAATATTACCGTAATTTCAAGAACTTGAAGAAGTGGAGCTTGATGAAGCATAAAAAATGTTGATATTAATGTCGAGACAACATGAAAGTTTGTGTCAAGTTTCAGAACCCTTAGGTTCTGGGATCTGTGCGAAAGACTTGCCAGGATAGGTTCCTGAAAGTTTTAAAGAAATTATTTGGCATAATATATACTGTATATGTATAACATTAAGACTATTTATATCCAACATATATATGGGCAACAGTATAATACCAGAAATAAATAGATCAGAATAAAAATGGGAATCCCGATACGTAAGAAGATGGTATGATATTGATATTGTAGTGCTCAATGTTTCTTTTAGTTCCTATTTTAGCTAATATAGTTATCAATTAGATGATCATATTTTTTAAATAACAAGAAATAGTAGAAGAAAATTAAGGAAGCAATGTTCATCAATATGCATCAATATCATACTACCATATAGTATAATAAACAACAACAATAATAAAGGCTGAAGAGCACTGCATCCAAATAAACAATCTTGAGCACTTCGAAAAAAGCACTGCAAATACTCACATGATGTGTGGCACCGCCGAAATTAACGAGCTTGAGCTCCCTGACGCTGGAAAGCACTATCAAGAGCCGGACGTAGTCTCTGTCGGCCGGGTAGTCGTTGAGCGAGACACTGGCACGCTCCAGCTTGGGTAGCTCCCCAAGCTCCCACGAGCCAGCGCCGGCGAGCCTCAGGCACACGACAAGCCGCCGGAGACTGGGCCCTCCGATGACCCACTTGCCGGGGATGCTCCCGTCGGCGACGCGGAAGACGATGTCTTTCAGGGTCAGCTCCCGGAGGCCCGGCGCCGCGGCGATCATCGCCTCCACCTGCCTCCATCCGTTCGGCGGGGAAGAGGACCCCGTCGAGGGAGAGCGCGGCCAGGGCGTGGAACCCGGCGATCCGACGGGCGGCGCCAGCACGGCGTAGGATCTGAGCCTCAGCTCGGCCAGCGCGGCGGGGTCGCAGGAGAAGAGCGACGGCAGCGTGGCGGGCGGGGAGGTCCAGGGAGATCGAGCGGGGCCGCTTGCCGGCGGCGAGGCGCACCCAGCTGTCGGCGAGGCCGAGCGGGACGCCGCGGATCCTGACGCGGCGGACGGGGTCGGCGCAGCGGTCCAGAAGCCGCCGGCGGTCTCCCAGCTGCGGACTCCGTCGAGGTCGACGTCGAGGCCCGGTGTCGTGGACATGTAATCGTTGATGTAATCGTTGGGCTTCTTTCTGTCTCGGCCGTGAGCCTACGTGCGTGGTGTGATTTTTGTGGCTGTGTCCATATATATGTAAGGCGAGACTCGTGGGGATCGGCATGAAAAGAAATGAACTGATTCTTCCCTGCCAGCTATCTATTCTTCCTCCTCTCATGCTCCATTTTTCCTCTCTAATTTCTCGATCTCTTCCTCTAAATTCCCCATTTGTATCATGATCATCTTGATGAATGGTATTTTTGCAAAATATTTGAGAAAGTTTGTGCTTATTTTTATGGATGACATCTTGGTGTATAGTCCCACTCTGAAGGCACATTTGGAACATTTGAAGCTGGTATTTGAAGTTCTCAAGGAGCACAAGCTGGTGGCTAAATTCAGTAAATGTACCTTTGCCCAAACTAAGTTGGAGTACTTGGGTCATATAATTTCTGGCCAAGGGGTGTCTACAGATCCTGCAAAGACTCAAGCTGTGTTACAGTAGCCTGTGCCTTCTAATGTCACTGAGTTGAGGGGTTTTCTAGGCCTCACAGGATATTACAAGAAATTTGTCAGAACTATGGACTTATTTTCAAACCATTGACACAGTTGCTTAAGTTGAAGCAGTTCTCTTGGTCCCCTGAAGCCCAACAGGCTTTTGAACTCTTGAAACAAGCTATGCTATCAACTCCTGTTTTAGCATTACCTAACTTTGCCGAACTCTTTGAGATTGAAACTGATGCCTGTGATTCTAGTGTGGGAGCAGTGTTATCTCAGAATGGGCACCCTGTGGCCTTTTACAGCAAAGCTTTAGGGGTCAATAATCAGAAGTTGTCCATATATAAAAAGGAGTTTATCACTATCCTTATGGCTGTTGACAAGTGGAGATGCTACTTGCAGAGAGGTCAGTTCATCATCAAAATTGACCATAAGAGTTTGTGTCATTTACAAGACCAAACATTGTCCACTGATTGGCAGAAGAAAGCTACGGCCAAACTCGCTGGTTTATAGTTTAAGCTTCGGTGCAAGAAGGGCTCTGAAAACAAAGTGGTTGATGCACTTTCAAGAGTGGGACATGCTATGGAGTATTCTGCAATTTCAGTGCTACACCTATTTGGCTGCAGGAGGTGTTGAACTCCTATGCCAATGATGTTACTGCTCAGCAGCTGCTCACAGAGTTAGCTATTGTGACTCCAAATGCTGAAGGATTTTCACTTAAGCATGGTCTTATATACAAAGGGAACCAGATGTGGGCGGGCAACAATACTGCCTTGAGAACAAAAATTATTTCTGCATTTCATTCCACAGCAGTGGGTGGACACTCTGGGGTCCAGGCATCTTATCAAAGGGTCAAGAAATTGTTCTGTTGGACCGGCTTGAAGTAAGAAGTGGAGTCCTTTGTCAAACAGTGCTCAGTCTGTCAGCAGGCCAAGCATGCACACTGCAAGTACCCAGGTGTGCTACAGCCTCTACCAATTTCTGAGAATTCTTGGCAGGACTTGTCTATGGATTTTGTGGAAGGGTTGCCCAAGTCTGATTCCTTTACAATAATCATGGTGATAGTGGACAGATTCACTAAGTTTGCACACTTTTTCCCTCTAAAGCATCCATTCACTGCAAAGATGGTGGCTCAGGTGTTCTTTGACAACATAGTGAAGCTTCATGGGGTTCCTAAAACTATTGTCTCTGGCAAAGATAGAGTTTTTACTGCGACCTTGTGGAAGGAGTTGTTTTCTCTGTTGGTAACCAAATTGCAGATGAGCTCTGCCTATCATCCCCCAACTGATGGCCAGACTGAAAGGATCAATCAGTGCTTAGAGATGTTCGTGAGGTGTGCTGTTCATGATTCCCCTAAACAGTGGCACAAGTGGCTTACTTCTGCCGAGTTGTGGTACAATACTAGCTATCACACAACACTGAAATGTACCCCATTCAAGGCTTTGTATGGTGTTGAAGCTAATCATGGTGCTGTCCCAGTCTTCAACATGGGTGACTCTTCTGAAGCCACATCATTCTTGCAAGACAGGCAGCTTATACTGGCCACTCTGAAAGAGAATCTGCACAGGGCACAAAACAAGATGAAGTCCTATGCTGACAAACACAGAACTGGTGTATCTCAAGTTGCAGCCATATGCTCAAACTTTTGTTGCTAAAAGGCCATTTCCAAAATTGGCATTCAAGTTCTTCGGCCCATATAAGATACTGGAGCGTATTGGTCAGACAACATACAAATTGGACCTGCCTGCTACTGCCCAAATTCATCCAGTATTTCACATATCCCAACTGAAGTCCTCTATCCCAGATTTTACCCCTGTGTTTTCAGATGTGTCTACTCTGCCTCAGCTTGGCACAGTGGAGGTGATCCCTGAAGTTATTCTTGATCGTCGCCTGGTGAAGAAAGGTGATTCAGCTATCACGCAAGTGCTGATCAAGTGGACTAGTCTTCCTGTTGATATGGCGACTTGGGAGGATTATTATGTGGTGAAGGCTCGATTTCCGTCTGCACCAGTCTGGGGATCGACTGGTTCTTGGGGGGGGGGGTGGTGTTGATGTCGTGGACATGTAATCGTTGGGCTTCTTTCTGTCTCGGCCGTGGGCCTATGTGCGTGGTGTGATTTTTGCGGCTACGTCCATCTATAGTAACGCGAGACTCGTGGTGATCGGCGTGAAAAGAAATGAACTGATTCTTCCCTGCCAGCTATCTGTTCTTCCTCCTCTCATGCTCCACCTTTTCTCTCTGATTTCTCGATCTCTTCCTCTAAATTTTCCATTTGTATCGTGATCATCTTGGTCTCGCGACTGGGATATCACACCCGGCACGGACTCCCAGCGGCGCGGCGCCAGGCCAGCGACAGCACGGACGTGCGCACCACGTCGCGGGCTGGGAGACGGGCGAGCATGTCGTCCTAGATCGCTGTTGGGAGAGAGTCCAGAGAGCCCTCCGGCGTCGGCGGCTGCCGCCTCCGCCGCTTGGAGCTCCCTGCACGCCACATCTCGGCTAGGGTTTTGCTGGAACGAGTGTGCTCGTGTGAGTGATTGGGAATGGACGAAATGGGGAATTGGGGACTGTTTGATAGGCACCCTAGCTAAGCTAGGTCGAAAACGAAGAATGTTCTGGACGAAGTTACCCAGCAGTAATTTAGTCCTATGCAATTAGGTCTCTTTTACGACGCACAATACTACCAAGTGGTAGTATGTAGTATAGAAAAGATCCAACCGTTTATTAGAAAGGGTAAGATTGTCATTAGTAACTTAATATAAATTAAGAATAATTTTTATAATTTTATCTATTACAACCATTTTTGGCATATTGCAACACTTTTAGGCCGTTGCATCAGGGGTGAAACCTTGGAGTGAAATGATTTTTTCCATATTACCCTTATACTACCTATACTACCTAGATATACTACCTCATACTGCTAATCAATGTTTCAGTGGTATAGAAAAATCTCGACCGTTCGATGTTTACATACGAGTCCTTTTCAAACAGTAGTATATGATCGTATTGTGCGGCTAAAAAGTCCTCATGTAATTAACCCTAAGAATCTACAGCAACCATGCTGTCTGTCACTTTAGCTTTCTTTTATGCCATGCCGGCGAGCTTTCTCACCATGGTTAAAACTTCAAATGGGGAAGGCTGTCTGAAAATGTTCTCTTGCTGCTCGTCACTACAGTTTTTCAGAGGCGCAACTCCATGAAGACAACCCGCAGTACAATAAAGAACACAAAATGACCTCTGTAGGTGAGTGTAGAAAGCTATCAGAGTAAAAAAAAATAGTTTACTCTCTCAAAGTACCATGCTTGCCTACACTAAACTATTTTTTCTGCTCCCCAAACCTTTTTAGCTGTTAAACTATGTTTTCTGTTCTCCAAACTTTCTAACTGTTTTTTTCTATATTAGTTAATTTCCACTAGAATGTTAGTTCTGGATCATGTGACATGGGGTTATCAAACCACATTGTTATGTGATAATAATACTAACTTGAAAAGTTGAACGAACTTATAAGGTGAAAGTATTTTCATTGCTTGAAATTAAGTAATGTAATAAACCGAAAAAACTTCGGGAATAGAAACTTACAGAAAAGCATCTTCACAGTAACATCAAAACTAAAGAAAAGCACACTGCCCTTGTCCCTCCGTGGAGTGTGGACGCCCATGCACATATAATGTAAGTTAGTTGTGAAATCACAAAAAGATATACCTACAGAAGTTTATCTAGATTTGCACTAATGGTTTATCTAGTGTGACTACTCTATCACATGAAGGGTTTTGCATCCTATAACCAAACCTATCGAACTAACCTAGTAAGTACTTCTGCGAAGATAAAGGCACAAATAAGGAAGATTACAAGAAGGTAAATAAATGCGGAAATGAAAGGGATGATCAAGAGACTCAGCTCAAAAATTTATTCGTGGTATCAATGATTACAGAGAAGGTAAATAATTACAAAGATCAGATGAACAAGAAATAAAAAAATTTAGGTAACCTCTAACATTCACATTTCTTAGCTTCCACAGCTCTACTTGGCCTTTGGGGCCAAGACCATAACAATCAGGAAATCACTTAACTCTTCATGTGCACACTTAGCTTACTTCATGCCTGCAGGAGGAGGAAGGTAGGGATGGCACTGCTGAACGCCTGTGAGGCACTAGGGCTCCAATGGAGGCACATGTTCATGGCTCTGAGGGCATATATATGAGAACGACGATGGCGCTCGAGGTCTCTACGCCAAAGCAGGGTACAGGGTCGTGTCAAGGGATCCGGACTGGGTAACCTGGGTGGGGGAGGAGAAGGCCAGGCGTGTTCTGATGATATAAGAGTTGCCGGTTCACAGCGGCATGATACAGCAGCAATCATCCCGGCATGTTTCCTGAATTGGGATGCATTGCTTCTTGTGTATACGAGCAGCAGCGTGTGCAGAAAAGTATTTACTAGTACCTGTGCTTCTGCAGAGGCAGCAGCGATTCCTTTTCTTAAAAAGACAATACCTGAAGAGTGCTGATTTTATTTGCACTGAAACTGGTGGCCGGCCTGGTCCGAGTCTTGCTCAGCTTGGGCCTAACTTTGCAGGCTTGAAAGAGGTACAGGGTGGGCTTGGGGGCTGGTCCTAGGCCGAAAATCAGTCGACATTTCTGTCGGTCCGGCCCAAATAAATCTATCCTTTTGTCGGTCCGGCTCTAGACTACAAGGGAAGGAATCAAAACGTAACAACGTAGATTTGTAGCGGTCTTTTTTTGTCATTATTGCTTGTGGGATTTGACTGGGTGCCAAACAAAATGAATAAAATGACACGCTGATACTTTTACCATATCCTTTATATACATGATGCAAGATGAAAGGCAACTTCTTCAGACCGAGCTCAAACTGAGAGAATAAGGGAGGTAGTTTGTGATGAGAAATAATCAAGAATAGGAGTATGAGGTGTCGGGAAACCCCACTGAGAGTGATTTCGTTTCGTCAACACACTTTTTCTCGGTCATGTGTGGTCATAGCTAGTGTTCTTGTAATTAACTTAGTTAAATTGCTAGTGGTTACACAATTTATATGGTACATTTGATCTCAATACCTTGCAATAATGAAATACTATGGCTAGCATATGGAATTGTATAATGAAACTATGCATTGTGAGTGATTGTTTCATTCATCAAACTAAATATCTAGTGTTCCAACAACTTGAGAAAATATCAGCAAACAGCTAAGCATCCATGAACTTGAGAAAAAGCTGGCCCTTTGGTCCGACAAATACCCGAGGAATATCAGCAGGAATTTTATCGGACAGACGGAATACAAATCTTTATCAGAACTAGGGAGGCAGATTTGGATTACTTGAGGATCGGAGGGGGGGGGGGGGGGGGGCGCAGATGTTTGGCAATTCGCTTCATCAGTGGACTCTCCTTTTGTGCTGAATAGTATGTAAGTGCTATATTATGGGGTCCACATATGTGGTTCTTTGTTTCTCTGCATAGAAAAATTCGGTTTACACACTCGAATTATCATAAAAGTCTGATTTTCATCTTTCAACCACAAAACCGGATAACATAGGCTATCCAACTATCAAAACTATGAAAATTTGGTCCTTTGGGTGGTTTCAAAGATGATTTTTCATTTTGTAAAAATTAAAAATATATAATTTTAAACTAAAAAACTCATAAGTAATTTATTTTAAATAAAAAAATATGAAATGGGTATAAATTTTTTTCTAAAAATGTAACCTATCTATTGACACTCTACTCGTTAGTTATTCGGATCCAATTTTTTTTATGTTCGTAGTATTTGGTTGCTTATAGTTATGCCTATTATTTTTGAATAAATAAGTTTCAAATAGAGCAATAATAGATAGGTTACATTTTTTTTAAAAAAATTGATACTAGTTTCATATTTTTCTGGTTTAAAATGGATTTTGATTTTTTAGATCTAATTAGAATTTTTTATTTTTTTAAAAAATATAAAACCACCTTTAAAACCACCCAAAGTGCCAAATTTGCACAGTTTCGATAGTTGGATGGCCTATGTTACCCGGTTTTGTAGTTGAAGGTTGAAAATCGGACTTTTACGATATAGTTCGAGGGTGTAAACCGGAATTTTTTTCTCTATAAGATCAGAGCTCTGCAAGTTGTCCTTTGACTTAATTTATTTTCGTTTCTTCTAGTTCTGCTATGTGACTCACCTGTGTTTGGGAAGTCGAAGAACAGAAATCTCTTTTATCTAAACAACGAGATCTGTGTTTGACAAGTGTGCAAGGATGGTTATCTCATAAGCATACTGTAGGATGAACTTCACAATTGTCAGTTAACATGGTTTAGTTTGTACAAATCATATTTGTGCAGTTGATTCAGATGTCGATGATTGTAAATATGGAACGCATCATTTTTTCCCCCACCACGATCAACGTCCAGCTGCAAGACAGTTACAGTGTGTTTGGTTTGAATTGTTAGATGCCAGAATAATTGTCCGATCCAAAAGCCAAACTTGGCTGTGTCGCTTGGTTTGCATGGCCAAACAGACTGGTCCATCAAGCTGGGCTCCAGGTCGCTGAGCTTGTTGCTATAGGCCCTCACAAGCGCTACTGTACCAACCTCTGGTTTCTTATCCTTATTGCTTCTGCACTCATCTTGCATTGTAAGGATATGAGAGACCTTTTTCTTAAAAAAAGATGCAGGTTGTTTCTGTGTATTTTTCTGGTGACTCTTCTGTCCTTTCTCCAAATATTGAATGTTTATTTTGGCTGCATTACATTTTTTCAGAGTTATGATCCATTTATCCATTTTTTGGTGTGCTTGAAGACAGATTGGTGAACTATTTTTCTGAGAGCTTCTGATGATCCGTTAGCAAATCACTCCAGGGCCGGCCAAGAACAACAGCGGCTTGAGCTTCTTTGGCTATTTCATTTGGTGTTTTAGCGAGATAAACAGATGAAATTTCTTGCAACTTTGACATATTGTTGTGATAATTTGCGGAGTATCTTATCTTGTAAAAACTTTTGGTATCCATTTGAGAGAGATCTCAGCTCATATTTCTATACTATGTACATCCCATGAGAAAAATGATCATGGAGACCTCTCCATACCTCGACCCTTAGACAAACAAGGTCCTCGAGCATTTCATTTCTTAATCCAAATAAATTCAAAGGACTGCCAACATTGCTATGGGGGCCTACCCCATCACTTAGTGTCTGCACTTTGTGGGACACATCCTCTATGCTCGGACATGTAATTGTTGTTGATGTATCACTTCTATTTATACAAAATTTGGGAGAACTAACTATAAATCCGAAACAAATAAAGAGGAACAATAAATGTGGTAGGTGCTTTCTTAATCAATGTCTTATTATGGTTGTACGACAAATTAGTAGTGAAAGCATAGTTCAAGTAGCTCTAGAAAAACTGCAACGGGTTGCGGAGCATATATACAAAGTTGGGGTTGCTGAGTGGATGGAGCTAGTACTGCATAATGGATATAGTTGATTTCCAGACTTCTTTCCCTTCGTTTTCTTGCTAAAAGTGCTCTTAAGACTTCTTTCCCTGCGTTTTCTTGCTAAAGTGCTCTTATGCTCTCATATATGCATGAGTTGAGGAAAGAGCTTAAGTAGGAGCTGGAGGCATCAGGGGAAAAGGCAAATATCCATCCATCCTAGGATGTCATTGTTAAGAAAGTCTCCCTATTTTGGAAAGATTGTGGCATCCGGAAGACCTACGAAAGTGCACCAGTTGCAGGGCTGACAACCAAATCCATTGGATCGAAAGCCTTCTAGAGGCTCGGCTCTAGAAGGTTACTTACCACGCTAGAAGGAGCAACGAGGGAGGTAGCCACCAGGACGAAGCAAGATTAACGGGACAGCTTAGCATACGACGTACAGAAGTTGACCACATGCTACCAACATCTGGCCACATTACCTCCGTGGAGAAAGAGCAAAACTCTATGCCAGGAAGAGCAAAGACAAGAAGATCCTAGAATAAGCAAGGGTGTACCCTACCTTTTGATTGTACTAGAAGTAACTAAAAGTGTCATACAGTGTCGTACATGATCTTATAAGCATTGAATTCTTAATTGAAAAGATTGGACCATATTTCTATTCCCCATTAGGCCTTAGAGCGGTCGTCCCGCTCTAAGGCCTAAAATATTTAATTAGGCTTCATGTAACCACCAATAACTACCACGACCTGTCCACCATTAACTTCCAGTTGCAATACATCTAAAATTAAAATCCAATGATCCACTAGAGTACTTCTATCCATAATATAGTGTTCTCATTTACTAACGTATTGATTTGTGGCATCATTTTATTAACCAACTGATTTGTAAAGAGAAGTGGAATCATAATTCATATAGAAGAAGTATTAGTGTATATAGTATATTTGTTTCTATTGGAGAAATAGAGATACTTGCACCATCCATCCATCACTACACCATTGCATTAGTTAGTACACGCATGAGTGACAAACAGCACTGGCCTGTGCACTTTGGTTCCTCTATTTATATCCCTCCCATAGCAGCTTCAGTCTCACCATTCAGAACAAACTCAAGGGTCATGTATGCATGATCAGAATGAGCACAATGCTACTGATACTAGATGATAACACGATTCGTAATAGGAGACTCAGAGTTAAGTGGGGGCATAGTACTTAGAGGCATCGGGAGCATAATATATAGAAGCTGGTGGCTGATCAGTAACAATAAGGCCGTGGCCCTGTTTGAGATAGTTTTCTCATAATCCATTTTCTGGGAAGCAAGAATTTCTTAAATAAAAGGCTGAGAGACAATCTGCTGTCTAAACAAGCTATAGGTGTTTGGCAATAGTTTATTCTAGTAGATTATCTGTTCGGATGTAAATTGACCTATATGGCCTTGAAGCTGATGAGATATTTCTCATTAGTTTCGTAAATATGAGCAGAAGGCAATATTGAAACTATTTTGGCAGTTTGTAAAACATAAATTTGGTTAAAAAATATCTACAAAAGAACAATATAGATTTACATATGTTGAATGTCGATAGCTTGATATACACATAGTCTGATCTTTCCACCAATCATCATCATAAATAATACAACCACTTGAAGGATCCCTCTACAGTCTACAAACAAGAGCATGTAAACACAAAATTATTACTATTGTATTCGTCAATCCTTGGCATATGCATGTACACAGAGCTACTACATTCTTCAATCCGAATACTGCTATTTTCATTTACGGTTCTCACAAGAACTTATTACCACCTAATTGCATTTACGGTTCCACCCAAATCCAAATATGAAATCCAGGACTGGTCACCTAATGAAATGACACCTGATTGCATCCATTCATCAACACTTCTGAAATGCAGTCGATTTTTCATGAGCTAACAAAACAACAGTCGATTTTGAGCGGAGGGGTGATTCGGCCCCCGGAGTCGGAGCTAGTGGCGGACCCAAAGGGTAGTCCGAGGAGGCCCAGAATTACCCTTCATTTTGCACCAAATTTTTTTTACCACTTAACAATTAGAACCCAGACTTGACAAATGGCCCAACAATCAACGCTGGCCCAAGAGTTGCTCAGCTCTTTCTCATCCCTCAGCCAAGTCCCCGAGTTCCGTCTCCTACCGCCCGAGCCTTCCCTGAGGGGCTATTCAGCCACGCCGTGCCGCCGTGTGCCACCGGCCACCGGCCATACGTGTCTCCGCCGGCCGCCGCGACCCGTGCCGGTCCGCCACGCCCACGTCGGTTCGCCCGACTGCCCCACGCCACGCCACCACCCGCGCCAGTCCTCCCCACGCAGCTCAGCCGTGCCGCCGCCCGTGACCCCATCTGGGCAGGCGTGCGCCTCTCGCCAGCTGCCGGCGCCTGCGGGGCCACGGCAAACCCTGCGCGCCTGCGCCAGCCGCATCCCGCGCACCCGCGCGGCCACACCGACATGCGGCAGGCACATCCGTGCGAGCGGCTAGCGTGTGTGTTTAACCTCCAAGCACACCGAGGAATACCTCCAACGTAGTAGATTGTAGGTGGGGTGTCGCCGAGATCAGAAACTCAAAGGTGCAAGGAACACGAAACTTTAGATAGGTTCAGGCCGCCGAGAGCATAATATCCTACATCCTGTGTGGTGGTTTGTATTGCCTTAGATGATATAATGTTTGGAGGGGGTTCCTGCTCGCCCTTATATAGTTTGGGGGGACAGGGTTACATGGAAATCCTAGCTAAATACAAGCTTAGGAGTTCTACCCGAGTACTGCTCGGGTAGTTTTACTTCTGTTCCGACTAGTTCTACTTATGTACGATTAGTTACAACTGGTGTAGGGTGTGGACCATGTCCCACCCTTTATCCTAGAATATGTACGTCATGTGCGCAGTCTCGTAGCCCCGGGTCTGACAAGCCCCCGAGCTCTTCGTAGTCGAGTACTGCAGGCTACCGAGTGTTTCTGAAGGCGCCTTCGAGTTCTTCCAAACTTCGTCTTCGTCTTGAAGGTGTCTTCCGAGTATTTTCTTGGTTGTATCGAGACTGTGAGGTGCTCAAGCCCTAAATAGTTTTCAAGTCTTCTTTTACATGGAGTGCGATTAAACTCGCACTCCATATGGAGTAGCCCCTGAGCCTTAGATTGAATCGAAGAATCAGGCTGAGGGTCAAATTAGTCTTCAATCTGCATTCCTTATCTTCCAAAAATTTGAAAAATAAGTTGTCGATGACACGTGTCCCGCATCCCCTGAGCCTTGAATCCAAATCCTAAGATTTGGGAAAAAGGATCAAAAAAGTCATGGCATAGATTGTGGAAAAAATAAGAATTTGATTTGATGGTTAAAATGAGTAAATTGGTTCAGAAATTCGAAAACCTATTTTTTCGGGATAACATCCCTAAAAAAATGTTTAAAAAAATAACTTCCCCAAAGGAACCCTAAATTACCGTTCAAAACAAATCTTACCCCGAGAAAATCTCTTCAGCTTCCACATAGTGATACGCCGATTTGTTTTCTGCGCCCAGCCTCGAGTATGGGAGCCAAACGAGCCGCCGAAAGCACGCTGAGTGCCCTGTTGCGCCTAGCCCCTGAGCACGGGAGCTAGACGAGCCACCAAAGGTACACCGAGTGCCTTGTCGCGCCCAGCCCCCGAGCATGGGAGCTAAACGAGCCACCGAAAGTACGCCGAGTAGCGTAGGTACCGGCCGAGTCAGAGGAGATAGGCCACATGCTCGGCGGCGCCAGTTCTCGAGCCCGAGGGTCGGCCGAGTCGCCGCTAGCACACCGAGTGGTCTGTGCCGACGAAGTGATGGCCAATTAAGGCAGCTCTCGGGAGCATATCTCACCCAACGGCATGATCCAGGTCTGGTCCCCTGCAAGGTAAACATAAAAATATATCATAACTGATATACATGATATCGAATCGGGAGCGAATCCCAACATTGTAAAATGCATGTAAAATTTTTCACGTCTTGCTCTTGTTAGGTCACATAATTTCCCCGGGTAGGTAGCCTATTACGTTTAAGCATCTGATCCCTGATAGCCGTAGCCCATAGCGCAGGGAGCATAGCCGCATGCACACGTAGGAACATAGGCGTACAGAAGAGTCAAGATCTCATGGATTAAAGCGTGTGCTAGCTGGGTATTTTAGCGACTGTTAAGAGAAAACTAGAGTAGTTGGCGCTGCGCAAAAAAAGAGAACGCTTGTGGAGCGCACATTATACACCCGTTAGGTGTAGTCCCGACTACAAGCCCGGAGCTGCATGAGTAGTCGGAAAGACAATTATGGTGTGGCCATGGAGGCACATGGTTAATATCCAGAGATATAAAGAATATTTAGAAAAGTATTAATGCATGACTTAGCTTGATTCGTGGGCGATTTATTGATGAAGCCGTAGCGCTCGTCGATAGAGCCGTGATGGTTTGTTGATGAAGCCCGACTAGTTGGAGTCGATTCCGACTAGTTACGGTGTGAGGGCCTCTCGACTAGTTTTCTAGTCGAGACGAGTAGTCGATGTAGTCGTCGGCGGGTCGCTGAGCGTCCTCGCAAAGTCGAAGTAGTAGTGGCGTGTCGATGTTGCAGCATGAGCTGAGGTCGGAGTCCGAGTTTAAATAGATCGTTCAAGTCCATTTCCAATGCGGATTGGGACTCGGATTGTAGCGCCTCCCGATAAATTCTGGCTGTGATGTGAAGTCCGAACAGAGACTCGAGTTCGAACCCGTCATGAGTAGGAGCCGAGTTGGACCCGGACTCGCTTTCACAATTTCCGATTAGATCAGAAATTTTGATTTCGCCAAGATTGTTGGCGAATTCATCGATGTCGCGGCTGGATATTGGCGTTGATGCCTCTGACTCCCTAGGGTTGGCGATGTGGCTGTCGAAGCTACAAAAGCCATTGGCGATGTAGATAGGTGCCGAAGATGAAAGCCGCGCCTTCCTCCAGAGCGACGGTGAGGTCGAACGATGCCATCGAGCTTGCCAGGGGATCTTTGATGAGCACCCCTACCTGGTGCACCAGCTGTCTGTGTTTAACCTCTAAGCCCACCGAGGGATACCCCCGAGGTGGTAGATTGTAGGTGGGGTGTTGCTGAGATCAGAAACTCGAAGGTGCAAGGAACACGAAACTTTAGATAGGTTCAGGCCGCTGAGAGTGTAATATCCTACGTCCTGTGTGGTGGTTTGTATTGCCTTAGATGATGTAATATTTGAGGGGGTTCCTGCCCGCCCTTATATAGTTTGGGGGGACAGGGTTACATGGAAGTCCTAGCCAACTACAAGCTTAGAAGTTCTACCCGAGTACTGCTCGGGTAGTTTTACTTTTGTTCTGACTAGTTCTACTCATATATAAGTAGTTACAACTGGTGTAGGGTGTGGACCATGTCCCACCTTTTATCCTAAATATGTACGCCATGTGCGCAGTCCCGTAGCCCCGGGTCTGACAAACCCCCGACCTCTTCGTAGTCGAGTACTGCAGGCTACCGAGTACTTCTGAAGGCGCTGTCGAGTTCTTCCGAACTTCGTCTTGAAGGCGTCTTCCGAGTACTTCCTTAGCTGTATCAAGGCTGTGAGGTGCTCAAGCCCTGAATAGTTTTCAAGTCTTCTTTTATATAGGGTGCGATTAAACTTGCACTCCATATGGAGTAGCTCCCGAGACTTAGATTGAATCGAAGAATAAGCTAAGGGTCAAATTAGTCTTGAATCTTGTTTCATTATCTTCTAAAAATTTGAAAAATAAGCTGTCGATGACACGTGTCCCGCATCCCCTGAGTCTTGAATCCAAATCTCAAGGTTTGGAAAAAAGATCAAAAGAGTCGTGGCATAGATTGTGGAAAAAATAAGAATTTGATTTAACGGTTAAAATGAGTAAATTGGTTTAGAAATTCGAAAACCTCTTTTTCCGGGATAACTTCCCTGAAAAAATGGTTAAACAAATAACTTCCCCAAAGAAACTCTAAATTACCGCTCAAAATAAATCTTATCTTGAGAAAATCTCTTCAGCTTCCATATAGTGATACGCCGAGTTATTTCCTGCGTCCAGCCCCGAGTGTGTTGCGCTGATCGAGCATTAAGGCAACCCGTGGGACAAGTTATATATGGTCCTCTCCATAGATGCATCTGGTTCTATATATTTGCATATACATTCATTTGCTGCATTCCAAAGTAACTGGCACTAACTCATGTGTTCACTTAACTTTTCTTTGCCTTGTCCACATTCTTGTGTGACACATGCCAACATATACGAGATGGAAGAGTTAGTCCAAGTCACTCCTCCCTGTGACGAGCCCAGCTGCTAGAGAAAATAAGACCCGGAGGCATCAGGAACTCCAACGATGTTCAAGGGATGCAAAGCAACTGGTAAAGTCTCCCCCAGACAACAAGCAGGGTTGCAATCTCTTGCGATGCACTGCTACGTGGTGCCTCTCTTGTTTGTACGCCAACTCGTCGAGAAGACTGCCCCGGCGACAGTAGTTGGTGTAGCCTGTTCATCAAGAACAGGTTAGCTGTTCAATAGTTTCTCTTGTGGACCGGTGCTTGGTGGACATTACTATGCCCGGTAACAAGTACTTCAGGTACAGTTGATGCTGTTGTTGCTTACGTTCGTCCACACTAGTCTGCAGTTTCTAACAGTACAGTTTTCTGTTGCAGTCCCTATGCCATTGCGGCATTAGTACTCCGACGAGTGACGACGCTACAGCTGGCTTGTGCATTTTTTTTTGTTCCTTTCCTTATGTCCTTCCCGTTGCAGCTTCAGTGTCACCATTCAGAATAAACTCAAGGATTATGTGTGCATGATGCAATGGTTGTAAGAGGAGGCTCCTAATTAACTATGTAGCATAGGAGTTAGAGGTGAAGGTGCTTCTTGAATGCCGATTGTGTATTAGCGGACACCAGCAAATACATATATTGGAGCCTCTGAAGGACTCAAGATTAGGTTGAGCGGGAGATCGACAGGAAACAGAGATACTGTACTTTATTAAAACAGAGGAGCTAAAAGCAGGGGCATCCACAAGCTTTCCATTTATTCAACCTCACAATCACGCAGGAGTTCATACAGATTTTTGGCTTGCTGCAATCGACAGTGATTGAAGAGTGAAGACAGAGCTCTCCTGCTGCTGCAAACATATTGGGCCATGATTGGGGTTGCCTATTGTTTTTGTTCTTTTGGATAGATTGGTGACGTGGACTTTGATAATTGGAAATCAGGAGGTATGAACCTCCATTATTATGACTTTTCCAAGAAAATAGAATGAAAAAACAATGCTGCATATGCATCGATTCGCTGTTATCACGCAGCTTTACTATTTTGACATATTACGATAGAATCAAAATTCAGTTTATCTGAACAGAGCTGATCAAGCAGAAAGGCAAGATAGCTGTTGTGGGACTGATTGTGGTACCCTTGATATATAGATGCATCTTGTTCTATACAACTGCATATTTATTCATTTGCTAACTGCATGTGCACAGCACACTAGCTATTTCCTTCATTTGCTAACTGCATGTGCACAGCACACTAGCTATTTCCTTTTTTTTTTAAAAAAGAAGCCTCATTTATATGGACAGTTGGAGACTGAACTTCTGTACAAGATGGAAGAGGCCCATAGGAGTGATGGAGTGGAGAGGCAGTCCCATGGCACCCTATGAAGAGGCTAGCTGTGAGAGAAAATAGGAACCGGAGGCTTCAGGAACACCTACGATGCTAAAGGCATTCAACCGCTACCGAGACAAGTTATGTTCCAAGCGCTTGCAATCAATGGCTGTAGGATGCCTCTCTCGTTTGTGCAGCAAGACTGCCCCAAGGCCAGTAGTTGCTGCTGCTCGTTGAAGAACAGGTTCCACTTCCAGCGATTCCCAGCTTGGCTTGGCAGCCATTATGCATGGGAACAAGCCTTGCTGGGCAAGCTTGGTTGCAAACCTTGGCTAAACTGCCTGGGTAGAAGACATGCCTGTAACCTTCCTGGGATGTGTTTGAGTCCAGTGTTCTTACCTGGTGAAGACCTGCCTCGCCTGCGTATGATGCTTAGGCGGCGCTAGCCCCTGATCCCACCTGCCTGGGCTATGATCATTGTCTTGTATGTATCATTAAAGGGTGAAAGTTAGTAAACTCTCTCCTGTCCTCCTCTCTTTACTAGCATAGGATTCCTTCACTCTACAATAATCAGCAGTTTGAGCTTCCAGGGTAGGATCCTCGTTTTTCTATAATTGCCTCGTTTTTTCTCCTCCCAACTTGCTTTGGACTATGCAAGGTTCTGAATAGAGATCAAATGAGGCATGATGGAAGTTTTTGCTGTTGTTTTTGTACTTGCAAACTAAAACATGAATTTCACCATTTTTTTCAATGAATTTTTCCGTTTATATTAGGTATGATCAATTACATCGCGCTATCCAAGTGATGAGCATGCATGCAAATGACAATTACACCTTCTTTGATGGCGTCACACCAGAAATTATTGTCATTTGCTTTCCATACTTATTGCTCCATTTGTACTGCATGTAATATTTATTTAAAAAAGAACGCATTTAATTTATACGCAAGGGATGCAAGTGTTACAGAGACTTGTTCTTTTCGAACTAGTTTGCAACGGAGGCTGTATGGTGGCTGTCTCGTTTGTATGCTGCCATTACTTGCTGCCGGGTGTTGAGATACAGGTTTCTCTTGAACATTTATATGTCTTGTGACTGGCAGCTCGGTCGTGGCCATTGTGCCTGGGAACTAGCTGCAGGAAAACCAAGAGTTGTGTATTCAGTCTGGTCAGAACATTCAGATCGTCAGACAAAGAGTCGGTTGCGTATTGCCTCAAGCTCAAAGGCTTCGTTTTCAAGTGTCCGATCATCCTGCAGCTATCTCCAAGTCTTGGTTTTATTTAGATTTACTAGCGTCCAATACTCTAACGTACTAATTATCACGAATGCCATAATCATTATTTTAGTAAACATCGTAATACCAGGGTACATGTACCGAGCATTTGCAAACAAGAAAGTTGTGACCGGTATAGATGCGTTGACGGTGAGTCGAAGGGGGCGACGATGAAGATGATGGTACCGTGCGATGGTTGACATAGAAGGAACACGAACTGTGGTGATGAATTTTAGCAACCGTATGGTGTGCTTCCAAAAACCTTATTCGTCCTCTCTTGGTGCAGGGTAACAAAGGTGAATAATTTATTAGGAGATCAGTTATCCCGTTCGCCGGTGCATGCCGATGCTCGAGATGGAGTAAACTACGGCGGCAACAATTCCGCTCTATCAGTTTAGGCAACATTTTCCTAATATTATTCAATTCTTGCTATTCTGTTCTCATCAGGCCATTCCGGTTCCTGATAAGTCTCTCTTTAAGTCAACAACCCTATCTAAGGGCCAGTTTGGATCCACGCAACTAATAGTTAAAAAGTGCTAAAAAATAACTGGGGTGGATCCAAATAGATCTAGCTAATAGTTCGACTAACTATTAGATAGGCATTCAGCTAATGGTTATTCCTTTACCTGCAAACCGAACTAAAAGTAGCTAATAGGTAGTTAAAAGGCGCTTTTATCCTCCCACCTAACCCTTCTTCTGTCAGTGACCAAACGTCGGCGAGGGAATGCGAGACGGCGGCGAGGAAGACAATCGATGAACACGAGAGCTTTTGGTGCTGCCAAGGGCGCAGCGTTTTCTGTTTTGTTCTATTCCTTTTATTGGTGACAACCAACAGAGCAGTGCCGATTCAGGCGTGCACGTCGCGAGTGTTGAGCGCGTCCATCCCCACGCTCTGCAACGGCCGTCCACATCTGCATGCTCAGGTTCATGGCTGAGCGAGTCTCACGCCATGACCTCCTTCGCGCGCGGCGTCCACAGGCCGGAGCTCGCGCGCATGCTAACTGAATGTATAGATGCAATGCAGTTCTAACTAAAGCTATGCACAAGGTTACTAACAAATCTCCTCCTAATCCTTGCGCATGCCCTGTACATCCACTACACCAATTCTGGAGCGCATCTCACGGAAATGTTCACGCCCCAGAGCTTTAGTAAGAATGTCCGCCAGCTGCTCCGTTGTCCCAATAGACTGGAGCCTCACCCTGTCCTCCTCAACACATTCACGAATGAAATGGTAACGGATGTCGATATGCTTACTGCGATCATGGAAGACAGGGTTTTTGCTGAGTGTGATGGCAGACTCGTTGTCGATCTTCAAGGTGACGATGCTGGCCTCCTCGCCCTTGAGTTCAGCAAGCAGCCGCGCCAGCCATATTCCCTGGCATGCTCCTGTCGTCGCTGCAATGTACTCAGCCTCGCACGAAGACAGTGCCACAATTTTCTGTTTCTGTGACTGCCAGGTGATGGTGTTGTCGCCGAGGAAGAAGAGGGTGCCTGAGGTGCTCTTGCGCGTGTCAATGTTCCCAGCCAAGTCGCTGTCGCTGTAGCCGACAAGCTGGGGATCCTTCTTCCTCTTGTAGTGGCAGCCGTAATGCAGGGTACTAGCAACATAGCGCAGTACTCGCTTCATGGTCGCCAGATGCTCAGTGGTTGGGTTCTCCATGAACCGACTGATGAAACCCACTGAGTACGCCAAGTCGGGTCTTGTGTTCACCAAGTACCACAGGGAGCCCACTACACTGCGATACATGGTAGGATCAATGGCTGGAGCCGAGCTCACCTTGCTGAGTTTCAGGCAAGGCTCCATTGGCGTTGCGCTGGAGTGGTAGCCCGTCAGGCCTGCTGTCTCCAGGATCTTGGCTGCATAGGAGCTCTGGCAGATGGTGATGCCGGCCTCAGTCTGGGACACCTCCAGACCAAGATAGTAGTGGAGTAGCTCCAAGTCGCTCATCTTGAATGTAGCTTTCATCTGGTCCTTGAAGGTGTCGATGTCGACTTGGTTGCCGCCGGCGATGATCAGGTCATCGACATAGACCCCGACCACCAGTCGGCGAGCTCCAGCGCCGCGCAGGTAGACGACATGCTCTGAGGTGCTCCTCCGAAACCCGAGCGCGATGAGGGACTCGTCGAGTTTGGCGTACCACGCCCGTGGGGCTTGACGCAGCCTGTAGAGCGCCTTGATGAGTTGGAGTACCTTGTTCTCATGGCCACGGAGGATGAAACCGGGAGGCTGCTCGACGTACACCTCCTCCTGAAGCACCCCGTTCAGGAACGCCAACTTCACATCCATATGGTGGACAGCCCATCCTTGACAGGCGGCGTGTGCGAGCAGAAGCCGAATTGATTCCAGGCACGCGATGGGGGCAAAAACCTCGTCAAAGTCGATGCCCTGCCGCTGTACGTACCCCTTTGCGACGAGACGGGCCTTGTGCTTGGTGACGATGCCGGGGGCGTCCTTCTTAGCCTTGAGCACCCACTTGAGGCCGATTGGCCTGGTACACGCCGGCAGCTCCACCAATCTCCATGTGCCACTGGCCTCGATGGAGGTCATCTCATCAAGCATGGCGTGGCGCCAGCACTCGTGGTGCATTGCCTCATCGAAGGAGGCTGGCTCGGCGTCGCTTGCCAGCAGCAGGCGCTCCTCCAGGTCGCGGCGGGCGAGCGCGGGCGTCGGAGCTTCCCCGAGCACATTGTCGATGCGGCGGAAGCGGAGAGGAGCGTCGTCATCATGATCGGCGTCGAGGTAGTCCTCCATCTCGGCTTCTGGTGGGGATGCGAACTCCATCTGGGGATGTGCCATGGAACCGGATGATGATGGAGTGCCGTGAGCCTCTGGTGTTCCAGCCATGGACACGTTTGGAGTCGGGGACGCGGCGGCCACGCCCGATGGAGCCGGGGACACCGAGCTTGACGCGGAGGGGACCACCATAGTCGTTCTGGTGGTGGTGACCACGGAGGGCTCCTGGTGGTTCTGCTCCTCGACGGTGAAGTCACTTGGCTCGGCGGGATCCGCTGCAGGCCAAGCCCATGCTGCTGCTTTGTCGAAGACGACGTCGCGGCTGATGTGGACACGTCGCGTCGTGGGATCATAGACCCGGTAGGCCTTGGAACCCGGCTCGTAGCCAACGAACACCGTGCGATGGCTGCGGTCGTCAAGTTTCTTCTGGTGCGGCGTGTTCACCGTCGTGTGGGCAATGCAGCCGAACGTCCTGAGGTGCTGTATCGACGGCGTGCGCCCGTTCCAGAGTTCGTAGGGGGTGCGCCCGCCGATTGCCTTGCAAGAGGACCTGTTCAGCAGATAAACCGCCGTCGACACCGCCTCCCCCCAGAACACACAAGGGAGAGACTTGCCCTTCATCATGCTTCGGGCCGTGCCCACCACGGTTTGGTTGCGGCGCTCCACGATGCCATTCTGTTGAGGCGTGTACGGCGCCGTGAGCTGCCTGCGAACGCCGAGTTGTGCGCAGTAGTTGACGAAGTCGATGGCGGCAAACTCTCCGCCACGGTCAGTGCGCAGCATCAGCAGCTTCTTTCCACTCTTGCGCTCCGCTGCGGCCTGAATGTTCTTGATGGCGGTGGCCGTCTTTGAATGGCAGCAGGGAGATCCACATGAAGCATGAGTAGTCATCGACAAGCAAGAGGAAATACTTGTTACCACTCGGGGTCGCCGGAGTGATGGAACCGCAGATGTCTCCATGAAGAAGTTGGAGCGGCTCCGTGGAACGCCAGAGCTCCTTCTGAGGGAAAGGCGTCCTCCTTTGCTTGCCGGCGAGACAGGCGTCGCAAATCTACTGCAACTGGTCGATGATGGGCAGCCCGCGAACCAGCTCCTCGCGTCCCATCTTGCGCAGTGCGGCGAAGTGGATGTGGCCGAAACGCTGGTGCCACCTCCAGGCGTCATCGTCCGTGCGCGCCGCGAGGCACACCGGGCACGCGATGGTGACGTCGAGGTTGTACAGTCGGCCTGGACTCCGAGGAATCTTGGCGAGGAGACGCTGGTCTTCATCTCGCACCCGCATCACGCCGTGCTCCACCAGTACCTGGTACCCAGCTTCATCGAGTTGCCCGACGGAGATGATGTTGGCGGTGAGGCGAGGGAGGAAGTAGACGTTGCCGAGTGCCCGGTGCTCGCCATTCTTGCAGTGGAAGAGCACCGTGCCGGTGCCCTCGATGCGTGCGACGGAGCCATCACCAAATCGTACGGCGCCGGTGACGTTGGTGTCGAGGTTAGCGAATGCAGCGCGGGATCCGGACATGTGGTTGGACGCGCCGGTGTCAAAGATCCAGCGCGTTGGGTCACGATCTGCCGCATCGTCGAGCTCGGGGTGGACCTTCTTCTCCAGGACATGGAGCTCAGGGAGCGCCGCGGGTGGAGGCGATTGCGGCGGCGTCTCGGTGAAGTGCGGCGATTGCGGCAGAGGGGAATTGTCCGCCTCCTGGTCCACTTCGATGGCAAGCATCAGGGTGGACTCCTCTTCTTGGGCCACATGGGCCTGGTGGGCCGGCTCCTCCTTCTTCTTGATGCGGCAGTCACTGGCCCAATGGCCCTTCTTGCCACATCGAGGACATGGTTCATCCGGCGGCGGGCGCAAGGAGCTGGAGCCGCTGTTACCGCCAGCGCCACGTCCACGGCCTCTGCCGCGGCCCCTTCCGCGACCGCCGGAGCCAGCGCCGCCACGCCCTGACTCCCCGGGCTTCTTCTTGTACCTCTCCACCCACTGTTCCTCGGTGAGTAGCAGTTTCCCGCTCGCGGTGTGCGCCGGAGCAGGCTCGATGTCGTCGGTGGCCTTGAGACGGCCGGTCACCTCTTCGATGGAGAGCTGAGAGATGTCAAGCAGAGTTTCGATGGAAATCACAAGCTGCTTATACCGCGGGCGAACGACGCGCAGGTACTTGGCGACGACTTTCTCGTCCGGCTCCGGATCGCCGAGCGTGGCCAGACGCTGCACCATGCCAGTGAGGCGCAATGCGAAATCCTCGATGGCCTCGCCTTCCCGGAGCGCAATTGATTCGTACTCGGCGCGGAGATTCTGCGCCGCTGCCTTCCGCACCCGGTCGTCGCCGATGCGGAGAGTGCGGATGGCCTCCCAGGCCTTCTTGGCGGATGGCTTGGCCACCGGGATGGGGATGTATTCCGCCGGAACGCCGCTGCAGATGGCGTCCAGTGCAGCGCGATCGTCGTCGTAGTCTGCGTCGTCGTACTCAACGGCGTCCCATAGGTGGCGCGCTTGCATTTTTAGCTGCATCCGCAACGACCACTCATGGTAGTTGTTCTTCCCCAACTGCGGCCAATTCCCGCCGCCGCTGCCTTCCCGGACAATGCGCTCAATGACGACTTCGCGTGGATGTCGAGTGCGCGAGCGGCGTGGAGCCCGGGAGCGGAGCGGGGAGCGGCGCCGTGAGCGGCTGCGGGAATGAGCATGCGGTGGGGACATGCCATCGGAATCGTTGCGCTTCTCCTTCTTGTCCGTCGACATGGCGTAGCAAGTCCCTCTCTCTCTCACAGCTCTGATACCAATTGTCAGTGACCGAACGTCAGCGAGGGAATGCGAGACGGCGGCGAGGAAGACAATCGATGAACACGAGAGCTTTTGGTGCTGCCAAGGGCGCAGCGTTTTCTGTTTTGTTCTATTCCTTTTATTGGTGACAAGCAACAGAGCAGTGCCGATTCAGGCGTGCACGTCGCGAGTGTTGAGCGCGTCCATCCCCACGCTTCGCAACGGCCGTCCACATCTGCATGCTCAGGTTCATGGCTGAGCGAGTCTCACGCCATGACCTCCTTCGCGCGCGGCGTCCACAGGCCGGAGCTCGTGCGCATGCTAACTGAATGTATAGATGCAATGCAGTTCTAACTAAAGCTATGCACAAGGTTACTAACATCTTCTCCTATAGAGAGAGAGGGAGAGAGAGGTTCTTAGGAGCACTAAAGAAACTACTATATAGGTGCTAGAACATAAATACTAACGTGGCTGGTGAGTGGACTCCGTGGAGCTCAAGACTGGGAGCCAGACAGCCAGTATTAGGTAGAACATAGTCGTTCATTGTAGCATGTTTCAAGATCCATTTAGTGTACTCTTGTTTTCAAAAATAAGTTTCTAGACAGCTTGTGTGCTATAGGAGTAAAATATTGTGTGTGGAGATAGAATCTTAATTAGGAGTAGGAGGTATGGAGAAAATAGGATACGCGACGCTGAGGTCTCTATACCACAAATCGGTGAGGAATCTCTCCATCTCTTTCGAGTTTCGAGCTTACAGAGCACAAGTAAGGTATTGGTCATTTTGGGTGTGTCTTGCCTGTTTTGGCCCTGTTTTGTATCGCTTTTGGGAGCAGTGATTCTCTGAATCTAGCTGCCCTGAAGATCTGCCAACCATAGAATCTGCTGGAAGAAGAAGCTGAGATTTTGACAACCTGATTTTCGATTAGGAAATTATCGTGAAACTCTGTCTACCATATTCTTAAGAGTACTCTCTTTAGAAACATGGATACACTCAGTTCATGTCTCTAGTTTGAACAAAACAAAAATTAAAGAAAGACTACAGACAGCTTTGAACTTTTGTTTTGTTTCATTTGTACTGTTCTGAAATCAGTTGCAGTTCCTGTTTAGAAATTATTAGAGACTTTAAATCCCATCCATTTAAAGGATGTGTTGGGTACTTGGTCAGTGAGCTAGAATCCTCATAACATAAATATCTCATAAGAATTTTCATTTTTTTGTTTGGTATAAATAGTATCCACACTCGATAATGCGGTTCAGATGCTTGTAACTACGGTGTTGTGTTATTTCATTGATTAACCTATTGATTTGTGGGAAACTGGAGCCCTAATTTATCCTAGAAGTACAGTGTATGATTCTATTGGAGAGAAAGTGATACTGGCACCATCTATCCATCACTAGACCCCATTGCATTAGTATTTGCATGACTGACAAAACGGTACTGGCTTGTGCACTTGGATTGGTTCCTCTCTCTTCATATCCTTCGTTGCAACTTCAGTCTCACCATTCAGACCAAACTCAAGGATTACGTATCCATGACATCATGAGCAAGACGAACACAATGCAATTGGTTCTAGATGATAAAGGTAGTAAGAGGAGGCTCCTAAATAAATTTCTGACATAGAAATTAGAGGCCTTTGGAGCGTAGTAGCACACTAGCAGACACACATTAGCTAGCAGCAGATACTCTTTCTTCACTCACTGACTCACATACATGTGAGCATCTGAAGGACTCGATATTAGGTTCAGCAGGGGACATGAAACAGAGGTATCGTACCAGATAAAAACAGAGGAGCTAAAAGCAGGGAGACGCATACGAGTATACGCGCGACAAGAATTCTGTTTCAGTTGAGATTAAGTATAGTGCTGTCGTTTTCTAGACTAGAGACTTTTTGTCTTGCTACAGCGGACAGAAGCTCTGCTGCCGCTGTTGCTGCAAACATATTAGTCCAGATAGGGGTGTTGCCTATTGTTTTATTTTATTTGGCTGGATTTGTGAAGTTGACTACAATAATTCTTCAATGATGGAAATTAGGAGGTATGAATCACCATTGTTACCCTTTTTTTTCCTAAGAAATAGAATGAAAAATTAATGCTCCATATGCATGCATCGTGTTCGATGTGATCATCCATATGCTTATTATTTTGACACATTACGATTGAATAGTCAAAGTTTATTTTATGTATATACAACACTAAATAATGACGAATCATTTAATGTCGAATATGTTATGAGAAGCCAACCTAGTAGAATGCATAACACATCCATTGTGCTGCGCTGATCGAGCAGAAAGGCAAACTAGCTGCTCTGGGACTGTTTCTGCTTTCTGGCCTCTTGATATATAGACGAATCACGTTCTATACAGCTGCATTTTTACATATTTTCTCCATTTATATGTAAATGGCACTAACTACATGAAATTGTACAACAGTTATTTCTTTGTGTTTTTCTTTGAAAGAAAACCCCTCACTTACATGTGCACTTCACTTCTCATCACCTCATCTACATTCTATTGTTGCATAAGTATTCATATAAGAGATGGGAGAGTAGGACGGTAGGAGTTGAGAGGTAGTTCCAAGGCTATGTCAGGGCTAGCTGCTAGAGAAAATAGGAGCCGGAGGCATCAGGAACTCCGACGATGATGAAGGGATGCAACTGCTACAGAGGCAATCCCGTTCAAACCACTTGCAACGAATGGCAGGCAGTACTTGAGTTGGCCCTCTGATCTGTACGGTACCATTAGTTGCTGCCGCAGGTTGTAGAAACGGTTCCTCTTGAACAGGCATCTCTTCTGACCAGCAGCTTTGTAGTGGATATTATGCATGCCTGGTCAAGACCTCTGAACTACAAGGTGTGTATTCAGTTTCGTCATGGCATTCAGTTGGTCAGACAAAGAGTCGGCCTGCTTCGTTTTCAAGCATTCCATGACCACCATGCAGGTACCTCCAAGTCATGGTTCTATTATTATCTCTAGATTCTATCACTTTTCAATTGCTAAATGCTACTTGCTTTTCCCCTCTCTGAAGAGCCGGATCTTAGCTATTCGGAGGGGTATCCAACAAGAAGAGCAAACTAGAAACCTAGTTTTATAGGAGTTGAGTAAGTAGCTATCCTGTACTTGAACCCATCGATCAATATTGCTTGATTAGCTTTTCCTGATGGTTGATGCCTTCCATTGACATCCTCTCCATCCTTTATGTTTTCTTCAGACACCTATGATTATGAATGTGCTTATGTGCATTAATAATGCTATGAGCCTGGACATCGGTAAGCAATAAATAAATAAAATATAAATAAATAAATAAATGGAGGAAGGCAAGCATTTTCCATGAAGAAACGCGCGCAGGAACCGCAATTGACGGAAAGCAAAAAAAAAAAGGAAAAAGGCGTGGTCGGCAGGATTCGAACCTGCGCGGGCAAAGCCCACATGATTTCTAGTCATGCCCGATAACCACTCCGGCACGACCACCGCAGATACTATTTCGGTCTCATAATATTTTTTATTTAGTGCATGAAAGGCCACAAAGTCTCCGACGCTGTGAACGAGAGCCGCAGCCCGCAGCGTTGCAGTCCCGCAGACCCATCGGCATCGGCGGCATGGCGGCGGCGCAGCCTTCCTCCTCCGATTCGCTGGCTCCGCCCCTCCGCCGACGCTCGCGCCGCCTCGTCTTCGACCGCCGCTACGGCTGGATGTAAGAAAAACACACAGATCCCAGCCGCTTCCCCCCCCCCCCCCCTTCTCTCTCTCTGTTCCTCTTCCGCCACCAAGATCCTGCTTCCGTGCTCTCACCCGCCCCTGCGCTTTTCCGCCCGCAGCTTCGACGAGTGGACGGACCCCGCCGACCAAGCCCTCTCCGGCGGCCGCGGAATGTAAGTGCCTACCCACTCGCATCGCACCCTCTCCGGCCTTCCTCCCGAGTTCGTTTTGTTTCCCCAATCTTGTTGCCTGCACTCTGCAGAAACTCATACCCTGCTTGCTGCGTTTCAGGTTCTGCGCGGTGACGATGGCGCGGTCGCTGGTGGACGCCGCGGCGTCCTCGGTAATATTTGTATTGCCAACGAGTTAAACTATAAGCTGAATTTGTTATCTTTGCTTCATTTCCGTGAGGGGCGCCGTTGTATAATGGATTGGAGAAATCTAGTTTTTGCCATGGCATGTTTGCCGGTTAGTATGTTCCTATTTAGGACTTGCAGTTACTGTATGAGCTTTGCTCATCTGAATTCTGGATTCTTGAATGGGCTTGTGACTGCTTCCTGCCTGGATTTTGCGATCTGTAGGGTATGCTAACAGAACTTGTAGTTCTACAATATCAATTTATTGGTAGATTTTTTTCAGGTTTTGGGTAAGCTGGCCAACATCTCCAACAGTTTAAGTCTGCGATTTGTTTGCTAGGTGGAGTTGTTAAGTTGGGGTAGTGATATGAGGTCAGAAATTTCATATGTAGTATGATGTATTCTTTTTTCTGAAAGCAGTAGTTCCCTTTTTGCTGCGTGCATCAGAAAGTTTTATTTAGATCAATGCTAACCATTTCCGTTCCATCACCCAAAGCTGAAACGCTGCTGTTTAATTCAAGAACCTGAAAATTAATGTAAATTTAATTTGGATAGTGTGATGAAAAAAAAATAAGGTAACCCCATCTCTCTTGGTATCCTGAAATTAAGCTCTATGCCAAAATGTTCATTCGGCTATGCTATCATTAAGGTGCTCTATTCATTTCTTCCGAAACGTCATTTATGGAAGTCCTAATAGAAGTGTTGGGGCAAAGTTCATTTGAATTCTCAACTCTCTGCGAGACTATCTTCTTTCCTACATAGTTCATTTTTCTTGTACGAGCAGCCTTATAGTTAGGCTGGTTAGCATACTGGAAGATATGAACGCATTGTATGAATTCGTCACTCACCTGATGAACTGAATGTGATTCAGTTATATGAACAATACTCAGTGTGCTGGCAGATTAGTCGTGCCAAAAAATAATTTCTAGAGATGTTGCAAAATCAATCATGTTGGAAGCATGCATTTCATTATTGGTTTCCTTTGTGCCAATTCATTATAGTATTCACTGGATGTACTGTTATTATGGTTTCTTCAATGTCTACTATGGAGTTTACTCTTAACTTAGTAAGAGGAAAGAGGAAAAGAAATCATTGTAGTAATGTTTTTATCATCCTTGCGGTATCTAACTGCTCGTTTGTTCTTTCACAGGTTACCTATGCTACAAGTTCAGTTGGAAGAGTTCTCGAATCCCCCAAAAGTTTCTCTCTGCCAGCATATATGCCTTGCCTAGCATTTGACAAGAAGCAGCAAGCATGGTTACGTGAACTTGAAAACTCTGGAGTTGTTGCTGATCTCAAGTTAATAAACTGTAGTGCTCATTCTGTGTTGGAATGTATGGCAACTGATTGCCTCTGCATGTCAAGGCAACATGATCTTTTGTAAGCAAAGTATCAAAAAATATCACTTGTCCTTAAAAAGCATAGTTTCTATGCTTTTTGTTCTTAAACGCAGCTTGATGACACAATAGCCTAGTGGTATGTTTGTCTTCATTGTACTGAAGGACAAGTATGATTTTATATTAAAGGATAGTCAGGGTAGTAAATGATAATTTTAGTATCCAACTTACTTTGAGAATCTTGTTACACTTATATACTTTTTTTTAATTATTCCTCAGGATTTAAATATCAACGAAATTAAAGGTGTTTCTCCACCTACCTTGGCCTGTTTAGAATTTTTGCAAACCTTATTTGGAATAAGGAAATTAGACTTATATCCATAATGTTGTATACTTTTTTATTTGATTGAAGGATTGACTTTTTTGCATTGACTATACTGAAAGTTGCATATTCAAAGTCCTGCATTACATAATAGGGACAGAAATAATCCTGCGAGAAGATTGTAATGCAAATTAGTTAGGATATGCTATTTGTGATTGTGGTGCAGATGCAATTTCGTCCCGACTTCCCAAGAAAAATCCCGAATTGGATCGAAAATTGGCGGGTTAATGTGAGCTTATCCATGCGGTTCGGAAGATCAGAATTGAAACTGTTGTATTGTTTAGTTCTCATAAATAGCATTTTTTTCTAACTAAACATTATTTTCAAAACTAAACATCTTTGATGTGTGCATTTATATAATAGGGAGCTTTGGAGAAATAATTTCTCAGGACCATGTCTTATAGCAGCATTTATATCAGCAGTACCAAAACCAGATTGTAGACATTAAAGCTTTTTATCACTTAAGCCTATATATCCCTTGACCTGGTTGCCCCCTTTTTTTCCAACTATCAGTCTCACATTCTATGTCCTACCAATCGGTAGTACTGTTTTACTATACCACTGCTATCTTGGTTTAGGAGTGTTGGGAATTACTGTCATGACAGTGAACTGTCATAAGGTTCTGCTAGTTAGGCAGGGGAGGTTCCAACTGTGTCATGCCTTTATGGGCTAGTTCATCATATGATGGCCTGTTTGCAGCTGTGCATCAGAAGAATTACTGTTCTAGGAGTATGAGGCACTGGGAAGGAAGCTGCAGCATCCGAGGCATTTTCTGTAACAAAATGAATCCACACGTCAGTGGTAACAGTTGTTTTTGGTAACAGAGCAAACGCAGCTGTTCCCATCGGTCCGGCAGGCTGCTGTTGTCCTCAGGGTCCGGGCATTGCGTACCGGAGGCAGAGAGAATGATCGTCCATAGCTGCTTGGTGAAGTAACTGAAGATGAATTGGTGCTCACTTGTTTCGGCCTCCTGATCACACACGTAACAAGTTGCCACCGTGCCAGCAATGCCGTGTCGATGCCGCCGCCGATCGGCAGTCCAGTGCCTACGCTTGAATCACCATGATGCCATACCAATAATGCCTAGATATGGTTGCCGGACCAGACAGTGTCTAATCGTCAGGCCATGACGATTCATACGAAGACAACTGGTGGATAGGTCGTTTTCAGCTAAGGTGCAGCAGCTAATTTTTTTTTCTTTTCAGTTTTACCGTGAAGCAATAAAAACTGTATTGCCATCTAAGCTTCTGAATTCCCACGGGCCCTAGCAACTTGTATGCCTGCCAATACTGGCCTGCAATTAACTGTCAGACGCCACGAAATTGGCCTAGCATTTTTTTCAGACTCTACTGAATTCAGCTGCTGCGTGTGGTGCCTGCTCGGATGCTCAGATGCCAGTTAATCAGCATTTGTGGAAAAGGCACGTACTGTTTTGCAAGGACCAGCGGAATACGTTTTGCGTAGTTCAAGTAAGCAGGGCATCATGACGTTTTGGACAGCGAAAACAATATAAAAGTCATTCATTTTGTTTGTCCAAAACGTCATGTGAATTGATGACTAGAGCTAGTACTTAGGAATGTGGCTCGGATCCATTGAAATCTAAACCCACATACCCATATAAGTTAGGGCGAGGCGAGGCAACAGTGATGTGCATGTCTTCTTGTTTGCAATGCCCGCCACACAAACACAATGCCTCCTTCAGCATAGACAACGTTCACCTGGCATCTACTACATGGTTTATTCCGCAGGATTAGAAGGTGTCAGGAACTAAAGGCTTCCACAACCATGAGAAACAAGCACTATGAGAACACTTGAACTTTTATGTCTACGGCCTGTTGTCGGGATGGGGCAGCCTGATCATCAAGAGGTGCGTTACCTTTGGTGCAACTAGAGCGAAGATATTTTCCACCACCGACATTTTGTGACCATTTCTTTTTTTTCTCTCTTTATCCGGAACAGTGCTAGAAATTGTAAAAAATAACAACACTTTTCTGATTGAATTATCATTCTCTTGCGGTCTTGCCTTTCCATCCATTATTTTTCTGCTCCATCAAGCCAACCAATCACCATCACCCGAGGATCGATTCAAATCGCAACAGGAAACTTAAGTGATCCAACTGACGACCCAAAAGAAATGTCACGCTGATTCTTTTTAATTTCTTCTTATGTACTAGAACAGACTGGATCTTATCTTTGGAGCACATTTGATTACCCATGGATGATTACAAAATGCTGAATCATGATGAAACTCCTTCCAAGATTAATTCCTGACACCGCACTAGTTGTTGTGCGTGATGACATCGCTCTCGTTCCTTCTATATAGCTGTTTCTGAATTCAACTACGATGAAGCAGAGAGTAGAAGATAGAGATGACATGAAGGAGAGATGATCAGACTGCAGCAAACCAGAGAAAAACCCGCAGACATCGATGTTGTTATGTTCTTGCTGTGGTTGAGGCAAAAGTTCTTTTCCCAAACAGTTACATCACGCGCCCACGGAAGCCTTTAATTCCTGATGCCTTCTAATCCTCCTGGATAAACCTTTTATTTACATGCATGCCAAGGGAATATAATCTCACCTGAAGGAGGCATGAAACAGAAATAATTTGTGTGGCGGGCATTGCGAACACGAAGAAGGCACATTATGGTAGCCTTGCCTCACCTAGGCTTATATAAGGACCTGTGTGTTTAGATTAGTGAGTAAATTCCTTATGCGTCACTATAAAGACTAATGATCCGTTCTATACCATCGAAAACAAATCAAGGTCCTTTGCTTGTGTGCCGTCAGTAGAAACTTTTGTTCCTCCGCATGCCATTGCCATTATTAGTAGCAGCAGACCATATATGATATATGTCTTCTTTCTGTTGAGCTGTGAAACTTGTGATCAGTAATTTGAGATGATGGCAAAAATGCCCTTGGGACTCATATATGTGATATGGCAAAAACTGGTGGAAGCTACTCACTACTGAAGTCTAAGAGATCTTAACATAGATGAGAAACTGAAGATTTATGGGCTCTGAATCTCGAAGACCTGGAGCACTAAGACCTATACTATCTGCTGAATTTTGTTCAAGTTTTTGGAGCTACTCGCTACTGAAGTTTTTGGAGCTTCAGATTGTGCATCTATTCCGTGTCCTATTAGTGAAAAAATAAATATAGTTCTCTCAACAGCACTGCCAAGTGCTAAAGTAGACCCAAAGCAATCAGTATCCAGCTCATCTCTGGCCGAAGTCTCTAATTACAATTTTTCAGCAGCATACATATAAAACTTTGGCTCTAGCTTTTGATGTTACTGTAAGCCTTCAATTTGAAACCGTTCCATAATATGCAACTTTTGAAACATTTGGAAGATAATTTTAATCGCTAAGAATGAATAACTACACAGGACCAAAGAAACAAATTTCACAGTATATAATTGCTCGTAAGAGCAGCCACAAGAAAAGAAGGCTTCTAGAAGACAATCATACTTCTGGAAACAAAAGGTAGCATTTGAAGCATATAATAACATCGTCAAAAATCTAAACTGTTCAACTGGGGCAATGCGTTCATTGATACAACTAGCATTTGGAAAGATACATTACATAAACATCTCAGCACACTTGCGGTATTAATTAGACCAAAAGCATGAGATGGAATACGTTCCAAGCACGGGCACACTATGCACCACATTACATGAATGTATCAGCAGGCTTGCAGTATTAATTTGACCAAAAGCATAAAGGAATACATCCAAGCAGAGACAGAACGTTTCACCTAAGTTCACTACAACCTAACCAAGTTGCTAGCTGCTCCATGGTTTGAGCATACACTTCCAGTGCTTATTTGCAAGCGCCGGTGACTCCGAGAAACTGGGGATATAAGGAGCAATTCTCGCATCCCAATTTTCATGTTCAAAAGTGGCAATAACACTCACTTCCTTGCGGTCCATGTCATATGCTATTAGTCGGTTCAGGGGATGAAGAAAGAAAACCACATTGCAATCTTGATGAATGGCCACAACGAAGAAGTCCGAGCTGCTGCCTGTGCAACTCTTTGTTCCAGAGAGCTTCAGAAAGCTCACAGTGCCCTTCAACAGCCATTCTTGTCTATCATAATCCTGAAGGACCCAGATGGACAGTTCATAGCTCTGTATAGGGTCATGAGCATCAACATCATTGTTGATGTAATGCAGACGCCCTTGGGATTGACCAATATAACTAGTAGATTTCCAACGCCTCCCCTCTGCAGCAGCTGGCATTGTGATCAACCTTTGTGTCTTTCCTTGTACATCCAGAGCAACTATCTGATCATGATCCAAACCAAGAAGTATCAAATGCAGGACGCCATTAAAAAAGGCATGCTGAGAGCTCGCATAAGATAGTCTGCCCTGATGGCGCCATCCTTCCAATTGTCCTTGTCCATTCCAGTCGATTTGGCTCTGACTCCACGTCCCAGTCTCAGACGAGTATGCACACACTGACAAGACCTCCCATGGCTCTGCCTCATCCTCCCATGGCTCTGCCTCCTCATCCAAACCCGCTTCCCAGAAGTGAATCAAGTGAAAATGAGAGGAGACAGCCGGATCGAAAGCCAAAAAGGTATACTAGTCTGAACAATCTGTTACTGGTAGACAGCAGCTGCAGGTGGGCACAGTCGCCCACTGCTTTGTTGCCGGGTAGCACACTATGTATCCAAACGTGTCAAATGAGTTTGACTTCCGGACATGATCGAAGAGGAGGAGCCCGTTGCAGGAATCCGCGAAGAAGAGATCCTCAATCTCGGGCCGCTTCGTCAGGAAAGAGAAGCGAGGGTCGATGTCGAGAGGCACGGGTCTCGGCAAAAGGTTGATGAAACCGAAATGTTCCACGACGCTGTCGACGTTCTTCGGCTTGTCGATGAAGAAGAACCCTTCCAGGGTTTGGGGGAGCTTCCTGCGGTTGAGGGGGTCGTCGATGAGGTTGCGCCAGGCCTTGGCGACGCACTTGAATCGGTAGAAGGTGTCAGGAACTAGAGGCTTCCACAACCATGAGAAACAAGCACTATGAGAACACTTATGTCTACGGCCTGTTGTCGGGCGTGGTGCAGCCTGATCAGCCGTGAGAATCCTACAGCTGGAAAGAATCGAACCTCTAGTATCTACTATATATCTAGAACGCTTATGCTCTAGTATGACTATGATAGCGGGAGGAAACCTTGGCGATGAAACCTTCGTACAGACCTCATCAACGTTTTTCCTAGACGGCTTTTTCAGGGTGTCAGTATTACTGATCCTGCAACAGAATCTAACTAGTTTTGTTAACATGTGCCGATCTGGATTTGGCAACAAGAGAATGAAATTACTTTTGTACCCTTCGACCTAATCCTCTAATTGGGTACCCGGTCCACGTTTTTAAGGTTGGGGATGACTTACACACCTTTAAATGGTTACTTTTCATTTCTACATGAGGTTCTTTATTATCATTGTAACACGCCTCATAAAGGCCACACAAGGACGGGGTCCAATGAGGCTTGTCTGCGCCCGCATGCAGTTTGTCATATATGCATGGAGTAATATATTTCTGAGTCCTCGTTAGTTGGCGCCAAAACCTTTGGTGAATGGAGAAAATGGATATTATTGCACTAGCAAAAAGTCACAAAACATCTATGTTTTGTTGTTGCAAGGACTGTGAGGTGTCAGGAATTGATCTTGGAAGGAGTTTCATCATGATTCAGCAATTTGTAATCATCCACGGGCAATCAAATGTGCTCCAAGATAAGATCCAGTGTGCTTGAGTACCATAAGAAGAAAAAGAATCAGCGTGACCTTTCTTTTGGCCGTCAGTTGAATCATCCCAGTTTCCTGCTGCCATTTGTCTAGGGACCTTGATAGATTTGTCACACAAATTATATCTGTCTCATGCCTCCCTTCAGGTGAGATTATTGTATATTCCCTTGGCATGCATCTAAAAGGTTTATCCAGGAGGATTAGAAGGCGTCAGGAATTTGAAGGCCTCAGTGGGCGTGATGAAACTGTTGGGGCAAAGAACGTTCATGTTTGCGGGGTTTTCTCTGGTTTGCTGCAGTCTGATCATCCATCCTTCATTTCATCTCTATCTTCTGCTCCCCGCTTCATCGTAGTTGAATTCAGAAACAGGTGTACAGAAGGCAAGAGAGCGATGTCATGCACACCAACTAGAGTACATTCATGGATGATTGGTACTCATGAAAATGTACCAAATAAATAAATATATTATTATTATTTGGACCATCTTTTTATCACTGTTCTTAATATAAGAGATGAAGAAAGAAATGGTCACAGAATGTATGCGTGTATGGATGGATCAGGCGATCGAGCTCAGCGCGATGGCGAGCTTGGCGAGGGCGTCGTCCTCCGCGGCCACCGGCGACGAGACGTTCCGCTGCTCGAAATCCCGCTCACACGCCACAGGCGCCAGCGCCGTCCGGCCGAGGCACAGCTTCCCTCGCCGAACATTCTGTCCTTCACGGCGGCGTGGCAGTCCGGCTGGTACACGTGCACCACGTAGCCGTATAGCGACAGGCACACCCTCAGGCCGTCCGCCGCCAGCGCGCCGCCGCCGCCACCGTTGAGCTGGGCGTCGATCGTCGCCTCGGTGGCGGTGGCGTTGGCCGTGGCGAGGTCCACCGCGACGAGGGCGAGGTCGCCGTTGTCCGCGGCGCCGGGGCTGTGGCCGGTCAGGGCCGACAGGCAGAAGTCTTCGGTGAAGGCGCCACCGCCGGCGGCGTAGGCGCGCTTGCACGCCGAGGGCACCACGCTGGGGGGCTCCCCGGCAACATCCACTGCGGCGAAGAGGACGGGCAGGAGTCCGACGAGCGGAGGAATAATGCTGTTATGGTGGGTGAACAAAGAGGAGGCCATGGATGTCGTGGTCGCCATTGTCACCTGCAAAGCTTGTTCTGGCCACTCTCTTTCTAGAACACCAATTAGAAACCACGCACAGGATTGTTGTAACCTTATACTAGATGTAGTTGTTTTATAGTGTGCCATCATTTTAATTTATGGAATGTTCATTCGTCATGATCAGATGCCAAGATTTTTCTTTTGTGTATGGAAATGTATCATCACACATTGTGTCGTTTCTTTTTTTGTCAACATTTGTGCAAACAGTTGGGAGTGAATATTTGTTTTAAAACTTTCTAATTAAAATTTCTTAACGACCGCCCTGGCAAGTAAATTATTTTGCACGCTCTGTCGAACATAGCAGACTACAAAGATGGACAATGTTATCACCATGACACCATCTGTGTATGCCGCTACGGTTCTGTAGGGTAGGACGCACTTCAAGCTAGATCTAATAAGTATATGAACCATGCCTACACAATGTGTTAGGATTTTGCTTGAGGCTTTGAAGACAAATACCTATAGTGAACTAGAAAAGTACTAGAGCTAAACTCATGTAAGGAAGACACTTATATTGGTAGAAGCAAAGCCTTGCAAGAGAAAAATAAAGGATACAGGAGCTTGTACCTAACTTTGGAAACCAAGTCAAAACTCGACTTAACTCCCAACTACTAGCCTAACTCTAGAAAATTGAAAAATGGAAGAGTTTCTTCACATGTATAGCCAAGATACTATGGCAGTTGAAAGCACCATCCTTCCATTTCACGATCAAAGGAGGCGCTCCAGGGTCAGTTCTCTAACGGTTAGAGGCGGTTGCATGCATACATGATCTATTTCGTATTAAATATTTCTAACCTATGAAAATAGGAGTAGTCAAGAAACACTATGTGAAGCAGGGTAATTAGTAACGGGCAAAAACATACATTGGTAACGGGCATAGCCAACGTTACCATTTCTGTATTACAAATGACAAGTCATCGGTAACGGGCAAAAGCCCATTACCAATTACGTGCAAATTGTAACGGGCATTAGGCAACGGCCGTTAATAAAGGCTGTTACCAATTACACCGTGCGGCCCCTTCAGCTGGGCCCATTGTCAATTTTGGTAACGGGCCTCACTTAATGCCCGTTACTACTATTCGTTACCAATCTCTCAGTGTGGCCGTTAGGGCGGGCCCACTGTCAGTATTGGTAACGGGTGCACCATGACGACTGTTACCTTTGTTTGTCTACTGGTAACGGTCTACATATGAAGCCCATTACCAATGACATCGTGCGGCCCCTTCAGCTAGGCCCACTGTCAGTTTTGGTAACGGGCCTCACTTGATGCCTATTACTACTATTCGTTACCAATCTCCCAGTGCGGCCTCTAGGCCGGGCCCACTGTCATAGTTGGTAACGGGCGTCACATGGAGCCCGTTACCTTTCATTGTTTACTGGTAACGGGCTACACATATAGCCCGTTACCAATGACATATCAAAGGTAACAGGCGTAGAATGACGCCCGTTACAAATGTCCTTGAGGCTGCTCCCACTGGGCATGCTAGCATTAGTGGTAACGGGCTTCATATGACGCCCGTTACCGTTCAAATATCGTAGCAGGCAAGTCGTACCGGACGGTCCAACTTCCTATCCACACCTCCCTTAGTTATATGCATTCATACATGTGTACAGAGGCTTAGGGATCTAGAGAAGTGAAAGCGCCCAGTATTAACTTTTGCCGTCCAGTTGCTTCATCTTCCACTGCAAGCTTTATATTCCACCTATAAGTAGACCTAGTCGATCTCACATCTTATCTCCCCTTTCTTGATCAACCAACAGTAGTTGTTATTTCTCTCTTCATCTTCGATCTTCATTGCTCTGATCCGTTTCGCAAGTCAACAGGTTTTAAATTTAGGGCAATTTTTTAGCATTTGCTTCGATTGTATTGTTATAATCTAGATCCGATGATCGTACAGGGGGAGCAGAGCATGGCCTTCGCCGGACCACCATCACCAGTCGAGGTGATCGTCTCTAATCGGGTCATCCAGCAGTTGAGAGTGTGGAGCGGAGAGCAGGACTGCATCATCGCTGCATACATTACTAGGGAGCACTTTGAGCCATTCATCACCACCAACGTCGTCGTCAAGCACGTCATCGGCGACTACAGCTGTCGGATCATCCACGACGACGATTCTGGCTTAATCTTCTATGTGCGGCTTCCGTACCCATCGGATGTGGACAAGTTCCATGGCCACGCATGGAACTGGTGGGGGGGGAGTACGTGTTCTTTCGCCGCGTCAGTCAACTCCAAGAAGCTCTGTCTCGGAAACTGTTGAATGATCACCTCCCTCGACAGTTGCATTAGTCTGTAGTCCTCTTTGATCAGTCGCATATTTGCATTAGTTTGTTCTATGTCTAATTTCATGTTATCTAGATGTCTATGTAATACGAACAAATTTCCTTCAAGTATGCTAATTAATGCGAACAAATTTACGTTTTCAAGTGCATCATATGTGGTAACGTTTCAAGAGATGAAGTTGTGTTACGTTGTTGATGCACTTGAAAAGGAACAATCTCACAGTAAAAAATAAGTGGTAACGGGCTTCATATGATCCCAGTTACCGATGACTTCAAAGGTAACGGGTGTCATATGATGCCCATTACCGATGACTTATCAAAGGTAACGGGCTTCATATGACGCCCGTTACTTATCAAAGGTAACAGTCATCATATGATACCCGTTACCGATAACGTCATGGGTAACAGTTATATAATGATGCCCGTTACAAATGTTAGATGGTAGATCAAGCTTTGTAGTAGCTTTGGTGTAGTGCTGTTTGATTGGTACCCTTGTAGTGTTTAGCTTTGTAGTGGATTTGTTGAGTTGTTGATTGTCTTGTAACCAAAACCAGAATATTTGGATCTTCTTAGTTGGGGTCTTAGCATCTTAACAAGTTCGCAACCCAGGCATCTTAACAAGTTCACAAAACATTCCCTAGCAAGGGCAAAAGATTGGCTAGGAAGGGCACAAGATAATTAGTACAAACTAATCCTAATGTCAAACTAATCATCTAGCTACGGCATTTCGTACATATAGCTACCATCTAGTAAAAACTAATCCTGCCTTCTAACTACAACATGTCGACTCCTCGCATAAAGATTGATCACCATCTTCCGCGCACGATCAATTTCTACAAGTCCCGACTCCTCGCGACATGCCTTGCGTCGGTCCTGCCGAGCTTTATCTTCAGCGGTGCCGTAGATAGCCGCATACTTAGCATGTATACGAGCCATACGGATCCACGCTAGTGCAACACTCGCACGACACATATGTTCCCGGGCACGAATGCTTAGAAGCCCTGCACGATCCACTGCTCTAATGACAATAGGGTCATACCCTGCACGCGCAATCCGTAGACGGGCTTTGACCTGATGCTCCAATGCTTGGGGCCAAATCATTGCTGCAAATAAATGGCAACAAGATTAATATATGAAATTTTGCAGTGCATTTATTCTTTTTTCATAGAATATCCATGTACCTATTCATCAAAATTATAGGGCATATGTCCGTATTATCAGTAACATTGTTCTAACCATATCATGAATAGCACATTGTTCCACCCCATGAACTAACATTCATCTAACATCCATCATATCACAGCACATTCATCTATCCATGCATCCATAGAGCATACGTAGGAGGACTCACCTCGGTGGAGGACGCCAAGGCGCACGCGGCCAGAATGAAGGCGCGCCAGTGGGGGAGGAGGAGCGGCGGAGGAGGCGCATCGGTGGAGGAGGCGCGTCGGTGGAGGAGGCTGTTGGTGGAGGATGCCGAGCCGGTGATGGAGGTGCGTCGGTGGAGGAGGCCGAACCGGTGGAGGAGCCGGTCGAGCCGGGTCCGCGTCGGGGAGGGGCTCCGCTGGTGGAGGTGGAGCGGCGAGGTCTGCACGCTAGATCTACCGCGCATGGGAATATCCGAGATGAAGAAGCGCTCCATATATTCTGGAGTGAACTTATTGGTAACGGGCAAAGAAAGACCATTACCATTGTTCACCACATTGGTAACGGGCGTTAACAAACACCGTTGCCACTGAAAGCTCCTTGGTAACGAACGTCAAATGCCCATTACCATAGTTTACCAGATTGGTAACAGGAGATAATATTGCCTATTACCAATAATAATTGTAACGGGCATAGATATGGTCCGTTACAAATATCTTATCATTGGTAACGGGCTTCATTGTTGACCATATCGGGCGCGGACCTGAGGGTCTCATTAGTAACGGTCTTTACGGAAGTCCGTTACAGTTAATGTTTCTTGTAACGGACAACTTTTGCCCGTTATGTAGTGAAAATTTTTAATGTATTTTTTTAACATAAAGCATCATGTCCCCTATCTCTTATAAAGTTTAAACTTAAAACTCAACCTATAAATGGAGAAATAAAAAAAAGCAAAACTCATTAGGGATAGATAGGACCAAACCAAAATAGTTCGATGGAGTAAAATGTCTAAATTTTATTTAAGGAATTAGGCAGATAAAGTGGACTGGTAAAATTGACTTTTCCTGCTTCTAACTGAGTATACTTTTATATGAACATATTGATTGGCATTTTCACACGCATGAATTATTTGCATAAGGATTGATATGGCCGGACTTCATACAATTCACTATTTCTTTATGGGTTTTGTTATTCGTTAATTATATACGCGTAAAAAAATCATGGCTTAGAGAGCTTCATTTTGTACTGCATTCGCTGATATCGGCAATTTTGTTTTCCTTTATTTTTCTTATTTTGTTTTTCCTGTCTTTTCCTTCTTTCGTGTTCCTGCCTGTCACTTTCTGTTGGCAGTGGGCTGCTAGCCGCGGCCCAGACCTGGCGATGTTGGCAATTTTATTTCTAATTTCTTTTAAGCCGGGCTGCTATTAGGCATCCATGAGACCATGATTTGGATAGGCCTTCTCTTCTCTTGGGCCACCAAAAAAATAACAAAATTGGCCCAGTAGTAAAAGAGCTCACGGCGGGCGGTGCGGAGGACGCTTCCGATGGCGAGATGCTGTGCCTTGCCGGCGGTGGCCGGCGCCTCCTTGCCGGCAAGCCAAATCCAAATGCTACTTTGGAAGTCCAGCCGCATTCCATGACTGTTGGCATTCTACAACAACAACGCCGCGCGGAGTTGCCCCGCGCGATTCAATGCCTACGATGAAGTTACCGAGTGGTGCTGCCTTCACGCGCACAAGGTGTTCGTGAAAATGTCGAGAAGCATCCTCCCCTACCTTGCCTTGTCCTGCCGTGCAAAATCTTAGCCGAACGAGGATTGAATGACACTCAATCTTTGTCAGCTGAAGCTGTGGCCAATCGAAGCACGGGTGGGCTCTTTCCCATGAACATGGAGAGCTCGTCCCTGTGGAACCGACAAGGGCCCCGCTTTGTCGAGACAGAGGCACTTGGGACTTGGCTGTGTCGTCTTGTGCCGTCGCTTCACAAGTGCCAAGGCAAGTTTCAAACATATCTCCATACTGGAGGGAGATGGTGGATGATGACACAGCCGGCCTTGTCTTGTCCCCTGAGGATATTCAGATTCTTTTTGTGACTGCAAGAAACGAGCAACTTTGTCTGATGTCGCTTCCAATGCACCGTCTTCCTGTCCTGTTTCTGCTTCTCTCCTTATGGCATCCTATATAAGAACTGCTTTTGCCTGGGTCAGTAGGTATTAAGTCAATTCCTATATAACAACTTCTTTGATATTTCAGGATAAAGAAACGTTGCCTGGGTCAGTTGCTAGTAATTCAATTCCTGATGCTAGCTAGGTATGATATTCTTAGCATATGTTTTATACCATTTCTGCTTCTTTGTTTTTTCTTTCTTGTGATGCACTTGTACATCTAACAACAATTTTTTTCACCTGTCTGAGAAGAGAGAGAGAGCTTTCCAATGCAATTAATTAGTGTTTGTCTAGACATTTATGTTGTATGCTTCATGGAGTACATCAGGATGAGACTTCAGTGCATATTACTTCTGAACGTCAATGGTAGTAAACACCACTAAAATATGTGAACTGTAGTGTTTTTTATTTGTGCTAGAAAACTACTCTGGACTATTTTTCATCATTCTGCCATCTATCATTATGTAGGCATGGAACGTACGGTATACAGAATGTCCAATAGGTTTGATAGGGCCATATCACTAGTTAACATTGACAGGAATGGAATGAGCGATTGCATTTTTAATTCAAGCAGTAATGGAGTTAGCAAGTGAATATACATACAGCCTTGGCACAGCTCTATCTCCTAGATCCAAGAAAGATTTGGAGTTTGTAAAATGGAATGAAGTGTTTTAAACATATGTGCTTAATGCAAAATAATAATGTAATTACTTAATAAAATACCTTACACATGCCCACAGCTCTAACTCTAAAGAATTTGTAGAGCCAGGGATGACCGGCTCCAAAAATTTGTTTGGCTGGAGCTGTGCCAAGCAGACCTATAGTACTTTTTTATTCTTGAATACAAAGGAGAAGTGCATATCATTTCACTAAATAAGAAGAAAAAAAATACTAGATCATGTACAAACACAAGACCAAAGAGACACTACTGGAACTACTGGATTAATCCATGACTAGCAGCTTGAGCTTATTAGCTCAAGCTATACACCACAGAGCATTCTGCATATACATATTTCATATTACCATTGGCAGCTGGAACCAAATTATCTTATTGTGTTGTTGCAGAGTGTAAATCAGAAGCAGGAAAAAGAGATGGCACTGTTGAATAGCTTAGGGCAGGCAGCCACGATTGCACAGCTGTCTGGATTGGATGCCTTTGGGCTCACCTCAATGATCATGCAGGCAGTGCACACGATTCGCCGTAATAAGAAGGCCTGCAAGCAGCTCGAGCACCGGGTCCAGATGATCGCTGACCTGCTGCAGAGCATGGAGGGCTCAGAGATGATGCAGCGTCCAGAGACTAGGAGACCGCTCAACGGACTTGAACATACCCTCCGCTGTGCATATATCCTTGTAACATCTTTTGCCAGAACAGCCGTAATATATACCTCTTTTTCTATGGCGAGAAGCTAGCCAATAAGTTCAGAGAGGTTCAGAACAGTATCGACTTCTACCTCCAACTCTTTCCTGTCCTTAGTCACATCGACACCACACGTCTTCTTGTACGTATTCTGAATGGTGTCCATCCTCCGCAGAATGAGGTAATATTCCTTAGTTTCCTGTTTATTTGAATACTTAAGCAAAAAAAAAAAGAATCCGTACACCTGTTTTTTAGAAGTAGATGAGACTGGAAGGATATATTTACATGTAGACAGATTATCAATTTATATATGAGTTATAAAATACCTTACTTTGATATGACAGAATATTCCACTGGACATTCAACTTTGCCTCAAAAGAAAAGCTCCAACTCTAGTGGATTCTACCACTAGATTGCAGGGGGTAACTCTGAAGGTCAAACAACTGTAGACCATAGGGATTAAAAAACATGCATTTGGGGTGGCAAGAAGAATTTTATTGAAATCATTGTATCATGAAAGAGATAATAAATACTGCAGTTTATGATTTCTGTCCGTTTGTCTTTTGGGGGATTTGACCTTGCCAATGTTGATATTAGATTAAGAAGCTTACAATTGCAATTATCAGCTACAGTTTTTGCTTCATAAATTTCACATAAACTTGAACTAATTTGTTATTTCAGGATACAGCGAAGTTGATTAGGTCATTTACTAGTCATTCAAATCCTGATGCTAGGTAAGCTATTTTTATATATGTTTAATTGTTGAATACATTTGAATTTTTTAATCTTTTGTGAGGAAGAAGGTTGGTTAGGTATGCTATCGTTGATTAACTATTTAACATTGTCAGGACTGAAATGAGCGGTGCATTTGAAAGAACTCGAGCAGTAACTGAGCCATTCAGAGTTACTGAGCCCCTAGTAGCAGGTGTGCGGGTAGATTTACTGTTTTGTGTGAAATGGTGCACTCCTAAATGTTGGTATTCCAATATATTTGATTGTAATTCTTCATTGTGTATATTTACCTAATAATTGACTGCAGTACTTATAATCTTACGTAGAATGCACGTGTGCATTCATTTTTTCCATGTAATTTGTACGTAAACTAGGTGATATACCATTACATGAGGACCATCTTAAATTTGGAGAATGGTAGTCACAATCCAATCTTTTGATTGGTTTGTCATACCACAATTCAATTCAATAGCATCAGTAACCCAATGGAACTAACAATGTCAGCATTTTCATATGTTATTGTATTGATCCAACAGACAAATATCATCACCATTGATAAAGTAGTGCAAGTTCCAATCTGACAGTAAACTTAGTTTAACTAGTTTTTAGATTAAGAAACTATTTGGCATCCAGCACAGGTCACATAAAAATGTGGTCTATGTGACCATATTCTCTTCGAACTTCAAAAATTATGTTGGACAAAAGGTCAGCTATGCTAGCATTTGAGATGCGGTAAACATAGAGTTGTTTCCTTGTTGTAGTTGATTCCTATCTAATTGAGACATGATTTTTTTCCCCATCGTGATTGTATTCATTTCGCTGGCTGTTCTCTCTCTGCCTAAATAGCACAAGAATCTTAGATCAGATTCCTTGCAGGCCCTCAAAATGTTCTTGAAACATTTCCAACCAGATCACGGAGAATCAAGTTTCCATGGATGAAAAAAGATGTTGGGGCCAACATTATACATAGGTGTATTGTTCCTAAAGTAAGAGGTAAGAGTTTAGGAACTAGATAATTTTAAAAAAAATTGTCTAGCTATGCATTATCCCTGCATGTATTATTGCACAAGTTGAGCTAGTTATGCATCACTGTCAAACCAGTTCAACATACCTTGTAGTTTGTTGTACCACGTTCTTTATAAACATTTACTCACTCTAATGTTGTCAGATTCCTGTTTTTAAGAAAATAAGATTCCTCATATCATGAATGTAGAAAAAGGGATATATAGCTTAAGTGCTAGTTTTTCAATGAGTTGCAGTTAACGCTTTGTTTTCTGACAGGGTTTAAAGATTTCAGTTTCTTGGAATTAGTGGATGCGACAAATAAGTTCTCACCTGGAAGTAAGATTGGACTAGGTGGCTTTAGCATTGTATACAAGGTAGGGGACGCACTTTCTTTCAACTTTTAGCCTTTTGGATTCTTTGGAAGAGAAATAATCTAAAATTATAGCAATAATAGGATTATGGCTGTTATATATACATGGAGTTTTAACGTTTTCTAGCAATGTTAGTGCCTTGTAGCCATCAGAAGGAATAACAAATAATGATTCAATTTATGTTATTTAGACGGTACATTGGATCAATCTGGTTATGTGACACAAACACTCCTTAATGTGAAATCCTTAAATGGAGGGGCAGCTTAAAGCTTAGCATTTACATGTGTCAGACAAGTAGATTGATCTTGCTGTTCTAACTAAACTTCATGCTGCTTCTAAAGAAACCAAATAGCATTTTTGAGGGAAGTTCTAAATAAATATTACCATCATAACCTGGAGCACTATTTAATTTACTTTGCACCCTAGGCTTTCATGGAGGATTGTGAATAGCCATATTTTTTTACTGGCTCCTTTTGTACCTCTTAAAGTCAACCATGATAAAAAGGGTGCGAGCTGCATTGAAAGTACAAAATTTATTTGTTAGTGAATGACAATGACCCTTTAAGGTTCAGGGCAAAGCAGCACTGAGATTCCAGAGTGAATGATAAAATCTTGGTTATTTATTTAGCAAGTGCAACAATGGCCAGGCAATCTAATAACTAATGTTGCTGTCAACCGCCACATACATTGCATTTAGTTCATTTAGGAAAGCATGTGATCTTGGTGTCTATACTCTCCAGGGTTTATTGCTTGATGGACATGAGGTGGCTATCAAAAGGCGTTTGGATGTACCCACTAGCCTGGATTTCCAAGAACTAGATTTTGACAATGAGATTCGATCTATCACACAGCTTCAACATATGAACATAGTTAAGCTTCTAGGTTATTGCTACCATGGAAGAGAAAAGATTTTGGTCTATGAATACATGTTGAATGGAAACTTGGATTCATTCATCTTTGGTATGTCCCATAACAATTCGGTTGCCTTATCTTTACTGATATACAAACTTCATCGTTTCAATTAATGGTCCCGCATTTACAGGAAAAACCGGGAAGTCGATTGACTGGCCAGTGCGCTATAAAATAATTGAAGGTGTAGCTTAGGGAGTCGCCTACCTGCACAAGCAATGTGGGCTGCATATTATCCACCGTGATTTGAAACCAAGCAACATTCTCCTGGATTCTGATATGACTCCTAAGATTTCTGACTTTGGCTTATCCAAGATATTAAATCCAGGTGTGGATGAAGTGCTTGAAGAAAATGTGTTTGGCACACCGTAAGATTTCTAATATACATTTGTTTTGCATTGTTTTTATTGCTACCTTTAATTGAAGGTCTTTACTTAAACTTTTTTTGCTTCAGCGGTTTTGTCGCCCCTGAATATCGAGAAAAGGGTCTTTTCTCAATGAAGTCTGATGTCTATAGCTTTGGGGCCTTACTTCTCCAGATTATTAGTGGAAAGAGATTCTGTCCGCTTTCAAGTGGACCACGTGATTACGGGCCTCTGAATACATGGGTAAGTAAACTTTCGAGCATGCAAGTTCCCTTGAGCATTAATCAGCAGGAGTTTTACAAGGTTTATCTAGAGCAAACTTGTTTATGTATATACCATCTCAAGAGCCTGGAGTTTGTTGACACCTGAAGCTGAATACTGTCCACACCATATATATGGCCTGCTTTCGATTTTAGTGAGCTTGCATTTGCAGTCAGAAGAGTAGAATACTCTTGCTCAAAGAAAGACTAATTAATATAATTACTGAATTACCGTTCATTGTAACCTGGAATAGTTCTCTTTTTCTCAGGTGTGGGACCTTTGGAATCGTGGACGATTGATTGAGTTTGTCGATCCCTTGCTCCGGGGTGAATCTCGAGCGGCTGAGATAATGAGATGCATTCAGATAGCCCTGCTCTGCGTGGAGGAGAACCGCGAGGACCGCCCTACCATGTGGGACATTGTTCTGATGCTGAGCTGCGAGGGTGCTGCGCTGCCTTTGCCCAAACAGCCAGCTTACTGCAAGAGAGACGTCACTGCGATAATCCCAGGTCAGACAGCAGCAGCCACAAGCAATGTGCCAGAGCCAGGACCTGAATCTGAGCGCCTGGCAGGTTGTGTCATGGGTACCACTCTTTCTCTTCTTCTTCTTGACAGACAGTAGCAGTTGTGTGCCCAGCGTGGAACAGGGAGCTCTCGTGCACACACATCCTATTGGTTGCATTGCAGACAAATAATCATTATTATAAATAATGTTTCCGCCTAAATAAAAGGCCTCTGATTTTATATCTTCCCGGCCACCCGAAGTGTCTGGACCGTGCATTGTACAGAAATTAGCATATATCTGGTTTATTTGTTGGGTTTTCCTATGCCTGAACATATACGTAGCACTGTGTGATTCGATATCAAGGTCTGTTGCTCTGGTTGAATGATCTGGATGCTCTTGAGTGTAAAATTTTTAATTCGAATTTAATATATAAAAAGATCGAAACCTGCTGGTTGAAACTAAGGCAAGCTTTGAGAGATAAAAAAGAGGTTTGTTCCACATATTCATACATATAATATATATGTTACATTGCATGCATGAGTTGCATAGCTTTGGGCTGCTTATATTTTGGACCCAACCTTAAAACACATTGTTTCCATCTCCTCATCAGATGTGGATACATTTATTCTTCCATGATCATTCCTTTATTTGTTTCCCTTCCTGTGTACTCTCATGGATGATGTGGAGGAGGAGGAGGTACCGATGCTCCAGGAACAGTCCAACCTAAAAACACAAATAAAGGCCGGCCATGCTATACTTAGTACTACCTTTAATTTATTTCTCCCTGTTAACACCATATCACAGAAGTGTCAAAGTAGTTAAGAAACTACTCCTAAATAGTATTAGCAGGCACTTACTTCCGCATTTGTTTCCAGCAGGCACCGGTTTGCGGAAATCTTGTGAAACAAAATAAGCATGGCGCACATCTATGGTTTCCTCCTCACGAGGTAGGATGGCACCACAGACACACGTCATATCAATTTTTCGTACGGTGCGGCAGCAGATGGGGTTTGGATGCAAGTAGGCAAGGCCGCGTCTGATGCTCCAAGCACATTTGTGCAAAAAAACATCTTTCTCACGGTAACAATCCTGCTCACCCCAAGCATGAGGCATCGTACATAAGGTAAAAACCAAAGCAAAAACCAGGAGTTGGATGACTGCTTTTGCAGGCATCTTCTATCTACTACTATGGGGTTGGTGCTAGAGCATGGCAACAATGGCCTCTATGGGAGCATGTGCAGATGGTATCCTTGTGCTGTTTTGGTCACAATTGTACTTATAGCATGTGAAAAGGCAAGTAGTAGCCCTACAAATTAATGTCCGAGAACCCCTGATCTAGATATTGTTGCATCCAGATACCGAGTTGCAAATGGAAAATAAATGTTAAGAAATCTTTGAACCAACTCACCTTTTCCGGGGGCAAGGCAAGGTGGGCTTTATTTTCCGAGAAAAACATTGCAGCTTCTTTTCAAAAAAAAAAAACAGAACTTTGCGGAGTTCTGTAGGTTTCACGGAACTGGCTGGGCCGGCCCATTATCGTATCCAGGCCCATCGGGTTCCGACTGTGGAGGTCTGGAGGAAACCCCGACGCCCCAACTCTATCCATTCCCCTAGCCGGCTCAACCCCCGTCGGTTCTCCGTCGCACCGCCCGCGCCGCCGTCCGCCGCCCTTCCTCACCGCCCTCGCCCCCAGAGCGGAGCACCCCACCACGCCGCTCATCCGCCCGGCTGAGAGGCGCGCCCGCGCGCTCCGGTCACCAGGTAAGCTCAACCCTCCTCGTTCGTCGCGCCAGCCCTCACTTCCCCGGCATGATGGTTTCGATTCTGGATGCACGCGGATTCGTAGGCTCCATCGATGGCGTCGCCGGGGCCTTCCTCCCCTCCGCCCGGCCGATCCGGGCGCCGGCGGCTGCCCGCCGCCTCCAACTCCGGCGTGCTTCCCCCGGACCTGCTGTTCGACGTCCTGCTGCGGCTCCCCGCCAAGGAGCTCTGCCGCCTCCGCGCCGTCTGCCGCTCCTGGCGCTCCCTCACCTCCGACCCGCTCTTCGTCGGCGAGCACGCGGCGCGCCACTCGGACCCGCTCTTCCTGGCCAATTTCCGGGACGACGAGGCGCACATCCATGTCGTCGATCTGTCCGGCAACGTGGTGAAGGTGATACCCAACCCGGACGGCCACCAGCTGCTCACCACGCGCCTCGATCTGGCCTGCGCGGCGACGGTGAGCAACAGCTGCCGCGTGCTTGATCCGGCTACCAGAAGGGTTCGCGTCCTGCCGGAGAGCCCGGCGCCGGAGCATGCAGATCGAGAGAATGTACGCAAGCCGTACACCTATTTCGCATTAGGGAGGATTGGCGCTGCCGGAGAGTACAAGGTGCTACGGATGTTCAGCCGGCACACCCTTACCGGCCTTCACCAGCACCATCTATTTGAGGTGTTTACCATCAGCGGTGCTTCTGGTTCCTGTTCCAGCCATGCGCAGTGGAGGGCGAGGCTGAGCCATGGGGAATTTGTCGAGCCGGGCAGTGCCATCGTCGTTGGTGAGGTGGTCTACTTCAAGGTGGATACTGTATACGACGCCATGACTGGTGGTGGTGTCAACCATGGCATTCCTCTTGACTGCATCTATTCGCTTGACCTTGAGAGAGAGGAATGGAGGGGAACTCTGCAAGGACCAATACATGACATCTTCCGAACCGATGAGTATGATGATTATTTGGATGACCACCGTGCCCTTTGGTCTGAGATTACTTTAGCTGATCTGAGAGGCTCCTTAGCTCTTGTGCACTACCGTAAGTACCAGCACATCATGGACCTCTGGCTTCTGAAAGACTTTGACAATGGTCGCTGGGTGAAAGAGTATAGGATTCAGATTGAACCTAGTTTCCCAACTACCGAGTGGTGTGTAAAGGCATTGTGTATGTTAGATGATGGAAGGATAGTCATCCATTTCCCGAAGACTGGACTGCTGTTCATCTATGATCCAAGAACCAACACTTCAGCACAAGTGGAGATGAGATGTCTTGATGCGCTTGCGATGTACACGGGAAATCTGTTGAGTTTACAAGTTGGTGACATGGTGTAGTGTTGTAACATGCTGCTACTTGCTACTCTGTTTTGCATGCCGTTAATCGAATCCACATGTACATGGAGCATTGTAAATGTATAACATTTCATCCGTAGTTCAATCATTCTACCGTGAGCAGTTGAGCACTCACTTTTCCGGTTTGAAGAGCATTCTTAGAGTTAGATCCAAATGCACTGGGCACCTCTGTTTGAACTATGTGTTACCTTCTTTGACTGATGTACATTATTTATGTATAGTAATTCCTAATCAGTATTCACATATTTGATTTATTGCCTTTGGCTGGTGGCCTGCAGGCCGCTATGCTCGCTGTGCTTATTTTAGTGTAATTAATTTCTTTAAACATGTATGAAAATATCTAGACGTATTATAAATTGGTAACAACGTACTCTTACTCTACATGAAAAATCAAGTTGTCATGTACGAACTGTCTAGTTAACTCCAGACATCAAGGTGCTGTCTATCATCTCTGATCCATCTTATTTTTTATATTTTTAAGATATATGCCTAGAAGCTATATAATGATTTGCTGACTAAACTGCTTTTTTTATATAGTTGATACTCTGTTGATGTATTTTGATCAGTTACCTTAAATCGATGCAATCCATGCATTCAGATAACAGGCAAATGGTAATTTTCTGTGAGCTAATCACTTTTAGGTCCTCAGCTAGGTCGTCCCCTTGGTTGCGCAGTTGTTATCCTGTAATTACTCAGTTATGTTCCTGTTTGCCCTTGTGTGATTGTGTCATGAACTGTAGTTCATGGCCTGGAACTTAGTTTGTTTTCTTCCCTCCTCTTAATAAAATATGTGCTCAGGCACGTTCGCAAAAAAATCGTGTCTTATGTGTTGTACATCCAGCAGGCATAACTTGCATAAACTCCCGAGAGGCATGTGGATTATATCTATCTGAAATTTACATTTTATATCCGGTAAGGATGGCTGACGTAGATAAGGTTTTCTTCACTAGTGTAAAACTTACCCTCACCGTAACTCCACCTGACTAGTGACCAGTGTTACCCATTGCCATGGCCATGTGCGCGACATGTTCTAACCTTTGATGCCGGCAAGGATCACTCTTCTTCCCCTCTCTTTCCCCTCTCCTCTCCCCTCCCCATCCTCTCCTTCCCACGTCCCACCATGCTTCTCGGCCTCCACCATCCCTTCTAGCTCCGGCGACGACGATATCATTGGATCCGCCGCCGCCACCACCACTCCTGCCCCCGCCACCAACCCTACCTAACCGGGCTCTTACACCATCCACTTAGCGGCGCCATCGCTAGCGGCCTCGCTACCCTCAGGCCTCAACCCACCACCACCACCGGATTTGCTGACGGCAGCGACCATCCCTCTAAACCCACCAGTCATGAATCCCCAAACCCAGGAACCCGAACTCCAAACCCGAATCCCTCCTCTGCCCCTGTCGGTCTCCACCGCCGCCCGCAGCCGGGAACGACCCACCGTCGGCCGCTCCGCCCACCTCCCTCCGGAGCCCGAAGAGGTCACCAGAATCCAAGGAACTTAACTCGGTGATGCACTTCCTTCAACCGGTGCTTCCTGCTAAGGATGGAAGCGGATCGGATTTGCATAGAATCGGATTCGTAGCACCTTTTACTATATTTTCAATTGAATACGGATACGAATTCAGATTTTTTTCGAATATGAATGTAAAACGGATACCTCGGATTCAGATATTTACTCGATATATAAGATAATGTTTAGCTATTTTGTTTATTGGTAATTTTAGAATACAAAATCGTTATACACGTACAAACTAAAGTATAACAACATAATAAAGATAACTAGTCAAAAATAGCTTATTTATCAACAAATATTTTAATAAATACACATTTTTATTAATATATAATTAAAAATTGTAAAAGTAGTTTCACCGATAAATAGATAAAACAAAATATTTAAAAGTAAATTTAATCTTCATATACCTTTATTATAAATTTAATAACATTGGTTATGGGAAATGAATATAACTTTTAAATAGTTTCATCGAAAATGGATACGGATAGTGTCGGATATTGTCGAATATGGATGTAGAATCGGATAGAGAAAATCAATGAAAATCGAATTCGGATGTATCTAATTTACTGCCACATTAAATTCGGATAGATACGAATATCCATATTGATGTTTAAATGGATATCCGATTTCCATCCCTTTCCTGTGCTCTCCTGGGTGCACGCGGGCAGGAACCAGGGACAATATGCGCAGCGGGCTGTACACCTTTCACTTGTTCGGGCGAGTGCCCTCCACCTGCGAGTATAGTTGGCCAAATGGGCCGGATCAAATGGACGGCCTGAAGCCCAGCCCGGCAGAGCATGGCCTGAGCATTCCAACTAAAGGTCAGGCCCGATGGCGGCCCGGTATCCCAACCTGCTAGCCATTGGCCTCGGCCGGGTGCCTCGGCCTGCTAGCCAATCTCGCCCGCAACCTCCCCATCTCCCCTCCCTCAATTGGATTAATCCCTCCCGTCAAGAAAAAAAATAGATCGAGCCAAGCCATACGCCCGCAACCTCTCTCTCTTCCTCGATTTCACGCCGCCACCCGCCCGCGCCTCCTGTCTCGCTCCTGGGTCAAAGCTCAGCGGCTCGCCGGCTCCCCTCCCCTTCTCCCTCTCGCCCAGTAGCGGCACATCGGGCAGCTCGGCACGGCCCGTTAACGTGGCCGTGCCAAGATGGGTCCCTGCCGTGCTGGCCGAGCGCACCGTTTGGCTATCTATACCTGCGAGTACAAAGCGCTCCCAAATGTTCACCGGATGGATCGAGTTCACCGGGTTCGATGAGGACCAGCTGAGCTCCTCGAGGCGTCCACCATCAATGGTGGCAGCAGCGCTGGTGGAGAGCCGCCAACGGCCAATTTCCTCAAGCGGACAATTTGAGTTATAAGTAAATAAATGTTCAGAAATCCTTAGATTGGTATGTATATAAGACATTGGATACTACATTGATGGTTCATTGGATACTACATGACGAAATGTAGTACGGGATCAGAGACTGGTGCCGCTAACAACTGCGACGTTTTCTGCTCCGATTTCATACATATAAGCAAGTATTACAAAGCACGGAAAGATCATCGCCGCCATAGTGGCCGAGCTTGACGTGCGCACGTCCGGCATCCCCGGTCGATCGTGCGCTCCAGACTGACGGACAGATACTCTGACTGAGACAAAGACCTGATGAAAACCATGAAGAACACGCAACAGACTCTGGGAACTTGAACCGAAACCCAACACCAGGCCTACTGCTAACGAACAAGACCTTCATTTATTGGACGAAACCAAGACATCGGCAAACGTCGTCGCCCATACTTTTATAGCTACATTCCGGTGGATGCTCAGCACAGGAGTGGATCCCCATTCGAATTCTTGTTGAGCAGCAAGACAAGTGATGGAAACAAACAAACCCGGAGCATAATAATCAAGCTTCTTGCCGCCGTTCAGATGGGGCGCACGTAAGCGCCAATGGCGTCGAGGTACGCCCCACTGCGCCCGAAGAAGCCCACAATGCCACTGCCACTCTGCACCGGGACGGTGAAAGGAGCTCCGTTCCCATCACCCCATGGACCAAAAGTCTGGAGCAGATCATGTCACATTTCATCAGCTGGCTGGGACAAATTCCCTGGAATAACGTATTATCACATTCGGATCAAGTGCAATAAATAGGAGACCACCACCAGGCTGCCAGTTGCATGGCTCAATGCAGGCAACCTCTCCTGACAATGATGATACCAAAGGTGGAAACAAAACAAGCCATGACAAGCAAGGCCCGAGCTGGGTGTACTGAAGAAGCGTCGTGTGCACTTCCGTCCCAGCAAGAAAAGGTCGGCAGTTCTTAAGACCAAAATTGAATTCGGGCCAAATTCACCTACCTTGTCCACTACCCAGCACATGGTAGAATTTTAAATCTGTAAATTTTCTAATTTATGATGTACCTAATTTGCACATAGTATATATGCTCCACAGATAACAGACGCAGAAAAGGTTTGAGCATAAGAAGGTAAAATGCATGTGCGCATCAAACAGTAGAAACAACAGACCATCTGGATATTTAAGTGCATACCTTAAGGTTTCACAATTCAAAACTGAGATATGCAAGACAGTAATACAAAACCACACAAAAGTAGATAAGAAAACCAGTTTTCTACTACATGCCAACTTTGTTCTGAACCTCCAACAGGTTTAAGCTTCTACCGTCTCCACAGGGGCCTCAATCACAAGCCCCTTTGTTGGCTTGGCCAAGAGGTCAGTGAACTCCTGGAATGGGGTCTTGGCAAACCTAGTCTCAGCCCAGAACTCAGGAGTAAGGAAGCCGTAGGTCTTCATGAGACAATCAAAGGTGGCCTGCAAGCAAAAAAAGACATACTCAGACCAATATAAAGTGATCTAGCATTATTGGCAAGCCCAAACTGATTAGACAGATGATTAGTTTTTGTTAGGAATGACAGATGATATAGTTGGGACATGTTAACCAAATAATGCACAGTACACAGTGGTCGAGCTGATGTTATACGGTGGAAACTAATTAAACAGTAGCCGTGGGTTCACACAGTAACAATTTCCATCCTTCACTGGCAGACTACAGTTAGATGGAAGCAAAGCAACAAATACAATACAGCCTCAAACCAGCATTCTACTGACTGAAAAATGACATGAAACACAACCCCAAGTAGCTATAAAGAATGTCATAAATTGTCAAGTAACAGAAGGTTTTACCCACAAACTATCAGCTACCGGGGAATGGAACAATCATTTTTGAAACAAAATATTCCAAGCAAAAGAATATACTAGCAATACAGCATACAAGATGAAACTGACTAATCATTTCTAGACCATTTAGTAAAAAATGGTCATACACATTGACAATTCTTAAAATATCCAATAGTATCAGCATTATATTCCAAATTTATTTAGCTGATGATGATCAAAGCTACAACAGTATAACTTACATAAACTAAACCAACTTACACCTTTGAGAAGAAGAAATCTAGAGACAAGCTAACGACGTTGAACACAACCCACATTGTGCGAACAACATTGTAAATAACATGTTCCCAACCCAACTAAATGACAACCAAAATAGAGACCAACATCATGACCCACAGTGAACGAGTCAATCTAGAGACTTGGAATTAACATCAGCTAGTAACAGATGTTCTGGTGCATAATATAGGCAATAACACAAAGGTGCAAGCCAGACACACAACTACTGAAAACTAAATTGTTTCTCAACTAGCTATTTACAACACTAGACCAGTAGTAACACAAGGCCTACCAAGTACAGAAATGAACATCAAACCACAATTAAGACAATAGTTATCCTTTGAAAGCTAGAACTGAGAACTAAAAGCGCACAGCCAACACTAACTTCACAGTTAGAATCATGAATCTATTCAAATTCGTACAATTCTGCAAATAAAGCATCGACGAGCAGTGCACATAGTAACAAGCTAACTCTTTTTGGTCAATTAAGCAATCAGCAAGTAAAAAAACGAGAATTAGACAAAGATCTTTATACCTTGACGAAGTTACCGAGCGTCTTGGTGGAGCCGCGGGACGAGGTGAACACATCCTCAATGCCGGCGAACTGGAGCACCTTCTTGGGCACGCGCGCGGCGACGATCCCGGACCCCCTGGGCGCCGGCACCATGCGCACGGTGACGGACCCGCACTTGCCGGTGACCTTGCACGGCACGGTGTGGGGCTGCCCGATCTTGTTCCCCCAGTACCCCCTCCTGACGGGGACAACCGAGAGCTTGGCGAGGATGATGGCGCCGCGGATGGCCGTGGCCACCTCCTTGGCGCACTTGACCCCGAGCCCGACGTGGCCGTCGCCGTCGCCGACGACGACGAAGGCCTTGAACCGCGTGCGCTGGCCGGCGCGTGTCTGCTTCTGGACGGGCGTGATCTTCATGACCTCGTCCTTGAGCCCCGGCACGATGGCCTCCACGATCTGGTGCTCCTTGACGGGGAGCGAGTGGAGGTAGATCTCCTCGATCTTGCGGATCTTGCCCTCCTTCACGAGGCGCCCGAGCTTGGTCACGGGCACCCACTTCTCCTCCTCCTGCTGGCGGCCGCCGCGCCTGCCGCCCCTGCGCCCGCCGCGGTCGCCGCGCCCGCCGCGCCCGAACCCGCGGCCGAAGCCGCCACGGTCCCCGCCGCGCTCGCCGCCTCTCTCGCCTCCGCGGTCCGCCATGGTCGGGTGGGGGGGTGGGGTGGGCTCTCGCCGGGGCGGCGCGCTGGGGAGCGGCGGCGGCGGGAGGGTTTGGGTGGAAAGAGACGAGGAGGGTGGCGGCGGTTTATATACTGCGTGGCTGCGGAGACGATGGGATTAGGGTTTGGAGAATGGGGAGTTGGGCTGGGCCGTGGATTGGGCTGTGCAGTCGGGTTTATGTGGGCCAGAAACTAAGACGGGAAAGTTAGCTGGGCCCTGGAACGATGTAATTCATGAAAATAAAGAGGATGTTGGGCTTTCAGAGCTGTGCAGCTGTTTAATTAAGCGACAGTTTTGCAGAGGAAATCAGTCTATCAAAAGCCCATCTCTTCTATACCTCTCTAAAAACAAAGTGAATGATGTGACAGGCACGAGTGAGAGTGATGAAAAGCGAGACCTCCTTTCTATAAGGAAATTCCTTGGTTAGGTCCAGTTCACTTGAATTTCCTCTGTTTTGTTCTCTGCTACTTTCTTTTCGTCGGACTTCGAACATGAGCTTGTAAGAGAAATTTTGGAGTACAAGAGCCGAAGCAAAAACATGAAAAAGAAAAGGCTGCACCCAAAGTGCTGAGTCAGCAGTCAGACAAAGTTCAGGACAACACAAGAAAACGCGCTTCTGTATAAACACACAAAGACAGAGTAGTTCGAAAACAATATCCTGAATTTAGTCATATAAATACTCCCTGCTCTTCAGAGGACAAATAAAGCAGGTTCCCAGTTTCAAGGGACCACAAACTCCGGAATCTAGCATCTAGCGAGATGCAAATTTAAACGGAACAGCACACGCAGTTAAGGAATTGCATTAGCACTCCCTGTACGATGACAACCCAGCATCAAGCTCCCCAAGGTCCGTTCAACACCAGATGGGAGGCACAGTACAGAAAGCAAATAGAAACAACTGCTGCTCTGCATGGCATGAAGGTATAGTATCATATTCATGCCAGTTATCTATGAGCCAAAAAAAAGTAGGCTTCTTCTTTTTTATCTGATAGTACGTACGTGCTGATTCTGTGTGTGAAAAACAAAAGGGGGAAATTGTTTTGCAGAAACAACATGGGGGTGTGTATGGGATGTCATGTTTTCAGAGAGACTACTCCCTGATACATGTATCACTGCCTGCCTCACTGGTGCCATGTGAACTGAATAGTGAATAGTAGAGTCCTCTCCTTCCTCATGCACACTGACAAGCACCAAATCATCTGTGCGCACCCCCCATGCAATGGCAACTTGTCAAGTGCCATGAACTCAAAACATATGCTTTTTATGGCAAAAGTGTGGCTACATGGCGTTGTCAAATGTTGATGGCATTTGCTCGGCGGCACCACAAAACTGAGCCGTGGTTAGAAGACATTCAAAATGTGTAATGTGTAAGCTCGAATTATGTTAGGGAAAAGAAAAGAAAATAGTAAATTTTCATGTGACGAAGGCATCTATCTGTGTCCCTTTTCTTCTACCGCTTAATTTATAATTTTTTTCTTAAGTTGTTTCCTACCAGTATATTTCAGCTTTAAATTTATACATGACTAGAGAAATTTGCAAGCACAGTAGGATTTCTTAGAAATTTTCATGTTAATTTAGTACCAAATGGAAATATATTGAAATGATTGTACCTCAAAGATTGATTACACTTGATCAGTTTTTGCCTTTTTGTAGTCTGCCTAACTTAATCTTGAAGGAAGAACGAGATGCGTCGATACATCCAAAATGTTGGTCATTTCCCACAACACATGGAACAGATTAAATAATATGATAATATTTGAATGTATGCTCTACAGCAGGACATCCCATGAATGCCCAAATCGCCCATTCCATTCATATTCCAGTAATAATGTCAATCTCACTCTGAAATCCAAAGAAAGATAGTAAGACGTTACAAACAGAGCATCTTGGATTCAAATATATTCTTTTGAAAACATGTTGCTTCATGATTCTGAAAACGAGAAAAGCTATTAAATATATGAGAAAAGCTCTTAATAATATGAGAAACTATATTCTTTTGAAAACATGTTGCTTTAAGATTCTGAAAATGAGAAAAGCTTTTAATAATATCAAAATTGGATCAGGAAAATATGCAAATGTTTACAAGGGCAACTCAAGTTAAATCGGCATAAAAAGGTGACTTTTACCGTGTTCCAAGTAAAAGGGCAGTGCAAGGAGAGAAGTCTTGTTTCTTTTTACCAAAGTTGCATTTTGCCAAAGACAAGTCCTACCCTTGCACACATTCTCTCTCCTTCATGAGATACATAATATTATTTTAATACGATGTGTTGCGCTGTGGCAAATAGGAATAGTTTAAGAGCTAGTGTCCCTAGCCCAATCAATAAAAGTGTCCTGCAAAAAAATTGCTATACATAGCTGTGTCCGCCTATAGCAACGATTTTTTTTTACATTTATTTCATTTATGATTGTACCTCAAAGTTTGACTACACTTGACATGCAAAAGTTTGATATAAACAATGGTGATGTACAATGAGTGCTCCAGTGCACTAAACTTCAACTTCCAAACTCAAAACACTAAACACGTTAGATAAACAAAAGAACATTACATTTTACGTCTATTCTTTTTTGTTTATCGTCAAGAGGTTTCCTTTTCACAGTTTATTTTAATATATTGCAACTAAAATCTGTGTACATACTTATAGACAGTTATCTATAAGCATACATAGTAGAGTTTATTTACGAAATTCCCATGTTAATCAAAACAAAGCACGCATGATTGTACCTCAAAATTGCAGATCACACTTGTTTCTGCCTAAATATTCCACAAAAAGAAAAGGCACAAACAAAACTTCTCCTCCTTTCCCGAGATCAATCAAAAGAGATAATCATATGCTTAGCCACCCATTCTACTAGTCTCAGCAAAAGATCATTGCAAGCCATGATGGTCAGTGGATGCATTCCATCTTAGTACAAGATAAGAAAATTTCTCACCTCACGGACAGAACAGATTCAGCTGCACACAAAATGGTCCTGAAAAAAAGGGAGCCGTGTGCCGAAAGGAGGCACGGAATGGAACTCCGGAATCATGGCTTACGAGGACGTAGATGCCAATCAGCCGATCAGAGAAACCGCAGAAAGAGTAGGCAAGCATGGTATCATCAGCATCATGCCGGAGGCCAAGGGATGTTTGGTCCAGCAGGGGTAAACTTTATCCTGACATTATATGAATTAGAAGTATTAAATGTGAATTAATGATAAAATTAATTGTGTAATCCCGTGCTAATTCGTGAGATGAATTTATTAAGTCTAATTAATCTATAATTTAATAATATGGTGCTGCAGTAAATATATGCTAATGATGAATTAACTAGATTTAACAGATTTATCTCACAAATTAGCTCGAGATTATGCAATTAGTTTTATAATTAACTTATACTTTATCATATTAATTAACATCTGATGCACCCTTAACATCCAAATACCTTTGGCCGCTGCAAAAGGGCGTGCAAGGGGGCCCTTTGTGTCAGTAGATTAAGACCGTACGTGTAGGTTGGAGTAGTTTTTTATCGAGCACCTGCAGCTGCTTGGATCGAAACGGAGGGAGGAAAGGAACATAGCACAAAGATTCACCCGGCACCCGGCGCGGCGACCGAGAAATTCACCATGTCCAGCGGCGAATTGCTAGATGCACCAAGGAAACATGAGAAGGAAGGGGTGAATCCTCAAAAGGCTTAGGTGTACTTTCTACTTTTGAATCAGCCTTAATTAAAAATATGTTTAGCTCTAGACACTTGATAAAATTGAAATCGTATAGAAAAGATATGTTTAGAGTCTCACGATGATTTTGAAGGAAGATGCGAATGATATTTGTACTTGTCTTGATTTCTAATCAAATTTCAATGATCTAAGCATATGTGCTCATGCTTATTCTTGCCTAGAATTGCCCTTCCAATTTTCTTGGAAAAAAAAGTAAGAGTATTTGGTATGTAATCAGAATTGTTACCAGTGTGAAAACCAACACATGATATTTATTTTGTCACATTATTAGTCAAGAAAATGTGTTTATAATTCTTGTCTAGGATTGCCCTTTAAATTTCTCTAGGAAAACAAAAGTGAGAATATTTGATATGTAATCGGAACTTTTGTGGGGGTGTGAACCACCACATGATATTTAGCTCATCAATGAAGAGAAATTAATACTTTTGGTGACTATCCGAACTCTTGTACAAAAATCTGCTCGTAGTTATGTTGGTGTAGAAATGAAACCGGAATGATATCACCATCAGTATTTTCATGTGCATTTAAAGATTTTGGTTCTGGCTCGTTTGGTATTTTCATGTCCACTTGAAGAAAAGCATGTCTGTGTCCCAGCTTGATGAACCATCGCGTAGTAAAATTTATTCAATCACATTATCAGTCAAGAAAATGGGTAAAAGAAGATACCATACACTCTAGCAAGTGTGTGCCGCTTATCACTTCGGTGTACAAGAGCGGCGTTCACCTAGCCTCAATCGTCCGGGTAGCCATTGCCGTTTTTATCTCACACACTGACTGTAGAATTCAACCCAAATGCACTGAGCACAAGACCACCTTCGTCTGCCCCGTCCAACCACCTTTCCCCTTCCTCCTCTCTCTCTCCCTCTACAACACTCTCAACACCCCCCCCCCCCCCCCCCCCCCCCCCCCTCTCTCTCTCCCCCTGACGGAGTGCGAGTGGGAGCGAGCGGCGGGCAGCAGCAGCCACGGCTCCTGTCGCCGTGCTCCCTCCTTCTCTCTCCTCCCCTACCGCCCCTAAACCACACAAGAAAAGCAGGCGCACCCACACGCGAGGCCTGGCCCGGGCACCGCCACCTCGCCCCCGCGGGCCAAGAACCCCGCCCCCCGGCTCCAGATGCCTCCCTCTCTCCCCCGGTCCCGCCGCGGATTCCTCTTCTTGGCCCTCCTTCTCTCGGCGTGCCTCGCGGCGCCGGGCGCGGGCGGCGCCGGCGGGGATGGCGCGGCAATGCAGGCGCTGCGGCGGGAGCTCGCTCCGCCGGGCTGGGGCCCCGGCGCGGACCACTGCGCGTGGCGCGGCGTCACCTGCGCCGTGGGCGGCGGCGGCGCGGTCATCGCGATCGACCTGCCGCGCCGGGGGCTCCGGGGGGACTTCTCCGCCGCCGGCGCGCTCCCCGCGCTCGCGCGGCTCGACCTCTCCGCCAACTCGCTCCGCGGCGGCGTCCCGGCGGCGCTCGGCGCGCTCGCCCGCCTCGAGTTCCTCGACCTCTCCATGAACGCGCTCACCGGCGCCGTCCCCGCGGCCCTCGCCGGCGCGTCCGGCCTCCGGTTCCTCAACCTCTCCAACAACGCGCTGTCCGGCGCCATCCCCGACGAGCTCAGGGGCCTCAGGGAGCTCCAGGAGCTGCAGGTTTCGGGGAACAACCTCACCGGCGCGCTCCCCGGGTGGCTCGCCGGGCTCCCCGGTCTTCGCGTGCTGTCCGCCTACGAGAACTCGCTCTCGGGCCCGATCCCGCCGGGCCTCGGCCTCTCGTCGGAGCTCCAGGTGCTCAACCTCCACTCCAACGCCCTCGAGGGGGGCATCCCCAGCAGCCTCTTCCAGCTCGGCAACCTGCAGGTCCTCATCCTCACCCTCAACCGGCTCAACGGCACCATCCCGGACACCATCGACCGCTGCCCCGGCCTCTCCAACGTGCGCATCGGCGACAACCGCCTCTCCGGCGCCATTCCGGCGTCGATTGGGGACGTCACCAGCCTCACGTACTTCGAGGCCAACACCAACGACCTGTCCGGCGGGATCCCCACGCAGTTCGCGCGCTGCGCCAACCTGACGCTGCTCAATTTGGCGTACAACCGCCTCGCCGGCGAGGTGCCGGATGTTCTCGGGGAGCTCAGGAACCTGCAGGAGCTCATCGTGTCGGGCAACGGCCTCGGCGGCGACTTCCCAAAATCAATCCTGCGGTGCCGGAACCTGAGCAAGCTGGACTTGAGCTACAACTCTTTCCATGGAGACTTGCCGGAGGACATCTGCAATGGATCACGGATGCAGTTCCTTTTCCTCGATCACAACGAGTTCTCCGGTGGCATTCCACGGGGAATTGGAGGCTGTACCCGTCTGCTCGCGCTGCAGCTCGGCAGCAACAACCTGGGTGGTCAGATACCAGCTGAGATAGGCAAAGTGAAGAGTCTGCAGATTGCGCTGAACCTTAGCTTCAATCACTTTGTCGGGACGCTGCCACGAGAGCTTGGGCGGCTTGATAAGCTTGTCACGCTGGACTTGTCGAGCAATGAGATATCAGGTCAGATCCCAGGTGATATGAGAGGGATGCTGAGCTTGATTGAGGTCAATTTGTCAAACAACCGGCTCAGTGGCGCCATACCGGTTTTCGGACCGTTCCAGAAGAGCGCAGCCTCCAGCTTCTCCGGCAATGCCAAGCTGTGTGGTGACCCGCTGGATGTGGACTGTGGATCAATTTATGGTTCCAATTATGGAATGGACCACAGGAAGATATCTTACAGAGTGGCTTTGGCAGTTGTTGGCTCCTGTGTGCTCATCTTCTCGTTGGTGTCATTGGTGGTCGCATTGTTCATGTGGCGTGAGAGGCAGGAAAAAGAGGTAGAGGCAAAGAAGGCTGAGGCAGGGGAGGTGGTAGTGGCAGCGCCGCAGGTTGTGGCCTCAACCGTGTTCATTGAGAGCTTGCAGCAGGCCATCGATTTCCAGAGCTGTGTAAAGGCGACATACAAAGATGCGAATGAATTGGGCAATGGAACATTCAGCACAACCTACAAGGCTGTCATGCCGTCTGGTATGGTTGTGTGTGTCAAGAAGCTGAAGTCCGTTGACCGTGCGGTGATCCACCACCAGACGAAGATGATCCGAGAGCTCGAGCGCCTTGCGCACATTAACCACAAGAACCTGGTGCGTCCCATCGGTTATGTCATCTACGACGACTGTGCGCTGCTGCTGCACCACCATATGCCAAATGGCACCCTGCTTCAGTTGCTCCACAATGACTGCGATACTGATGGTGAGAAGCAGAAACCTGACTGGCCAAAGTTGCTGTCGATTGCCATTGATGTTGCTGAAGGGCTGGCGTTCCTCCATCAGGTTGCCACCATTCACCTGGACATCTCTTCAGGGAACGTCTACCTTGACTCACATTACAATGCGCTTCTCGGAGAAGTAGAGATCTCCAAGCTGCTGGACCCTTCAAAGGGCACTGCCAGTATCAGCGCGGTTGCGGGCTCATTTGGTTACATACCTCCAGGTCTTAACACTTGGTAACCTTGCTAGAATTTCTTCTATATGACTACAATCATGAACATTTGTTTGCTGTTGCAATTGGTTTCTTGCAGAGTATGCCTACACAATGCAGGTGACGGTGCCAGGCAATGTGTACAGCTATGGCGTGGTCCTGCTGGAGATCCTGACATCCAAGCTGCCTGTGGAGGAGGAGTTCGGGGAGGGCGTGGACCTCGTCAAGTGGGTGCACACCGCGCCCGCGAGGGGTGAGACGCCAGAGCAGATCATGGATCCCCGGCTGAGCACCGTGTCGTTCGCCTGGCGCAGGCAGATGCTCGCCGTGCTCAAGGTGGCAATGTTGTGCACTGAGCGCGCTCCAGCGAAGCGGCCCAGGATGAAGAAGGTGGTGGAGATGCTGCAGGAGGCCAAGAACAGCTGAGCAATCTCTTCACCCCTGAATACCGAGTCAGATTGCTGCTTGGGAGATGAACCGAGGTACCTAAAAGATCAAATTTCTGGTCATCGGCGCGTCAGAGTATGAAACCCAGTAGCGTTTTATTCGCTGTATATATTCGGTAATTAGTACCCCGATCATGTGCTATTTACCTCTGGATGTTGAATCTTGAAGCATCAAAGTACAGTGTTGAAGACTTGCAGCGCTGCTGCCTGCAACTTCAAGTGGAGAATGTCTCGTGGATCCTCAACTAGGCAAGTCGTTGATCTATCTTGAGGAGTTTCTTCTAAGAAAATCAGAAAAAAAAAATCCTATCTTGAGGCTGCCATCTTGAAGAGGTGGTTGTGCTCGTGGTGCTGTTGTCATCGCTCGCAGTTCAGGATGGTCTTGTTCCCTGTTCATGACCCATGATGACGTCGCAGGGATGGTCTGCGTCTGCTGAGTTGTCTTTTGTTAATCCATCTCTGTTTGGAAGAATAATATCCTCTGCATAAAAAATGTCCTTTTTTATTTTAAGGCTGATGCATGGAACAACCTTATTAGGGTATGCTTGTATTGCAGCTTGAATGCTGTGAGCCTAACCTTTGGCAATGCAGCAGCTACAATTTCCTTAGCCAGCATCTACTTGCCTCCAAGTCTGTAACAACTTGCCTAAAACTTGCCATAGACTAGATTTACTCATTTACATTAGTTTCTCAAGAATACAAACAAGCACTACTACTGTAGTCTGTAGAGTGTACCTCGACGGGTCTTGTTCAGGAAAGCGACCCCAGCTTCTGGCCGTCCACATCGCCCTGTTCAGCGATGTGCACCCTGACAACGTGAGGGAGCGACAGAATCTGATGCTCCCTCACGTTGCTCTCCTCATCCTACTGGGGGCGAGCAGCAAAGCGACGGCGACCTTCGACGTACGGCAGCCATGATCGCACCACTGCTGGACAAACAATTGCGAGAAAATGACGTGTCATGAGGCTACGCTTATCATTTGCATCGGATCGAAAGAAATAAATCGTACTGGGTGGGTCAATGATGTGATGGTTAAACCTTGCATTTTTTTAAAAAAAAAAATCGATTTTTTTTTTCTGTATGTATTTTTCCTTGTCAAGTAATGGAGCAGGGGATCTGTTGTGCCATCATAACTGTTCTTGTTGGCTCTATTGGTTGTATGGGTTTGTCAAACCTTGATGTGTTCAAGTGTCAAGTGATGTACCTCGCCATCGAGAAAGGTACTGTGCCCTCATGATTTTCAACAGGTGCAACCACCATCGGCCTTAAAGTGGATTTGGAAAAGGCAAATGCACGCAAAAGTCTTCGCTTGGCTCCTTCTCATGGATAGACTCGACTACACCAGAAGCATGCCCAGAACAAAGAACTTGCTCGAACTTCGGAGTCTGCCGGTAGAATGTGGAAAATGACTCTCCATGTACATGTTCCGTGGAATTGCTAAATTTGGGGTTTCTACCCAGACGAGGAATAGGGTAAAAGGGAAAAAAAAATTCTTATGGAGGTTTTCATTGTCAGGTAACGGTAAAATATAATTTGGGGTTAACAGAAAGTAAAATATACCTTTTTATGGTGATTGAAAAATACTAGGAGCTGAGTAAAGGAGAGGATGGTGACGGCCAATAAGCGGGAGTGCTGAACTTCGGAGCCAAGTTTCAACATCGAAACATCAAAATCTGTATGGTTGAATATCTTAAGCCACACAAGCAAACACGAGCTTCTTGCAAGAAGAAGATTGGTCTGGATTAGAGCTAGAAACTAGCGTACCAATCACAACCTATAAAAACCAAGAGAGCCCATATTTCCAACAAGTCGGCCTGGCCCATGTAAGGCTTCCTTGCCCCCACACTCCTGCGGCGCCGACGTGGCCGCTCCCTATTGGATGCCCCACCGCCGCGAAGCTACCACTAGTCCGTGCCCAACCGGATCCCCCGATTCCCCCGCCACCGCGTCGGCGATGGCATCCACGGCGTCCACCGGCGCCGGCGACGGCGACGGCGAGAAGCCCTACGCGCACCTCGCGAGCCCGCTCCTCGCGCCGCCCCAGCCCCCGCAGCAGCCCTACTACGCCTACCCCGCCGCCGCCTACGCGCACCCCGCGGCCCCTCCCCCGCCGCCGCCCCCGACGCTCGTCTTCGTGCCGGCCCCCTGCTCCCCGGTGCTCGTCCGCCTCCGCCGCCTGCGCCCGCGCCGCGCGCGGGGCCTCTGCCGCGCCTGCGCCCGGACCCTCCCGCTCCTCCTCCTCGCGCTCCTCGCCGGCGCCGCCTTCCTCCTCTACCCCTCGGCCCCCGCCGCGCGCGTCGAGGGCCTCCGCGTCGACCGCTTCCGCGCCAACCCGCCCGCGCTCGACCTCGGCCTCGCGCTGCGGCTCCGCGTCCGCAACACGGGCTTCGTCCTCCCGCTCCGCTACCGCGCGGTCTCCGCCGCCGTCTCGTACCGCGGCCACCTGCTCGGGTCCGCCCAGGGTCCGGCGAGCTCGCGGGCAGGGGCGAGGTGTACGCGGATGCCGAGGTGTGGGTGGACGCCGGGAGGGTGCTGGATGACGTGGTCGACTTCATCGCGGACCTGGCCACTGGCTCCGTGCCGCTGGAGATCGTCACGGAGGTGGTCGGCTCGATCAGGGTCTTCCGTTTCCACATCCCTGTGAAGGTAATTGCGTGTTCTCGCGGTAGATTTTTTTTTTTTATCAATTTTACGATCCCATTGCCAGTAGCTTGCTTAGGAGTCAGTGTCGATTCTTGTAGTTGTACTGTTTGCAAAGATGGGGCTTTGGAATCGGATTAGAAAATTTGTAACGCCTAAGGTCTTGCCATGTTATAAGTTTAGTTTTTTGGTCTGTTTAAATAATAATCTGTAAGATTTAAGGATTTCCGTTAGGTTGTCAGGGGTTGGGTTCAACTGTTCTGTACTTACCCATTCAGTTCTTGTCATGGATTGCATGGTCTGAACTGCTGAAGGGGATTTGCATGATCATAAGGACTTTTCTACTCACCTTGGGATGTTTATTTTTTCTATGGTTCCTAGCTTAATTGAATTACGATATTGGTTGTGATTTGTGAACTTGTGATTGGATTTGTTTTGAAAAGAATTGGAAAGATTTGTAGTATGGTTACTTTATCCAAAAGTGCATAACAGGTATAGCTCGGGTGTGGGAAGGAGAGTTGGAAAATAGTTCTTATATTCCATAGGATATGTCCTAGCATTTCTCTGGACACCACTATCATATTTGGTGGTAAGCGAATATGGAATAGGGATCACTGGCATCTGCTTTAGTGTCACAGTTCTTTGACTTGTCATTTCCATGTTAATAAAATTAGAGGGTTCATTTTCAACCTTGTTCTATCTATATTTTTGAGAAGAATGCAATTTTCATGTGACCACTAATGGGTTTTTGTTTTATGGGTTCCTGTGTCAGCTGGCATTTACTATAGTGACGTAAAGGAACTGTGAAAAATAGTTAATTGCTACTAAAATATGGACCCAACAAACTCTATAGGCCATTAATAAGAATATTATGTTAGTCTGTCCACCTCCACTGTGTCAATATCTTTTTAGTCATGAAGTTTATATATTTGGGTTGAATGTTGTTTAGTGTTTTCTTGAATGTGGCCTTTGGCAAGTTCGGTCTAACAATCAGGCTGATTAGAAAGAGCAAAAAAAATTTCAATGAGAATATAGATGTATATAAAAAAATCTAATTACAGAAATGTTAACTGCGAGGAACACTAACACAAGGCGCCATTAAAGAATTATTGGTACAAAGTAGTCAACAAGTGCATGAGTGAGTTGGTGCAAAAGGGTTTAGGATAAAGGCAAAGGGTTGCATGGTGGATGAATATAAGAGTCGCCAAAGGATTGAGCTACTACCTTCAAATCAAAAAGGACATTGCCCTAAAATTCATGCTGTCAATTCTCAACACTTTAGAACTTTGATTACTATAGTGCATGTGAAGCATCTAAATGCCTCATAGACAAATACTAATAGATTATCATCAAAATCAGTTGTGCCTTTTCTGACTAAAGCTACATATGTATTTTGTTAAAACATTTTATTTGGAGAATGCAAAAGTACTTGTCCACGTAGGTAATGTACTATTTTGCCCTGAAAAGATGCCTCCAGATTTGTCATTGGCATGCACTATTGCAGTAACTAGAAGATGAGATGGTGGTTTCAGTTTGAAAGGTTGTAATTTTGCAAGTTAGCATAAATCTCGAGTCACATTTGATGGTGATGATTGTGCATGTGTCTAGTTGTACAAATGGGAAACAGGAAGCCATTCTAGAGTGGATAGCTAACTGATGCAAAATTTGAGTTCCCTGAAACGGGCTCTTCTGGAAAGTTGAGAGTTGCTAGCAAGTGAAGGTTTTTAACAGATTGTGCATGTGGTGGTGAACCATTAAAAATCAGAACATAAGAACAAAGCAGCTTATGAAGTTTTTAAGTGTCCTGAGGACTGGAAGTTTGTACTTATAAGTTTTTTTTTTCTCGAACACGCATTGTACTTTATAAGTGAACGTTAGGTTGCTCACCCTATTTATTTCAAGTCTCTCAGGTTTGCTGATTTCTTAATGGAAAGCTAAATAGTAAAGCTGTCCTCCTGAGCAAAATGTGCTAGCACATTTCTTAATGGAAAGCTCTTCCCTTTAGCCATTTCACAAAGAATATTCATTTTTGCCATGAATTTAGTAGTGTTGGTATCATAGTGCAGTACATCGCTTTGTATATTTCCACTATATATTCGTGACGTAATTCGTGTGACAACACTCCTGCTGATCCAGGGGCTCATATCGTGCTCGGTGAATATCAGCCCAGAGACTCAGAGAATCATAAGCCAGGATTGCTATTGAGGTAATGATCTTCTGTTCTGTACGCCTGTTACATAATCAGTACTCTTTTGATTTGACACTAGCTGCGACTTATGCTATCACATTATGAGTTCTGCACTCTTTTTTCTGCAGCGACAGTAATTTGAGCTCTTGATGGAACATTGTTTCACGATTACTCCAAAAGATACTATCGAGTTGCCTGCCTGATGGAACTGGAGTATATGCATGTATATAATTTGGATATTGTGCTGTGTAGGCTGGAATAAGAAGCAAACGTAGCATCATATTGGGCCGCAGGGTATACCCTGTCCTGCATACATGTCAGAACTGCTTGTGTCTGTATCTGTGTTATTTTGTTCAATACTAAAGCATCTAGATGTACCATAGCATAGAAATTAATCATGGTGTATTATTGGACCTGAACATGTATGTGGAGTGGTAACTATGATTGGTGGTGATAATTGAATTGAAGCGTGATACCTGGAACGTTCCTGAGTCAATATCTGAATCGACCGAAGTGCTAGGCATCAAACAGCTTCTTCGGTGTCACATTTTATTTTGTCCTTTGAACTTTTAGGTCTGTCCTGTAAGTCCTTTTTCCTGCAATCTATAAATATTCAAGTACCAAAGCTGGTACTGGTACCACTACCTACGGCGTTGGGCAAGTAAGTACGAAATGAATGTTGTCTGATTTTATTTTTATAATGGGTCTGATGGTTTGTTGGATCAGATCTTCCATGTAGCTTTTAAGGTTCAGAGATTCAGACCCGCCACACCAATAATCACCACCACTTTGTCCAGAAGATCTGAAGGACAAAATGGGTCCTGAATTCTGATGGCGCCAATGGGTGGCCATGTGAGCTTGTTCACTTTGTTCTTCCACCTGGCATGCTTGGTTCAGTGTATGAGTTTTGGGTAATGAACCTGTTCTTGATGGGATGGCATGGACGTGTGGTACACGAACGCGATGATGTTGATGGAACGTGCCAACCTGGGGTGATCGTGGCACGGCATCCATGCTGTCGAGTCGCTTCGCCGAGGGCCAAATGTATCGACTCATCGTCTGTGCAATCTGCATACGCACACTCGCTGTGGCCTGATTGTGACGACTCTCTGCTCTGCACTTTGCCTTCAGCACATAATAACTGGAGTTGATGCCCTTTAGCTTAGAGCGTACAGCATTTGCATAGAGTTAAGTTCATTAAACTCAACATGATGCATGTATATTACAGGTGTTGATAGAATTTTATTGTTATTATAGATGCATGTATTAAACTTGTCCAAACTAGAGAACTTTATCTTCGAACAAAATTAAAACAATTACGTTTTGAAATAAAGGGAGTGTTCAGTTTGACAGGCTTTGTCCTGTGCATCAAGAATAGCAACCATGGCAAACCGTGACTTGTTGAACAGGAACACCACAACTTTATACGCAGTCTCTCTCTGTTCATCAAGAACAGATCCACTTTTCTCCATTTCTTTTTCCAAAACCAGTCTCCCAGTGTTAACAGAGATTGCACTCCATAATTATTTTTGCGGATCTCATGCGATATATAGGAAACTAGCAGACCCAGATTGGGAATCAACGAAATAGTATGTTCAAAATTCGAACATGAAAATATTTACCAATATACCAAACAATGAGCAAGTTCTGATAGTACCAGGCACGGTTGCTGCTCTACTGCAGCAGCTTATTCCGTGGTCAAGGAATTACAGCCATAAGTCAAATTATTTCTCACCACGCTCTCCAAAATAATAAATGGACAGATGATACAAGCTTGCAACCATATTTTCAGGCACGGCAAGGCTCAGTTCTTCACTGTGGTGACATGCCTCAGGAGCATCTGGATGACTTCTGGGGAGATGCTTGCAGCCTGTTGGCTGAGCTGTTCGATCTTCGCCGCTGTCTCCTGCTCGAGACGCTTGACATTTGCACCAGAGTCACCGCTGCTCTGTAGACAACAAGAAGATAGAAGTTAGGTCCCTGAAATCCTACGGGGGGAAAGAACAGGATGCGCAGGTGTGCGTACCTCTGCAACCTTCCTCTGGAACTCAGCCTCCATCTGTTTACGGTATTCAGCTATTTCCCTCTCAGCCTCCTCTTTCGCTTGCCTAAGCCTTGCCGACTTAGCTGTTGGATACGGAAAAGATTCAAATTTACATTGCAGCCTATAAAAATGCGGAAAGCATATCCTTCTGCTTTTCATCTACATAGCTGCTGCTGATACCCAGAGTAGCTTTGCAACTATCCGGTCTTGCTAACTGAGCAAAGAAAAGTAACTCCCAACTCTAAATTGCACAAAGATTGTTATACGCAGATTTGTAAGTTGAACTGGCATGTAACAATGGTTGATATGATATGGCCTAATAATAGGCTGAAAGAGGAGCTAGACCCTGGTAACAGATGCAAACGTTAACCTATGCCCCCAAGGCAATGCCACAACCGAGATGCCGATTTCAATACACCTTGCAACGTAAAAGGTACATGTATCGACAATTGCATTGAGAACAAACATATGGACGGCAATGAGGTATCTCCCGGGCAACATAGCCAGGACTCATGCTCGGCTACTTGATCCACAATGCTAGATCCGCAATGGCTGAGCCCAACGAAAAGATAAGGAAGCATTACCAGCCCTAGCCGCATTGACGATCTGCTGTGCCTCCTGCTCCGCGGCCAGCAGCTGCTGGATCCCGCTCTGGCGCCTGCTCGCGTCCATCTCCCAGGCCCTGGACGAAGGAACACAGAATTCAGAGCCGGCTAAACACATCAGCAACTTCCAGATCAAACAACCCGCGACGCCGGACGGGGAGCTTCACGCCGTCATCCGAGCCGTGGCGGAGGAGACAGCAAATCCACGACGAACTGGATAGCTCGCGTCCCAGTCAGTAGCCCACCGGGAGAGATTCGGGTTCCAGGGATCGCACCGACGGACCGATCCAACGGGACGGGGCGTACGAGCGATCTCGGTCGGATCTGGACGCGGCGGCGAGCGATCCGGGGGAGGGAGGGAGAGAGAGAGAGGACGGGGGGAGGGACCTCGGCGCGGGGTTTACCTGGATCTGAATCGGGGACTTCGGCGACCGGAGCGGAGGGCGGTGGTGGTGGAGCGGCCGCGAGATTGGGGAACAGATCGGGGTCTCTGGAGGACTCTGGCTGGCGAGCGGGTATACGACGTGGCTCCCCACCTCCACGCCGGAAACGCCTCGGAAAATATTATTACAATCGACGGAGCGGGGACGGATTTGTTTGTATCAAAATTCGTGGAATCAAATACAAATTTAATAGAATTCGTCTAGGAAATTTATTGAAGGAGGACCTAGTTGTACCACAAAAGTGTGCGAAAATTGCAAATCTGGCCCTCTAGCATTTTTCGTTCAAGCTCTGTTATTGCTTTAGAGGAAAAATAAGAAGTTCATATTTGTAGCATCCAACTGCTTATTTAATCAACTTTCATGGATTATAATTCATGTAGGAATTCCTCGTGACATGACATACTTCTATTACATGTTTTCTCTATTATTCCTACATCTTAAAAATTCAAAGTACTAAAGATTCCCTTGAGAAAAAGAAAAGGACCTCCCTATTATAGAGCAGTTCGCAAAGCCACAAGGAGGTGCCTCTTGGCCATGGCTCGGCTTCTAACTTCCTCAACCTGTCAACAAAATGCAGGGGAGTAGTGTGTGTGTGTGTAGTTGAAATGAAAATATTATAGCAGATACTTTAGCTAGGAATAATGTTTATAATTTGAGTGAAGGCAACTTTGATTTCATTAGTTGTTCGAATTATAAATATAGGCAAAAATTGGCTACAAACACACTGTGTTTTCATGAAATTGGTTGTTTCACACCGAAAATGGAAAAGTAGCGGCAAGACACTAGCGGTGTCATCCAACAAAGAGCCTAAAGTTAGATCCTCTACCGCAGGATATCACCTACAATCCCGCGAATTTTTCCGTTTCCAGTGGGCAACAACATATAGCACGAAAACACGGTGTCCTGTGCAAAATCTGCTTAAACGTAATGACAGGTGTCGTGTGGGAAATAAAACTTTGTACATGGTCAAGTTGGGGCAAATTGTGTAACATTTCTCGCATCTGAATGAACGAGAGCCCATTTGGCCATTGTCAACCTTGTAAGAGAGAAAAAAGAGCTTGAAAATCCCCCACACAAATACGCGGCGGAACACCGATAGCCGCAGTGGCGAATCTAGCCAACATATGAAGAGGGGGCTCATCTCCCTTCTCCTCTTCTTCTTCTTCTTCCTCCCCTTCTTCTTTATTCTTTCTTCCAAAAATGAAGAGGAACTTAGGGCAGTATCCATTGATCTTAGGGAGGTAGGGGGCTTGAGCACCCCTAGCCTCTTCTTAGATCCGCGCCTGGATGGCCATATGTGTGGCCTGACCAATTTGTTCCAGGAGCCACATATAGTGTTCCTAGCAACTTTTGCTTGATGCGAGATCATCGTTTTTTGCGGGTAAAGAGAGAGCTTTATTAGCTAGATAGAAAGTTTAAAGTTATTTGAAATTAGGTATATAACGCTCGATCTAACCAAAACGTGGAATAGGTATTTCTTCTAGCTGCCGGAGCTAATTCATTTGCTACCTTATTACGATCTCTCTTTTACCTGAACTATTCTCCCGTCAGCTAAAGCTTGAGATAGTTCTTTTCCCTCAGCGATCGCAAAACCGATCTTCGACATACCCACCCGCTTACTCAGCATAGCATGAACGATCCTTGCCCAATCTGATTCAATCAGAACCGGCTTGTTGCACAATCCTCAGCACATGCTTGGCCTTCGGCTTCTGTCTGAGTTGTTTGCCTTGCCCGTTGACAGTTAATGACAGCATGTGCAAGATCGTCGTTGGTTGCCCGAGTACAGCAAACACTGTTGCAAGCGATGGCGCTGGAAGCAGCGCAGACCACACACTCCTAGCAGTCTCCTGCTACATGCTTGCTTGCCAACCTTGCTTGCTTGCTAATTTGCTGGCCGGTGACGCCATGAATGAAGAAGCATCAAGATCCAAGCACGACGTACACTGGCTTGATGCCCTGGCTCTTGCCTGTCCCTACTGTCAGTACAGTGACACCAGCTGATGGACTGGTAGATAAATCGGAGACGCTGGCTGTGCTGTCGATCTGGACTGCGCAAAGCATGTACGGCCGGCCGGGCCTGCTGCTCCTGTCGCCATGCTACCCGTCTTTATCGGTTCTCTGGCAACATCCATCGCTGTACGACTCCAGTGGGAAGGGACGCGACGAGACCGCGGCGTGGGCACTACCGGAACACCGGTGGACCGGATCACTCGGCAGCATCGGCATAGTATCGACGATATGAATAATATTATTACAGGAGGGACGCACGATGGCGCAGACGAGTTCGACGACCGTGGTGGAGATGGCGGAGGAGCGGCCAAGAGCACTCGGCATCAAGCGGATATGGATCCATCAACGACATTACCTGTCTGGCGTACATCGCAGATCCGTATCCGCACAAATATACGGTGTTATCTGCCATGTGCGTCCAGGCACGCACCCGACACTCGGACAACTTGGGTGCTGCCTGGCTGTCCTCCGTTGGCGACCCATCGTACTCCGTGTTTGCCACGTCTTGCCGTTTGGGTGCGTGTCGTTGCCCACCAAACAGCAAAAATACACTACACGGGTCGTGGATGACACTTTGGCTTTTGCCCCGCCTGCGCACACGCGCGCGCGCACAATCCTGATTGCGCTAAAACAAAGGAGGGTGCTGACGTGCCAATTTGACCGACGGCATCATGTGGTCCTGATCCGTTTTGTCGCCACTCCACCAACTGCACCCAGTTCTGCCGTTCTGGCATCTGCTAGCTGTAGTGAAAGATGCAGAAGGTCCTCGCTGGCTCGCTCCCTCCCTCCTCTTTTTTTTTTTTTACGCTTTTAGCAACAAGACAAGATTAGCGTTTGTAGTTAAAGAGGAAGATCGGAAAATAGAGCACCAGCGAAATGCAGAAAGAAGGTAATGAAAAGATCCAAGAATAGAAACAAGTTCCATAAACTTTACTTGGCAGGAGCAGGGCCATCGGTGTTTTGGAGAAGAACACGTTGTAGCTATGGTTGTGATGCATGCCGTCCAAAAGAAGACTTCGTCCAATCTAATTGTAATTTTCTTTTCAACATGATTTTTCCTATTGGCTCTTGCTTTTCTTAAGCCTAATATACATAAGGTATACCCTATGGGTATTGGAGCGGGTCAAAGCATATTAAAGAGGATGAGTTGTCAGAAACTACTATTTATTTGAATTATTTCTAGTATATTTATCATAAAAAGAGGAGGTGCAAGAGACTGATTCAAACCTTTTGCAGAGTGGAACAATGTAGTACTAGACACGAGATATATCTGTTGAAGAAGAAGACTTTTCCGAATAAGCCAATTGATCTGGGATCCTTCAGATCCATTCTTTTTCTTTTATTCAAAGATCAGGCCGTCTCTTGTCAAAAAAAACATTTGATTTTCAGATTATACTATCTTGGTGATCTGTGCTTGGCAAAATCAACCTTTTTTCTTTGACCATGTGAAGCCTCTTTAGGAGAGATGTTAGGGTTAGACATAAGATTTTCTTTTGAGAGAGGGGGAGGGGATGGTATTAGGCTTAGATGGAAGGACACAATGGCAGATGTTTAACCTTTGGTGGGCAGTGGCCAAAATAGCATGGCAAGTTGGCTGATTGATAGGGTCGGTGGTTCGGAGCACCATATGCAAAGTTAAGCTGCCATGACGGCAAGTGGCGATAGTCATCGGAGGCAAGGAAGAAGGATGGGCCAAGGGCGAGACCGAGAGCACTCGGAAACGGACCCATAAGTGATGAAGGACGAGGTGGCTATTGCAAAAACGGATCCCCTTCCACCGCACACGAGCTTCCCTTGTCCTATATGATTTAATTCGCCGATTCCGGCCATGCTCACCCAATGCCATTGGGTAGAGCTCGTGACCCAGCCATCACGGAGGGTGAAGCACCGAGAAGGAGGATGCAACCGCCGATAAGGAGGAGAACAAGCGAGCGGATTTGGAGCTGGTGTGGGTGGTGGAGCTAGAGAGATGAGAAGGAACCGGGCAACCGCCATCTTAGCTCATCTCGCCCATAACGTGCTCGATGAGATGCCCAGCACTGGATGGTAGTGAAGATACTTAGTCAGCGTGCCATGTCATCGCTAGATGTTTGCATGGAGAAATATGGACCAAGATGACATAACTTATAGAGTTTATAATCTAAAAATGCATTTCAGAGTTTGGGAATCTAAGTGAGAATTTCTGATGGATCTCTAATTTATTTTCCTCTTTTACAAAATTACTTTATTAGCTCCCAACTCCAAAAGAGACAAAGACCTTACCAACTTAAAACTTATGCTATCCCAAATGGCAGTACATAAATCAAAACTCAATTTTTCCTTTGGGAGAAAAATAGTTTAACACATTTCCAATTGTCCATATCCAACTGTACATCGGTATCCCCAAAATGACCCTGGCCCATTCTCGTTAAACCCATCACCCCCCAACAACGCCTCCTGGACCAACCTCCGCTCCGCCAAGCATGACGCGTCCATCCTCATCCTCCCTGAGCTGCCGTGGGGGCGGAGGTCCATCCAGGCTGGCGACCTCTCCTCCCACTGGTAAGGACGCCTTGCTTCTTGACGGATTGTGTGCGTTCACTCTCTTCTCCAATTTGCCGCAGGGGGCGTAAACCCGGACCTTTCTTCTTCCTCAATCTATTCACTTCGCTGCGGATTCGTTTGCCCGTTCCATTAATCTTTCGGAGAGCATCCCGCGGAAGCCCATGAACTCGTATTGCCATCACCCGCTTCGCCGCCCCAGTCCCATATTTTGCCTACTTTGCTTTACCAAATTTTACATTTTTTGGTGGAGAAAGGTTCCGTTGGGTGGAAAGGGATGTATTTTTTCCTTTTTCCACGCACACAGGTGTGGAACTTCCACGTGTCGTTGATGTGGACGGGATTGATCCAAAATCTCCGAGAGAATTGGGAGGGCTCTAATCAGCGGCGGACGTAGGATTATACAAACAGATGTACATACATTCTTAATTTTATTCCAATATATATATATATATATTATTCTATTACATGATTTTAAGTAAGTGTAGACTTTATTTTGAAATGAAAAATAAAGTTTTCTTAACTACTTGTTGAAACTAACAATCCTAAATATATAGAAGAACATAATCTTCATATGTTTTGCAAGTTTAAATACATTTTTAACCGTTTTACTAAAATATACGTTCCAAGGTTCATCACATCTTTTAGGAGATATCATGGCAACTCATAAACTTTAGTGATATGGAAGTCCCTAGTTGGTTGTCTTCATCGAAAATGTAATAGATCACATTGTAGTTGCATAACCAGTACTTTTATAATATCATATTTAAAACTGTTCACTTTCTTTTTTAAGTAGCGTTGACGATATTTTTGTTAAAAAAAATCTTTTATCTAGAACCATCATTAAAAGAAAAAAATCTTTATATTATTTTTATATTATCTTGAAAGAAGTATATATCTATTTGATTTCAATAGTATTATAAAAGTATTCTTTACAAGGTAGAAAGTTGTAGAGTTGAAAATCAGCATATTATGTTAAGTTAATACTTTAAAAAAAATAAAAGACCGAAATATTTCTATCAAATTTGGACCGTCCACCCTTGTTGCCATCCATTGGTGCCGCCTGCGCCATGCACCGCCCGTGGTTGTTGCGGCATCCCGTCGTGGCTTTCCGTGCTCGTTGTGAGCGTTCATCCCTACCACGTCCATCATTGTAGCCTGTTGATGTTGTCGCGTTGGTAGTTCTGCCACGGTAGCCCTACAACTACCGACTTTGGGGAAGAAGAAGAAATAAAAAAACTAGCATCTCAAAAATGTTGATCTTTGGTTTGGAAAATATTGAATCTGTTCATATGTAGTCTATAGAAAATGTTGTCTGTACTACTTTCTATAAAATATTGATATATGATTCGAAAAATATTGATTATGTTATTTTCGAATTTTATCTAATTTTTTAAAGTTGTTAAATTTGTTACGTTAAAATATTAATTTATTTTAGATTATGAAGTCTTTCCCTCTCTCTCACAAAATAGGTCGAACCGGTTCGGCCCATGCAACAACGTCTGCTGTAGTTTTTTTTTCTCGCCGCGATTAGAGGTGGGCATAATTAACCGATGATTGAAAATTAAAATAACCGAGACCGAAACCGAAGTGACCGAAACCGATATTTTCGATCCTAAATTCGGTTTCCAGATCTAAATAACCGAATTAATTTCTTCTTTTTACGGTTTTGGGCTCGGCTAACCGAATAACCGAACTAATATCTATTAAACCCAATAGGACATACAACCAGGTCCAATAAACAGATCTAGCTATAAATGATTCTCACACTCTCCAGTTCATCTGGCAGGTAGCCGGCGACGGAGCAGCAGTGCATTCTCCTATAATGGGCAACACGCCCACACGGCAACAACGGCTCCTTCGGCAACGCGACCCATCTCCTCCCTTCGCTCCCCCAGCGTCCGCCACTCTCCACGTGGGGTGGTAACGGAACATAATAATGCTCTCTTCAATTCAATTTGACCCTTATTTTTTATATTTATAGTTTAAAATTGTATAAAATAAAAACCGATCTTTAGGTAGGCTAAATTTGAGGCCTCTGCCACCCCTACCTCCACGCTCCCCTGCCCAGCTGCAGCTCGAGTCCGGCTGGTGCGCGGCAGCACACCCTTCCTTCCCACGCTCTGTTATTTCTCTCGGCCTCGGTCTTCCTTTCCTAGCGGCGACGACAGGGCGAGTTGCGCTGCCCGTTGTTCGTCGAGCGACGGGCGCTTCGCCGGTGACGAACATCCGACAGGGTATGCCTGCCTATTCCCCTCCCTTCCCATCCTGCTGCGCGAAATCAAACACCCAAACCCTTAACGTATGGTATTTGTATTCGGATCTGACCATGATTTTACCTACTAAATTCGATCTTTTTGCAACACTTATTGGGTGTACATGTGTACACCCATGTCCTATACTGGGTCCGACCCTGGCTCTAATCGCCGCCACGACCATTTCAGGTGCATTTTGATCCACGAGCGGCGGCGGCGGCGCGGAGTCCACGATGTCGAAGGCGGGAGCCCTGGATCTTGCGTCTGGCCTTGGAGGGAAGATCAACAAGGCGGAAGTCAAGTCGGCAGTCGATGAGTATGTTTCTGAATCTGGGCAGTTCTTTGTGGGTGGCACGGTCATAGTTACGTGGATGTTGCGAGGCTCCCAGTGATGTTTGCGAATAAATAAAACAGAGGAGTTGACTGTACTTCGCTCCATATAATTGCAGTTGCTTCTATGTTCTCTAGGTTTAGATTTCCAAGCATCCACCATGCTATAATCTGCTTGCGAATTTTCTTTGTACGTCTAAATAAAAGGACGGGATCCTTAATTTTTGCTGTTTTGTAGGATAATTTTTTAGAGGATTTTCATTTTTTCTAGATGAGGGCTTTTAGAACCAACAACCATGTGCTTTGTATCACAAACTCACCAACGATTACTTGATAGTGATGTTCCTCTTGAACTGTTCCATGTTTAGTTGTTTATTGGACTAAATGTGCATCTGATGTTATATGATCAGTATGTCACTATCTGCCTCGTGTGTCTAGTACTAGCCATATGAACTGTTTCATTCATACTAAACATATTACTGTACTGCGTAAAGTGTGGAGTGCAACATTATTAGCCTAGCTTAGGTTCTGGTCTATCAGTCTATCACTATCTCAACTTAGTTCTCCACATGTCAGGTTAAGTTGTTAAACTGTCCTTTCATACAGTACATACCATTAAGAGCCATCAAGATATTCATCCTTCCCCTTTGCATCGGACATACTGTGGAAGCTGCCGAACGGAACTAGCATCCTGGTTCATATTATGCTCATTCCCTTTCAAAGAAAGATTCTTCCATGAATCATGTTTATTTTACTCTGATTTTTATGTAAAATTATTTTATAAGGTATGAGAAATATCATGGATATTATGGAGGGAAGGAGGAAGCAAGAAAGTCCAACTACACTGATATGGTAATATGACCTTTCAAATAGAGCTTTCTTTAATAAATTTGATGCCCCTTATTCTAGTTGTAATATGGTTTTGTAGTTAAACTGCAGCTGTTGTAACTTAAAACTTTCTCAGCTTGCAACTCTGCTTGACTAGACTCCCTTGAGGATATATGCTATTCGAAAAATAGTGAAAAATATTGGCAGGAAGACATCTTTAGATAACAGATCAATGATGCTGAAACTGGTTTTTGTTCTTCATGACCTATGACAATAGCATTGGAGTGAGAGGCTATTTACTTCTTAACATTTTTATGTACTTATCATCAGCTGCTGCTTTTTCTGATTTACCAGGTTAATAAATATTATGATCTCGCCACTAGCTTCTATGAGTATGGTTGGGGCGAATCCTTCCACTTTGCTCACAGGTGAGAACTCTCTTGCAGGACCTTACCCTTGCAGAAAAATCTGTATTATTGGTCTTGGATTTATCAGAACGAATAAGTGTTTTAGTGCCTATTCTAAAGGTAACATAGGTTATAATTATCAATGATTCAATGGTCCATGTTAATTGTACTATGCTTATTATGTTAGATGGAATGGAGAATCCTTACGTGAAAGCATCAAGCGACATGAGCATTTTCTTGCCCTGCAGCTTGGTTTGAAACCAGGAATGAAGGTCAGTTGTCCTACTGTGTTCTATGTGAGAGTTGTTTTTGCTGCTCTTGTACTGAATAGAGGATGTGTGCTTTTCATTTTGTAACTGTAGGTTTTGGATGTGGGCTGTGGAATAGGTGGACCACTACGAGAGATTGCAAGATTTAGGTTTGATTCTTGACCCAAAGTTCTTTAATGCTGGTGAATTGTGATGTCCTTAGCTGTAGCTCTTTAACATACTGGCCAATGTATTAGGGTTGACTAATCTTTATCACTTAAAAGTTGGCACTTGTGGTGAATTTGCTTTGGAGGGATGGTGCCTTCTCAAACAAAGCAAAATCTTCATTTATTTAGAGCACTGTGTTTCAGTATTGATCCATTTTATGCTAAAACCCCCACAGCCAACTGAATCATGCAATGTTTTTCGTGCAGCTCAACTTCAGTTATTGGGTTGAATAACAACGAATACCAGATAACCAGGGGAAAGGTTATTTGAAACCACATTTGTTAAATTAACACCTTCTATTGTTACACTAGTTATCATGTTGCTTTTATGCTAACATGATGTTTCAATATTCAGGAGCTCAATCGGTTGGCAGGAGTTAGTGGAACCTGTGATTTTGTCAAGGTATAGTTATCCTATCGGCTAGGTCACATTTCTTGCTTGGTTTATCTCTTGTATTTACTCACTACTCTTTCCTTTGGCGTTGACAGACAAGCCATTGCAATTGCTTTGCTGTTGAAAAATAATAAAGTAACTAATGTCCTCTTAGTGCAAATTTTGTTAAGATAACAGTTCTATGCATTTGCATGGCTGTATAAAGTAGTTGCAAGGTTGATGCTTTTCAGTGGTAATTAGAAAGATTTACATTGTCCACATTTTTGCCATATTAGTCTGTAATAGACTCAGACTTTGTGAAGATATTGTTCTTTTTAACATAATGTTGATGCCTGCAGATGGAGTCCTTTGAATTACTGTTAAGCGAAAGGGCAATGCTTATATTTGTCTGTAATGCAGGCAGACTTCATGAAGATGCCATTCGGTGACAACACTTTTGATGCTGTTTATGCTATTGAGGCGACATGTCACGCACCTGATCCAGTAAGGTTTCATTTTATTTTTCGAATTGTTAGTTCTGTACTAGGATTTATCATCAATTTTTATCTCTTGTTGAAATGGAAACTAAATTGGTATTTTTGTTGCAAAGGTTGGCTGTTATAAGGAGATATATCGTGTATTGAAGCCTGGTCAGTGCTTTGCTGTATATGAGTGGTGCATTACTGATCACTACGATCCAAACAATGCAACCCATAAAATGATTAAGGATGAAATTGAGCTTGGCAATGGCCTGCCGGATATTAGAAGCACTCGGCAATGTCTTCAGGCAGTAAAAGATGCTGGGTTTGAGGTAAGACAGATACCACGCTTTCCCCTGTTTTCTGATCATGTTCTGCTACAGTTTACCTGCTGTAAATACACCATCGACAAAGCAATGTACTACTAGTACTTCTTTCTGCTTGATATGATGTAGTTTCATAGCTTAGCTAGTGGATTTAGTTGAGCAAGTCTTTTTTCTTTATGCAGGTTGTTTGGGATAAGGATCTTGCTGAAGATTCCCCCTTGCCTTGGTACTTGCCCTTGGATCCAAGCCGATTTTCCTTGAGTAGCTTCCGTTTGACGTCTGTGGGACGTATGGTCACTCGCACAATGGTGAGGCCAATAATTTGTTTGTTTATTCAGATCCTTCATTTTTTACTTGTTCTGTCTGATTGTTCTGCAGGATCAAATAAGTGCCATTCTCTCTCCAAGGATGAAAACTAACAATTAGGGGATAGTAAAGGCTTTATGACTGCGCATTGATAGTCTCTTGTTGATACTGTTCAGGTCAAGGCGTTGGAATACGTTGGTCTTGCTCCACAAGGCAGTGAGAGGGTCTCCAATTTCCTAGAGAAGGCTGCAGAAGGTCTTGTAGAGGGTGGCAAGTAAGTCTGTTTCTGAACCAGAAAGCAGAATGGCGCATAAGCACAATTTCAAAAACTTACTACCCTCTACTTTTGCACTGAATTTTCTCTCTTGTTTACTGTTGAACAACTAACCACAGGAAGGAAATCTTCACGCCGATGTACTTCTTTCTGGTTCGGAAGCCTCTAACAGAATGAGCCCTTCAGAGCACATTTCAGGTAGTAGAAAAAATTGTCTGGCCCCAAGATCAAATCTGTATTGGTTATGTTAAGTAGTTGTCTTGTGTATGTTTCCAGAGAGAAAGCAAGGAGCCATTGCGAGGAAGCTGAATGAAGATGCAGAATGAGAAATATGCGATCAAAGATACTGGAGTTCTTCTCCCGAGGAAGAGAATTAGTGGAATGTGCTAACTGTTGAGCTTGAGCATATGTTTGTTCAGTTGTTTTGTTTGCGTGAGCTTCCTTGGTATGGTGCTTGTGCTGTTCTTGGACTGGCAATTTGAATCCCTTTCCTTGTCCTAAGCTCAGTAGTATAAAATAAGTTGGCTTATACAACTCCTTTGATTGATGTAGTAAATTTCGAAATAATTTTGGGTGGTGATTTGGAGATTTGTCCAATCTTGTTAAATTCCTCTGTTTTTTTATTTGGTTCTCTGAGGTTCAGTATTAGCTGATTGCAATTCAAGTGTTCAGCCAACCAACATGTATAAGAGTGCTTTGGCTGGCTTATGGTTCATGTGAAATCGCACGGTGCTAATCAAACTAATGGGCTGAATTTCACTGGCGGGCCTCGATCGATGGCCCGACAGTACTGACTGGTTCGAGAACCCAAAAAGGTGCCAGCCCAATCTCCTCGCTGAACAACCGCGCAGGCGAAGCTTCTTTGGCGGGCCAGTGTACAGCGTGGGCCTAATTCTTCCCCCCTACTCCTCTGTTTAGCGGCTCGATTATAGTCCTGGAAGCTATATGGCTTCCATTATTTGAGATTCCTTAGGCCCCATCTTCTCCTTCCTCAGCCCGCTCGCTCTGACCGCCGCTCCATCTCGTGCCGCTGCTCGCGCGCGCTGGCGATAAGCTAGGGGAGTGTGGTGGGAGGTGGGGGAGCGGCCGCTGAAGAGATGTGGTGGTTAAGGTCGGCGGGATTAAGGTTAGGGTTTCTAAGTTGCTAGGTTTTAAATGGCCGGCGGCTCTATAAGAAAAGGTTGTCGGCAGCAGCAGCCCGACGGTGGTGGTGGTTCGGCCGGTGGCAGAGCCGTTCCACGCCGGCCGGCCGGGGTTGGACCCCCGATTGGCGGTGGGGGCTAGGAGAATGTCGGGAAAGATGAGGTTGAAGGCGGTGGCGGGTGGTGGGCGGGTGGAGTGGTGGTGAGAGCTGTCGACTAGGCGAAGGATGACCGGGTAGGCAGGAGGAAGAAGATGATACAGGGAGGAAGGAGGTGGTGGTGGGTCGGATTAGGCCTCTAAACCATGGCTCATATCTAGCTTCCACAAGTCAGATATGGGCCCCTTCTGTTTAGTGGGCTGGGCTAGTACATGAGTAGGACTTGTACTAAAAAGAAAATATGTGGCACGTCATTCTCCTTTACTACCTTTACTTTGGTCTTTTCTTTATTTTTTCTATTTAATTGGTTTAGTACAAGCACGTCATATTTTTAAAAATAGAGAGATTATTCTAATTAATTTAATTCTTACCAAAATATCTCTCAGTTTTATATAAGAAAACTTCCCCTCCCGGTTTAATAAAAATGCATCGACACTCATTTAGTTGCGTACCCACTCCAGTTCAAATTATACCTCAGTTTTAACAATCATGCTAGTCAAACCTTTGAACTATAATTTCATTAAATAGAAAAACATAAACATATTAAAAACACAATACAGATGTTACTACATATACCATGTAAAGCATTTTTAAAATATTTAATTACCTTTCCTTGAGATGTTTTATTTTTGTTAGAACAACTGCTGGTCAAACCTGTTGTGAAACAGAATTGTAGAGACAAGGAGAATAATGAATTGATAATTCTTATTAATCTCAAGGTTCCCTTATATAGGGAGATTACAAGCCTAGTTATTCCTAGGCATTAGTACATCAGTTTATCATTCTTATAACAACAATAATCTTGATCCATAACCCCAGAAATAACATCAATTCATGTCCTTAAACATGGCTGTTACCATTCCTTAACCATGGCTGTTACCATATCCTTGAAACCCTTGCTGCTGCATTGATGAGGTTAAATAAAGATATTTTGTAACACTCCCCCTTTAAACCGAGTCCTTCTTGAGATCAGTATATTCTTTAATTCCTATGAAAAACTCTGTAGAGAAAAATAGGAATAATATGTCTGATGATTGCTCTATCATGAACCTGCAAGGTTTAAGGAGTAATCCATGCCTTGGTTCCGCAATCATAATCCTTCTGCAGAAGGTACTCACTCAACCATTTGTACCACATTCTTCCCGACCGTTTCAGACCATAGAGTGATGTTTTGAGCTTTACACAATACATATTGCGATTTGTGCTTTCATTCGGTATAGGGATCCCATCAGGGACCTTCATATATATGTCCGAATCTAGTGACCCATATAAATATACTGTTACGATATCCATCAACTGCATAGATAGACGCTTTTGAATTGCTAGTGATATTAAATATCGGAACGTAATTCCACTCATGTCTGGAGAATATGTTTCATTGAAATCAATGCCGGGTCTCTGCGTGAACCCTTGTGCTACAAGCCTCGCCTTATATCTCACCACCTCATTGTTCTCATTCCGCTTCCGGATGAAAACCCATTTGAAACCCACAGGGAAGGTTTTTGGAGGTGTAGGTATCATTGATGAAAATATCTCTCCTTTATTTAGGGAGGCTAACTCTGCTTCAATTGCTTCCTTCCATTTGTTCCAGTCCGAGCGTTTTTTGCACTCTACCGTGGATTTTGGATCTGGATCATTTTGGATGGTATCTGCAACTGATGAGGCAAAGTATATATCGATAATTGTAGTCTTACAATCGAATGATTCTCCAGAATCAACATAGTTTATGGAAATTTCATGTACCCTAGTTGACGGGTCGGTATCTCCCAATACGACAGCGTCGGGGCGTTCCAATGTCCCATCATTAGAAATTGAGTGCACTGTGAATGTGGGAGTTGGATTGGGTAAATCCACTTGGTGTCTCTCAACTTGAGGTTGAGTTTCATTTACTGTTTTAGAGGCTTCTTTCCTCTGTTTCCTCGTGCGCTTGCGAGGATTTGCCGTACTTCTCCCACTTTCTTTTGAGATATGGAGTTGAATAGTTTTTTTGGTACCTCTATTCTTTCTGGCACATTCCTTGCAGGAATGTATGATTTTGTGACACTTTTACTCACAGTAAATGAGTCTGGCAAATTGTTTGCAGCAATCTGCAAATCAATGATCCTCTAAACTTGAAGTTCAAATTCTGCGGTACGAGGATCCTCCTTTAGAGTGTCTAAGGCATCCCAATTTATTTTCGGGCATTCCGTGTGATACTTGAATTCTTCCCCTAATGTCGGGAAATGTTCTTCATTGAAGATACAATCGGCGTACCGGGCTGTGAGTAGATCCCCTGTAAGAGGCTCCAGGTATTTAATGATCGACGGAGATAAATACCCCACGTAGATCCCCATTTTCCTGTGAGGGCCCATTGATGTATACTTTGGTGGTGAGATCGGTACGTATATAGCGCAACCGAATTTCCGTAGATGGGAAATACTAGGAGGATCACCACGAACCAATTGCAGCGGGGAAGCTGTATGGTATGCAGTTGGACGCAATTGTATTAAGTCACCAGCGTGTAAGACTGCGTGACCCCAACATGAGGTTGGTAGGTTACAATTTTGCAATAGCGGTCTTGCAATGAGTTTAATTCTCTTGATAAGAGATCCAGCTAAACCATTATGAGTGTGAACATATGGTACAGAATGTTGAACTTCAATTCCTAAGGCCATACAATAATCAGTGAAAGCTTTGGAAGAAAATTCTGCAGCATTGTCCAGCCTGATTAATTTTATCTGGTGTCCAGGTTGACTTGCTCTAAGTCTGATGACTTGTTCAATCAACTTTGGAAAGGCATGGTTCCGTGTCGATAATAGACATACATGAGACCATCTTGTGGATGCGTCTATTAGAACCATGAAGTACCTGAATGGTCCATACAATGGTTGAATGGGGCCACAAATATCACCTTGAATGCGTTCAAGAAACTTTAGTGGTTCAGCCTTTATTTTGAGATGTGAGGATCTCAAAATTAATTTCCCAGTTGCACATGAGGTGCACACAAAATCTGAGGATTTTGGGAATTTTCTGTCGCTCATATCATGCCGACTTGAATTGTTCATGATTTTTCTCATCATTCTGATGCCGGGATGGCCAATACGTTCATGCCAAGTTTTGAATATATTGACATTCTGAAAAATCACTTTGTATGCAATATGTGGTACGTGTTTGATGTATGTGTAGTACAATCCAGACGGGAGAGAAGGCACCTTTTCAAGTGTCTGTTTGCCATATCCAATATCTTGGTCAAGAGGAGGAACTCTTCATTGTTTTCTTCATATGTTTCCACATGAATTCCATTTTTTCGAATATCTCTATAACTTAGTAGGGTACGTATTGAATCGGGATACAATAATGCCTCCTCGATATGCATTTGTGTACCCATTGGAAGTATGATAGTGGCCATTCCAGAACCAACGATCATAGCATCGCGTTCCGCGATGGTCAAAACTTGTCCTTCTCTCTTTGTGAGAGTTTCGAAAAATTTAACTTTCCTAACTATCCACTAGGCACATCTCTTCTTCCATTGGATTTACTCCCGTAACAATCTATATAATGCAGAATTTAAATTCATAAGAATAAATGCAAAATATAGAAAAACTCATACGAATATATTAAGATAGCTGGTGTAAAATTACAACTGATAAAAAGGGTAGCAACATCATGTCTTTATTACAAGGAATACTTTTGCAAATTTTTAAAGCTATGGGGTCTAATTGAGGTCCCCAAAAATGTCGTTGGAAGTGTATTCCACGAGCATGTTGTCGATGTCCATAGAGCCTTCCTGTTCACTTAGCGGAGTCTTGGTGTTGCTCGGTCCCGCTCCTTGAGGGATGGGGTCCATAGCTCCAGTTTCCAGCACTTGAGAGGCGAAGTATGCTTCATACTTCTGGGTGTTCTGTGTACGACCCATGAACTTCATGTATAGATCGACAAGATGCTTAGGGGTCCTGCATTTCTTAGCAATATGATTATAGCAACCACACCTAAAGCAGACAGTCTTGTTGCTACTATCATTTTTGGGCTTAGAAATGCCTTTCCCCTTTTGGATGTTCCCATGTGGCTTTTTGGCTCTCTTGCGCTTGCCCTTGCCTGAGGAATTTCCAGTCTGTTTGTTCCCATTGGGACCAAATTTCTTCGCATTCGCATGTACTTCAGGCAGTGGTGCAGTACCCAATGGGCACTGGTTTGAGTTCCACACAGTGAGCTCATGGCTCTTTTCTGCCTGTTTCAATGTGTGAATGAGCGAAGAATAGACTGTGAATTTCTTCTCCCGATATTGTTGAGTAATGATCCTTTCTGATGGGAGCATTGTAGACAAAGTCTTTTCAATTTTCTCCGCTTCAGAAGGTTCTTTCTCACAAAATCGGAGCTTAGAGCATATCTTATGAACAACATGGTTGAACTCGTCTACAGTTTTGAAATCCTGTAGGCGTAAGTGGTTCCACTCATGCGTTGCCTCAGGGAGGATAATAGCTTTTTGCTGTTCATATCGATTTTTAAGAGCTGTCCACAAAGCACATGGGTCCTCTTCATACATGTACTCCATTTTCAAATCCGGATGGATATGATTTCTCATCACTTTCAAGGCGGAGTAATTGGACATGTTGGAGGGGGTAACAGTTCCAACAGCTGTTTCATCTATACATCTCATCTATACATCTGTATAGTCCAAGTGTTGATAGATTCACTTAGACATCCATCGCCCAAGAAGGGAAATTGGAACCATCAAGAGCGAGGATGTCAAACTCTTTGGTTGCCATCTCACCTACATTGTAATTGTCAACAATTTTGAGAAATTATGGCATTTTTATGCAATATTATGGGAATTAAAAATGAACTTAAGGAAGTAAATCCTCTATTTTTAGTAGAAAAATTCTGAGTTGGAGGGAAAGTCGCAATGCTGAGGCATGCGTAGATCCAAATGATCTCAAACTTCAAATAATTTTTCCAATTTAGAGGGTAGTATTGCATTGAGTAAAATTAAAGTAGGGTGATAATATAAATTTGCAAAGTACTTGTAAAAGTAAAGGACATGGGAATGCATAAAGTGCTGATACAAACTCATATATATATATATATATATATATATATATATATAATAACAGAGAGTTATATGGTGCTTAAAGCAAATATATTCTCTCTGATTATTTGCGGAATGTAAATAGATCAAAGTCGGGCGGCCAAGGAACCAAGGAGCTGGAGGTGAGGATGGAGGTGCAAGTTCGGGTTCGGTGAAGCCGTCCACCGCCGGCGTGGCCATGCTGCTGGATTCACCCGCGGCCATGTAGAAGGGCGGGGCGCCACGGCGCGCGGCGATGGTGCCTCTGAGGAGGAACTCTGGCGGCGCAGCCGGTGTTGGAGAGTACAAAGGTGTTGCCGGCGTGTTGTCCGGTGAGATGGCTCGACGCGGCGAACCCATGGTGAAGCCATGCTCTGTTGATGAAGGACCGGCGTCGCGGCGAGCGTAGTTTGTCCAGCCATGGCGAGGACAGTACGACATCACCATGTCTGGCACTTCCTGCGGCATCCCGTCGGGCTGCAGCCGCACCCTTGCAGTCCACCCATGGGACTCGCAATGGCGCGACGACTCCACCAGAATGCGTTCTGGTGCACTGCAGGTGTCGGGCATCATTGGAGGTCCTCGGCGAGTCACGGGGGTGCTCGAGTCGCTGCTAGCGGCTCTGGTGGTTCTGCGGGCAGTGGTGCCGTCGTCGCGGCGTCGTCCTCCACGGCTAGTGAAGCCAACGGGAGGAGAACGGGGGCCACGTTGAGGACGGCGCACTGGAGCCCGAAGAAGTGCGGCCATTTGCTGATGCATAAGGCGACGAAGATGGCGGGCACATAGGTTGCGAGGAAGGGAGGATCCGGCGTCAAGGGGAATCAAACGGCGAGCCATCTTACCCTTTCAAGTTGCCGGTGATCACCTCCTCTATTTTTGGCTCAGCTTTCTTAGAGCTGCTGATAACGTGTTGTGAAATAGAATTGCAGAGGTAAGGAGAATAGTGAATTGGTAATTCTTATTAATCTCAAGGTTCCCTTATATAGGGAGATTACAAGCCTAGTTATTCCTAGGCATTAGTACATCAGTTTCTCATTCTTATAACAACAATAATCTTGATCCATAGCCCCAGCAATAACATCAATTCATGTCCTTAAACATGGCTGTTACCATTCCTTAACCATGGCCTTGAAACCCTTGCTGCTGCATTGATGAGGTTAAATAAAGATGTTTTGTAACAAAACCTTCGTAGACCATACACGTCAGACTCCTATAACCGGAGCGCGTACCCGTCAGCCTTGGCGCCCCACGCAGCTCCACGGATCTTCAGTACCTGAAACAACTAACTCCCAATTATCCTTAAATTATCCTTTATCCGTTCAACAAATCAAACCTCCCGATGAACCGCCTTATCCACCGCTGTCCACTCCTCCCTCCCTCTATTTAAGCAGCCCGCCTCTCCCTCCATCTCCACCGCGTAGTACTCTGATCTCCACTCCACTGTCCCGGCCGAGCTAGCTGCTTCTTGCACGCGCGAGGATCGGAGGAATGGCCGGGGGTTTCGCCGTCTCCAAGCCCGGCGCCGCCGCCGCCGGCCGCCGGGAGTTCAGGGGCAAGATCACCTGGTACGTCTGGATCTGCGGCATCGTCGCCGCCACCAGCGGCCTCATGTTCGGCTACGACATCGGCATCTCCGGGGGCGTGACGGCCATGGACGGCTTCCTGGCGCGCTTCTTCCCCGCGGTGCACGCGCGGAAGCACCGCGCGCGGGAGAACAACTACTGCAAGTTCGACGACCAGCGGCTGCAGCTCTTCACGTCGTCTCTGTACCTGGCGGCGCTGGCGGCCAGCTTCGCGGCGTCGTGAGCGTGCACGCGCCTCGGCCGCCGGCGCACCATGCAGGCGGCCGCCGCCCTCTTCCTCGCCGGCAGCGCGCTCTGCGCCGGCGCCGCGGGGCTCGCCATGCTCATCGTCGGCCGCGTCTGCCTCGGCGTCGGCGTCGGCGTCGGCTTCGGCAACCAGGCGGCCCCGCTCTTCCTCTCCGAGATCGCGCCCGCGCACATCCGCGGCGCGCTCAACATCCTCTTCCAGCTCAACGTCACCGTCCGGATCCTGATCGCCAGCGTCGTCAACTACTTCGCGTCCGTCTTCCACCCGGACGGCTGGCGCTACGCGCTCGGCGGCGCCGCGGCGCCCGCGGCGGTGCTGTTCCTCGGCTCGCTCGCCATTACCGAGACCCCGACGAGCCTCGTCGAGCGCGGGCGCGCCGAGGAGGGCCGGCGGGCGCTGGAGAAGATCCGGGGCACCGCGGACGTGGACGACGAGTTCGACGAGATCCGGGCCGCGTGCGACACGGCCGCCGCGCTCAACGCGGAGGAGAGGCCCTACCGCCGGCTGCTCCGCCCGGAGAGCCGCCCGCCGCTGGTGATCGCGGTCGCCATGCAGGTGTTCCAGCAGTTCACGGGCATCAACGCCATCATGTTCTACGCGCCGGTGCTGTTCCAGACCATGGGCTTCGAGGCCGACGGCTCCCTCCTCTCCGCCGTCGTCACCGGCTGCGTCAACGTCGCCTCCACCATCGTCTCCATCGTCCTCGTCGACAAGGTTGGCCGCCGGAAGCTCCTCCTGGAGGCGTGCGCGCAGATGCTCGTCGCGCATACGGCCGTCGGCGGGATCATGCTGGCGCACGTGAGGGCCGACGGCAGCCCGAGCAGCGCGTGGGCGGTGGCCATCGTCGTCCTCATCTGCGTCTACGTGTCGAGCTTCGCGTGGTCGTGGGGCCCGCTGGGGTGGCTCGTCCCGTCGGAGACGTTCCCGCTGGAGACGCGCACGGCGGGTTCTCCATCGCCGTCAGCTCCAACATGCTCTTCACCTTCCTCATCGCGCAGGCGTTCCTGTCCACGATGTGCTCCATGAGGGCCTTCATCTTCTTCTTCTTCGCCGCGTGGATCGTCGTCATGGGGGCCTTCGTGCTCGTCTTCCTGCCGGAGACCAAGGGCGTGCCCATCGACGAGATGGTGGACAGGGTCTGGCGCCGCCACTGGTTCTGGAAGAGGTGCTTCGGCGACGGCGCCAATGAGGCCAGGGTCAACAACTGCTAGCCCGACGATGATGATCCCGATCGGTTTTAGTATACAAGCTTTTTGGATGGATTAATTCCTATATAATTGTCATTCTACAAACATGCTGGATTCCGATGATGATGATGATAACTGAGATGTATACCTATTATTAAGTGTTGCTCCGACAGAGGATGTTGGAAGGCTAAACTATACGAGAAATGTTGAGCTGTGCGACTCGGTGTATACAAGAACTTGTAATGCTGGTTTCTTTATTTCTTCATCTGGCATGAAAAACGACTTGTGAGCAATTCATGTAAAATTCCTCCTACTAGCTAGCACACTCATTTCCGAGCTACTCCCTTTAGACTTCAAAATGTTGCCGTTTTATATACCGACACAGTCAGTAAGACACTAATTTGACTACGAATTAATAGTATTAAAAGTAAACACATTCAAATTATAGTAGTACTGTAACATTTTTCAAATACTTGTATTGAAGAAGAATCCAGACACGCCATTTTCAAAAGCTAAGTTAAAATATTCAAAGAGATATCGACTGTCAGAACTAAAATATGTTGACTACAAGGCCTTAGCTTGGATCAAAATAAGTTTCATCCCTAGAATGTTGATGGGTGATGCATGAAGCCATGCACGCGTGTGTAGGATCTCGTTGCTTCCTACGATCCTATCTCGTTGCTTGCTGTGACACGTGTACCAGCCAAGTGTATGGCCCACATATCCTTGCATGCATGGCCAGATCGCCGTGGCCCGGTTGCCGTGGGCTTTATCAGCAGCTGCCCGTGAGGATTGAGAAAGCGAGAAGGACGGCCAACGGCGTGTACGCTACCGGATAAATCTCAACTACTGGAGTCTATAGTAGACAGCTTCACGTTAACTAGACCATTATCAGGTTCTATCAACGATGTCATTTTCAGGTTAACAGGCTACTAGATGCGTCATAATACGTCTCAACACTAGTCTAGCTAGATCATTTTCTACATAACTAGACATCAGATAGCGTATATGTTTTTACTCTTTACACGGGTTATAACTTATAATATAGGTTCTTTCACCAGAAAAAAAATACTGATTATTTGGAGGCCAAATTCGGAGAGAAACTTAAGTGCCAACGAGTGTTTGACATGCATTGACTGACAGAGCATGGAAGGAAATAAGGATATGGCGAAGAATTGCGCACGGGCCAACGAACGAGCCTATGGCCTAGATGACAATGCGGTCCTCTTCTTCCATTTCAAATCACCCGATGCAACTCGATCCATGGCGGCCACCAAGGAGATGAAGCACTAAAAGGGGATGGTCAATATATGGCGCACGCCATACCTTGCCAAACCAAGTCCCCCATCACGGTTGGCATTGACTAGTTCTTTGATCAACTGTATCAGGGATATTAGAGCTCATCCAAACATGCGTGCTCCGATTTTCCAATGTTTGGGATCGGACGTCATCCAACCTAGTACCGTTTTCCTTTGTGATGCACATCCCAAATACCTCATCATCGTTGTTCGTGAGCATTCCGTCACTCTTCTCCCTTCTAACCCCTTGGAACTTGCATTGTGCTGCTCTATGTGTACCAACGAAGGAGGGAGGAAATGGTTGAAACGGTGAGCCATTGCAAGGGGAAAGTGCTTGCTATATATGTTGGACGTGCGATAGCTTGGTTGGAGTGTTGTGCTCCAGTATTTTTTTTCTATTAGTACTTTGGATTTATTGTGTTGTCGACAATTAATTGTTATGCTACTACTTTTTATTGTAATATATCTACAAGATATAGCAAATGCATACTTTATAAAACTGTTTTTCAAAACAAATATGTACTCGTATCAGTTCCAAATACTGAAGCTCGCGACATGTAAAAAGTAATATGCAGTCCAAGTTTGGAATAATTAACTTTAGACAATCCTAAAATGTCACCAATTTGTGACTAGGGGGAGTATATCAGTTGGTGGCACATTGATTTATGAACGATGTCTAATATATCCGCATGTTTTCTTTTTTTTCTTCTTATGGATCGGAACACATGTATATGTATAACTGTAGCTTTCAACGCTAGTCTTCCGGGAGTCACTTGATCTCAGCAATTAGCAAATAAATCTGGAATTGATACAAATAGCATGAGTTGAACCCTGATGCTGGCATAATAACTAGGGTGATGCCACAGAGAAAAAGCATAGACACTTGATGCTTCCAAAATGTCATCTGCAGGCTGCAGGGTGATCGAGCTGACTCGATATGGCCAACTATCCCGAGACAAGCATATCAGTTGTCTGTGTAAAACCTCAAAGCTAATGCATCCCCTCTATTACGGAACTAATTTTGAGGTAACTCGCATTGCTTCCCTGGATTGCCAAGGATCATGGTTTGTCGAGAGACAAGGTTCCACATAACAATGACAACAAATCATGTCTATTGGAAACGCAGGATTCCTGGATCTCCTCTTTTCTATCCCATCCCAATACCTGAACTTTCTTTATGGTTTTTAGGCGGATGATTTTTCTCAGCTTTCTTCCACCATCTCATGAAAGTTGATAGTGTCGCTATGCAGAGGAAGGGAGGGCAGGAAATGTTTATGCGTGGAGAGCAGCGTGCCAAGGGTTGCTCCTTATATGTAGGATGGATGATAGGCAGGAGCATTTGTTTTACTATTAAGTTTATAACACCGCTTCGAAATTATTATGTTTCTTGAGGGAACAGCAGAAAAGTGTGTCAGATTGTTGAGCTATTACAGTAGAAGCACCTGAAAGATTCGGTACCCTTTCTGGACAATTAAGCGATTGGTTGTACACCAGCCAAATCTCCTCGAGGAAGATTGCCTAGAAGTTGCAACTAGAAGTTGATGAGTATGGCGTGCATGGATGCCAAGCAGAGAATGAGCTAACACTTCTATAGACACCTTTTAATGTTCAGATAAATCAATTAAGATCCTTTCTTTTTCTTTCTTGATGCCTCCATTTCCAATATCTCAACACTCACTGTTAACTCCATGAATGTTGATGCAACATTAACGACACTAAGGGATCGGAAGAAAATAGAAAATGGATGCTCCAGGATGCCAAGAGCAAGTGCTTTGCTATATATATGCCCGATGGGTGATAGGTTGGTTGATCATGTCCTGCTTACTAATGATATAAGATTGTTACGAATTCATATTATTTTCATTTCAAAGTTTTAAGAAAGCTTTATAATGTTGTAGGAATGATGCAATTGAAATGTGAAGTTTGACCAATCTTTCATATTAATGCTACCTAATGGTGGACTTGCACTTGTGGATTTTCACTGAAATAGTTCTATATATAGAGATTGCTTGTCTTGGTCTTGAGTATTAATTTCTCTTTGCATTAAGAAGAGTTGAAAACTTTGAAAATTCATCAAAGAGCCATCAAGACATAAACATGACGGCATACATTTTTTGTTATTGTTACCACCGAAAATTTCATCTTCTCTTCTCTTTTGGTTTGTTATAGTACTGGAAATTGCCCCGCCATCATGTGCCCAACAACAGCCTCCATGTGTCTCTAACATGCCTTATATTTCATCGTCTGTTTGGCCTCTTCTTTCTCAATGCATCCAATCAATTGTCATCGCGTATAATAACCTTAATATCTACCCTCTATTATTTTTTATAAAAGATGCATGATGCAATAGCTGCTACTAATGCTTCAATTTGGGAATTATAGAGAAGGGTACCAAAGCAAATGCTATGGAATATACTATTCAACGTTCACATTAAACGTCGGTGTGTGGAAGCAATGTCACAGATAATTTGCTGCAAGCAAGCTAGTTACCCAAGGGATGGTAGATCTCTAGGACTTAAGTCTGTAAGATGCCATGTTTCTTCGAGCTTCTAGCTTCTCTATTCTCGATGCATCCTATCCTTGACACAAAATATGCATTCTCCAATGAATCATCCATCTCCCTCTGTTCTTCTAGTATCAGACTGAGGCTGACGTAGAAGTACTTGAAAGATTGGATACTCTTTCTGGACAAGCAATTGGTAGCTAGGACGTCAGAATCTCCTCGGTTTGCATAGATGGTGATACCAGAAGTTGATCGTGTGCTGTGTCTCAGTCTAGAACCTAAACAAGAACATGAGACACATCGAGCAAAATGACCCGCAGGGTTCAACTAGAACATAGGATAAACTGGTTGGGGTCCGAAGAAATGGAAGCGGACATGCATGGATGCCAAGTAAAGACTGGGCCAATGCTTCTATAGACGCTTACTAATGTCCAGACAAGTGCCCTTTCTTTTACATTCTTGATGCGCCCCATTCAAATGTCTCAACACTCTCTCTTCATCAAGTCCATGAATGTTGATGCAATATTATGACTAGTACCAAGGGAAGAAAGTAGGGAATGGATGCGTCAGGATGCTAAAGAGCAAGTACTTTGCTATATGCCGGATGGGTGACAGGTTTGTTGCATCATGACCTACTAAAGATATAAGGTTGTTTCGAATTCATATTATTTTTGTTTCTAAGTTTTACGGAAACTTTTATAATGTTATTGGAATGGTGCAATAATTGAAATCTAAAAGTTGACCAATCTTTCATATTATTGCTACCTACAATGGTAGACTTGCACGTGTGAACGTACACTGAAATCGTCCTATAGAGTTTGCTAGTCTTGGCCTTTATTATTAATTTCATTTTGCTCTGTGAGGAGTCTAAGATTTTCAAAATTCGTCAGAAAACTAAAAAAGACAGCAGACATTTTTTTTGTTATTGTTACCACCAGAAATTGCATCTTATTCTCTTCCCTTTTGGTTTGTTACTACCGGCAATTGCACCACCATCATTCCGAGCAACAGTCTCCATGTCTCTAATATATACCTTATATTTCATCGTCCCTTTAGCCTCTTTTTTTCTCAATGAATCCCATCAATGGTCATCACGTATAACCTTGATATCTACATACCCTCTATTTTTTTTATAAAAGATGATCCAACAGCTGCTACAAGATGCTACTAATAATGCGTCAAGTTGCAACGTATAAAGAATTTGCTGCAAGCAAGCATGTAACCCAAAGAATATAATGGTAGATCTCTAGGACTTCAAGTCTGTAAGATGCCATGACTCTTCAGGGTTCTAGATTCTCTATTCTCGATGCATCCTATCCTCGACACAAAATATGCATTCTCCAATGAATCATCCATCTCCCTCTGTTCTTCTAGTATCATGATGTACTTTCATCACCGGTTGCATGTTGCTCTGCCTCTGGTGGTGAGGAACAAAGTGAGAACTGGCCGGATGTGCCTCTAGGGTGTAACTAAATAAAGGGCATCCGTGCTTTCACGTACTGGATGTGTATAGATGAATGGTTGGTGGGAGAATCTGTACTTGTGGTTTATTAATAGCTCACACTTCCTTCATAAACAAATTAAAGGTAGTTACTAATTAATCTAGTTACCTTCTCAGTTTCCCCTCATATGTGACCATATTCTTTTGTGGACACCTTTTCATGGACTTACTGAGTTAAATATAGTGAGTCATATGAGCCTACTATGTTCATGTACTACGCTCTCAGATCCCCAAGATATATCTTTCTCCAGTGACAGCCTTGTCTTGGCTGGTTGCTTGACAAATAGTTATAGACGAGAATCGATCTGCGGCTTTCTTGGTTCAAAGTTGCTTCATATTGGATCCCTTAAAGATTGCATCCAGAGAAAGCATGGCCCATTTGTACGTATGGATAACACTGTACCATTTCATAAAGTTTGCCGCACTTATGACCTTAAAATTAGTGGCACTTATAACCCAGCAAATCCTTTTATCAATCCTCATGTCATGACCATGAGTGGTGAGTCGCATGTACATTTGTACGGTGTGGAGCTTCAAGAGCAGCAGCCCTTCATTATACGAAATCTTAAGTTCCAACTTTCAGAAATGAAAAAGGTGCACTTGTGCAGTTAACTGAATATGCATTCAAGATTTACAGAAAGTATGATGATCTGCTGCCTTTTTTTTTTGCATTGACGTCGATGACTGAAGAAGGGAAGGGCGAGGAAGAAGTCCCAGTCCAAGCTGCTCTGTTCTGCACTCAGCAGCAATGGCTGCCTCAAGAAGTTCAGCAATTTACCCTGCCTTCAGTTCTTTTCAGCCAATCTAGTTCCACTGATTTGTGAGATGGTAGTTGAAACTAGTCGCAACGCATTTGAAATGCCACGATGTGCTGGTGAGTGGTGAGTGGTGACTTCTTGATTTTCTTTATGTTACTGTCAAAGAACATACGTTGCTGCCAATAGCTGTAAAATCCCAAATACCTCTGCATTGTAGCAGTGTAGCTACAGAGTCCAGAACGAATGGCTTTTTGACTTAAGACAGCATGACTGTCATCGTAGCACAACTGCACAAGCACCAAGAAAATGTTAAATCAATCATGTCTAGGTTTGACAGAAAATACTTGCGATGTTCATCAGCTCAACCACCGATCTGCAGTCAACACATCGTAGCACAAGCACAACAGAAACTGGAGGACATCGCTCGCTGCAGAGACAATCGCTGGAGGAAATCTACTGGATGGCGGAGGCAGCGATCTCGTTCTCATGGCAGTCTCCTTCGTCTTCCTCTCGCAACTCTGGACGGCTGTGTGCAGAGGCTGGCGCTGTGCTCTGAGAGGAAGCAAAAGGAACCCTGTTTCTATGGTCTGAGCGGGGTGGTGAGTGGGGTGGAGCTTCGCGCATACGGCCGGGACGGAAGCCGGCGGCGGCGACGGCGTGAGGGCCGGGGAAGGAACCGACGAGGGGGAGGGAGAGCGAAAGCGGGGGGCAATTTGATTATTTTTTAATTTTTATCCAAATAGGGGACTATATGAAAATATTTGGATCTAAATATTTCATATACCCCCTGGTTTGGATCGTGACTATTAATTGCGATCCGAATCAGGGGGCCGTATGAAAATAACAGGGGGTTATTGTGCAAATATCCCGGGCCGGAGACAGGGCCCCCAGAGAGGTTGCTCGGCCGCCGCCGACCTCCGCGAGCCCCGCTGCCAAGCATCTGGGTTCGCCTCCCTCAGACTCTCGCCCCAGCTTCTGTCTCCGGCCAAGCGCCCGGGACGCTCGAGGCCCTGGCTCCTCTGCCGCAGCAGCGCCGGCTGGCCTGAGACGGCGAGGGAGCGCAACGCCACCCACATACACAATACACTTCGGTGAGGCGGCGCCGCCGCGGTGGGATGGCTGCTCTGCTCGTCGTCGCGCCGCAGGAACAGGCTGGGCGTTGCACATCTCCGCCTCCAGGTATTCATCCATACTCTGAATCTGAACTCCATTTTGGCCTTGGTCTGAACTCTGAACTCCAATCTGAAGCATGATTCTACCTTTTGTTTCAAGTTTACTGCATCTTCAGTTCTTTCTTCTTTGTACCCGATCTGGGTTTACTGATTTGTGATATGGTATTCATTTATGAATGCTATGATGACTGCTTGATTTTTTGGTACCTCTCAAAGAATTTGTTCCAGTAAATCCTATCTGCGCTACTTGGAAGCTATAGCTTGGAATGGTCCCTTTGTTGGACTAGATCCCATGCCCCAGATCAAGCCTCCTCTATGCTAGCATATTACTTGTTTTCAATGTTTCTTGTTCTATTAACCCTATTTTTGGTGAGAAATTGTCTCTGGATATCAGACGAATCCTCCAAGATTGACGATAATGCTGACATTAAGAACTTGAGAGTCCTCTGCAATTCTGGAGATACACTAATCCATCTCCACTTCGGCAAATCCTCGAAGGCAGGAAGTTTCCGCAAGTGTGAACTCTTTGGAGATGCCTGCTAAAATGCAGCAAACTCGTAGTTTTCTCATTCCCGACGTGTCCTATTCCAATAGCTCAACATGATTGTTGGATATGGTTCATGTCATTTCAAAAGCAAAAACTGCTCTTGTTTAAGATTTGGTGGGTCGTGTGATAGCTCGGTAGGTCAGAGCATCTGTTCTTCTAGAAAATTTATAGGAGCATAGAATTGGTTGTTTTGTACTTTCCATGTTTCTAAGAAAATCCTTTAGTGTACTCCCTCTTTTATATATATATATATATTTATATATATATAAGATTTTCAAGACAGATTAGGCTTGCATGTAAAAGACTGGTATCTCCCTGATTAAAGCCCCATAAATCACGCATGCACGGGCATGTCCTGGTAACGGTTGCAAGTGAAGTATCAGAAATGCTAACATTTATGTACAAATTTTATAGGCTTGAATGCCTATATATATATATATGGACAGAGCATGTGCAATGTTAATAAGAGACTAGTATCAAAACAATTTTTCATGTTACTATCGCATTATTTGTATTTGATGGTAACTTGGTTGCGCCCTAGTAACTGATAAATGAAACTGCAGAACTGTAGCCAGATATGAGAACTGGTGGGATACATTGTTCGAAAAAAAAAAGAACTGGTGAGATACAAGTTTCAAACAAATAACAGAATGTCTTTCTTTTTTTCTAAAAAAATATGATATACACGGCATGCCATTTTAGTTCATTTTAGCAAGTTCAAGTCGGCCCAGTGACCCATAGCAAGTGGAACTTACATCCTAACTGACATTGTCTGCTTTGGGATAATTAGACAGACCATTTCCATTATGCCACACCCTAATATTTATTTTTGGGATGTGAATATCATTTAGACTGCGTTATCCATCTTTTAGATTTTCTGGAAATTTTCAAGATTTGCTGGCATCTATTCTCAATTTTCTAGAGCTCCTAATATTTTATTTGGACTTCTTGCATTGTGTCCCGAAATGTCTCTGGAATTTTTTTCTGAAATTTTTGGGAGCATTGGGATATTTTCACGGTTTAAAAAGCTTATTTGGTTTATTTTCCGGATTAGCTGTAAATGATTTCCCGAATAAATAAAAACCCTAAACCTTGTTTTCCCTTTGAGATCAGATCAGAATCCCTGGTCAGGTTAAATATTTCATCCGGATTCAGTGACGCACGCTATGTGAAAACGCGGGCAATGTGAAAAAGCTAACGGCCGTAATGTAACATGCGCCACCAACATCCCTTACCCGTAAGGCCTTTTACTTTTGAAGAGGTAAAGATAACGGGCATTGTCATACCCCTGTCACCAGTAGTGCATTCTATATAATCCCAAATATCGCTACACGCAATCTGCCAACCAAGTGTGACTACAACACTGTTGCATGGAGAATTGCTTCGGACCGAGCCACTCGAACAGCCGGGCTATGATCTTGCTAAACAAGCAACACGACTGTTGAAGTATAACTGAATTGCCCATCTCTCCCCACCACCTTAAGGTTTTTGGTGCATGCAACTCAATATGGTATCAAAGCCAGAGGTCTCGAGTTCGAATCCTAGCGGGCACGATTAAATAAAATAATTACAGCCGACTCCTATTTCCACGTTTGAGTCTTGGCAGAGAGTGAGTATTGAAAGTATAAGTGAATTGTCCATCTTTTCCCACTAGCTTAAGCTTTTAGGTTAAATTGATTGGTGTATGCAACTCAACAGGGATAAAGCCGAAACCCAATGAAGCAGGAAAGTAAACGCGGAAACTGAATGTAGAAAAGAAAGCAATACTGAAAGGAAAAGAAGCTCTTCACATCGATTTTCTCAATTCAGAATCAATCTAAAGGAATCAGCCATGTTTTTTTTATATGAAAGGCCGTGAAATGTTTTGTTGCTTCAGAAATTATTCAAACTGAAGGAATCAACTGTCTTTTTCATATGAAAGGTGGTCAAATGTTTTCTTCAGAAATTCAAACTAAAGGAAAAAAAAGGAAAGATACTATCTTCGCTCGAAAGGCGAGGATCATTTGCAATTAGGGATGTTAACCGCATGAGGTATATACATACTCTTCATAGATATGTCCTATATCATTTGATATACATGTGAGAGTAGCTACACGTGCGTGTAAACTTTTTTCCCTGTATATATCATTTTGTTGCTATTTTATTTTCACATAACATTCGGAGGAGGTCCTTGCGTCCTCGGACAAGGCTAGATCCAAGGCACTAGCTAGGAGGCCCAATTCGATCGGTGCTGCCAGGCTTCGCTCGAACATAGTGTGCATATGTTCTATATATTGCTGGCGTAGTAATGGTCGTACCACCTATGGTCCCTTCTACACAAATAGGCATAGAGTCTTTCTCTTACATACAGGTGTGGAGTTCATCATCGTCTGTTGACCTGAGGTGCATAGCATTCTCTGCATGCGTCGTTACCTTACAGCTTGGACCGATGCCACGGTCATGGGCAACGTCCTTGCCAAGAGGTACTAGTGTTGTTGTCTCTCTGATCCAAGTATCCAACATCCGTGCAGCGCAAGCATTTGTTTGACTACTCCAGTTTTATTTTATTTTTTTTTGACCGGTCATCTCCACTCTAGCTACTATATACGCCCTGGACACCTAGAAACAAGAGATCAAGTTGTGACTTTGAACACAACTGCTTGAACGGGACATATACAGGCTCGGTGCCTGGAACCAAATCAGAATTTTCCAAAGCATATCTCATGTATGCAAGTGGTGGTTGTGAACAGGTGTCTGTACTTAATGATGAATAAATATTGCCAGAAAATAGTTCATGAGTTACTTGTTTTGTAAGAAAACAAATTAGTGGAAAAATGGAAAAGAAACCTTCACCATTTCCAGAATGTATGCAACATGCAAAACTTTAATTAGTGGCTTGAATTTGGCAGTTCAATCAGCTGGCGGTTCCGGTTCCAAAGATGCATGAAGCTATCAATTGAAACATCTTCTCAGCCTCTGTAACTAATTAACAAAGTTCACGAAACGTCAAGAGAAAGCCCATGCCCCATTTCCAGATCTGCATATGTGCTTGCCGAAATTTCTATTTCTTAATCAACGGTGTAGTAGAGCAAAGAAGTCCAGAGATCTGCCACTATTTATGAAACTAATGATCTGACTAATAAGTAACTCATGGTTCCGCCTGGGGACGCAAGATTTTCTCCATTAATGTTGTAACAATTCTAACAATAAATTTGTTTGTATTCACTTTATTTATCACTATATGTCATATATACTGCAATAATGTGTCAACAACCTGTTTCTTGTATTAGTTTTAATTTAAACTAATATAATTACCTTTTGTTTCCAGTCAAATATTGAAGCCACCTTTCGGTGAATAAAATTTTAAATTGAAAATTCATAACAAGTCGTTGAAGATATATATGTACATATATATGTGATAAATGGAGCTAGCTAGACAAATTAACAACGACATTGTTCTATTGTGACAAGTGGAGCATTTTTGGTAAAATTACACAGCTGCTTTATACTGGGTGGACGGTGCACTGCTTCAAAAATTGTTTGTTTGGAGTTTTTGTACATGTGAGCTGGACGCCATTCGCTAAATTGATTTTTTTTTTATCTTTGTGGTAGATGAACTCCTTCTGCGTGCCGTTGCACAGTGCCAAATTACATTTGATCGTTTCCAGTGAACCTCTCCATCCTTGGGAGGAAATTTCTCTCACGTTGTGCAGGGAATTGTCATTCTGTTGGTGGTATAGTGGATCGATTCCCACTGTTACAATTGTCATGGCAACGGAGCCCCTGGTATCACTTTTTGTCCTAATTTTTTGGTTTAGGGTCAAGGATCCAACACACTTCGAGGGACACCTCTTTTTAGCGACCGTGCCTGATGAGGACGTTTTCATTAGAGGAGGAGAAGAAAACTTTACAAAGTACAGAATCCGGGTGCCTAAACACCAAGGATCAGACCATAGCAACGTTCAAGCCGCGAGATTACATCAGTACAGGTTGGCGACCTACTGACTGCAGAGAAAGAAAAGGCAGAGCCTGTAAGTGCTTATATCCGGCCTGCTCCCAGACCTGCAACTCGCTCCTCCAACACTTTGTCACGCATCTCTGTGACCGAACAGCTTTGGCGTTGAAAGATACGGTTGTTGCGTTCCTTCTGTAGCATCCACGAGGTGAGAATGACCCAAGGAATCAAAAGCTTTTCTGCTCTCCCGCCTATCTGCTTCCGAGAATGTTGCCACCATTCCACAAGGTCAAGCTGCGCTTATCAATGCTTCTGATAGCCCAAGGGGAAACAACAATGCCAATGCAGTATGGATGGGAACCGCGCGCTGACATTTTCACTTTTACCAGAATTGCTCGACCAGCTTTAGATAACAACCCTGCTTTCCAAGTGGGTAAGCCATCTCCTATTCTATCAACTAACGAGTGGCTGCATGTCACATTTTCTTAGCTTCCAAATTGAGAGTGGGATGCCAAGGTACTTGATTGGGAACGCCTCGAGTTGCCCAGGCAGAAAGTGAAGAAGAGTGGCCGCCTCGTCCAATCCACATTGGATAGGGGTGATTGCACATATTTGTGGATTAATCTGCAGCCCAGCATCGAGGGACACCTCCGCAACTCCAATTTTCTTTCCAGATGCATCACATCCCTATCGCACAACTATACACAACATGCACTGCTATATACTACCTCCGTCCCAATTTACAATTCGTTTTGAATTTTCTAGATACATATATTTTGCTAGCACCTAGATATACATTATGTCTAGATACATAAAAAAATTATGTATCTAATAAAGCCAAAACGAATTATAATTTAGGACAGAGGGAGTTTACGCTTAAATCTATCACTATTTTCTTAGCTTGCTCCTGTATGGTAGGAAAGGGTTATAATGGGGAGGCATGAATGGAGCTTCCTGTGTTTTGTTAGGAGGAAAGCTGTTTTGGACATTATTGTTAGCCGTACATCTATACTGCCATGCATACGCTTCAACTATACTCCTTGTATTGAGGGGCGGCACTAAATGGAAGAATTAACTGCAAATATATGACTGCACCAACCAATGCATGACAATGATGTAAATTATCATGTAAATTGCTGCTGCCTCTGTTTAATATTTCTTTTCAGAATTCCTGTGACGATATAGCACGCGCACCGACTGGTCAGCATGTATCCATATACTCACATACGTTTTACACACTAGTAATTCAAAAAATCGCATGACTCCAACAAATTATTATGTAAAATACGTAGAATCCAAAGACCACGCTTTCGTCCGAACAATGTCTGATATGGTGGCACCACCAACTTCACACTGTCTGGCTGTTACATTCTTCCTTTTTGCAGTTTCTCTACATAATTTCACAATGGCTTTGTACATGCACTATCCTCCAAAAGCCTACTACACAGGGATTAGTTGTAGCTGCAGCTCAGCTCTTGGTGCAAATGGCCAAGAAATGTTTTACCCGAGCACATGATTGGTGGCAGTCTAGTCTACAGATTTATAGTCATTAGAGTGTCTGCTCCTTTTTACTTTTTTGCAAGACTGTTTCTGTCAGGCAGATGTTGGGAGTTTTTTAAGTTCTATTTTTTCTTGAAATTAATGAAACCTCCATTTTCAAAAAAATAAGAACATTCTTACGATCATTGTGATGCTATTATTATGAAGGAGATCAGGGAGCAAAAATATATCTTGATCAACTGGAAAAAGGAAGATAACAGAGCAAATTGTTGGGCAACTGTGCACACAACAACTGTGAAATCCTTTGTCAGTATCGGACAGTAGGACTTGTTCCTGTTCTGTAACTCAATGCTGCTTAGACCATGCTATAAAGATGAAAGAAATTCCTCAAAAGGAGGAAACAGTTACATGGAGCGAACAAGTGGAGATCCATGGAGAAGAATAGACTCTGATAAATAAAAACAGTGCGGGGTTTGATGTGCGGTATGTTGACTGGAAAATGGAAGTTGATTTCAGGCAGAGGAAAGGCCAAGGCTTTCACACAAATGCGACCTCGCTGCAGCTCAAATATAATGTGAACTTTTCTTTCCCCATGCACCCCATTCCAATACATTAGCATCATTGTTCGTTAATGATTGTTGATTCAGAAATGAAGAACAGATCTGCAGCAGGGTATAGACAAGTGCTATATACTGGATTGTGCGATTGTCTGGTGCATTTGTTATCCTATAAATTTCAAGAGTACACCTCCTCTGACCTCCATGGCCTCAATTTATTAACTGCCATGGTTCATCTAGTTGGGCGGTTGGCTGCTGAAGGAAAAACTACCACTACTAGATTTGAAGCTATTGCTGAGAGCTGATATCAAGTGGCTAACAGTGCGGTGTTATTTTCATCCACTACTGTCTTAAATTTGCTTGTCAGGGATGAAATCTGAACACTAGGGAAATAGTACTTCAACACTTGAACACCATCAACCATTAGGGAGAAAATAATAAAGAAAGCAAAAACCCCTCAGCCACTCCAACAGACCTCTCAGCAATACATATGAATCTTGTACTGTACATCGTCTATACTGCACTGATTCAGAGTAGAAATGTTATTGTTATCAATGTTGCGGACAGCCGCTGATAGAAATGTCTGAAACGAACACCAACTACCTTGCTCTTGTCTTCTCTGGTGCATACCATTCCAAGACAAAGAAAAATAGTGCTTGCGTATCTGCATTTCCCTCAACAATAATCTTCCTCCATTTCAGATTGTGTGTGTGTGTGTGTGTGTTGGGGGGTGGACTTGCCCCTTATATATATTTATACATTCATGAAGCTTATATGAGCTAGCACCATGAATAGTTTATAGTGCGTTCGATATATATTTGCAGTCCTTTCAATATATTTCTATGTACTGCAACCATTATTTTAACAAGATAAGTCCAATTCAAATAGATTAGGCTGAGCAGCACAATATTAGGGTTCTTCTTTGACCTACTCCGATCCACAATATATGTTCATGACTAGTTGCATCATTTCCGCTTTTGCATTAGCTGTTGATCAGGAAGCCACCTAATCGTCAACAAGTAAAAGTAAAGCTTGAAACCGGACTTGGTGAGAACACTGAACTGCGTTAATGGGCTTGTGGGTTTAAGGTTAGGGTTAGGGTTTAGAGTTTAGGGTTTGTGGTTGGTCCAACATACTTTGTCTAGTGCAAGTCGCACAGGATTCCGATTTCAATCGACCTTTGTCTCTATCCTGACTATCTTTACATATTTCAAGAATCTTTGAAGTGGCAGCAACAAACTTCCGAGTTAATTCCAAGTTAGAAATATGTCCGTTTTCATCAGCTAGAACAACAAAACTCTACATAATACTTATATGAACATTTTTCCCTATTTGTTTTTGCATTTGTACAAGTGTAGGTTCATAGCATGTTGCTTATGGTTACTAGCTAGCTACATGCTTATATGAACATTTTTCCCTGTTATTTTGCATTATTTGTACAAGTGTCTAATTGCCTACGATTGGTCTTAGTGTTACAGGGGATCAAGTTAGCTGCTAAAATTCCAACAGATCATCTATAAGTAACCAAGACAATCAGCCTCGCTCATGTCTTCCTTGATCTGCCACTGCATAATAGTATAAGGCATAACCCTGCCAGCCAAACAGACAACGATGCTATAGGGATCAGTCATAATACTTAATTGCAGGAGGTGAAGTAGCAGATTGAGACCTTGGAAAATTACAGAACGGAAACACCAGGGCAACCTGGTGTAGACAACGGAGCGTTGTTGTGAACAAGTGGACGTCAGTGGAGAAGCTAAGAGAGGTGTTGATTTGAAAAAAAAAACAGGAATAGTCCAATGCCCTCCTAAACTCTAGCCACCATGATCGATCTGCCATTTCCTCAGTGAATTGAAGCTGAATGTTGCACGAAAGATGGTGATGGTGCTCACGCGTCCGCGGCGTTTCATGCCACCAGTCAAGCTGAGGACGAGGAGGCATGTCTGGAGGCTGGCATCTCTCCTGATGCTCGCCGCAAACTCCAGGAGGCTGATGCCAGTCGAACGCGTCCCTGCTGTACCTCAGGCTTCATAAGTTCTCTTTCCTTTCCCAGTTCATCCCATTCCAATTACTCAACATTATTGTTGGCTATGGATTTCCCAGTAGAGCACGTTTCCGGTCCATTCATGTCGTTGCAAACGGAAAACATGGAGAATCATTCTTAGCTCTGAGAACACCTGCACAGTCTTATTATCCTTGAAAAAAATGGTATCTTCATTCAAAATTCCTTCACCGTGGAAGGGAAAATCATCTCCAGTGCATTATGAGATATTAAGAATCACATTGCGCTGTTGTGGAAAATGAAGCATTTTATTTTTGCAGAATGAGGCACATGCCTTACAAGAGGGCGTTTCAAAATAGAAATATACATCCACCCCAATGGAGATGACCTTTCTTTAAAAATTGAGCAGTCTGCTGCTATCTTCGTTCATCATCAATATCCGGACCATGATGGAATCGCCACAACTTTTTGTCAAATTTCTCCATTGATGATCGTCTCACATATTGCATATCCCAACATCATGATATCTTTAACTCCACTTTGCTTTCCAGATGCATCACAACCCTAGTGCACAGGCACTGATCGATGAGATTACACATCGATCCCCCTCTATTCTTGTGAGGCGACACAGGAGCACGCTCTCCTGCGTGCATGTACAAGTGGATACCTTCAACTATATGCTGGTATCGGGGAGTTAGATGGAAGTGACCTTGTTATTAAGTATACATCTCCTGATGCTCTCTCCTCTTTGTTCTGCCTCACTTCCTTGCTACTAAAAAAACACGCAAGGCTCCATTTCGAAACAGGTTCTGTTCTTTTTTCGAAAAAAGTAAGTTTCAAATAGTTTGCAAAAGAGTTCATACTCAAATGTTTGAAAAATTAAAAAAATTATTCAGAGAATTTTTACAATGATTGAAAAAATAAGAGCCGTCCATCTGACAAAATCGTACGGTGGTTAAGGTAGGAAGTACCTGGAGGTACCTAGACTAAAGTACCTGGTGGTAAAAATATGGGACCAAGTACCAAAAGGAGTAGGACCGAATACTAATTTAATTTAATTATTCATCTTTAAGAAAGGGTATAAGGGTAATTGCACATTGTTGTTTCTTTAGCTGTGACTGCTCCATCTCCTCCGTCAAGTGTTCATCCCGTCAAGTGCCGACCCGTCCCCTTATCTGCCTGTCCCTCTCCTTCATCTCCCTCCTGCCTGGTGTCTGCTGCTGGCGATTCTAACCCCCCGGAGCAAAAATCAGCGACCACCACCGAGCTGGCAAGCTAAGAGTCTTTAGCTCCGCGATCCGACGACCCATTCTGAGTTCCTCCAAGATGCATGCTCCGACGGTCACCTCCTGTTGGTGATTGCAGAGGCGGATTGGATTCGAGCCTTGTAGGGTTGGGGATTGGAGTCCCTCCGTCACGGTCTCCTCTTTGGGGTGATCATGATTCTCCTCATTTCATGCTTTCCAGTTATCACTTGCGACTGCAGATACGTTCGGTGAACAAGAAGTTCAGTTTAGACCTGTTTGTCAACGAACCAGGGTTGCCACTGGGAATTGCCCTCTGCATTGCAAGGTCTCCATCGGTGATCACAGATATCGGGTGCTTCTGGGCCATGGCAGCAGAAAAGGTCTGCAACATCCACTCATATGCCTCACTTGTTTCACGAGAGATAATTCCACAACAAAAAATAACAGTGCTCCTATGATGATTCAATCCAACAAAAGGAACAAAGGGCATATTGTACCGATTGGTCCTGTATGTGCTGTCAAATATAACATCACCACCAAAAGCTTCATAGTCAAGCAGGGAGTGACTATCAGATCAGAACAGCCCACTCAGATGACCATCCGCATCAACCAAATACTTGAAGAACAACCAAATACTTGAAGAAAAACTCAGGATCTTTATCTTGGCGCGCTTTTAGGAGACTTATCACTGTCTGAGCATCACCGGCAGCAATTGTCTCCTGCTTATAGCTATAGCTGAAATTATATATGTCCCTATCTATGCATCCATGATCTGGTGTTTGCGGATCCTAGAAATTTCCATCTCTACAATTGAAGCTTTCTGCTCATCGCGAATTCTCCTGTGTGACCGCAACATACAAGCAAGCTCTTGAGTGGCCAAAGGATGGTTGTGTTCATCAATGAAATCCTTGACATACCACCGTCATGTTTCCTTCACTCGTGCAATCACCATCCTGGCTTGACAACCAACACGACTGATACTGCGCGCCTTCCTCTTCCGGTTTCCATTCTTCATGTACTTTGATTCACGGAAACCTTGACGACTACATACAAATTTCCTCAGACTTAATATATCATGGTTGTCATTGTCCCACTCAACGTAGCTTTTCTGAACACTAAACCCTTTCTCAAGAGCATAGTTGTTATAAAACTGAAAACATTCACCCTCACTACCAAACATCTTGCTAACAATTTCATAGTACTCCGACAGAGCCTCTTCGCTTAAATCAGCCATGTCTTCTGCATACAACACCCAAATTAGCTATGTGTTTCCATTTTATTTAAGCCAGGCGCAAAGGCTTCTACAATTTAGAAGTAAATTAGTATTAATGCATCAAGAATGTATTGCGTCAGACAGACCATATACCATGTGTTATGGCTAAGCTACATGCATCTCCTATTGATTCAAGCCATTACTACTGCACTATGGAACCATATGTTTTTAGAAGCTGCCTGACAATTCAAATTGAATGGACTCTACAAGCCATGTCAAACTAATGGTACCAAGGAACCTGTCCACGAGTGATTTTCCGATAAATTTATCAGGAACACACCAAAATTTTGGTGGAAATACTCTCTCTTCGACAACACATGTACAAATCCATTTTTTCAGCGCTAAACAGTCAATCACAATTCACAGTAACCGATAAAGGTAACTTACTAATCTGCCTAAAGACTAATCGGCATGGAAGAAATTCAATCTCTGAAAAAACATGCCGGAGGATTGATCACGTACCTGCGCTGGCCGCGATCTCAGGTGGCGGGCAAAGGCAGTAGGGATCCCCGACCCATGCATGCAAGGATGAAGCGGCACCTTCTCGGTTGATTGCTTCGGCTGCGGCGGGATTGGCAGCCGATCGGACATCTGGCGCGTTAGTAGCGGGATCGGCAGCAGGGCGGCGGCGCCGTGGTGAGGTGCGGCGGCAGCGGCGTAATCGGCACCGAGCGCTGCGGCACAAAAGACCAGATAGACGGAATGGTTCTGACTCTTGACAAACAAAAAGGAGTCAATTTACTATCATACCCTTAACGCTATTAATTGGATTTTTAAAAATAAACTTCCACAGATCAAGGGCCAGGAATAATTCAAGGGAAAAGTACCTAAAAGTACCCTCTGGTACTTTACAATCATTGTAACAGAGCTCAATTATTCAACCTCAATCAAATCCTAGTCCTAACAAATTTCTCATTCTCTCACTTCCACGTGGGTCTGCCTTGCCATCCCGAACTTCCATTCTTCTGTCACACCTAGCCTTTGGGCACATTTTTAATTTTTATTGGAAGGCTATTCAATCTGCAAAGTTAATAAGAATACGGCCACACCACTTTGATTGGGTTACCACAGCATCATTCCCCATTGGAGCGGAGCCTTGCATGGTATTAAATCTGCTGGCCTGGTATGGTAAATGGTGATGAAATGCACCCGCGAGCCGGAATCCAGCATCAATGTGAGGCAACTAAATAATCGGATTTCAGTAAAGCGCTTCTTTTCCAGTCGATTCATGCAAGTACAAATGGAAAACGTTGGGAATCATAGTTGGCGCAGAGTACAAGAGTAGAACAGTGGTCTAGCCCTTGGAAAATCAACACCTGCATTCCAAATTCCTTCACCATTGATGAGGAATACACTGATGAGAATCCCTGCATTCCAAAATCAATACTTATCTTCGCAGATGCATCACATCCCTATTGCACAGGCACTGATGAGAATACACATGCCATGTATCCTTGTCCCTCTGTATTCTTGTGAGACGACACAGCTGCAGACTCCTAGCTGAGTACTTGTATAAGTCCATAGCTTCAGACTCGCCACTTATATAGTGCTTGGATGCAGCACCAAGGCAAAGCAATAATGAGTGTAGTTGAATGGTGTATTGATTAGTCAGAGCATTTGATCTTTTTCTACCTGCACATTGAAATTACTATGTTGCAATATTAGGATTGGATTATTACATCAGCAATATTTGCATTCGTTTAAAATCCACATAATGGTACCGAGCCAGAGCACAGTATGTAGCTACCAGTAAAAAACACAGTTTGAGATTGAGTTTTGGGCCCGTCTCCATGTATGTCAGACCATATGGTGCTCATCGGCAAGTCACATATTAGCCATGTGGTCATGACTGCTCTATTCGAGGTCAGAGTTCGAATTTGTCCTCTCACATCAATTTTTATCCTCTGTTAGTTTTACTGACATGTATGCAGCCCGCATATAAAACAGCGGAAAAATGTTAAGTATAGTTTTATTGTTCAATTTGGACACAATCTAACTTGATGTATGAATGCAAAGCAATCGATATCTTGATTATTGTTCAATATCCTTTGATTGCAACTTATATAAGTAAGATGAGAATTTTTTAATGATCCTTACAAGCACCCAAAGTTCAATTGGTCTGTTCATCAAAACTCTACTAGCCTTACCTCATGTAGTTCAATCCCTGCCAAGAGATGTGGTGTCACGAGCGCAGCAGTCGAGTGAAGGAAAAGGTCCATTTTTAGCCATTCAACTATTGCCAGAGTTTGATTTTGGCCATATAACTCTAAAACTGGATATTTCTAACCATCCAACTATCAAAGCCATTCACATTTGGTCATCTAGCAGTTTGGTAGGTGGTTTTACTGACGTGGATGACACATAGCGGTGGGGCCCACATGTCAGCTATCCTTTCTTTCTTGTTTCTTCTCTTCCTCTTTCTTCCTTTTCGCTCCAACTCAACTGACCGCTCGGACGGCTCGGACCGCCAGCCAAATTCGTCTTCCTCCCTCCATGATTCCCAAATCCCTTGTAGCAGAAGCTCGGTCACCTCCCTATTTTCCTCCCCAGCCACTCCAACATGGTCCCTGCCGCTGGTCGGTTCGGGAATCAGGATGTCCCCGAGCCACCATTGCCGCCGCCGCCCAAGATCCACTCCACGTCGAACTCCAACCTCCAGCCACCTTTTCGCCCGCCCAACTGCTCAAATCGAACCTAAGTAACTCCCTAAAGCTCGTGCTCTCCATGTTCCATGGTGTTCACCTTGTTTCCGCGGCTGTTAGTGTCGCTCACCGCCAGCCGGAGCCGCAACTCACCGCCGGCCATGGTCAGCCGCGTTTCTTCATGTTGTTCACCACAAAAGGATTTGCCTCATCGAGTAGATGCTATTGGTGCTGACCCCTCGCCGAAAACCTCGCCGCTGGTGAGTTACAGCCGGTCAAAGCTGGCGAGCTTTGGCTTAGATCAAGTCCGCCGCCTCCACCTGCGCCGACGAGCTGCCAGGCCGCCGCCGCTTGGCTGCACCTCCATCTACAACCTATGGTGGCACAGGGCGCTGCCAGGAGCAGCCTCCGTTGCTGAGGGGAGGGCGGGCCCGGACCACCGCGAGTATCGGCCTCGACGGCCATTATGAGCGGAAGAGAGAGAGGAAGAGAAGAAAGAGAGAAGAGAGGGAAAAAAAGAAAGAGTACCTGAAATGTGGGTCCCACTGCCATGTGTCATCCATGTAAGCGAAACCACCTATCAAAACAACTAAATGACTAAATATGAACGGTTTTGATAGTTGGATGATTGGAAATATCCGATTTTGGAGTTTCATGGCCAAAACTAAACTCTCCCGATTGTTGAATGGCCAAAAATAGACTTTTTCCTCGAACGAAAGACCACGTGGAAAGCAAACACTACTGCCATGAAGGCCGCATCTGCAGCCAGAGGCTGTGGCGGGGATGCGAGTACCATTCCATTGCTGACGGGGAGGTGAGGGGCACGGAGGGCTGAGCGGCAAGTGAGCATGGCAGAGGCCGTGGCAACATCATCAGAGACGAGGAGCTGTTGCAGAAGAACTTCTCGATCAGTCTGCCACTTATACGTCTCCACATAAACCTTGCATGCTCCATTTTTCTTCCTCAATGCATCCCATCCTCAAAACATTTGCATTGCGGTGCGCGTGCATGTATATTGCTATTACACGTGCTTGTAGCTACTCCTATATATAAGCAACACGAGTGAGTGCTTTTTCAATTAATGATGGTTGGTTATCCATATGTGTATGAGCAGGTGCATCATGTGAGCCTTTGGTAGCCTCCCTCATATGAATTTTAGTTTCCTGATATACTGCATCTTCGTGGAGGACCTTTAGCAGTTATTATGTTAGAATGGCATGACGCGCTACTTGGAAGAATTTAAGCGCCCAATGCATATCTGTACATTAAAACTCTACTAGCCTTACTTATATAAGTAAGATAGATTTTCTAATGATCCTTACAAGCATCAAAAAGTTCAATTCGTCTGTACATTGAAACTCTACTAGCCTTACCTCAAAGTACTACGAATTTGCAGTGTTGATCCCTGCCAAGTGATGTGGTGTCACGAGCGCAGCAGTCGAGTGAAAGACCACATGGAAAGCAACAATCACTGCCACGAAGGCCTCATTCGCAGCCGCCAGAGGCTGTGGCGTGGACCATGCGAGAACCATTTCATCGCTGACGGGGAGGTGAGGGGCACGGAGCACTGAGCAGCACGCAGTACGTGTTCATCACAGGAGCGCGCTGAGAGATGGCAACACGGCAACACTGTATATACCACCTGTGGCCACAGCCCACAGCTTCGTCGATCTCCTCAGGGATGGTCGCAAGGCCTGTGCAATTGATCTGTCTCTGTCTGCCTACCACGGCGGCGTTACTGAAAGATCACAGCTGGTCGAGATACTCTGTGTCCTTGATTAGCATAGAACTACAGAAACTACATATGATGTTTTTTCGACCACTTTGATCGAGTAGTAACTATAGAAATTTAGTGGAGTCCTTGACCCCTTGCACTATCGAGCCACAACGGTAAATAATTAAGATCTGCCCATGTAATTAAGCATCAAGAATATGGAAGTACAACTAAGCTTTCGAACAGTGCAAAGTGCATGGATAGCATAATTATGCTGATACAGTACGTGTATTGTGCAAACTATTTAATTTGGTCTGCTGTGAACCTAGAAATTTTATTTTCTGTCTAATGTTACCAACTTCTACAATCAGTCAGAGGTTAGATGTCTTCCAATATAATCTCTACAAATAGGATACGTCCAGCCCAAACTCCGTAAACTGCCTCAAATATAGAAACAGGGGTCTATTTAATTATTTAATTACTTCCGCCAAAACACGAAGTTCTTTATTGATGCTGGATTTACATGGCAGAAAACAAGAGGAATCTGTTGCCGTTGGGTCAATGCCTATTCTTGCCCATCGATAGGATCAGGGGCGGAGACAGGCCCCGTGCTGCCTGTGCTGCAGCTCGGGTCCTGACTCTAGGATACAGTGGTAAATCAAACTAAAGAATAGATAAAAGCTAAAGCTAAGCAATAAATTAGATGTGAATTAGCTTTTAAGCCCGGGGCTTGAGTTGTTCCTGGCTCCGCCCCTGGATAGGCTCCTGCCAGTGCCAGGCAGGCGTGCATCACGGATGTAAATATATAAAGTCCGGGGCGGACGTCACGCTGCAATTAAACATTGCAACGGGAGGCAACCGGGATATAGATAACAAGATTTTCCCTAATATAATTGCCGCTTCATGTTATCGTTGCTTGATTCGCTTTCTGAATCAGAGCTGCGTCTCTAGAATTTCTCGACACATCCCATCCCCATATCATATCAAACCCTCCACAACTCAAATATGCAGCTGATGCAGTGTACTGGCACTGCTTCTTATTCTGACTGGCTGCTTCTGTGTTTTGGCACTGTTGAAAGAAAAGGGCTCTAGTAGTCATATGCTGAGATCATAACATCTCCAGTTGCTGAGATCATAACATCTGCTATCCACTCCATCAAACATTTCCTAGAATTAATATTCCCATGGGTTCTCTATTTTATTTTATTTTATTTAGTGGAAGTTCATTCGTTCTGTGGATGTTTCTCAGGGTAGGAAATTGTACTAAACGTCCTCCCCAATGAGAAAAATAGTATGAAATGTTGTAATACAAAAAAAATGTCTTGAGTTGCATGCGTTAATATTAAGGTGAAACGCATGCATGGATGCATGTCCCTGAACATATTTTGTAGCATTATATGAGATAATTAACTAGATGGATCATTTTCCGATCCCTATAATCTCTCCAGAATGCCACTGCACCTGACAGATCCATTTTAAAATAAATACATATGAAATATTCGTGTACAAGAATTTCCATGGACACCTTTGCGTCTCCCAAGTTCCATCGATCCCTCAATGCTAGCAACATAGATACTTGCGTATAGGTGAAAAATATAGATGTAGATTATGTGTTCCTTTATATTATTTGACATGGCAAAATAGATCCAATAGTATAAACATTTCTAGAACTTATCTTTTTTTCTGGTGTGTCCCGTGCAACTACGTAGAGGCTCCAATGCAATTAGTATTGGTAAGATAGGCATATAAGGAAGTACTAGATGATAGATCTTATATGGAGCAAGCATGTACTGGATTATTATATATTTTAGACTTTACTTCCTAACATTCAGCCTTTTCTACTCCTGCTCCTCTTGAATTTCCTGATGCATATATACCACTCCCGTGGTGTTACGTCAATACGGATCATCCTGCTGAAAGCTCTACTTTGCCCAACCTTCTTGGTTGATGCAAACAACAACTAGACTAGTTTTATTTTTTTTAATTCGAGTTGCTCTGTATATTGTGTGTACTTCACTGTACCATGGGGTTAAATCCTAATTATATATAGCCAGGAGAAGTTACAATAGTTCAATCGTGGTATATATAGGAGAAGTTACGTACAATAATAATTCAATATTTCAATCATATAGTAGAAGTGATGATTGATGAAGAGCTGCTGGCTGCCAAACCCCTGTTTATCATAACAGTTATTAAATTATCGTTGGATACATCAGAAATTAATTGGACCGATTAATCACTTCTCCATCTAAAACACTCCTTTGAACTGACCTACCTATTCTTCCAGCACTGCTAGCTATTCTTCCAGCATCTGTGTGTCTCATCTCGTTCTTCCGCATTGTCATGACAGCAGCACCTCGCGACTCCATTGCTCTGCCACAGGAATGCGAATGCAGTCGCCGGATTGGAGAGCAGTCGCATGATTGCAAGAACCCCGCCTCCACACCAACAAGGCAACAACTTCGCCGTCAGGTATGCCCGCTGTCGTCACCTTAGCCCGTGCCTTGTGCTCTACTTCTGCATCCCATCCCCATGACGCCATAAGAAACACATCTCATTTTATTTTTTTGCATCTCCATAACTACTCTTCTATAAACTTATTACTACCAGTCAGCTAGAAAGTGTCGAAGCACATAGTAAAATGAGGATAAGAACCATGACATAATGTCTGTTGCAATGAAAGCCTTTTGTTATATGTTGTGGCACAGGTGAGGAGTATGTGCTGGAGGCACCACTGTCCCCAAATTAATACTTATAAGATGATTAAATTTAGTAGTGCCTCTTGCACTGAAGATATATATATATATATATCAGCTTTATCCCTAGTGCTGCATTACCTAATAAGTACACGGGCTCCTTCATGGCAAAAAATGCATCCAAGTACGAGCATCGGTTGTGGCTTTCATTATGGTGCAATTTCTCTATGGCTGAGTGGCAACATTTACTGAAGCACGCTTGCGCAGTGGAAAAATAAGTTTCTTTTAACTTTTTCTGTTTTTCAATCTACCAGATCATTACCAGCAACCAAAATTATTTCTTCTATGATGAATTATATATTGTTTCATTTAGATCAATGAAATCGAAGATAAAAGAAAACACGTCTATCCATTAGGAGCGCTGATCATACCAAGGTACTTTGGCACCAGTAGAGACATGAAACATCCCACCACCCGTACATGCTTGACATCTTAGCAAGAAAATTTCTCTTATGAGGAGCAGTAGTTGTGGGCTTGTGGCATCCTACAAGGCCTAATTTCATTGACAGATTAATTTGATATTGAAATCTACGTAGAGAAGGCAACGTGACCGTCCGATCCCTAACTTCATATGGACCAAGGTAGATAGGCCTGGGTACCACATAATAGAGGCAGATATCTATACCACATAATACAGGAAACTGGAGCAACGAACTGATGCCTTGTTCGTGCTACTCATGATTCTTTTCTGTGCCGCTACCGATAAGTCCGGGAATGAAGGCTTGACGAATTGTGGTTAACCTTGGACGTGCATGGTCCTAAAAATAATGTTCTTATTATCAGTATGACATAATCAGACTGATAACTGCCACACCAATATCCGAGTTTGACAAATACCACTTCAAATTTCACACATGTAAAGCTTCTGAAGGATGCAGTTTTGATGTGCCACCTATGTTATGCTATACTAGTCCATTATCATGTTGAGATTGCCATGCAGTAGGCCTAGCCGCCGCCTAGGCTCAATGAGGGGGTGTACACCAGTACACCAGTATAGAACAGCATGTCCACCAGTTAATCGCTGCTAGAGATGTCCACTGTAAAATCACATTCCGCTGCTCCACTTTCTTCTCGGATGAAAGGGGCCATAAATAATTCCACTAGCAGCTCACTGTCAGATCTTCCAAGGCGGTAAGCAGAAGCTGAAGGGGAGCAACGCCTAGTGGTATGTAGACAATTAAACAAGATGTGGATCCGGCGAAGGGGAAGTGAACAATGTTTGCTCCCAACCCATAGGCCCTGCCTCCCGGATGCTCTGGCCAGATGTCCTATTTTCTTTCATAATGCATACCATTCCAATACCTCAACATCATTGTTGGTTAAGTGGTTACTTAACTCTAGTGGTCCATTACTGGTACCAACGGGGAAACAGGAATGGGAACAGCTGTATCTGTATACGGGTTGTTATATATGCTGAAGGGTAATTGGTCGGTCCGAGGCTCCGAGCATGAGATGTATTTCTATGGCACTTTGAATTTCCTACATTGCTATATATTAGCTTTTTAAGAGAAAAACCAATTAATCAGCCTTTTAAGAGAACTTGATGATGTGACTACGGCCTCAATATTAAGATTAGATGATTACCTCAACATAATTTAATTTGCATCGTTGTTTGAAATCTAGAGTAAATTACACCCACCATACAACTTGTATGTTTATATCACTTTGGTCCAACAAGTAGAAAAACGTATAAATTGATACACAAACTTGTCAAATGTGGGCATATACGGTCATAGCTACGCTATGTAGCTGTATTTTGACAACATCACATGGATGGTATGATCCTGTATGATCCTGTAGTGATGTAAGCCCTACATATGAATAAGCATGTTGAAAGGAAAAAGCAGTGATACAAAGACAAAGATTCAACTTTGAGTGATCCACTGGAACACACAAGGAAGAAAAAGCTACAACAGCGACATGTACAAATAGAACTTGAAAATAACCATGTATGTGGAGCATGATCAGATTTTTTTATTATGATTTAAGTTTGACAAAAGAATTATAAGGAAATACATATACATCCACAAGAATCATAAGTATGACAGAGTTTCCTTTAGCTACAATTTTACAGCTTCTCTTTCCAAACAATGGGAAGTATATATCTACACTATTGATCATAGCAGCACACTTCTCTTCCTTTTGCTGATAGGCACACATTGATGGATGCTTCATTTTGATGTTCTTGGCTTCACGCACAGGCAGGTGCCACGACTTCATCCATGCAACATATTTTTTCTTCAAAGTTTATTTGTGACCTTGCACTAGTATTCAGTGCCATCGGACTGGACATTTTGTTTATTCCTTACCATCTCTGCATTTTAACTTCGGTGCTGACATTATAAGAACAACAACTGCACTTTTAATGCAGCGTCAGATATCATGGTCAGGAAGAACATTTTAGAAATTTACAATCTTCCAAATAAAAAGGAAAACAATGCTTCTTTGCTCCAACAAGTAGTTACAATAGACACTAACATACTTGCTAATTAAGATGGCTATGTACTTCTCTTTTCCAGATATGAGAACCAAAAGAAATTAGTAAGTAAATATGACATGCACCCTCCGTGTTAGTATCATGGTTGTATCTAAACTTTTCTCATTTTAAACTATCTGGTAATGGCGCCTTAATCCTTATAAATAAGAAGGGAACACATACATGTTCCAGAGGTGCAAACACAAAGACGCTCCTGCCTGGCAGTGATTACTGAGCAAGACGAACACAAAATACTAATGAAGGAACCAATTTATAGGTTCATAGTATGCTATCTCATAATAATTGCATCAGAGTTCTTTTCCTACTTTTTTTACAGCAAATGTTATTAGGAATATGTTGCATGAGAGTTCACTGCCAGATGATCGAAATGGCAATATAAACAACAAGTTTCCTTAGATGTCTGTTGCATAGGAATTCACAACGATGTTGCACAGCACTAATGGAACAGAAAGTGCACAGAAAAAATTATGCACATAATGTCAATTGCAAATTGGCTGTTACACGTTACTAAACATAGGAAATACAGATAAGAGCTATAGGATGGATGCAATGTCGCTGCAACACGTTACTAAACATCAGAGTTCTTCTTGTGCGTCCTCTCGCGGTGCGAGGCTGCGCCGCCGCTGCCGCGGCGGCAAACCCTAGAGCTAGAGTATATTTGTGGTTGGGGACGAAGGGAGTAAAGTGCGAGAGGAACCATCTCCATCAATGAAGGAGAGAGAGGGGGTAAGACGTTGATGCAGAGCATCGTGAGGCTGGAGCGCCAACAAGCGCTCTTTGCCATGGCGACCTCGAGGTCTCCCGGACCGTTGGGTGCAAAACATCCGATTTTGTAGGATAAGGATCCAAAGTGAAAAGTGCTGATAACTTAGGACCGAAATGCAAAATTCACTACGAACTGGAATGTGAAGGGTAGGGGGTTTCTATATATAAAATGCCAAAGGAGATGCAGCGCTTTGCATCCTGTCCATTTGTTTACGCTGGAATGGCCCAGATGGTATGGTAGCACGGTAGCATATGTGTGGCCGGTAGCACTTGATACGTTCTCATAAACCAACACAGCAATACAAGTATGCAACAGCAGCAATGCGGCGTGCTAGTAGCTAACCATTCAAACTAACATCCGTGCTAAACAAACAACACTGCAATTACGCAAGAATATTGGAACAGAGCTACGGACATCGTGAGAGTGAGAAGAAGAAAACTAAGCATGCCTCCGCGTTGCTCTGGCTGGAACATAGCGCCGGAAGTTGTTGTCCACGTCTTCCCTAGCAGGAGCAGCAGCCGTCATCGGCACCAGCTGTGGGCGCCGCCGCCGCCAGACGCAGCGTCGCAGCAACCGCCGCCGCCACACTGCTCAGGGGAGATCGAGAGGATCGAGTATCGCTGGCGCCAGGGTGCTAGGGTTGGGTGCCTGGCTAGCTGAGGGGCTCTTGGACTTATTTGGGCTGGGCTGTGGAAACATTTGAGAAGGCATGCAGCCTATGTAATTTTTTTGTCCCAGAGCTATGTGCAACGGCGCTAAATGAAGGCTGAATTTAGCTATTTTAGCGGGCTAATCGCCGCTATTAGCGAAAATGACCAATTAGCGTCAAAGGCTAACTATCCTAGCGGAGACGCGCTTCCCAGCGGCTATAGCCCGTTATAGCGGTGGCTATAGCACGCTATTTTGAACATTGGTTAGAACGGCATGGCACACTACTTGAAGGCACCTAATTAAGTTGTTGTGACCATTAATATAATGGAAATCTGTACTATACATTCACGTTGCAGTGTGGTGTTGAATATTTCCAGTAGGACATATCAAGCTTATAATGGACAGACTAGTAAATCTGCGGGAGTCTACAAACAATTTCTGAAACAATAGAAGGGGCGAAGTAAAATTACATAATGAATGTCCTGTGTAGAGTGGGGGTTCGTCCGTATTTCTGCATACCAATTCATTGGTAGCTTTGTATAGAGAAGAAGAAAAAACTCTACATTTCAAAGGTAGCTGTAAATTACAACTGGAAGGGATCATTGATCTCTACGCAATCTGTAGATACTTAATTTGGTCAAATTTCTGTGTATGTGTGTGCGCGCGCCAACGACACATCTCTACCCATTTGGGTTGCCTTTTGGTGCTTACAACGCAAGCTACTTCAGCACAAGTGGACATGTACCAGTACTTGTGGCTTCGTCGAAGGAAAAAATATCATTGGCAGCTTTGTGATGTTAAAAATCTACATATATCTGTAGCAACTGAGATCCATGACGCTGTGTGACGTAGCTGTGTGCTCTCATATAGTCTGCAGAGGATCTCCATCCATGATCAGTTCTAGTTAAGCCATAGCACTCAGAAATGGTCCTAGGGCCAACCAGATGTCAACCTCAAGAAACCAACGGCTTGTGCTGCTTTCTTCTTTTCCTTGTTGAGTTTTCGTTTCTTCCTCGATGTATCCCATTCCCATTCCACTACAGTACGGTGCCATCCTGGTGCTGTGAGTCTTGTCTAGCTAGAGTTAGTCAATGGTGCTAGAGTATTTGCTAGTTATAGGCTACGAAAGGCTTGAACAATGGACGACCATGGAGCTATATGCAGAAACTTATTATCACCAGAAAACTGTCATAATAAAACTAGCTGCCAGAGCTAGCTCAGCGCCAGGCCAGTTTTATTTGCTTGATTCACTGGGTACAGAGCTTTATCTCACGTGCTGTCACATCAGCCTTTAATAGGATTTTTCTAAATATTCAAGTTGGCAAAGCATTGCTCCCAAAAATAATTGTTGAGTATCATTAAATGGCATAATTCGGTGGACTGTTGCAAAAAAAAACTATACCTAGTTTGACAAGTACCATTGTAATTGCCATACTCTTAAAAATTATATTGGACCTAACACATTCAGTTCATAATATATACAGAAATAAATTCCAGCTAAGCAATTACAGAACACCTCTGTCCTCTTCAATAGATATTTTCACCCTTCTTTAGCAGACTACATGAACTTCTACATATTTCACACGCTCAATAGCAATTGCAGAAGCTTTCAATTGATGCAGGCTGCCGCTGGCCCTTGCTTAGTGAAGTGAGGCAGCAGAGATACCGGCATGCAGTGGACGGTGGAGAAGAGTTTTTTTTTTAAAAAAAAAGAATCTTATGGTGGAGAAGAGTACTTATGTTAGTGGCAGGTGATGTGACAAAATTGCCTTAATTTTCCGGGAATGGTGGTGGACATGGAGATGGACTGAGCAGAGTAATGACTAACGAAGCAGCCTGTGGGAGCGAGAACAGGGTCCTGGGGACGAGAAAGAAAGACAGCCTTTGGAAGTTGATCTAACCATGCAAATACATTGACTGAAACTTTCTGCGATTTCACGCGAATAGATATAACTATCTCCCATATTGTCTATATTTTCAGACTGGTCTAGTTCTGTTCAGCTGTGAATCTGTTATCGCAAGGCCTTTGCCCTCGAAGGAGGCTACGGTGTTTTCTCCATGTGGCTCCGGAAGGTGTAAGTACTCTGTAGCGATCACCACATCCGATGTGTTGTATCTTCCTTTAACGCATCCCATTCCAAATTTCCAATGGCACAGCATTGACAAGCAAGGCTATCTTAAATTTAATTTGGGACTTCATGTTGGAAAAACAGCGGCAACTACGTGATATGAGCCTTCTGCGACGCGTCGCTCCTCACTCGCATATGCGGAGAATAGAAACCCCCGTGACAAGTACGTGCCGCAGCAGCTGCTGCTACTGCAGTGCTGCTTGTGCCATGCTAGTGCTGCCGGAGAAGTTGAGGTGGATTTGTAAGAGTTGAGCGCCTTTCATGTCCATTTCTAGAAAAAATAAACTCACTGTGTGTTACTAGCATTTTCAACCCGTGGCTCTGGTGCGGCCACACCACTGGATTTTCCGGGTTTTATTGCAGTCCGACGGCACTGAAGTGATGAGGTCCCCGAGTGGCAGCACGTGGATCGCTTCTGTTTCATTGCTTCAGCCTGGTGGTTTTGGGATCGGAACTCCGCAACTCCACGGATCCTGCTGGTTCTGCTTGTAACTGCATGAGATACTACATCAATTTCTCCGACTCTTCTGTAAGTTCTTGACGCATCCCATTCCTACTGCAAAACATCAACGCTGCATCTCAAGGACCCTAGTCTCTAACATTACTATTCTTGCGAATTGATGGATGTGTATCGTTGGTACTAAAAGAAAGGGACTCACATGTGGGAATGCTTAGCCGCTTCAGTCTCCTATATATAATGTTTAGTTCTTGTGATTTTGAGTAGCCCATAAATCTGACCCTTCAAATGCTAAATGAAGTTTGCCTCTATTTTTTAGCCTTCAAATTTACTCCAACTTCAGCAATAGCCCTCAATTCTAACTTGTAATAAAAGACTCCCTAGAAACTCCTACGAATGCAGGGTGGAAGAGGGGATTTGGATGCCTCCCCAAAATAGAAGATCTAATAGAGAGTCTGATGGAGTGCATTTAGAGGGTCTGCCGGAGTTGTTCTTACTTCATTAACATATATGGCCCCCTATGAAACCAGCAAAAAATGAGATAAAGGAATATGTCAATCAAGCTAAGCAGGCCACATGATAGTGAGCCATTTACTGTACCATTATGAGAGCCACACCATACATCTAACAAATAGATTCTTACCCTAGTACTTTGTAGTCAAAATGACTCAAATTTGAATTTTTGTTTAATACGTCACAACATAAAAAAGGTTAGATATATATAGTTTTGTTTTTTCAATCTGGATTCCCATTTAACTATGGATACGATGAATGCAAAGCAATTGTTGTCTTGATCCGTTTGATCTCCTTTGACTCCAAATTAGATTGGTATAAGATAAGATTTTCCAAAGATCCTTACCAGCATATAAAAGTTCCCATCGATCATGTGTCCATCCAAACTCTACTAGCCTTACCATGCATGTACATGCATTGTATCACGAGGGGGCGTGGCTGTGTGTTGCCTCGAGCGCGGCAGCCGAGTGAGAGGCCAATCTGAAAGCAAATGGTGCCATGATGCACACACACCAGCAGCCAGATTCCATGGTGAGGACGCGATGATTGGCCCGCAGACAGCGGAGAGGTGAGGGGCTTGAAGGGCTCAGCGCCAAGCGAGCACGGCAGAGGCCATGGCAACATCGTTGTGGTGGTGGAGCAGCTGTCGCGGAGGCACTGCTCGATCATTCTACCCCTAGATTCGTCTCAACCTCTCCATTTTTCTTCCCCAAGGCAACCCATTCTTATACCGCATTGTCGTCTGCGTGCTTTATATATATATATATATATATATATATATATATATATATATGGAAAATCTATTCTACACACACTTATAACTACTCCCACATGTGTATCTCATGACGCAGGACGTATCTGATATGGTGTGCAGGCATGGTGAGTGAGTGCATGCTTCTGCAATTAGTGTTGCATGGTTATTTGTATTAGCAGGTGCACGCATGGGCATGGGAGCATTGGGGGGGGGGGGGGTTTAGTTCCCTCGTATGAATTATAAAGAGGACAATAATGGAATCTCTAAAAACATCTGATTTATGGCAGACACTACCTTTTAAAAAATTAGATGAATATTGCCAGAAGCATATGCATTGCAAGATGCTTTTTGCAATGCGAGATACTTTTTTTATGTGGACCTATTTCTTCTCTCATTTGTTCAGCAGAAGTACAGAAGCCCTGATGCTATCGAGGGTTATCATTCAAGATGTGAGACAAGCTCAGGAGTGTTTTTATATTCTTGTCGGTTTCGATTGAACTGTCAGGAAATAGCCAGATTCTGGTAGAGACTTTCAGCCACACCCACGGTGTTGTATCTTCCTTTTATGCATCTCATTCCAATGGCGCAAGATTGAGAATACTACCATAAATTTGCACGCCCACGTAGGTATCAGTAGGTTACATTGCACAAGTGCGTGCTACGATATTGCTAGTGCCACGCTAGTTCTTTTTATAAGGATGGAGCGTCGGCAAAGTTGACATGGATTTATATATAAAAGATAAATGCCTTTGGGCGTAGTGGCAGAGGAAACGACAATCTAATAATTGGTACAATAATCGCTGTATCTTTTATAAATGTCATTGGATGTAGTGGCAGAGGAAGGGAGGCATAAATCAAAAACTAATTAAATATTGTCAGGTGCCAGAGGACATATTTTTGCCGTGTCCTAATTGCAGTAAAATTTGGAACGGTAGATACATACATTTGTTTCAGATTGTGCACACACACCATACTCAGCACAGCTTACATTTGTTTTGCCGCGATCCTTTTAGCTTCCTCTTGTTCCATCGACCATGGCAAAGAATCCCTCCCCAAGTGGTGATTTCAGAGGCAAGCACAATTGGCATTCAAGTTTCTATTTTGTAATATTATCGCTGAGAACCACATTATAATCATATACTACATACCCGAGAGACTACCACATTATTATTACTATCTTTGTGTTTTGGTTGGTTTGGAAGTAGTACACCACGACGAGGCTGGAACACAGCTATGTGAGATTGGCATTTGGGAAGAAGAATTAGGAAAAAATAGAATGTTAGCTTGCAAAACTGGTGTGCCTTTTAGACTTCTGACTCGCCTTCTGTCAGTCTCTTATTTAGAAGGCAGATTGAACAAGCAAGTTGGAGCTCCTTTATTTGTGCTGATTCTTGCTTCGAAGAAATTGATAGGCTTTATATTTAGAAATAGAGAAAGTAAAGATTTTTTCAGTTTTATTTTCTTTCTCTTTTGTTTTGAACGTAAATAGCAGGAGCTCTGCATTATCAATTAAGAACGGAAAAGAGTTTTAAGTACAAAAATGGAACAAAGTGATCATGCCTTGATAGGCAAGCACAAACAACCCATAGCAAAAGAAGTAGCACCCAAGACCGAAGACAGAGGAACACAGATTACTCCCGGTTTGTTTTCTTTCTCTTGATTTCGAAACAAAAAAAATTCCTTTGCATCGTTGCTGCTGAGCTGATACAAATCAGCTGAACAAGCTAACACACGTGTGTGGAAACCATCTAGGCAAATAAAAAGATTGATTATAAGCGTCAACTATAGCTTTAGAACCAACAATAAAATCACAACGTGTGAAAAAACAGTCAGAAGTGACGTGAGAATAGTGATGGGCAAACATTTCATGTCACTATCTCCATAACAGGGATGGGCGATAACAACGCTCGTCGCTGCTAAGACCTTCGGGTCAGGCCCTGACTGGAGCCTATACAAGAAGCCTCTCAATTCTAACAGTAGTAACGCTCACCTATTTTGCCTGTCACCTTTATCGCAGTCTCGCAGATAGCAGAGCAGGCAGCTGCAAAGATACTAACTGTATTCCTGTAATTTCAGAGAATGGGAATCAAAGCAAAAGCAGTGTTATAGTCTAGCTCTAGATTTCTTGGCTGATTTTGCACTCCCGATTCGCAGCACTGCAGCAGCTCACCTATGCACTTCAAAGCAGAATTTGTGTTGCCTAAGGAGATCTGGAACAGGATGGCTGGCTGCCCCTAGTTTGATTCGTCCATCCGAAGAATCACTCCTGTTGGCTCCAACAACGGCGGGTGGTATATATGTACGGGATGGATTGCGTGTTCTCTAGTAGTGCTGGATCCACAGCTGCACTGAACTCTTTCCGTACCGGGAGAATACCAAGTTGTTATGGGGGTGATTGGATGCCTGAGTCCCAGCCCAGCCAGGCTCGGTGGATGCACGGTCTCATTGATTGGATGCCCGCACCAGCCGGGATAAATATCCTCGTTTCTGCAGGGCCAGGCTCCCACGGTGCGCGGTGGAGCGTGTGGATGCTTGCGCGGTAGCCAAAACTGCTGTACGTGTGGTGCAATCCGAGCAACCAAACACCAGATCGTATGAACTCGGCCAGGCCAGCGGGAGCCTGGTTACCAGAAACGAGCCAGGCTCGTGAGAGAAAGGAACCAATCACGCCCTATGTGTTCACTTTATTTGAGGGACACTAGAAAAGAAAACAACATGAAACACTAGAACAGACCATGCTCAAGAAAAATTACCGTCAGATTCCTTAATTTTTTCTCCACCACATCCACTCGTAATTAACCATGATCACTCTGCGCACAAGAACTCTTAGTGCAACTGCAAAACAAAATAATGCCTCAAAAAGTTAAGATATTTCTATTCAAAGAAAGCCATCAAGTCACCCTGGGAAACATTCATATATATTTTTGGTTGTGGAGTCGTGGGATGCTTCTACCACTTGACCCCCTAAGAGTAGCGGAGCTGGTCCCTTATCTTAGACATTATTTGTCATTCGTACGATTATGATGCAACCTATCTAAGAAGAGCGCATGCAAATGCAATCCTGCATCGCATGGCCCACGATGATGTACTGGCAGCTTTCTTCTTCCTTTTATTTCATTGCCGGGTAGGAGGCTAGAGCTTACATTGTCCAAAGTGTTTGTCCTATAGATATAGATTTCTATACAAAATAAGAATTCGAACCCAAAACATCCATAGTTCACATCCGATCATCTAAATCAAATTTTCATCGGACCCTTGTATTTCTTATGATAAGACTTTCAAAACTAGACCACACTTTACTATGCTAGGATGATATTTTTCTCTCACTAATAAAAAGAAGGATTAGGCGACCGGTACGTTGTGCGATCTTAGCGCCGCGACGACTAATCGGTCTGCCGTTCGTAATTGTGAGACGTCTGTCGCTCGGTAATCTTGGCTAACCAAATCATTAGCCGTCCATCTCACAATGGCAGGCCCCCGCAGATACCCTAACAATCAGTCTGCCGAGCGTCGAACCATACGTGGATACCGCCCGTTCGTGCTCTATCTTCAGCCGTCGATTGCCCACTGAGATGCCTGTCACCGAAACAATCGCGGACACATTAACGCTGCGCCTATCACCTTCCGAAACAAACGGCCGCCGGCACGCAGCGTGGAACTGCGCCGGCCGGCGGCATGCAGCATAGCACAGCGTCGGACGCGAAGATTGCCATCGGCACGCAGCGTGGAACGGCGCCGGACAGCGGCCGTCATCGCCGGAGGTGTTAGCTTACTCGTAGCGTGGTACTGGTCGGGTGCCTAGGCGTCAGGTGCCTAGGCGGCGGCCGTAACCCGGTGCTCGACCAGTCGCTGCGCCTCTGCGTGCGCGCGGGGGACGTCGACGCCGCGCTCCGCTGCGAGGTCGGCTGCCGTAGAACACCTCGGGCGACGGCTTCTTTCTCCTGCTGGCCGCCGGCCGTTGGCTCCTTGGACGCGCTCGATTCGGCGCCGCTGGAGTCTGCCATGGAGGCGTCGGCTGCAGGGCTGCTCTTCTCGCTGCTGCCGTTGTCCAGGTCCAAGGCGGGGAGCTTCATCTTGGCCAGGGAGTCCTAAAGATGGCAACGGGGCGGGTTCAGATCGGGTGGAGTGTCTGGGCACCCAAAACCGAAACCCGAACCTAGAACCCGAATCCGCCCCGAACATAGATTCGGATGAAAATCCATTCCCAAAACCGTACCCAAAACCCGATTGAATATCCGAAACTCGCTTTGTATGGCAACATAGTAAGAGCAATAAGTACTTTCTATAAACATATACACGATATATATAACATTCACATGTATAAACAAGATGCAATAAATAGTAAATAATTTTCTGAGTCAACTTAGAATAAATTTAATAGTCTAAGTAAATAAAGTTATTATTAGTATACTACAAAATATGAGTTTTTATTCCAAATGGATATCCATTGGGTATCCACGGTGAAAAACTAAACCCGAAACCGAATCCGATAGGTTTCGGGGCCCCGAACCCTAAAACCGTAGGTGAGAAATCATCCGAACCCAAACCCGCTAGATCCGAAACCCGCGGATATCCGACCCGAAATCAAACCATTGCTATCCTTAGGGAGTCCGTGAACTGCTGCATGCTCTTCATGTACATGTGCATGATCTCTTTTTCTTTTTTGTGTTGATTTCTGTTGGATTCAGTCGTTTACTTTTTGCCTTTTGGATTAGAAATTTTGCACAAATGGAAGTGGAACAATATGATTTGTTAACTCAAATACGTTCTACACTTTCAGACAAATTTTGTTTGGATTTAGATTATGCTATAAAAGCTGTTACCTTTTGTCAGATTATTTGTTTCTTTCCAAATCCCAAATCACATCTTGCTTTCAGAGTGTCATATTGTTCCATTCAGTTCGTTCCTCAGTACAAAAGACATCTTGCCATGGATAAAAAGAAGCTTTCAATCACTCTGGATGGATGTTATTTCAATTTGAAATGTTTTTCATCTGATTCCAAAATGTATTGGAGGTCAGGAGTCACCTTTCTAATTGGATGGAACATGTTGACATGGAGATGAACATGCAACGGGATGGGAAAACTTTTGAGTCCCTAGGACCCACGTGCTCTAACGGATGGTAACGACGTTGAGGGTGGGCACCTGTCGCTGGGTGACACAGAATGTTTTACGTATATTATTTCTACATGTTTTAGTTTGCTGGAACAGAGTCAACTATCCTGACAAAATGTAGAGACCAACGGTAAGCAGTTTTATTTTTTTCCCCACCTTGATCATAAGTTCAGACTCTTATTGTTTTAGTTTATTACATACTAAAAGGCAGAGGACATAGAATCTCATATTCGGTGCTGCTTGATGCACTACGGAGACATTGTTGTGATGGGATGCTATTTTTTGAGGATGCACTTTTTTTTTCTGAAATCTGCATGCACTCTCATGGGATTGTAGATCTTTTGCCATGCTGGTCTTTTGGAAAGATGTGATCAAAGATACTCTGTTAGAGATGAAAGCTCTCACAGTTAAGGCATTGATGTTGAATAACAGAATAGGTGCTTGGGGATTATTATGGTTATATGCATGTCAGGACTCAGGATTGAAAGCCTGCGGATACCATACCGAGCATCATCAACCTATGATGTCTATATGATACCCTCATGAGGTTTTCTGCTGCGTCTATGATTGAAATTAATATTGTGATGTTGAGAAGTGCTTTTCTGGTTTCAGTAGAGTTCATTTTTATTAAAAATTGTTAGATATTGTCTGAAGAATCAGCCTTATGGAAAACGTAGTGAAGCTAAATAAAGGAGTTGATCCAAGCCTGGAAATCAAAATTTTAGTTAGGACTTTATCCAGGCCTACAAACCATATTTTCTGTTAGGACTTGAATTAGTAGACTCTTGAGATCAGTATAACCACATAGTTGTAGATATTGTTTCAAGATTGAGAATTTAATTGATGCGGTACTAATTGATATTAACTATGTGATGTAGAGTTTCTTGACTTCTGCAATTTTTATCTCACCTTCTACTGAAGAAGTGAAGAGCAATCGTCATACAACTGTCGTGCAAGCTGTCTCCGATGTTGTCAAACATATGTGGCATAAGTTGTTAATTCTCTCTTGTGCTAGGTAGCAGACAGCTTTGAACTACTTGGTGATTTCCAGTTTTGCATGACAGCTGGAAATATTTGGATCTTTCAGAACATGGCTCTATCTACCAAGAAGCTATATTGATGTAAGCATTTTCATTTCCTCTTCTTTAGATCTCTTTCTTGGCATTTCACTTGCCTTTGTATATTTGTGTTTTTGGGGCATAGTGCTTACTTTGTTAGAAAAAAAAATTCTTCTCTATGCTACTACAGAAAAGAGCTGAAGATTTGCTTTCATATCTTCTAATTCTGTTTTGTACAATAGGCAAGGCTCTAACTATTCGATGGAGAAGAGCAGCAGGGCATCCCAGTCGGAGGCGAGGCATCAGTTTTGGCGGGACAGAGTACAGTTATATATGTAATAAAATCATTGATGGGTTGATTCTGTGATAGCATAATCTGAATGTTGGTAGCATCTTAGATCATGAAAGGTGGGCTGATTCTATGACACAAGATTTCACGAGGTTACAGAGTAACTCTGCTTGTTCTTTGAATCGATGTATCAAAGGTTCTAAATTGTGAATGGGATGTATTAAAGACTATAATTGTGAACACTAAACAAATGTCAATCAAAATAATGTCTCCTTTATGACCATGGTGCTAAAATTCATCACTGTAATATACCTCATGATAGAATTTTTCTATGAATCCGTAGCAACGCACGGACACAAATCTAGTCTGAAATATTTTTATTTATTCCAGAATAATTTCTTTCCAGTAACACTTTATCTTATTCTTGGAATATCTTATTTTGTCCGCATAACTATTTCTGTTTTCAAGGACGAATAGTCTTTTTATAGAATACGAATACTTTTATTTGTTTCAGACCAGCAGTAGCATCGCAAGGCCATGCGCGGTGTGACCCTATGGCGGTACGGTGGATCTGCCCTGTACCTGTACCAAAAGAGTGCTTCCCGTACTTCAGTCAACCCAGCTGATTATCACTCTCATTTATTAATTGTCACCTTAAAATTTGTAACATTCACACACCCTCTTTGTCAAATAGTCCATGCAGTGTCTTGAAAGACCACTGCGTGCTAGATTGACATGCATGGTAATAACTAATAAGTAGATACACACTCCATGCATATGAGTTCTTTTATTTAGGATTGGGAGGTACCAGAGAACGAAACATTAGCTTCTGAAAAATCTATGTGCCTTCAATCTCTCATCGCACAATCTGGATCATGCATGCAAATGCAAGCCCGATGGTTCATCCTCTTCCTGGATCACCTTGTTGTGCGAATTTCGTGGATTATTATATATCCACCTCATGTTGTGCTAGTTGTTGTAGTAATAATAGCAATAACCCGTCTTCATTATATTTTTTACTACAAATAATGTGACACACCTACTCCTCTGCACAACAAGTTATTACACATTTGTGTTTCCTCTCATCCTCTGGGGCATAAAAGGGGTTGAATCATGTAGCTAGATAAAGGATGATAGTCATATACATACCCAAGCCTACCGCATTCTTACTATATATCTTTGTGTTTGGGTTGGTTTGGAAGTACACCACTGGGCTGGAAAACAGCCAGCTATGTGGGATTGGGAAACATTAGGAAATAGAATGTTAGGGCATGTTTGGCAGCGCTCAAAAATGACACCACTCCACTCAGGTCCTCGCTCTCAGGTACTCCGGTTTCAAACACTCCGCTCCCCAAAATAACCTATTTCGTGGCGCTCCAGAGAGGCTCCAGCTCCGATTGACGACAAAGCAGTCACGTATAGACCTCCGTTGGATGCAAATCGAGCTACTGCGGACGCGAATGGACCTCCAGCCGGGCTACGGCGAGGTAGCATGGTGGGCGGGCGGGCGCGGACGTGTGGCGGGCGGGGACATGCATTGGTGGGCTAGCAGGCAAGAGGGAATCCGAGGAAGCAGGTTTTTTCCGTTCCTTGTTTTATGTGGAATCGGATGAATTGATCCTGCTCCATCCGGGTGGGAATCGGACGACGAAGTTGCCTTTTGCTAGCGCCCTGCCAATTCTCGCATGGAGCGGAATGGCGTGAGCGCTACCAAACACGCACTTAGCTTGCAAAATTTCTGTGCCATTTTGACTTTGGGCTCCTTTGGTGTCAGTCCCTTCTTCAGAAGGTAGGTAAAGTCTGTTTTTATTTTTTTCTCAATTTGAAAACAAAATTTTTCCTGTATGATTCCGTAAAATCATTATTGCACATTATATTGTTGCTGCTGAGCTGAAACAAATAGGAACACAGGTTAACACAAATGTCTGATGGAAGAAACCGTTTAGGCAATGCAAAAAGCTTGATAAGCGTGAACTATAGCTATAGCTTTAGAATCAGCAATACTATCACAATGTGTAAAACAGTCAGAGGTGACCTAAGAATGAATAGCAATGGGCAAATGTTGCATGCCACTATCTCCACACAAAGTGATGGACAATAACAATGCTCGTTGCTGCTAAGACCTTCGATTAGGCCATGACAAAATGTGTATGGATGAACTTATTTTGTGTGGTGCCACGAGATCAGTTGGCTACTAGTTACGTGATCTCCAGTCTCTTAAATAAGCTAACGAGCAGTAGAAACAAGGCAAGCCATGCTGGAACAACATATGCCTTCAATCGTTAGCTGCAGAGACAATTTGCTCGAGTCCTCCGAGCTAAGAAACCAATCAAAACTGTGGTCTCAGCAACAGACTGCACAACGACAGGCGCCGAGATGCTGGATTCTGGCCTTCTGGGCATGGTCGCGAATAGCAGAGTAGGCAGCTGCAGAGATATTTGCTGTATTCTTATCATTTCAGGCAATGAGATTCTCAAGCTAATAACAACATGGTGATGACTGATGAGTTTGCTCTAGCTTCCTTGGGTCATTTGCACTCCGGATCCGCATCAGCTAACCTATACTTCAGCAGAGGAATTCCCGTTGCCTAAGTGGATCCATTACACCATGGCTGGTTGCCTGATTTGATCTGTCCTTCTTGCTGTTGATGGTGTTTCTACAGCTGTACTGAATGCTTTTTCTAGTTGGAGGATCACTACTTGTCATGTGTTCTTTCCTGGTGCATCCCAGTCTCATAAGGAAGATTATCTGCATCTCCTATGCTCTCTTCTACAAAACCACATCGCCACTAAAGCTACTAGAATTGTCGAATGGTGTGTGCAGTGAGGAGGAGGGACTAGAAATCTAGCAGTCGTTTTATGGTCGAGCATTTGCATTGGTTAATAAATCCTACTGGGCATGTGATACTTCTGCAGAGATGTCTTTTTTTAAAAAAAAATTCCATATCACCTCTTGTCTTATTCTGCCAGCAATATTGTGCATCCGCATGCTACAGTGAAGCAACATCAAAATGTTGCCCAAGGTGACATGAAAATGTCAAATATAATAGTTCTACTAGTTCAGTTTACAACTCCATTTTATTTGCCGGGTATTGAGAAAAACATGAACCAGTACAACAGGCCATGCTACAAAACAATCACAATAACATTTAACACAACCTTTTTCTTGAAGGTCATAAAGCCTTTTTCTCCACCGCATCTCTGGGCACAAGATCTTTTAGTTTTTTTTTTGAGCAAACAAGATCTTTTAGCACGACTACAAAATAAAAAAAATAAGGCCTCAAAATGTTAAACAGATTTTTTGATCGAATACAGCCATCAGGCCCGCCCCGGCCCATCTGGGAACCTTCCTTGTTTATGGAGTCGTGGGCCGGCTCTGCCACGTCACCACAAGACTAGTCGAGCTGGCCCCTTATCTCTCTCTCCCTTCCCTCGCTCCTCCTCTCCACGAGGTGCCGCCCATGGCGATCGAAGCGGCGCGCCTCTCCCCGTCCCTCGCCGCCGCTGCCTTCCTCGCCCGTCGGCCCCCTCCCGCGCTCTTCCCCTTCTCCCTCCGCCGCCGCCTCCCCCTCCTCCGCGTCCTGGCCGGTTCGTCAGGCGGGGACGGGCGCGTCGTCGCGCTCTCCTCGTCTGAACTCCGCAAGCGCCGGGGGCTCTCCTCTTCGTCCGGGGCTGCGGACCCGGCCTCTGGAGGGGATGAGAAGCTCCGCTCGCTCCGCCGCCTCTTTTCGCGCCCCGACGTTGGCATCGACGCCTACATCGTCCCCTCGCAGGACGCCCACCAGGTCACTCCCTTCCCTTCCCTACCTGAGTACGACAAAGTTGCATTTTTTCCCCCTGATTCTTGTGCGCAGATGAAGGAATGGAAACATAATTTGGCAAAACGATAGCGTATTTGTGCGAATTCCTCAGCATTTACCATTTAGGCGTCACTGGTATCGTAATCTAATCCCGATAATTACTGCACTGAGTATGAACAGTCGAGGCCTGGACCCTCTGGAGTTTCTTGACTGTTGTGATGTGTTTGTACAATGTAGTTGATTGTTGACAAATCGACATATGAACACAATAATCGATACATTGGACATAATTTGTATCAAGCTGTGCTCTGTTCTGTGGTCACCTTTTGTCATGATGTACTTTAATAAAAATCAGCATTTACTTGTAACCAGAACCAGCACGGCAGTAAATCGTGTCATGTGCAAGGCACAGGCACTCATAAATAAAATTTGATTGTAGTCAAGACGTGTCTACAATTTTTTTTTCTTTGTCAATTCTCTTTGATTGATAAGCTATATATTTAGAACATCGTGATAGCTATGACCATTGTGAGTATGTGATTGCCTATGCTATACTATTTCTCCTTCTATTGTGATTGGTGATACTGTTTGTCCTGGTTCTACATTTGCGGTGAACTGGTTGTGCTAATAGTGTTTCCAAATCCCAATTTAAATGATGTAGAAACTTTCAATGGACTCCTCAGTGAAATGGCAGAACTGAATTACATGCCATCACAACTTACAAGCATTTATTCAAAACTTCTGTTACAGAGCGAATTCATTGCAGAATGCTTCATGAGGCGTGCATACCTGACTGGGTTCACTGGCAGTGCTGGTACAGCTGTGGTTACAAAAGATAAGGCTGCTCTCTGGACTGATGGCCGGTATTTTCTTCAGGTACGCCATTCACGTATATCAAATTGTAATTGCTTGTCGCATTTAGTTCAATTATTCACTCATGATCTTTTCTTCCATTTGGTAGGCTGAGAAGGAATTGACCCATGAATGGACACTTATGCGCAGTGGGAATCATGGTGTTCCAACTACTAGTGAGTGGTTGAATGATGTTTTACCATCTGGTTGCTGAGTTGGTATTGACCCGGTGAGCTTTGCTTTATTCTGCTACTTTGGAGTTTACAGAATTTAATTTCTGGATTCAATGACACAACGAATACTTTTGTTATACACTTTGATACCCATATATTGAGCCATGTAAGTTGGGGCTTAAGTTCTTTCTGTGAATGTCAGAAACATGCTGCAGTTAGGTGATTAACTGATTACCACACTTTTACTAAGAAATAACTCCCTTGGATTTGCTCCAGCACCATCTGTGTATTTTGAAATTTGTTATCTGATTTGCTTGTTCCAATCAAATTTTAGGTATCATACTTCCTTTGCTTTTAGTTTAGATTTAAGGATCTATTAAATGTTTTATAAGTATCTTTTCAAGAAATAATATAATAAATAAGCCACTGGTTAACTATTGATAAATAATTTTGCAGTGGTTCTACATCTGTAGGAACTTTGTTGCCTTTTACTTCAGAGAATCTTACATTCTTATCCAGAAACTTGTTTAATGTATGTTCCTCATGGAAATGACACGATGATGGAATATCAATCAATAACTTCATTTTTAAGTGTTTTCAACTTTGTTTTTAAATTTTTATTGCTATTTCCTTCTGCATGTTATGTTTACAGCACTCTAATCCTTTATCCTTCATTTGTTTGAAGGATGCAGTTTCTTTTCTCTTTTGATGCTGCTGAAGAATTAAAAGATTCAATCTCAAATAAAAACCATGAGTTGGTTTTGGTTCGTGGCATGAATCTAGTTGATGAAATATGGGGAGATGCAAGGCCAAAGCCCCCAAAAGAACCAACTAGGGTGCACGACATCAAATATGCTGGTATTGATGTGCCATCAAAATTGTCGTTCATTAGATCACACCTTACTGAAAATGGGTGTGATGCTGTGGTAATTTCAATGCTCGATGAAGTTGCTTGGTTGTTGAACATGGTAATATTTCGGTTAGTTTAAAATTTCTTTAATATGATATGCTGTTTATGAATATTGTGGAGTTGATGTACATGAAACTATGCTATGTATTTCGGTGTGTTTAGTCATACATGTCTTTTGTGAACAGTTCCTCAGTCTCCACATGCTTTCAGACAAACCATCATATACCTATTGTTAGCAAATATTACAGTCTTTAGTTTTAGTATTTTTTTTTGTTTTGTTTATAACTGGCTTATAGTTAACAGTTCCTGGGTAATTGAGTTTCCAGTGAAGTGTTTGACTTAGGAGTTCATTCTGTGGATTATTCCGTGATAATTGGTGGAGAATTTTATTGTTCTTAATCCATTGCCTTACCTCAACTCAAAAGCCCAACCAAAGGCTGCAGAGAAAGTCTAGCAGCATTTTTGATGGGTTCATCCCACATTGAAATGCAGAGAGGAAGTGATGTCCCACATTCACCAGTATTTTATAGCTACCTAATTGTGGAGGTTAGCACTGCTACGTTATTTGTGGATAGCAACAAAGTTTCTGAAGATGTTTTGGAGCATCTTGAGAAAGCTGGAGTAAAACTTAAACCATATGAAGCAATTGTGTCTGAAGTAGAAAGGTAAACCTTGCAAATGCATTAATCTTTATAATATTCCTGTCTCTGGCTTCAAATATGCAGTTGTGCAGTTTTGTTTTTCATTGTTGATGTAGTCTTTGTTGCTATATAAAGATAATCGTCTTGGTAAAATAATATAGATTTCATTTACTTGATAGGCTCGTTGTTTTTCAATATTAAATTCAATCAATTGGATTGCTTACGGCCTTATCCATGCTAATCCTTCCTTGCCCTGGAGATGCTAGAGTTCCTGTTCTTTCCTGTCTTGTAGATATTTATTTTGTAAATTGTAACATTCCAGGTTTATTTGAGAATTTCAAATCTTGTAAAATTTCAAAATGGAAAACGTAGTATTTATAATTAATGCTGCATTGGGCTTATAAAACTAAAACACTTAATGGGTTTATGCTGGTTGCGATTGACTATATTGGTTTTGAGATAAAGAAATCTGCTAAGTTTAACAAATAGTTTTTCTCTAAATTTGATGATTAATGAATTACCTAATGTGCTAACTTTGTCTTGGATGTTGATTTATTCTGTACTGGTCTCCTACTCTTTTGTGTTAAAATTCTTTTATGTGTTAAGATAATATATGTAGTAAACATGTTTCACTGAAAGGAGTCAAGATATTACATTCTGCAGGTTATCATTGAATAGTTTGATGGTCAATCATCAACTCCCATCTTGCTGGCATTATTTTTCTTCTGTTTTTGTTTCTTTTTTTATCACATTCTTATGTTTCATTGAAATGGCTTTCCTTTGTGAAGACTGGCAGAGAAAGGTGCAAAGCTCTGGTTGGATTCTTCAAGTGTGAATGCAGCCATAGTTACTGCTTTTAAATCAAGTTGCGATAAACAGATGAAAAAGAAAGGAAAAGCAGGGAAAAAAGTTGAGAAAGAAGCATCTTCAGATGAGCCAACCGGCGTTGAGAATGGAACAGTAAATGCTGTATACAATGTTTCACCAGTCACGCTTGCCAAGTCGGTTAAAAATGAGACAGAAATTGAGGGAATGAAGAATTCACACCTAAGGTACTATCTTGAAGAGCTTGTGAATTAGTGTATTTTCCTCTGTTCAAAATTGCCTGATTCCCTGAAGCTGTACAAAAGAAAAAGATATATAGGGGAGCCCAGCAGGAGTTTGGTAAATAAGTTTTATCTCTTGGTAGTGAAACATAATGCATTAACTATTAAACTGTTGGGCCAAACAGCAAATTTCAACAAAATTCGTGGCCTCTTGACATATGGGAACCAGTATGTATGTGGCCTTTTTATTTACCATTTAGATTCATCTATTTGTGCGTGGAAAACAGCAGTAAACATCTTTGTTGTGAGCTGAACTGTTCTTTAATCATTTATATATTGTTTAAAGGAATATCTCTAGTCTGCCCCACTATATGCAATTACTTATCAAGATTATGGTGCCACATTTTCCTGTTGTATTGCTCCTTCCTTTGATTTCATTCAAATTGACAACTAGATTTCTTTGCTGGAACATGAAACGTGTAGAGATGCTGCTGCTTTAGCAGAATTCTGGTGCTGGCTAGAGGAGGAAGTCTGTAAAAGTGTGCCCCTTACAGAGGTACAAGTTGCTGAAAAGCTTCTTGAATTTCGTAAAAAGCAAGATGGATTTATAGAGACAAGCTTCGACACTATAAGTGGTACGATTTCCTTGTTTTGGAATTTAAGTAAATACTATTAAAATATCACAGAAACTTTGTTTTCATGTATTAGTATGATAATTCTTTGTATTTTGTTCAGTACTTCTAGATTTATTATATGGAAAGATGCCCTCGAGTCTATTTAGCTTGTCTTGAACCAGTTTATGACAGGATAGATGACTACATAGATGCAATATCCTATTTTTGTAACTATTTTACTATTTCGTAATCTATTTTTCTGATGAAGGCAATGGTAATTACAACTTCATCAAAATCATTATATTATTGTAATTTTCTGCTGATGCGAATATTTGACTTCTAACTGGTACTCAGTTTTCCCACACAGGTTATGGTGCAAATGGTGCTATAATACACTACAGGCCAACCCCAGAGGACTGCAGCTCTGTTGGAAGTGACAATCTATTTTTATTGGATAGTGGGGCTCAATACATTGATGGAACTACTGACATAACAAGGACAGTACATTTTGGTGAGCCTTCTCCAAGGCAAAAGGAATGCTTCACAAGAGTTTTACAGGTGCTTAATTCGGTTATAATGTGGCACACATTTTAATAGCATTTAGTTTTGCAGCTCCTTATTTGTTCCTACCTTATGAACATCATGAAATTTTGAGACAGGGCCATATAGCTCTTGATCAGGCAGTGTTCCCTGAGAGAACTCCAGGCTTTGTGCTAGATGTTCTGGCACGCACATCTCTATGGAAGATTGGCCTGGATTATAGACATGGTAATATTGTATCCTTCTTATCTAGGCGAAAATTCTCTCTAAATGGAAACATTGGCTTAGACTTCCATAAAGTTTATCGCATGCAATGTAAATCAATTTTCACGTTCATTCTTGTTTCAGGCACAGGCCATGGAGTTGGAGCGGCACTAAATGTACATGAGGGCCCTCAGAGCATAAGCTATCGATACGGAAATTTGACAGCCTTACAGAAGGGCATGATTGTCAGCAATGAACCTGGTTATTATGAAGATAATTCGTTTGGCATTCGTATCGAGGTAGATTTTTCCACTGTACTTGAGCTGCAAGGAGTCATTTTTGTCCCTAATTTTTTCTTTTCAACTTGCAGAATTTACTTCTGATAAAGGAGCTTAATCTGGCGAATTCATTTGGTGGAATTTCGTACCTTGGTTTTGAGAGACTAACCTTTGTTCCAATTCAGGTACATACAAATATATCTGGTTGCCATGTTTCAATGGATGGCATTTTACACTAGTTACGTATATCTGATTGTTGTAATGGTATTTTGTTTTTGTTTGAATAATCAGTAAACGCGATTAATATGAGCTATCTTCTGCGCTGGCCTGATATGCAGGCTAAGCTCTTACTATGTGACCATATGTTTTAGCAATACCCCCGCCGGTATCCCATTATTGTTCATGATAAACACATAATTCATGAATTACTGATTATTTCATCATTTATTTTGCAACTTTAGAACAAGCTTATTGACGTGTCCTTGCTTTCACCTTCGGAGATCAACTGGGTCAATGATTACCATGAAGAAGTCTGGGATAAGGTGAGCTTATATATCCTTGAACTATTTGTACACCAAGATGAGGCTGGGGGTATGGTTATTTTGCTTGACGTAACACAATGGCTCCCTTCTGTGTATTTTCATGATGTAGATCCATGTGATTCATGCCATCTCCAACTGGAGGGATTGTTAATTTGTAATACCATTATATGCACACCCTTTTTTTTTTGGGTCCATGCTCCTTTCTTTGCACGTGCCTGTCATCACAGATTTTCTCTGTGAATATGTTTATGCTATTTAATCACCATCATATTGCCTTATGAGTTCCTAAAGTAAGCCATCTCATCTTGGATTCATGGCCCTGCTAAACTATCGACAATCTTTTGCAGGTTTCCCCTCTGCTGAGTGGCCCTACTCGCGACTGGCTATGGAAGAACACTAGACCTCTTTTAGATGTAACTCATTGATATTCCCACGCATAGGATATAGCAGGAAAACACAGCATGGTGGGGCGGGAGCAGCAACAGAAACTGAGAAGTCAATAGAAATTGCTGGCCAAAACATCTTTGCCGATTTAATTCCCCTTTATGAAATGCATCTACATGGCAGTAGCAGAGGCAATATATAGATGCCTAGATGGCACCAGACAAGGGGATGATCCGTTGAAGCAATGAAGCTGGTTTATTTAACATCCAGCCAATTTGATGAACACTTGATAGGATGAAATGCATCTCTTACATGTCCTTTTTAATTGGACGACGAACATGCTTATAAATGTTCATCATGATTCGCAATATTATATGCTAGTTTTTCTGTGGTCTACACTACAGTTTCTTTACAACATTGGCCGTTTGCTTTTGGAATTTTTGGAATCATTTACATGATAAATGTTTTTTTACAGAGGCACTTTTTTGTGAAGGTAAAGTAATTTCAGATCATGTACTCATGTAGGAAGTAAAAATATATGCATTAACAAAAACACCAGAACAAGCATTATGAACATTACAACCTAGGGTGTAAATTGGTGACCCTTAGGTGCACCTCCAACCCTCTTTAGTACAAATATTTGAACTGAGGTGCATCTAAGAGTCACCAATTTGCACCCCTATTACGACCCTTTATTCATCTAAATAACGAGCGATTATATGAACAACCACATGACAACATCCTGGAGGTGCCAACAACGCTACGTTGTCACTTGTCAGGTTGCGTGTGGGGTAGCATCTCTTGCTGGGAGAACGCATGGCAACTCTTTTATAGCTGGTGTACTTGTAATATAGAATGTGCCCGGATACCTAGCTGGTTGATGAATCAACAGCAGACCAAAAGCTATATTTACTGCATATACCAACAGAGGCACATCCTACAAAAACCATTGGTTCCTATATATAGCAGAGGTGACATCAAAAATAAATTCCATCTAGTTTGTATTATGGAGAGGCAAGGGATCAAAATTGGAGAGGTTAGGGGCATATGCAGTGACCCTGCCCTACTGGTGTATACAGCGCAACTGAAGAATGCCAACTCTTCTTTTTCTTTTTCCTACTAGTGCGCGCGAGAGGGAAAGAACGCCGACTCTTGTATCATTTTTGTCTCTCCTTTAACTTCAATTATCATGAGCGTCAAAAACTACATCGTTTGCAGCTTCATGATCTGTGTTCCAGATGTAGCATGCCAGTACTCACCCGTGTGAAGATCTCATGCCACTACTTCTCCTTATGATTGATTTATTTTGAAGAGCTATACACAACTACTACAGCTGATCACGCATGCGAACTATATATGGCTCAAAAGTCAACATTTAACCCTCTCAATTTGTGGGTTTGGTCAATACATTTTTGTCTAACACACGCACGACTTTGATCACACATGGCTAAGAACTTGCGCTGGCATCGATGTTGGGCATGGGTGGCCAAGGATATTTTTATGTGGGCACATGGATGTCAGTATAGTCTACGGATTGAATGTCGAATGCTATGAGTATGTCAACATATATTCTCTTTTTTTAAGGCTGTTTGTATACTAGTAATATAGATTTCAGGAGTATTTTAAGGTCCTTGTATCATCATAATGTCCCATCTCGGAATTAATAATGCTTTCAATTTTACATAGGGCGAGGGCAGTTACTGGAAGGAGATGTGGGTGTCCGTATGTCAGGGAATGAGTAGCATATAAGCCACGATGTCCTGTGAGGCTGTGACATCTATGGAACTAAAACCTTTCCGCCTAGCTGGTCTTTTCTACTATCCCTAGCTGTTTCTCCAATCTTTCCTTCATTGCTCTATCCGACAAGATCGAATCCCTTTCGTCTCTCTTGGCATGCTCTTGCAGAACAATTGACAGCCGCTCTACACATGCGATCTCATGAGGATGGGATGCGCCAGGAATTTTCGTGGGTCACCCACCACTCCATCTTTCCATTCCTCACGACCGCCACCTCCTTCATTGTCCAAATATACTTGCTGGACCATGTGGCTCTGCTCAGTGGGGGGTTGGCAGCTTCTGTGATCTCGTCATTTTGAGGAGGCGTCAATGCAGACATTAAGGGAACGTACTGGCTCCAGTTTTGGGCCGGGCCAAGTTGCAGCGAAGTGAAAGCGATCAGGAGCTCTTGACTTTGCCATGTCAATGCTTGGAGATGGCAGCACTGCGTTTCTTCACTTTGAATGGATATGGTCCTTTCATTTACGAATTTGTTTTTGAGTCATTTTTATTTGATCAAAACTCTTGGTGTAGCGGTATGCTACTACCTGTAATAAGATTGGACCGATCCCCTCTTCTCATGAGGCTGACGCCGGAACTATTATCCATTATCTAAAAACAAGGAGGAGGCGCTCTAGAGCTCAAAGCCGATGCGGTGTAATCCACGGTCGTGGAGTAGTTGATTATGGTTCGGCAAGATGATAAAAACAAATCTATGATCCGAAAAAATGGAGAAAATATGATTTAAACAGGTCTGGAAAAAACAATAGCACGCCAATCAACAACCGGTGACACTACTTTGGCACCAAATGTCCAGGCGCTGCGTGGAGACAAAACTGGCTTGACCGCCGATTTTAGCTATATCTTATCTGCTCTTCATGATTTGTCACTAGTTTCCTAGTTCTGCAATTTCAAAAGTGAAAAAGAAATTCTAACAATGCTGCATGTATGTTCTGCAACGTATCAGAAAGCACGTGTCAGATTGAATTTTCTTTTTTCAACATACCCTGTGAGTTTAAGACACCAAGTGAACTTAAAAAGGTTCTCAACTCATTGCAACTCCTTGTTACAGCTGCTCATGGCGACAGTACTGACACTGTTCTTGCAGTTTGGGTTAGTACCAGGGCTAGCATAATTGGTGTAGCAGTACAGAAAAGAGAGGTTTCGTGATGAAAACCACAAATAATTTTGTGACGGTTTTTTCATACCTCTCAAGAAAACATAGCACCCTCACCAAATATATCTGTTATATTGGTAGTGAAGGTTCCCCAATAAGCACCATTGTTTCAATTTCAATTTTCAAGCACTAAATTTCAGTATCATTCTTGATAATAAACTGTCCAGGGTGTTGATTCAATGCATTTGATTCATTCGAAACAAATACTCAAAATGTGAAACCTGAAATGTTCCAAAAAAAAATGCTAAGTTTTATGAACTAGGCAATTGGCATGTCCCACCCTCCAAAGGCATTCAAAAGCACTACGGAACATATGCTACTCTTAGTACAAGTGTACGTGTTCAAATGCAACGTGCCTCAAGCTTGCCAACTGGTTAAGTCACCAAAAGCTACGCACTTACAGAGCTATGCAGTAATATATGTGCTTGCTTCGCACCGCTGGCAAAAGAAAACATCCATCCGTGAAACAAACTTCAACGCCAGCATGCATGAAAGACTGGAGACGACTGAACTTGAACTGGTTAAACAGGGTGACAACTGACAGTGCAAGTAGGCTGAGAAGCATGGTGGCTAATCCATGGACCATGGCTGATCAGGGTAGTATTAGCTACTTTTGCTGGGCATGCAGATGAGAATGTGATACATTGGGAGTTTCAGCTGCAGGTGGACAAATTATCAGTGACCCTCCAGCGGTGTGCTTGACTGTTGCGGTTCATGATTCAGTGGCCACTACTAGCAGATTTGGCGCAACCTTGTACAGGATACTACTACTCTCGTTTCTTCACCAAGCTGTCAATGCCTTCACTGTCACGAGCCAGTAATAGTCAAAATTAGGAAGATCATTGTATTCTGCGCATCATATTTAGTCCATCATCATCGGTTAGTGAGCCAGCATGGTGGCACGGTGTGGCTAACTTGCTCCTTTCCATTCCAAAGGTCCTGAGCAGGATATGTGGCTAACATACACATGTTGGCTTTGCTTTTGGCTCCTGAGCACTGATCAAGTTCTGCTTTGTAACAGGAGGCGGTTCTTTGAGCCCGTCACCTAGCTACTGCACAACATATAGTGTCAAAAATATAAGGAGCACATATATTTCAATATTAAAAAGTATTTGATCTGTAATTAGCCTCACGTGGTGTGATAAAGTTGATATATGAAAAATTATAATCTTTGTTTGACCTTCACTACTACTACAGAATTAGTCTTTGCAAACAGGCTTTCACCCCGGTTCTAAAGTTGGTGGTCGTAGTGGCTGTTGGAACCGGCCGTAGTGTTGCCGACCATCACTGCCAGTTCCAGCCACGAACCGGCGGTTTGTGTCTAGAACCGGAGCATTCATCACCGCCGTTTTGTGAACCGGCAGTGATGACCCATCCCCCCCCCCCCCCCCCCCCACCCCACACACACACACACCCCGTGGACTTAAATCCAACGCCTCCCAAACCGGTAATGATATTCTTTTTGAACCGGCCGTGAGGATGGCGCTGGAGCAGTGCTTGTACGTAAGAGCACGTAACTGCACATGCCCCGTAAGGGCAAAAAAGAAACATGTCCCTCTTTCTATCCTTTAAACTTGGCTCAACAAGTGCTCGTTCCATTATTTTCGAAAGACAAGGATTGAATATATGGTGCGTCATACGCCATATATGTCTTCCAAATGTTTGGCTAACGGTTTGCAGTACGTACCAAACTACAATGCAGCCTTCAAAAAAAATAATGCAGCATGCCCTCAAGCTAGCTAGATAGTAATAGGGTATATCCACTAAAAGCTCGATCGATTTATATGGCAAGCTTCACAATTTGAAAGAAGAAAAAAAATGAAATGAGATGAGATGCATTAGGAATTTGAGCTGAAGTTCAATGATGATCTGGAGAACATACAGGAAATAACTCCTCACTCATTTCTCATTCCCCAGCGTGCATGGTCAAAGCTCGACAGGACGTTTTAGCTTTCACCTCAGTTTGGTAGTTAGTTGCTAAGCGACTGTCTAATGGTTGAGGACGTGCATTTGTGGTTCTGTAGCTCATCCAACAGGAAAAATAAGAAAGAAAGATCATCCAGTATGCACTGTAAAGACAGTCGATCCTCTCTGTCCAAGACTAGTTTTTGTAAATTCAAGTGTAATGAATGCAGCTTACAAAGCTGGTAACACATATTCCGTCAGCATCTTATAAATTATACGGCATCTAACTTCATCAGTGTGCGCTTATCCCTTAAAGCTGATGCGAGCGCAAGGCAACGGCATATATGCTGTGATCAATGTTAGCTTATTTAGAGGTAGGTGCTTATTTGAAAAATTGAAAAGGTAGCAAGCAAAATCATATATTTCGCACGGCTCTGCTTCTTTGATCTCAAGATTACTCTTTTTGTAAAGGGAATAAAACAAAGAAACAGGAACTAAAAATTAAATGCCTTAGCTTGGGATGACACTCCACTACTTCCATGCCTTTACTGAAAAATGTGCAACAATGCATGCCAAGTATCAATATATAGTCAGTGTGATTATTTATATGCAATGTGCTATATGATAATAGATAGACACTGTGTGCCTGAATGTGGCCCACGCAGTAGCAAAGCGAAGGCATTTACTGGGGCATAAGGGAGCGAGCAAGGCCAAGAGTACGCTGCACACCATGGCAAGCATATTCAGTAGTGCCAGCAGAGATGTTCATCGAGGGATGAGAAGCATTGGGAGTTTCAGCTCCACCCGCAAAAGAAGTTGTGAGCAAGGACTTGTCTTCATGGCGGCAAGGGCAAGTCCCATCTAGCTTGCCGTCCTATCATTCTGTTCCTTGCAGCTAACGTGCGTGCATCTCGATTATTAGCTTCCTCCATTACGAGGTGCTAACTGTATCTGAACAATGTTTGGTGGAATTACCTTTGCATCCTAAAGGATCAACTGTACGCAGATTATTAGACCATATAAATAGCTTATGATGATCTTTCTCCCCATTCCGACAGCAGCAGCAACACATATATACGTACTGAGGCATTTGATCTCACCAGTCAGCACCACAAATTTCGTTCTGCATCACGCTGAGATCTTTATTCGTAGTATGATGGCACCAAATTATCAAAGAATAGTTGTTTCTTTTTCAATTCCAAGTCGTAATTCCCTTTCTCCGGTTTATTTGATGAAGGTAGAAATTACCTATGTAACCTTATTGGAGAGGCAATAAAACCTTGACTTATAATGGGAATCTATAAGGCATACTGTCTTCGAGAAAATCAATTGCTCCTATAGTTCCATGGAAGAAGCGTATGTCTATCACAAAATTAGAGAGGTCAGGAGGGACGACGAGTGCCAATTGTGCCGGAGGGTGAATTTCCTCTTAAGGATGGGAAACATTGGGAATTTTAAGACGAAACTGAGCAATTCCTGACTCACATATGTCCAAGCTAGCTTGGTCCTCAGGCAGCAGCTAGCTTGCACATGTCGTCTGCACAAGATCCCATGATTATTAGGTTAGTTTGTTAGCTGATGACCATAGATCAAAAGGTTCACGTGCATCATAAACATTTCCCCAAGAATAAATGCAAGAGCCTTTATGTTTGCACTTGTTACCTGCAACAAAAAGAATTAAGTTTGGTGCAAACGTCTATGTTTTTACTTTTTTAATAAGAAAAATAAGCATGAGGTTCAGCATTATTCTCTATACGCTCTATTGGACCGTTTGATGCATATATATACACCCTCCAAGAATAAAAGCACACCCTCCAAGGGAGACAATGTCACTTGTAGTGCTTCCTGGTGGCAAAACATACGAAAAACAAAAATTGGCACTCCATTAGTAGTGCGGGATTACTAGATGTTGAATAGCCTGTCATTAGAATCCAGTGGCTACTCTTAACTAGCTTTGTAATGGGGATGGGATACATCAGAAGTTTAAGATCAAGATTGGGCTCATGAGTGCAAGCCAAGATGAAAAGCCAGACTAGCAAGTCCTGCAGTCACTGCACATTGCTGGTTTTGCAGGAATTTCGGGAAACGGGTTCTGGGTACTTCCGCCGGTGATGGATGAGCATGCAATAGGGAATATTTAAGCTCTGTTTCAGCATTATCAAACATGTTCAACTTGCTGAAATTAGCTTTGCTTCTAGTGGGGTTGTAAATATTCTTAGATGATTTTCCAGAGAACTACTTGGCTAGGAATATAATACCTTGATATCCTGATATACAGAGTGTTAAAAAAAGTGTTCCCAGAGACCACAACATCCAACTGTATACAAGAGATGCGCGTCGCAACTTTGCCATACCTCAATTTTACTCCATCTTCTGCGACTAACTAGCACGTTATAATCAGCATGAACGTTTAATTAATTGCATGGAGTAATTTAAATGTCACAGTCCCTGAGATACGACATATGCAAAAACTTGCAACAATATACATTTTTCTAGATTACAATCATCAACACTCATATAGATCTATAAGTAAGTGCAGTCCGGAAAACATCATTATACGAGTGAGAAGAACCTCACACACTCGTGTTACTAACCATAATTAAGATGGATGAAACCGAGCTTGAGACATCCAAGTAGTAGTAGTGACGGCCGATCACACCTTGACTTCGGTAGACCAAGCCGGGCCAGCGCTTGGCCCAGTCCCGGCGTGCATCAGCAACGCCCACACGAGCGTGACCAGCTCGCCACCGCGAGCGACGGCCTCCGCGTGCTCCTTCAGCCTGCCCGACGGAGCGACGCTCAGGATCAACGCCGACCAGAACTCGGCGAGCGGTCCCCACACCATCTCCTCCTGCTCACCTTCCGCCAGCTGCTTGCCGAGCCTCACACCCTTCTCCGACCTGTCGGTCAGCAGAGCCACCAGCTGCCCGTACTCGTTTGCCGCCGGCGAGCACGCGTATCGAGTCCTTCTTGACGGCCTTGTACAGCTTCCTGCACCATTGGTCGTCATCGGGGAGCAACCACAGGCACATGCGCGACCAGGTACGCCGTACGCACAGTACTGCGACAGGTGCCCATGGCTTCTGTGAATGCCTGATCTCAACAATAATGGTTGTGGCTATGTGCCAGATGAGTATAGTTTGAAGTAATTTTAATATCAAACCGAGTACTTCAATATCGCTAGCCAGTTTCTTATTAGGCTGCAAGAAATTTCTAGCGTTGCTAGGACTGGAAAATGTGCAAGACTCCATGCTGACATTTCCGGACAAGACTAGATAGAGATGGACTGATATGCATGTGTGACCACCGCAGCACCAAAAAATGTACCGGAGATGGATTTTAATTACAAGAATGGATGTTTTGTACTCATTATTCGAACCGGGAAAATATGAACAGCTGATGAGCTGCTCCAACACCACTACCCCGGCCGGCTAGGCATGAAACGGGAAGGGAATCAACACGTCAATTGCTGCATTCCATATATATCCACAAGACTGGATATTGCTCAAAAAAGATGACAAGACATCATCTTTGAACATTATTCTTCACGCCCGTCGCTCGCCAATGTGTCAAACAGCTATTTTTAGTAGTGAGAAGCAGGGACGGGTACCGCATTCGCCCCTATAAATACGTTTTTATCTGCCCCTAAAAATTATTTTTGTGATAGTGACAGGCCATAACATACACCACTACCGCCTGTACCAACTCTTAATAGCTAATGTACAGCAATATAGCGTGTTGTCGTTGTAGCGGCACGGTTGGTGTATCAATGGAAACATAAAAGCTCAATTTATGAGTTATGTCGGAATCCTATATAAAGATGACACCATTTGGATGGGGCAGAAAAATAGCTTGCGTGCCTCCTAGTACAATAGAGCAAGTTCACGCCTCCTTCAGCATCGAATGGCTTGACTGAAACTGGGGTGAGTGATGTGTATGTTGAGTAGCACATGGCACTAGGAATTTCAGAAATGTCATTGGCGACCCTTAAAAGAGGTTTATAATGGGGATGGGATACATCAGAAATTTCAGCTTGAGCAAGAGTGTGGAACATAGAGCAAATATCTATTGCCATGCCGGCAAGGCCTGTAAGCTAGCTTACTGCTGGAAACTCATCTGCGCGGCTTGCCTAGGTGCGTCTTTGAGATTGGGATCTTGGGCTCCGTTATCTAGCAGTGACTCCCGAGCATGCAACTGGCGGGAGGAGTTGAGCTTTGTCAGTTGTCACATACTGGATCAGTGGCGGACCTAGAAATTTTCTAGAGCCTGGACGATCATAGCTACTGATAACAAGTTGACATAGACATATCGATCACTAATATAAGCAAAGTTGATAGTCTATAAGCAGTTTTGAAGCTAAAATCGTGTTATGAATATGCATATATAGATGAAGAAAAAGGTGACGTTACAATAATTACCTCACTATGACACTAAAACAAATTGGGCCTTAGCAATTTGCCGCAAAATTTCCAGAAGTATGTCTTTATAGGAGATATTATGCAGGGTACGAGGCAACATTTCCTGGATCTGTCCCTAATGAAATTCGTGAATACTAGTGATCAATTTGTTGGAGATCCTTAGTCACATTGCATGTTTAACTCACTCGATTCTATCTCCATTCTCCAGCCTATCTGATCTGCTAACAACTTTCGCTGACGGCTAGCTAGTTTCTGTAATTTTCAGTAGTGCAAAAAACAAACGACGGTGAACGTGTCTGAAATAATTAATTGGATCATCTCTTTTTGTTCTTACCCTGTGATGAGTTCAATGCAAGCCAACGTGTTTCCATTAACTGACTGAAGCAGCTTGTTAAACAACGAGATAATTTCGTTTTGAATGCTCTTTCAAATCTCCGATCACAAAGGAACGAACAATCATTCTGATTCAGTAGGATCTGAGAAATGTCACAAAAAGATATGAAACCAAAGAAATTCCGCTCCATTCTTCTCCTCAGCTCCGGATGCATGCTTTATGGGTCAACTAAATAATTACGATGGCATGCCATCCTAGTTCATTTCTCCTCCTAAATTAGTTACGCACAATGTCATTCTAGTTCATTTTATCAAGTTTTTTTGGTCAACCCAATGATTCAAAATAAATATAACTTGCATCCCTAGTTGTCTTTGCTGATGCGCATCAAAAGCCTCTGATTCCTTCCCAGCCTTCTCCATATTTTGTTACTACCATTCACGATAACATCAGCAGAAGCACATAATCTAGCTCTGCATAAGCCTTTCTAACTAATCCATGGATCATTTTGATATGATATCTGTAGAAAATTGGATTTTTGATGGCCCAAATTAACAACTGGCATCGACGATTTTGCCACTTTGGAGACTGGTTTCATAAAAATGCATGGCACTCAAAAGAATGATCAATGATGGGTAGTTTATTGACTTCATCACTCCCTCCTTTGTCAAGTGTCTTATTCCTTAATTCACCTGAGATGTAGTGGTGCTCTGGATGGTCCCACTGTCCATCTCACCTCCAATCTGGCCCCAGCCTCCATCTAGCACCTCCTTTATTTCCTTGCTAAGAAGGTCAAGCAACTGGCCCTACCTTCACCTTCGACTCCGCCCCTCGCGGAAAGGCTCCAGGTGCACTCTGTCGATGTCGACCAGTTCGATCCTCCCACCACAAGGAAGTCAAGCACACTTGGGACGGCCTTGCCTTCATCCCTAGCGTCCCAAGTGCTGAGGTCCCATGTATAGGGATGTGATGCATTGGGAACTTCAGATTAAGTGCCTGAGCGCAAATATGAGCATAAGTCGTTCATGGCGGCTTCACCGTCAGCTCAACCTATAAACCAAGTTGTTCCTTATTAGGCTGCACGAATTTTCCACTTGCAAGGACCGAACAATGTGCATGACTCTATACTGACATTTCCAGACAAGACTAGATGGAATATGCTTTTAGCGTGCATTACAGATGTAAACAGCAAGATTAGAAAAAAAATGAAAAGAAAATAATTAACTGTGAACACGTATTGTTACATGAAAAAGGCTATGTAGCATTTTTTTTCTCATATCATCTAAAGAAACTCATCCTTACAAGTAAAATTAAAACAGACACACATATTATCACTACGGGATGATAACATCCGTAGTTATTTATGCTAGCTCGTAATACCAGCCGGTACTGATAACTCCATTACTATAGAAAAAATCATGTAACTATGTGGGAAAACATGAGCTACGCTGGGTGGCCTAGAGGTGGCTAAGTTAGAAAATATATTTTTTGACATTAGGCAAAACGTGGATTTGTGGTCTAACTGCGTCGGCCCATATTACTAGCCAGCACAAATGCTCAGATCCCCGCCAACTGCGCATGCAGCTGACATGGATACTCTCAAGCACCCGCGCCATTTAAATATTGGGTACAGATGCGAGTTAGCAACAGGTACCAATGATGTGCTCTGTAATATGTACTGTCCATCAGCCCAATGGAATTGCTCAAGATGTATTAGAACTTGTGCATGTTTGGATCGCACCTGGATTAATTAGACCATATACAAATAGAGATGAATGGAAATTGTATGTGGACCTGTTTTCTGTTTAATTGAGTCTGATAGCTTACCGGCAATATGTATATATCTATCCCCTCTCAGTTCTACATTGGCAGTCCTTCCGAAAGAAATTTTATCAGAAGAAAAGGGCAAGAATAGCATGATTGAAGCTGCAAGCTGTATGCATGGCAGCATACTGAAACGCAAGCGGATCATGTTGCAACCTTGTGTGCCAGCAGATCAACATTTTCACTTGTTTGGAGATGAAACTTTTAGATTCAGCAAAAAGAGGGAAACAATGTTTGCAAAATGTCAGCAATACAGCAGGATCAATAGCGCAAGAGCGGAGGAATAACTAACACGAAACCAGTCTACTTGTGGTGTAACCTGTACACATGTACGCAGGCCCCTGCCAATGCAAAATTAAAAAATTGTACGGGCACAGCAGGCCAATTGCTTCATAAAACTTAAGAGGGCATTGTGCAAAGGAAGGCCAATTATTCCGCTGATCGGGGGTTTCAACTTCGAATATACCTGTGCGTATATATAGTGTGATCTCGATGTAGGTATGTGGTCGGTGATGCAGTGATAGACTAATGAAGGCTTCATTTCAGGACTCGTTCCTACAAAGCTACACCCTGCGAGGGGATAAAATCACTTGCTTCCCAGCACAACAGTGGCAACATCCAAGAAAGCAAACAAAGTTCACTCCACCTTTATTATGGAATGGCTGGGCTACAACTGGGGAGGCAACAATGAGTATGCTAAATAATAGCATCGCGATAAGAAATCAGTGGCAACCATTGGCAAGGTTTCTGCTGGGGATGAGAAGCGTCAGGGGTTTTAGCTCGAGTGTCCGTGTGGGGGAATGAGCTTACATATGGAGTTGTAGCATGAGTCCCAACTTTGTCGAACGAGCTGATGTCGACTCCGTGCCAGAATGCATGCTTGCTGCCATTATGTAGCATTGATCACAAGATCAAGAATAGTTGGGCTTCATCAGCTAGTCAGGATGAGCATATGCAGGATCCGAGCCTCGCCGCATACTACATACAGGACGTACCAGCGCGACTAGACATTAAAGAGCAATGCACATGCTGCTTGCTTGTGTACAAAGTGGAACCTGTTGAAAGAGAAATCATAGTCAGCATCTCATTCCATTGTAAAACGAAAGCAAGCATGGATCTGTCCAGACCAATTTCTCATCTGATCTTACTGAAGAGGAAGTTCAACAGAAGTGCGTTTGAGAATCAACAATTATGTTTCCTGATCAAGGTTGTTGGTGCATATTTCATAATATTGCAGTGTGCATCTTCCGTTTCCTCTTAGTCGAACAACGGTATGGACTTTGCCAATAGTTTAGATTGATTGATGAATGTGGCCTATTCATTCCGTAGCAAGAGTCCAGTGAGACAAATTCATCTAGTCCGATCAAAAACATAGCAATATATTGCCATGATCCAATGAGACGAATTAATCTAGTCTGATCCTGTCAAAAAGAGGGCAATATCTTGTTTTTTAGTTTCTCCATAACTTCTCGGCACTGTTCATGTCTCCTTACCAAAAGCAGGGGAAAAATAAATAAATTTTTCAATGTATGTCAACTCCTAGCACGTAGGTAGTGTATTTGTGAAACATGGTCTGAATGAAAAAGATATAACCCTGCAAGTGGAAGAAAAATCAATTGCCTGCCCCGTGCAGCAAAAGCAAACAACCAATAAGCACAACACTCGCCTTCGTATGGAATGGCTAGGCCAAAACAGAGGTGGAGGACGACGAGTATGCTGACAAATAGCATGGCATTTTGACTGGAGTGGCAACTCTTGGCTGAGACTTCTGCTAAGGATGGGATACATTAGGAGTATCCGCGCTAATGTTTGAGACTACAAAATTAGCAAGCATCTCCTTTCATAACCATAGAAAAGCCCTGCAGAAAGTGTGTGTCCAAGAATACTATTCGGTGTTCTATGCTACTACCTCTAGACATTATTAAAACATGGCTGGAGAACAGCTTGTTTTCTGCCTGCTTTTCTCCATGTCTGAATGTCATGCTTTCTTGACTGGAGAGAGTACTAGCAAAACATAAGTTAAACCTAACTTGTTTATATCTTAGGGTAATACTACGATATCATGGTGTCTATTTTCGTCATCACATCTGGGATAGAATGTGCGTTCCCTGTGAGATGAAGCCAACGCAAAGCGAGCTAATGCATGGTAGTTTAAATTCTGTTGTTATTTAGCTGATTGCACCAAGCGTCTGAAATGGAAGGCACGCTACTAGATTTGACAGAATTGCTGAGGGGTTAATTTGAGTGGCCGAGGGGGCTGCATTTACTATGTATTTTCCATTCCTATTGCCGACGGTATTTAAGTGTCCCTACACCATTTCCCGTGAGTGAATGTCATTTGCCTACGAAGAATCACCGACCAACATAATCTGACGAGGTGCATAAATAAAGAAGATTCCCGTCGGCCACCTGCAAACCACCTTTCAGTAATTGTGCCAATTCTTGTAGACGAGAAGGTGTTGCGTGAGTGACAGGCTATAACTTACTACTAGCTATACCAACTCTTAATAGCAAGTGTATTGTTTGTCCTTATGAAATGTGTTGCCAGTTGTAGCGACTGGTGGGTGAACCAATGAAAGCATTAAAGCTCAATTTACGAGTTACACACTATAAAGCTAAAACCACCAACGATGTGGGAGAAAGATTACTTGCATTGCCTCCTGATGCAACAGACAGCAAAACTAATTCGCCCCTCCTGTAGCAGGGAATGGCTCACAAGAAGCTGGGGTGGGTGTAGCATGGCTTCCGGAATTCAGTAGTGGCGACCCTTGAAGAAGTTTCTAACGGGGATGGGAAACATCAGGAATTTTAGCTGCAGCAGTGCTGAAAGTGGATACCTAAACTTCTGCGGCGAGGCAAAGGTCCGTCATGCTCTAGTTCTGATCCAAACGGGGGCCTGAACATGTTTGGCACATTCCTACGAGTTGAGGACGCCAGCAAAACAGACCCTGCATCTACATACATCAGCATCATGACGGAACTGCTAGTCTAGTTTGTTTTACCCATGCCTCTCCCGAGTTGAGAATTTTTAGAAATGAACCTAAAAAAATATACAGAAAATCAATTCTAACAGGTTTAACACCTGATTCTATCGCGCTATCTCTAATTGATCTTCTAACAACAATTGTCACAGACGGCTAGATAATTTTTAGCAGTGCAAAAATCAAATGACGCTGCGAGTGTGTTCATCCGCGTTATCTGAAATGAGAGGTGTCTGGTTTTTTTCAGTACACCCTGTGAGTTCAAGCCACAACAATGTAACTTATTTTATTTAACTGTGTTTGAAACACGTGTAACAAATATGGCCCCGTTAGACTATAATTGTGATTTTGGTAATTGTGTGACAACATAATCAATAGGACTAATGAGTTTGTGAGCTCAAGTTTGTAGGATTTCTAGGTTCCATGGATAAAGTCCAATCCATATATAAGATAATCCAAATCGCAGTCAAGATGTCCAAATGATCGAAGCGACAATTTGGACAAGTGGCAGAAACATTCAAAGGACCGGTTGAACCGACGCCCATAAAAAACAGCGGGTCGGTACATTTGAAGTCACTACTACAAAAACGATTTGTAGCAACACCTTGAAACTTTTTTTAGGGACGGACCAAAATGTCACCCGTTCTTACAAATGGGGCGCGGTACTGTACCAATCGAGCCGCCCCTGTAAATACATTTGTAGGGGCGGCTCACCCCTCAGCCGCCCCTACAGATGGGCGCCATTTTCAGGGGCGGCTGGGGGGTGAGCCACCCCTAGAAATTGGTGCCCGCGGGGGGGGGGGGGGGGGGATATCGAGCCGATCCCTAGCCAATCCAAGGAGGGGCGCACGAGGAGGGAGTGAAATCGGCGCCCACGAGGGGTGGGGTGGGAGGCGCCGATTTGTAGGGGCGGGTGAGGCCCCAGCCCGCCCCTACAAATCGGCGCCCGCACGGGGGGGCTCCGATTTGTTGGTGCGGGTGAGGCCCCAGCCCGCCCCTACAAATCCTTCACCAATTTCAACCAAAAACTCATTTAATTCAAAAAAATAGCAAAACATATGAAAAAAAAACTCAAATTTGCACTAGAAACATATTGTGTAGTATAGAACTAGTAAAAAATACGACAAACATGTTTTAGTACATATAATGATTGAGAGTGTTCAAAACACAAAGAGAGTATTGAGTGCAATGAGATAGTATGTTGTGGAGGTGCACATTGTGATCTCGACACTTTAAACTATTATATACAATAAAATAGTTATTTGATATTTTTATTAAGTTGTACATGTCACATAATGCTTATGGTAAAAATTTTAAGTTTTTTCGATGTGTTTTGCTATAACTTTTGAATTAAATGAATTTTCAGTGGAAATTGAAAAAGAATTTGTAGGGGCGGGTGGGGGCGTCACCCGCCCCTACAAATAGGTTTTTAGGGGCGGGCCGGGGTGCCACCCGCCCCTAGAAATCGGCGCCCGCGGGGGGATCGAGCCGATTCCTAGCCAATCCAAGCAGGGGCGCGCGAGGAGGGAGTGAAATCGGCGCCTGCGGGGAGATATCGAGCCGATTCCTAGCCAATCCAAGGAGGGGCGCACGAGGAGGGAGTGAAATCGGTGCCCGCAGGGGGCGCGATTTGTAGGGGCGGGTGAGGCCCCAGCCCGCCCCTACAAATCCTTCACCAATTTCAAGCCAGCGATCCGCGGCACCTGCCTCTCCACCAATTAGCGCTCGCCTCCCCCCTCCTATAATAAATAAACCAACCCACCGCCCCCCACCTCCCCAGCGCCAACAGCAAACACATCCTCGGCTCGCCCAGATCCCCTCCCCTCCACCGCGAATCGGAGCAGCCGCTGCCGCCACGACCCATGGCGCCCAAGGCAGAGAAGAAGCCCGCAGCGAAGAAGCCGGCGGAGGAGGAGCCCGCGGCTGAGAAGGCCCCCGCCGGGAAGAAGCCCAAGGCAGAGAAGTGCCTCCCCGCGGGCAAGTCCAAGGAGGGCGGCGGCGAGGGGAAGAAGGGCAAGAAGAAGGCGAAGAAGAGCGTGGAGACGTACAAGATCTACATCTTCGAGGTGCTGAAGCAGGTGCACCCGGACATCGGCATCTCCTCCAAGGCCATGTCCATCATGAACTCGTTCATCAATGACATCTTTGAGAAGCTGGCGGCCGAGGCGGCCAAGCTCGCACGGTACAACAAGAAGCCCACCATCACCTCTCACGAGATCCAGACCTCCGTGCGCCTCGTCCTCCCCGGGGAGCTCGCCAAGCACGCCGTTTCCGAGGGCACCAAGGCCGTCACCAAGTTCACCTCCTCCTAGGCGACCTAGGCTAGGCCGCCTGTAGCTGTAGGCTTCACACTTTTGTTCATGTGCGAGCGACGTGATTTGGCGGCTGGGGGGGAATGCAAATCACAATCACGATCGTGAAAAAATGACGGGAAATGCAAATCGCAAAAAATGAAACCCATTTCCAGGGGCGGGTGAGGGGGTAACCCGCCCCTGGAAATGGATTTGCAGGGGCGGGTAACGCACCCGCCCCTGCAAACAGCTATATTTAGCTGCGAAAACTAGCAACGGGTGCGCTACCCGCCCCAAAAAATGTGTTTTTACCCGCCCCTAAAAATACTTTTTGTAGTAGTGAGTTCAAATGATGATTAAGTGTAGAAATGACAGAAGGACCGGTTAAACCAACCACATGACCGGTTTAACCGACGCTCACAGAGAAGCGGTCGTTGCAATTATCGTTTAGATTGCCCGAGAGATTTGGGAGTTACCGGTTTAACCGACGCTTTAGGTTTTTTAGCAGAAAAGTAAGCAACGGCTAGGAGTGGGTCTCTAGCCTATATAAGGCCTCACCCTGGGTAATTTGAGGCTGCTGGAGTTCGTGAGAAGCTACCCACACTCTGAAGAAGCTCTCCAAGCCACCCAAGAGCTCATTGATCACATCCTTAGATTTAGCACAAGCTTTGAGAGTGTTAGTGCTAGGATTAGCTCTAGATAGTGAGAGAGCAATGCGTTGCTGCCTTGCGTGCTGGTTTTTGAGTGAACCACAAGTTGTATCTCGGAGTGCCGGCCCCTTGGAGTCTTGGTGGCTCGCCGGCGAGTCATCAACCCTCCGGCTTGGTGTGAAGCGGCGGCGACGGCTTTGTGCGGGGGACGTGGAGACCCCCTTCTTTCATGGAGAAGCTCCTTAGTGGAGATGGCATCAAGGCAATGTTATCCTAAACGCTAAATGGTAAACAGTCGGTCACCCTTTGTTTAGCGTTTAGGTCGTTTACCGTTTAAACCGAGTTAAACAGCCTAAACGGTTTGGCATAGTAACACTAAAATATACATATTTATATATATAAATGTCAAATATGCTAGAAAATCTACATATTTGCACATGTAAAACGTAAATATGCTACCAAATAATCTTTTTGGAAGAAATCTAAATCCCACAACACTTCATATACTTACGATGCTAAATAGTTCAGTATTGATTGTGGTAGTTGTAATCTTTCTATTGACTAAATTATGAATTAAATAATCATTTAGCTCATTTAGTCACGTTAACTTGACCCTGTTTAGACAGTTTAGACGGTTTTTAACGGTTTAAACGGGTTTAAATGGTCTAACTGTTTAATTCACCGTTTAGGACCTAAACAATATGGGTGACCTCTGTTTACCGTTTAAATATTTTTTAAACGGACTAAACGGCCGTTTAGGTGAACAGAGCATCGAGGTGACCAGGGATTTGGCGAGAGCCTTGGTGGCGAGTCAAGAAGAGTCCCGGAAGAGATTCGGTGACCGGGAAGCAATACTCTTAGTGAGTGCTTTAACAACGTGGACTAGGGGTGGCCTTATGCCTACCGATATCATGAGATAAATCTTCATGTCGAGAGTTTACTTCCCCTCGTTACCTTCCTTTAAGCTTCCGCATTTCTTACTGTAATCTTGTGTGCCTTTACATTCTTAGTGTAGTATCGTGCTAGGATTGGTTATAGGTTGCAAAACTCTTTGGGATGAGGTTTTCACACTAGTTGAACCCTAGTTGCACATCTAGATAATATATTTTAGCTTACGTTTTGTGCTAACTAGTTCGAACTATAGGTTAAGGTTTTAGAATTGTCTAATTCACCCCCTCTCCCTCTTACGCTACGAGCACTGATTCCTTTCAACACGTTGTTAAGCAAGATGATAGATGGGTCAGCTATAGGATATAACTGCTTCCTCCTGTGTGGATCAACTTGAGTAAGATGATAAGGGTAGCCAGGGCTGCTATCTCGTTTGGATTTGGAAGGGGCCCAGCTGGCCGTACACCAATTAGAGCAACTTCAAGAGACTCTCTATATTTTTCCTCATTGTTAGGAATAGAGATTTTGATGTAAAAATACCCTCCAACAGCTTCTCTAAGTGGTTATCCGAATGTAGTCATCCTCCATTCCGCATTTCTCGCTAGCCAAAGATAGATAACGAAAATAGCTTTCTAGAGTGTACACGAGATATAGAAAAACTATTGGAGAGTGAAAACATATAGAAAATGATTTTTATGCAGAAGGCTCTCCAAATGATAATTTAGAGAGTGAAATTTAGAAAGACTCTTGGATATACTCTTATATCTTCCTTTTTTTTAATCTTTTATCCATTTGTTTATTTCCAAATTAGAATACAAAATTAAATAAGGGAACCCCACAACACACACTCCCACCCGCTCATCTTCCTATATAATGAGCCTCCGGGGAGCACAAAAGAGCCTTTTTTTTTTCATCAGACTCTTGGCTCCTCTTGTCTTTGAGATTTGTTTTCAAAGCTTGAGGTCTCCCATGCATGGCCAGATCCAAAACTTCCCCCTACATGGCTACGGATGGAAAATTGTCAGAGGTCAGGAACGTTGATTGGTGCTAATTGTACCCAAGGGCGGTTAATTTCTAGTGGGGATGGGATACGTTGGGAATTTAAGATGAAGCGTCAAGAGCAAAAGATAAGCCTGACGTGGATCATCAGCTACAGGCTGTCAGCCTATAAGTGTTCCTTAGCAGAGCTATTGCACGGAGTTCATCAACTTCGCTGCACAGGATCTCTATTAGCCTACAAGATGATTGAGCAGACGTCGGGAGTGCATTATCAACACTTCCCCAGTAAGATGGCAAATGTGCAAGCGCCTAATGAAAATTATAAGAGTATTAATTATATGGCAAATATCCAATTGCAAAAACCAAGAAAAGTTGTTTAACCAAATATTTTTCCAACAAGACAAACCAGAAAGACCGCTTCATCAGAGTAGCCAGAGCTATTTTGGCATGAGGCAGAACCGTGCCACACAGACCCTTAGGTTTGCATTTGTTACATGTATAACTACGGTAAAATATTTAACTTTGGTGCAATGTATAACTACAAGCGCAATAATTAAGTTTGGCACAAATATTTGTGTTTCTAAAGAAAAATTTAGCATGAGCCTTGGCATTATTCTCTGCAAGTTCTATTGGACTGTTCAGCATATAAAACTTGTGTCCATTAGGCTGCACTTGTATACAACTTGCTACTAGCACTAGCACTACTACAAAGATCAGTTGTTCTGGCGTCTCACATTTTTAGCACTACTGGCGGTCGAAATTGCCAACCACTAGCATAAATTCCCGGAGGCCGGCGGTTTGAGGATTGTCCCTTGAAGTTGACCGCCAAAATAAAAATGCCTCAAATTTTTGCTAGAAGTCACTTAAGACAACTACAAACATAAATCGATTTCTATTGGTGTTTGGTTATGTGGCTTACCTCTGAAAATATATACAACCTTTTTATAATAGCCATAACTTTTTTAGTGTGAAGTTAGATGAAGACAATATTGTAGAGCTCGATGAGATAGAAAACTTTGTAGTTGACAACTTTTTTAAATCTATTTTTTAAAATGATTTTTTTTATTTTTTCCCAAACAACCTTAGATGGAGATGTACTCTATATATACCAAGGAACTTTGTAGTACTCAACAACATCTGGAACTTCATAGCACAAACTTTTCTTTTATGATTGTTTAGAGTTCCAAATGCGCAATACAAGATTCGAAGAAGTGAAATTGAAAGCATAGCATCCCTTATACAGGTACTTATGCTTTTTTTTAAGTGAGATGGTAGCCTAGGCTACACGCGAAATGGGCCTTGTGATTTCCCACGCGTGGTTTAATATTTTTTGCATTTAGTATTCCAAAATGGTGGGAACTGGTTTTTGCTGGAGAACCACAAATCGTTTTTACCACAAAATGCCAAGTTTTATTATACAGCTAGCGTACCTGTGCATATATAATGGGCTCTAGATATAGCTATTTGTTGGACTCGACAATGAAAACCTAAATACTCAATATAGGACATGTGCATATAAAGTGGCAACATCCAGAAAATATAAATTTGAACCTCCTTTCTTTTTTGTGGAATAGCTAGGCCGAAAATTGGGAGTCGGCGAGTATGCTGAATATTGTGGCACTAAGAAATAGACAGCAACATTTGTTGAGGTTCGTGTTGGGGATGTGATACATCAGGAGGATGAGCCTCAACTCAAGAGGAATGAGTCATCTCCGTGTTGGCAAGGCCATATGTGCAATGTCATGTTTGCGCGTGATCACGACATCAGAAACTTAGGTTCTCTTCAGGGCTCAGGCCAGTTATGCCTTAGCAGGGTGTAGAGACGGCCTTGCCACATATCACAGGCCTTTTTTATCACCTGTCAGCGATTTGGGCTAGGCGGACATCTCCAGCATGCTATGAGTGGAAATTTCCGGATAAATCACGTGTTGATCCCTGTTAAATACAGGTGAAGAAATCTAAGTTAGCACATTCCACTGTAAAACAAAAGTATCAGTGCAGACTAATTATTTTGTCTCATCTAATGAGATGGCCGGGTCAAAGCAGAGAAGGAAGACTAGACTATGATGTTGTATAGCAGCATGGCAATTAGAATACAGTGACGACACTTGCCAAGACTTCCCCTAAGGATGGGACACATCGGGAGTTTCAGCTCAAGGTTGAGGTTGAGGAAATGAACCAGCATCTACACATTAATGTCAACAAGCACTGCAAACCACCTTGTCCAAGATGCAAAGCATGTGTGCATCTGTGTATGTGAGTTTGATGTGTGGGGTGTCTGGTGATATCATCCACGAGATGTAGATCTTCGATAACTTGTGTCGTCCAATCAACACGAATGCTTTTATGGTGTTGTCTCTACTACTGTATGGCAGTAGTAATGCAAGTTAAAGAGAAAGCGCTCATTCATTTTACTGCAGTTTCCTATAAAAGCTACAGCCTTCCCAAGGGGGAATAAAATCACCTGGCTCCTGCTGCAACAGTGGCATCATCAAAAATTAGAATTCATACAGACCATGTGTGGAATGAGCTAGCCAGAAACTGGGGAGCGACATGAGACATGAACTGCATGGTTGAAGAGGTTTCCAGTGGGGATGGGATACATCAGGAGATTCAGCTCAACTCGGGGAGCCAGAAGCCGTGTCACGCCCAGCAAACCCGGAGAGATAGCTTATCGATGTGTCCCGTCATACCAAATAGCTTCTTGATGAGAATGCCGGAACAGATGACACTGGAACATCATGCGCAGCATTTGTGTGCTTGTCCTGTTCAAAGTTGCAGCCGAATCTCATAGTGAGCCAAAATGTGTATTTCAATCAAAATGGACAACTCCGCTTCTCAATGAGGATCTTGGGGGATGTAGCTCTTATCAAAAGGATATCTCACACGACAAGGTTTTCATTGGTGATCAAATGCATTGCTTCGGAGTTCCAGATTAATTAAATTACTGCAAACGAACTTGTGGCCATGACACCAAAGCCTGTGTGTGTGTGTGTCAAGCTTTTGTCTGTATAACCTCATCTTCCATGCGGCTAGCAAAACATCATCTCGGCTGAACGAATATGCATGGTGGATACATCCAACCGCATATACATGTAGATACGCTTGTTGGAACAGATACACTTTTTAGATTAAGGAAATAAATTAAATCCGGTTTCAGCAAACATGAACCGAGAGCTTACAACCGAAAAGAACTGCACGTATCCTGCAGCACTTAGGCTACTAAACAGACTCAAAGACTCAAAACTTGACAGCAGCAAAAGGGAACCAAAGTCTGAAAACAAAACACTAGCACTTGATTCTCCTCGGAAGGTTCCATCCTGCCTTAGTGAAGACTTCCATAACGGTGAACTCCAAGCTTTGACATCCCTTCTTCAAGCTTTTTCTCTCTTCCTCTTTAGATAGAATCGACCAACTCCTTATCCAAGATGGTCCCCTAAAGATAACCTGCGGAAACGAGTTAGGTATCGATCTTTCAAAGACCACATCATTCCTACACAACCACAATGCCCAGCAAAGAGTAGCAGCACCAATTAACATTTGTCCTCACAGTTTTAGAGAAAACCCCCTAAGCCAAGACCTAAAAAGATTAATGATACTTGTTAGATGCGCCAGTCATCCCTGGCAGTGGGCCTCTCTTCACGCAACACCACTACATAAAGGAAAGGGGACACCGGGCACGCTATTGAACGATGGCCGCGCTGAAGTACCCCGTAGAAACCACAACTCCACCGATCAGGAGAGGTGCTGAAGCGGAGGGAAGGCCCACCGCACCAACGCCATCAACTTCGCCGCCGCCTCTTCCTCTGCACCACGCCGTCGCCCCTCGTCGATGGCTTCTCCACAGACCTATGGTTTTCCATTCCCCTCTCTCTCTATCTCTCTCATTCATGTGTATACAGATGTAAACCATGTTGTTCTTATTCACAAGTTAATGCAATTACCCGCTTGATCTATTCCTAGAGGTCCTGTAATTTCTATCAATACTACTTGGTGGTTGTATGTCAACAGAGATGCCGACAGCATTCCAAATCAAACGTGCCATATGGCAGTCAAAAACAGATGTTGGGACAGATACTTGCATCCTGATAGATCATCTGAACAAAAATCAAGCGACAAAGCTATGCAGTTTTCACGGAATCCTGTTGTAAGAGACGTTTCAGCTGGTAGCTGTCAGATAGAACATTTGTAAGAGCAGTTTTTTGCGTACTTCCTTTTTTCGTAAGTGCAGGCCAAATAATTGTCACCTGACTTGTGAAGTCCACAGAGATCTCTTGTACAGCACCACCACCTCCAGCCGTGGTTCTACTCTTCAGAAATTTTAGATGACACATGAAATAAATAAAGATGTAAGCGAAGGCAAAAAAACAGCAGGATGGTGTGTGTGTGTGTGTGTGTGTGTTCATTTATATCTGGAACAGGATGTGTACGTCCTTTTAAACGTGTCGTTTGAGATCATGCAAATGCGAAGTGAGCTAAAAAGGCTCATCAGTTCCGCCTTATAACAAGCAAGAGTGCTCTTAGTTGACCTCAGTGACTGAGACTAGGTACCTTTGTTATATCTGAATTTACTTTTCACGAAATATGAGGGAAAACCCCCAACTGATCTGACCTTTTACATATAGAAAGGAAACTGTACAAACACTACACAATTGTTATATCAGATTTTAATGCCAGTGATGTCATTATAATGTAGCAACCTTGAGGGTGAATCAATGAAAGCCTAAAATCTCAGTTTATGGCGCACCCCTATAAAGCTACGCCACTCAAGAACTCAATGGCAATAGAATGGCTTGTCTGAAAACTGGTGATCATGGTGACGATTCAATGAACATATAGCTTGGAGATTAGAACTCAATGGCAACCAGATGGGAGCGATTTCTGTTGGGAATGGGATACATTGGGATTTTCAGCTCCATTCTGACATCTAAAGCTGGCGAATGAATGGGAGGGCAACATGAAAAAATGAATGAGGCCACAAGTGCATGTGGAGTTTCTTGAATTGGAGGCCGAGTGTAATCTTATAGAGTACACCTCAGTTACCTCTGATCCCAGATATTAGTTTATTCAGGTTTATCCCAAATCAAATATTTTTACTTATTAGTTTAGACTGGTGATAACTAAAAAGTTGTTAAGATTAACATAGCATTAGGTCGATGTATTCATCTTGGAACATATTCTCATAATATGTAGCTCTTTCAGCTTCGAATAATATATTTCATATATATCATTGGTCAAAGTGCAATATTGAAAATCATGTTGGTGCCCTAGTGGACTTGTATTTTTGGAATCAGGGGGATTAGGACTTTGATAACTTGTGTAGCCCAAACGAAAAGTAAATGAACATTGTATGTCCGAATGTCCCTTATCTGAATTCATATTGTGTCTATCAGTAATGGCCGAGTTGGATGTGATCTTGCATGTGCTACATGCTCTGTCAGCATGAATGAACAATAAACTTGGTTTTCACCAAATTTTAATTTCTAGCTAGCTGGTTTCTGTAATTCTAAACTGTGAAAAAAAAAATTAACGACGGTGAGTCTTAGATATCTACCAATTTTCCCATTTTTTCAGAAAAAATATGATTAGCAAGCAATATGCAGTACATGTCAAAAAGTCAATAGTTCCTCATAAGACAAAAGGTCTTTAATGGTATTTTTTAAAACACGGTACAGATATAGATGATTACAACACCTCACGCACTCATAGTCACCTATAAACTTCAAGTAATTATGGCATGGCATACCATTTAAAAGAATAATGAGCTAAAAAACAGGATGCTAAGTAAGAAACTCAAACCTAGGTAACTTAATTAACCAACTGCGCTACACTCAGTTCACAATACGTTACTACTGCAACCAAAATTTTCAGATTTGAAAATTTCAGTCACCCTATTTCATTGTCATAAATAAAAGAACAAAATAATTAACTCACTTATGAATATAAATTTTATGAATAAAAAAAAGGAAGTGTGGCATTCTGTCTTCCATCAGCCCAATTGAATAGCTAGTGTTCCATCAGAAAACAACAAGAACTGTTAATAGCTAGTTTACTTGTCTTACATGTGCAACATGCATGCTATCAATGTGGCTACCTGCTGGGTAATAAATCAATGAAAGACTAGAGCCTCTATTACGAGTTATGCCTATAAATCTGCACCGTTCGTGGAGGAGAAAGTTCACCTGCTTTCTGGTTCAACAGAGGAAACATCTTTTTTTTTAAAAAAAAAAGCAAAATTCATATATAGCTGCTTTAGTACTCATTGGCTAGGTTGAAACCATGAAAGGTTGCTGGGTATGTTGAATAGCATGGCGACTACAGGAGTCGAATAGCGACCCGATGAAGAGGTTTCTAATGGGGATGGGATACACCAGGAGTGTTAGCTCAAGTGGCCTCAACTGACTCCGTAAGGTTGAACCTCCATGCAAGCTCCCTGCAGCGCGTCTCTAGCTCTGTGTGTCGTGGTATTTTGATCCCTAGCTAGGCCTGTGAAGACTGACCATGGGAGTTGAGGTATATCATGTGCTGTCAATCCGAGCATGTGACGACGTGCTCGCAGAGGTGTGCTGTAGTGCCGCCACCGCCGCAGGAGGGCTCCGCGGACTGGCCTTTGCCTGTCGGCCACAAGGACTCAACAGTGCGGCGCCCCTGGTTATTGCGGCTCTGTCCTCATGGCCAAGGCACCAGAAAGATTTCCAGTAAGGCAGTAACCTTGCCAATTTGGCATGATGTACACCTCTGCAATGCTAGGGTAACTCTCCTATTCTTCCTTCAGGTTGACAATATGACCTTGTCATGTAAAATTATTAATGAGAAATCCTATGGTCTACACTAATTAATTAGCAGCACCAGCAAATAAGGTAAGAACGTTGTGGTACACCAAAACCAATGCAACTTTTAGCTAAATTAAGTTATTGCGCCTAATTGACAAAGTCGCTGAGACATACCTGATAATCGGTCCTTCTTTCTATCGTTCAAACTAAACTCAGCAGTACGAGGATCATTGCTATATATGTCAACTTTTAAAATGTATTGTACCTAGTGTGCTTGTCATACAAATCCGAGTATGTGACGACGTGCTCTCAATAATGTGTAGACATATAGCTGCCTGGTGGGTGAATTGATGGGAGCATGATAAGGGTTGAATTTATGATGGATGCCTATAAAACTGCACCCTTCATCAAAGAAGCAATAGACCTCTTGCTTAAATTTGCAATAGTGGCAACATCCAGAAAACAAAATCCACACCTCCTTTAGTCTGAAATGGCTACTCTTGAGAAGCTTTGTGATGGGGATGGGATGCATCAAGAGTTTTAGATCAAGAGTAAGCTCAAAGACAAGATGTAACCCCAGACTAGGAAGCGCTTGCTGCTGCAAGATAGTAGTAGGCTTGCTGGGTGTCGCACCTTGGGACGTCGTATGATCGCTGCCATGACGTAGCTGCCAGTGTCCCCCTTATCGGCAGCCTGCTTGTGAAACTAGCTAGCATATACACTTCAAGAAAGCGTGTTGCGAGGCTTGAATAATCTGAGAATACCCTAAAATCACAACTCTATTGTAAGTATGTTTATTAGAGAAATCTGACATAATAATCAAGTAAATTGCAAAATAGTTTGCACTAAATCATTAGTATCATGAAAATATCACATGTTACCTTCTCATTTGATTCCATGGTTCCATTAGTACACTACTTTGGTTTAACAAAAAAAACTAATAATTGATTAGACATAAAGAATTGACTTGAATAAAAGATAACTTCAGCCGATTCTTAACAGTTGTATTTTTTTGAAACGGAACTGGCAAGAGTCTTGCCATTCATATATTAATAGAGGAAAAGAGTTGAACATGTTCCTTCCACCTATGGGTCGGAAAGTGACTGAAATATTTTTCTTTAAGGTGTGAAATTATTGGTCCCCCAAATTTCAAAACGTAGACATTTCACCTTCAAATGGATTTTCTCGGATTCTTGTCAACCTTCTCTCTCTTTTTTTAAATGGTCTTTTTACGGGCTTACTTAAATAGGACATTTCTTTTGTTCGGCCTGACGAGCTAAACGGGGTTGATGGGCCTTACCAGCCCACTAGGCTAGCTAATCAATACTGCAGTTTATGGGCCAGCCCAGACATTATGGGTCGACACTATCCGGGGTTCTCTTTCACTTCATCAGACAAGACATATGATCCGCTTAGGCGCCACGAGATCCACAGTAGGCCAGTAGCATGTGAAATAATGAGAAATCTTATAGTCTACATTAATTAGCAGCACCTAGAAATGTGATAAGAACCTTATGCTACACCCGGAGTTATGTTTCTTTGCTCTTTTTAAGATTGTATAGATTCTAGTTATATATGCAGAGGCCTGGAATGTTTCAATATTCTGTATCATCTTGATGTAATGATCTTGAAAATTTACAAAACTTGCAATTTCACAAAAAACATAACTGTACATCAAGATCAATCGTTATGAGCTTTCGCCTAATTGACGGAGTCGCTCAAACAAGGGAGCTAGACAGTAACTCTGATAATTTCATCGGTCCCTCTTTCTATATATAGTTCAAACTCAACAACGTCGAGCATCACGAATATGTCAAATTTTAGTAAATGTTGTACATACCCAGTGTACTTGTGCATGTGCTGTGTGCTCTCATTCTCTCAGTGTGAATGCCTATAAAACTGCACCCTTCAAGGGACTGATAGATCACTTGCTTCCCGGTGCTAGTGGCAACATACAAAAAAACAAGAAACAAAACTTAGCCCCCTCTTGTAGTATGGAATGGCTACCTAAAACTGGAGAGGTTTGCAGGGATGCTGAATGGCATGGTAACTAGAATTCGGAGGCGACTTGTCAAGAGTTTTGTAATGGGGATGCGATGCATCAAGAATTTTAGATAAGAGTGAGCCAAAAAGTAAACATCTGAGGAGGGCTGAGCTAGCATGCGGTAGGCAAGACTTGGCTCGAGCGCTCCCTATCGGCGTAATCAGGCAGGTTCAGAACTTGTTGTAATTAACCTGTTTTTGGTGGAGCTTACCTACACAGTAAGCTTCAAGAGAAAGGAAGTACCGTTATTGCTTTATCGAGCAAGGCTTTATTCATTACTCCTTCCGTCCTACTACAGAAGACGTAACCACTTTTTACTCAAGTTCCATAATATAAGGTGCGCTCTCTTCATACGCACGTACATCGATGCACTAATACTAGTGTTGATAGAGAGAATTTAATACGTTCCTTGATCTTTGAACCACGATGTGGTTACGCCTTATATACTGGGACGAAGGGAGTATAAAACAGCATTATGACATATTATCAAAATTGACCAATGACACAAAGAAGAAGTAAAGACAAACAAAACTAGCTCAAACAAAAGAGAACTTTGAGCCTCCCTCAAAGAGAGAGAGAGAACTTCAGCCAATTCTTACCATCTTCTACCTATTGGTCAGAGAAACTGCCTGAAACCTATTTTTCAAGATGAATACGTAGTTAGTCCAATTTTTTTAAAAAAATGCAGGCATCTCACCTTCAAATGGATTTGTTCAATTTATGTTTATCTTTACTGATTTTTTTTCCAGCGTGATGGACCACGACAGCCCACTAGGCTAATTATGCTGTGGCCTGTGTCACTGTATGAGCCAGTCCAACATAGTATGGGCTGAGACCTCGTATGTGTGAGAAAGAGAGCCGCCAGTACTGAATGTGTCTATATGCTGCTGGTGCTGTGACTAATGGGCCATAGCGCCATTGTGGGGCAGAGGGCAATGCTTTCATATACTTCCAGGGAGGAGTGAGATATGAAGAGAAAGGCGTAGAGTACTGGAAGCAATGAGCTCAATACCATTACCATCAGCCAATATGCTATAGCACACATTCAAAATACTTGAGGAAGATGACCAATAAGCAGACTTGCAAAAATCCGCAGAGGTCACTCACCAGCCCAGCACCACCACCTCAAGCCATGCTTCTTCTCTTCAGAAACTTTACATGGCACATGGGAAAAAAGATGAAAAAAGAAAAGAAAAATACTAGGCTCTAGGGCACATACACGTTACACACTAGTACACTACCTAGGACTGAATAAGATGCAGATCCAAGCTGTATTGCACACTTGAATGCTTGGTTACATTTTTTTCATGGTGACAGCACTTCACACTACACACTAGAAGTAGTCATGGGCAATTTGAATTCTTGCCAGGGCCACCGTAGTAGAAATAGGTGCCCCAGTCGCCATTGTTACCGTTCTGCACGTCGTAGCAGTTGGACTGCTCGGTGAAGGTACCCACCCCCTTTGGGGCACTCAGCTGGTTGCTGCTGTCCACCACCTGAATGTTCTTGAAGTAGCTCGCCTTGCCGAACCCTTCCTCGGGGAAGTGCCCGCTGCCCATCTGCGTCGACGTGTGCGCACCATCGGGCTCTGAATTCACCACCTCACCACCCCACTCAATCATCGATGCGCTGTCGGCGAGGTAGGAGAAGAGGAAGGACGGCCAGTAGCCTAAGACATACTCCTTGCCAAACTGCATCCACCAGTTGCCTTCCTTTGGGTCCTGCTCATAGGGCACAAAAATCAGAATCTTTAGATAAGGATAAATTAAAAGGTACTTAACTATGCAGTGCATGTGGTTTGGAGGAAACCATTTTGAAACACTGGTGTGAGCATGGGCAGGAGCATTTTTGTAACAAGTGGACAGAGATTCTCTGGCACTGTGGTTCTTGTGCTGATTCTGAAGTCACTAATGTGGTGAGGCCTAATGATTACTTTAATTGCTCAATGCTCACCTTCCAGATCAGGATGCTGATATCATACTGGGAGCCCGCGTAGTTCGAGATGGGGAATATGCTCGCCCCCATGGCAATCTCGCTGTTGATCTGAATGAACCCTGAGCACAACATGTTATAGCACCCTGTTGCCTGATATGCATCACTCTGCAAAATACACAATAGGAAAGCAATGCATGAGCCATTGAGTTGGTGCGGCAATGCGTGAATTTCTGTCAATCAAGTACTGAAACAAATTAATAATATAAGCACGAGGTACTGAATTTGCGAGACTTACAGTCCAGTATGTGAACAGCCTAGTGTTGTTGTCTCCATAGAGGTCAGGGCTAACCTGATGAACCAAAACCAAACATCACATATGAATAAATGTTAAGACACATTTTGGGTTGCATGCGACTGCGGAAAATGTCAGCATTTACTTGACACAAGAATGAACAAACTGAACTCATGAGGTCAGAATGTCAGATTCTTTGCAGTACCTGCCAACCAGCCTCTATGCTGTTCAGATCCTCCCCAAATGAACCCCCCAAGATCCAGAGCTGGGACAGACTAAACTCGTTAGCCTGCTGAATCTTGGGCTCCCAAACATTAATGGTAGCCTTTGCACCATAGTACTTATCACCTTCGACGTACGCTATAGCGTGCTGAATTCCACAATGGCAACAGTTCAGTTATCACAACATGTCAATGTAACCAAGCTCTTCAATCTCAGCAAGACAAACAATGTGGACGTACTTGGTGACCACCCTCACTGAGCATGTTAGGATCAACAGACAGTGGGTTCGGAACAGTATGACGCTTCCTGCCATACCGCCTCATGGAGCTGGCTCGGAGCAGGTCATCCTTCTTGGTTCTCCTGATTGGGACCGTGCCCTCGGGACATCTGCCATTTCGATGCCACATCTGGAGCATCGGCTTCTCGCCGACATTGTTGGAGCCAATGCTGCTCTTGGCATCATCATATAGACCTTCAGGGTGGTAGACCGGCCTAAACTGCAATGACAGAGATTTTGGGCAGTGTTAAAATAGTGAGTCCATAAATTAACCATTTATAGGTTTGTTTTGATTCCTGAAAAGATTTGAGAGGCTGACTGACACACCTGTATTGTGTGGTTCTTGAGGAGAGGATGGTCGAAGGCTGGTTGGTGGGAGATATGCACGCAGTCGATGATGTCTCCATCTGGGCTCTGAGGAATAAATCTTCTATCAGTGTCAGATGGAAAAGGCACTGTTCTAGCCAAAGCAATGCTCATGTCGACTTCTTTTGATTTTTCAAAATGTCCACTTCATTCAAAATAAAGCTTCAAGATTGCAACTTTTAGGCGGGGAATGTAGAAGAAAAGATCAAATATGCAATACTAAGCTGACATTGTAGAACTCTGCACATTCTTTCAGTTCAGAAACTCTGAAACTGAAGCAGGAAGCAAAATGTTGAGAAAAGCAAGGTTTTTCCCCTTTCAACAATCAGAGAATATGACTTTGCAAGAGCCAGCCTGTCTGCAATAACCATTCATCTTTTTCTGCTCCTAGTTTGCTTGAATGTGCATAGTCCACATCTAAAAGGCGAGAACTTTATGAAAAAAAATTCTCCAAAGTGACATGGAACTGAACTGATTTACCAGCGAGGATAGCCCAAAACCAAAAGAATCAGAGAAAAGTAGCCTTTTTCATTGCTGAATTATGAGGATGCAATGCAACTTCTCACTGAAACTGCCTCTAATCCTACAAAATGCAGCTAAAATAGCAAACCAATAAATAAAAAAAAAACAAGAACACATCCCCCAACCCAAGCATCTATCTGCAAAGAAACCCCAATTTGAACTCCCATTTTCGAACCATTCCTTCCAAAACTCATCAGCACAGAGCTCAACGAGCGCACTCAAAAGAAAGAGCAATCATTTCAAGCTTCACGGACGAGTAGCCGCCACCCACCTCGATGCTCTTCACGGCCGGCTTGTTGAGCCGCTTGAGGTGCCGGTGCACCCTCCCCGCCGGCGACCTGGCCCCCGCCACCGCGGCCGCCCACAGCACCCACGCCGCCGCCACGGCCACCGCCCAGGACGCGGGGCCGCCACCGCGCGCCCTCGCCATGCGCTCCCGACTCGCAGGCCCAGCACACTCCTCCCTGCCACCGCTCAGGCGCTCAGCCCAGCAAAGACAGCAACGTCTCCTCTTTTTTTCTCTTGCCCCCTCCCCTCTCTCGAGAAATTCAAGAACGCCCTTGTCCGTCGCAGAAACGCCCCCGCACGCTTGCTTCGCCAAGGGCCGATCCGCGAATACGGGGAGAATGCAGGGGGGCGGGGGCCTCGCCTCCCGTGAGCACGCAAGGCTGCTGCTGCAGCAGCAGGGGGAGTGGGGGAGTGTGCAGTGCGAGCTCGGTGGGAAGCGGGCGGAGGAGGAGACTGGTCGGCCTGCCTGCAGCCTGCGCTACTCGCCATGGCTTTTGCCGTTTCCGAGCTTTAATTTTGTATCATTGGACGAAAATGCCCCTCCCCGTGCTCCATGATTCGCGAACTGTTTAGGCGCACGTCGTGGATGCCGACGAGTGACGACCGTAACGCTGACGTGTGGGGCCACCAGATCGAACAGCGGCCGTGCAGCTCTTTTTGAAATTTTTTTACTGTCAAGTGTAAACAATACAAATAACTGTTTTGCGTTTTTCTTACAACAAAAAAATTGTTCTTTTTGAAGAAAACACATGTTACTGGTGTTTGGTTAACAGGAGATTGGAGTGCCACGTAGGATGCCAACAAGTGGCACGGTTTGATTGACAGGGTGACAAGAGAGTGCGGAGTGATCAAATAGTTTGGTGACAGGCCACGATGGAGCCATGTGGAACAAGATGACATGGAACTACGCATCAATCTAACTTCTATGTTCAAAATCCAACTGAAGTCCTTTTCAAAATAAAATTGAACTGTACAAGTACCCACAAAAATAGTGTCCAAAATCTTTGTTGTTAAGTTAGGTTATTTTTTGAAAGGAAAGTTAAGTTATTTATAAAAAATAATTTTGAACACTGTACATTATAATTTATAAGTGAATGATTTGTAGTTCATTAAATGTTTTTTTCTTTACCAAAATGCCAAAAAGTAATCTGAAATTAGATAGTCCATGGGAGTAAAGTTTTCAGGTTGCTTAGAACGAAACAGTACTAGCAAGTGGACTGTATCGCTTGAAATTCTATCCCGAAGAAGATAAATTCATGCGAAATTCTTCTGTCCGAAAAGGACCATCTTCTTTTAATTTGTGGGGGAAAAAACAAAATACTCTGAGTATCGGTTTATGGCAAGGAGCGTGTGCCCGTAGCAGTTCCACAGCTCTAGGTGGTGGTGCGCGGGCCCACCGCCTCCTCTGTCAACTGTAGCGCCACCCGTGCCCAGCGACACGTCTCGGTCGCCAGCGCCCGTGCACTCGCTGACCGCCACACAAACCGCCTCTTACCCACTGACGCGCGGGCCCAGGTGACTGCGAGGACCCACATGTCACTCGACTAAGCTAGCCGAGCTGGCGAGTTCTATCCCTTCGCCGCTGCGGCCCGCGAGCGTGCCAGCCACTGGCCGCTGCTGTCAGCGGCGGGGCCCCACGTGAGGCGACGCCGGAGCATTGGATTCGCCCGGCGGTGGATGGCGGTCGACCTTGTGCCAGGAGGATGACAAGTGGGTCCGCACGCACGAGGGCAGACCGGTGCAGCACCAATCTCAAGGCTGATTGTACTAGCCTTGCTCGCTGGTGTGGTGTGCTACTGCGGAGCTCTGGCTGGCTTCTGCTCTTGGTAACAAAAGATTGGCGCTTTCAAAAAGATGCAATGGCCAAGATGGTCCATGGGCTAATGCTTTGAGCATGGTTTTGTTTCTCCTCATCAGGACATGTATTTCCCTATGTCAAGTTTCTTAGGATCTTCATGGACAACTATTTTGATTATTTGTTTGATTTACATGAGCTATGCAGACCAACTCGATCATAGAACCCTTTTTTAGAAAAAAAAACTCGATCATAAATCTCTCTATCAAATCTTATTGAGTTACATGCACCAAACTAAATTTTACACGAGGAAACATCGCCAATGCGCACACTGATACATTGTACATGTAACATTTAATCGTTGGAGTACCACATGTCGTTTAATCTCCAACCAGATACTAAGCACTTGAGATCAACGGGCACCTGAAGAGGTGCCCACTACACTGGTGTTTAACTTCGTGTTTGGTTGGGGAGCCGAGCGGGACGGAGCGGCTCCGTCCTTTGTTTGGTTCGCGGACACGCGAACGGAGCCATCCCAACAAGCGAATATTCGCTCAATATCCGGGAACGACTCGTTCCGCTAAAAACACCGAGCGAGTTCATCCCACTTCATGTCGTCTCTTCCTGTCTCGCGCTTCCTTCCGGTATCTTCCTTCTCCTCGCGACCCTTTGCTCCCCGCCACGACTGCCTACTCGGAGCGCGGGCGCGCTGGGTGGCGACGAGCCCAATCTCCGCTCCCACAGGCGATGCAGCATCGATTTGGAGGCGGCGCAACGAATCCGACTGCAGGGCGACGATTTGGGCTACGAGGGACCGAGTTGGGCTGCGGCGGACCGATTTGAGCAGCAACCAACGAATCTGGCCGCGGTGTGACAAATCGGGAGGTGGGGCGATGAATCGTGCGGCGGCGCAACCGATTTGGGCGTTGCGGACCAAATCGGGCGACAACGGACCCTCCCTACGACCATGCTGTTGTTGCTCGGGCAGAGGCCTACCTGCGGTGGAGCGGCGCAGCAGGACACCAAGCATGGCCGCGGCGGTTGGCAGTGGCATTCAGGAAAGAGATGGGGAGGAGAAGACTTAGTGTATGATAGGTGGGCCCTACCAACGGGAGTTAACGGAACAAGATCCCGCTGAACCCTCCAACCAAACAAAAAATGGAACAATTTCATCTCTCCAAACAAACATAGAGATGGAGCCATTCCATCCCTCTAATCTGAAATGGAAGTTACATCCTATCTGGCTCCCCGATCTAACGCTACCTAACAGGAGCACATTGACACCTTTGCACACAGAAATCATGGTGTCCCCTTCATTCTTCGACCTCGGCCTTGTTTGGTCTCGGGGTCGCCGTGGTCAATGCTACACAAACATCCAGTCAACACAGCCCTGCACTGCAGGTCTGCAGCAGTAGGAAACTCACCATTACCATACCCATCACTGGCTTCCGGTGGGGCCCGCCGGCAGGCATTAACCACGTGCAGGAATCCAAAGGTAACGGATCGGCATGGGCTGCTTGCTAGGCTGGAGTGAATGCCACTCGCCCTGAAATACTGAATCAGCAGCACTTGAGCCAGCATAGGGTTCGCCATCCGACATGTCACGCTTTTCGTAAAAAAAAAATGAGACAGCCATTTTTTATGAAAAAAAAGTCATAATTTCAGTAACTACATTAGTCGATTGTGATCAAAGAGAAAAGATTAACGGCAATTACCGTTATTGCCATTCACCTATGGTTAGTGATGCCCACCCTGTTTTGCCGGCGCCCTTCTCAGTTCTCAATCCTCTTAGCGGAAATTTGACTTGATCCATTCATGACCTAGCCTGAAATAGTAAATTTAATTATTTATCAGCAAAAAGTTTGACCTGACTTGATCGTAACAGAAATGTATTGCCCAGTGCGGTTATTGAACTGGGCTTCCTTTGACCTAGTTCCGGCTGACAAATGCCCAGGGCACCGTTATTCCTATATATTGCCAATAATAATATCCTCTAAGATAAATATTATAATGAATTTGTCGCGGGGTTGCGACTTTGGAAGCTTTCTAGAGTTTTGTCGAGCAGAAGCTTCACCCATATTTGCTTGATCTGCTTCTTCCAGAAGCTGCATCCTTTCCTAAAGCTGCAGAATCATAGCAAAAAGGACCTGGTGGAATTCATTCCCAAACAAAAGGCAATTGCAATCTCTCCAACTTTTCATGCAACGAGCACTTGGAAACTTGAATGGCTTCTTCCTCATCACCTCTCCTAAATCCACTCATCTTTATCCGTGTAATTATTCGTGCACTACAAGTAAAATAAAATCCAAATCATTACTGCTATTATGTGGTGCTCACACACCCCAACTAACAAAACCTATTATTGCACTATCTCACCGGCATAAATGATTGCACTATCACCAAGATTACACCAATGCAACTCTGTGAGGCCACTACCATAACCATCAAAAGGATACTCCATGAATGAAGGTGTGAGCCACCCCATATATGATTCTATGATGTTGGCACTCATGAAAATTCACTGTACCATCACTGAATTCGTTTCTATTTTCTTTTCATACAAACCATACCCCAAACACATGCCTTTGCACAAAAGCCACTTTTCTCATGCATTTTCAGCCAGGCCACTTTTGCCCCCCCAAAAGTTTAAATATATATGTTTCTCCCATGCACCGTCACATGAGCGCAGCAGCATGTCGCTTTGCCACGCAAGAAAGGTGTGGACGGAGGAAAGGGAAGAAGCCTCACATGGGTTGCTCGGTTGCCTGCCTGCTAGCGGGTAGATTTGTCCACTCGCGCCAAGCCCAGAAAGTGTACCCTTCGATCTTCATACCACCAGCATCTGTTTTGTTGAGAGAGAGAGAGAGACAGAGATGCTCCTGCAATTAAGGCTGCAACAAATTTGGAATGAGAACATAAGAAATCTAGGGCACCATGCTGGGAATCTCTGGGTTGTCAGGAAAAGGAATAAGGTTATCATATTATATTAGATTGAGAAGATGTTTGGAAATTCACCTGCCTGAATTTTATTAAATTATGTAGGGTTCCCCCTTTCGTGCATTCGAGATGCGTCTGGATGATGTAATTATCCGGTTCTTCTAAACAAGCACTCAAGTATTGCTTTTCAGTTAAATGAGAACATAATGCTTGCTCCTTGCAAGTGCTACTGTGATAGATATATCAATCATTCAGCAGCACCCTTAAGTAAGAAAAGAAATCCCCCATCACGCAAATGCATTATTGCTTATGAGCCACAACAAAAGGGGCATCTTTCCTATTGGCACAAAGGGGAATAATAGCCTAATTAGGCACCATGATCTCAGGTCCACAACTGCGATCGCGTCGCCAAATTACGTGCATCCACAAAATGATAGCTCATGCCCTACCACTATGGGTGGGCGGCAAAAGATGGGCACGGATTATTGTCTATAAAACAATGTCAGCTTGGATCCTTTTGTATGATTTGAAAAAAATATTGTGAAAGGAGAGGGTCACATGACACACAACACGGTGCCCATTTGGTTGCTCACCAAGTAAACCACAATGAGATCATGTTGTAATCTTTTTTTCCTCGGCGTTCCTCGCAAAATTTGTGAAAAAAATCACTGCACTGTGCCAAATGCGCCCTAAGTCACCGCATCCTACACCTCGACATGTCTAACTGCAAAATTTGATGATGTTTCATGTCTGCAAAACAATTTTTTAAAAGGAATGCAAAACAATCAAATTTACAGTGGCATGCAATGCAACCGAGAAAAAAAACACATTGGCCACGCACACACACAATACCGGAGCTCCCACAACACCATCACTCCATCAGCTGAAGTCAGGTAAGTATATGCGATCCAATCCGGGAGCAGGCGTTTTATGGCGTTTGTCTACAATGGCTAGAAGAGGCCACGGGCCTAGGAGACACGGACAATAATGCAGCAATGTTTGTCTTCCAAAAAGGCTGCTGCCAGTACTGTACCATACATGACGCATAGTGACTGGTGAGCAGACAGAGGAGTAGGGTGTAGGGGCCCTTCACTGGACACTCACTCACGGCAGCTGATGAAGCTGCTGCTGGCTGATCATGTGCTTGCCATGGCAATGGTGGTGGTCACGGCTGGTGTGCTGGGACAATGGAGGTTGGGGAGGACCCTGCTTGCTCTGATGCTCTCCACTTATATATGGAGGCTATCTATCCAGGGCAGTGAAAGCTACATGTCATCATTTGGAGATGGACGTATGGAAAAGTATAAGCATCTAATCATGCCGATCAAATCACTGTCAAAAGAGCATATATGTTGGCAGAGGTAGGTGGCAGGGTGTGTAGATTAGGGGAAGATTAATGGCCATGGTGTTTAATTGTTTGGAGGAACTTTACTGACCAATGTTGCATGAGGTTTAATCTAGGACAATCTTGTGGTGAGTGTACAGGTGAGAGGTTCTGCAAGATTTTTTTTAAAAAAGAGTTCTGCAAGATTTACCAATTACCAATCAGGCAGTCATATGCAAATGCAGCAGGTAGTCACATGCATGGTGCCTACTGTACACTGTGCACATTCAGACAGTAGCAGGGATCCAAAGCCCCATGGTAGTTCCTGCTCACATACTTTGCAGATGGGTACAAACTTGCCTTTTGTGGCGTTTGGAGTGTCTGCAGTCCTCTTCCGCATCTTGCCAACACAAGGCTTGATAGATGCCAAACACATTTCAGTACCTGGGTTAGCTTGTACATTGGGGAAGTTGGTGAGGTTTCAAAAGTTTTCTAAAAAAAACTTGGGACACGGGACCAGTGGTGGTAGAGACTAGAGAGGTTGTTTAACCTTCTACCAGTTCCAGCCTCCCAGGTTTCAGAGTCCATCTAAAAAAGAGGTTTTAGAGTCATCTCTACTTCAGCAAATGCCGAAGCTCATGCTCAATCTGTTTTAGTTTTTTTATAGGTCAAGCAATGGAAATCATGTTTTTTTTTTCCAGAGTACAGCAAATGAATGCACTTGTGCCTTGTACATGTGATGATGATCAAAGTACACTGCGTATTGGTATTGCACACCGGAACCCGAAAGACACACACTGCTTCACAATTCTTTTTCTTTTTTTTTGAGAACGTGCCATAACACGTGTTTCATTAAGAGGGGAACAATGGCACCAATTAAGGTACTTCCATTCAGGGATTGTAGTTCTAGCACGAAGTAGTAGGTTTTTATCGGCACACATGCTCGGTTGCTCATCAGGCCCTGCGCATTTGGAGTACAAGTTAATCATTCATTTTTTGGCAAATAATTAACACAAAACTATATTCCACAACAATAGCGCTGAGCAGACTTCCTGTTCGCAAAATTTACTGAACTGTTTCAGCGTTCATATAATTATAGGCTTCATCGACCGTAACATTGCTGCGCTATGCAATGAAAATGGGAATTTGTTTGGCAATTTCTGTGGTTAAACATAACACATTCTCTAGCCGCCTCTCTTGAGTCTGCCAGTGTCCTAGCTTTGGTTTGGGCCAGTGTGATGATTTTCTTTCGGCCCATTACTTTGTTTGTAGCCCATGTTCTTGTACGTACAAGGAGTTCAAACAATTGCGGTTGCACATGAGTTGGGAATTGTTTTGCATCTCGGCTTTTTCAGAACTGGACATGAGTATTGTTCGAGGTCAAAGAGATTAGACAAAAAGGACGAAAAAGTGTCAGGAGTACTAAAGGTGGTTTGGTGGAGCAGAGGAATTATGCTGCTAAACGAGGGCTAAAAGTGATCAAGGATGCGCGAGACAAAGTTTATCGGACACAACGACCTCCTCTAAATCGGACACAAAGGATATGTCTCGCCGTTGAGGAGGAAGATGACAATCTCCACCAGCGCCTCGCAGTGTTGTGCTGCGATCCCTCACCCTCGAGCCGCTGCGCCAGGCCGGCAACAGGCTGCATCGGCGCGGGAGGTGCGAACGTTGTTGCCTCGTTGGCTCCGGTTGGTGCGTGGCCGTCGCGGCGAGCAGAGCTGGATGGGAGAGCACTTCCAGGGGCACGCCGGAGAAAGTGATGACGATAGCGATACAATCTCCACGAGCGGCGGGATTTATCAGACCACGAGACGTATCTCACAGCGAGAGAGAGAGACTCACGCTTCTCTTGTTTCTTCGGGTAACCCGATGACCGATTTAATAAGCACCGGCATGGCACTACATTATGGTTGGGTTTGTCTTATAGGATTTTTACCCTACTAGTTATGGATTGGGTTTTGGGTCACTGGGTTGACCCGAGTAATCCTGCACCCTGAGTTGGTGGAACCATCGCCTCTAGCGGCATATAACCTCACCCAGGATCATCGCCCACGCCCAGACGCCTCCCCCCGACTGAGTGCGTAGAAAGACGTCTTCGATAAATATTTGCATTTCTGTTAGGGGCCGTTTGGATCCTCTCATTTTGGAGGAATTGAAATTACTTAATAAACTAGGCTATTTGTTTAGAATTTGATATCCCACCACTTTTCAAAATTTAGATATAAGTCTATCCTAAATTCATAGGGTACGAGATGGAAATTGATTCTACACACAACCAAGTTATGTTTCTATTCTGTAACTTATAGCACGCTCTTTAGCTCACTCCTCTATAGTAGAAATATAGCATACAAGTATCTTCCTCGTATGGCCAACAATAGTATACAAATATATTCCGTATATAATCATATTAATTTAATATATTTATATCTAAATTATAATTATTAGAATGGAATTCAATTTCAATATTCCAAACGCCCGCAAAGGCGAGGGCGCTGATAAGTTTCCGGACCATGGTCGCGTATTCCGTGAGTGTTTCATTATCAATAACAACAATGAGAAGACCAATAGCCGCGCCGACTACCATGCCAACTCCGGCGCCAGCCATAGCCGTGAGGATACGAATAGAGCTGACCCCGGAAATGGCCCCCACAAATGCACCAAGTGAACCTCCAGCAGTTAACCATTCTATTATTTCGCCCACGCCTTCAACTTTCTTCCCCTTTGCCTTCTTGATCTACATGAGTATTCACTCGTACGCATGAGTTCTCGATGCAAGATGATAACTAGATAAAAATCATAAGCACGTACAATTCCTGGGTTATATCCAATATTGGAGGATTATTGTATTAAACATTGTGCACTCCATCTATTAGAACGAATTAATGCATATCAAGACATATTTCATGGTAAATTTAAAGGGGACTAATTTGATGTTTGGTGTTTTTTTCTAAAATCTTGGTCAACATTAAAAAAATTAACTTAAGATAAAACTGAAACATCTTACATTTTGGAACAGATGTAGTAGAAATAATTCTACAATGCAATGACTGGTATTATTGTTTGATTTTCTAGGCGACCCAAGACAATTAATTGTTCTATGCTTGTGTATGCAAGAGTGAAGAGAAATTTTAACCATACTTAACTTTATACATATATATAAAAAAAAGAAGGTTTGCTTGCACAGGAAGAATAGGATAAAGCCTTAGATGAGTTTTTTTTTCAAAAACGAGGTTAATTACCAAATTGCCTTTTGCGACTAGGAGCAGCAGCATATTGACCTACTACTCCACACTCAATATTTTTTTTCCAAAACTTTGTGATAAAGGATATGGATGTTCAGATGATGGCTTCAAAAGAGATTCTTTTTTTTCGTTGAGAATATTTGTTAAATGGGTTGCTGAGAATGGACAGGCATAAAAATAACGACGCCATGGTGGTGCCATGGCCAGCGGAACACGATCAAGAAATGACACTGAAAATATCCGGAAAAAACGCAGACGAACGAAGAGAGGAAGAGAGAGACGAATACACGTGCCTTGGCAAGACTGCCGTAGCTCTCGCCCTCGAGTCCCCATGACCGAATGGCACAGAACCTTGAACAACGGAACGGAGTCCGATGTGTGAGAGGTTCGAGAGCTGAGAGGCGAGAGGACACGGGAGGCCCGGCTGGCTCTGTCTCTCCTCTGCTTTTATAGATGGAGCTGAGATGAAATCGAAGAACTGGGAGCAGAAAACGTATTTGCTTTTTCATATTATTTGTAATCACCTTGTAGTTGACTGCGTGCGGTCGCAGAAGTCAGGAATATTTTGTTTTCTAAAAAACCAAACGCCGAGGATCTGTACAAGCCGAAGCACGAGGATGGACCTGCGAGGTAGAGAAAGATTAATAATACAATCGGCTGCTGGCTGCAAGAATTTTTGCCGTCTATCTCTCAGCCCACTCACACAATAGTTAGCTCTTCATTATTAATACATGGTCTACTTATCTCCCTCACTAAGTTTCTAGATTTTTATGTCGAAGCCGACTGTAAGCTTACAGCCCGCTTCTTCTCTCTTTTCTCTTCTCTCTCCTCCACCTCAGCACTTAGTATGTTTACAGTCCGTTGTAATACTTGCTTTGCTCTTAGGAGGCCACTGGACATGCACCACAATAATTAGGCTACCAGCATCTTCAGGTAGCCCTTTTTCTAAAAATCTATCACTATTGGAGAAAAAAAATGCTCCATCGAGTTCTTAACGGTTCTTACTTTCCACGGTACTTTGTTCACCTTAATATTTTTCCCCAACTCCAAAAAATAAAGGGAGAGTTCAGCTTCCCCTACCTACTATGACAGCTAGGGGATGTTTGGTTCTCTGGAGGCTTATTTTAAGCCCCGTCACGTTAAATGTTTGGATGCTAATTAGAAATATTAAATATAGACTATGATAAAAAACATTTATAACCTCTAGGCTTATTCGCGAGACGAATCTATTAAATTTAGTTAGTCTATAATTAGCTCATGTGATGCTACAATAAACATGTGCTAATCATGAATTAATTAAGCTTAATAGATTCGTCTCGTGAATAAATCCTAAGCTTATGTAGTTAGTTTTATAATTAACTTACATTTAATCTTTCTAATTAGTATTGAAATATTCGATGTGACAGGTTTAAAATAAACCCACTTATCTTTTGCTGCATCAGCCTGCTCTCATACCACCGCTGCACCAGGCTTGTCACCACCGGCCACCATCTCTGACCCGTTCCCTACCCGGTCACGCTCTCTACCCGTTCCCATTTATCAAGCTAAAAGATGGGTCAAACCAGATTTTGGAAGGATACTTCGGTGACTCTAAGGCCTCCTTTGGAATGCAGGATTCTCAAAATAGAGGAATAGCAAAAATGTAGAATTTAAGTTGGTTGGTAATTGCAATCCTATGGGAATTTAGAATGTAGGAAATCTTTTGTTGGAACCTTTGGATCAACACTGAAAAAACATAGAAATTTGAAGAGAGAGATAGACACAAAGGAAAGTTTCCAAGAGGTTGGACCTCATGTTAGATTTCCTCCAAAATTCCTATGGATTGAGCCATTCCATAGGAATTTTGTAGGATTCTTAGATGTCCAATCCTTTGTTCCAAAGGAGTACATAGGAAAATTTCCTATAGAAATGAATTCCTACAAAATTTCTCTACCAATCCTTTGTTTCAAAGGGGGCCTAAACCTTTGAAGGAGCAATTATCTAGCTTGTACAATATTGTCCAATATCCCCACGTCCCGATCTTGTTGTTAGCTAGCATATGGCTCGGCGCGTGACGCACGTCCCCTGGCGTGATAGACTTTTTCAGCCATTTGCAAATAACCTTTTTTCCACTACGTATTCGTTCCCTTGTCTGAATGCTTTTCTAGCATCAGAAGGTACGATGTGAACCTGCTAGGATTTGTTTCCGATTTTTCGATGAGAGGCGGGGGATAACTCGATTTGAGGATGGAGCTGACGTTCACGACCTGACTACACCCTTCCAAGGACGCTGCGCCTTAGCAACCGATACACTACCTCCAATGGCTGCCACGATCTTGTGGAACGCGACACCCGGCCACTAGGGCACTCGTCCTGCAAGCAATCGAAGAACCAGCAAGTATTGAATATACTAGATGTAGATGAAGGATTCAAACTCAATCTGCAATGATGTGGGTTCCGAAAACAAGAAGACGGGCGACTGATCCAGCACGCGCGCTCACAAGCAAGTAGCAAAGGCTAAACTTGATCTAAACAAAAACTCAAATGTTCTTGGTGGTGGCTAAGGGGTATAAGGACGTGGGAGGACGACCACAGGGGTGCCGGGGTCGTACTCCAACCCTAGGACGCGTCTGTAATGGACTCAACTTGATACACGGCCCATTGGGCCAAAATAAGGCGACACAACACCGTGAGCAGAAAAGGTGTGGGCAACAAATCGACGATTGTGACCGACTCCGAGCAGAGATAGACTTGATGCCGCATCCGTTGGAAAGAAGACTTTATAAGCTTTCCACGAAGTACTTGAAAGTCCCAATCCAAGTCCATATGCGACCGTGGTGACCATCACAAGTTGGTGCTGTTCTGCAGTCCGAATTCAGCCTGCGCGAATTCATTTTCCTTTCGGTCGTCTCCTTGATTCCTAATCAAAATAAGAGTGCACGCATCTCCATGGTCTAAATTGATGGATATAAACTCAAAAGTGAACTCACCTGATGATTAAGTTGACGAGCACGGGCACGTGTAATAGGACCAGAAATAGGTACTTGTATAGGCGTGGATGTATCGTTAGTATTGATGTCGTCCACGTGAAAGTAATAACGCTTTCTTCCGGAAATAACCTATAGTCTTGATCTCTGCAAATTCAATATTTTTTTTGAAAAACTAGCATGAGCACCGCTAAGTCATCTGAGAGAGGAAAAGCAAATAGAGTATCTTACATAGTCGATATTACATAAATTAGAAGTCCCTCAAACTCCGAAAGCATTAATCGATACATAAGAAACTAAGATAACTCCAGCCCGCCACATGCCAATTTTCTATCGTTGACTTCAAGCTTGATCTCCTACGCTCCGCCAGTGTCTTCAGCTTCTGCTCAAACACACGCCGGTTACTCTCCTTCCAAATGTTCCATGCATAGGACATCATCACCGCAGCCCTGACCTTTCGTATCTTGGAATATTCGATATAAACCTTGGAATATCTAGAGAAAAATTCTACATCCGATATTTACACTTGCAGTATATGAAGGATGCCGTAACTGATGTCAACACCCAACCTACCACTTCTAAAAAAAAGGTCTTCCATCCATAAAAAAATATCGGTAGAAATTAGATCCAGTACTAAAAGACTTTAATATCAGATCCAATTTCGATTGGTATTTTTTGGTGGACACACCTAGAGGCCTTTAGTAACCGTTAGTTTCTAACGGCCTGATCCACCGGATCGACCTCACCCCTGCTGAGCTTGGGGATGACGAGGACCATGCCGATCCCAACATGTACTCAGTAGCGTGCAGTGGCGGGATAGGGACTCACACGGGCGTTTATTCCGGTGACTTGGGGACAAATGCCCCTGGTAGGATGGATTGGCACGCAGCAGACATTATTCCATTATTAATTCGTACATGCTCTACACAAATCCAACGTTAGCGTGTGAACTACTTCTCAACCAGCTGTGACTGTGATGGAATAATTTTATTTCAACCAGACTTTCCAATACAATGGTGTCATCAACGCGTCTATGGCTCTTACTCCTAGGGAGATTATGTATAGAATTTCTAGTCTTTACCGTCCCTGGCGACTTTGATTTATCTATGTTTAAATGAACTGGCAGGAGAGCTGTTTGTTGTATTAATTAGATGGCTTTGTTCCATATGAACCGAGAAGGGAAAAAACAGACCGGAATTCCGGTTCATGCTAGGGCACCGGAGCCCGAGAAAAACCCAGCTCCCCGGCCGCCTCTTCCTCCCCAGTGACGATCGACGACGGAGAGAATCCCTTGATTCCGGGCAGCCCATCACGTATTGACCTTCTGCAGCTGCTGGTCATCAGAAACCTCGAGAGCACTTCCTGTATTCCCGCGGGTTCATGTACTCCCGTGCTCCCATTCAAAAAAACTACCAATAGATGCACATAAAAAATTGCAAAAAAAATATGAATGGATAGAATGAGAAATCATCTACCTTCATACAAAATTTGAGTTGCACAAAAAGATAAAATCAGCCATAAACAGTAGCGGGTTTGCGGGTACAAGGAAAATAGTGTAACCCGCACTATTCATAGGCTGATTTCTCTTTTTTTTCTTTCTCTTTGCACAAAATTTTTCTTAACACCAAATTTTATATGGACATGGATTTTTGCATCATCCATCCATATTTTTGTTTGAATTTTGTTTAAAATGTTTTAGTAGTTTTTTTTATCGTGGGAGTACGGAGTACCTAAGGGTGCTGGAGCACCCGAAGGTTTCTCCATAAACCTCCTCACCGCCAACCTTTTTATAAAATGCTAACCGTCAACCTCACAAAGCATTGAAGAAGAATGCCACGGATCGGCCGGAGGAGATACCTCACAAACTCAAAACTCCGGTCCTTAGCTTGGTCCTCAATCCATCACCGGGGTTGTTATCAGGATGTTGTCCTTGCCACGGGAACAGGGGCGAAGCCAGCCGAGCTTGCCACCGGGGTCGGCTCCATTGATACGATGGGGTCAAATACTGATACAACAGTGCTACACAAAGGAATTTACGTGCAGCTCCGCCCCTGCACACGATTTGTCCACTGATCGAAGTTTCGTCCGTGCCGGGGATGGAGAGCCACGAAAACGTATCCAGTGCTACGGACCCTTGGTGTGCTACCGTGCTACCGAGGAACGGCAGCTATTGGAATGGCCTTACGACATCTTCTAAACCAGACCCTGAAGAAAGCGTTCTACTCCCCAAAAGGTCCAGGACCATGGTACATTTGCATTTCCGCCCACTGATTTTGTTCCCTTCTCATTCTAGCTCCTTCTGGACAGATCGATCTGTTCCCCCGACCAACCATGGAACCGCACTGGATTTAGGTTTGTATTTGATCCAGATTCGTTTCCTTTCATGCCTGATTTCTCAATCTGCGCTCCTTGTCACACAATTGGATTTCTATGGAGTGCTGCGATGTGGCTTTCGGATTCAGAACTCTTGCTGCTCTGCATTCCCTAAAGTGCCAGAAATCAGAACCTTGTGCAGCGGCGGTGGGGTGGTGTCACCATTGCTGTTCCTATGAGTTTAGGGCCTTATGGAATTCCGAGTCGCCATCTCCTGCGGTCCTGCCACTGCCAGGGCATGCCTTCCAGGTCTTCCTATTTCTTCCTTAGGGCTTCTGTTTCACAAATTTGTATGCTATGGACTATGGTCATTCATAGAACAAGGATCTATACCCCACTAGTAGAGTGTCGACACTCCGCATTGAAATTTGATCAAATTTCTGGTGCATTTTTCCTTGCCATTTGTGCCCTGCAGCTCAACATTTTTTTTGGTTAATTTTTTTTACATTCCATTGCAACCAATTTTTCTTCCCACCATACCCATGCAACTTATGCAATGTATACTGAATTGGGTATTCTACAGTATATTGTTCATATGGTAGGTAGAATTTCAAAAAATTTAAATCCTGAATGAAACTTATTGTTTGTTTGTATTCGGCCGGCCGCATCTTCTTTTTTGATAAAGGATAGTTCATTTTATTTTCTTGCATCACAAACCAGCCTTTAATCTGTGACTACTGTCCCATGTGTATTGCAGGTCAAAAAGCACTACGATAGTGCAACTTACATGGAGTACTGCCTTGCGACAATTGTGGGCATATCTTCGTTCAACATTTGTTTCTATGATCTCTGCTCTCCCTCTTCCACAATATCACAATTGTATGGTTACAATACATGGCATTGGCATGATTGCCTGTTGCAAGTAGAATACTTCAGGTTCCTCATTTAGCACGCACTTATGACAAGGTGAATACCACCTTTTGTCAAGACATGGATACTTCTCACTACTAACTGATTTACATAAATCATGGTGTACCTCTTACCGCTGCAACATGTACCACTTGAAGGGCTGAGCTTGTATTTTGTTATGTTCTCTCAGAATTCACAATCACACTAGATGAAAGTACTCTGGCATTTGTGTTCTTGTAATCGTGTATCATGTATTTTGTACAGTACCATCAGGTTCTAATGGCTCACTGGATGTGTGTGGCTTAATGGTTTATGGAAAATTTGGAAGCAACTTGAATTATGAATGTTCCAAAACACTAAGCTTAATGAATGCTTCCTGTTGTACTTTCATGAGCTTTTGCGATTTGATATCAAGCTGTAAAATCTTATGATGCAGAGATTGATGCAACTTTCATTAGCAGTTCCACTTGCACTGAATTTCTAATGCTGAAGCTTGCATTACTTTGGCTCTTCCACTACTGCAATGCACTTTTCCCCCTTATCTCAAGATGGACAAGCATCTGCCAACCTTATGTAGGGATAGCTGTAACACATTGAGGAAATTGACGGTAAATTTGTAATCATTCAGTCTCCAAAATTCTCACATTTGGTATCCCAAAAAAAGCATAAGATTAAGGGTGTGTTTGGTTGGGCTTTCTAACCTGCTTTTGCTTTTGCAAAAGCCAAAAGCCAACTAAAGGGCTTAAACGCCCTAGGTGCTTTTGTCCAAAGGCAGCTTTCATCTAGTACAAATGCAAAAGCACACCTCCTCTTGCTTTCAGTGGTTTTTGGGGTAAAAAATTACCCACCTGCCACCGGTTATGAAAAAACAGTTCGCTTCTATTTCCCCCGCCTGTCTGACTTCCGTCCCCCGCCCCACCCCGCCCGCCCCAGCGCCGCCCCGCCGCCCGCCCCGCCCCGCCCCACCCTGGCGCCGCCCCACCCCGTCCCGCTCCGGCGCCGCCCCGCCCCGCCCCGCTTCGTCGCCGCCCCGCCCGGATGCTCTCTCCCAGCCTTGCTGTGCCCGCTCATCCCCTGAACACCAACACGTCTTGGGTGCTCCTCCCTGACAATACAAGCAATATTGTGATGCGATTATTGCATTTTATTGGTGCTGTAAAGATTCATTAGATTTTAGATATGTTAATAGACCATTAGTGCAAAGTTGATGTATGGATTGGCTGCTAATTGTTATTTTAATTTCTTATAAATGTATCGTATAACTATTCAAGATACAAAAAATAAAGAAATTATTGACATCTCCTTGTATTTAGTAAAGAAAAAGAGATATCATCAGTCTCGGGGGCATTTCAGACATCTTACCACTCACCTCAGATAATCGGCCGAAAATAATTAGAATTGCCAAACACTAAGCTTATGTTGACATATATCATAATTTTATGAGCCATTTACCTTGTGTAATTGCTACAGTTCTATTTATGTGGACCATATGGATGAAAAACTTAGAAAAATTAATGTTTTCCTTTCCAAAAGAGACATTTACATGCGAAATAGTGAACATATTAGGTTTGTACGAGTATTTTAGTATATAGACAGTCCAACAAATATTTAGGGGTATTACAGGTATTTCACCCATAGCACACAGTTTCCCATAGCTCAAAGCTGCTCTAACCAAACGGTCTTCTGTTTTTTCCACAGCAGCTTTTTCACAACAGTTTTTTCACAGCCCACAGCTCACAGCAGCTTTTGCAAAAGCTACAGCCCAACCAAACACACCCTAAACACATTTGTGAGAGCTACTATCAAGCAACCCTCTCATACCATATCATGCCCACACACAAAAAAAAAACATGAGTGTCTCCTAGTAGCGACGACAACTCATTATGCAACTTTCAGCGTCAATGACATGCATCTTGTAGCTAGGCCTATCTCCATCTTGTGCATCTTGCAGCAATATTGGAATAGTTAATCTTGTGTTGCCTGGGAAGTTTCACGGTGTTTCTTGATGCTCCCTGCCGGCCATCTTTAGTTGAGATGACAATCGAAATTCAAGATGATACATGTTATACAGTCCTCGGATGGTCCAACAAAATACAATTGAGCCTGTGATAGAATCAAAATATTTATCAATAATCCTAGCTAGATAAAGGTTAATGCCAAGTGATAACCAAGATGTTCTTATGTTCCTTTACACAAGAATATCCGAAATCACTGATTGTGCACATTTATGTTAGGAATTTGATTGAACAATCCCACGTCACTTATAAAATGAAGGAGGGAGTAACCTTTTCTTTTAAGGAAAAGAACTCAAGGCTGTTGCCATTTCCCTCATTTTCATAATAAAACTATTGAATAAAACGAGCGCATTGAGTGCCACTAACATGACTGCCCAAATTGACTTCTTTGTGCACCAAAGAAGTATACGAATTGTACTTTCATAGCCTGTGGCGTATATCTTCTTAGAACGATGAGCACTTACATAACCCTGTTACTTACAGAAACTCGTTGATTCAGATCACCATTTGCTTTGATCGTGAGAGCCATTTGAGGGCAGCACCCCTGCAAAGAACGAAAATGTGCTTTAGACTATCGATGTTGACTTAAGGCTCATCCAATTCTCTCATGATTATGTTGCCCAAGAATGCCATCAGGTATGTTATTTTTGAAAATGTATTTGGCCTCCTAAGTGGGTTTTGGTATTGATAATATGCATAATTAAGGAGCTAATATGATTATCGAGCTATGGACAGATTAAAGAAATGAATTATATGTGTGAAAAGACGCCAATTTACTTGATAGACGGTGATGGAGCTCAAAACAAGATCTTTATTTATTTTCTATTTTGAATTTGAGTATAGGAAATACCGTACTATTAAGAGGGATGCGAATGGATAGATTGAAGATGTCAAAGTGCTTAATTGAGATGCTAACTACCCAAGAGAGACACAAAATCACACACTTGTGAACTTAGTTTTCTCACTGACTCAGTGTGTGTCGGAAGTTCCGACTCCTGTCGAAAGTTGGTTAATAGTTCCGACAGGGGTCCTCGGCCGGCTGTTTTTAATGGGGTCGGAAGTTCCGACCCTGTGTCGGAAGTTCCGACAATCACTTATTCTGCATACTAACAGCTATTTTTTAGGGCTCGGGTATTTATACCCCCTCAGCCTCTTCTTCATTTGCTGCTGACCTAACCTGAGAGAAACACCTCCAAGAGCATTCGCTACTCCCCAATCCTTCCAAGAGCTAATCCTTTAGTTGATTTGAGCTTGGGGTAAGAGCTAGAGTGAGGTGTGAGGCTTGAGCTTTTGAGTGAGAAGGCAGTCACGTTCATCTCAAAAGCACTTGAAGTATCTTCATCCATCGATTCACATTTGTTACTCTTGAAGCTTGTTTCTAGACGGTTTGGTGTCGCCTGGTTGAGCGTCCTGTCGTGTGTGTGCGCCCGGGGAAGTTTGTATTACCCATCCTTTGTGGATTTCATAGTAAGTGACTCAATCCTTTTTTGTGGTTGATTGAGTGGGGTAAAGGGTTAGTGGAAGACCCGGCTCTTTGTGAGCTCCTCAACGGAGACGTAGCTTTTTTGATGGGAGTGAACTTCAGAAACAAATCTCTTGTGTCTTGTGCTTATTGCATTTATTTAATTCTTGTTGACCTAGAGTTTGTTTTGTGCCGATCTACGTACTCGAGTTGTTGTGCTTGCAAAGATCACCTGCAAAAGTCTCCTAGTACCATTGCGCAACTTTTGTTTCAGTCAGGTTCTGCAGTTTCAAGTTTAATTTTGAATTTCGTATAAAAATTTTTCTTCTGTCGGAAGTTCTGGTCCTATGTCGGAAGTTCCGACCTCGGAACTTCCTACATAGTGTCGGAAGTTCCAACAGATTTAATTGCTACGAGTAACTTTTTAGATTTTTCAGGTACCCTGTTCACCCCCCTCTAAGCATCACCAAGGTCCTTTAAATTTCGAAATGGCTACATATGATGTATGAAATTATAGCCAAAGTTTAAAAAATGGAACATGATCGAGTGAGCCTGCTACTGCTTACATATTAGAAAAAAAAAAGAAAAAAGTATTTACAGAAGAGTAAGCTTGCTGTTGACACAAAGGTAATGTAACATTAGAAACGTTGAAGGGAACTCCAGTGTCCTTCCCCTATTAATAGTGGTTGATCTTGGTCATTGTCAGATTGATTTAGCGAATTCGAGTTTGGATTTAAGATCAAGCGAATTAATTTAGATTAGGATTTGGGGCACGCACATATGGAATGAGCTGCAGAACCTGGAGTTGCATCGGTGCCGCTGTAGCCTCCGATCTGCGCACAACATAGAAAACTGCAACTCAAATTGATGAATGATTCTCAAGATCAAGAGGATAGGGTGGAATTCCTCACTACCGTACCTGAAATTCCACCCACAGATGCCGACAGACTCTCTGGTCATTTGAAGATGTGCCATGGAGGCAAAACGCACTGAAGATGCTATGCTGGCCAGAACTGCTGCAGCGGCGTGAAATGCTCCTCATGGTGTCGGGGGAGACGCGGCCCCGTTCACTTCTCTTCTAGTGCTTCTTCATGCGGACGCTATTGCCAGAGATCACTGCCACAATGGCGAGGTCAAACCCTAACCTGCGACAACTTGACCAATGCGTCGGGGGGTAAGGAAGAAGACAAGATTCGGGATTTCGGGTTGAGGCGTAGATGGAAATGAAGAATCGATCCATGGGGATTTGGCGAATCTAACCGATGGCAGCTTGCCTATCTGCAGTGGCCGGGAAGTCGTCTGGTTGGGGAAGAAAGTGAAGATTGGGGAAGAGGAATTGAAATGAAAGAAAGAACAATTCAGGGTGGTGGGTGTAAGATGTTCCACCAATTAGAAAACAATAGGGGGTTTTGTAAAAATGTGCAATGGGAATCCCACCTGCATGGATCAGGACCGTACACTCTGCATCCAACAGCTGGCGTTTCTCGGTAGCACGGTAGCACACGAAGGGTCCGTCGCACTGGATACGTTCTCGGAGAGCTACCGGGGGCTAACGCCAAAACTCCTATATCAGTAGTCATCAAGCCATCACTTTCTAAGGCCATCTACCGGGATAATAGTAAAACAAAGGTTTAGTCCTTGTCAGAGTAATGAAGCCATCAATTTAACTTCCCGGGTCACCCTACCTGAATATTCTCCTTGCCACATGAATGAAATCAAGGCAACGATGGCTGCCAAACTCTACAAGATGAAATAAATTAAAGAAACATCCTAAGGTCAGTTTTAGTGGAATTTTATGGGCATTAAATTTTATAACACATCAGTAATTTTATTAACATGACAACCTTATTACCAGGAGAGAGAAATGAAGAGTTTTATCCCTATTAAGTCCAGCGGACTCGGTTACCAATCCTCATAAAACTTAATGAAACATGCACCGAGAATATTATGGTTCTATAGCATCTCACATTTGATCACATCATGCAAGAATTAAATGTGACAGTCTATTTATAAAATAGTGTAATGAAACTATACTGTGAGAAAAAAAAGACTATTTTATTTTATTGTATAGTTGACGTAACAGTTTTGGTGATAGTGCAACGTCAGTGTAACGAAGCCGTCTCTTCCCCATGCCAACTAGCGGGATGTTGTCCTTGCCACTAGAGTAAAATTGGAAACATATCTAGTGCTACCGGCGCTTATACACGGTAGCATCGAAACCAGTTTATAACAATTCATTTAAAAATAAGGATGCGTAGATTATGTAAGCATTTAACATATAGACTTAAGCCGTGTTTGGAACCAATTGTCCGATGATTCTCGTGAAAAAATTGAGCCAACGACGCAAAATGGTGTGATTGTCTATTCTTTTGTCGGAGGTGAGTGGCCGCTCGACAAAGCTTGGGGCGGCCTTGGATTGCTCAAACGGGCAACGGCCCCTGCGAATCTAGCGACCAAAGCTCGATAACGACGCTCGTTTTGCTCCTACTATGATGCGAGATAAGGAGCAGCATTCCACATGGACTCCAAAACTTAGGGGCCTCCATATTGTAATCTAAGGTGTCCTTTTCATGATGAAGGTGCTCCCTATATGTAGGGAGGAAATCCTTTCACCACCACATCTATTATAAATACGGGACTATAAATGGCGTATCCGCCTTACAAATTTTGCCCAGTGAAGATGGCGGGCGAGCTCAGCTAAACCGGATCTGGTCAAGATCAAATAGGTTGGGTTTACCTCTACTATTTTCTACATTTCCAAAAATATTTCTCAGAAAAACAATTCCGGATAAAGTCAGATATTGTTTTTAAACCATGAAAAATATCTAGTACGCAAAATCCTAAAGATAGTTTGGAGCAAGAGTCCAAATAAAATACGTGGAGCTTGTGAAAGGATTCTAGAAACCGCCAAGCAAAATACACCAAGTAGAGAGCCAAGAAAATTCGATTTCTTTGGCAACCAGCCGCCAAGTATCGTTTCCTTGGTGGTTTGGCCACCAAGAAATCTAGGACACGGGTAAAATCTCCAAAGCGCCAAGCGTCAAGGCTATAACTTTCTTTGGCGGCCACCAACCGCTGCGGCCAAGTAAATACCTTTCCTTGGCAGCCTTCGACTGTCAAGGAAATCGTGGTTCCCTTGGCTTCCAACCGCCAAGGAAACAAATAACATCAATAAAAAAAATAGTAGAAAATATAGCTACAATTAAAATCAATAACATGTAGCTGACATGCATTTAGACTACACATTTTGGCACACACAAAAACAAGATCTCATTTTCATAATCCATAAATCCACATATCTTAAAATCACACGTCCATTTACCCCTACAAGCATTGAATAAACCTTAGGCATCAAATACATAAGTCACTATCATTTAACAATTTTCACCCTTAAACTCAGATATAACCTCATGTCACTACAAATCACAGCCATGGACTTCATCACTATCTGAAATAATGGGGAAGTAATTATTAGTCCATGAGCTCGCTAATAGCATGGCACAAAGTTGTACTTGAGTACAATTCCAATTTGTCGTAGTGTTAGCTCTAGAAAAATTAAAATAATGCTAGATAAATATAGAAAATTCCTAGAAAATCCTAATTGACGTATAAATGCATTTTAAAAACTATTCACTCACAAAACTAAAAACTCAAGATGCAACCAATATGAATGCACCACACGCACATTAATATAATGTAAACCATATCAATTTAGTTTTAGATAATAATTATTTTCCTACATTAAATATTCTGATAATTATATAAATGTTGAAAGATTTTAAAATGATAACAAAACTATAGTTTTTATTTAGTATATTCTACTCACATCCAAAAAATAAAATATTTTGCGGTGTGATGGTTATGTAATCATTGCATTCATACTTGATTAACGTTTACGATGCTCTAGTTAAATAGTCTTGATGCTATTAGAACTACAGCATGTGTATAGTCTAAACTTGTTTTAGATTGGTTATCTCTTACTTATATGTGTTATTTTTTGCTACCATCTATTCTGTTTTCACCTTTTGATTCATCAACACACAAGTCATTCATGAATAGAGTGCACCTCAGCTGGTAAGATTTCTTGTGGTAGAACATGCCTATCTGGGTTTGAATCCTCGACTCGCCATGGTTGCTCGTATTTTTCTAGATTTATTCTTTCAGTAGTAGGCACCATGCCCATCGATAGCGACATGTTTGTGGTGACTTCATCACTCCTGAGATATGATGATTCGGTTTCTCGGAGGTGAGGATAGGGTTACGTATGTGTATTCATAGGAGTGAGCGTGTATACGTATATGTGAGCATATGTGTCTATACTGTATTTCGTAAAAAAAGAACGAGTCATCCTTAGTTAGCTCTCCACTGCATTCATGTTTGATTCATGCTTACAATACTGTATTTAAATAGTTTTGATGGGTCGATAAACCTTTGGAGAATATTTTTAAGAGAAAAGCTACTACTGATCTATTTGCTTGTGGTTCACGAACTGGTATCGCTAATCGGCACTAACACTAGGTACATGCATGGTGCACACACAACACTTGTGTAGATGGCTAAGACATTCGAGTACAAAGCGGAAGTTGGTGAGGTTTCAAAAGTTAAAAAACTAAGGACACGGGTCCAGTAGTGGTGGATAGGTTCTTTAACCTTCTACCAGTTCCAGCCTCCCAGGTTTCGGGGTCCATCTAATGAAACTTTTAATTAAGGGTCGTACCTTAGTCTAATGCATCTCCCTTCAGCAAATGCCAGAGCTCATGCTCAACTTTAGTTTTTTATATAGCACAAAACTTGTAACTGGGTAAGCAAGGAAAAAATATTACTGGAAATGAGTGGACTTGTGCCTTGTAAATATGAGATGTGACGATAATGGAAGCAACTACGTATTTGTATTGCACACCGAAACTTGAAAAACAGCCACTCCCCAATTCTGGTACTCCCATTCTGACATTGCAGTTCTAGCACGCAGTAGCTTTGATTGCTCAGCATAACCCCCATGATTGGATTACAAGATGTTACGATCTGCTCAGGTACGGTTCAAGCATCGAATTAATTTGCAAATAATTGACAAAAACTATACACCACAGCATCAGTAGCACCAGGCAAACTTTAGTAACAGTTTTCTAGTTCACAAAATGCACTGAACTGTTCAAGCGTTCATAAATATAATAGCTCCATCGACCATCACATTGCTACGACAGTGGAAGTTGGGCTGGCATTGTTTTTGATTAAACATAATACATACTATAGCATCATTACGCTGCATTTTATTGCGATCATTGTTAAACCGTATAACAAATAAAGCACCTTATGGGATGGTTCTCTGGTACAGTGGAAGTGCTCCCAGAGCCTCACGCTCTGCTTTCTCCTTTTTCACCTGCAATGGATTCAGATGCATTAAACAGCAAGCATCTAGGGAGATTTTACCATGAAATACTTCCAACTAGATATGATTTCGAGCAAAAATACAATAAAATTCCTTCAACTGGATGAATCTTAGCTAGCAACATCTTAATGTGAAAAGTGCCTCTAACACAAAAGTTCAGGGATATACTCAGATATCGACATCAATTAATATGTTGATGGCACATTTTACAGCCAAGGTGATGAAACAAGTGGAATCAAAACGAGTACACAACACATGTTACAAGCCAAATGCATCACACTGTCAGACTGGTTCTCCTTTAGATGGTTAGTTGATCTAAAAATTCACGAAGCAATTTTTCTCTATGACTACATGTACCGTAGGTTGAACTGTGATTTACTAATAAGAAATGAATGCAGTAATACACAATAAGACAAGCTACGGAATAGGGGGGAAATAAACTAGCAAGACCCCAAGCAATGGAGACTCTGTACCGATAAGATATATTGGTAGAAGAATGCAGAAAACAAGTATGGCAAAATAAAAGACAGTATCATGAGAAGTGCAGTACAATTAAAAACTGAGGTCTCTGATGGTCAACAGATTAATCATATCTGGGAAGAAACAAAATGATAAGGAGAGAAACAAATGCACTCACAAGAGCAAGCATGTCAGAAAGGTAGCTTCTGAATGGCGTCTGTATAGCCTGTCAAAAGAAACCAAGGTGTCAACACATGATGCATCAATTTATGTCGCAATGGATTCTATAAACATCATAAATAATTTTAGTGATGACTAGCAAAACAATGCCCGTTAAAAATCTATGTTTGCCAACTAGGAAAACTACCCCCAAGATCAGTATGGCGATTTACCACGTCCTTATTCACCACCGCAAACTACGGCATGAGCGAAACTAGCCAGCATCACATGCAAAAAAACCATAACGCAAAAGAGGTCACAAGTGGGAAATCACATCACCGATAACTAAACTCCTTTACTTTCCGTTTCCACAAGTTCACAAGCGTGTGCAAGTGCAACGATTCTATAACCCAATCTCAATCACCAATGATCAGTCACCTGTCCTCCATCCAATTCCTACGAATTACTAAAATTTCTTTCTTTCCCAATTGCAATTGTATACAGCGCATACGGATTACAGAGCGAGGAACAGGCACGAATCATGACCTGCACGTCGTCGGGGAGGTACTGGTGCTTCATGGAGAGGTCCATGGCCCGCTTCAGGCGCTGGTTGCGGGCGTCCACCACCTCCCGCGGCAGCCGCGCCAGCGCCTCCTTGATGTCCAGGTCGTGGTACGGGTCGTACAGGTCGTCGTACCGGAGCCCTGCGCCGAGGACAGCAAGGGAAGAAGAACCGATCAGGGACGCCGCCGACGAGCCTAGCTAGCCCCTAACCCTAGGTCACGAGCGGGTGCTTGGGAGCCGGGAGGAGGGTGCAGACCGTATTTGCGGAGGCGGGAGGCGACGGCGTTCCGGTGGAGGCGCGCCAGCGGGTTCCGGCGCGGGTTCACGAACGACGCCAAGAGCTTGGAGAACATCCTCGCGAAGGTTCCGGAAGGTTCCGCGGCCTCGTGTGTGTGCTTTCGGTGCTCGCCGGAGTTCCAGGGAATCTTGGCTTCCCACCGTCGTGGCGTCGTCACCACCACAGCACCACCGGCGCTCGTTCTTTCTGGTGTCAGTTTGGGTGAGGTAGGGAGTTTTAGTCCGAGAAGGCCGGAGAAGCTTCCGGGAGGATAGGTGGCACTAGATGGGCCGGCCCATTTCGGCAAGTGCCATGGACAGAAGAAGAATGGGGGCCCATCTGATTCAGAGGTTGTTTGTTTGAGGTAAGAGCCTCGTTTTTCCCTGTTCGGCGCTGCTAACTCTTATTGCACGCAACATCAGCAGTATTTTCTTTCTTGTTTCTTTTTTACTCGAGAGAAGTCTCAGATTAACGAGAGTGAATAAATTTAGAGAAATAATTACTACTGAACGAGCATAACACACATTTATGGAACAAACTTAATATCTGCACAAGTATCTTGTATCGATATTGATAAAAGATCTGATATCACGGCTGCAACATCATAAAATCACTGTCGAAACATTACAGATTCACTGTTGCAACGTCTCATGTTGATAAAAAAAAAATCCGAAATCACGATTGCAACAGAACTCATATTAATATAAAAATCCCAAATTATGGTTGCAAATTTACAACATCACGGAATTGCAACTGCAACATGACTAATTACAGTTTCAACATCTCCTATTATTTTAAAAAAAAAATAAAATCAAGGCTGTAACATCACGAAAATGCAGTTGTAACATCGCAAAATTACAGATGAGACATCACGAATTATCTTACACAGAAGCTGAAACCGTACCTAGCATTGTTTCTCCGTGATTCATGGCGAGATGTCGCCATTGGGACAGAAGGGGAGGACGATCCACCTCACCATGAAGGAGGTCCAACGGTGCTGCCGGCCAATCTCCCGCCACATCATATACCTATCCTCGTCCTTCTCGCTGGCTCCAGCTGCTGCACCGCTGTGGAGCAGAAGCAGCGGTCAGCAGTGCTAGTGAAATGATAGCTGGGTATGTCTGGGAAGGAGGCGGCGTGTGGATTTAGAGCCTAAATTTGTACGTAGATCATGAGAACTCGGATCATAATCCCCTTTATCGAGCCTTATTTTTTGATTGTTTTCCCTTGATCATTGGCGTAAACATCTGTCCAACATATTTGCTGGAAAAAGTATTGGTTGATATGATCCTTAATTTTAACTTTTTTAATAAAATAGATCTGTTTTATGCAACTTGTAAAAGTACAAGTCTTGAAAGGCCAATCAATGTGACACATTTCGCTACTGTGTTCCACGTATTGATCGGGTTGGGTCGGGTTAGGTTTTTTCGGATGGGTCGGGTCGGGTTTGTCGGATCGCCCGGCCCGTGATCCGGTACAGTGATGCTGCACACTGCACATCTCCTGCTTCAGCCTCTGCTGCCTTTCCGCTGCTCCCGAGCAGACACGAATATCTGGCCGATGGCCTCGAGCGCAGAGACGTCCCAGCTCTCAGAGTGCCGAACCACCTGAACAAATGAAAGTTTTCGATTTCCTTTGATCAAAGAGGAGATAGTTTTACAAGGTTTGGCTTTTGTGATTACCTTGTAATCTTCGTTCAGATCATAGGTTGTGTTCCCTCTGATCGCAATCAGGGGCCTCCATGGTAGCCTCAAATATGTCCTGAAAACAGAGAAGGCGTGTTATCAAAGAGAGACAATCATCTTTTAATGTACTACAGGAAAAAAAATCAAACTTTCTTTTTTCAAGCTTGCAGAAGCACCTTAGTTTCCATGTCGCTTTGACAAACTTTGTCTCAACCCTCAAGCCCTGTGAGATTTGAAACAATTTTAAAAATGCGCAGACTGAACGTGTTTCAGTATGGATCATAAGTTCATACTTTTTTTTTCAGATAACTGTATTAACTAAAAGAAATGTTCAATTCGAGCTAGGACTTGGAGATAACCTACAAGTCTACAACTACAAGAATGGCAAATTGGTTCTTGCCATTCAGAACTAAAAAGCTTTTTCAGATGCCAACACATAATTGCTAGTCAGAAACAAAGCTTCCGCAAACAAATCACCGAATTCCAGCCAACAAATGGCGTTTGTTACCTTTTCAATGCTTTCAAGCTCAAGCGAAGGGCTGTTGAAGAACGGCACCAGCAGATCAAGATTCTGAGAGTATCTAGACAATCCTGAGGGGCAAGAATGCACTCATGTTCACAATTTCGTCAAAACTTTTTTTTTTCAAATAAGGAGACATCAGACGTACCCCGGAACTTTATCGTCGGATCCTCAAACAAGCAATCTTCAGTGTATATGCCCCGAGAGAAATCCCCTGCAATCCTAGAGGAGCTGGTTATCATTTCCTTGCACATTTCTCTGAACAATCCGTATCATGCTGTGTGCGCATGCTCCAAACAATTTTACCAGCTTCAGCTCTGCAATCCTGCAGCCGCCATGATCCACCAATCCCAGGTGAAAGAACGCAGCAAGTTGCAAGAGACCCGTACCGGTGAGGAAGTAGGCGCGCCGGTAGTCGTCTCGGAGGACGGCGAGCACATCCTCAACGCTGCCGCACGGCGGCGGATCCTCCGCCTCACCCTGCTCGGCGGCGTCCCTGCACGGCCGAGCCAAGAAAAATGGATGTTGGATGCCGCGGAATCCAAATCCCGGAGCCGAGGGTGAGCTTGACGAACGAGAGGCTAAGCTTACCTGGGCGTCTTGTTTGGGGAAAGGGCTCTGAGGAGCTCGGTGACGGCGCTGACGGCCGCCCTGACCACCGGCGGCGCGTCCGGCGCAGCTCGGACGACGCCGCCCGGGAGACGCCGGTGGCGGCGCCTGGGCCCATGCAGCAGAACCTGTGAGCGGGAGATGGACTGGAGGACGGCGGCGGCGCGCCACAGGTGGCTGCTAGACGGCCGGGCCGGGGGCGGCCCGGCAGCTGGGCTTGGCGCCATCAGCCACCAACTGCCGCGCGGCTTGGTCAGGGAAACAAACAGCCGCAGGAGCTCGCGCTCTCTCGTGGCCGTCAGGGTCTCACAGACCACAGGAGGTCGTGAGGCCTTCACAGCGACACGCTCGGGCTGCCTCCAGTCATCGCCGGTGACAGCAGCAAGCACGCCGGAAACTGACCTTTCAGTTTCCAGCACAGCGGCCGGACATGTTTCAGTTTCCAGCACAGCAGCCAGCCGGCGAGGAGCTGCATTTTCCATGAACCAAAACTCAATTGCACATGGCCTAGCAATGACCAGATATTCATATGAAATGAAGAGGTGCCAGATATTCATGTGTGTAAAAGCCACATCTTGATAAAATCATCCAGCAATCGCCCCCGGATATTTGCTTGCTATTTTTCTCGCAAGGCGTAAGAACAGTGTGTGCTGTATGTATATATCAGCAATCAATCGTCCCAATGAATGATCAACCAAGTTCAAGCTTAACATACACACTGCCTGATGTAATCCCGTATGCCACCTAGATACCTGGTTCTCAGATCAGGAACCGGAAAAGCCGCGGCGGATGTAATGCTCAAATAGGATATACAAGAGGTCGCCCGCAACCAGAAGCGAGAAAGATATAATCTGGCCGTTCCAGCATGTGTGATGACAAGGCTCAACTTGTCTGCAGGACTTGGACATTCCCCAACGCCTTCTCACTGTCGTCGATCACTAGCTTCTTTCGCAGGGCCAGCAGCTCCTCCCCAGCACCACAGATGTAGGCTGCGGTTCGCCTGCCAGAGAGAGTCGCTCCTTCCATGCTGTCAATGTAGTCCTGAACACATAGCACAATATTAGGAGAATCTCTTAAAATTAAATCCCTGGTGTGCAGACACCGAAATTTGAAATGGTGAAATTTTAGTGTTTCCTGGTCCATTGATTCCTGTAGATGAACATACCTGTTTCGTATAAGATCCAGACAGGAAGAAGTTTTTAACGGGCGTCTTCTGGTCAGGTCTGAATGGGTCATTTCCAGGAGCCTCACGATACAAAGATTGTCCAATTTTCACCACACTGGACCATGTGACTTCCAATCCCCGGGCAGATGGGAACAATTCTACGACCTGCAAGGAAATCATATATGTGTTGGTATTGAGGTGAGCTTACGAGAATATAAATATATAATACAATCACAAGAAATCTTGTATCTTTTGAAGTACTTCCAAATGAGATCTTGCTTAGTTATTTATAAAGTAAACAATCTGCAATAATCAGCTGTAGCAGTAACTAGACAAAAAAAAACAGATGTTATTTTCAAACTTACCTGCTTTTGAACCTTACTGATGATCTGCTCATTTGGCAATGGCATGTATGGATCACCAGGAGTTAACACAGCTCTGCAAATGAATCAAGCGTTGAATGTGAGTACATTTGCACAAAGAAATCAATTTGATAGTTGAAACACAGTAGTTGTAAGTTGTAACGTGCTAGACTGCTAGTAACCTAGCTAGGTAAAATGTATACAAACAGGAACTTCAAAATGATATGTCAAAAAGTGAATACTACACTGAATCTTCATAAACTATTCCAGACCACCAAAAGTAGAAAATATTCAGAATGAAAATGTAGACTTACTGGATCAGGGAACCTTGTCCTTCAATGTAGTAATCAGCAGGAGATGAGAGTGCAAGGTCTGAAAAACAGGAAAAGTCTGCATCTGGAGTGTACAGGAGGTTATCCAAACCGACCGCCTTTTCTAGTTGTCTACATCAAAGATAAGAGAAGTATCACTTAGCGAGCATGAACTCAATTTACATTTGCACAAATATCTGTTAGATAAAACAAATGTAATCTTCATGAAACATTCAGATATGAATGGTGAGAATTTTAAATTATCCGGTCTAAAACCAAATAAGTGACAAAAATACTAAATATGCAGGGGGGCATCAGCTACCTTGATTTTTCTAAATCTTGAAGTTCAGTAACCCATCCATTGTAGCGAAGCTGAACAGTGACAACAGGAACACCATCCAACTTGTAGATATTGTCAAATATTTCCCATTCCCTCCATTCTGACGGTAGTAGTCTTTTGATCCCCGGTACATCACAAGCTGTGCAATTATCGAAACCAAGTTAAGTGGGTATGGTTGGAAGTGGTAGTTAGAGAAGAAACAAAAGACAAGGAAGAAGAAAAGGAACCTGCAACATATGCATCGGCTTTTATTATCTCTCTGCTTGTGGCCTAAAAATATCCAGATGTATGAAAATATCAATACAAATATAAAGAATAGTTAAGGCTACAGAGTTCGTCTTATTTTCCACATATGATCTAGCTGCATAATCAAGCAAAAGCAGAAACTGATATACTGATAAGAAATCTTACCTTGGAGAGAAAAAGGCCTTTAACATAGGTCTCTCCATCAGGTGCTTTCTCATAGAGAACCTCCCTGCATCCCCACCTTAAGTGAAACCTGAAGTATTTGTTACATGACGTAAGTTTTCAGATGTATGGTAGTACCTAGACAAAGACAGTTCACAAGAAAATTTTGTCTCTGTCATCATACCTACCACCCCTGTCTGTGATGTACTTCTTTATCGGGCCACTTAAGTAAACATCAGGTGAACCCTTTAGCATGCGTAACAAAGATGCCTCTGTTTTTGTGGCAAACAGAGTGAAAATTGTAAGCATGCAACGTGCACTAATATTATCACAGTCGATGAAACCCAGAGCATAAGCAACAGGATCCCACATTCTTGTGATGCTCTCCCGAGTACCACCTTTGGACATGAACCAATCACTGAAACTTACCTGAAAAAGGTACACTGGTAAATTTACATTTAAATTGAAAAAAAAATAGCTATCACTGGGTTACAATGGTACATATTTTAAAAAGATACTTCATGAAAACTCCTACAGATGTCCAAGATGTACACTCCTAATGAATCTTAAACAAAAGCAGTGAATACTTACATCATCCAAGTCTCGCACTTGCTGCAATGCACCATCGGGATCAACCAGAGCCCGAACAACTGGGCTTAGGGCAAGAGCAACTGCATTTCTTGCTTTATCATACACCTGCAACATAATTCAAATGTTTTAAAATTAAAAGGTTTAATGAAAACTACGTAATTAATAGCATGTAGTTATTAAAAAATTGACATACGACATGAACTCAATCCTTATTTCAATTTTTATATGCACTTAAAGAATCCTTCACTTCCAATGAGGATGCCAGTGATGGTTACAGGGAAAAACTAAGAATGTTTACAATATAGACTTAAAAAACAGAACTAAATATTAGCTTCAAATAAACAACAACTCTCAGTCTGAAGATACCACAATCATGAACAAGCTTTGTTAATTTAAGTTAGTATCAAGGATAGGTAGTTAGGAACCTACGAGGACTTTACAATGCTTCCTCCATGGCTTAGAACAAGAATAAGAATGCAAATATATTGTGAAAAATTGTACTATTACAGACATTATAATAACCTGCAAAGTGCAAACTATTTCAAATGGCATAGCATGCTTGTGCATATATCCTATACGCAATAGTTCACATATAATTATGATGGACTGTAACAATTCTAACAAGATATGCATATCAAGTGAGCTGATTCCTTTGTATGAAATGGGAGAGGGAAGATCACTTTCAGAAGTGCTAGTGTATGGCTATAAAGATGTGAATACAGATGGAATTCAAAGAGCACAGCGAAAAAAGGTATCAGAAGGAAATAACATGTCTAAGTGGTTAAATAATGGCAGCACGAAATAGTCAGCATAGGGCAAGGCTCATGATCATGAAACTGATAGAGCTCAAGAAGAGAAATTTATAACAGATGGGGAAGCATATAATGCCAAAAGGTAAAGAAAGAAATTCAAGGCTAAACTAATTTCATGAGTTGAGGCTCTCCTTGAAGATTATAATATTCATGAATTATGGATTTACCTTGAGTTGGTTAGTTCTGAGGAACGCTTGAATACCATGTAATGGAGCTCCCACCGGGAACCGAAAATCAAGTTCTGTAAACCGATGCAAATAATATGAAAAAATACACCATAAGGTGCATGTAATATACAACAAAACATAGTTCAGTTAAGTTGCAGTATCATACTATGACATGTTATGCCTTATCACAACTGAAGGACTAAGTAAATAGTGTGCCACAGGCCACAGCAGGCAACACAAGCATTGTTATTTCTCAGAAAATACAAACGAATCCCTTAGCAGAACATTCAAAAGCAATATTGTATTTTCACTTTTTAAACTTGAACACTTGGTTAATACTTCAACACACTAGAAGTAATTGCACTTTTTTTTGCCTATCATAGGCATAGAGCAATTCCAAAAACTATTAACAATAATAAAAATATTTCAGCATAAGAGCACTGTTCCACAACAAGATTGATGAGTATATGAGCGCTGAACATACCACCGACTGCGCCCCCTTTGTTTACAAAAGTATGTGTGTGTTCCTTCACTAGCAGATTATTATCAGCACCAACCTGAAATACAATGAGTTCATCAGCAGATTGATGAGCTCTGAAGACATCCAATTAAAATTTCTCGAACAAAAACTAATTCAGAGTTATCTAAGTAAGGCAGTCAAAATAACAGTACAAAACTAATTCAGCATGTGTCTAGTGAGCTTAAGGTACAGATGCCTGTACCTTCTTCATGAGGCGGAACAGATTGCTGTAACACCCGAAGAACACGTGCAGCCCCATCTCAATATGGTTTCCTTTCCTATCGACAAATGAGCCAACCTTGCCGCCAATAAACGGCCGGGACTCGTACAAATCAACCTGCAAAACGAATCATTCCCAACTAGGACAATTAAAAGGCAGTGATTCCCTGAACAATTGAGCATATAGCTCTGCTGAAGGCAACCAATCAGCTAACCTCATGGCCCTGGTCCAAAAGCTCGACGGCAGTGGACATGCCGGCGAGGCCTGCCCCTATGATGGCCACCTTGAGCTTGGGCCCCCTGTAGTGCTCCGGCTCAGGTGGGAACAACCCTTTGGGAGCTGCCAAACATGGAAAAGATCCTCAGTACAAAATTCCCAAGTCAACCTGGCATTTCAGCCAAAAGCTATTTAAACTGAAACAGAGCTGACAGCACAAAGTCAGAAACTTGGAGCAATCTACCCAGAATTCTACACTTTTGGTCACAAAAGAGAACACCACCGCTGTCTCTAAAACATAACTACGAGGAGTAGTTTCAATTATAAGAAGATATTTCTAGAGCATAGGGAAACTACAGCACCATGAATGAGCCTCTGAACTAAACTCAAAACGATACTGTTTTAGATAGCCAAATTAAAACTCCAGGCTTGACTCAAAAGACAAGCTTTTTATGACCCAAGGGAGTACTGGAACTACGGTGTGAAAATTCTAAAGGATTAACAGTCTACGAACCCACTCTCCACTCACACCGGCCCCAGAAGAGAAGCGCGAGCAGGGTGCCGCTCCTCACCGTTGACGCCCATGTCGGAGACGTTGCTTTCGAGCGAGCACCGCACGACGGCGGCCCGGCGCGGCGGCAGCGGCAGCGGCGCCGCCCCAGGCCGCGCCCGGCGCCGGCGGGCGGCGAGGGCCGGGGCCAGCGTGGAGGTGGCCGCCACGGAGGCCATGGGCGCGGCGGCGGCGGCGGCGGCTCCGGCTGGCTGCCTAGCACCCGCGGCAGCTGCGAGCGCGCGGTGGGGCGGTGGGAATGGTGGCGGGCGGCAGTGGTGGGATGGCGGGCTGGCCGGCAGTGATATGGTAAAGAAGACGGAGGGAGGGGGACAATTTGTGCGAGGGGGAATGGGATGGAAGCTGGGAGGGGATGGGGGGCGAAGATGCCGTCGGGGCTAGGATTTGTCGCGGGGCCTCGTGGCAGCACCGCGCCGCACCAATGGTGGTGAAAACAATACACAACGTTTACAAGCTTGCAAGCGGCACTTTCCCGGCTTCAGCTTCTGCTACGTGCACAACGGTATGTATCCTCCGCATTTAAAAAGCACTGCACTTTCGGTACTAAAACCGCAGATTTAATTTCTACATGATTTGTTGGATTACAATCATTTAATATGACGAGCATTCAGAACCGACACGACAGGTATCTCCGTACTAGACCGAGAGGGTAGTTGATACTTTCTCCGTCTCGGTATATAAGGCGTAACCACATTTGGTTCAAAGACCAAAGAATGTATTTAATTCTATTTATCTATCAACACTAGTACGTATATAGAGAGAGCCCGCTTTATATCATGGGATTTGAGTAAAAAGTGGTTACGCCTTATATATTAGAACGGAGGGAGTAGTTAGAAATAATGCGCACTTATAGTACTACAAAATCTGCTCTGAAAAAATACTACCAAATCTATACATGATTCGGTTTTTTAGTAACACGATAGTGCTTAAGAGTTTATAGCTCAATTTCACTTGCATGAATTTTAGAACAGAAAAGATATCATTGAATGCTTGCGCGATGTCATGGCCAAAGAAAAGAGTTATGATTATTCATTAGCAGAGTGGATTGCACCGTCAAAACTTGCACATTGCAGCTAAAAAGAAAAATCAAATATGGATTAGAATAGAACATAGTGTCTATTTAGATGCATAGTAAAATTATATATCTAGATTTGCGACCTACAATTTGGAACGGTGGAGTAGAAGCTACGTTTCATCTAGTACGGCCTACAATTTGCGACCTACGTTTCATCTATTTAATTTAATTTCTAATGCTTAAGTGACTAATATGAGTAGAACTTTAACTAAGTTGACCAAAGTACCATGAAGCCATGGGCTACAAGGTGGCTTTTGAAAGACATAAAGAGTCTAAAACGTTACTGGACCGGACAGGGACAAAAGGCCCAGTATTTGTGGGAGCTAGGTCTTCCTGGAGGGGCTCTTGGCCCGCAGAACCTCGTTCTTCTAGTGTATCAGCCCACCAAGACCTATAGTGATCTTCGTAGCTCAGCATGCTAGTTGGCTTTCGACAAATTTATTATGTACGCTCGGTTTTCTTTGGCAAGGGAGAAGACTAGGAGCTTGGAAAACACAACTTGACTGTTGATTGTAGAACTAAACTCCCTTATAATTCCAAAGCAATATCAAATCCACAGTCAACTTTTGTAACAAAACATGAAACGAAACAAATTATCTATCGTGGAACAGAGGTCTTGATTCCAAATCATTATCGAAACCACGGTGTAAGTACTTGTAATTTGAGTTTTCACATTTTAGCATAAACGATATTTGAGGCACTTCCGCTAAAACTAAAAACAAACATTTAAAGTCTTAACTTATCCGTGTGCACGGAGCTAAAACGACAAGTAAATCATTGAAGCAAAGAAGGAATAAATGCATCAGTTCTAGCTAGGTCCATTTCTATTTCTTCAAAAGCGCTTCATTCCCAATCATGCTCAATTCACAACTAAAGGGCTACAGAATATTGAACACTATACATTTTTATGTGTTGTCAACTTACTCTACTTTTGTTTGCTCCCTTTTAATAAATAATAATGTTGCTTGTGCTTATTAGTATGATCACCTTTTATGTACCAATGTCACCACCATCTAATTTTCAATCATTTGTTGGCCAAACTGTAGATAAAGTTTTAATACCTGAACTTTCTCACCATGAGGACTAAGTGGGAGGAGAGAGATTTGGTCGTGTGCAAAAAAAAACAATTAAAATAGCCTTCTTATTATGAATATTTGGAGGGATATTGATTATTGAGGATTCCGTGTAGCAATTTCATGCTGAAATGGTGACAATGTTAAGTGGGAGAACCTCATATCTCGATGCCAAACTTCTTATTTCCAGAACAAAAGTATAGTAGCTGGAGGAATATGACTTAATTATGATGCAAATTGAGAAAAATCTCATAAAAACGAATATACTTTCTCTCAAATTGTATGCTGATGCAAGTAGGCATATGAAAGTGCCCTAAAATTGATCCCTGTGGTGCATACTGCGAGAAAAAAAGGAATAGCCTGGTCATCTCAATCTGCCTAATTAGTTGAGAAATTCATAATCCAATCATTTTGTGTTTGACTGGTAGTCAATAAGGAAGGAAACATGCAAAGGACCCAAGAAAAAATTAAAACCCATGTCTTCTTTAAAGATCGCATCACCATCTAGAAGAACTCTTAGTCTTGTTAGTAGGTCTTAGCAATCCGAACACCTACCTAGAAAATCCACTTTTAATCTTGTATTTTCGTCCAAATCCAGCTGCAAAGCTTCCATAGGATCCATGGCACGGAATAGGGATAGCATATACAAAGTTCATGCTTGAGTAGTATTTTTTATACTATACGCTAACGAAGCGAGGACATTCAATCAGTTGGGACCAATTATAATCATCGTAAGTTTTGTTGAGCCTTTTTATAGCATTTAAATAGGCTTGAAAATTCCGCATTTGTTGCCGCGATCACTTGACCTTTGCATATGAAAAGGGTCTCCAGGTGTGCTTTTGACCACTATTTTCTATTAGAGAATATTTATGAAATTCTTATAAAATTATTACCAGAATTTGAGACAAATTTGTACTAATTTATATATTTTTGAATGGAAAGTCCATTTTACTACATACCCTTACTAATTCACTTTATCCGTACATTCAGTTGAACAAAGTTTAAGCTTACCCTCTCGAACTATTTCAATTGGTTGAATCTATCCTCTAATAAACTTTGTCTTTTTTGTTTCTCTAATGTACAGGTTGAGTTTAAGTTCAAATTTTGCAAAGGGATAGCGAGATCATAATACCTCATGTTAGAAAATACATTAAGAATATTTTTATGGGTTAGTAATATTTAATAAGAAATTGATTCTAGAGATACAAAGGTGCATGAAAATAATCATAATTTTTTTTCTAACACAGAGTATCATGTTACAGGTCACCCCACAAAAAAATTAAAACTTAATTGAGAAAAGAAAGAGAAATCTAATTACAGGGTGTTCATTGGAGTAACTAAAATAGTTCAGGGAATAAATCAAGCTTAAATTTTATCTCTGAGGTTGAGGTTTAGTGGACAAAGTGGATCATTGGCAGGAAAATGCACTTTTTTCCTTCCGAATTAAATATCTCACAACCTGTTGACAGTCGAATTTGAAAAACTTCATTGAAATATAAAAACGCAATTGTATATTTGTATGGGATGAGTGAGAGTATTCGGTATAAAATCCCACAAACCTCAGCAGGGTGCGGTTGCCAATTGACAACACCCAACCAAAAACCGCCAACAGGCGCACGAACGGGAGCCGTGGCCACGAACGGAAACGGAAAGCTTCCCCATCCCCGTGCTCCGCTCACATGGACTCCACGGCGGCTGCTGCGGCGGCGCAGGCGCCGGTGCTGCTGGTGACTAACGACGACGGCATCGACGCGCCGGGGCTCCGCTTCCTCGTCGACCAGCTCGTCGCCGCGCGGCGCTACCGCGTCCTCGTCTGCGCGCCCGACACGTAAATGTCCCCCCTTCGCCTCGCGATCCATCCCCTCTTCTTGCTCGTGCCCTTCCGATTTCTTGCTTGCTTGGTTGTTTGGTTGGTGCTCTTGGAGATTATGTGGTTGGATCACGGGATTTGGTCAGTGACTTGGGAGGAAGTAGTATGCGAGAAAAAAGAACAAGGATTTAGAGGGGAAAGATTTGTTTTCATCCCGTCTCCTTCGGCATTCTCATCCGTGAAGACGAAGAAGAGGAATGGTCAAAGAAAAAAATCTTTTCTTTTTGTAAATTCTGGATTTGCAGTTGATCATTGGTGTGAAATTGCGGGGCCTAATTTTACTGTAAAAGAAATAAAAAAAGAAAATCTTGATATTTAGAAGTATTTTTTTTCCAATTAATCTTGTTTTCTGTGGGTTTAGAGCTGTTTCCGGTGTGTCTAGAGTCCTCTTCTTTTTCAAAAAAAGAACGAAATAGCGAACTTGCCCTTGACATGATGGATCTACAAAAGCAGTTTTGAAGAAAACAAATAATAAATTTAATCGCTTGAGTACGGAAGCATCAGATTTGCAAGATGCTGTGTGCACAACATGGAATCGGGCCCGTTGTGGAATAATTTTCACTTATTAGCTGCAGAGGCAGTGATGCACCATCCAAGTGGCCAACTTGCTTTCATTGGAAAATGTCTGTGAGTATACTGTGATGTAAAAGTTACGACACGGGCGTCCCTAAGCCAAACAAAAAAAAAACAAGAAGCAACTACGGTTCATTTAGTCAATGGTTTTGTTAACAAAATTGTGGTTTGTCGTTGATCTTATTTGTACACATGGTTGTTGAGAAGGAACCTGAAAAAAATATGGGTGTTTTATGTATTCACGTCAAGAAAAGAAAAACTTTCATGTAGTCTTTAATTAGTTGTAGTTGGCCCAAGGGTCCTTCAGTTTTTATGGCACCAGTCCTCTTCCTAACTGTTTTTATATTTGCCTACTTTTCATCAAAAATGCAGAGACAAATCAGGTGTTAGCCACTGCATCACATGGCGCCCTGCACTCCGCTGTAAACGTGTTGATATAAGTGGTGCTACAGCATTTGGAGTTTCAGGTTTGTCTGCTATCGATTCCTTCGAATTATTCATATTAACTTTCCCATATAAGATATTTGGAATCATATTAAAATTTTGAAGACATTGCATGCTGAGTGCTCATGTTTTCTCCTACTAATGCCAGGAACTCCTGCCGACTGTGCCTCTTTAGGTATCTCGGGGAAGCTCTTTGATGGTGTGGTTCCTGATCTGGTGAGTTTTTAAGTATCTTGATAGATATACAAGAAATTATTTTTACGGTTTTATTCTAAATTCTAGTTACGGTTAATTTCTCTGTTAACCTGTCCTCTTGTCATAAACAGTACTTGATTTCCATTCCAACATGATCCTTAATGCAGGTACTTAGTGGAATCAACATCGGAAACAATTGTGGATACCACGTGTAAGTATCTTTTTCTGTGTCAATACATATGCATTCATGATCTTAAACATATTGCTGGAGGTAAGAAGTCACTGATTAGCATTAGATGTCTTCTGATTCTAGGTTCAGAAAGAAATATATATATGTATGTGCCAGTGAATCATGACTGTTTTCTGCTTTAATTTGCAGCATTTATTCTGGAACAGTTGCTGGTGCTAGGGAGGCATTTTTATATGGGATTCCTGCAATAGCTATGTCATATGATTGGTATGCAAGATGTTTTTTTATATTTTATCTGCTGTACTAAAACCATGTTCTTTCACATTCAGCAGCTATTGGTGACAAAAAAAAATGATGTATGTTTGTATAAAATGTTGTACTTTCTTTCTTACAGAGCTATGCATTTCATGTGAATGATATGTTGATAGGCTCTTCAGTTTTACTGCTGGTCAAACCATAAGAATACTGGCTTCAGTGATGGTTATATCCATCCTTCAGTACATGTTGTATTCTGTCATTGTATAACATGTCCAAACCAAATCCTGTTAGACAAAATGCACTATAAAGTTGAACAAGATGGTTTCAATACATTGTCTGCAAGGAAACAGTCGTTACCTGCTCTGTTGTGTCCTTTCAGTTTTAATTGAATCCTCCGAAGTGTTAAACAAATGGTATGATACAGTGTAAAGTATGAAAACATAGAAGTAGTTGACTGATATTTGGTGACACCAACTGCATTATAGCTTTTGCCTTTAAGGAACCCTGTTGTTCAGCCAAGGGTTGATCTAGAAAATGAATTGACCAATGACTCTGTTATGAAACATTTTTTTGTGTATGTGTGTGTGGCATGACTATATTTCTTCTTTTGGAAGTTTAAATAATTCCAGTTTCATATAGAATTTTATAATCCTATGTTCAGATTATTTGAATATTTCTGGTTCTTCTGCAATTTCAATAGATCTCAGAACCCCAGATTCCAGACAACTCCACTACTGTTCATTGATGAAAATACAAGAAGTCAATTTCAAAGTACATATGCTCAATATTTGCACATTCCAGCTCTCAGCCATGCCATCCTGTGTCCTGAATCTATGCAAGTCAGTCAAAACTGAGAACTCTATTTGATCTCCCAATTGTTCAGGGTTGCGGGTCAGAGCAGTGTCAATGACCTCAAGGTGTCCGCAGAGGTCTGTACGCCTCTGATAAATACCATCGTGACTGAGATCAAGAATGGAACATATCCCCAAGGATCATTCTTGAATGTAGATGTACCAACAGATGCTGCACACCACAAGGTAAATCGCCAACAGTGATCTGAAGTAAAGTAACGCACTGCGATTTTTAGAGTTGTATGGGGAAGCAAACCTAAACGCATTGAGCTATACATGTACATCTGGACAAACCATAAAGCATGGCCCTGACATGCAAAAGTGCTAAGAATTTTTATATTTCTGCTGAGTTTCACTTAATGTTCAATGTTAATGGATTTTGCTTCAGAACTTTTCTAAAAACATTTATGTCTGAATCTTTGTTTATGAACAGATGGAAACCTAAGTCTTTTTTTAACTGTCCTGTTCTTGGCAATAGGGGTATAAAATTACGAAACAAGGAAAATATATGGCCAGAATTAGTTGGGAGCAAACTGTTTACAAGAAGCCTGCTGTAGAAAGTTACCAGACAGCAAACATGGATGTTGATGGTGAAAAGGATAGTGAACTAGTTACTCCAGCAGATAATGACCTACTGTTTAAGAGAGTGGTAAGTTAGCATTTCTAAACTTCATGCTAATCTCTCAATCACATTTGAATTGGATCTCATAGGTATCTTTGAAGAAAAATAGTTTTCTAAGATAAAACCATCAAATGTGCACCAGAGAATTAGAACCCCATCTCATCTCATCTCATCTCTTGAGGTCATACTATTCTAATTTTCTCATTTTCTGAGGTTCAATATAATGGTCTGATGGAGCATGCTTCTAAGTTATTAAGTTTAAATGGTGTTGCATTATTGATATTCAGCAGTTTTAAAAATGGGGAGTAGCTATACAAATGATAACTGTTTGTCTGTCTCATTGCGGATCTTTGGACATTTTGTTCTCATTTTATTTTGTTGTTTCTGTTTTATGGTAGCTAAACTAAAACATATCACTTTATGAATTAAAATTGATGAGTTAATGTGTATTAATGGTTTTTCGTTGATGGAATTCCAAACAGATTGTAGGGAGAAGTTCTGATGAAGTGGAAGGAGATGACATGGACCACAAGTCCCTAGTTGATGGATATGTAAGAATGACCTAGCTATAATACAACCTCCATCATTCATATAGAAAAGATTTATAATAAATATTTCTTGTTTATTCCAGATTACTGTTACTCCTTTGGGCGCTCTTTCCCGCACAGATCCAGATGCCATACCCTACTTCAAAGCTTGCGTGTCACGACTGGTTGGCAATTTCTCTTCTCTCGGTCCTTCATTTTCTAGAAGCAGAGTAGCATGAGCCAACGAAATTTGTAAAGCTCTATATTTAATTATTCATCACCTTGATCAAATTTCATGTTGCCATTTCTAATAAATTAACCTTGTTACCCTCATAGCACGTTTACCACTCTTACTGTTTGGCATAATGTGACAATCAGTGTCAGCATATATTCTGCTCCATAGGTTGCCTCTGAACTATGCATTTACAGATGCCCTGCTTCTTCGCCATCATCTGACTCTTCTTTCATGTGATGTTTCTCAGTGACCAGGATGCTTACCAAGCCGGCCAGACAGAACCTGCTGATGCAATGGCCTGCAATGTCACGAATAAATCCACATCGATTTCAGGCATTCTGTTTATTGCTAATGATGCACTGCCACACTATTTAGTACAGTATTTGTGGTGTATGTACCACATAACTCCGTGTTTTCATAACTGTGGCTCTTCAATAATTCATTGGTCTTGTAATTTTATGGTTCCTCTTTGTCGCGATTCTAATAGCTTGCCATTATAGCCCCTCTGCTGTTATGTTATTGTCTTTTTACCAATCATGCGTAGCTCGGGAACCATTTTCTTGGGACAAAATGACCAAAATGCCCCTAGAATTTATCTCAAACAGAATTAACAGCAGTTGGATGAGAAGTGGTAGCTCTAAGAAGGACGTCATGGGAAACATGCATCAGTGAGTACATGTTTCGAGCAGAAGTTTTAATTAAAAATGTCTAGAATTTAAAGAGAAGGAAATTATATTCTGTTCTGCAGTTACATATCTGTTTGCGGCCATATTATTGGAGATTTATGATTCTTACAGGACCAAAAAAATGTCTCATTCAACAGTACATTGTGACCAAAAGGTGTGGTGGCCGGCAGGGGGTCCCACTTGCCAGAAGCCCAGGTCTAACCAACCCGAATTGCTACCGATGCAAAGTGAACCATACAAGCGTGTTAAAAAAAACCATCGGTAGGTGAAAATATAGTTAAACAAGACATCCTTTTGAAAAAAAAATCTTGTGTCTATTTAAAACTAGTTTCAAGATATGGTGAAATAATTTGATCCAACACACATCTTTGCTTCCAAAAAAAAAAAAGTTGTACATCTTGCTCAACAACTCCTGTAGAGGTAAGGTAACCCATCCCAGTGTACACCTTTGCCTCCACGACACCCTCTCACACGAGAGTCGGCAATGCCGGCTTTCGCTGAAAGATATTTGTTCCTATTCTGGCAATTTCTGATAGATAAACAAATACAAGCCATAAAGCCAAATTGTCCTCTACGACTTTGGATCCCATGCGTTGAGAAACAATTGATCGATACACTTTATATTCTAGTCCAAAATGCACGAGCACGACCACTTGTCAGCCATTCGTGCGAGAGACACCTCAGGGCACCAAGAAATCGACAGGCGTTTTAATACAAAAAAAGCAGGGACAGATACACCCTAATAACCAGCCTCCCATACACACAACTGTACAATACTCCACAACACAATCCAAGGTAAGGCACTTGAGCAAGTCATGTGTCTATGTACAGAGAGCTCAACCTCACACTCATTTTTCAAGCTCAAACACACACAGTACAGGTGGGAGGCATCTCAACCTCACTGGGACATTTTCAAACCAAACACAAATGGGGTGGGGGGGGGGGGGGGGGGGGTGGGGTGGGGTGGGTGGGGGCGGCATCATACAAACCTCTCTCTCTCTCTCTTCTTCTTCTTTAACCTCTGGATTTTTTTTCGGTTTTCGGGTTTCGGAAGGCGAAGGCGGTAATGGCCAATGAGGATCCTCATCGAAGCCGAACAATACCATAGGATGGGAACTCTAGGGAGGCCTAGGCAAGGGAGTGCTGCTGCCCTCACACATAAATACACGCCGTTGCTGGCTGCTCCTCCAGAGTTTCAAAGCTTGAGCTTGAGGAGCGCCGGGTGGCGGTGCGAGTCGATGAGGAGCGACCACAGGACCTGCACGTCCTCGTCCTGGCAGGACTGCACGTCCTTGTACAGGAGGTGCATTCCCCTCCCTGCCAAAGAAAAGCATCAGATGCAGCACCTCTGAAACCATGTCACCGAATGCAAGAAAGTTCAGAGAAAAGTTCTCAAAAAAAAATGTTCAGACAGAAGGAAGAAAAACATGCTAGAAATGAAGAAAGAAACATGTTTGCAGTGCACCAACACCATAACAAAGATCGAAAGCCGGATGCGATCGTAGGAAGGTGATCACAAGCAGAGATGGATAGAGGACTTACGGTTCCGGCGCTCCGAATGCGCCCGAACCCACATCCTCCTGAGAGGGGAGAAGAGGGAGTGGAGCCACCCCATTGAGCAGATGGCAACGAGGAACGCTGTGGCTGCCGGGCTCCTACGCCAAAACGCCCGGAGGAAATAGGCAGGTGGTGGAGGGGGAGGGGGAGGGGTAGAGAGCGGGTACCCATCAGGTGGCGTTGCTTTTGGCACGGGGTAGGGGTGAAGTCTATTGCACTGTACCGTCACCCCGGCCTCATTGTTGTTGCTTCGTTCCTTGCAGCCCAATCGTGGTGTCTCCTGCAATCTATTCTGGTATCTTGTCCCTTTCAGCTCCTCACTCCTTCCTACCTCCCCCTCGCTTTCCCCATTGGAACCGCGATTTCGCACCCTTTAACCTAACCCCCAAAAAAGAATACTAATTTTGCAAGTAAGGTAGTACCACACCAGAATGTTGTATGTGTGGTTATGTGTGTGTGATTCTGATTTTTTTATTGTGTGATCTTCTGCAGGCTATAAACTTTATAATTTTGGTACTTCGAAGGCAGGTGCCGTTTGGTCAGTCTTTGCCGCCATCCTTATGTTTTATGCGGTATCTTGGTTTCCCCTTTGTTAAAGGAAAGAACAATGTCTTTGAACAAGCACTCATGGTCATAGCTTTTGGTTTAATATTCGCAGCGCTACGGGTTTGTTGGTGTGATTTGGGACTATTATACAAGCTAGTGCCTGAAAAGAATGCATTAACAAATTTAATACTACATGTCAGTAGTGACTTGTTTGTATTATGTGATCATCAATGTTTTGAATAGATATTGTACTCTCATACCTTTGTGATGCTGTCTATTGTGTTGTTGGTATGCTGCTCTTGTCAGTGTGTATTTGTACAGCCCTTGACGAAGACTTGCATTGGCTTCTTCAAACTGCAAAGAAGAAAGCATGAGGTGGTGCTCTGAATGCTTGTTGATGAGGTACAAACAAGTGAATGGCCGTCCCAAATTACACAAACAATTTTTTTGAAGCGATGAGTTAGTATATGCATGTAAGATCAGGAAGGTAAAAAAAAATTGTTTGAGCTGGTGAGATTTTTATGAATAGGGTAGGGTAGCAACAAAAGAGAAACCGAGAACAGTAAAAAGGTTCGAACAGGTTCATCAATCAAAAAAGGAAAAGGTCTAGATGTCGACTATCAGGGGTCTCTGTTCTGTGTTTGCTTGTTCTTCTAGAATGTCGTGTGATATCAAAGAAATGCAAACTACTCGACTTAGCATGTAAGCAAATGCAATTCACTCATTACAATTACTGATTGGGTAAAACTCAACCTTGCCAATTACAGTTCTTGTCCATTGGTCTTCTTCTTCTTGAACAAAGTTTATTGGGCACGTGTGTTGTTGATGGTTAATCTGAACAGGCCCACAGCAATACCATCAGTTCACATCTGTCTGGTCCAGACTAGTGCAAAAATGTCAAGGTTTTTGTGTTCCATCACCATCCCAGCGCATGAAACTTCATGAACAGCAGTTTGTGTGACTTGCAAGAATAAAGCGATGCTACATCACAACTAGTAACAACAAAAAGAAAGTCAGAATAGCCATTTTCATCCCTCAACTATCGATCAAGGCTCAGTTTCATCCCTGAACTATCAAAATGGCAGTTTAAGTCCTCGAACTTTTATTTTGGACTCAATCTCATCCCTTATCCTACATGGCATGCCATGTGTCATGCCTTGTCAGCAAACTACCCACTTAATTAATTTAGCAAACATGTGAATTGACTCCTTTACCTCCTCATCTATCCATCTAGACCAGCCCAAGGTTAGAACACATGTACATTCTTCATTGTCCCTCTCGTTTATCTCATTTCTCCATATATTCTTTGAGCAATCGTTCATGTTGATGTGAAAATTTAGAAAATAGGACAATCACAACACTTACCGACCTCTCAGACACCCAATTTCAGAAAAACTAGAGGCCCACAATGAAATCTTCGGACACTTTCCTGATGAGGCGTGACACATAGCATGCCACGTAGGATGAGGAATGAGACCGAGCCAAAACTAAAAGTTTGAGGACTAAAACGACCATTTTGATAGTTCAGGGATGAAATTGAGCCTTGATCGATAGTTGAGGGACGAAAATAGCTATTCTACCAAATAGAAAAAAGAAAAAAAAGAAATTAACAGCACTGCAATGAGTGTGTTTTCTATGGGGAGTCAGTACTGTTCTTAGGGAGGTAACAGGGGAGGCTTCTTTGTCTGAGCTTAGGCTGTTAGCCTTGTGTTAACATGGCTGGGTTTTAATTAGTACGTGGTGCATACTATGTAATTTTTATAATAGTTTGGATTGGTTCTGCATCATATTTTTCTTCTTTATTGATATTGATAGAGCAGCTCTGTTGCGTATTCGAGAAAAAAAAAGAAGAAAAGGCACAGTAACTTCTTTTATCTTTTCAATATTATTCTGAACAAATGAGAACAGGTCCAGCAAAATCATGATATCCAATGTCGTAACTATAGTAATTCTTCTTGCTGCACATGAAAATCAACAGCAGGGACTGATTTGGCACTGTCGAATTATGGGACAAATGCCACTCCTATCACTCCTTATTGTGTATTGTTGACAAATTAGGAGCTGATCCCTGGCTCCTATGCAAAATACACTGTTTATCCAAACAGAAATTTGAAATTATAGCATAACTTGAAGAGATATTTTGCTGCTGATAAGTGAGAACATTGGCTAAGGGTTCATCAACCAAAACCTTAACACTTGCATATTGAAGTAGGCACTCTATAGTGCCGATATCATCGGCAACTCGCCTGCTTGCCAGTAAGTAGTAACAAGATCCTGAGATAACAACTGCATGGGCAGAGTCATTCTCATATGCTACCATCTGGTAGTCGCTTCTCTGGAAAATGATGTATAGAATCTAGATACAGTTACTGAGACAGTATGATCTATGAAGAATTCTGTACTTCAGGCTAGCGCTAACAAAAACTTTACAAACATTATTGGATTTGCATCCTGTTCCATGGCAACCATTAGACAATCACTGCAGTCAGTTAGTCTGTCCGTTTCAAATGTCAGGATCCAAGATGGTCATACAGTTTCTTCACTGACTTAATCATGAACTTGGTCAGAACTTTTAAATATAAGAAGCTAACTGAATTTTAGTATGTCTAGTTACATGAATGAAAAACAGGTGAGACGCATCGAACAGACTAATTAGAATTTAAGAAAATTCATCTTCAGGCAGCTCTGCAGCTGACTATGTAGCCAAACTTTGCTCTGGCCATATTAGCAGTGATAACAACGATCCTATTGTGTATGAATTTAGCATGTTTAAAATAAGCTTTAAGATGATCTGACCAAGAATATGTAGGATACACATTCAATCAAACAACTTCAACCTTAATTCAGTGACTCCAAGCTAAGCTTCTTTCAAACAAGGTAGATACTCCAACCGAGCAGATTGAGCGTTTGGTCAAGCAAGAGACTCAATTCTTGATTTGCCTGTGAAGTAAGATCTGAGATTCAACAAACAAAACAAATGAGTTATAATGCAGCTCATACGTTTCCAAAGATGTTGAAAACTTACTAACTGTTCTGTCACCCACTGGACTTGATCACTTGATCGACTAGTTTCAACTAATGCTTATATACATCCAATATGTTATCTTTCACTGAAATGTGTCAATTGAAATATCAACCTAGAGAAGCATAGACAAAAGGACATAATGCATAATATGACAAAAAAAAACAGAGAACAGTACAGTACCCTATGAGGAAGGCCAACTATTGGTCAGAAGAAGCCATCTTTGATTATGCAAAGGTAACACCTTAGGTCCTCAGCTATCCTCCACAGGAATAAACCGCCAGTGAGAAATTAGTGGAGCGGTCTGAATAGGTTTTTAAATTCTGTTGCCATTTGTCGACTGAATAGCATGATGTATGTCCATCATACCCTCCGTCTGAATGAATAGCCAAGCAGAGTAGAAAATTAGTAGAAAGGAAGAGAACAATGAAGCCACCAAGCAGAGTAATTGTGTGGGAAAGGAAAAGTTTCGTGACAAACGTATTACCTTTTAGAAAATCTACTTGATCTGTATCCACGCAGTATGTTGCAACTGGTCCAATCAATTGGACTTACCCTGATTTGGACTTTCTCCTGCAAGGAATTGGCATATTCAGATTCAGGGATTGTTAGGAGTATGGAGCCCTTCATGTATACATTAGTAGAGTCATTTTCTGTACGCACTCATGCACTCATGCTGTTCATAAATCATAACATGGTACAAAAGAGATAAAAACACATGAAAGAGATAAAAGATGAACTGCGCTACAAAATAAAAATGATGCTAAGTGCTAGTGTTTCTTCACAACCTTCATTAGCTCCACTTCTCCACATAATGAAATTACAGCTGCTGCAAATAAAAACAATAAAGTGTGTAGCTATATGCCCATATGCAAAGTAACAGCTCTTAAAATACTGAGTATTGCCCTCCAAAAATGTAAACAAGCTAGTACCTAAAAACAGTGTGCTGGAACTTCTTGCACCTTTTCATCATTACGGCATTATGATGCCAGCGAGTAATATTGAGGCAAAGTTAGTAGGGTTGCAAATACGCCCACGACATGGACTTCTCAGGCGCTTGGCATGTCTGGAACATGAACACCGCGCTGCTCGTTGCCGAGCCAAAAAGCCAGCCATGGACATCCCAGAACACCTCCACAGGCAACCCGTCCACCAGAATCGTCTGGTTCCCTCTGAACTTCCACGCCAGCCGCCTCACCCGCATGACCGGCCGCCTGTCGATGTGGATCACAAGAGAGGGATCCTTCGCGCCGGCAGTGTCACACTCTATCACGATGTCATGGCACCGGCCATGGTGGCAGAACTGAGCCATTGCGGAGAAAACCTTCTTGCCGACAACGTGCTCCCTCCTGGCCACGAGCAGCGCGTCGACGGCAGGCCGGCCAGCGCCCGTCTTGCGGTACGCCTCCTTCCTCATGTCGCCGAGCAGGAGCACCATCTCGCGGTCGCACACCACCGCGACGTAGAAGCCTTCCAGCGGCTCGGGCGCGGGGCCGAACCTGGCGCCGGACAAGTCCCAGAACACGTCGATTTTGGTGCTGCCGGCGGCGCCGCTGGACGCGGCAACGTCGAGGCTCTTGGAACCCTTGCGTTTGGCGAAGAGCCAAGGAGGGCAGGCAGACACACCAATTTGTGCGGTTGGGACTTGGTTTTCAGTTCCGCTGGCAGGCTTTGGCTCTCCTGCGCATGCTGCACCTACGGTGGGCAAGTAGTAGCGAATCGCCCAGCAGGGTGATCACCATCGCACCCCGGGCTCAAATTGTTGCATGGGCCACTGCCTACTCTTCAAATGAACCTGATAAATTGCAAAAATATGATCCGTTTTGGAGTGATTTAGCCCAAAAGAGCCATTGTAGGTCCAGCCTAAATAAATATTCTTACCGCACGTTTTCACTAGCCTCTGTGAGTTGTGGCAAAGTTGGTAGGGTTGGAAATCTGACAGAAATGTTTTCATTCTTTTGTGACAATGATCTCCCTGACAGTAGTACGGCTAGCTACCTGATGATGACGATGCTGAAGCAAGCACGCTGATGTGTTCAGTGTTCTCATCACAGGGAAGAAAAAGAAAGGAAAGGGTGGAACAAACTCACGTGTACATGCCACAGTGATTCCTGAGCGTGTCACGGCCTCATAGGCAAATAAACGTCTTTGCTGACAGAAAAAAAGAACAGCCGGCAAGGTAGACAGGGACAAAACGGCCATCGGAATCTACTCATGGCGCAGGTGATCGATAACGGATCGGTCGTGTAGTGGCCTCGGCGCGTGTGGCGACAAGATCTCGGGACTAAATGTAGGGTACATGTGACGACACCACATTGGGACTAACATGCACGTATACGGTATATAGGTAACGAACATACAAGATACAGTAGGATATGGTCCCAAAGAGGAGAGATTCGGAGCTTACACTTTCAAGTATATCGGATCATGGTCGTCTGACCCGACGTCGATCCGCTTGAAAAAAATTCGACCCGATCCGATCTGACAACACATGAACTAGGCTCAGGCTGAAATTTACAACCTGCCATAAAAAAGGGTCCGGATATGGATTAATTTTTTATGACTCCAAATCTGACTCAAACCGACCCGACTAAAAGTTATATATAAAGAATCGGATTTTATCTGAACTGATCATGTGTTAGGACGAGATCCAGCCAACAAAATCCAGCCCGATAATCGAGTCAATTTTGCTCCAAAGATCGAGTTCGTCCCTCAATTTCGCAGGAGCCAACAATTTAGTCTTGCAACTCTTGTTTCATCCTTTAAAAAAACTCTTGTTTCCAGGTGCAATCTAGTCTTTTGGACTAACTGGCTGTCCACGTGGCATCACCTGCTTCAGCCAAAAAAGTAACTGCAAAATTGTGATTTCTAATTACCTTTGGTTTGCCCGTATGGAGTATCCATCTTTCGATTGTATTGCCTGAAGCATGCACAAGACAAGGATACATTTCCCATGGGTACACCTTGGGTGACATGGCACACTAATATGGATGGACAGTAAAAACGAGGGAGCACATTGAACCTGGAAACCTAAAAACGTAAGTTCCATAGGACTAAAATGGCCTATGTTAAAGTTGAGGATGAAATTAACCATCAGTGCAGAGTTTAGTGATGAAATCGCTTATTCCTCTAAAACTGTTCTTTTTATATTTTAATGCAAGGATAGCGTAGCTTGCGCGTAGGATGGAAATCTCACGGATGAAACTTAGAAATAGACATGTTGAGTCAAGTAAAAAAAAACTCGGTGTTTTTCTCTTCGACCCGAACCTGAAGGATGAAATCGTCTGTTCGCCAAAAATTTATAGCCCGTTTCAATCTTGTCTGCACAAGCGTGACGGTCGCACCACAGCAGGCACGCACTCAGCCACTCATGGAAAGAGTACCAGCAGGTGCTGGTACTTTCTGCCTCGTCTCTGCGCAAATGCTCCTAGTCGCCAGCGGTAAGATTGATCGGAGCAAGAGAAAAGACGTGCAGCTTGCTTGCTTTTCCTCAAGCCTCTTTCGGGCACACTTTTTGGTCTCCTCCTCACCCTGCTCGTTGCACCTCCATGTTGCTTTCAAGTGGCAGTGTGACACGCTCCACAATGCAGCCAACTTTTGTACTGCTTGTAGGTTTGCTTCGCCTTGCATGAGGGCAGCAGCTAGCATTTGCTAGAGAGAGAGAGAGAGAGAGAGAGAGAGAGAGAGAGATGGAATGCCGCCTGTCTCTCAACGGAGAATGAATTGTCCGACCAACCGAAAATTATAGACAAACTCGGAGAGTGCATCATCGTAAGATGATAGAATGCCACTCAATAGACAATCCTAGAAAAATATTAAAACATTCCTTGATGGTATCCGAAAAAATCGCCATGTCAAGTAAGGGAGGCAAAATTTTCTAATATCATATAGGGAACCAGATTTTCATCCAGTGCCATATAGGAAATCTTCTCAAAGTTTAATGACCTAAACGGCACCGAAGTACCTGCAGTAACCATTTACTATTAGGATGACAAGGTGTCGAATATGAACTTATACCTTGATTATGTACCCTCTGGCTTCATTCGTAATACTTTCCCTCATTTACCCCATTATCACCATGCTCTTGAATGGCCATAAATGTAGGAAGTGTTACTCTCATTTTTACATTCCACTATGAAATCATGAAAATTATTAATATATATGTTGGGTTTCATGAGAAACTTATGTGGCAATGCTAGTCAATGTATTCATCGTCAGTCTTCTTATTGTGTAATTCTCAGAGTACACTTTTCATGATGTATGTATATTCAAATAAGTGTAGCAGTATGCTTGGACAAAATGAATGTGCCAATAGTTAGTCCTGCTTTACGCCATACACAAGAGGAAATATGATTTCCATAAAATAAGCTTAAAATTGAACAATCCTGGGTTTGATATCATAATACAGTAATCTCCTTTGAAAAAGAATATATTGTTCCTGGTTTAGAAACAGGTTTAAGATTATATGTAATAAAGACATAAGTGTTGCTTTGTTAAGCTCGTTATGCAGAAGGCATTGGTTCAAAGGTATTCTAAATTCAATACCTGATAAAGGAGATATTTTCACCCCCAAAAGAGAAATGGTAAATTAAAGGAATAAAGTACAATATGCTGGTATCCCTCCATCATGGCCACTTGGATTCAAAAGTGACATTTTATCTTCGCGTTTGTTTTGAAATCGGAGTTCCACAAACCTGCTAGTACCTGGCGGCCTTGTATGCCGACCCACGAACGCTGATATTAAGCAGAGCAATGAAGTAAATTAGAAAAATTGAAATTTTCTTATGCTTTATTATCGAATATAGATACTGAACTTTGATTTGTATATATGGGATTAGAACTGCCTTTTATTTTTGTAACTTTTGAATGGAAATACAAAAGCATTACCACTCCACTCAGGAGTCATGCATGAGGAAAATATTTACAGGACGACAGACTCGAAGACCAGAAATAAGCAAATTACATTCTAAGTATGGGAAAAGGCTATGTAAAACACTTCATCTCGATAAGGACTGAGTAGTTTTCCAAATGCACCGTGCACGCAACCATATGCAAGGTGCACAAAAGAACAAATTAAATATGTGAATAAACACGCAACAAACTAACAAACAATCTTTTCTTCTTTTCACATGGCCTTCTTCCTTGTGTCGGCGCCACCGGAGCAACGATGCCACTTGGCAAGTTCGTCTCCCTGGCTCTCTCCACCCCATTCACAGAGACTTGCTGGAGTTGGCTTCTTTTGACCACCTAATAGGGACGGCAGATTTTTACCCCATGGCATTCCTTGCATTACAAGTGAGATACTTCTTCTTTTTTCCCTGAAGTTTTTGCAATAAATTGGGTTATTAGCAGTGGTAAGAAACAAGTGTGCCTTTGTTTGACAACAAGTCAACAATGATCCAGGAAATGGATTACTACTTTAGTTTATCAGACCTATGCCAGAAGCCAATTAGAAGCTCTACTTGTATATATATTGAGCAAATTTTTATTGAGATATCCAATTTACAAATATTATTATTTTTCTCAAATATTGTCTTGTACCCTGGGCTACTCGACAGTGAAGCGTTTATCTTTGTAGATCTAGTGAACCTTTCATAAACGTTAGAAAAAAGTTTGTGATGTTCAGAACGGGAACGTTTCCCGGTTAGCTTAGTTTGCCGGGCGGTCGCACGGACACTTGTACTTCGCATCACCCGTGCACAAATGGCCAGATTGGTGGCATGTCACTGTGTGCACCACGACACACAGTTTAGGGCACAAAGTCCGCCAGCAGGGGCAAGAATTTCAGCGCAGGAGGGATTTTTGGGCAGAAGTTGACTTTTGAATAGAACTTTCTTTGAGAAAAAGATGGCTAGGGCACTCTCCCCTTACCGACCAAGGCCTAACTGATTAGGGTTACACTGTTACAATATAGTGCTACAAGGCTCTACACCCTACTAATTTAATACACTATGTTTAGGTATAAAAAGTTTAGGATAAGCCAGTTAGTTTATTTTAAAACGAATTAGATTGTCCTAAATTTCATATATTTAAAAATGGAGGAAGTAATCGAAAAGAAATTCATTTAATTTAAGTAATAGAAAACTACTTCTAGCCTATTAACAAATCATTTGTTGAGTAAAATGAAAGTGTCATTCATAGAAATCCGCTCATGGAAAAAGGTCAAGAGGAGGAATTATTCATGTTCAGTTAGTAACTTCTCCATTAAGCATTTCCTATTTCGGCACAAGTCAAATAATCTTTCTCTTATCTATCAGCTTGAACAAACCTAGCTATAATAATCCTTCCTTATCTGTAATCTGTATGTAATAAACCAAGGTCTAAGAACCCAATTATTTACAACCAATACAAACTATGTGCAGGTACGTGTGGTAGTGTACATTCAGAGTTTCAGACCACTTGGCCGTAGCATATCTAATAAGTTGCTACCTGCTACCATTGCAACTTGTGCTTGATGATGATACTCCATTCTGATGAAGTGATAAGATCAGAACCCATCGTAGAAGCCACCAAATGATATGTTGGCCCTGGTTGATGCTCCTCCTGCCCCCATCACGGATGACATGGCCTGGTTCAGCCTTGAGGTCTGCTGCACAACCTGCTGGATTCTCTGCACATCAAAGCATCTTCATCAGCCAAACTTCTCATGGATAAGACGAATGGGCTACAGCTGGAAGTTTCTGAATTTATAAGAACAAATAGCTTAAGCCGCCAAAAATCTCCTAGTTCTTTTTTTTTAGCATAAGGCCAAGATTGGATGGCCGGCGAATGCATTTAAGATGACAGGAAGGCCCAAGTTGGGCCATCATAGTTAATCCAAGTATACAGAGAACCACAAGTAATAAGATAAGTCTAGTTGCCTGTCAAGCTCAAACCTTGCATATTCTGCATTAATTAGGTCAAAAGACTCATTCTAGAAACAAAAAGGGATTGTGGATTAGGTATACAAAGACAATACTGAATGAGTCATCCAACCTTATCATCGCCATAGAACTGCAGCTGGATCTTCTGCTGCTGCTGCCTGTGGTGGTGCTGCAGCCTGCCGCCGATCAGGAAGATGCAGACGGTGGCGGCGGCGAACCCGAACGAGCACAGCGCGCCGATCCCGTTCACCTTCAGCTTCCCCACGCTGAACACCACGCACTCCGGCCGCGCCTTTTTGTTTTCCGTCTTGACATCCTCTACTTCCTCCTCGGCAAATTTGTAATCGTTGGCCTCCTTGGCGTCAGAGCTCTCGAACGCCTTCTCTTCCTCGTCCTTGTCAGAGACCATCAGATCGGCAACACTAGGCACTGGTTTGGTCTCATCCAGCACGACGCCAATGTCCTTGCACTCGACGTCAGGCTCGTCGGCCACAGCAGCATCTCCTGATGGAGGCAGAACATGTTCCTCTGTTTCTTGATCTGGCATGCAACCGATCACAAGAATAAGAGTCGCTGCTGATCATGATCAGGATTAAGTAGATCAAGCGCTGAAGTTTCCTTTTTTTTTTTTTTTTTTGAAAAAAGAGAGCTGAAGATTCTTACCATTAAGATGCATGCTGCCATGGCCCATGGAGAAGCTCCTCTTGTCAGGCAGGACCTCCCAGTCCCACAAATCCTGGCCTGCATCCATGGGAACACCTGGTCCTCTGTCCATGGCAAGCTGATGCAAGAACAAAAGTTGCAGGATCTAGCAGTTACACAACAGCACGAGCTTAGGCAGCAAAGAGTAGAAGTATCAAGGGCATATATATAACAGTTGCTTTCCAAGCATCAACTTGATAGGATTGCTGTCTTTCCCCTCTCTCTTCCTTCACTGCAGGGAAACAGGGTGCCAGTGGGAGGAAGCTATAAACGAGTGCAGGAACACGTCAGCATCACACTCACACGGCTTGGAGCTCCTTGCAGCAAGGGAGACGGCAGGGAGAGAGGAGCTTGTGTGTGGGCTTGTCTTTCCTGCTAGGTGACAAGGGTGAAAATAATGGCCTTTGGGGCCTACCACTCTGGACTTCTTCCTCCTTGGCACTCAAGCTTCCGCTAGACCGTTCTAGCAGAGCTGTGATCAGAGCAAATCCATAACAGGAAAAGTAAATCTTGCATGGGATGAAAACAATGGGCGAATATCTAAGTCTTGTTACTCACTCAAGCTGATAAATTAGGTAAAATATGCGATAATAATCGATCACTGATTATTCTCAGTAGGAATGATTTTCTATGATATCTTGGCATCTAATTCACATCAGAGTTACGTTCAATTCATCTGATCAGTAGCTCAGAAGAACCATGCTGCCTTGTAGGTTGTTACCTGTATCATAAAGCTCCCATGTTTATCCTTTTTTAAGGGGACATGGCTAACCTTTGACATAAAATTCAAGAACATTCCCAGAAAGTAAATCACAATTAGATGCTGACTTTAAACAATAAATTGAAATATTGAATACATGCCAATTTGATATGAAACAAAGTGTGGTTTACAGGTTAAACAATAGGCAGATCTGGCCTTACGACACTACACTTCTTTCTTTAACGTAATTTGACACAACACATCATCACGAAGAAGTTGTGAAAAGGAAATGAAGCCTAAAGAAAACAAAGACAGACCGGAGTGCAAACCAGAGCACAGGCTATGACAACGAGAGGCACGGTCAGAAGCTTCTGTAGAAAACCACCTCAAAAAGTTGAGATGCAATCCTAGATAGAGATGGACATTGGACAATCATGCTGGAGTCAAAATCACAAACTGACAATTTTAAGCCAGAGAGAGCGATTTCGTTCCTATCACGAGAGTTAGAGCTGCAATTCATTCCACTCCAAAGAATTTTTCTTTTTCAACAGTACTTGTATTTCACAAGAATGGAAAAACTAATAACAATATTGTGATAACAAGTCTGGGAGAAAATCGGTCAATTTAAAACTAGATTGGCATAACTTCTGACGTGGCTTGGCAAAGCTACATTTTTATCCTTTTTAAATTATGAATACGAGCACGCTGAACACGATAAAATGGTTTTTATTACTCCCCACGGGATAGTGTTCTTCAAGGTTCAGAAAACCAAAACCTTACATTCCATGCAAGTTTCATAAACGGTAATTCAGGTGTTCAAGCAAATATTCAGGATTCAAAGCAGGCATTCAAATTCCAGTCAACTTTCAAACGTAAAAACAAAGTTTCAGGAGGTTTAAAACCCGTTTCAAATAATTTTTTTAAGAGAAAACTTGGCAGGAGCTGTCTAACCACTTAAGGTAGAAAAGCAATGACAATTTCATTTTCACGCTATTTTACCAAAATCCAAAGGGATTTAGTGAAGAAATAATGAAGCTCCAGTCAGAAAAAAGTAAAATGAGACAGATTCAGACACCATGGTGCAATATATGGACGATGTGCTAAGATGGAGATTACTAGTCCTAGTTACTAGGTATAACTAAAGTTCTACTAGCCTGTCAATCCGTGCTCCAGCACAGGCTGATTAGAACTGTCAGATCTGGATACACGAGAATGTACACGTGGCATACTTTCCTAGGATAAGGGTTGGGACATGGCCACGCCCTACATCTGTGTAACTACTCGTAGCCTAGTAGAACTACTCCTACAGTAGTCAAACTAGTCGGATACAGTAGGGAACTACCAGAAAAGAAAAGTACTCGGGTAGGACTCTAGGGCATGTATCCGACTAGGACTTCTATGTAAACCTATCCTCTCAGACTATATAAGGGCAGACAGGACCCCCTCCAGGGGAAACAGAGCGATCATCCAGGGAATCACCAAGGAGATCACCCAATCACCATCAAAGGATCAAAGGCAATAGAAACCACACAGGACGTAGGGTATTACGCTCTCAGCGGCCTGAACTTGTCTAAACCTTGCGTTCCTTTGTACCATCGACTTCCTGATCTCAGCGACACCATACCTACAAACTCACCACCTCGGGGGTATCCCTCGGTGGGCGTGGCGGTAAAATACCGACAGTTGGCGCGCCAGGTAGGGGTGTTTATCGAGCATCCACTGGAGAACTCGATGGCATCTCTCAGCTTCATCAGCAACGTGCTCGACGAGGGCACAACCTCCATCTTCGGCTCCTGGATCTGCGTCGCCAACGGCTTGGGTGGCTTCATCAGCCACCTAGTCGATTCTAGGAACCCGGAGGCCTCTGCAGCAGCTCGACGCAGCAGCCTCGACTCATTCGTCGTTGATCTCGACGAGTTGCTGCTCCCAGATCCGCTCAGGTAGATCGAAATGAAGTCCGTTTTTGACAGACTTCAAGTCGTACAACACCAGGACTACTCGGATCGGATTCAAACCGATCTGAAAAGGCTTCGCGATCCAAGTCGCTCCCCGACTTGGAGGAGGACTCAGATCGCCTCTTCAAGAGTCGAGACGAGGGAGCCATCGCCCGTCGGGGGCTCCCCGTTCTCAACTACGACTCGGATTCCAACGGAGAGTCGACCACCTCACCGGCGTTTACCTTCGGCTTCTGGGTCTGCATCGGCGACGAGGTGGTGGCTTCAACTACTACCTTGCTGAAACCAGGAAGCTGACGACATCTGCTACAACATCCTGCCGCAACATTGACGATCTCGTCGAGGATCTCGGCGGAATTTGATTTTTCGATCTAATTGGAAATCGTGAGGACGAGCATGGATCCAACCCGGCTCCTACTCGTGATTGACCCAAATTCAGCCCGTGCCACTACGACGACGCGCCATCGCCGCCCACTCTGACGATGCGGCTCGACTTCAGCTAGCGCTGCAGCGCAGACGCGTTGCTATCACAGGCTACGACTACTTCGACAAATCTGCGTCGCCAACGACTACTTCAACTATTCATCTTGACTCGAAACTAATCGTTAACGAGCTTTAAACTACTTAACGATTAGTTCTGCACGGCCAACAACTGGTCGGGATCAAATCCGACTAGTTGGCTTCTTCAACAAATCGTCGCGGCTCCATCGACGACTGCTGCGGTTTCATTGACAACCATCCACGAGTGGGCGTGATTCGACTACTCCGATTACTTGTTTCGGCAAGAAAACTAGTCGGGGGTGGGTTTCACACCGTCAATAACTAGTCAGAAACGACTCCGACTAGTCGGCTTTATCAACAAACCGTCGCGGCTCCAATGACGGCCGCTGCGGCTCATCGACAATCGTCCACGAATCAAGCTAAGTCACTTATACCTTTTCCGACTTGTTCTTCACAGGCTCGGATACTTTTTTGCGCAACGCGCATTCTCCTCACAGGCCATGTCATGCCTGTTCCCGATTGCCTGCACGGTTCGCCCTGCAACACGGGCGATCGGGTTACACTCTATAAGTGTGCTTCACAAGCGTTCTCTTTTTTCGCACAGCGCCGACTGTTTTAGTTTCCTCTCAACGGTTGCTACAATACCCGGGTAGCGTACGCTTAACGTGACACCTCGACTCTTCTGTACACCTATGCAACTACACGTGCACGCGGCCAAGCTCCCTGCGCAACGGTTTACGGTAATCAGGGATCCGGTGCTTAGCGTAACATGCTACCTACCCGGCATCATTACGTGACCCAGCAAGAGTACAACGCGAAAAATTTTATATGCACTTTACAATGCTAGGATTTGCTCCCAACACGATATCATGTATATCAGTTACAACATACTTTTATGTTTACCTTGCAGGGGACCTAATCTGAACCGTGCTACTGGGCAAGTTGGATTGGACTCCGACTAGTTGGCTTCATCAACAATCGCCCACGACTACTTCTACTTCGCGAAAACGCTCGACTACACGTCGCAGACTACAACGACTACTCGCCAGATCCGACTCCGAGTAGTTGGGCTCATCGCCAGCCGTCGGCGACTACTTGACTTCTTGAAGAATGCACGGCGACACGTTGGCGACTACTTCGATTACTCGGTTCGCCTACAAGCTAGTCGGAATCGACTCGGCTTGGCGTTCCGCTGGCAACTACTTCGACTACTCGTCTCGCCTACAAAACTAGTCGGAATTGACTCCGATTAGTCGCCTTCATCGACAGTTCAAGTTTCAACGGCGACTTGGCCAATACCTGGCTCGGGGGCTGGCGCCACTGACTACTAGGCATATCCTATGCGACTCATCTAGCTCCCAGGCTCGGGGGCTGGATACGACACGGCTCTCGGCAATGAAGATTGCATGCCACAATTCTTTGGACCCTTTATTCCAAAACTTGGGGATTTGGATTCAAGGCTCGAGGGCTGCGGGGCACGTGTCATCAGCGACTTATTTTTCAAATCTGCTGAAAGATAAGGACAGAAGACTCAAGATTGAATTGCCCCTTAGCATGATTCTACGAGTCAACCTAAGGCTCGGGGGCTACTCCATATGGAGTGCGAGTTTAATCGTACCCCATATAAAAGAAGACAACTACTCGGAGCATGAGCACCTCACAACCTCGACGCAGCCAAGGAAGTACTCGGAGGACACCTTCAAGATGAAGTTCGGGAGAACTCGATGACGCCTTCAGAAGTACTCGGACGCCTGCAGTACTCGGCTAAGAAGAGCTCAGGGGCTTGTCAGACCCGGGTACACGGGACTGTACACGTGACATACTTTTCCTAGGATCATAGTTGGGATATAGCCCACGCCCTACATCTGTGTAACTACTCGTAGCATAGTAGAACTACTCCTACAGTAGTCAAACTAGTCAGATACAGTAGGGAACTATCAGAAAAGTACTCGGGTAGGACTCTAGGGCATGTATCCGACTAGGAGTTCCATGTAAACCTGTCCCCCCAGACTATATAAGGGCGGACAGGACCCCCTCCAGGGGGAAACAAATCGATCATCCAAGGAATCACCCAGGAGATCACCCAATCACCATCAAAGGCAATAGAAACCACACAGGACGTAGGGTATTACGCTCTCAGCGGCCCGAACTTGTCTAAACCTTGTGTTCCTTTGCACCTTCGAGTTCCTGATCTCGGCGACACCCTACCTACAAACTCACCACCTCGGGGGTATCCCTCGGTGGGCGTGGCAATAAAATACCGACAAGAACTAATACAAAAATAAGACTTATAACTAATGATTATAATTATCTATCTCACAACCTCTTTCATCTATTAAATATTCTAACACGTACTCTAAAATACATATTTATCATTATCTAGTTGCAATAGATTTTATTTTGCATCACACCTCCATGTGTGTTTGATATATATTTAATTGAACCATTTTTTTAATTGATATTCTTATCTCTTCCATTATACATAAATACATGGTGACACTTATCGTGGGTAGTATTTTTATATAAATAATATCATAAATAATATATTAATAATAATAGAAATGGTAATTTAGAATTTTATATTGGTGTACTTAATATTTTTTTATAATTATATAATTTAGATTCAGATTTAGGGGTAACTTTAACTTTTAATAATGATATTTGAATAATTTCTATGCAAATTTATGGGGTTATTTGTATTATTTTTGTAATGACATAGGTGGGTAATTTACACGAAGATTAGAGGTTATTTTAGATTTTATAATGACAGAGGTTGGTAATTTAGATACATGTTTATGGGTTACTTTAATGTATTTTTATAATAGCAGAGATGAGTAATTTATTAGGAAAGATAATAGATCCAATAACTCTTATGATTAGAGTTGTCGAATTGATGGTCGGATGTTTCTTATTTTTGTGAGAATTTTTAGGATTTCTCTATTTTTGTTTCTTAGGTGGCTTTACGTGGAGGCTTAAAAAAAGAACTAATAGTAAGATTTCGATTATGTTTACTGATTTATAAACATAAAACGAATAGCCCCCGGGATCGATGTGTTGGAGGGTACGGAGGGACGCCACTTGGAAGTTGGAATTATTTTTTTTGAAAATTATGGAAGTTGGTATCCCGGCGACAGTTGCTTCTGCTTCCGGGGAGACATCGGGCACGCCATGACTGGCAGACCAGCCGCCAGTTGCGGAGGCGGCGGCGGCTGGAAGGCGACGGCGAGCAGCGGAGCAGGAGCGTTGTGTGGCTGCTGCTGCGTGTGGCGCAGCAGGCCAACCTGGGCCACGGAAGCTAGGTCAGCCGAGGTCCACCAGCGCTCAATTCTCCGGCCCACCAGCCCAGGGAAGCTGCGCAGGTTCATGAGGGGCCCATTTTTTTTTTTTTCTGTTCGCCTCCCCCTCCCCTCGTCCTCGGCGCGCCGCCGCGGGGCTCCTCCAGGGCCCAGCCGCGGCTGGCGCTGGGGCCGCCGCCCGTCCGCCTCGCCCCGCTCGCCGGCAGGGTACGTGCCGGTTGCTGCTCTGAAGCCGGCAGGTCCTGGCGGCTCGACCATCCGTTGCAATGGTAGCCCGGGAATCCAGCCAGCGACAGGCCAACACGTTCTTCTCCGCGGGCGCACGCAAAGGTCCGGTGATCGAATCGAACCCCTTGCTAATCTTGTTCCTGCTGGTTCATCCTTCCCGACAAGCCCGGCCGCTCCTTTGCTTTTACAGCACAAAGAGAGACGAGATTATGCTTTAGCTTTGGTCGTCAGGTAGCTTTGGTGAAATCGAAGCTAGGAACGCAGCGTCCCAATGCGCCTCCTTTGTGCAGTACAAGCACCAAAGTGATCACAAGGATCAGTAAGCTTCGTCACAAATGTACAGAGAAGATAGTTTTCTCTTTTTCTTTTTACCTCATCACTTGCACCTGCTATTGCTATTGCCGACATTTCTCTAGAGCCCGAGTCGCTTTCTTGGCCTGAACCTTCAGCTCGGTGAGAAGTTTAGAGAGCACAGGTGCGTGCATATACATGTGCTTCTCTGCATTCGTTCATGTAATACCTGTGCTCAAGAGATGCCTCGCTCTAGCTAGTATGACTTGGGACCCAGACACCGATCGAACCAATGTTTGGTTGCATCCTCTCCCAAACTTTCTTCAGAATTTGGTGTACCTTTTGTGATTTGGTTATGCTGCAGGGTACTAGTAAACGAGTGAGTTTTAAAATAAAAAGGAAAAGGAATTCACAGAGCTCTGAACTTTTTTTGGTTTTTATTGCTATAACCCAAGGGTAACTAATGCGTGGAAGATTGATCCCAAATAATATTGGGGCTCAACGTGGCTGAAATAATTTTGAGTGGCATAGTAACATAAACATTCAGCTTCTCTTTGGCATATGTCCTTTGAGTGTGCTAGCAAAGCAAGTTAGGATGTTAATGCATCTTTTATCTTCTCGTCATCTCAAAGCCAAAGATATGAACTGATTCAGTTCTCATCTGCACTGCAAATCAAAGTATATCTTCTCTTGCGTGCCTTGATATGCATGAAAATGTTAGGCTTGGTGCCTTTTAAAGACATTTGTCTTCAACTTATATAATCATTCTGATCATTAGCTATTCCATGCACATTGTTTTCTTATGACTTCCTCAACCTGGATCTGTTTATCCACATATACTGCTCTCAGAGCACAAGTCGGTGGTTTGCGATTTGGTTGAGCTGCAGGGTTAATAAAGAAGTTCACAGAGCAGTGAACTTTTTTTTTGTCCAGGTTGCTAGCCCCAGGGTAACTAGTGTTTGGAAGATCGATCCCAAATAGTATTTGGGTTCAATGTGGCTGAAATTTAAGTGGCATTTCTTTAGATAAAAGAAATCTAGGTGGCATATTAACATAAATATTGAGATGCAGCTTCTCTTTGGTATATAACCTTTGAGTGTGCTAGCAAAGCAAGCTAGGATGGCAATGCATCTTCTTTTCTGCTCTTTTCATCTCTGAGCCAAAGATATGAACTGATTCAGTTCTCGCCTGCAAACCAAAGTATATCTTCTCTTGCGTGCCTTGATATGCATGCAAACGTCAAGCTTGGTATCTTTTAAAGAACATTGTCTCCAAGCCTTGATATGCCTTGATAATCGTTCTGATCGTTAGCTGTTCCATGCGCATTGTGCTCTTATGACATCCTCAACCTCAACCAGTTTGTCCACAATTCCACATATACTGTTCTAAAAGCATATTGTGTGTGAGAGAAGAAAAGGGTGGTTATGGAAGCAACAGGATTGAGTGTGGGCAAGTCTGTGCTGGGTGGAGCGCTTGGGTATGCCAAATCCACTGTCGCGGAGGAGGTGGCTCTTCAGCTGGGCATCACACGCGACCAGGCATTCATCAGGGATGAGCTTGAGATGATGTTATCTTTCCTGATGGCTGCACATGAGGAGCAAGACGAGAACAAGGTGGTAAAGACGTGGGTGAAGCAGGTCCGTGACGTGGCTTATGACGTTGAAGACTGCCTCCAAGATCTTGCTGTTCGAATTGGGAAGCCATCTTGGTGGTGCTTCCTTCGGACACTGGTTGATCGGCACTGTGTGGCTACACGGATGAAAGAACTCAGAGCCAAGGTTGAGGATGTCAGCCAAAGGAACGTCCGGTATCGTCTCATCAAGGGCACTGGCCCCAAGCCTGCAAAAAGGGCTGGGCCGTCAAGCACTTCGGATGCAACAATGTTTGGCATTGAGGAAACAAGGAGGCAGAAGGACCGAGCAAAAGTGGATCTTTCCCAACTGATCAATGAGGGGAATGACGATCTAAGAGTGATCGCTGTGTGGGGAACAAGTGGTCTTCTTGGCCAGACCGTCGTCATCAAAGGAGAGTACAATAATCTGATGAGGAGCAAGAAGTTCAAGCTCTATGCTTGGATCAGGATTGTCCATCCTTTCAATCCACTGGACTTCCTTCAGTGCATCATGAGGCAGTTCTATCAAACTTCTCTTGAAGAAGCGCGGAAGACACAAGAAATAACAAGCATTGGGGCCCAGGTTCTTAAGAAGATTGGGGTGATGAAGCAAGATGAGTTGGTTGATGCATTTACTGAGTATGCGAGTGAGAAGAGCTATCTAATCGTGCTTAATGACCTGTCCACCTTTGAAGAGTGGGACTGGATCAGCAAATATTTCCCAAACAACAAGAAAGGGAGTCGAATCATAGTATCAACAGAGCAAGGTGAAGTTGCAAGACTATGTGTCAGCCAAGAAAGTGTAATGTCAGAGCTCAAGCAATCATCTGTTGATCAGAGTATTTTTGCTTTCTACAATAAGGTAAACATTTATTGAAAGTTGAGGTCATGAACCATCCAATTAATTTATGTCTTGCTATCCATCTATAATTATCTTGATTAAATAAAAGTATTTGGGCTGCTGCATCTCATATTCTTTATGCTGCATTTTCACAGTCACTTGTATTAATCTTTTCAATCTTTTTTTTGGAATCAACCGACATAATAAAATGTGAAAGAATATGGAAATGAAATAAAACAGGATTACTTTGACAGTCAACAAACCAAAATAAGAGGTAGATAGGGAACATTTTTAACCAAACCATCCACCCAGTTCACTTCGAGTGCTTGTCTCTGCTGCGACGAATGTCTGAGCTCTGAGGTGCAGTTGGACTAAACATTTGGGTCTGGGTGCCCCTCATGTTGTATTATTGTGACAGAACGCCTGGGTTTTATTGGTAAAAGAAATGGACTACATGCCAGTGCATGCCCCTTTCTCTGTTTGGATCCTCCCATGGGCATTATATGTGTACATTATAGGCATTATTATCTGTATTTCCAAAGCAGACTAGGATTTTGTTTGTACTAAGGATACAGTTTAATTAGATTCATATAGCTAATACCACATTTAATGTAACTTTTCAAATTTAGACCTGCAAATTGTGCTAACTGTTCTCCTAGTTCTGTACTAATTTCATACTTTTAGGAAAGTCCATATTAAGTAAAGAAAGAAAAATTATTACCTGGCCATCACAAAACCAGATTGTATCGGCTCAGGTTCAAAAGAGGACTCCACATCCAATACAGTTCTAGCGGACTGACTGAATACATGTTAAACTGGGTTTAACTCTATAAAACTAGCCAAGCAATACACTTCATTAGTATACTAGATTTCTTATAGTTTGAATTTGAAACAATGCAATATTCTAATAGTTCGATTGTCAGTACTATAAATCAAGAAATAAAATAAGTTTGAACCATACAGATGCCTGTTATAATACCTTTTTACTCAATTTTAGAGTTAATTAATCAATATGCATGCAGGTTGCAAACAATATTTAGGTTCTATAGTTTGCTGGATAGTCTCATAACATTTTAAGAGCAAAAAACATTATTTAAATGTTGCAAATGGAGAGGAGAAGAGAGACTGAACTATACGATTGTATTGGATATCCCCAAAGGGGATAATATAGTACATGAAAGCACCCAAACCCTAGAATAGGAAAAGACTAAACTACTCTTGACTCGTACATGATATTACACTTAACACCCCCTCAAATGCAACGTGAATGCAATGACGTGGCATCTGAAGAGTTGACACGAACCTAGCAAGCAGACAGATAGCAGCAGCGACAAAAGATGGCTAGCGGGAAATCAGACCAGCAGATAGCAGCAGCCAGCAGAAACTGACCAAATTTGAATCGACACAGCAAGGAGAAAATGGGTTGCAGCACAGCAACCGAAGATGATCCAGGCAAATGCTGAACTGCAGATAAAAGTGCGTGCAGTCTGGAGGCAGAGGAGGACGGGCGGTCGTCCTGGATGAGCAGACGGACAACCAGCGACGGGACGAGCAGCTGCGAGGAGGGGCAACGGAGATGGGGCCGCGACGGCAGCGGATGCAGGGCCGCGACGGCGGCAGGGAGGCGGGGACGGTGCCGCGACGGCGACGGAGGCAGGGCCGCGGCGATTGAGCGCGACCTCGCGGACAGTCCGCGACGAGCGGACGTGCAGGGAAGATGGCGGCCACCTCCAGCAGCCGAATCCGCGACGGGAGAACGGCCGCAACGGGCCGAGTGGACGGCGGACGGCGGCAGCGACAGGCTGCACCGACCGCGAGGATGAAGACGGCCGGCGGAGGAGGCGGGGACGGCCGGATCCGCGACGGACGGCACGAGGAGGGGCGCGGACGGCACCACGACGGGCGGCTCGAGGGACGCCGGCGGGCGGCAGACGGCACCGCGACGGGTGGGACAACCGGATCCGCGACGGGCGGAGAAGATGGTGGTGGATCCGGCGCCGACGAGGAAGGTCACCGACGGGACTGCGAGACAAGGCGACGACGGACTGGCGGCGACGGCAACCGACGGGAAAAAAAATGGGTACGCTGCTCTCTGCTGCTGCTGCGACTCGATCTACGTAATGGGTTTGGGGCTTGACTTGCCGCCCCCGGGAGGGAAGAATCGATCCTCCCGGGGACAACGCAGCATGACGAATTGACGACGAGGGTGGCTGGCCGGATCAGAACGATAGCTCTGTTACCATGTTACAAATGGAGAGGAGAAGAAAGACTGAACTGTACAATTGTATTGGATAGCCTCAAAGGGGATAATATAGTACATGAGACCACCCAAACCCTAGAATAGGAAAAAACTAAACTATCCTTGACTCATACATGATATTAAACTTAATATTAAACACATACAAGATTGATAATGTGGCACAGAATTATTGTTCACTTTTGTTCAGGTTTATCAAAATGGAACCAAATTGACAATCCCAGGGTCTAGCTCAAATGAAGTCATAATCATCGGTACTGATGACTCTTTGGTGCCTAGAGATGAGATTCTTGAGGATCAACATGTAGGCACCAATGAGGAGATGGTCAGAAAGAGCCTTACTCGCACTGGGACAATTGCAGCTGCTTTGGAGGAATCTCTGCTCGTCGGTCGAGAGAAAGAAAAGTATGACATTATCAATCTAATATCAAACCAAGATGCCCACCAACTTACAGTAATCTCTGTGTGGGGAATGGGAGGTCTTGGCAAAACTACTCTCGTCAAAGAGGTCTACCAAAGCCAAGAATTGAGCGTCTTGTTTGTCATTATTTGACAAACGTGCTTGCATCACAGTCATGCGGCCATTCGTTCTTGAAGAAGTTGTTAATAGTTTAGCTATGCAACTAGATGCAGCATCCTCATATAGGAAGGGCAATTTTGAAGAGTTGGCTAAACTTTTGGAAGGAAAGAGGTGTTTGATTGTCCTCGATGATTTGTCTTCCATTGAGGAATGGGACCAGCTACTACCAAAGCTCTCCAAAATGGGGAATACAAGCCAGATCATAGTCACAACAAGGGAAGAGAATATTGCAATGCATTGCTCACGGAAACCAGAAAATACACAAGCTCAAAGTTCTCGAGTACAAGGATGCATTTGACCTCTTCACAAAGAAGGTACTGATGCAGTATATCTTTTGTCCATTGATTTCGTTTTTTAACTTATAAACACTACCAAAGAGATTTTGGAATAGGTGACTAGCATCGTTTACAAGTTGACCTAGTGGTCTTTTGTTTGTGCATTAACACACTGTCAAATATATTTTCTGGTGGGACTGTGGTAGTCACCTGCTAGGGATACAAACAGAACAAATATTTCTAGACCAACTAATCCAATGAAACCTGAGAAATCAAATAGGATACTTCGGTTATCTGACACTATCCATATCGGACTTTGGTTTTGAGAAAATATTATTGAACATGATATGGATCAGCACTATCCGTCCGAAGTACCCTAATGTTAGCTGTTAGGAGGCACTCTATTATTATGATTTCACTTAAGAATGTTATTGAAAATAGATATTACCACAAACGAGTAGAGAAATGACATAGCCTTCTTTTAGTTTTCATATTTCAACGGTCATTTTCATTGTGCTCACTCTAATTGCACCCCCCTACATTATTGAATATATTGTGTGCTAGTGCAAAGTGTGCAAGGACCGGAATGGTCTAAAACAAGTGGTTGAATTAGGCTTCTGAATTATCTAAGGCTCCACCACACATAAAAAGCTACCCAGGTTGTATCTAGATGAACCATGCTTTTCCTATGTGTTGATATTTTCTACAACAATAAAATTTGCACCCTAGGTTGCAATCCTACCGACTACACATGACAATTCTAGCAAAGTAAATGAAAAACATAACGTGCACGAAGTAGTGTAGAATGTAAAGGGGTAGAGAGATGGAGACTCTAGCATGGCTACGTTTTACCGAGGTATCCAAAAGCTTATACTTGTTGGACCCTCTCACAAACTCCATTGATAATCGTAGGTACTTCACCACATGCAAGTATGTAATACCCTATTCCAAAATCTGCTTAACAAGTAGCTCCTCACGTGGAACGGGTTTGAATACACATAACATCTTGTTTACACTTTTATCCTTGATTCGTGTAAAAGGGTTAACCGAAAATGCTATGTTTGAAACGGCAAGGATTATAAGCTGCCCCCCCCCCCCCCCCACCCAAACTTTCAAGGTAGTATTAAACCATCACACCACAACCACAATTAGGCCATATGAGACAACAATTACTACTATTAAGGGATATTGGGCTAGGTATTACAGAGTATATCTCTGAATTGGCCTCCTTCAACTTCACCCAAACCAGCATGGACCACACTTCCATACATAGGCACCACCACCACCACTCCCAAATATTGTCAGGGGTCTAACAAGAATTATAATACCATCAGTGCATGGTGTATGGGGACATGACATGTACATTTATGGAAGAATTTAATGGGGGTTGAGTTTCTAAATGATTGTTTCATAAACTACACTAATACTAAGGAGATTGTAATAAAGTTCATGGCCTATACATTTATTGATGCCTCCTAGATAATTGAATCACACCGTGAAAGACCGAAACGGTATATGTTTGTTTATCTACAACAACAACAACATAGCCTTTTGTCCCAAGCAAGTTGGGGTAGGCTAGAGATGAAACCCATAAAAAAATAAAGATCACGGATCTTCAGGTACGTGGATGGCGAGTCTCCAAGCGCTCCTATCCAAAGCTACCTCTTTGGAGATATTCCACTCCTTAAGGTCTCTCTTCACCGACTCGTCCCAAGTCAGTTTAGGTCTACCTCTACCTCTCTTTACATTTTCGGCCTGCTTTAGAACCCCACTACGCATTGGCGCTGGCGCCTCAGGGGATCTCCGTTGGACATGTCCAAACCATCTCAATCGATGTTGGGTAAGTTTCTCCTCAATTGGTGCCACCCCGACTCTATCCCGAATAACTTCGTTCCGGACTCTATCCCTTCGTGTGTGCCCGCAAAACCACCGCAACATCCGCATCTCTACTACACTCAGTTGTTGGACATGTCGTCTTTTTGTAGGCCAACATTCAGCACCGTATAACATCGCCGGATGAATCGCTGTCCTAGAGAACTTACCTTTTAACTTTTGTGGCACCCTTCTGTCACATAGGACGCCAAAAACTTGACACAACTTCAACCAGGCAGCTGAGATTCTATATCTAACATCTTCATCAATGTCGCCATCCTTTTGAAGCATCGATCCTAAATACCGAAAAGCATCCTTCTGGGCCACCACTTGCCCATCGAGACTAACATCTCCATCCTCATGCCTAGTCGCGCTGAAATCGCACATCATGTACTCGGTCTTGGTCCTACTGAGTCTGAACCCTTTCGACTCTAGCGTGCGTCTCCACAGCTCTAACTTCTTATTAACCCCTTCTCTACTCTCGTCCACCAGCACCACATCATCAGCAAAGGGTATACACCAAGGGATATCATCTTGTATGTCCCTTGTGACCTCATCCATCACCAAGGCAAATAAATAAGGACTCAATGCTGACCTCTGATGTAGGCCTATGTTAATAGGAAAGTCAATGGTGTCACCATCACATGTCCGGACAAACTTCATCGCATCCTTATACATATCCTTGATGAGGGTAATGTACTTAGTTGGGACTTTGTGCTTCTCCAAGGCCCACCACATGACATTTCTCGGTATTTTATCATACGCCTTCTCAAGATCAATAAAGACCATATGCAAGTCCTTCTTCTGCTCTCTATAACTCTCCATCAATTGTCGGATTAAGAAAATCGCATCCATGGTCGACCTTCCAGACATGAACCCAAACTGGTTTTGGGTCACACTTGTCACTCTTCTTAGACGGTGCTCGATAACCCTCTTCAAAGCTTCATCGTATGGCTCATCAGCTTAATCCCACGGTAGTTAGTACAACTCTGAACATCTCCTTTGTTCTTGAAGATTGGTACTAATATACTTCTCCATTCTTCAGGCATCCTGCTGGACTGAAAAATAAGGTTAAAAAGCTTAGTTAACCATACTATCGCTTTGGCACATAGGCATCTCCACACCTCAATGGGGATACCATCAGGGCCCATCGCTTTACCCCCCTTCATCCTCTTCAACGCCTCCCCGATCTCAGCCTCCTGAATTCTCCTCACAAAGTGTCTGTTGGTGTCAATCAAAAGAGTCATCTAACTCAAGGGTAGGGCCCTCATTCTCCCCATTAAACAACTTATCAAAATACTCTCGCCATCTGTCCTTGATCTCCTCATCCTTCACTAGAAGTCGATCTGTCCCATCCTTGATGCATTTGATTTGGTTGATATCTCTTGTCTTCCGCTCGCGGATCCTAGCCATCCTATAGATGTTCTTCTCCCCTTCCTTCATGGCTAGCCGCTGATACAGGTCATCATACGCTTTACCCTTTGCTACGCTCATAGCTCGCTTTGCAACCCTCTTCGCTAAATTATAGCTCTCGATGTTGGCTGCACTCTTATCAAGGTGGAGGCGCTTGAAACACTCCTTCTCCTTAATAGCCCTTTGCACCTCGTCATTCCACCACCAAGTGTATTTCCCTTCCTGTTTGCCTCCCCTACTCACGTCAAACACCTCTGAGGCCACCTTCCGAACATATGTTGCCATCTTTAACCACATGTCTTCTGCATCTTCTCCTTCCTTCCAGGGTCCCTCACCTAGCATTCTCTCCTTGAACGTTTGCGCCGCTTCCCCTCTAAGCTTCCACCACTTCGTTCTCGCAATCTTGGCGCGTTTATCTCGATGGACACGTACCCGAAAACGAAAGTCCGCCACCACAAGCTTGTGTTGAGGGACAACACACTCCCCGGATATTACCTTATAATCTAAGCAATCCCGTCTATCCTCTCTCCTAGCAAGGATAGAGTCGATCTGGCTCGAGTGTTGTCCACTATGAAAGGTCACAAGATGGGATTCTCTCTTCTCAAAAAGAGTATTCGCTATCAACAAGTTGTAGGCCAACGCGAAGTTCAAAATATCCTCCCCCTCTTGACTCTTGCGACCATACCCAAAGCCCCCGTGCACTCGCTCGAACCCTACATTAGTCGCACCCACATGGCCGTTGAGATCTCCTCCTATGAAGAGTTTCTCGCTGCTAGGAACGGTACTAGCCATGCTATCTAGGTTTTCCCAGAACTGCCTTTTGGTGCTCTTACTGAGACCTACCTGAGGGGCATAAGCACTAATCACATTCAGGACTGAGTCTCCAACTACCATCCGGACCAGGATAATCCGGTCGCCTCGCCTCCTAACCTCTACGACTCCATCCTTAATGCTCCTATCAATCAAGATACCTACACCATTCCTACCCGGTGTTGCCCCCGTGTACCAAAGCTTGAAGCCAGTATCCTCAACCTCTTTCTCCTTTTGACCCTTCCATTTAGTCTCCTGAAAGCATAGAATATTTACACGCCTCCTAATTGCTGCATCAACTAGCTCTCGCAACTTACCTGTTAGGAATCCTACGTTCCAGCTACCTATGCGAATTTTAGTTGGCTCGGCTAACTTCCTTACCCTTCGCACCCGTCGAGGGAAGTGCGAAGACCCTTGCTCATTTTTCACTACACCCGGGCGCAGATGTAGCGCGCCACTCAGGCTGTGACGACCCGACCCTTTCTCACTTTTCATCGTACCCAGGTCACGATACGACGCGCCCTTGGGGGGATGGCGACCCGGCCCTTGCCCATTTAACACCACACCCGGGTCCGATGTAGCGCGTCGCTAAGAGGGTTACGCCCCAACGAGTTTCTTATGGGTTTCATATCCATTAGAGTGGCTGTTTTTTTACGCTGGTTCGCCAAACCTAACACAACCCTCCTTTATCCGGGCTTGGGACCGGCTATGTTGAGAACCAACACAGGCGGAGTTATATGTTTGTTTATCTAAACTTTTTTAGTTCCGTTTGTGAAAAATTGGTGAGCATATATAATTTCTTTTATGGAATTGAGCACTATAGTTGATCTCAACACTTCCATCCTGGGGAACAACATGCTTATTTTTGCATTGGAATAAACATGAAATATGGCTTGCATTTGTGGACAAGACCATTCATGTGGGGACCTCCTTCTGGAAATCCCACCTTTTACTTGTATAAGTCTCTAGATCAGTAACCGATACAAGTTTCACCACAAAAATGCATCAGAAGAATAAAATAAGGTAATTAATGGCATTCATTACCTTTATAGCGAATTATAGCGTGATTTGCTCACTCTACAAGCAAGGACACAGTAGTCTGACCTATAAGTTCATCGTTAATACTTGTCATCCTAAGAAGTCTATACATATGTAAATGAAAGCAAGTCTGAGTACACTTATGGTTAGTACTGAGTAATTCCCGGTATATTATACAATGCTGAAATGCATTGTGGTAAGTAGCAAAGAGAAAAAGTTTAGGGTTATACTCTGCCAAAAGCATCTTATAATTCAAAATTATTGAAACGGTGAGCATTTTAGAAAGGACTAAGCAAAGTGATTAAAGTGGTGCGCATTTTAGAAAGGACTCAAAAAAGCATCTCATAATGCAAAGTAGTATTCTACACCCTATTCTACACCACTACCTACTACTAACCATACTCACCATACTGAGCTACTGAACCACATTCAGTAGTAATTCGTTAGTAGTTGTGGTGGTACTAAACTACTAAAATTTTGATCACTAATACATCTCCGTATACTGACTAATGTAGAATAATTGCTACACCTAAGGTGTAGATTAGCTCATGGGGTATATATGTATGCATCCTAGAGGAGAAATATATGCATCCCCTAGCAGCCCCCATATTTTATATGTTCACATCTGGTCATGTGACTTTCTCCCAGTATATTCCAAAATACTATCATGTCAACAAAAAGAGCTTCAAAACATTAATCAAATGGGGATTTGACTTAGTGGCTTCATGATCGTGATCCTCAGCTTTCTGAATAGATTTAATAACCCTACGCAAGGTGTACATTTTCATTACATGATTGGCAAAATTGTACCTTCTAAATAGGTGGTACTATCCTACAATATCCATATCCATCGACACCACAACAGGTATTCCCTAGGTCCACCCATAGATTAAGCTAGAGGTCTTAGCAGTTGCACTCAACACCAACCAAAGTATCGCCATCAAATACACCCTTGATTATAGTCACCAAATGTCATCATACCACCTTGCTAGTGCCAACTAGACACATATAGGGTTTGTTCCGCTCCTGGCCATATGCTGTATCACCTAAACCCCTAGGGTGGATCCCTAGGTTCAACTAGTGGGCTGTGAATTGATACCTCATACAGTACATATCCTAGAAGGACATACTCTTTTGGTGTATGGTTATACGTATCACAAGAAAGACATGCCCAATGCACTAGTCCTTGTATGACTAGGATCACCTTCAAATACGGGATCCTCTTTGATGCTTCGTTCTCCCCATTTCTAGTCCCAACAACACTCTAGGGTTTCCATGACTAAGATTTTTACCTTTTACTCACACATTTTCAAAAAAACATGTACGACCTTTGGTTTGGAAAAAGATGAGTTTTTGATAAGAAGAGGTTGGATGCTCTCCATTGAGAATCTAGCTAATATATCCGCACATGGCATATGGCTTGACTATACTAGTATAGCAAATCAAGGGACCGACTTCAACCTAAGATGTATAGTTGGTAGTCGTTCTAGGGTTTCAAGGAATTAGGGTATCTCAAAGGTTATAAAGAAGACATCAAATCTTTTAAGAATTAGCTACATAAATGTCGCATTTGAAGTACTTCAAAAATAGATGTGATAATATAACATGGCATATTAAGTTGGCAAGTCACTACTCTCACACTAGTATGGGATTAAAACATAAATCAAAGGGTTGGAACTTGCCTTCATTGATGATCCTAAGTACATGGTGCTGATCGAAGTCTAGGTCTTCGGCTTCATGTCCTTCGGATCCTAGACTTCTCATCAACAGTGTCATCAAGATATCAAGCAAGCAACATTCATACAATCAACTTAAGAAAAAAATTCAAAGTAAAGTATGAAGGAGGCTAGCAAGAGTGGGTAAAGGTTTTGTAGGAGATGGATTATTGACTCAATTTTGGAGTGATAATTTAAAGAATCTTGGGCTTGGATCATAGCATTTGGATGAAATTGTGGGGATTAGGTCTTGAACTAGGATTGAGATAGCAAAAGATAATTTATAGGATATATAAGAATTATCTAGAATAAAATAAAATAAAGAATGATTTTCTAAATATATAGAAATGAATTTCCTAAATATTAAATGGAGGAGTATTATAAAAAAGGGTTTAGTAAAAAATGAACAAGGGATATGAAATAATAAATATGATTGAATGATTTAGGCAATATTGTAGGAGTTTTTTTGGGATTAAAAAGTTTGCAGATGATTTTCTTAATAAGGAGAAAAAGGAATTTCCAATATTTGAAGATTATAAATATTGGACCATGGGATTATTTTGTTTGCATATGGAATATGGGTATATATCATGAAAAGAGGAACGTGTAATATTTTTGGGGAAACACTAGAGATCATGGACATATGCTTGAATAAATTTGGGATGCTTTTGCAAATAAAGATAATTTTCTAGATACTGGAAAGGTCTTTTGAAGTATTTTGGATTAATATATTTTTGGTTGGAAGGTTTAAATAATTATGTGAATATACTTGGATGAGTTTGTTGTATATTTGACATATTTCCATGGAATTATGGAGTTAGGATGGAATGATGACGTTCCTGGATATTCTGATACTTAAAAACTAGGGATTTTTTATATGGAGTGTTTGACGTGAATAGTGGGAAACAAGAACTTGGATAAGCTCATGGTACTAGGCTGTATTTTTGAGAAATTTATCAGGGTTTATAGAATTAGGATAAACCAGATGTAGTTTTCTAGGTACATGGAAATGAAATTTTATGAGGAGAATCTAGGAATAAATGAGCAAGGGCATATTTGATACTAGTATGATTACCCAAGGGCCTTAATGGATCTAGATTATTTTTTATTATTTGTTGTGAATTTTTGAATTTTTTTAATGAACAAGAGCGCTTGGAATGAGGTTTTATGTGCCGGGTGTATGCAGAAATTTTGGGAGGGGTCTTTATGCTGGAAGATGGCCAAGTGGGATGTGATTGGCGTGGTCGGGTGTCGGTTATTGTTGGGTTAGCCAGGTCTTAGTCCACCGGAGCAGACAACGTTGACGGTTAGGTCCGCCTATCCGGGTCGGGATGGAAAAGAGTGGTGGCACCGTTAGGGTGGTCATACCGCTGAGCAGACACAGCGACGTCATGGCTGGCTTAGCGCTGCCGCGGGGTACCAGCATCCTCTTGCCGGAGTTCGGCTCGGATCAGCGACGAGAACTCGACAAACAGAAAGTGGTGAGTGAGTGATAGAAGGTAGAGGAGGAAGGGGCTAGCTTCGGCGGGCATGGTTGGCCATGGACTGCAAGTTTGAAGCTTGGGATGGGGTTGTGTTTGGCATGGGAGAGAGTTGGCCATGGGCTGCAACTCTCCAGGCTAAAAGAGAGGGTTGGAAGAGGGTAGGAAGTTGTAGGGCTAGGGTTACCTTTTTTGTCATAGGAGGAAGGCATGATCAAGCTCGTATCCCTAAGCTCGGTGAGTTAGCTATCAGCTCCTTGGATGATGGTCATGGCAAGCTAATCAAGCACGGTTTCTCTTGAAGAAAGAAAGGAGGTGAAGTGCACGGAGATGGGGAAGGCCTGGCGGCCTTTTCGTTTGCAGTTGAGGGTGCACTAGGGCTGGTGGCCATGGCAAGCTAATATATGATGTTTCCTGTTTCTCCTCTCTAGCAATAATAGTAGAGGCACAAAGGGATGGAAAGGGTAAAGTAGTTTAGGGAGGATGAGGTGAGTCAAGGCGGCGATCAGAGGGTGCAAGCAGGACGCCGGTGGTGGAGGGGGGGGGGGGGGATGGCAACGTGGGATCATGGGAGAGGGTGAATGCATGGCCAACACTCCTCTGAGTGAAGATCGTATGATTTGTGGTGAGGGGGATGGGTGCGTGGTGAGATGGCTTCGAAGCGAACGTTTGGCGTGGCAAGGCTAGTAGTAGTACTCAAGCGCAGGTTGTCAGGCGGCCGTTGGTGCGGAGGCCGTTAGGACGCTCTTATCACTAGCCTGGGGCAAGAGATAAGGGGTGGCAGTGGGGCCTGCAGTGTGTGGCGATGGCGTTGTCAACGGATGGGCTAGGCTAGCGGTAGAATAGCAAGGACAGTGGCAATTTTAGCATGGGGATGACAAGAGGGATCGAAGAAAGGGGGTGCCGGGCGAGCCCGTTCTCGGCCTGGAGATGGCACTCGTTCAAAAATTAAGTGAAATTTAAATGCACTAAAACTGAGGTGTTATAATTCACACGCATCGTATTGTCTGAAGCCGAAAGCATGCAAGGACTAATGGTTGCACGATATAGCTAGTCACTCGAATACGTAAATTATAAAGTTTACTGAATACATAACTGAAATTAGCAATACTTAAAAACTTTGTTTACCAACTACAGGTATTTAAGGATGCCACAAATTTGGATAACTATCCTGGATTGGCTGAAGAGGCAAAGCCCATTCTGAAGAAGTGCAATGGACTTCCCCTTGCTATAGTCACCATAGGCGGCTTCTTGGCAAAGCAGCCAAAGACTTCTCCTACGTGGAGAAAACTGAATGAACATCTTAGCACTGAACTGGAGATGAACCAAGAGCTTGGGATAATCAGAACTATTCTTATGAAAAGTTACGATGGTTTACCGTATCATCTCAAGTCTTGTTTCTTGTATCTATCTATTTTTCCTGAAGACTACAGTATTAGCCGAAGACGATTGGTGCACCGGTGGAATGCAGAGGGTTACTCAAGCGAGGTGTGTGGCAAGTCTATGGGGGAAGTAGTTGATAGCTATTTCATGGAACTCATTGACCGAAGCATGATCCTACCCGTCAAAGAACCAAGTGGTAGTAGGAAAGGTATTTCCTCTTGCAAACTCCACGATCTGCGTGAAATCAGCATCTCAAAGGCAATGGAGGAAAATCTTTGTTTTAGAATGGAAGAAGGGTGCAGCTTAAACAACCAGGGCACCGTACGCCACCTCGCTGTAAGCAGCAATTGGGAGGGTGATCAAAGTGAGTTTGAGAGCATGGTGGACTTGTCCCGTATACGGTCATTGACGGTGTTTGGAAAGTGGAAGAGGGTGATCAAAGTGAGTTTGAGAGCATGGTGGACTTGTCCCGTATACGGTCATTGACGGTGTTTGGAAAGTGGAAGGCATTTTATATTTCTGACAAAATGATGTTGCTGCGTGTGCTGGACTTGGAAAGCACCTGGGGTCTTGTGGATCATCACCTTGAGAAAATTGGGAAGCTCCTGCACCTAAGGTATCTTTCTTTAAGAGGATGTGAAGGTATTTTTCACCTGCCAGATTCATTGGGTAACCTGAAGCAACTCCAGACACTAGATATTACTAGGAAACGAATAATCAAGCTGCCACAGCCATCATCAAGCTTAGTAAGCTACAGCATGTTCGTGCGGGGGGACCTTATAATATATCATCCTCTTCTGGTGACTCATATGATGAAATTCTGTTTAAAGTAAGCGACTCAAACAAGCTTTCCATGTGGATGTGGACTGCCACTTTGATGGATTTTTGTTTTTCAATTTGCGGCCGCAAGTTTATGGAGGAGATAGAGGGTGACTCAAATAAGCGTGATCTGTGCACTTTTTATTGGTGTGTCGTGCTCCCCATTATGGCGAGGCTTGCAGATCCATTTGCTGGTATCGTAGTGCCAAGAGGGATCGGGAAGTTAAAAGACCTGCACACTCTGGGTACGGTGAACATCTCACGAGGGAATTTGAAGGCCATCCTACAGGACATCAAAAGGCTCACCCAATTGCACAAGTTAGCGGTGACAGGCATCAACAAGAAGAACTGCCAAGAGTTCTGTTCCACCCTTGCCCATCTCAGCCGCCTGGAATCACTGTCAGTGTGCTCCTGGGATGATGCAGGCCTACGTGGCTGTTTGGATGACCTGCGCTTGCCTCCGAAAAACCTCCAGAGCCTCAAGCTGCGGGGCCCTCTGGGCAAATTGCCAGATTCGGTCGCAGGCCTCCAGAACCTTGTGAAGTTGAAGCTTGCATTCACCAGGCTAACGGAGGCGGATGGCACCATACAAGTCCTTGGCAAGCTACCAAACCTGGCCATCCTTCGTCTACGGTACTATTCTTTCAAGGCTGAAGAGCCCAGTTGTTTCACTTGCTGTCGGGAGGCATTATTCCCGAGTTTGACGGTGCTGGATCTGGGATACTTGAATGGCATCAGCTCGGTGGAGTTTCAAGAAGGAGCAGCACCTAGGCTTGAGCTGCTATATTCCAATGACGAAGTCTCTTTTTCTGGGCTGTCATCTCTCCGTAGCCTCAAGGAAGTCACGATTGGTTGTCATCTTTACAGGCCAGAATGGTTGGAAGACGTGTGGGGCCAGCTTACCAGGAATCCAAACAAACCTGTTTTGAAGTTCAGAGAGTACTGAGGTGGTGAGCTCCGTACGCAGCCAGTCGATCCGGTGGTTTCCTTCACTTTGCCTGTTCACTGTCCCCTTTTCCATTCTCTACTTCCTGTCGCCTGTGTCTCGACCTGATTCTGCCGGCGTGCTGATTGATTGCCCTGCAAGTTTTTCCTTTGTGTTATATATATGTTGTGTACGAATCTGAATAAGTGGATAAATGGCATTTATGCTTCACCCTGCAGTACGAATTGCCAGATGTAACTAAGTGAAACGACATGTTCACTCCAGTAATCATCACTCCAGTAATCATACTCTTATACATATGAGCTTCTTGGCAAATAACATAAATCCTCATTTTTTAGTATTTTCATAGCCATTTCCACTAAACTTACCATCAAATGAACCTTCCTTTGCTTGTTTGATAAATACTTGCAAATATCATTCAATATAAATTTTGCCTTTCAAATCATAATTATTACCCTAAGAACCAGTATTTTGTAAGAAGAACTACTTTAAAGTCTACAGATGTACCATGAAAATATCTCATACCTAATTTCTTTAAAAATCCACCACAAAAGTTTACATTATTGTTGTACATAGGAATGATAAGACTCTCTGGTGGCTCTATGTCGGCCGGATGTAACTTAAAAGAAGCTAAGTCTGTTTCCTGAAAAAAAAATGCAAAAGGAAAAAAACCAAGCACAGTTCTGTAAAAAGGCATTCGTCTAGATGAAAAATATATATATCTGTCACATTACTCTGCTTGCTGGCCATCATTCCTCATACACTCTTTTTTGGTACGGAATTGGCTCCTAGGAGCAGAAAACGGACCCAAAAGGTAGAGACACTGAGATAGGAAGGTGCAAAATCTTTGTCTAGTCTAATACATCAAAGACCTGCAAGGCAGAGGGTAAATAGGTGGCAGATCCCACAAGGAGTCAGACGGATCATTTCCCGTGTCAAACAACTCCTTATCCTGAACTCTGTCCATGCCGCCATTGGGGACTCTGTCCGTGTCAAACAACTCCTTCTCCTTCTTAATCTTGTCCACCTCTGAGCTTGCGGCCGCCGAGCAAGCATTGTTGTTAGCCATGGTGCATCCATCCGTAAATGGCAGGCTGGTGTTGAGTGCCCAACATTGTCCGTACTGCTGTGACGCCAGCTGGAGTTCTTCGCTTCCACTGATCAAGTATGGCCTGCAGACTTCCTCAGCTATGCTCTGAGCAGGGAGGATGGGAGTGCGAACGCCATTGCTGCTCATGGAGAAGTTGATGCTGGAGCTAGGACTGCTGCTGGGGCTGATGCTGCTGGTGCTCGTGGTGATGGTGCTCGTGCTAGTGCTGCTAGTTGCGGCGGCTGTGGTGATGGCACCAGCACGATGGTATGCTGCGGGGAAGAAATTAACGGTAGGCGGGGCCGCATTCTTCTTCAGCTTCTTGTGGTTGAGGATGCCGCGGATCCTCGCCGCGAGTGGCGAGTCCGGCGATGAGGCGTGCGCGCCGGTGGCGAAGTTGGTGCGCGTGTTTGCGCCCCTGAGGAGGCAAGCGGCCTCATCGTAGGCCCGCGCCGCCTCCTCGGCAGTCTCGAATGTGCCGAGCCACATCCGAATCTTCTGGGTGGTGTCCTTGATCTCGGCCACCCACCTCCCCGAGGGCCTCTGCCTGACGCCCACGAACTTGCCGCCGCCGCCGCCGCCACATTTGCTTCTCACTCTGGGGCTGGGCTTGGTTTCCTTTGTGACTGGCAGCTGGTAGGTGCATTGCTGCTGGGGATGGCTTTGTGGCTGCTGGAACTGGAGCTCCATTGGGAAGAAGAGATCGAGGGCAAAAGTATCTTTGCAGGTGTTCTGAACTCTGGTCTGAACTTTGGGGGAGGAGCTGGTGTCTGAATATAAGGGGAGGCGTGATGTTGGGATGTTGGGTTTAGTGGGGGCCTTGTCATGTTCCCCTTGTCTCTGATGTCCAAATCTTCCTAGCGCGTTAGAGGATGGCTGAGTTTTCTAAGAGGGATTGGGGGCATTATGCTGTATTCCGTAGCTTATTTCAATGTGTTGATGTGGTTTTAGTGGCTGACATGTTTGTCCTTTACCCGGTTGACAAAATCAACCTTTGTTTCCCGGCCGTGAAACTAGCTAGGGTGACATGTTTGATGCTTCCTTGGTGTGGTTTACTGAACCATGGGTTTGAAGTTAACCCCCACCCCATGGTCAGTCTTGTGGTTTTTCTCTGAACTGTGGGCTGGGAATCCCAAAGAGTTACTGTGGTGTGGGCTTTGAACTTTCGAATAATTTACTATGCATAGAAGTTTCCATCTTTCTTAAACAAATCCTTTTGTTGTTAGGTTCTTGACTTCAAGCTCTTCTATAGATCCATTTTAAGGGAGAGCAGTGGAAAATAGATCGAAATGCTTTGACTTCTATTGAATGTAGCTTATTGTTGCAATGAATTATCTGGTATATCTTTTTATTCTGCAGGCCTTTGACACCTGCTGGTTCCATGAATATTGTATGAGATCCACAGAGGTTGCTGAATTTTTTGTGTACTACAATTTTGTAAGCCAAAAAAAAAATCTGCAGTTTACTGGTTACTTATTCTCATGAGCTGGTCGCAAATTATAGAAGTTTCTATCTCACCGGCACTGCATTAGATTAACTCAAAACTGTGTGTTCTGTTTAAATGCTAATAGCATAATCTATCCGCTTTGTCCCTAGCTCTCTGCTAGCAGATATTTTACATGTCACACCATCTTCCCCAAGGAAACCGAGGCAGGTCATGGTGGCACGACCATTTGCCACTTGGCGGCGCCATCGCATGGTTCATGTTGCTACTGACGACATGGGTGCCTGTCATAGAAGTAAACAAGAAAGACATCACCATATAAGAGTTGGAATTAAAGAATGGGCGGTGTGGTTAGCCACAATGCACACTGCAATGGCCGAGGCATGGTGCTTTGTTTAGCAGTCAGGTGCAACAGGGAGAGACCACAGACGTGGCTCCCATGTCTGAAGAAACATTCCTGGTGCTTGGTTCACCTGGAGTGCCTTTAAGAACGTTTGACCCGGGTTGTTGTCGCAATGTTGTAGTAGACTCTGTTGAGTGTTGTTTCGTTCAGGACACTTCTAAGAACTTGATCTGTGGTGGTGATAAGTGGTAGCCATGTGAGGTGAGGGTTTTCAAGTAATTTTCATTCTTTACTGCACATTACTGGTTTCTGAAGTAGAAAGTTTCGTGGATGTGAAAGTGCGTTCATGTGTTAGAGATGGCAGTCTGCAAGTCAATGGTAGAGTTGGCATGTAGAGTAGTCAAGCTGCTGGTGACTTCATGAACAAAGTTTACATGCCGAAGTATTGTGCATGGCTGGTTAATCTATGTTGAGAAATGCAGATGTCAAAGTTAGTGGGCTCCATCATCTCCACTTAGAAAGAACTTTATTGTTAACCTAGTGCAGTGCCGGCGAAGATTTTCTTTTTACAGTTTTTATCTAGAAAAAAAGTAGTTGTGCATACTTCACATAGAAAAGGAAGAAACCAGAAAGCCGCAAAACTTTTAGGCTTGCAACTGCAACTAAAATTTCAGTCACTGTGGATCACATATAAAATTCTTGGAACCAACAGGCAAAGGCCGGCAGAAACAGCCTAATATATTGTTATAGGTAGCCTCTGCTTCACCACCTCTGTTTCTCCGTAATGCACCTGTCCGGCCAAGACTTCAGCTTTTCTCTGATTCTCAAGTGCATACCATGAAAGTTTCCTTTAGCAGAATTTTCTTTGAAACACAGTACAGACGCAGACGCTTACAAATATGTACGCACACTCGCCTCTATAAATACACGCACACAATCCTACCCTTATGAGCACCTCTGAGAGACTGAGCCAGCAAATCCTCGAGATTGACGAAGTCACCATAGGCGCCTCGCTGTCGACGGGAACGTCGCCCACCATTGAAAGCACAACGCCCTTAAATCCTAGAAAATTCGCTCTCACGGTAGTCGAACCCAGGACCTCAGGTGCTACTGAGGCTGTAATCACTAGGCTACAGGCCCCTTCGCCCTTTAGCAGAATTTAGAATGTACCTTCGATTTAAAATAAACCCTAGGCGATTTGAGATGAATTCCTCTATCAAAAAGAAACCTAACGAGTGATCATTTGGTATTAATTAATCCATAACACAGAGCTGAAGCTTAATTGACCAGTTAGACAGTTAAGCGCCTATGGCCGGCCTGCAATTTTATTGGCAATTTTGGCAGGCCTGTAGCACGTCCTAAGGCTGATAGAATTGTGTGTTTCATCTCGGGCCTTTGCTGATGTCACTTGCATTGCATCTCTGATGCTTACCAGTCAAATGGATGAACCAAGTACAAAACCACTATCTATCAGGTTCAGCAACTGCTGCTACAAGGTTTGCTTATGGCATCATATATTTTCCACGCCTCATAACTGTGATCATATTCCCTCTATTTTTAAATATATGATATTTACTTTCTCGTATGAGGGAGCATTCCATATAACTGAGAAGGTAAAAACTGTTTGGTGCTCTCAACCCAGCCAAACCATTTTGAGCCCTTGCTCGATACATGAAATGTTTGAACATGATATGATATGGCATGTTGTTGTGTAGGTTTTTCGGTTTCATATGTCATAGGTTTTCATAACATGTAGATTTCTCCACATGTAAAGAATAACTTAAAGCCTATGTTATGTTTTTGGCAATCATTAGGGAAATAAGGCTCAAATGGGTAGGTTTTATGATAACCTGGCATTATTGGTGGAGAACATAACCTTATATCCTTTGTTTTTAGCTAGCAAGATGCAAAATTACAACTTAGAATATTTCCACTGCAATCTGTCTTTAGTTGAAACCTTTTTAGATTCAGTAACTAAGAAATGTTGCTCATACAAAAAGAATTCGCTCCACTACAGGGGGCTCTTTCATCAATAATCCAAATTTCTAACCAAACATGCCGAGAGGCCAAGGCCCAAAGATGTCTAATTAGCTGGAGATAGTTCATGGCCGCGGGAGATGTTTACTACAATTTTAAGATCGTTGTATAGGCTCACATTGTTAGGATTATTAAGAAACTCAACAGTTCAATGTCACGTGATGGTTTCGCCTTATAAGATCCAAAAACATAAGTTTACAGAAGAATCACCACCGAAAATGACATTTTTATGGAATAATGAAATTATTATTAGCATACTCTTCCGTCCGCGGTTGGTAAACAATTTCAAGTTGGCATTTTTGGATATTTGGCCCCAATCGAGATGGCTGGCTCAATCAAGGATAAAATTAAATTTCATTTTCAACTTCAAATGCACAAATGCAGGGATAATGAAAACCCCAAGGAAACATATACACACACACAAAAAAAATGAAGTGCTCCTCCTCCCTCCCGAAAACGGGTTACCTCAGAATACGCCAAAACCACTACGGTCACGTAATACCGCTTCAACAGATTTCTATAAAAACCCAATAAACTGCCACTGACTAGTGGGCCCCACTAGCGCCGTGCTCCTCTTCGCTGTCGGTTCATCGGCTTTGCTAGTCGCCGCTGGATCCACCACCAGTTTAACTTGGCCTCGTCCCCATCCCTCCCCTCCGTCCCACCAGCTGACCAGCGAGGCAAGCACGTGGCCGAATCAGCCGGCCAAACCCTAACCCTACCTCTTTCTCTCGCCCCGTCGCGAGGCCTCCCGAGGCGGCGGGCGGATGGAGGCCTCCACCGCCGACGCCGGCGGCGCCTCCGCCCCGTCGGCGGCGGCGTCCTCCTCCTCGGGCCCCTCCACCTCCGCGTCCGCGTCCGCGTCCGCCGACGCTGGCGCCACCCACTACCTCGCCAAGCGGGTGCTCCGGGGCAGCGCCGTGCTCCACGTCGCCGAGGGGTGCTTCCGCTCGCCCGACTCCGCCGACGTCGCCCTCGCCAAGGTCTGCCTCGCTCCCTCCCACTCCCGCAGGATTGCCGAGTCGTGTGCAGCGAGAATTTCGAGACGGGGAGTGTCTCCTTTTATGATTTCGTTTGCGGTCTGCTATGTGTTAGACTGTTAGTGGAGCGTAGGCGTTCTATGTCGCAGATTGTTGGGATGGTTTTCAGGAAGTGAGTGTTCGGAGCTCCGGATCATCCAGTTGGTCATGATAATGCCGGACATTAGGTTGTTTTAGCCTGCAGTTTCAGAAGCGGAATAGCTTGTAACGTTGTCACCATATGGCAGCTTTGTTCATCATGACCATTTTCTCGGTCAAATTTTGTCGTTAGTGAAGTTTGAATTGGGATGGTGGATGCTTGGGAGACAATTTTACCATTGCATATGTAGGGTGAATTAATGAATATATCTGAACAGAGATGTCTGTCTTACAAGGAATGCCATGCCTATATTACGAAAATAGCATATCTACCAATCTTGGGTTACAACTTAAAACTCTGCAGGGTCGATTTTACATAATGCTGCTGTTTCTGGTTCATGTTTCTTGTTTCACCTAAACGGATTTCTGCTGCAGGAAACTTCACTAGAGCTGGTTGCTGTTGGTGATGATGGTGTTTTGCAGTCAATCTGTGAACAAGACATGTTTGGGATTGTAAAAGATATTGGTGTCTTGCAATGGCACTCTAGGCACGTTGGTTTAATTCCACAGGTGCTGTATTTTCTCACAGACCGTAATGTTTGGCAATGTTCTCTCGCACACATTCCTGTCTATGATTGGCTTCAAAAGTGAGGGATTAATTACTTGATAATTTTCTTTTCCAGATAGAACACAAGGATCTTCTGGTTGTGCTTTCTGATTCCGGAAAGCTTTCCCTTCTTTATTTTTGTCCTGAGATGCATAGGTTGGTTGCTTAGTGCTATTCACCTCTATATATTTATGCCTTTTTTCCTCTGTTGGTTGGACCTAGATTCTAGCTATTAACATCTTAATTATGCTGCAAATGATTATCTAGTCCTATACTGGTTTAATGATTAAACACATGCAAAAAGTATCCATAGGCACTAGTGAAAATTGAAAAATGTTATGGAGTTACAGTTTAGGAACAAAACGTAACAAATCACTTGCAGTATCCAACCCTGGAGTTTAAAATTCCAATTGCAACCAGAACTTAGAAGTGTTCCTTTGTTTTTTGTACAGTAATTCTTGGAAGAGTTGTTGCCACATGTCCTTGGAACTTTTGGATGCCAGTTCACCTAGATTTGCCTTATATACCCCATCTTTCCCATTTGCTTCTCTCTCACACCTCCCTCTTTCCTTTCGGATACATCCCTGTCTGCTTTGCTCTCTAAGGCATAAATGGGCAAGCCCAACACTGCTGTTGGGTCCAGTTGACATGTTTGTCCAGAGTGGAGCATACACACTTTTTTCGCTGCAATTCATTCTGTGCAACTCTAATCTCATATTGTTTGACAATGAACTCAGTTTCTTGGATACCATGTCCACAATTCAAATAAGTATTGACAGATATCAATTTACTGTAGGTTCTTCGCAATTGCCAATATTGAATTATCCAAACCAGGAAATCTGAGGCATCAGCTGGGAAGAGTTTTAGCTATAGATCGAGAGTAAGTGCAAGTTTTTCTACTGAGATTTTTTTATACACTAAGTTCTCTAATGCAACTAAACCTAGCTCCTATTAGTCAGTGATGTTTTTCTCTGCATTTGTGCTATACATTTACTTGATCATCAATGTTATGCTGTCCCTTGTCCTGAGCAAAAGTTGCATGCATAATTTAAGGCAGTATTCCCATCATCAGCATTTGCATCATTTTTGTAGCCGACCAGTTTCTAAGTAGAAATATTCTAAAGATTATTCCAGGTTTAAAGGCATAAAGAAAATTCATCTTTCCTGTCAGATACTGTACATTTTGTTGATGTCTAATTATGCTGACTTGACAGCTGGTGCTTGTGTGAGGTTTGGAAAAAATTACAGTTATCACTAGTTATGTGCACATGCATGCAACAGGCTGCTTAGCAATTTATGTTAGTATCTTATGTTAAGATACTGTCAAATTTTATCCAAGCATTTGAACCACATTAGATGGTGTTTGAATATGATTTGAGGTTTTATGTGGCTTAGGTTCAATGGATCATGACTAGCTACTAGTATTTCTTAATACATGCATCGCTTTGTCCTGGAAGCTTTTTCTGTAAAATAAGGCTTTAAGCCTTTACTATAAGTTTCTCTTTATTATCCCTTGATGCTTTGCAACATACAGAGCACCTAAAGTTAAGAGATTCTTATTCTAAGTTTCTTAACCTTATCTGCATGTTCTCTTGTCAGATCTAGTTTTGTTGCTGTCAGTGCGTATGAGGATAAGTTTGCTCTTATACATATTGCAGTGTGCCAGAGTCCTCATGGTTCTGGCAGAGGTGCCATTTCTGATAAGGTGAGTCATTGAATGTTGTTAGTGACTTTCTTGATTCATGTTTCTTATCACAGTCTAATATCTACATTATATTATTCCAGATTTTGAAGATCTTCCATGTCATAATTTCAGAAATATTTTTATCCACCAGAAAATGAAGAGGATGCAAGAACTGTAAGTGGTGCATCTAGGACCAGCATCCGAGGTACAATTTGGACCATGCGCTTCATATCGACATCCCAAGGTGAAGAATACTATCCAGTTCTGGCGATGATAATCAACAGGTTTGTTTGGTATTTCACATAGTTGATAACTAGCAATTTGTACCTTACTAATTTTCTGGCATTCGGTTTTAAGCATTGTATTTAATTAATTCCAGGAAGGGCTCTGATGTGAATGACTTGTCATTATTTGGACATGAGTCCAGCAGCGGTGTTATCAGCCACATCTCTAGTTATTCAGAAATTGGACCATTGGCAATTGACATATCAGAAATTCCTGAAATGCTTGGCTTTGCACTTCTGTTTCGTGTTGGTGATGCTTTACTGTTGGATCTTAGAAACCCAAGGAACGTCTGTTGTATCCGAAGAATTAGCTTGACAACTAGCCTGATTGGAGAGCCAGTCACTGTTGAAGATTCCTGTCCAGGATTAGATGTTGATGACGATGTGGCTGCTTGTGCTTTGCTAGAATTGAGAGATTCTGCAAATAATATACTGAAGGATGATGGTTATATGGACATTGATGGTGTTGACAGCAGAGGTAGCGTGAAATCAAGGATCGTTTGCTCATGGAGCTGGGAACCACCTGACCCTATCAGACAAGGATGGGCAAGGCTTTTATTTTGCTTAGATGATGGAGAATTTCATATTTTGGAATTTACTTCTGATGTTGAAGGAGTCAAGCTGTACACCTTTGAGTATGTTGATAGGAGTTTGCCATGCAAACCTCTTCTGTGGATGAAAAATAGAATGATAATAGGATTTGTAGAGATGGGGGATGGTATGATCTTTAAACTTGGCCATCGTAGATTGTTTCTTAAAAGCACAATTCAGAATGTAGCACCAATATTGGATCTAGCAATTGCTGATTACCACGGTGAGAAACAGGATCAGATGTTTGCATGTTGTGGTATGTGCCCTGAGGGCTCTTTGCGAGTTTTACGGAATGGTGTCAATGTGGAGAAACTTCTGAGGACTGAGGCTATTTATCAGGGTGTTACTGGATTGTGGACTTTGAGAATGAAGACAAATGATGCTTACCACTCTTTTCTTGTGTTATCATTTGTGGAGGAAACCAGAATATTGTCAGTAGGACTAAGTTTTAACGACATCAGTGATGCCGTGGGATTCCAGCCTGATGTTTGCACTTTGGCGTGTGGTTTGCTGGCTGATGGTTTGCTTGTGCAAATTCACAGTAAAGGTGTAAAGCTCTGTTTGCCTACAGTATATGCTCACCCTGAGGGTGCCCCTTTAACTTCTCCAATTTGCACCAACTGGTACCCTGATGTCACTATCAGTGTTGGTGCTGTAGGACATAATATTGTTGTTGTCGCTACGTCAAATCCTTGTTGCCTATATTTCCTTGGAGTTAGATCATCTTCGTCTTACCAGTATGAATTGTATGAGACACAGCATGTTCAATTGCAATATGAAGTATCGTGCATATCCATCCCGCAAGAGGGATTGAGATCTGATAATGTAACATTGAGTGGTGGAGAGCGTGATGATTTTTGTAACAATCCCTCAGCTAATGTTAATGTCCGCAAGTTTGCTGTTATCGGAACTCATAAACCTTCTGTGGAAATCATCTCCGTGGAACCTGGAGAAGCATTAAGGTTACTGACTATTGGGACTATATCAGTGAACAATGCACTTGGTGCTCCTATTAGTGGTTGTATACCTGAAAACGTGAGGTTTGTTGCGGCTGAGAGGTTTTACATCCTTGCAGGCTTGAGAAATGGAATGCTACTAAGATTTGAATCAGAAGCAAGTGAGCATTATTTTCCTGGTTCCTTCTACAAGGACTCTTCTATCCCTTCTGTTACTGCATTCCTTCAGTTGATTTCGATACGGCGGATTGGAATTACTCCTGTATTCTTGGTACCAATACATGATTCAGCTAATGCTGATATCATTGTTCTCAGTGATAGGCCTTGGCTATTACATGCGGCCAGACATAGTCTGGCATATTCATCCATTTCGTTTCTTCCTGCTTCTCATGTGACACCAGTGTCATCTGTTGATTGCCCCAATGGTCTACTGTTTGTTGCTGAGAGCTGTTTGCATTTGGTAAGTTACTGTGACTGGTAAAACATGCAAAAACAAAAAATATGCATACATCTTTCTTTCTTATAGGGCATACTGAGTGACTGGACTGGGAAACCATAGGAGAATGACTTGAATTAAATTGCATGGTAATAAATATCTGAATAAGTATGGTTGTAAAGGCTGGTTTCTGTTGCAACAAGCACATTGAATGCAAATTAGTTGAAGTATCAGACTAGAAATCATTACTGTTGATTGAGGTCTTCTAATATAGAATTTTGGTCAAAAGCACATACATCTAGATGCTCCAATGGAAAAATATAAGTGGGAGAGGAAATTATTCCTTCTCTCTTGTTTCCCTTCGTTCTTCTATTTATTCATATTCAGTAACAACAATTTGGCAATGGTGCATACTTCAGTATTTCCTTTTGTTTTAACAGTTCACGTTGGGAGAATCTATGAATTCTAGAGTTTTCCTTGGATTTATGACCACATGTATTGGCAGTGGCAGACCTCTTAGCTCTCCTAGTCTTGTTGGAGCCTGCAACTAGAGACCTTTGTTTTGGGCAATTGCCTTGTTGAATTATTGTTTCATGTTTCATTTAGAATGCTTAAGTAGCAGTGCATCAGTATCTCAGCGTATGTTATGTGAAGTATTTACTGGTACAACATCAAATGCATGGTTTTAGTTCAGAACTACTATTTGAGATACTACTCCAGTGATGTTTGTTTTATTTTGTTCTCACTATGTGTGTGCCTGTAGTGTTCTCACACGTGTATGTTTGTATAAGTGTGTCCATGTATGTGTGTGCTTATCTGCTGTCATTTGCATTTCAGTTTTATTGGTTAAAAGTAATTCGTCTTCTTTGTCAGGTTGAAATGGTTCGTGGGAAGCGATTGAACGCACAAAAGTTTTCAATTGGGGGAACTCCAAGGAAAGTGCTATACCATAATGAAAGCAGAACACTGTTGGTACTAAGAACTGGGCTAAGTGGTGCCTCATGTTCTTCGGATATTGTCCAAGTAGATCCACAAAATGGGGTATTGCTTTCCAGATATAAATGTGAACCTGGTGAAACAGCAAAGTGCATGCAAATTACAAAAATAGGAAGTGATCAAGTTTTAGTTGTTGGAACTAGTAGATCTGCTGGACGGCCAATGATGTCAAATGGTGAAGCAGAAAGGTTCACACCTGATCTATTGTTTCTCATAAATTGATACAGTTTTGACAGATGTCTATGATTCATTAGCAATACTTCTTATTTGACTTGCAAATTGCAATACATAACATTTTTGCTTGTGTGGAGTGTAACTGTTGAGGATATCTTTTACCTTTCAATCTAGACTCAGCGGTATGAAATAGCAAGGTTTTATTCATGAACTTCATACCATGGTACTAAATCAGTGTGATTCTTTGTTGGGCCAGAAACATTTCCTGAAGTTAGTTTGAGATTTTTTTTGTCTATTTTAGTTAGCACAATACTAAGTTCTATATAAAGGTTTCCTGAATTGTTAAGGATTTAGATTTCTGTAAAGCGTCTGAAACTACAAACCATGTTGGTCATATATTTTCTCATACGGAGCACACGAGTTATGGAGAATTAACTTGCATTTCTCACTGGAATTTTGTAACAATGCCACATACCATATTTAAACATTAAAGTCATGAACCTGCATTGTTACATTAGAGTACAAGTTGTAACTAGTGTGTCTGGGATCAATAGTAAATGTTTCTCGCTGTAGAAGTTGTAAACTGGAACTGGATGTTGAAACAATTATTGTTCTTCATCAGGTTTCTGACTTCATCACTCTGGAATCTAGATGTGTTTAAATAGCTGTCTGTGATTCTTATTGATTTTTTTTCTCAATGATCATCCGTGATTTTAGTTGAATGAAGCTAAGACTGGCTATTCTTTATTGATAAAAGCAGTACCAAGGGACGCCTGATTGTTTTAAGCTTGGAGGCCGTTGAAAGTCCACGTGAGAGCAGTTCATTTATTCCAACTTCTAGTTTTAATCCATCTTCACATTCTGGCTCTCCTTTCCACGAGATTATGGGATATACAACTGAAGAATTTTCTAGTAACAGTCTGTGCAGCAGTCCTGATGAGTTTTGCTGCAACCAGATTCAAGCCGAACAAATGGCAGGACATTTGAGGTCATTGTCTCATGCTACATTGAGTGGTGCAGTTCTTGCTGTGTACCCATATCTAGATCGTTATGTGCTGGCAGCTGCCGGTAATACGGTACGATATCTGCATGCAACTTTCACTATATTGTGTCAAAACTTTGTTAAAAGGAACTGAACTCTCTTGAGGCAAATTGTTTAAAAGGAAATTAGTAACACAGCATAGAAGCAAAATGTGGGATAACATCTCAGTCAACATTTATCTTGGAGAATAAGGATCTTGTGTGTAGAATGATGTCCTTGTCCTCATGATCTTTGGAGATTATCAGAATAATGTGTGCGGTAATAGATGAGTGCATGTGTTGGGAGTCTTGTAGAGATCTGTGGCTTAGCTTCTTAATGCAATAATACGCAGTTCTCCTGCATGTTAGAGGGGAAAAAGAAGGATTGCGGCTTAGCATCTGGAGTTGGGAAGATGTAAAAAAAAGTATCTATGTCATTTTAGAAAGTTTGAAGGAATATCAAAAGGAGTGTTACTCACCAGGAGAAACAGTGACTGTTATGTCATTTGACTATCTTTGTTCCTTTGTGATGCTATTTCTCATTTTCATTTCTTTTGTGGTGCTAAACATTTTCTTTGTGCCTTGATTGGTTGACTGCACTTGCTTATGTGAGCTAACATTTGTTCCTTTTCTTTCTCGATCTTGACAGATTTATGTATTTGGTTTTGCAAATGAAAATCCCCATAGGATGAAAAAATGTGCTGTTGGTAGAACAAGGTTTACAATAACTTGTTTGAAGACATTTGCATCACGGATTGCAGTTGGTGATTGCCGTGATGGTGTTCTATTCTATTCTTATAATGAGGTGATTCAATGACACATTCCTTATGGTTTTGTTATGTCATAGGGCTCTCTCTATTGTTAGCTCTAATCCTGGCTCCTCATTTGTTGATTATTATCAGAGTCTTAGGAAATTGGAATTGATATATTCTGATCCTGCTCAAAGATTGGTGGGTGATATTGCACTTTTAAATTGTGAGACAGCTGTGGTATCAGATCGGCGTGGGAGCATATCTGTATTATCTTCCACAAGATTGGAAGGTAGGCACTAGGCACTTGGTGTAATGTTGATGCTACCCTTTTCTTTCTTCAATGGAATATTGAAATTACCTCTGTTGGCTTTCTCATAGTATTCCTGTTCAACTAGCATATATCCTGTGTTTAGTTGCGTTTCTTTTAATTTTGTTTCTCAACATCTATTCACTATTTACAGTTGAAAGTTGCCTTTTAATGAAAGTACGTTTTTGTCTACTCATTTTTTTAAAACTTCTTTGCAGTTTCAGAAAGTCCGCAGAAGAACTTAGCCGTAAATTGTTCATTTTATATGGGTGAAACAGCTATGAGCATTCAGAAGGCAAGTATTTTGTTGTTTCATAGATTGTTGATCTATTGCTTTGTGATTCGCTACACTTATTTTTTGTGCCAGTCCCTTGGAAAAATTCTCATCGTCCACTGCTTCCATGTTTCATATTTGAGAAATTTGTTGTTGATCCTATTTAGAACTAATGTAACTTATGCTTATGATTTATTGTAGGCTGTATTCAGGTATCGGCTTCCAATTGATGATGATACTGACCCGGTGCTTGAGTCTGCTTATGACTGTATTGTGGCAAGTACCTTGCTGGGGAGTCTCTTTGTCATGATTCCACTTACTAGGTATCTCAAGATACAAAACATTCCCATGGTTACCCTAATATCTGACATTTCAGTAACTCGCCCTAGACCGTAAGACATGGACATAAATTTTGCTAGGATAGATTTAAAGTATGAAGATCTATATTATAGCAGTACAATCTATATCTTTGCAATTCCCACTCTTAACCCATGTGGTTTACAGGCATATAATTCTGTCTAAATTTCTCTGGTTTCTAGCTCATGATCTTTTACTGTCTTTTTATATGGGATAAAATGAAAACTCATCAGGAATGAGAGCAAGAAAAGTTTATATCAACAATCATTTGTAAATTATTCCATGTACAGTTGATGCCCTGAGTTATTGTGATTCGCCATTTATAGACAAGAAACTATACCCATTTCATCTACAGCTATATGGGAGTATGAATGTATGATACAGTTTCTGAAATGCATAAGTTGATACCGCAGTGAGGAGCATCAGCTGTTGCAAGATGTCCAAGAAAGACTCTCAGTACACCCGTTGACTGCACCGGTCTTGGGAAATGATCATGCAGAATTTCGTCAGCGCGGTATCCCGGTAAGATGTCACCATTATATCAGTAACTTCACCTAATACAGAAGTTTGTTTTCCTAAAGCTTACCTTGTGATTTGCAGTCAGGAGTACCTCCCATTCTTGATGGTGATATGCTTGTGCAATTTTTGGAGCTCACTGGTGAACAACAGCAAGCCATCCTTGCACATGCTTTGCCAGGGAAAGGGCCACGCAGGCCTGTCTCAGTCTTCGAGGTCTTGCGAACATTGGAGCGTGTCCACTATGCACTCAACTGAGGGTTTCTCCAAGCAAACTTGGTTGGCCTTGGCATTTTGAGATGGTCACAGCTGAGGGTTGATTAACCTTCACAGCTTAAGGCGGATGATTCCGATCTTTGGTTGCTAAAATCGGTGCCAAGATACTATCAGAATGTGCGGATGGTGATGCAACTGGAGCATAATAGTGGAAAACTCATAATGTGGTGCCTTGTTTGTGACTAGGCGAGTATCTTGTGGAGGCACCAGATTCATCGAAAGCCTTGTATGTACATAGGCAGCGCATGTTTGGAGAAAGGGCGTCGGCTTTGGTGGACTGTTGTATGGTGCCTCCTGAATAGAAATGCTATTCTTTTCGTTTGTTTCCTAGATAATGCTAGTTTCTCTGTAGGACTGTTTCCTGCTGGGCCAGCAGGTCGGATGTTGCATGAGAAATAAGGAATAAAATGCATTAGCCATTGCCTGCACAGGAAGTAAAGCGGATATTCACTTTGGGCCCATTTGGATGACACTGGTTAAACCGTCTAACTGCAACTGCGAGGGATGTATATTCCTTAATGGGGACTTAGAAACTAGTGCTAGCTGCCTATTAATGAGATAACTAAAATGGTTTTATAGCATTAAGTAATTACCCAAGGGCCTGTTTGGTTGCTGGGCTAAGGCCAGCCAGGCTTAGTTTTCTAGCCTGGGCAGCCAAGCCTGTGTATACGTCTTTGCAACCGGTGAGCCGTCACCTCCTCTCTTCTCTCTGTAGCCAGCGCAGCGATGCTCCCCGTGGGCTCGAAGAACGTCACCACTGGGAGGCTTCCTGGCCTTGGCCCTGCTCTTCTCCATCAGAGGCGCGTATTCCTACCACCTCTCTCTCCACCAGTCGGCAAGCTATCTATCTCATGAGTTTATTTTCTCAATCGGCGGCACGGGTGATTCCCCAATCGATTTGACGCAAAGCAAGCAATATGCTTTGTCGTGTCAAGCTGCAACGCTAGCACACTCTGCTCCTACCCAATTGCAGGTAGACACAATTGTGGTTCCGCTCTTCCTCCCTGCCTTGGCATCCAGCTCCGCGCCAGGTGCGGCTGCGGAGATGGTCACCACCGCGGTGGACCAAGGAGCTCCCTAGAGACCCTCCAGAAATAGAGGGTGGAAGAAAACATTTGGAGGTCTTCCCAAAATAGGAGCTTTAATAGAGAATCTTTCTTTTATTCCACGCTTCAAATTTAAGATGGGAGCTTATTTAGAGGATCTGCTGGAATTGCTCTGGTACATCCAATTCTAACATTCTAGCGGAGCCAGGCCAGATGGGCCTCGCTGATTAGATAGGCCTAGCTTAGGTGCTTGGGCAGGCAACCAAACGCCACGAGGCTGCATTACGCAAGCCTGTCCAGGCCTAAGCCAGGGAACCAAACACACCCTAAGGTGTTGAGAGAGCAGGATGGAAGAAGGGGTAGGGAATACGGAAAGGAGAGAGAAAATAGACAAAGGGTAGGTACATAAATCAACCGTACTTTATAGAACTTCCTATTGATAAATGGTAAAATAGCTATTTTAGTCCTTCAACTTTACCCTTTCATCCCTAAACTATCAAATCAGCCAATATAATTTTCTCAAATTTTGTTTTTGATCAAACTTATCCTTATGCGAGTGTAGCTCTCCAAATTAACATCGAAACTAATACAAAGGGTCCAATTTACCCTTGCCTCCTTCCCCTCAACTTTTTAGAAACACTAACCTAAACTTACATACTCAAAGTGTTAGAATTTATACGCAGATTGTCTAATTTGAATAGCCAGAATTCAAGTTCTAAAAACTGATGGTTCAAGTTACTCCATTGATCTGGAAATTACAAGCTCAAGTAAATTATGCAATAATACATCGATGAAAGATCAAAATTGAGGAGGGAAGGAAGAAGCCAAAGGTAAAAGGAATGTTTTGTATTATTCTCATGTTAATACGCAGAGTCACATTATGATAAGGATAAGTTTGATAAAAAAAAATGAAAGTTAAGGAACTAGATTGGTCAACTTGAAAGTTGAGAGACGAATTTGACCCTTAGAGCAAAGTGAAGGGACGCAAACATCTATTTTGCCTTGATAAATTATTATTTCTCTTGCTCTAATTATCATCTAGTAATCCTCCAACTAACATTAATACGATATACTCCCTCCGTCCTCCGTCCTATGAAAAATGCATCCTGCGTTTGAAAAAAAATTCTACAAAGAGTGCAATTCTAAAAATTGCATCTCAACTACCTGCCTAATTAAATAGTCAAATTTGATTTGAATACCAAAACTAACTGCATGTGGCTAATAAATGAGAGCATGAGTCTTTTTAAGCCACCACTAATTTGTCTAAAAAAACTAAAATTACACTCTTCATAGGATGGAGGGAGTAACTCCTTCAAAATTCAACCAGTGGCGTGTTCTCGTTTTGGTTTAGTTGTAAGAATGTAACAGTTGGAGCTCCAAATGCCGGAATTAGATTTGCTCGGCTCATGATCATCAACGGGGTCACTACTTGATGTGGTAAGAAAAAAAACAGACACAAGAAAAAGGGAGACGAGGAAGGTAGAACCAAGGCTATCTAGATGCCACTAAAAAAAGAATATCTAGATGGATCCAAATTGTTGTCCTCTAATTAGGTTGTGACTTGTGTCCTCTTTTATAGATAGGTGAGTGGCACATTCGTGTACTCGGGAATAGCAATAACTTATATTTTGTGCAGAGATGCATGATGACCATGTGGCACATTCTAGGCATAAACTTGACTCCTTTTGTAACATATTTTTATTTTTTCATAAGTTAAATTTCTCTAACTTGGACAAAATTTATAGAAAATAATATTAACATCACCTCTCATACAAATTAAATGAAGCATCTGGCATATTTCACGATCCATTTAATGAAAGTAAATTGATGTTGTAGATATTGCATCTTTCTATAATTTTGGGCAAGGTTAATTTTTTGTACTTAGGATAACACTTACAAACCTTGGAGGAAAAGCTTTCAAGTTTCAATACAGCAAGCGCCTAAGAGAGGAATTTGATTTTCAGTCCCAATCCCTTGTTTGGTTTAGAGAGGTAATTAATAGAGTTAAGATTAAGACGGAACTCAAATCCTCTATTTGAAAAGTTGTATAGTCATGAAGAATGTAGATACATCCATCTTCTACTTATAAAGCATAATGCCCACCCAATTACCACCCCTCTTAGAGAAGTGGTCGGTGTAGGGTGGACCTCTAAACTCACGCTTCTCATCCTACCAAAATTCCCACTTTTTTCAAAAAAAAAAACTCCCACTCTCCCTACCCGGCATATCAAAATCTCCACGGATTAGGAATTCAAAACCCTTGACAGCAATGTCATATATAAAGATGTAAAATTACAAGCATGGCACCAAAGGGATTTTAAAATTTATGGCATAGAAGAGATTGTTTCAAGTTTTGATGATATAGAAAAATTTTGTACGCACCCACCAAATAACGCAACAGTCTGCGGTTCCTTTAGCAGCTTTTCCCCTAATGAACGGGACCCTTCAATCTCCTGCAAATCTGTGACCCTGAAAGGAGTGCAAACCAGAATGTACGAGGAAAACTTAAGACTTTCACTTTTAGAATGAACCTCCAAACCAAAAAAAATGAGATTAAAAAAACAAAAACCCTGACTTTTGGGTGATACGTGGGACGATATCGCAATCTTCAAAACCTAAAAACCTTTTATGACAGTTTAGTTTTTTTTTCTTTCAAACATTCAGCATTTTCATCGACATTATCACAACAATGTTCAATAGGTATGCCTGTCGACTGGATACTAATATTGCTCCACAAATCACGATAGGGAACTTCCTAACATTCTGTCTTGATTCTGTCATGATCAAAATTGTGGACCTGATGGGTTAACAAATCCTCCATTCTTGGCCGCATGTCTGCGGACATTCTGATTCTAGCTGTGTCAGCATCTTACTCCTGGAAGCAAAGATCACTGTAGCAAGTCGCACACTGCATCGCGAGTGGTGGCGACCATTCAAAGTCAGGGGTAGCTTTACTGGCTTTGTGACGGCAGCGAACTCTCAACATATTGCATTGCCTTCTGCTGCACATGCTGAATCCTTTCATTGTCTTCACCCAGTGATTTCTCGAACTTAAGGTACTTTTTGAACAAGAACTGCGAGACAATGAACACAAAGATCAGTGAAAATAATAAATGGCCCCTTTTGTTATAGCTTTTGACAAGAAAACTGTCGAGAACCGCAAAACCATAGCAGAACAAGTAACAATCCATCCAGAAGTGATTCAAGAGATCATACCAGCACTACAGCAAAAGGAACAAACATATGCTAGAGTTCAAGATTGAACCACAAATAAGAAATAAGCCTATGTCCAATCATTTCAAGGTTGAGTTTAGCAAAGAAATAGAAACAAAAAATAAAAATAAGTAATATTTCACTCATGACATGAGTACACCCAGAAAAATAAGCTGCATGGTGAGAACAGTTCTGATTGAAGTTTCCGCATATATTTGTTATCATACAACATATAGCAATAAAATACTAAAATCCATGGGGAGTGAGCCAAACCTGCATCTTTTTTGGAGGTAGGGTAAGACAAGTAGCCCTATCAAATAATGCACGTATAACTTCTATGTCACCAAGGCGGATTTCCTACAAAATGTCAATATAAATGTAAACAAACTTGCATGATTTGAGAACACTACAGATGACATGATTTACATATGAAGAATTTAATGCTCCTTACTTGGTCTAGATAAACACTCCAAAGATCAGTTCTTTTTGGGTACTCCCGTAAGATTAGTTCAAATCTGGACCTTCCTTCTTCAGGCACTCCACACTTGAATTCTAGAATAGCTGTCTGCGAGAGGAACTTTATACGCTTTCTCGGTGGCAAACTTAGAAGGGCACGGTTTACAACAGCTTTGATGTACTCAACATCCTTGCCTTGCTTGAGGGCAAACTGAATACGGCACAACCATATCTGCAGTTACATTATACAAAATCATAATTATGCTCCAGATACAAATAGGATATAGTTCACTACCTCTTCCGCTCAAAAAAAAAAGAAACTGACAAACTAACCTTGCAAGAAGTTTTGAATCTTTTGGTCATTCTATCAAGCAGTTCATCTGCAAGTTGGTACTGCTCAGTCCTCTCGTACAGTGCGAGAAGAGCCAAGTGCAACTTCTTGTGATCACAATATTGCAAGGCTCTTTGGAATACCTTCTTGACAGCATCCTGGTGTACATCAACAGATGTATCAGTATATCCAAGTACTACAACAGAAAGGAACCCAAAATATAATATTGCTCAATTTTACCTCCCGTGGGCTCCCATATTCATTCTCCAGATTAAAATATGCTACCCAAACATTAAGTCTCTCCTCCTCTTCTCTGGGGATTATTGTTTTTAAAGCCCTAAATGAACGAGGGAAATTGTAAAAGATGCAAACTGATGCAGCCGAAAAGTTTGAACAGAAAAAGGAAAAAACATATAATTTTAATCCACAGAAAACAAAGGGTAAGTCCCAAAAGAATGTTTCAACAAGGAAAATCTACATCCTTTGGAAACGAAACCAACAGAAAACTACAAAGATGATAAAAGAAAATTACTTCCTATCACAAAGATTATTTTGAACAATATTAGAATTAATGTTTGGACTGCAGACAGACCTCTCTGCTACTGCACGTGCTTTGTCAACATCTGCAAGGTCTAACAAACATGCCATATATTTTATCCAGACAAAACTACTATTCGGGGAGCTCCTGACCAACTTCTCAAAATCATCTGGAGTTCTTGGTATATCTCCCTGTAAAGCCCTTTCCTCCAAGGCACTAATTTCTAATTCCCTGTTGAAAACCATATAAGCATGTAAAGTCTGATGTATGTCAAAGAAACAAGGTCATAGAAGTAGAATGAAATGTCTGGATACCTTTGTTTCCTTGTTTCCTTCTTTAACCGTTTATCACTCTTTTTATCATTCGCTTCAGTTCCATTGGCAATTTCATGACCTTTATCACTATTATCCTCTAGGTCAGAACCTTCAGATTCATCCAAAGAGACCTGAAGAGGCAGAACAGAAGCCCTTGGTTCTGCTGTAGGATGAACTAAAGTTCTGTTGTGATATCCAGCCATCTGAGAGGCAATGCTGATGTCCATAGGAGCAATTTCATCATCCTCATCATCATTTGTACCAGCCGTTGGACCAGAATCGAAGTATGATTTCTTCATTCCAAGGGATACTCGGTGCCGCTTCTCATCAATCTGAATGCAAAGTAGCGAATTTTAAAATGCGCAATGGCAAGAAGAAGGCATGACAAAAGATAGACCTTACCTTCAGAATTTTGGCTTTAACCATATCACCAGCTTTTTGGCAACAGTTAATATCTACGACTGGCTCATCAGAAAGTTCTGATACATGGCACAGACCAACCTGCAAAAAGAGTGGTTATAAAATGGTATACAAAATAATTTCAAAAAGCTGCGGAGTCTAATGACAACACCTACCAATTCACTGCTGCTAATTGTGATAAATAATCCATAGGATTCAACCCGCTTAACTTGGCCGTCAATGATGTCCCCAACATGCAAATCGCTATAATTAATATCATCTGGCTTTTCTAATTTGCTACCAGTGTTCTTCCTAAGTGATGCCTCAACTCTCCCTGATGATGGGTCCGCAGACAAGACCCTGCAGTTTTTTTTTGTTAGATTCAACGGAGAATATATTTGTATTTTACATGAGCATTTGCAAATGGTAAGATCTCACCTTCCATGTACAAGCTTTCCTACGGGGAAATCCTTCTGAGGATTTTCAACATATTCATCTGATAAATTTGACAGGGTAATCCTAGCCTCAACCATTCGAGAAAGCATAATAAAACATCCTTTGGGATTAACATTCTTCACGTATCCCTAGAGTGTTAACAGGACAGATTACGTCACTCCACAATACAGAAGATACATTTCATAATAAATGGTCACTGAAAAACTAACTTTAGTTCTTGGCATACTACCCTTCAACAATAATAAATATATAAAACAAAAGCTTAACATCTTGTATTCATTTATGGATGATTTTTTTTCCAACAGGTAGCAGTTAACCTTTAGAAAAAGAGGTAAAAAACCACATAGGTATTCTGATATACAGCATATAGAGAATTTGCCCAGAGTTAATGTGTTTTGCCACTGACACTATTTACAGCCTTTGTACGAATGAAGTAATAAATTGAATTTTTCAGGAATGATAAACTGATATATGTTAGAAAGTACGTTACTAAATTGAATTATAGACTCTACCTTATTCACATGTAATGAAAGTACGTTACTACAAAAATGGGGGAAAATACCTTAATCTCAGTTCCAGGAAGCAGATCCTCTATCTTCTCAACACGATGCATACAGGTTGCCCTATAAAACAATTCATGGTGTAAATGCCAGTGGAAGTGGTAGGTATACTTTATTACTTTATTCTCGACAACATTATTACAAGATTTTTCCCTAACAAGGGCTTGCTTGGCTGCATGGTAGTGGCTCAGGATTTTATCTCCGAAAGTGAGACATCTGGGCCAATACTCCATATTCAAAAGAACAGCTACCATCAGCTAGAGCTAATACTACTACATACTTAGATGTCAGTTTGGAGTACAATTTCATTTTTTTAAAATGAAAGAACACTTATATAAATGAAATAACATTGTTCATTAATATCTCATTAATAAGAAAATCATGACAAAAAGCACTTACCCCTCATCAAATAGTCTTGAATTGCTAGAATCTGTGCGTAGGTTTGATGAACGGAGTGATAGATCAACTCGAAGAGATCCTTCAGACGAGCGGCTTACAGAGATGACCTTGCACTTCACAAATTGACCCTCATGGAATCCAGACAAGGGTTCTGCCACCCATGAGTCGACAATTTCAGTATAATGAACCCTTCCATGAAGATGAGGTCCGATCTGAACGACAAGCCCACCAACACCAGGTAAAATTTTTTGAACACGTCCACCAATGATATCTCCTTGTTTTGTTTGTTCAACCAAAGAGGACTCTGATTGTTGTATTTTGTCTATATTATGTTGTGCACATTGGTTATCAAGTGCTTTCACCCTAAGCAATCTTTTCTCCCGGTTCACACTGATAACACGGCCTTTTACTGCTTGGCCTACACTGAAACGCTGCTGGAACTCCTTTAGTTCGCTGGGCTCAGAAGAACTATCAAGAATAAATAAATGGGCCATAACATTTCTTGATACAGTTAACCAGACCCATTCCTTATCCACCTTGACCACATAAGCACGCACAACAGCATTCGTGGTGTGATTTAGTTCTTTACGAGCAGTTGATTCTTCAAACTCACCTGGTTCAATTTCCAATCCAACAATCAGGAAAGAAAGCCATGTCAAACATTAAGAAACACAGAAAGGTAACAATGCAAAGCAGCCAGCACAGGATTTTAGTGATGGATGATCTGAAGGTAAGCCATATGACATACATTAGATGATTGTTTATTATGGAATAGACAAATTTGAAAAGACTACAAGCAAAGCGTACCCTTAAGCATAGACGGTCTAATAGACAGTTCCCATTTGAAATTTTTGCCACTCTTTCCAGAAGGTTCAGCCTCTGCAACAATTCTGGCTGTAAGCTTTTGCCCGATTCTGAGTTTACTAAATGGATGCTCAGCAGAATCCTCTTCAAGAACCTATCAGAAATGTATCACTAATTAGTGATTAGACAATATTACATAAGAAAGATATCTCAAGAAAGGTCTGATGTCTACCTCAGTGATATGAATTCTTCCATGAAGATTGGCACCAAATTTCAGTAGAAGTTCTAGTGGCTTGATATCAATAACCTGAGGTCCAAATGATTTGTGTAAGCAAAGTTTGCAAACACAGAAAATAGAAACAGGTGTCAACTTTAGGATCTGAAATGAAAATAATTGACCTCTGCTTCAACAAGTGACCCAACTTTGTAGTCAGATTTCTTCTTAGCCCTTTTAGAACCAGAGAGGCCAGAATCCTGGGCTGATGCCTTTGGAAGCAGGATGAGCCTTCCAGAAGGGTCAGAACTTGGGGTATTTCCAACAACCACAGTAATGCTACAATGAAAGCGAAGAAAAACAAGTGGGTGACACAGTTGAAATAAGAAATAACGATATGACTATGTATCCTACAACAGTGGCTTTTTTAGATCATTAACTAAAAATGTTCATAAATACCAAATTCATAAATACAGGACAAGATTGGCATGGTAGGCTGTGCCAACATTTCTACTTCCTTTTAAAAATAATAAGGCATGGTTTGATTTGGAAGCCTCCAAAACTAGATTTGACTCTTAATTTCTGTTATAATCATACGAAAGTACATTCAAATGTGAATCCAATTATATATCCTGTAGAACAAAAATTTATATCATGTGCCGCTAATTGTTGGTTGAAAAGTACGAGGTTTGACTCAAAATATGTGCACGCCTAATAAAATGAAATGGAGTACCAATCAAGTGTCTCTAATACCAAAAACCTTATCGAGCTCAACTCAAGCAAGGTACAAGCTTTGCTTGAACACAAACAATCAGTCTTCTTTATTGTTTCGTTCACATGTTCCTGCTTAAGCTATGACAATTGCAAGCTCGAGCAAATATTAAATCTGTAACTCCAAAAGAATTTATATCAAGAGACTAATTATAACATTTTTCTGTAGTGCTACAAATAGAAAGGCTCAAAGTTCCCTCAGTGTTAACATCAAAGCTGACCAGTAGGGTACTTAATTTTACTCCCTCCGTTCCAAATTATAGGTCGTTTTGGTATTTCTAATTACATAGTTTTTGCTATGTATCAAGACATAGTGTATATCTAGGTGCATAGCAAAAACTATGGATCTAGAAATGCCAAAATGACCTATAATTTGGAACAGAGGGACTAACAGCTAACAATGCCAAAAATTGAATTCAAAATTGGCAAAGTTCCAAAAATTACCGTTGCCCATTATCATAGCGGTGGCAGGGAAGCAGTTGTGAGTTGTAATCCATCAGTGGTGCAAAACCAATTGCATAGTTGTACTCGGGGATCGAAAGAACCTGGATTAAATAAAAACACAAAAGGGTAAAATAAATTGCAATCAGCCTATTATTCAACAAACAAATTGGTCAAATGGAGTAATTTCCTCACCACATAGCTCTCTTTGACTATTTCCACAACTGCATTCACTTCCTCATGAAGCTCCAAGTCTGCAACTGCAGTCCTTTGGCGTTTCTATAAAGTGCAAAGAAGAAACATAATGTAAGTTTTGATAATACATGAACAGGACTAAATATAATAAAAAACTGCACCTTGTGCTAATTAAAACATAAAGAAAAATTGCAGACTGAGTTCTGGATAAAGTGTTCATGATGTGATCCAGAGTTAATCTATACTGCCCAAAGCCAATGTGCACAAGTTTCTAACAATCACCACACATATGAAGGGCATAACAGCAAGCAATATATAGGCCATAATAAATTACGCAAAAGACGAACAAGCGTGTAACCTATTTCAGGTACCTGCAATGCCTAACCTGTGTACAGTGAATGCCTGGCAAGGTATATTACTGATAACTTCGCACCAAAGGTACAATTATTACCTTTTTTGTTCCGACATTTCTGGCACTACGGATTAGCTCTGGTTTAAGGGATAAGTTAACAACTCCATCAGATAAATCCAAAACAAGACCCTTCACAGAAGATCCCACTTCTAGAGTACTGCCACTGACTGCAGCAACAGAAGGAAAAAATTAGCATGATTGTACGTCGGATGGTTAATATCATGAAAGGAGGATTACTTACGTTGATGATGTTCAATTAAACCAACAACATCCGGATGGTCATTGAAGTTAAGGATAATACCATATTCTTCTATTGCTCCCACCTCCCCCTTAACTAGGCTACCAATGCCAAAAGAGTGAGCCCAATCATGGCTTGAGTACTTCAATGCAGCAATCTATATCACAGAGGTAGACACAAATGACAAGTGTATGTTAAAACATCATTACGAATGAGCTTAACATATAAGAATCATAAAAACTAAGATACAAAAGGTACATCAGTTAAAAGTCCAAACTCTTAAATAATGAAATTTTATTACAGATTTACTGGTGGTGTATTTTAATCTAAACCCTAAGTTATTGAACAAATTACCCGGCTCTGACCAACAGTGTCATATGTCCAAATTATCACTAATGGTAATGAAGTCCCCACAGCAAACTCACCATGTCCTAGGTTATCTTGTAGAAGACCCACATCTATCCAATATGCACAAGCACATGAGCAAGATGCCCCATGTGTACACATTAAAAGAAAAAGAAACTAGCAATTGAAGAAACAAAGAAAACAAGAAACAACAGTTACAACGAAGGAAATAGCCATTAGCTACCCTGGTCCCCGCAAGAAAATATTAATTACTTAGCAGGTTCCACAAAAATCTCACATGCCCACACATCGAAGCCACTACTATTACAAGCTACCAGAAGATCAATGAAAACTTTTCTTCTACATGAAGTAAGAGGTACTTGTATTTTATTATAACCTTCTGATCCAAAAGAAAGTATCCTCGAATAAATGAAGAATCCGTTGATGAGCACATTGACTGTTGAAGTGAGAGTTTTACTCTAGCAGTTTCTGTGTTTACCTATTAGGGGGAGGAAAAACAAAGATTTAGAAGAACACAAATAACAGAGGATGACAACAAATATATATATATATATACCAGGAAATACGGAGACATACACTGAGTATATGACTCTGAACGGACTGACCAACATAGAACACGTCAGAAAGCTTTTCTACCCGCCTATCAACTGCCTTTGTGAAACAAGAAAAATTAGATATTCTCTTCAAAAAAGAAAGAAAGGCAGAGTTGAAAATTTTCTTACTTTGTCCTTGGGAGAGAAACCAGTCAAATGTCCAAGAAAGCGGACAAAACAACCAGCTTCTATGATGTTGCAAATATAACCCTAAGAGAAAAGAACTGTCAGCTGAGTTGATCATTAAAAGCTTAGCAAAAATAACTAGAGAAAAATAAAATATTACATGCACTACAGCTCCAGGATGCATCTGCAATATCTCTGAAGGAATGTCACTTGCGCTATCGATAAGTGAGTGCTTTGCTGAAAGAACTAAATTTTGGCCTTCGATATCTGCAGAACATGGTATTAGAAAACCAGAAGGAAAATTAGCAATGTGAAATCAATCTGAAGAACAACTATCGGTATGATGATGACAAGCTACAAGAGTGCATGCATAACAGTGAACGGAAAATATGCCGTTGTAACATTCTGTTCACTCTTTCATAAACCATACAAGATACTCTGTCGATATTGGTAATGATATAATGATTTTAGAATTTCTTTAATATCATTTCCATATAGAAAGGTAAAGCCAAAATTAAAATCAGAGACTGTCAATGTTCTAAACATCGACTATTTATGAAAAAGTAGCACAGGACAGCAAGAGGATCCTTCTTTTTAATATGCATTTAATAAGAAATGAAGAAGTTTGTTGACTTCACCGAGAACTAGGAGTTGGTTGAACTCATGCCCAGGTTTCAGCAAATTCTTCAACTGAGCAGCTTGACCTAATGAAAAAAAAAACTCAGTGGTTAGAGCACTAAAGATATTATGAATAAACCGCAACAGAGAATATGAGTGCACCCACAAGAGGGAGGGAAATTTCTTGATTCAACAAAATAGTTACAAATCACGTAACATAATATATGAAGGTATACCATGATGGTCTGCCAAATGTTCATTTAGTATTGTCCCCTTGGAGAAGCCATTTACACTGACAACAACAGCTGCAGGAGTAAGTCGTTCCACAACACCAGAGACAATAGTACCTAACTTTGCAGTATCTGCTGGAATAACCCTACATGGGGCAAAAATAAATGCAAAGTTAAATGTAAAGCTACAAAATACGAAAAATGACCATTCTGTACAAGTTTGAAAACAAAGCAGAGAACTGGCAGGAACTTTTTCTTGTTTAGAGATGAAATTCATAGTTGCCAGGTGGGAGCAATACCCAAAAAGGGACTCGGAATCAAAGAAATTACCCAAAATATAGAAGCTCAAAGACACAACTTTGACATCATGTGGTAAAGGTGTGCAGTTAGACCATTCACAAACACTTTTGCGATGCTTATGGAAAACTTCAGCGCAGGTATCATGTAGATAACTAGTGATACTACAATATGTCCTGATGAGCCTAATTATTTTCTTGGTCTACAGCAGGTCAAGTTGTTCGTCTCCATCATTTTACTTTCTCCATCAAAATACTATTTTCTAAACTGGCAAGTCGTTTTAAAGCCCCACCATATCATCCTATTTACCTAAACATGAAAAATACTAATATGCTGGGCCTGGACCTCCACTGATGAGAATTGAGACTTCATAATTTTAAAACCAAATAAATCTTCAAAGACAAGCAGAAAGATGACAGAAAATGTTCGATGAAAGAATAAACTTTAAAGAAATTCGAAAAATATATGCTTGGCTGTCATGTCAAACAAAGCCAGTTTATTAACAGAGCAGGAAAATAGAAACAAAAGAGCGTGACAGAACTCACCTATTATGAGATACGATGAAACTAATGTTTATTCTCCTTGAAGCAGGGAGCACACTGATAATTCTACATTTGACGACTTGCCCAACATGGTAAACATTTTCTGCTTCAGTTCCTGCCTCTAATCCAAGCTCAGATCTGATAGCAATTCAAACGGAATCAAGAAAGCAGATGATTCAGAATCATATAAATAAAACTGTGAAAAATAGTATTTAATAAAACAATGGTGCCAAGAACAGTAAAGGCCAACCACCCTCAAAGCCAGATACACACTACTAAAATAAATAAGTTTCAACCATCACTTTTAATTTATCTAACATGAGTTAGTAGCAAAATCAATTTTTGACTCATAGTACCAAGCTGACGTACTTCAGAAGTAGGAAATGGAGATACTAACCTGCTAACAAAACCCTGAACTCCATTGTAGAATTTCACAAAGCAGCCGTGCTTTTCGATTTTTGTAATCCATCCATGAGTCACTAAACCGATTTTAGCATCAGCATAGGATGCTAGCACATCAAGTTTTGATTTCACCTGAAATAGATCCATAATTTTGTTACTGTACTCTCTCAGAGAAAACAAAGAACAGATATAAAAAGGATTATGAGCTCTATCTTTGATTCTTCTTATCTAGAGAAGAATTAGTAAGGCTTTAGAAAATAATAATATGTACTGTTGTAAATTGGGCACCAGAAATTCTCAATAAGAACACAGTACCAGAGACTTCTTGTATGTCACTGTAACTCTCTTGGATTTGCAGCCCAATACACGGAATAGAAGCTCGGCTCCAGCCTACATGAACAAACTCAGTTCATTCATCATCATATTCGACATGGTTTAATAAGACATTTCATGTGCAAACAATTGGAAGAGGCATGAGCAACAAGAAATCACAGCAGCACCTTAAATTTCTTGGGTGGTTTCACAACATGTTCCAACTCTGACATGTGGGGAAGCGGGCAAAGTGCTTTCACACCACTGGAAAACTGCACAATTGCACCAAATGGCTCAACAGTAGCAACCTTAGCTCTCACTAACATTCCAGGTTTAACATCATCATGAGTGAAAACAGACCCTTCAAAAGCACTGTCCTGCAAACACATAGAACATAGAGATCCTCATGTAACAAAGTTGACTTGCAACAAATATCAGTTGCCTATATTACAATGCAAAAATGGATATATACTTAACATGCTTGTTCACAACAGTGTAACTGTTTTAAACCAAATGAAAACCGATTAACAGAGTGCGCAAGTTATAGATTCAAAAGGTCTAATGCACCAATGGATGCCAAAAGGGGTGTGACAAGAGCTAAGAAGCATAAAATACCTGAGTGTAAAAAATTAAAAACTTAAAAATCCAAGGGAAATAAATCAGAACATAAACTGTAAGTGTGTTTCCAGTGTTCCTTTTGACGAATAGCATCACTAAGAAAAATGACTGGCATGAGGTAATTACTTTTACGGTGCCTATTGCAATCCCTTCAAGATTCCTCACTCCAAGTATACGGACGCGTAAGCTACTGCCTTCCTTAAACTTCTTCTCCAAGTTCTTCACATCCTTGTCTGACACATCATATATCTGAGGATCAGGTTGCAATATCAAAATATTAGAATGAGTCCATGTGAGCTCTACAGCAATCAACACTGATGCACAACAAAATATTCATTAAAGTTTCACATACACTAATAAATCCAGGTGATGGAGTTGGAGAAGGTATTTCAAGAAAAAGACCAGCCTTTTTATCTACCCTCAACACCTTTGACTTATCATAGATATCTCCAGCTTTTAGATTCTGCATACAGGGAAAAATCACCAATCAAGAAAGAACACTGAGCAAAATAACAGCATTTCCACTATTTTCTACTGAAGCCAACTTTACAGGAATAAAGGGCAATATCCAAGAATGCATCAAACTGATTATTACGCAAAACCAGCCAACTTACAATAGGGGGCACTTCAAGATGAAGTAGATGTTTGTTCAATGTAAGCCCAACTGCCCTTGTTGATGGATCAACGAATAGGATCCGTGCGTTTACCTAAAAGTACTTGCAAATTACTTATCCAAAATAATCAAAGAAAAGAAGAATCTTGGAGACATTGCAAAAGTGAAGGCACCATAGCCACGACAATTAACAATAATGTAAAGAAGAAATTATTGAATACCTTCTTATTCTTACTGTAATCATCTTTCCAATTACCAGAGGGGAAGGGATTCGATAAATTAAAAATGTCAACCTGGCAAGAAAACACAGACACTGTGAAATGATAATACAAACCCAAAAAATTGTCACTAAACCATTAAGAAATCACTTACTGTTCCACTGAAATAAGTAAGAAATGATAACATGACTCCATTTTCAAGAACTGAATGTACACGTGCATTAACCATCATCCCAGGAATCAAATGATCGATGGAAAGGCCTTTCAGATCTTTAATCTATACAGAAACAACATAAACAAAAGTTAGAGATAACTCAGATAACAATAAAAATAAAGATCACTAAAGAGCATTTATAGTGCTTTGCCATACAATAGATTTAGAAAGCAATTCTTCATCTGAACTCAAGTGAACAATAGCCCGAGTTTTGTCGATAGCCTTCACAACACATTGTATCAGTTGTTTGCGCTCAATCTTCACATTTTCTGTTCAAGAGAACAAACAGTTAATGAACTCCTGAGTACCTCCCAAGAAACGATATCATTATCAGAATTGGGAACAAATTAAGTATACAGCCAATAATTAATTAAGTATCACAAATCACAATAATGTTTGTCCTGCTAGCAAGCATAAAAATCTATAGAGACCAGTCTACAGCTACATTTTATACTCTCCAAACTATACCTTGTAAAGTGCATGCACCATAAACAAGAAAACAACAAAGAAACTCTAGAGAGCTAAACTGTTTATATGCACAAGTACAAAAAAAACAAATGAGAAAAGGTTTAGGGCCTGTTTGGCATGGCTCTAGCTCTGAGATCCATGCTGGAGCTGAAATTTGTAAAATATATTAAAATATTTTATATTTTTATTTTAAATCTAAAAAAAAGTATAATGACTCAGCAAAAGACCCTTGACTTATTTACAACTCTAGCTCCAAGAATTTCTGGAGCTGGGTATGAGCAGCTCCAAGAACTCCACGCCCTTAGTTCATTTGTATTTTTCCCACAAAATGTAAACTTTTAGAGATAGAAGTTCTGAAATGTACACAACTATGTAACCACAAGCTCATAAGCTACTAAGCTTGCCAGAAAAGGGAGTGCTGTTCAAACAAAAAGAGAGAGAACAGAACTTCTAGATTATCGCTATAGCAAAATGCACGGTTATTTAAATATGCCAAGCAGAAACATCAATTTATCACAATCTGATTAAGCTACTGCTTAAGTATACCTTTGTCAGCCTTTTGCATAAATCCACTAAAGGATGGTACTCCAAAATGAAGAATGTAACCATGGTCCTCAACACTTTTAACTTGGGCAGCAAGTACCTACGAAAACATATACATGAACATCCATCATTAAATACAAGAATCAGATCAGAGTCTAAACATTTCAAATGGGAACTACTCCCATTCTTGTTGTTTGATGTTTTAGACCTTTGCAGGCTCCATGATGCAACTTTGACCTCTACTTTTATAACTTTACATAAATATAGATTATAGGATATAAAAATTAAATCTTTATGAATGCATTTCTAGAAATACAATTTTCATATAGGAAATCCCGATGGTTTTAAACATATTAATGGTCAACTTTAGGAAGTTTGGCAGAACAGACTTTAGGAGGTTTGACTAGATCTTTACTGGATGTATATCCTTAATATATGCTCCCAGACATATCTGCAAGCTTGACTGCACGCCCTAACAAGTGATTCTGATTTTGCATGTAAACGTGTGCCCCATTTTTTTTCCAAAAAACATTAAGTTCTGCTCCATTATCATTTCAGTAGAATAATCAAATTATTGAATCAAAAACAAACACTGAAATGATTGTGAATTACAAAATAAAACATATTTAGAACAAAGGTGTGCAATGGAACATAGATGATTTTTCTTCTCCAAAAATCTCAGCTGTTATCAAGCACATCCAGAGCAGAGTAATTAAAAATTACCATTCCTTCTTGCAAGGCATCCAGAGAAAGTCCCTTGTACAGCTGGCTTAATCGTAACGATAGCCAAACCCTTCTGTTTACTTTTCCTTCTTTCTTGTCATCATCAACTCGCATGACAATACAAGGAACAAGCTGACCAACATGAACGACTTCAGCACATATACTGTTCTCATTATCCTGCAAAACAATATCAGTTGGACTCACCAGATAACAAATCGCTGACAAAGAAACATCAATTATGTAATAATTTAAGAAAAGCTGACATCTACCTTACGATTTTCCTTCAAAGCAATGTCACATACATCCTCTGAGCGCACAAATCCTCTCATTCCACCAGGTAGACTTAATACAATATCTTTTTGGTTAACCTCAATCACAACACCCCAGAGCTTCATGTTTGGTGAAACATTCTGGCAAAAGGAAAATTACGTTGTCACCACCTGAGGCCATTTTATCACATGTTCCAAACAATTCAAGATAACAAAATCAGAATAATCACAGCAACATCACCCGATGCATAGCAAGCAACATATATAACCTAATGTCTCATTTGAAGAAACCAATGGCACCCCTGCCAGCCTCACCTCACCTAATGCCATGAACAATCCGCATGTTGAACTACATTACCTTGCTTCGCATCACAGAGCATAATTTTTACAATATCCCAGCAACTGCAACTGAAACCATCCAAAACAGGCTAATCCAGTAACCTTTTATGGAGAGTGTTTAGTTCAAAACTCTGTTACACGGACACGGCTGGGAGGCCACGTATCACGTGTCCGATTCGTATCGGACACTGATACGGCACCGATACGGCTGGGAAACGTGTCTGCTGTGTATCCAGAAAATTATAAAACATCAATGGTTCGATACGTGGGCCAGACACGTATCTGGACGCTCTTTTGGATAAGGCCCAGCCCACTGAGCAAGCACCAGCCTCCTGTCTAATACACCACACACATATCTTCCCCTGACCTAGCATGCAGCCGCCGGCCGGCGCCCGCCCGCCCGCCCGCATGAGCACTGCAGCTTGCCGTCGACGAGCCGCCGGCAAGGAGCGCCGACCACCGTCGCAGCACACACGAGCCCCGCCCATCCGCGACGAGCCCCCGGAGAGGACGAGCGTGGACACCCGGCACATAGCAGCACGAGTGCCGCACCGCCGGCGGCGGCCATCCACCCGCCCACGACGAGCCACCAGCTCCAGCACAGCACTCTTCGGCAATCTCCGATGAGTTACCCTTTCTCGATCTAGTGTTCTTCTGAATTGTTTTTTTTCCTGTCCATTTCTTTTCCTCTTTGATTCCATCCTTCCCATTCTGATCCAGAGACTTGTTCTTGATTTCTTGAGGGGTAGATGGCAGCATCGAGCAGTGCTAATGCTAGCACTAGTGGTAGCATAGGTTCTGAGGCCACGACCGACATCAAGGCTCCAATGTTGCCTGCTATTTATCTGTGTTGGAACTTTTATTTCTCATTATTCTGAATTATTTTGTGTATTGTTATTTATTTATTTCTTCTAAAAAAATGCTGAAACGTATCCGTGTATCAAGGTTTTTTGAGAAGATGACGTATCCGCATATCCGTATCAGCCTCGATACTGATACACGTATCCGTGTCTGTGTAACATAGGTTCAAAAGTATGACAAAGATTGAATGGGATGTGTGTGAGCATGTGTGCTACAGGGCTTGAATAGTCACCCACCCATCTGAGACGCTTCTGGGAATGCATTGACAAATATGTGTGATCTCACCAGTACTCGTTAGACCAAACATGCCAGACCTCAAACAGTATCAGGGAAAAGTGACAACATAAAGGTGCCTGGCTATCAAAGCCTTCAAATAATTCTGTGCTTAATTGGACAAGGCCAGAAATAGATGATTAATCTAAAAACATGGTGTATGAGACTGTGAGGTTGCTGCTCCAAATTTCAAACTTGCTAAGGGCTGAATAAAGTGGATGAAAAAATATGCACTTTGCAAATCATATAACTTGGAAAAGTGTGGCGAGTGAGACAGAATGGAAAAGACCTCAAGAATTGTGTGATCCAGATTCTTGCCGTTTTTCTCTCACTCAAAGCTTGCCGTGCAGTATTCAACGTGGAGCGGCATCTCATGAACCCAGTTCATGCTACCAGGTAAAGATAAATGCATATAGCAATTCAATGGTCCTTTTGAGATTTTGAAATTTTAACTAGCATTAGTCTACTCTACTTTTTCCATGCACTTCGAAAGCACACTCCGGCTGTCTGGCATGTGTTTCAAGGGTTCAAGGCTGTTAGGCATATGACTATGGGAATTTGGGAGGGAAAATCCCTAATAGTGTCCTGCAACTGAACTACTGGAGCGAATCACACATTACAGCATTAGGAGTTACAGCATTCCATTCTACCTTGTAAGGTTTCACTACAACCTGACAGCCACTTGCTATAACAGGTTGTCTATTTGTATTTTAGAGGGTAGATTGCACAACAGACACATTAAACTTAAGCCTTTACGGTGTTTTCTGATCTCCAATCACCAGATAATCGAGCAGTTGAATGTGTGGTTACCAAGGTTACAAACCTATGATACAATTTAATTCGAAGGTCAATCACATTCCTACAAAGCAACTGAGTTTCAGAGGGAAAAACCTTCACTGTGATGCGATTAGCAAATCGTGGGAGCTTCCCAGTGGTGGCCCCGCCGAAGAGTGTCCCCAAGTCATCATCCGCACCGAAACCAGACGGCTCGTCGACCTTCCTCTTCCTCTTCCCCTTTCCCTTCCCCTTCTTCACCTCCCTATCGAAATCCTCCTCGGCCTCCGCGCGGGCCTCCGCCACCTCGTCCTTGCTGAGGAAGCTGCGTCCCCCTGCACATCACCCCACAAAACACACAGCAACACATCAGCGCAGAGCAAAATTGGCACGACGCAAGCCGCAAAAAAGGGGAGCCGAAGGAGCGGGGACGCTCGGCTCGACGCTTACCTCTCGGGAAGTCAGCCTCGTCGGACGCCGCCGCGAGGATAGCGGCGGAACCCGGCTGCTGCCGCTCCCCGTCGCCATCCCCTTGCTCAGCGGCCGCCTCCTCCTTGCTGTGCTTTTTGAACTGCTTGCGTTCGGGGCCCAGGTCGGTCTTGCCGCCGGCGCCCTTCCCCTTCTTCCTGTCGCCGCGCGGTGGCGCCATGGCGGCGAGAGCTCGAACCTCCTCTCACGCGTCCCGGTCCGCCGCCGGTAAGCCCTGGTAGACTCGTCGCGGCGTGCGCTGCCTGCTCGCTTGCGCCGGCTGCTCGTCCGCGCCGCTCGCCGTCAGCACGGAGTCGCGGCGTGCGGGTAATGGCGGTGCCTGCCTCGTGCCTCCCCTCCTGTGCTTGTGCTTTGCTGGGGGACCGGGGGTTAGGGTTTTAGCAAGTCGTGGGCTGGGCTAGGGTTTAGGAATGGGGATATCTGGTGTTTGGGCCCATTTGTTTCCGCTCGCATGGGTCGGCCCAACTTGAGTGAGGCTCCGACCGGGGGGCTCTTGATAGTACCGAACTGCCCATGTCTTTGTGTTTGTCGGCAAGTAAGTGATGATTAATTCATTTTATTTTTTGTAAAATTTAGATAGAGAGAACTGTCCATTTAATCTTAAAGGGTGATCTCTCATACCTTTTTAAATGTAATTGTTGCCATTAGTGTTTCTTGAAAAAAAATTCGGAAGCAAGGGGAAAATCATGCCTAAATTCTAAAGGAAAGACCCTTGCTGCCAAATAAACTATTTTTTTCTGCTCAAGATATCGGCCAATCTGTGGCTCCACCATCTGTCATTTCATGCTGGTAGGGTAGGGAAAAGTCAAATCCCATCATATTTTCAAAAGAAAAATGAAAATTAGCTTTACTTATCTTTCTTATGCCCATATTATGGTCTGTGCAAAGAAAACTTATACTCTCTAAACGTTATATAGAAACCTAGAAACATCGAGATGGTCTATACTTTAAAACGGAGGAAGTATCTAAAAATAAAGGTACTATTTGCAAAAAGGTATCTAAAAATAAAGGTACTATACGACGAGAGCGGAGTCGGAGGCGCCTGCATGGAGAAAGACGACCAGGACGCGGAGGCGGTGCTCGAGCTGCTGCCGCCGCACATCCTGGACCTCCCGGCGTTCAGGGCTCGCGCGGCGGCGGCGGCGCCGGTGCAGCAAGAACCCGCGCTGGGGTTCGGCTTCGGCGGGTGGCTGCAGCGTGGGGTTTCCCTGATCGAGGCGGATAGCAGCAGCTCGTCTTCTAGCTCTGACGAAGAGATGAGCCCCGTTGAAGAAGAAATCGAAGAGGGCGCGATGCGAGCAGCAGCTGCCTAGTGATTGCAGATTCAGACACTAACACATCTGACATCTCCTGATTATTAATCTGCTCTTTGATCATCTGAAAACAGAGTAACTCTGTATCACGGTTCAGCGTCAGACACACACACACAACTCCTGATTTTTTTTCACCTATCAGTTCGCGATCATTGAAAGCATAGTTTGCTAATCAATGGAGAAATTAAGTATTGTGCATGATTCAAATTTTGAAAGTTATTTTCCTGTGTTTTCGTTGTTCTGCCAATGCATTCAGTATCAGCCAAACTTCAGGTGCCACAATCCGTTATAGACGATAGATCAAAGGTAAACGAAAAATAGCTGTCTTGCAGAATTGCATCAGGAAAACATCATGAATTGCTCCTTATATTCTAATAAAGTTCTCTTTTCTGGGGCATGTGTTAGGTCATTAAGTAGCCTCAGGTATCATGTATAATCCATTTGGAAAAAAACATTATATAAGGAATAGTCAATCAATAAATACCATGCGATATATGGAAAGCCAGGAGCAACAGCGCAACGCCTGAAGTAATCCCTGAGCAACCAGAAGTAAACGAAATTCATAGACAAAAGTGGTATCACTTAGAATCGAAAAACAACAAAGAAACCTCAACTAATGCTGTAATAGGGGCTCTGCCTCCTACATGTAATGTAACCTTTCAAATCATGGAAAGAAAAGGATTGTTCCCAAGTTAAATAGTTGCATGACGATACAACAAAAGATAAAACGAAAGACCATTAAATGTGACTCAATTAGGCAATATTGCCATAGTTGAATAGATTGACATAAACTCATATCACATTCATTGGCATAGTGAGCTCGTCAGTCGCAGCTGCAGGAAAAATACATATGGGAGCCAGAACATATGAAAACTTCTCCAAGAACAATGTTACACATCAGTTGGTTATTATTTTGCATCTAGCATCACTGAGGACTGCAGGGGACCTCATTATATAATCATATAAATGACCGCCACAAACTTGTGTTTTGGCTTCAAATTCTACCCAGCAGGCCAGCACAATTGAAGGATGTTGTAGGCAATTTGCTCCTAGGAATTTCATAAGACAGACTACAAGTATACAACAATGGAGAACTGTGTTGTCGAACAGCATGCTGAAATAGAAGTGGCAATCTTTCTAGACCGCCATCAAAACTGAACATAATCTGGGCACGAGAAGCTGCATGATAAATGTGCAGGCAAGATCAGAAAATTACTAATAGCTAATTATTTCAATGGTAAGAAGAAAGATAAGAAAATACTAGTAGAAAAAAGATCAAAAAATATATTAGTAGCTAATGATTTCAATGGGATGAAAAAATTGCTTAGAAAAATACATGCATTATGTCTAGTTGATTGCAAATCATTATTGTCATCTAAGAAACGATTACATAACATTATTAAGAATAAATTTTTGGGGATAACAATGTACTTTTGCCCTAACAATATTCTACAGCTACTACATAACTTTAGGTGCGGTATACTACCTCAAACAAAGGCAGCAAGCCATCTCATCTCTGAGCCGTTTCCATTTGATAAATAATAGATCTTTTTCCACTTCTCTTCTGAAAAACTCTCACGCCGAATGATCTTTTGCCTGGCCAAGAAGTAGATTTCCAATGCTCATTGATTGAACTAACAAGTAATATATATACTTGGAAACTTGTGTGAGCATATGCCAGAGTCAGCCAAAGCAGAAAATCCAACACTATCACCAGATTTTTTTTAAAAAAAATGCCAGTTTTCTAAAAGGACTACCTCATATAATAGTGACACACAGTCTCAGCTTCTTCTAAGGTGTAACGTGGAAACATCGAACGAGCGTCAGAAGGAACATCTGGAAGCTCCTGCCGTAGTTTGCCAACAGCCGTTGAGTGTGAAAAGGCTCCTACCATCATATCATTGTGCAACATTGACCTATAAGCATTGACCTGTTGAAAATTAAGAAACAAGTGTAACATTAAATGCGTACCTAATTACCATTTGTCTATAAGCATCAACTGTAGTACTGGACCAAGCTAATTGTACAATTCTCAAAATTGTAGTCACAAGACCTACACAAAACCTCATCTTATGTATTTTGATTATCAAGACCATAAACAGTTGCTATAATGAGCTGTGAAGGAACTGACATATTAAGTAAAACTTAATATCATGAGCTGTGAACTATGCACAGGGAATCAAGTACTACTGTTCAAGAAGTGCTACAATGCTACACATTGAACACACCTGGCAAATGTTTTACAGATTACCAGCTAGAAAAAAATCTACACCTTCATTTTTTTATAAAAAAAAAACTCCCGAACCATATACTTGCTGTATTTGGCAACATAACAGAGCACATGAGAGGTTACAGAAGATAAGAGAATGAATACACAGAAATGGGTAAGAACCTTAACAATTTTTACTAACCACAACCAAAAAAACATGAAAATAAGCAGAAAGGATATGCAACTATTTTCTACTTTCAAATGAGGATGCTGAGGGGCATAAAGGAATGTAATGCTTGAACATTGTGTAAGCGGCTCAGTGCAACAAACCATTGTAAGCTCTTTCGCATGGATTGGTCGACAAGATCTAACAGTTACGGGCTCCTGAAAGTCACTGAATGTAAACCAGCTATTGTACTGCAAAAGACAAAGAAAACATTCCATGTAATGGGGGCGTTTAATCCAGATAACCATCAGTAATTAACATCACAGCAGCCAGTTCAATTATGATCTCAACACTTGAACATACCTGATCAATTGCAAACAATACAGGCACGTCTTTAACAAGGGATAGTTCCTTCCTTAAGCGAACTACAACACCAACAGAAGCATGCGTGTGGGTTATCCCAGTTTGAATGAGATCATACAATGTGGACCCTTCAGGCATTTCCACTGTGTCAGCCCCTTTCATCTTTCCAACACCAGCACCTTCTCCCAGGGGGATAGGCTCGAAAATTTGACATGGTAATTGTAGTAAGCGTGTTTCGTTGTACTTCAAGAAATCCTGAAGCAGCAATAGAAACATATTTAGAGGAATGTTTTTTTTCTATCCAGCATGCTTTAGTAGCAAGGTATTCATAGATATGCGTCCTATTTGCATGATACATCCGAGGCTTAAAATGTAATACGTTCTAATTAAAAAAAACGATGTTGTGGATATGCCGTACATGCTGGCACCAATTATCTTTCAAAATATTCAGATTGGACATATATAATTGATAGGTACATAAATGTATCAAAAGCACTTTCATGGCATTGATTTCAATAGGATCTATAAATATGCCACGGTAGAAATTAGTGGTGAGCTTCATTTTTTTTCTTTTTGAGAGGGTGAGCTTCATATTTTGAGGCTGTGTACGTTCAAAACATCAGAGATCATCTGCTTTCAAGCATTAATGTGTACGCTTAATAGAAAATTCATGGAGCCAAGTAAGATAAAAACGAAATTTATGCAATGACCACACATAAGTTTTGTCCTAATAACATATTACCAATAAACTGAAATTTGAGAAACCCAGTTTGCTATACAGTAGGAAAATAGCATGAGGAAGACATGTTTAAAAAGAAAATCAAATCTTTAAGCAAATCAGCAACCTTAACATAAATTATATTTCGCAGTGACAATTTGTAAACAAAAGAGGCTCTAATAATACAAACTTAGATTCGATGTTAATCAATTTATGCATGACCACCGCTCAACGCATTGTATTCTTGGATTTGCTGTCACAGTTGATGCTTAATACTACATCAAGAACAACACAACTACCAAAATTAGGAATGCGTAGGCAGATTACAAACCAGTAAAACAAGCAAAACATATAATTGTGCATTCTATTTGCATCCATAGAAACTGAAAAAAGAAAAGAGGAACGTGCAAGATAGTCTATTTGAGGTAACCAGAACATACAAATCACACAGAGCTTAGCACCTGCAAGATCTTGGCAGCTTGTATTGGTGTATCAAAAAAATCACTGTATGTGTTTCTATAGAAGAATCCTCCATGAGTCCAATCCTTCCCTTGTGGAACATAGAACACCAGCCATCCTTCAGTACGTGCCCAATGGACAAGCATCGCAAGTGCAATGCTTTTACCACAGCTCCGTGGGCCATCCAAGACAATTTGCTTTTTGATATCTGAAAGCAGACAAGCAGGAATTGAAATATGGGATACAATGTTGCAGCAAATATACATATACATATGCAACGGCATTGTACTGAATTTGTTTAGCAATGACAATATGCTCAGAGAAAAAAAAACTCAAAACATGACTTAATTATGATTATGATGCAAACTGGATATAATGAAAAATATTATACACTTTCAAATGCATGGGGACCGTTGTCTAAATTCTGTCTGCAGCAACAGTATCAATTTAGAATTTATATCAGAAGATTAAGCAATGGACTAGGAAATTGAACAATTTCCTTGCTATTAATCTTGCTAGGTGAAAAATAATACCACTTCTAGAATTAAGAAACCTAGTTCCTCAATGTCTACTTTTCTTTTCCTCTGATAGTATACCTTATGAGCCAAGAAAGAACTAAGCCGAACCAATGGACACATTACCTCATTTACAATGCCAATTTGAGAAAAAAGAAAGTTGGCATACCACTACATCAGTTAAGTAAGGAAATTGGACCTTTTTCTCGCTATTAATCTTGCTAGGTGAAAACTCATACCAATACTAGAATTAATAAACCTAGTTCCTCAATGGCTCTTTCTTTTATTTCCTTCTGATAACCTTCTGAGTCAAAAAGGAAGTAAGCTGAATCAATGGATAGTTACCATCATTTCCAATGTCAATTTTGAGAAACAGAAAGTAAAGTTGACATACCATTACATCGGTTCAATCAGAACACAAGTATGATGCATGCTAATTGTTAGCAGTAGCAGCATTTTCTTATTAATATTTTTCGCAAGAGATTAGCATGATGCCAATGCTATCAGCAACAATTGTGTTCACTAGAATCTGAAAGAACCCAAATCATCCATGCTAACAAAAGACTTAATCAGTGCAAACCATACAGGCAATGTACATACTACATGTAAATTGAAAGCACAGCATGTTTCTTCTGAAGCTAACACATTAATAAGAGGGAGAAGCATCCAAGAATCCAATATGCGTAAGTATCAACACTTTACACACCTTTGAGATTGGTTGTAACGGACGGATCAACAATCCTACGGAAGTTATCCCGGAGATCTAGGAAGCTCTTCCTCACCATTACAGCACACCGTCTTGTCTCTTGAAACTCCTTCATCATCCCTGCTGGCAACCCTTCTGATAACATGGCATTCCATTCATCCAAACTGAAAAGAAACCCCACATGACATAGAAATGAAAGAAATTAATGTTCCAATACAATATCCGATAGCATAAAAAAAAAATTCAATCTGAGCTATATTTAGTTTCCTGATTGCAGCAATACAGCTTATAGTGGTAAATGAATACTCTTTTACTTCAGACGAAAGAGGATACTAGAAAATACCACAGGATACACTATGTTGCGACTATCTAAGTTGAAACAAGGTAACATTTCATCATTTAGGCATACGCATTCAGAAAGGGATCGCAATTTAGTCAATGAGGAAAGCATCAAATGGACTCAAAGTTTGCGAAAATTAAACAGATCACAAAACTTGCTCAAATCAACGTAGCATCTAACTAGCATTAATCCCCAAACTCCATCATTGGATCATAGATGAAGCAATGCACAGAAAACTCTACAATGGATCGATCCTAATTAAAATTGGTTCTGACCAAATCCCACACAATCTACCATTTCAAATTTGGATACCACAGTGATCGCTACCTGACAATTATTAATTTGGCCAGAGAGATCACCCGCAAGATCCAAACCTCATTAGCGGTACCAACACAGAGAAAATCCACGCGCATTTGGATCCAATTGAGAGGGAGGAGGGTGCCTACGTGAAGTCGACATAGACGTTGGCGTTGCGGTGCGCGAACGACCCGAACGTGTCGGTGAAGGCGAAAAGCGGGCGGCCGCCTGGGCCGACGTCGAGCGCCGGGTCGTAGGTCGGGGGCAGCGGGTCCGTGGGCAGCTCGAACTCGGCGTCGAGGTCGTCGCCCGCGCCCCCGGCGGCGAACTCGTCCCCATCGGCGTCGTCCGCCGACGCCCCGCCCCGCGGGTCCTTGGCGCGGACCTTGCCGCGGTTGGACGTGGACGACGCCGGCTTGGCCCCGCCCTTGGCCTTCGCGTAGGACCGGGAGGCGAGGAGGAGGGAGGCGAGCGCGGCGGGCTGGTCGGGGAGCGCGGCGGCGGCGCGGCGGAGGAGGGGGCGGAGGAGCATTTCGGCGGCGGGGTTTAGGCCGGACGGCGGAGGAGCGGAGAAGGGTTTGGACTTCGGAGCTTGATTGGACTCTTCCTGGGTCGTCTTGTGGTTGTGGGGGTCACTAGTGGGCTTTCGTTTTTTTCTTCTGAGCATCGCTTTCGGTTATTAATGGCCTAATGGGCTAGATATTCCGAAGGCAGTTTGGCCCATATAGAAACCAATGGATAGTCTCCAAGAGTAGACGAAGTAACTGCACACAGGGCCTCTGGAACGCGAGGAAATTACACAGCTGATGAGTGATACTTCCTCAAAAAGAAAAAGAAAAAAAAAGCTGATGAGTGATATTCAGGAGACTGGACCTAGGGGTTGGTTAGCGGCTATTTTCAGGTTTCAGCTTGCTAAAGCATGAGGAACTGACGAGGTTGGTGGTCACTCTTTGGGCCATCTGGTATGCTCGTAGGAAGGCGATCCACGAGAGCTCTTCTTTTCAGAGTTCTCTATCTACTCACTGTTCTATGAATAATTTTATAGCCAACCTGGAGATGATCAAGACGGTGCGGACGTCGCCGGTGAGAGATACCCAAGGTATCCCACCCCGGTGGATCCCCCCACCACCGGGACTTGTTAAAATCAATGTCGATGCAGCCATTTCGAAGAATTCAAGCAAGGCAGTGGCAGCTGCCATTGCTAGGGACGCTGCAGGTAATTTTCTGGGAGCGTCTGCGCTGGTGATTCGTGGACTCTCAGATGCAGAGATCGCTGAGGCTATTGCGTGCAAGGAAGGCCTGGCATTGGCAGGTGACCTCATGTTTCAACACTTTAGGCTAGCATCGGATAATGTTAATGTGATCAGAGGAATCAAGGAGGATGGGATGATCGTTCATGGCCATATCATCAGGGAGATAAAGGCTACAGCAGCGCTTTTCGGCACCGCTGATTTTGTTCATGAAAACAGGTGCTCCAATGTGGATGCTCACACCATCGCAAGGAGTGCGATTTATGCTGAGTTTGGTAGGCTAGTTTGGCTGTTAAGTCCGCCTCAAGGCATCTGTAACTCTTATAACTTTGTTGCTGAATAAAGAGCTATGCCCCCTAAAAAAAACTGCACACAGGACACAGGGAAGCAAGAAAGTATGAACAAAACATAAAGAATGGCCAAGATACAAACAATTCTAATCTCGTCTCTGTAAAGCTCCACTTGTTGAATGTCCCGCCGACCAAATAGAAGATACTCTCTCTATTTCCAAGTTATGGATCATTTTGGCTTTTCTAAATACATAGTTTTTCTATGGAAAATTGCTCACATGCCATTGGTTAAACTCTAAATCTCTTATATTTTCTATACACCTAAACAAAACATACATTAACATAACAAAAACCATATCTATCTAGAAAAAGACAAAATGATCTACAGTTTAGAATGGAGGATGTGTTAAACAATATAGATATTATGCGCATAGTTAGGGATCATCTAGCGCGGACATAGATAAAAAATGGAAGAACAATCGCAGTAAATATAGATTTTTCAGGTAAGCTTGTCAGCACATGGTAGCTCAATATGGTATTAGAAATAAAAGTCTAGTTGGAGTAGTGGCAAACAGAATTTAAATAAAATAAAATAGTGGCCAATCCTACATTTCATGTTTGAGGTCTGAGGAAGCTTTCCACACAGGGAATGCTTTGGTATGCTTTGAACTGTCCGTCTTTCTTGAGGCTTTTGAGTGGTTAGTTGGTGCATAATAGATCAATTCCTCGAACATAGTGTAAAATTGTGTTGAAGTCAATTGGGGTTTGATAAGAAGGTCATTTGCGTAACCCTGGATAATGTTCTACATGATCCTTCTTTCGCCGATCCATTTAAGAGTCTTGTGCATGGTGTGGGCAATGGTGAAATATCCCAAGTACATTGTTGCACAGATATCTTGAATTCGGTTGTGCAAGCTGGTCTAGAGCTGATTGCAGATGTTACTGAAAAGATTCGTCAGGGAATCTATCGTATCACGGATAATGATGTCAGTGAGCGTGCTTTTTATCAATATGCTAAGTATGTTTGCCATTTGAATGTTGCAAGAAAGTTGTCTGCTGACTTGGCTGTTTATTGGGACACAACTTACAGAATGCTTGGGTGTGTCTTGTATTACAATGAGGTTTTGAATCATTTTGCATCAACAGATGAAATATTTTCGTCAGATTTTCATCTTGGTGATGAAGAGTGGAATAAGGTAGCAGTGATGCAAAAGTTTCTAAAGCCACTTTATGATATAATTTGCACTTTCTTGAAAGCAAAGTGCAAAACTGCCAATTTGTACTTCCTTGGAGTATATAAACTTTATCGATTGCTAGATGTGACAAAATAGCATGATAACTTCATGTCTGCTATGGTGAAAGATAATATAGCAAAGTTTGATCAGTATTGGTCAAAGTATAGCCAAGTTTTGGCTTGTGCAGCTGTTCTCGATCCTCGTTACAAGCTCAACTTAATAAGCTATTGCTTTCGGAAGATCTACGGCGTTGATGCTACTCAACATATCAATGGAGTTGTTGCGTTGCTGCACAGATTGTTGGCGGAATATAAGCAGTCTTTTCGTCCATCTCCAGCTGGTAATTATATTGTTAAATACCATGCTAAGGATTATTTGTTTGATGATTATGCTCCACAAGAACAAATATCAGAGTTAGATTGGTATTTGGGATCGCCTGCAATGGATCTAAACACTGATTTTGATATCTTGGAGTTTTGGAGTGGCATGTCTAAGTGCTACCCTGACCTTGCAAACTTGGCTCGTGATATCCTTGCCATTCCTATCTCCACTGTTGCTTCTAAATCTGCATTTACCATGGGAGGAAAAAAATTGAAACGTGAGAGGAGTGCAGTCAGTCCAGATTTACTTGAGATGTTGGTCTGTCTCCATGACTGGACGTGTCCAAAGCACATAAATGGTATGGAGCTACACCGTACAAGCTTAATTATTCCTTCTTGATATGTTGCTTGTCAGCTTCTGCAATAAATTTTTAGATAGAGATGCATATAACATATTTATGCTTCTGTCTAAATTCTTAGGAATTGATGCAAATGTTATAGAAGAGCAAAGATTCCGGTGATTTTGATGAGATGAAGGTGCTCATAATGCTCATGGTGTATCAACTAACCAAACTTCAGTCTAAAATGAAGCAATGGAAGGTTAGGCTAATCTTGATTAGCACTGTGATCGCCACCTGCCGGTGCTGTTAACGTGAGAAGCCTATGCTTCGGATTTGGTATGTTATGTGTGAGAACTGGTATGCTACGTCATATGGTATTACAGATTACACTGTTGTTTCCTTCAAGTCTAGCACTCTAGCAGTGAGCTACCCCGTGTGAACTCTGGTCAAATTTGCCCCACATGGATAGAAAACATGGCACCACAAGCACTCAACCAACAACGCCATCATTTGGTGACTGCCATATCAGGCCAAATCCCTAGCTAATTCACTGCCCAATCTATCAATGTAAGAAAGCGAGGACCAGAACTAACCCATCTTAGACTTCCCATTGCGAGGCCCCCTTGTCTCCTTGGGAAGGTACTTGATGTAAGGCGTAATGTTCCCAGTGACACAAATGCCACCATCATCACTCTCTTTATCAGATTCTGAAAGTTCATCTTCCTGGTCAGTTGTGTCGTAGAGGGTGCCCTCCGACTGCAACCTGCAGTAACATAGTCACAGCCTGACAACCGATTACAGATTGTTTCATAAAATAGAAAACGCAACTCACCCATCATAGTCCATATTAGTTGCACTGAAGAGGACGTTATGCAGCACTGTTTTTTTAATCATTTACACTTTTAAGAGTTAATCAGGTGTCAGTAACGAACTAGCTTGTTAAGGGGACCCATAGGGGCCTATTTTACCAAAAAAGTGATGGGTCAACACACACATCTAGATTTTAGATTTTAGATAATTCAAGCCCTCATGACATGATGAAAATATCATTTCTACAGCAAAACTACTAGCTCAGCATCATCAAATCATAGGTTTCTAAAACAGAGGCTACATGACATCAATGTGACAAAATCTAATACCAGATTAAAAAAATTAACTGAATGAAAACTGGGATTCTGGGATTCATATCCTGTTTATCGCTTGTGAATAATGTCAAGCAACACATACAGCCTGTGTTCCTTTCACCCTGTTATGGGTTAACTGAGGTTTATGCGCTGTCCAGAAAAACTCACTGCGTTACACTGCAAAAAACCCCAATCGCAGGAAATGGGCTAGATGTTCATTACCAACATTCTACTATCTAGAAACAGAGCTGATCGAACCCCAGCTGCACAAAATATACCTGACAACTAAAAATCATAACCAGAGCGTTCTAGACTACTGATTTTGACACAGGCTAACCATGCCACAAATTGGTTCATAAAATGGGAAAAAATAGAAAATGCGACTCACCCAGGAAGGTCCACCTCATTTGCAGTAGAGAAATTCTTTGTTACCACAGCTGTCTTCTTAACCTTTGCCCTGTTAAGAGTTAATCAGGAATCAGGTACGAACTTGCATGTTAAGGGGATCCATAGGTCCCTAGATGACCAATAAAGTGAGGAGTCAACACACACATCTAGATTATAGATAAGTGAAGCCCTCATACTATGACGAAAGCATCAGTTCTGCAGCCAAACTACTAGTCCAACATCATTAAATCATAGGTTCGATGTGCAAAAGTTGAATTTCAGTTCAACTAAAAACATAAACTGCAGGAATATAAAACTTGCGTCCTGTTTAATGCTTGTGAATAATGTGAGTTAACTGAGTTACGCATTGTTCAGAATAATTCATCAGACTAGATAGTAGCTCAGTTTCGCATTCTCCAGAATAATTCATTAAACTAGATAGCGTGTGTATCATTCTTCAAAATCTCAGAAAAATACAAGAGCAACAGTAACTGTTACTGAATTGCGCACAGCCCAATCCCAGATGTCACTAGTTGTTCATCACCAACATTACACAACCTAGCAGCAGAGCTGGTCGAGCCCCAGCGGCACAAATTCATACCCAGAGCATTCTATAGACTACTAAGCAGTATTCATCAATGCACATCTAGGTTTTCACCTCAGAATAGACGCAGAGACGAGCAGCCTCTGTCCCTCCTCCACCTTGGTATGGTCCTGGTCCAGGAATGGGGGGCGGCGGTCCCAGGCGTTCGCCAGCAGTGGTACACCAGCGAGACGATCACGCGCCGCCGGGTCAGGCTTCTTCTCCTGCTGATCGGGAGGGCCTGCCCCTGAAGCGGTGGGACAGCTGTAGGCCATCCCTGCACGGGAGAGAGCGTGTGAGACAGAGGGAGGGCAAGCGGAAGGAGGCGAGGGAGGACGCGGCTGGTCACCTTCGATCCGCCGGACGGAGGTCTCGCCGACGGGAGGATCAGCGGCGCAGCGGTGGTATTCGCAGACGAGGGAGCGCTAATCGAGAATGGGGGATGGGGGTAAGGTTGTTACAGAGAGGTTGCGGGGAGAATCTTCTTTGCCAGGAGTAATTATTCAAAAGGGCGTGTAGTATATTACGATTCGCAATACAAGCAAAATTGAGGGCATAGTTGGAAAAAAGAAGTCGGAGCTTTCAAATTGCTGGCATGCCCAGTGATCTGTAGCTGGCATATGAAACGATGGTGTCCTGGATTGTAAAATTGCTGCCCAGCCCAGTGATCTCGGTAAAAAAAAAGGCAGGCCACATATCACAGGCACCGAAGCCTGATCGACTGAACGGCCATAGCACAACAGAACTAAAATTACTTGTACATGTCAATTATCAATCTGCATCACAACTGCACTCCGAGCAGGACCTAATCTTTTTACCAGCGATTGAACAAAATGTAACTCCCAGATGCATCGGTCTTTTTTTCCTTGCCGATCCCTGCATGGCATATATTATATACATTATTTCCAAAGAGCTGGAAAACTGGAATGGAACATCACACGATCAAAATGTGAGATGGAAAACTGAACTAACCTGGCATGTCAAAACTAATATTGGTACTGGCTTTTCCGGGGACAAAATATTTAAATTATTAAGAGGCCACCTGATTATCTATCTACACTACTATCACTTTCTATACAAACATGTGGAAAGTCACTGAATGATACAACTCCGACCTATTACTGCAGATAATCCATGTTAATGGAAGTAACTGCAGATCAATTACTGCTGCCAGGAAAATGAATAGAATCATCACATCTGACTAACATGATGCGAGGGCCCAATATGATGGAATGCATAAGTTGTTGTCACTGTTATTTGGTTCATACCAGATATCTGAAATTTCAGAATGCCAGTTCATGAACATCAATATTAATGAAATCCAATCTAACCGCTGTAGAAATGAACTAAGTAGTGTTATAAGAGAATAACGGTGTGTGCATCCAAACTTCCTACACATGTTTTATAGTTGGAATCATATCTATAATAGTTGCCTAATCTAGATAAATCTTTGAAGAAACGTAAGACTGCACCACGCAGAGGATAATACAACCATAGCAGAGCAACTACAAATCTCATATTACACACCTCAATTTCCGTGGTGGGATTGGGAAGTCTTGATCCTTCACAAGAAGCACGAGGGCCATCCATCTTGAAACTACCTGGATAAACAAAGATATAGTAACTAAACAGTAATCATGCCAACAAAGAAGATATACTATAGCTACACATATACATAGCAAGCTTGCAGCAGTTTTAGGAAATGATGAACCACATTAGTAGATTTGTCATTTTACAGCAGTAGGTCAGATGCTTCTCCACATAAGTATGGAAATATTATGTCTCAGATCACATCTGATCTCATTTTAACCACAGGACAGAAACAAATAACACTAATTATCCATCTCATTGGGAGCAATCAAACAAACTATTTTGTCCCACAGCTTTTCAACTAAGATCACAAATTATAGTGCCGCATAATATTGAGGCATAAGAAAGGGGAGAGTCCCACAAGTCTCAGCAAAACAATTTGAATTGGTCCATCAAAGATAAACAAGTGGAACTTGTTCGTCAAAGTCTGTGATTACCATAACAAATAAAGACGGTAACCATGGTACAGGCTCTTAACAGGATTGAAGATTCTACAAAATCTGCAACCTTACATGCATGATTAAAAAAAAAACTTCTTCTAGCCTACCCAGAATGATACCAAAATCTAACCAATGGTGAAAATTAGTTCAGCGTACAAGAGAAAATTATAGGGCATGCATTTTAAACTTCTTACACAGGCTGCATGGTAGGTACCATCTACAGTTTGACTGATGCAGATATATGTTTGAACATTGTAAAAGAAGAGGCTAGAAAAATCTACGAAACTAGAAAGCCCATAGCAAACACACCTCAATTTTAGCCTTGGTGGGACATCTTGATATTTAACAAACTGGTAACGTGAGGGCCATCCATGTTTAAACCACCTGGATAGACAAAGAAATATTATGTCTGCAATCACAAGAGCTAGCAGAGCACACAGGAGAACCTGTGGTAGTCAGAATCAGAACCCATCCACACAAGAGCTGCTTTTGCAATGAGCCTGATAACAGGTAAGGCCGCCAGGGTATGATATGTAGCAATAGTCAGTGTTTTGAGGAAAGGCTGTGTTCGGCTCAGTGACTAAAAGGTCACTGTTGTGGATAGCTAGAGCTCCCCGCCAGGCCCACTCCACCTCACTCTTTAGCCACTGACCTCAAGCCAATTCATTGCCAGGACCCGGTGAGGACAGTAGGCTGACGACAAACATGAAACCAGCAAGCAACTCAAGGCCCATGCATCCCCAGGTGAGACACAGCTGACTATGGGGTGCATCCTCCACCACACAAAGAGGGCACCGCGCTGAACAGCGACAAAAAGCAGTGTTTGGATTCATTACCAAAGGTAATTACACTGTCGTGCAAGTGTGGCAATCTGGTAGCTGGGCTCTAATTCAGAGAAACGTAGGAGCAGAAATAAAATAGCCTCAAACCAAATGTCAGCCATAGTTGGTAATAGTTGTGAGAAATTTGGCAAACTGCAGCCACCAAAACACTGGCAGCTGCAGCTAATAGGCCTGTTTCGCATGTGTCATTTGCGTGGAGGGAGGATGCAGCTTAGGTGAGAGGAGGTGAGAGGGAGGTAGGAGGCTTGTGTGGCACCAAGCTCCCAGCCCCGTCGGCAGCAGAGTGCGCGTCTAGCGAGCATGCAGGACGAAGGACACATTGGCTGTGAGCTCGGGACACTGGTTTGGAGCTTACTGGCTACTACAGCAGTTACAGAACTTGGATGGTGTGCTCACCTCATCGTAACCTTATTAGAATATATAAGAAAAATTATAGGCACATGTTGCTAAAAGTGGGCTAGATTCCAACATCATCGAAACCACCAGTGCAGTGAGGTTGGGATAGTTAGCTGGTCAAGTTCGGACCATAGGATTCATTGAGACCCTAGTTAGGAAGTACAAGTCTGAGGGTTGAGCCCTCCTCCTTTTTCTTTTTACTAAAAATGTCTGTCGCTTGAGGTGTTTTCAGCCTCTCACACACGAATAATCAGATCGAACGCGTGGATCGTCAAAGGAACGCGTCAGTGAAATTCAATCCACACAGCACAGGACCGCAAGCAAAAGTAGTAGATCGATGCCATGTTATACCTCGGGACCGGCCGCAGACAGCCGATCGGTCGCGCTCTGCCGTCGCCGGACGGGGCCGTTCCCAGTTGGACTCAGCCGGAACCGTTCCCGATCGCAAAAGGCCCTCCGATGCCGTGGTTCCCGTCGAGGAGCCATCGGCACAGGCCGGCAACGAACAACCGGCGACGAGCCAGCACCAGGCCTAGCCCCGTCCCGGAGCACGCGATGCCACCATCCTCATCTCAGATCTGGAGCGGGTTGGGAGGGGGCGTTTTGGTGTGGGGGCTTCGGGATGGATGGGATCGATATGAGGCTGGGGGACTTGCGGCTAGGGTTGGGACTTAGGAAAAGCACAATAAACTACTCCTACCTAAAATAAATAAAAAAAATAAGACGCCCGCACAAACCAGGCCAGTGGGGCCACCAGCACAGTCTCTCTCACATGGTTCCCCAGGCCGTTTCCCTACTTCCTTCCTCCGGTTCCCTGTTACTCCCCAGCCACGAACAAACCCTTTCTTTCGCACTCGTACTGTGCTGGGTGTGTGAAGACCAGAGATTCCTCACAACCAAAGCCCAGTTCTCCCGGTCCCAGTGAAGGGGGGGAAAGACGCCAGCTCCAGAAGAACCCGGGCACCAATCTTGGGAGTGCCATGCTTTTGAGGGATATAAGATGCATCGTCTGGTTCTGGCTGCAACCATGAATGGGCCTCCTCCTCTGCCAATACTTGCTACTCCATGCTGAGCATGGTAGAGACACCCTCGCAAGTGCGAAAAGAATAAAATATGTTAGAACTTAGAACCAGTTATCACAAGCAGAAACATAGGTCAAACAAATACTAGCCCTAAAGAAAAGGTCAAACAAATACTAGCACACTGTGAGATATGTCAGACTTGACTTGACAGGCCCCCTTCCGATACCAAGGTCTCAAACATAAAAGTTAAACATTCCTGTCATCGTCAATCTCTTTTTTCCTACATCATCAGGTCCTCTTTCTTTTACATATTACTAAGAAAAATCCAAGCTAATAGGATTAATTGCCAGCATTCGAAGGCTACAGGCTCCTAGTCTCTTCTCGGTAGTTCTTATAAAAAAGGAAGTTGAATAATGCTAGAATGTCAGCAAAACAATAATACCTGTCAGCAGGTTCTTTAACTCATACAATCAGCCACAAGAATGTCCTCTATAGAAATCAATATTAACAATTGCAGTATTATCAGAAGCCGTATTGCTACAATCTACAGCGGCTTTGCTGCCCTAACAACAAACAATATGCCAAACCTATGCTCTTACAGCTAATTCTGTTTTAAATCATCAACCAATTTTGCCTCAATTCTGGAGACATTTTGTCTCTTTGTGCTAAACATAATTTATGAAATGGTCACTATCTGAAAATGTGGAATCAATTTCTAACTATATCGAAATATTTTTCAGCTCTATTCACAGTTTCACACAAGTAGCTAACATGGTTTCTCTAGCCAATTTCCCAACAAGTTAGTTTGGCTAAGTTTCTCCACGTTGGTTATTATTTTTAACAAAAAGTAATAATAAATCTATGTTCAGAGTAATCAGGAGTTAATCGCAGTTCTGAGATTTACCTTTATTTTCCCAAAAATGTTCTTTCGTCGGTTAAGAAAGCTTTAGTCAGATCTTTTCAGAGTCTCCTTAGAAAGTTCAAAGAGAAAAACCTGGAAATTTACCTAGTCAATTATAATCTCACCGCCATACTTGCTAAGAAACTTATAGGTGACGTTGCTGGTGCAAATGCTGCCAAAGCTGCAAGCATTTCATGAGGTACTCCTGGGTCATAAGTCGCCCATGAAGACAGCAGAAGCACAAAATAACACCATAGGAAAAAAATGACATATACCTCGTGCTGCCAGATGGATGATTTGAAGATTGCAACCATAAGTAAGCAAAAGGTACGGGGATAGAACCAAACAAGTTCTAGGTATGCTCCTCCTCCTCTACCAACACTTGGTATCACCGCGCTGGACATGGTAGAGACCTTGCAATTGAGAAAAGAATTAAATCCGTTACAACCAGTTATCACAAGAGCAGAAACGCAAGTCAAACAAATACTAGCAGACTGTGAGCTATGTCCTTGGACTTGGCAAGCACCCTTCAGACAGCAAAGTCTCAAACATAAAAGTTAAACATTCCAGCCATCATCAATCTCTTTCTTTCTCACATCATCAGATCCTCTTTCTTGTACATACTAGATTTGTGCCCGTGCGTTGCTTCGGTTTACCTCATGATCAAATAAAAATAACACTTGCTTAATATGCAAAATCTATAAAGTGAATAAAAAAGGGAAATAATTAGCATTTAGCAAATACATTTAAGAAAGGGTAAACCATCACCTTATAGTTCATTTGGGCACTATTTTTTGTGTTCGACTATAGTAACCCTGACCAAGCAGTATTTAAATTTCAAAATGTCTACTACGTTTCTAAGGATCCATTAAGCTATATTGCACTCCGCACGTACCACAACACCGTGAGCATATCCATATACCAATGAACAGACCAAATGCAACCAGTGTAGACCACCGACCTCAGCCCAAAGCACGTCGCGAGTGACAAGACCCAGAATGTGTGCAAGCCTCCGTAGAGTAGCTGCTCCATTGAAAAAATGAACTGTGATGAGATTATCTGCAGAGTATATGACAGTGGTTCAATTGCTACGAAATAAAAGGCAGAACATAAATATATGTAGCTGATTGGATTAGGAGTTTATTGAGTCACATATAGTGTGGAAGGAAAACGTGTCTAAGCAAAACTAATCATATACTTCTTAATTGGGATAGCACATACACAAATTATATTTGCACCCTAGATTTTTTTGGCTCAAAATGCAGCTCTAAATGTTGGCATTTAGAAGCTGTCAACCTGCATAAATTTCTAACAACCCATAGTATGTGCTAGAATCATAAAACTGGGACCATATGTTCCTGACAGCTCCTAGAATTTATAGTAATTTACATATGATTTTGAGGCAGTATTTGGATCACCAAGGGAAATGAAGAAGTAATTAAGAATAATGAAGAGGCACATTCAAACATAGCAGCTATATAGCTATGCCGTACTATCATCACTTATCTCCTGACATCACCAACACCATGACCCTTGGCACGTGAGCAGAGCTATAGAGGCCAAATCCAGCAGCCTCTTTTTCTCCATCATGTTCCTGCATTCCCCATGGAGTGATACAACCACATTGCACATCCACCTGCCACGTCAAAACATGCATTATAACCTCAAGGTTGAAGTAAATGGAGTTGAATTTTCATTACTAATAAGTCTATGAGGAAGGGACTGATTATCTGCATGTCTCAAGAAAATACATACATCCCCCATTTTCCAGGATGCATATATGTATCGGTTCAGCACGACATCAATGAATGGCCTGACAAATAATCCCTGTTTGTGCCTTCCATCGCAGTCATTTTGATAAATTTAATAGCTTATCTTTTGAATCATTTTAATAAGACGTTCAGGACCTCTTCAGCAGCATCTTGACAAATTTGGTGAGATGCAGCAGGCTTAAAGCTTAGCCCTTCTGCTCCCACATGTGTGATTAGATGTAACCATATATGTCAATCTAACTTTTCAACTGATTATGCTACCAGGAGACAGAGTTGCCAAGAACAATTACAACAATTATGCACCAGTATATGCAAAATGGTAGTTCTTGAAATCTTTTGAAATTAAAATTCCAACCACATCACTCAGTAAGGTCCGATTTCAGCAAAACCATCAAAAGCACGTGTGCAAATTGAATGCAAAAAAATAGGAGGTGATATTATCAGCACAAATGAGTTGAAAAATTATTTTGCTACAGGTGAAGGAACACAGAGTATTAAAATAATCAATTGAATCCATCGAAATAAATGAGTTGAAAAATTCATTTTGCTACAGCTGAAGGAACACAGAGTATTATTGTTAAACTGTACATCAACATGTCATTGGGGAAAAACAAGTGTACAACACCAGATCAATGATCATATAGGAAGCAATCAATTCCTTACTCAAAATCAACAGAAGAGTTAAGAAGTATCTAAAGTTAAACACCCAGAAATTTAGAAAATGCAATAACACATATAGCCCGCCAGACAATTGAGACAGCACTTGATTCTTCATGATGAGAAAACTGAGGGATTGCAACCAAACAATTTTAGGCAAGGACAACCCTATGGTTTCCAATAGCACAAGTACATAATGAAAGCGTAACCGCATTCATCTAAAGAGCATATTTAATTAACCAAGAATATACTATGGGTTATGCATGGAGTCATGATCTAACAAGCTACAAAATCACTCTGAAAAAGGAAAACATCAACAGATGTGTGTCACATTAAACATCTAGGTATACAGTTGCAGAATCTGAACTGCAATAATCAGAGATAGAAATGGAATTGAACTTTTTTAGGGCAACCATTGCTTATCACAGTTCTGGGTAATCAGGAGTTAATCATAGTTCTGAGATTTGCCTTTATTTCCCAAAATGTTCTTTCGTCGATTAAGAAAGCTTTAGTCAGATCTTTCCAGAGTCTCCTTAGAAAGTTCAAAGAGAAAACCCTGGAAATTTACCTAGTCAATTATAATCTCGCAGTCATACTTGCTAAGAAGCGTTGCTGGTGCAAATGCTGCCAGAGATGCAAGCATTTCATGAGGTACTCCTGGGTCATAACTCATAAGTCATTGCCCATGAAGACAGCATAAGCACAAAATAACATCGTAGGGAAAAAATCGACATATACCTCGTGCTGCCAGATGGATGATTTGAAGATTGCAACCATAAGTAAGCAAAAGGTACCGGGATAGAACCAAACAAGTTCTAGGTATGCTCCTCCTCCTCTACCAACACTTGGTATCACCGTGCTGGACATGGTAGAGACCTTGCAAGTGAGAAAAGAATAAAATCCATTACAACCAGTTATCATAAGAGCAGAAACGCAAGTCAAACAAATACTAGCAGACTGTGAGTTATGTCCTTGGACTTGGCGAGCACCCTTCAGACAGCAAAGTCTCAAACATAAAAGTTAAACATTCCAGCCATCATCAATCTCTTTTTTTCTCACATCATCATGTCCTCTTTCCTGTACATATTACTAAGGAATCCAAGCTAATAGGACTGGTTGGCAGCATTCGAAGGCCAATGGCTTCGCATCTCCTCAGTAGTTCTTATACAAAAGGAAGTTGAACAATGCTAGAATGTCAGCAAAATAATATAACAAGGAATCATATCATGCTGGCTATGTCAGCAGGGTCTTCAATTGATACAATCAGCCACAAGAATGCCATCTATAGTTCTCAATGTTAAACAATTGCAGTATTATCAACAGCTGTATTACTACAATCTGCAGCGGCTTCGCTGCCTGGACAAAAAACTATTGCCAAACCTCTGATCTTACAGTTAATTTGGTTTAAAAACATTGACCAACTGTACCTCAAACGGGCCTTTCTGAAGACATATTTTCTAATTTTGTGCTAAATTTAATTTATGAGATGAAACGCATACTCACTTCCTGCAACACTCCAGCCGACCTCTTCAATTTCACCTCGAACCAACCATTCTCCCAATTTCCCTAGTGCATCCCTGTAGACTGAAACAAAAGGTGAAGAGCGCTGCCGTTCCAACCAGCACAATATTTTCCATATCTTGAAATAACCCGTTGATACTGCAGCAAAAGCCGCGTTTTTTTCTTACTCCGTACTTGAAAATTTGAAATGTCGCAAGAAACAGTAGTATTACCAGTTGATTCGATGCCGACGAGGCGAACGAGAAAGGCCGGGGAAGCAGGATGGGAAGAGAGACAAGTTGGTGATGACCCGAGATCGAGCGGAGGGTATTCTGCAGCTCGTCGACGCGGTGAGATTCCGCATCCCAGGCGCGTGCGGCCCACGACGCGGCCGGCGCGGCAGCCGGTAGACGACGCCGGACCTCGCGGCGCGGGGGTCCGACTTGAGCGGCCACCGGCCAGTCCCGTGCCCGCAGCATCAGCGACCCGCGCAGGAGCAGGAGCAGGAGCAGCAGCCGCGGGAACATGGCAGCAAGCAGCTGCCGCAGGAAATGGCGCCTAGCACAGCAGGTTGCGGGTGCGCGGGTGACGGCGACGGCGCCGGCGCGCGGCCATGTAGACGTGCCGCGGCGACCCGCACGAGGTGCTAGAGGAGTTGCTTCACTAGTCCACGAGACATGACGGCTTTTTATTTTGTGAATTGCTCTATTCTATTCTATCGATCTTCTACATTTGTTTTTCCTAATTTTGACCTCAATTAATGTACTATTCTTATGGTTGAAATCTCGTGAGTATTATTAAATTTATCTCAATAAAAAAGATTGTATTAGGATAAACTAAGTAACAAGATCAATTTCAATACAAACTTAACTATCATATACTACAAAACTCTCTTACGTTAGAGTAGACATTTAGCTGCGTTAGCTAGACGAAACACTCACTCAGCGGTATGATTAGGCCAGGCTCCTGCCTATACCGTGGATCTGATAAGTGCTGATTGTATCCATAATCTTTCCTAATTAATAAAGCACTCTCTTTAGCCGCCAAAAAAATCTAGACATATTTGTTAAACTGCCTAAGTTAGTTTCTAACTAAAACTCACACAACTAAACATGTCTAGCGGTGATTGGCAATGATCCAAAGATAGCTTTTAGCAATCGTGCTTGAGATTTATCGATCTATGTGCAATTTAGGAGACAAGTTGTTAAGAACGAACTTACATTATTTTTTGAAAACTGGTGTCCTAGTTAGGATCGAAGGCAAGATACAAAGAGAGAAGTGAGAGTGAAAATAGGACACGTGCTATTTTCGGATATGCTAAATGAAGTGGAGTCAATGAGGGAGATGAAGGAGAAATTTAAGGTTGAAGCTAAGAGTCGAGTTATACAACTATATTGGTAACATACAAAAAGTGAGATAATTTATGTGAAGTTAGCAACTACACAATCTAGCTGATGAGATGATATGTGTTGACTGACGGCATAGGTCGTTGAGAGAAAAAACAAGATTCAAATCACTGGATTGGTTAAAATTATCTAATTTTTTTTGAAAATGCGAGAAAGACTTTAAAGATTTGAGTAAGGGAAATAAGAGGCACGGTGATGGGCGCAACCACCTTCCAAATCATAACGAATGATAGTATATGTTGAATGTATGCATCTTTCTTTTAAAATGTATTTATTCATCAAAGCATAATTTTGTAAATAAAGTCTGCCTCGAACATTTACCTTCTTTTTGCCCGATGCACTAAATACACCATGTGCATATAAAATCCAATGAGAGAATATAAACGTTTGCTAGAGTTGTAGCTATATAGTATTACACATGATATATTCAATTATTTTGTAAGTACTATCTTTCCAACGATTAGTTCAAATTGCAGGTGTGTGTGAATATCCTGTTTCCGTAAGGCATGTGCGCATTAAAGGCTAATTTCTCTAGAAGCGATTTTTAGTTTACTAATAGAAACGAATAGGTGAAGAAAGTTCAATGATAAACCGCTTGGCTTCAAAATTCACTTTAACATTGGATCATTCTTGTGAATGATAGAAGTCTACCATAATAAATGACAAGAACGTACATTTATAAGTTGATCCATTGTACTATTAAAAGAATGATTGTCCAAAAATATCGGTGGTGTCATATAATATTATGATAAACACATAGTGATACACCCATCGGATATAATTTGTAATATAATATCATTATAAATTAAAACAGTTTCATGTTTCAAATATCTTAAAGTTTAAACTTCGATTTAGTACGGGATTTCAAAATTTGCAGGATGGCTATGCCGAAATCAACAATAGATGACAATATTACTTAGATCACCGTTGTTACAGAACTTTAGACAAAATTTAGGAGAAAGCAAATGGAGAAAAGTTAGGGAGTACGAATGGTTTCAAGCCGGTTCGCTTCCATTCCGGCACGTGATTTCAACCAACTTTTTTTTATATAATTGATTTCAACGAACTTCAGTCGCAACTGGAATTCCCAAATTCTAAAACCAGGCCGTTGCCTTTTTGGGCTTGGGAGAGGATTACTTGGCCCGAAGATCGCACGCAGGTCCAGCCCGGTCCCCCCGTCGTCTCCCGTCCTCTCCTCCAGACCTCCTCCACCACCGACGACCGCCCCAGGCACGGCTGACGGCTCCGTCAACCCGCTCGGCCCCCTTCCCCGTTCTCCGGTCGGCGTTCACCGCCCCCGGCCGCTGCCTGGCGTGGAGTGCTGGACCCGGATCGATTTCTTCTCTCCTGGCTGGTAAGGAACCCTAGCTTGGTTGGACTGTTCGCAAAAATCTCGTCGTCCTCCTCCGCCCCTCAAATCCGAGTTGCGCGTGCTCGCCAATCCAGTCGTTTGTTGCGGATTTGTTTGCGTGCGCGTGATTAGAGTACTAATACGAGCTATTTCCAACACGAGGACGCTAGTGAACTCGTTCTCGGAGGTTTAACTGAACCCTAACCATGTTTTTTTTTCCGCCAATGAATTCGTCTCTGACATGCCAACGGGGTCAAAATTGTGAAATCTGATTGGTTCTACTTCATTCCGTGTTGGGTGTACTCAACCAATTTTTGGAACCAGAGTCTGATTGCTGATAGTGTACCCTTTTTTTTCTGTGGTCTGATGAACCGCGCTTGCAGTGATTGAAGCAGGAGGTGCCAGGAGTTAACCGGAGATGAATGCCCCAGATCGCTACGAGCGCTTTGTTGTGCCCGAGGGCACCAAGAAGTGAGTCCTTCCCCACCCAGCCACCTCACTTGGTTTTGATTGATCTTTGTGGTCCTTGGGTATGGCTTGTTTAGTTGTTTTGGTAGAAAGTAGTGAGGTGCATGTTTCAGGCAATGCTACAGCACTCGCTTATTTCAGCAGTCATTTCCGCCAGTCTATGTAAAGTGATTCATTTGGCATAAACCGTAATGTTCTGAATGCTTGACGATAGAAGCAGTGAGTCGCATATTTTAGGCAATGCTACAGCACTTGCTGATGCCAGTAACCATTTCCGCTGGTCTATGTAAAGTGATTCATTTGGCACCGTAAAGTTCTGAAAGTTTTATGTTTGTCTCTTGGTTCTTTTGCTTGCAGTCTATTAAAGCTAGGGGTTCAATTGGCTGTAGTTGCCCTTTGTCATTGCAGAATTATTTGTAGGGTGTGTTTATGGTACTGAGAACCATCTGTGCAGGGTGTCATATGAGAGGGATACCAAGATTGTGAATGCTGCATCCTTCACCATCGAGCGTGAGGACCACACCATTGGCAACATCGTTCGCATGTAAGTACAATAATTCTTTTAGCACGTCTTGTCCTCTTCTTTTATGTTTTGTGATGCCCATATGGAGTGATATTCTGCAGGCAGCTGCACAGGGACCCAAATGTGCTCTTTGCTGGATATAAGCTCCCTCACCCTCTTCAGTACAAGATTATTGTTAGGGTATGATGCAAATTCTGTTTTTTTTTTCTAATTCTTTTCTTCAGTCAAGTTTTATTTTGCTTTATCTCTTATTTTTTGTTGTGTGGACAGATTCATACTACGAGCCAGTCTTCCCCGACACAGGCCTACACCCAGGCTATCAATGATCTAGACAAGGAGCTCGAGTACCTTAAGCAAGCTTTTGAGGTCTGTTTCTGATATGTTCACTCAAGCTCTCAATTACTTTTGCAGTAATTTGCTGTCGTGTCATGGAATAGTAAGGAACAAAATGAGCAGGAGCAATTTAACTTGATCTCTACTATATAAAAGAAAGTGCCTCCTGCTTCTGCTGCTATTACATCTTGATGGGAAATTCTTTGATACATCAATTATGAGATTTCAGATGTGGTGTTGTTTGATCTGGGCAAGCTTAATAAATATGAATGCACTCTCTTTTACCCACCCAATTGAGATTGAAATGCTGAACCTGGAAGCCACCACGACATTGGATTCAGATGTGTTGATAATTTACATGCTATAAATATCCACTTTCACCAAAAACTTCATTGATATACTAAAGAAATAATTTTGGCCTATACATTCCTCGTATTTTGACTGCATACTCCTATCCCATGTTGTCCTCTTCACAGTACTGCTATTGAGAGCATTATGGAATTATGCCGTGTGCTCGCATTCGATAAAATTTTCATATCATTCTACCTTCGAAATCTTTTTGTGGCCTTAAGTCATTCTGGCATTCTTTGTCTTTTGGAAGGATTATCTCATTCCCTTACCTTCCCATGCTACTCATGTACAAGTTTTAAGTTAGTAATTGTAACACTAGGAAAAGAATATTCACAGGTTTCACTATGCAAGTTTTCGTATTAGGTTTCACTATGCAAGTTGAATATTAGCTAGTTTTTCCCAGTTGCATGACATTTGGCAATTGCATATAATATAAGTGAAACTTTAGTTTCCCCTAATTCATGAACTCATGATGTATAGCAAGTCAGAGTGTGTGGGGAAAGTTTGTTTGAGAATACCCTTTTGTTAAGAGCAATTGATATGGGAGTAGAAAATTGTTGATTTGATATAAATTTGATGCACCTTTTGCCATTTTGAAGTATTCGGGAAGTGTTCATGTTATTTTTGAAGAATCATTTGCCTGAAGTAACACCAATGACATGTCCTAGCATGCATTTGCTTATCTGCGTTGAAGCACATGATTACACAAAGTCACAAACACATTAGGAAAAGTAGACCATAGCTTATATGTTCTGTTTTTGATGCATCTTCTGCTAGGTACAAAATGCTAAATAGCAGCCTTATACCTTGTAAAGAAACTTTTAAGTAACAGCCTATGGAAATTTGAACGTGTAGTTGAAAGTTGGGACTTTTGAACTTTGATGTCACATTACTCTTCAGAATTTTAGCAAAGTATATTCCTGTTAATTAAACCTGAAGCTACTAGTAGGAGTTAACTAGATCTCCGTTTGTCTACCTGATGCTTGCTGATTACCTGGCATATTTTGTGTTGTGCATTTAATTGTTTGCCTTTGTACAAAACCATGTGGCAACTGATGCTAGGATTTAGCAAATTAGGTCTGCTGTGTCATGCTAAAAATTACTGTATCAGCAATGTTCTCTGATTTGTGTCTTTAGAAGTTTAATTTGAAACTGCTTTTGGCAATGCATAATTCCTTTTGAAGACATCCGTGTCTCACTTTCAAGATGTTATGATACCTGTATGCTGCATCGGATCAGTACCTATATGGTACTGACGTTCTGAGTGTTGTGTTTCCAGGATGAGAAGACCAGGTACGAGGAAAGGGCGAAGCAGGGGTTCTAAATCCATGGTGCCGGAGACCTGACCTTAAAAACTCCGCGTGTTAGTTTTATCAGAGGCACGAGTCGCCTTGAAAGTTGAAACAATCGCACAGGGATTGTGAGCATGATGTAAGACTGATTATCCCTGAACAACTGGCGTATGACTCGTATTGAAACGAAATGCTCAAGGATCTTGTAAGTTTGTAACATAATTCCAGACTGATCCCTGAACTACCAGTCAGTACTCAGTACCTTTTCTGTTGTTGAACCTGTGCCAAGAGTCCAGGACAGCGCATCTGCCGTCACCCATGTTGTTTGTTCTCAATGTGAACCATCAGGCTTGTGCCAATTTCATCTTAATGCTGCGTCATGGTAAATAAACGTGGTAAAGAATGGTAGCAGTACAGGAATTTCACAGGACGTGTAGTACTTTCGCAGCAACAGTCTGGAACATTCCCAACGGTAGTACCTTCAGGTTCCACGCTCACACGTTTCTTCCTCTTGGTGAACGTTGTCACGTTGCTCAGCCCATCTGTCTCGTCGGAGCTAACGAGGTTTCCGATCTGGACTGCGCCCCCTCTTCCCCCTCGATCCGGTCCGTCCGTTACCCATCCGACGGCTCCCGCGCCCGCACCCCGCGCGCCGCCGACCCCAACCCTACAGTCCCCACCCGCCCCGCCACGCCGTCGCTGCATGTGGGCCAGCACAGGAAAAAGGCCCCTCAAGAAAACAAAAAAATTAAATAAAACCCTCCCCTTCTTTCCTTCTATTCCCCGCAACAAAACAACCCCCAACCTCTCTCTCCACTTGTTTTCTTGATCTCCGCCGCTTCCTCTCCTCTCCTCTCCCCCGCGTCTCTAGGGTTTCCACGCCGCCGGATTCGAAACCCCTGCTCCCGAGCAAGGTTGGTGAGCCTCCTCCTCCTCCCCTGCTAGCCCTCTCCGGTCCCCTAATCCGCGCGGCCGTACCGGGTGCCGTTGTTGCTGCCGCGTCGCGGTGGTGCTGCCGTCTTGCGAGGTCTCAGATTCGTAGGGTTTTAGGTGGGAGGAGCGCGGGTAGGTGGGGTAATTCGGGCTCGGTGCCTCGCGGGTTGCAATTGGGGCGGGGACGCTGCTGCTTCGAGGGGAATTCTAGGTTTAGCGCTCCGGTTGGATTTGTTTGGTTTGGTGAGTGTTTTGTGGCTGGATTTTGGCGAGCGTGTCGTCGCTTGCGATGTGGGACTTGTTATGATTCGTGTTTTGCGATCTGCAACGCTGCAACCCGCTGAAGGTTTCTCGAAATTTTCTTAACCGGTTTTTTGGGGTGGGTCGTGTCCCCAGATTTGTTCTCGGTTTAGGGTGAGGCCTCGGGAGAGTAGTTGAATCTTTGAGCAGAATCTGTTCATGCTTAGTGCAGTTCTTTGGCGGTGTTGGTTGAGCCTCTGTTGGCCAATCATACAGATTCCTGTGCTTTTTTATTGGCTGGTTCTGCTTTTATGCTCATTTATTTTCTGCAGTTCACTTTATCGTCCCCTTTAGCTAATTTGCTTTGCAATTACGTTTCAGTGACCAGCGGGGCAACTCCATCAAGTGACCTGTGCTAATTATGCGATCTTCATGGGCTGACTCAGCTGCGAACGCCGATGAATCGGCGCCCGCGACTGGTGCTGCTAACGGATCCGTTGCTAATCACGGCAACCCACGCCCCACCCGCAGCTCCTACGTGCCTCCTCACCTCCGTGGCCGTCCGGCTGGTGCTGGCCTTGACGCCCAAGTAGGCTCTGTAGCACCAGCGCAAGGTGGCCCACTGCCCTCAGCTCCCACACAGCCTTCTGGTCCAGCGGCTGCTGTCGGTGGCCCTCGCTGGGCTGGCATTGTTAATGGTGGTGGCAGTGGCAGTGGCAGTGTGGGTGCTCCTCGCCAGGGTTATGGCGGTGGGGGCCGTGGTGGTGGAGGTGGTGGCGGTGGGGGTGCCTGGAACTCCCGTCCTGGGGGTTGGGACCGCAGAGACCGTGAGCCGGATCCCTTTGCCAAAGCTGAGGCAGAAGAAGTTGTTTTCGAGGGTGAGAACACTGGCATCAATTTTGATGCCTATGAAGACATCCCTGTTGAGACCAGCGGCCACGATGTACCCGCACCAGTCAACACATTCGCAGAGATTGATTTGGGTGATGTGCTGAATGAGAATATCCGGAGGTGCAAGTATGTGAAACCAACACCAGTGCAGCGTTACGCCATCCCAATCTCCATCGCTGGACGGGATCTTATGGCCTGTGCACAGACTGGGTCTGGAAAAACTGCAGCCTTCTGTTTCCCAATCATCAGTGGCATCTTGAAGTCAAGGCCACCCCAGAGGCAGCGTAGTTCAAGGACTGCATGTCCTCTGGCTCTGATCTTATCTCCCACTCGTGAGCTTTCAGTCCAAGTATGTCAAACAATAATTGTTTAGTCAGTAGTCATGTAATGTAGATCTCATTTTAAACTTTGGTTGGTTTTCTTGTGCCATTTGATGCCTTAGATCCATGAAGAAGCAAGGAAGTTTGCATACCAGACTGGTGTCAGAGTCGTGGTTGCATATGGAGGTGCACCGATAACAAATCAGGTACCTCTTTGTTCATGATGTGTTTGGCTGGTAATGGTTGTGGTTCCTTCCAGTTTAAATTCCCAATGCATTTATGTCTTCACTTTAGATTCTTAACAATACTATTGCCATGAACTTTAATGGTTACATTTGTGTTCTGCTGTAACAATGAAGTGGAATTTACATGGTCCTTACTTGCAAATATTGTAGTTGTCCTTAGTTGCAAATATTGTAGTTGTATTCTACTGCAAAGAAGGAAAAAGGCCTTGTCTCTCTCCATATTGTTGTTAAAGTCACATGGTTGTGCTAGTGTAGCAAAAATAGATATGAAGTTTTCTTCTGACTTAGTTTGCTAGTCCCCTTGCCACACGGAGTATGTAGAGGTCTGTGGAAATGTAAGCAAACATGTCATTTGCCAAATTTAGGCAATGAATTTATTTAATAAACTACATCAATACTTCTGATTATCACATTAATGCAAATGAGAGTTTTTGTTAATCTAAGTTTTATTTTGTGGGGGCTTGACAGAGACATGAAAAGCGATTATACAAGCTGTTACCAATTCATGCATCTTTAATTTTCTTATGAATCTGAATGCTGTAGTTGTTGGCTCCTTTTTTGTTCATAGCACTTACGTGATGTGAAAATCATGTTTATTTATCATGTATTTTCCTATCTATTGTAGCTGAGGGAGTTAGAAAGAGGTGTTGAAATCCTGGTGGCAACTCCTGGACGCTTAATGGATCTGTTGGAGAGGGCTAGAGTCTCACTGCAAAACATTATGTATTTAGCTCTTGATGAAGCTGATCGAATGCTTGATATGGGTTTCGAGCCACAGATACGTAAAATTGTTGAGCAGATGGACATGCCTCCACGTGGCCAGAGGCAGACAATGTTGTTTAGTGCTACATTCCCAAAAGAGATACAGGTTTGTTTCTTTCCAGTTCCGCCTCCACCCTTTATATTTCTCCACTATTGTCTATTTTTATAATTCTAGTGGTTACGTACATGTAAGCAACCTGTGGGTTTGTAATGTCTACACTATATACGTGCATGTGTAACTGTTTATCTAATGGTAATGAGTTTCTTTTTTGCTCTCAACCAGTATTTAATAAAAAAAATTAAATGTAGGCGTGACAAACCATAGTATCTGTTTCCTTTTATGGTAGTGGTTTCCCAGCAAGGGTCTGACATCGTTTTAGAGTTACAGAGTCTATGCTTGCGTTGCATTGCATAATTTCAGAGTTTCACAAATACGTAGGATTGCGTTGGAATTGGGTTTTTTTTCCTAGGATGTACATATGCAAATATGTATGGACTGCCTGGAACTTAGTTATTTTGCAGGACGCATGTAGTGTTTGTCCCTATCCATTTCCTATGGAAACGCTTCGTAATGAAGCTCTAAAGCTTCTACGGATGTACCATTCATACTTTGTTCAAATCTCGTGTGTTTATAATGCCATAACTTCTTTAGTACTATTCTGTATGTAGTGGTATTGCTTTCTCTTGGGAAAGCCCAGTTACTGTGTTAGGCATGGATGGTTAACTATTATGTGAAAATGTGCGCCATTACATTTGGAGTAACCTGCATGGGAACAAATTCTGAAAGCTGGAGTACGGACTACCCCCATCAATTAATTCATTTAGATCACAGCTTGGTTAACTCTGTCTTGCTTGCCAAAGCTTTTTTAGGAGAGCTGATTTTACTGTCATTTCAGACTGTTCTCTTTCTGAGATGACAGGATTAAATGATTAATCCATCACATGTTTGCTGTTATAAATACTCTGGCATACTGATTTTTTATTGTGCTGAAGGTTTTGTATATTTGTTATGCAGAGGATGGCTGCGGATTTCCTTGCTGAATACATCTTTCTTGCTGTTGGGAGGGTTGGTTCAAGTACCGATTTGATTGTTCAGAGGGTGGAGTTTGTCCTAGATGCAGACAAACGTAGCTACCTCATGGACCTTCTTCATGCGCAAAAGGCTAATGGTACACATGGGAAGGTAATTGTGTTTTCTAGGATTTGTTGTCTCTTAGATTGAACCTGATTGATTTTAAGTTTTGAACACCTATTAAACTTAGTATAAGTAATTATTATAATTTGTATTTTGTTATTTCCAAATGTTTTTACAGTTCTGAGCTCATGATGCTTTGTTCCAATGTTTTTGTTTAATTTTTATGATGCAGCAAGCTCTTACTTTGGTCTTTGTGGAGACAAAGAGGGGGGCTGATGCTCTGGAGGACTGGCTGTATAGAAATGGTTTCCCTGCAACTAGCATTCATGGAGACAGGACACAACAGGTACAGATTTGACTTGCGTGCATGCTTTTCACCTGCTGGCAAAAAGTTATCATATAGTGCATAGATTTGTTATAATCATGTAGTACTTCCTCAATTTGAAAATACTAAGTGTATTTCATTTCGTGAGGACAAGACTTTAGTAGTACATAATTATTGTGACTTAAACTCAACATTATTAGATTCGTATTACAAAATTCTACCAATCTATGATTGTGATTTAATATCACATGAATGGCATTTAATAGAGTCGTTGGTCAAAGCCTTGTCCTAATGGAATGAAATACACCTTGTGATTTCAAGCAGGAGTAGATACGTTTAGAAGATATTATGGGCAGTTCATTGTAAAAATTGGATTTATAATTGTCACAATTATAGCACGAGTGAACTCATCATGAGCAATTTGTTACTTCCATTTTCGTGGCGGCATCATTGTGCATCTGCTATATCTGCTAAATGAATGAAACTTGAAATCTGAGTATATGGTATGTTTGGCTGATGCTTTAAAGATTTGGAATTTTTTTCTGGGGTTTTGATACTTTAAAAGTTTCCATTGTTGTGTGCTTTTGAAATCTAAATTGAAGTACTACTATTTCCTGAAGTGATACGAGTACAAAAGAACACATCTTGGTACTCTGCTTCTATTTGCCAATAAAATGAGAGTCTCACTTTCTTTGTTGCTCTGGGATGATATTGTACTGGCTTCCAGCACAGTTCATGAAAAGAAAGTTGGATATCTGATGAAATAGATTCAATGTTCATCTTCATGAACTACTGAAGTTTGATTGCATATGTTCCTATTTTCACTGTATTGTTTATTTTTAACCTGCAACTACTTCAGTGATGTGGCGATTATTAAATTCTACTATTCTAGGTTCCTTAATACCATGTTGACCATATATGGTACTGTTTGTTCATTGTGCAGGAAAGGGAGCATGCTCTCAGATCATTCAAGAGTGGAGCAACTCCCATTCTTGTGGCAACTGATGTCGCTGCTCGTGGTCTTGACATACCACATGTTGCTCATGTGATCAATTTTGACCTCCCAAATGATATAGATGACTATGTCCATCGTATTGGAAGGACTGGGCGTGCAGGCAAATCTGGCCTGGCGACTGCATTTTTCAATGAGAGCAACATTTCGCTGGCAAGGCAGTTGAGTGAGCTCATGCAAGAGGCCAACCAGGAGGTTCCTCAGTGGCTTGAGCGGTACGCTGCCCGTTCAGTCTACGGAGGTGGCGGCGGTGGTAGAAACCGCAGATCAGGTGGCGGTGCCAGATTTGGTGGCCGCGACTTCCGGCGAGACAGGGGCAGTGGTGGGTATAGCGGTGGCGGTGGCGGTGGCGGTGGTGGATATGGGGGGTCATCGGGATATGGTGGTGGCTATGGAGGAGGAGGCGGCGGCGGCGGCGGCGGCGGCTATGGTGGTGGTCAGAGTACGAGCGCTTGGGACTGATCTTGATCCGTACTAAGCGTGAAGTTGAATATGAATCTACAGTGATCAATTGGTTCCCTCGGGTTAAATGGATGCTTGGAAATGAAATTTGTATCTTGACTGGATGAGTATGGTGTTGGGAAACGTCCCCTTCGCCTAGTGTTGTGGTTTTAATCTTTTGGTTTATGTTGTACTAGGAATTGGCTTGTGTGTTCTTTTATTATCTGGATTGGTGGGCTCATATTCCCCGCGTGCTCCCGCTGTCTGTTTGTCTCCTGCTGTCTGTTTCTTCCCGATATGTTAGTTTTTGTTTACGATTTCAGTCTTATTCACGGGGTAATTCTGCTTTGATTGTTAATTGTTAATGTGTTCTTTGATCTCATGCAGAAGTTAAAAAGTTAAATGTACCGACCTTTGGTGCTCCAGCATTTTTAAATGTTGACTTAGTGTCTACGTGTTGCAATATTTTGGTTATATTTGTACCCACTAATCTAGTAAGATTTTGCTGTTATCATTAGAAAGAAGATTAGGCAGCACTAGATCCTAAAAAGATGCACCTAACTAGCTCTCATAATTTAGGATCGAGTGTTATTGAGAAACAAAAGCGATGCTGCCAACTGGAACCAAATGTGTGATGGCCATGGCCGTGACCAAATCACACAAATGACGTCCCTCATTTCCTAACTGATGATCTCCATTAGTTCCATTACGATCAACGTTTTGCCAAGATGCGGCCACACAACAGGCGCGCGCCTTGTTCTTCCTCACCGCGCGCGTGTGCTGGTGGTCTTGTGTGCGGCATGCACAAGCAGCTACCAACAATTTGATGAAACCAGTAGTATCCATGGCCGCCAGAATCTCTGCCTGGCAGGCTCATGACACATGCGCTGGGCAAATTCTTTCTTTCTTTTACCCTTCAAAAGAAAGTGAAAAAAAAAAACTTCAGTCACATTGCAGCATTTTCTATTTCAGAAGTTTGAACCATCGCTGATGTGTTGCTGGCAAAGCACCGATGGGATGGACTGAATCAATTGAAGCCTGAAGCATGAGGATTTGCAGTCTGTGCAGCGAGCAATTTTGTGATCTGTCAGACCTGGACACCATCAGACAATAGGGTTCATCAAGCTGTCAGGGAACTCCTGAAGATATCAACCGAAAGGAAGTCCTGAAGATATTATAAGCCGAAGGGATGGACTGTTAACCGAGCAACGAGCAATTTGGGGGTCTTTTAGACTTGGACATCATCAGACAGTAGAATTGGGCATCCTTTTTTAGTCCTCCTTTTGCCTTATCATCGTATCAGTCACATCGCATCTACCAGCAGTGCTGTATTTTGGTTTTCAGAGGTTTGAACCGTCACCCATGCGTTGCAGGCTGGCACGGATGGAATGGACTGAATTAACTGATGCCTGAATATGAGGATTTGGAGTCTTTACCGGGAGCAATTTGGGGGCCCGTCAGAGTTGGACACCATCAGGCAGCAGAGTTCATCAACCTGTCGGGCAACTCCTGAAGATTATCAGTATATGCTGCCAAGCATCATTGCAGCAGGAATGCAGGAGAAGAAACACATTATGCGTAATATGGATCCCGAAATTATTCGTCTATATTTTTTTGAGGGAGGATTATTCGTCTATATCACCAGCAACATAATGATTCGCACAAAATTAGGTACTAGATCATTCAGTTTCACTTTTTTTTTTTCTTTCATTCGGTTTCTTTCATTTCGGCTTACGACGAATTAAGTTAGCACTGCCTGCAAGGCTTGTTTTTTTTGTTACTAATAGAAAATACTATGCTACGAGCTCTCAGATTAAAATCGTTTGAACACTCTGAATTTAATGAGGCTCTGTTGCCTCTCAGACTTGGGCATAATTTGCATCTTCAGAATTCAGACACAAGTCCCTGCTGTTGGATAATGATCTCAGGCTAACTAGAAGCCCCAAGTCTGACGGACGCGCCCTCATCGGGGGTCCTCAACCGACGATTGGTTCAGCCCCCGTCGCGCAGCGCATATAAATGGACGAGTGTGAGACCCTATAGACCAACAATCAACGGAGGAAATCCACTCTGGTCCTACATCTGTTAAGATCCGATCTACTGTGCGCTGACGACGACGGGAAGAGCTGCAACACTGCTACAGCGCCATCGCCGCCACTACACCGACATTGCCGCCGTCATGTCGACCTCAAGCTCGGCGAACTACGTACCCAGCGAAGCATCTACTACTCGTTCATTACATATACGTGTTCTAGTTCTAGATCTAGTATTCAATCATGTTCATTCACGTTCTTGCTTATGTAAATCTCACACCTGCAGGTCTCCTTTGATCCCCATCTTGCATCAGCATAGCTGGCATTCAACATCCAATGGAGCAGAGAAATCACAGCAGTCGACATTGTTGCCTGATGCCATCAGTCCATCAGTTAGAAATATTCAGATATGTGACTAGTTCTACTCTCCTACCGAGCATCAAATGCAACCCAAGGGAGAGATGGAGGAGGGACTCACTTCGGAGTTCGGACCCTTCATCGCTCCTCTCTCCGGCGAGCCGCCATGAACATCGCCCGCCATTCGTGGCTCGCGAGGACGCCGAAAGGGAGCAGAACAACGGCATGGAGCCGCACTAGTAGCTGCATCTCCAGAGGACCTCCGTTCGTGAGAGGCGGCGGATGCAGCAGGAGAGCGCATGAGCTCGATGACGCTCGGCGGCGGCGAGGATCGACGACGGTAGCTGGCCCGAACTTTTACGAATAACCCCCTAATTTAGGTCCAGTAGTTTACAAATAACCTCCTAGTTTGGATCGCAATTAATAATCGCGATCCGATTTTATGCACATAACCCCCTTAATATTTTGCATAAAGGTCCTTACTATTTACAAATAGGCCTATTTCTTTAGATAGCTGGTTCATCTGTGGACCTCGTCGTCTCGGTCCACCGCCGCCAGTCACCGGCGTCCTTCCACCTTCCCAACCGGCCGAATAATCTCTCGCTCAAGATCTAGCTCCATTTTCTCACTCTTCTCCTCTGAATCACTCTTCTCCCTGCTGGACTTGCCGGAGGTCGAGGGACTTCTGGACGGCGCCGAGTCGACGGCCGACGTCTCGCCGGAGAAGGTCGGTCTGCTCAAGAAGGCGTTCTACGGCCTCTCCGCGCCGTTCGCGCAACTCTTCGCGGAGGCCTGCTCCGGCGGCGACGAGGCCGCGGCCTTCTCGAGGAAGCCCGACTGGATCGTCCTCGACTTCGCGCCACGCATCCATCCTCCGGTGAGCAACAATCGCCGCGCTATGGCAGGCGAAGAGAGGCTAGCTTGTGGAGTTGTTGGATCGAGTACATGGAGCGGCTGCGCAACTGCGACGAGCGCTCGGTTTACCTTGCCGCGCGGCGGCGGCGCCGGCGCCGGCTCTGGCGAGTGACAATGGCTTCGTTCGACCTCGGCCTCCTCCTCCTCCTCCGCCTCCTGCGTTGCGTGCAGCGGGTGGCGGGGGCACCTCCCTGTAGCGCGTCGCCTTGTCTTCCTCGCTGCGCGCGTCCAACTCCGTGTCCGCCTCCACGCTGTTCCGCGCTTCCAGGAGAGCCCTTTGACACTGCGGTGACCGCGTCCGCGGCCGGCGCGGCGGCACCTCCCTGCCGGCCGGTTCGTCACCTATCAAAATGGGCTGATTTCACGCCTTCACGGCACAAAGTAAATGGGTGGCATACAGGTGAACGAATGCATATGCTTGGGTTTCTTACAGTGAAGCAGGGATCATGGATCTGATAAAAAGAACTTGTTCCTAATTTTCAGGTTGCCAGAAACCTGAAAATGTGTTAGCGTTACAGCAAGCATATACGTAATGAAACACTAGTTCCAAATTTTCAGGTTGCCTTTCTGAGAATGCAGTGAAACTGATACTGTAATACTGAAAACCAGTCCCATCTAGATCCTGAAGAAAACTGTTGCAAGAATGAATGTCCATGTCCATATACCGAAGAAAGGGACGCTGTCAGCGAGAAAACATTGCATTCTCACTCCATAAAACTGGAGAAAACTACTACTGCAAGAATATTGTGTTCACTGTCCCAGCTGTGACATACCTGAAGAAAGATCCCAACCATGTGTGTTCTGAACTACTCGCATCAATCAGCTGAGTCTCTCATTTATTTGCTTACCTCCATGCAGCAACTTACAACTTGATGAAACCAGTCCACGGCCACCAGGATCTCTGACTTCAGGCACATGACACAAGCGCTGGGCAATTCTTCTTTTATCCTTCACTGTATTACAGAGAAGCAGTGTATCATCGATCTAAATACTTCACAAACTTCGTAGATAATAGAAGACCATGATCCAAATCCATGCTACATTTTTGTTGGAACGAAACATGGGGAAAGAAAACTTCAGCCATTGAAGCCTGAAGATGAAGATTTGGAGTTCTACACAACGAGCAATTTTGGGGTCTTTCTGACTTGGCATCATCAGACGACAGAGTTCATCGACCTGTCAGGCAACTCCTGAAGATTTCCAAGATGCTGTCGAGTATCATTGCAGCAGGAATGCAGAAGAACGGCCTGGAGACGACCAACGCACCAGCCAAGTACAGACAGCAGACAATCGGCTCATCACCAGCAAGATTTACAAGCTCGCTACTGCCACCGATGCTACTTGTGAGTACTACAGTTTCGTCTGGCAGAACCATGCTCCCCCTAAAGTCAAGTTCTTCGCGTGGCTCCTACTCCAAGAACGGATTCAGTGCAAAGCCAACCTGAAGAAGAAGAATGTGCTAGAATCCGACACTTGCGATCTTTGCGGCCGATCGGCGGAACTGCAGACCACATCATCTCCCAGTGCCCCTTCTCGCAGCGTTTCTGGATTCACTTAGGATGGAACCCACTGCCATCCCGTCAGTTAACCGGCTATGGGAAGTTCAGGACCTCAGGGGCAAGGAGAAGCCCCGGCTCGATCTCTGCCTACTATGTTCCTCCTCTGCTGTTGGCATCTTTGGAATCACCGACATGGAGTGGTTTTCCGAAACCAAACTCAGAACCTTCGCCACCTCCTGCTTGAGTGTCACGCTGCAGCACAGCTATGGCGATGGCGCTTGCCTCTCCAGCAACGTAGTGACATCGACTACTGGAGCACACTCTTCCTCATGTAATAGAACCTGCAAGTGTTTTGTTTCGTTCCCACCCCTGCAGTCTTACAAACTGCATGTAACCACACAAACTTTCCGTCACCGGCTTGCCGGCATCTATGGAAGTTGATTCAGGAGGGGACAATTTCGTGTCCCCCCCCCCCCCCCCCCCCCCCCCCCCGCCCCCCCGGTTGGTTCCCTCAAAAAAAAAGGAATGCAGAAGAAACACAAAATGATTCACACAAAACTACTAGATCAATCTTGAAATCAATCCCAGTTTCACACAAAAAGAAATGTGCCACATGGCCAAGTGGATGAATGTTAAAGCCTGAAAGTATTCCACCTGAAACAATGGTATTAGTTCAGATAAAAATCTTGAGAAATGAGAACACTCTGAACATGGCCAGAGCTTGCCTCTTCAGACTGCAGGGTTCAGTCTGTCAGGTAAACAATAAGTCCCAGTAGATCTCCTTTGGTGCTCGATCACATCTTGCATCGCATCGGCATTGCTGACATTCAAGTATTCAACATTCAATGGAGCAGAAAAAGTCAGAAGCAGCCGACATTGTTGCCAGCTTGCTATCAGTCCGTCATTTAGAGACCTGTAGCTAGTTCTACCGGGCATCAAATGCACTGCCAAGGGAGAGTCGAAGGAGAGGCTCACTTCGCGCCCTGCACCGCTCCGCTCTGCGGCGAGCCGCCATGAGCATCGCCCGCCATCTGTGGCTCGCGAGAACGCCGTAAGGCGGCTACTTACCAATGGAGCCGAAGAACGGCAAGGAGACGCAGGAGAAACTGCATCGCCGGAGGATCTCCGGTCGTGCAAGGGGGCGGCTGCTGCAGGGGTGCGGGAGCTGACGACGCTCGCCTAGTCGCCTGGGACGCACGGCGGTGGGATGGACGAGGACGACAGCTACCATTTTCGCCAGGGTGACATTTTACGAATAGCCCCCTGTTTTAGATCGTGACTATTGCGATGTAATATTTTACAAAACACCCCCTAAGTTGGATCGTGATTAATAGTCGCGATCCGACATTTTACAAAAACCCCTCTACATTTTTATGGCGAAAAAGTTCAAATTATTCCCCTCAAGTATAGCCAAAGTCCACATAATCCCCTAAACTATTTTTTGGTTTATTTTACCCTAAACTATGCCATTTGGTTCAATTTACCCCTAATACAATTTTTTCTTTTTATTTCTCCATACACAAGTGAGGTATTAGGTTCAAATTTGGCGAGATGATAGTAGACATCATAACCCAAGTTAGAAAAAATATAACATAATTTTTTTATCATTATTTTGATAGGTTGAGATGTTTAATAATAAATCAATCCTTGAGATACAACATTATATGAAAAATAATGATGAAAAATTCATAATATAGTTTTTTGACATACGTTGTGATGTCCACACAACCATTCAAAATTTTAAATTGAAATTCAACTTGTGTATGGAGAAAAAAAATACAAACGATAATAAGGGATAAACTGAACTAAATGGCATAGTTTAGGGGGTAAATTGAATCTAGAAATAATTTAGAAGGTTATGTGCACTCTTGAGGGGAGTCATTTGGACTTATTCTTTTTACGGCCGGCACTTGTTCAGCAGGCCCCGCCTAACGCCGCGGCGGATGTCAATATGGAACCAACGGAAAGGATGAAGGGTACAGGACCTCTCTGTTGTGATTAGATTAGAGTATTGGCTCGATCAAAATATCGCAATACGCATAGCAATAAAATGTTTTTTACTGTTCGATTAAAATAACTATGCCTGGACGAGCACCAACTGATGGCACTACAAATCAGACATGCTGATGCACATGTTTATATATAGCGATCCCAAAACAAGATTAAGGCAGGGTTGGAAATGATTTGTGTTTAATGTGAGGGATGGGTAAGTACGGTGACATATAGGGTAAAACACTACCACCACAAACTCTATTATTTTAAGTAGCAGAGATAATTCACATAGCTAAGAAGATTGTGTTGTAGAGAGGAAGCCGGAGAATTCAATCTCTCGAGAGCGCCGATAGAAAGCTCTTGATTACAGGAAGTCAATATGAAGATCAGTTTCGAAAAGAGGAGAAGAGCTGTTTGTTTGCTCTAGTTGCTGAGCTTATGGGAATGATTTGAACCAGTGGAAGCATACAGGAACATGGCTTGGTGCATGCTCCGACGTGTTAACTGCACACGACAGTACAACCCAACAATGCTCAGCATGATTTTTTGATTTCCTCCAATATATCAATGTTCCCTTGCACTATATAGATTCCTGCGGAGGAACACAAGTTACTCTTAATACTACCCATGGAACATTTGAATGGCATCCCAGGCATGAGAGTATATATGATAGTCTTGGTACATTTATCTAACCATATAACAGTTGCTGCAAGTCATCCCATAAACTGTTCATGCCTCATTCGTCTATCGTGAGTGCACTTATGTGTTGTGGATGCATTCAGCTACACAAGTGAAAGCTCGCCAATGATTCATAGCTCACTTGCTAGCTGCTTCAAAGAGAAACACACGTCACTCTATATCTCTGGTTACATTTTGTCTGGCATCCAAGCCATGTGTGTGTGTATAACAATCTTGTAAGCATACAACTGTCTGTACAACATTCAAGTATCATGAGTGCATTCCGGTTAAGCTCGAGCTTTTCACAACGCATCAGTTAAACACCTGTAATTGCTGTTGGATTCATTCTAGGTGGGTTGTAATCATGCTACTGTTGCTTCAAAGCATCCTTCCCACTCATTCATGTATCCTGTGACTGAGTACACCGCACAATCACGTGACCGTCCGTGCAGAGTCGTTTGACCTGCAGGCTGCAGAAAACGAGGGGCTGAGCTAAAGATAGTATCCTTTCAGTTTCGTCAGTTTTGCTTGCAGCCATGAGAAAGTTCATGCACCCCAAAAGGAGAAAAAAAATCGACGAAACTAGGTATGAACAGCGCAGAGCACAGAGCTCGGCAAGTGTTAGCAGAGATGGATGCTCAATCTCTCTCTCTGTTTCGCTCTTTCTTTCTTTCTTTCCTTTTTTTTTGGTCCGTGCTCTGTTTTTCTTCAATTGCTCTGTTGCCTCTAGATAATTCCGAGTAGAGAAGGCCGAGCAAACATGATTGACATTCTATAGAGAGAGCAGTTTGGGTCTAAGATCTGCAAGATGCAGGTCTTTGAGCTATCAGGAGCGAGCCATCACCAACCATCTCCTGCTGTCGAACACATTGCAGCAGAATCAGCAGCAGAACTGGAAGAAACATCTTTGTCTACAAAGCAAGGTTGTAACACCTGAAACTATCCTATCAGAAATAATGTTGTCAGTCGAGATAAAAGATTAAAAATGATGGGAGCAGTCTGAAAAGTCCGAATTTGGAGCTCTGGTGTCTGTCAGAAGTGTCCTGTTCAGACTTCAGAGCTCCTGCAACATTCATTCACTGAACCAAACAAACCATCAGCAGCATCCGACATTGCTGCCATCAGTCCATTTCTCAGGGATCTCAGGCGACATTGTTGCCACCTAAATACCAAATGCAGCGCCAAGGGAGATACATGGACCGCCAGAGTGCGTGCGACGGAGGCGCGGACGCCAGAGCGAACCGCACAACGGCACGGAGCCAGTCGCGGGTGCATCTTCATCTTTGGGGGATCTGGAGCCATGAGCCAGTGGGGCACAGAGGGCGGCACCTGAGGCACCGTGGTGGGAGTCGGCGGCGGCAGACGGGCACTTTGCTGGCGCAAAATTTTACATAGAACCCTCGGATTGGATCGCGATGTTTTTCAAAAAAACCATAAAAGTTTACAAATATGCCCTCCGCTCAAAATCTCCTCGTCGCGCCCGTCCGCCGCCCGACCCCGGCGTCCTCCGCGCCTTCCGAACTGAACAATTTCCCACTCATATTCTCAGTATCACACCGCGAGGAGTGGATATACGCGGGTGGTTCACCAACATCAAGGTGCAGCCACGGCGGCGCATCCCTCCGCCAGGACACACCTGTCGGTTGTCCGCCTGCTGCTGATGAGCAGAAACCGCCGCGCCCGTCCGCCATTGCCAGCTGCAGAGTAGGCGGAGAGGGCAACTACGTGCGCTAGCCCGAATCAACTACGACAACAGCTTCGATCTCGGCTGCTCTCTGTATAACGGAAGAGGGATGACGACTCAATGAGACAAAATTGCATGAACAAAATTTGTCAGATCTTATATGATGAAGATGAACCCTCTTGAAAAAAGAAATATGCATGAGAATCAAAATTCTAAAGGTGCATAAGAGAATCAAATTTCTAAAGGAAGCAGCATGTCCACTCCGCATCATATAAAGCTCTTGTCGAGAAAGACTACAACAGCAAAACTTATTGTGAAGGATGAGAGCGGATGGAAACATTAGAAACCATTGGCATTCTCGCCATATAGCTCGCCGAGTTACCTGCAATAGATGAGTAAGCCACATGACTCAAAGCTCAGAATGATATTTTGGTTACCTCCAATAGCCCAATACTTCAGAGTTCCCTCCCAAAATATACAACTCCTTTACACCTAAACATAGAGACACAAGTTGCCTTATCTCTTGCAACATTTTTTTTGAATGCATGCCATCCAAGTCATGGGAGTATATATATAACAGTATGACAGTCTTGGGTGTTGTTCTGGCTTGTAAGCATCCAACCGTTGAGGCAAGTCATCCAACAATTGTTCATGGATCATTCGTCTACCATGAGTTGGTTTGACGAGGCACCAGTGTTTTGTTTAACTGGTACTACGTTTTGTGACCTGAAGGAAACGAAGGAGGTGCTGTAGTGCTGAACTGATAGCACCATACATGATAAAGAAGTGAGCCTCTTCCTTTTTCTGCCGCCCTGAAATGAAGAGATCTATCATATCATCGTCTGAACAGGATTAGACATTTATAATTTATTCAAGAGTTTGGCGACATCAAAATGCCAAACAGTGGCCTTTCTTCTTCAGAGCGTTGCTGACAACCATCAAGGGAACGGAACTGTATGACTGAACTCTGAAGATCAGATGGAGGATGATGTTTCATGCTCGGGCACGGAGAAATTATATTTAACAATTAAAATAAAATAACCAATTCTTCAGTTTCCCAGATCCCAAACAAATTTGACGAAACATTGTTCAGACTTCAGACACGTTCACAAGCAACACTTCAGACCTCTCATTTGTAACGCTGCAGGTACTCGACCAGCTCATCGGCGTAACGCTCCTGCCTCACCCTGTCCCCCACAACCTTCTGCAGCTCCCTTGCATTGCGCGCGAGCTCCACGCCTTCCTCCTCCGCCATCACCCGCCGCACCGCCGCCGCGACGTCGTCCCCGCGGAACGACCCGTCGTCCTCGTTCCTGGGCACCTCGACGCCGACCCCGCGCGCCGCCATGGCCCGCGCGATGAGGCCCTGGTCGGCGACGAACGGCAGCATCACGAGGGGGAGCCCGAACCGGAAGATGCTCTCGACGGTGGAGCCCCAGCCGCAGTGCGTCAGGAACGCGCCCACCGCGGCGTGCGCGAGCACGCGCACCTGCGGCACCCACCCCGTGCGCACGACGCCGCGCCCCGCGACGCGGCGCTCGAACCCGTCCGGAAGGAGCTCGCCGGAGTGGCCGACGGGGCGCCGGAGCGCCCAGAGGAACCGTGCGCTGGAGAGCTCCAGCCCGAGCGCGAGCTCCCGCACGTGGTCCGCCGTCACGGGCGCCTCGCTCCCGAGCGCCACGTAGATGACCGACCCCCGGGGCTGCTCGCCCAGCCACCGCACGACGTCCGAGAACGATCGGTCGCCGCCTGGGGCGTCGTCGTCGCTGCCGACGAGCTCGTCGGGCAGGAGGAGGCCGGAGGGGACGACTGGTCTGGCGTAGAGCTCCGTGAGGAGCGGGAACAGCCGGGGCTCGGCCTCGGGGCAGCTGCGGAGGACGACGAGGCGGCAGCAGGGCCGCTGCATCTCCCAGAAGCGGTCCATGTCGGACACGCCGGAGTCGTTCGGCCGGAACAAGGGGGCGATGGCCCGGGCCTCGTGGCGGCGGTGCGCGATGGTGGAGGGGAAGTCGATCCACGGCGGCGGGACCATGTAGTCCTCCGCCGTGCTCCGCGGGTGCGCCTCGTTCCCCTCCCGCGAGCCCAGGAATGCAAGGATCGCCGCCGGAAAGATGACGAAGACGGCGCATGGGATCTGCCAGCAGACAAGTAAATAAATGAAGTTGAAACAAAAGTGTTCTCTCCTCCTCCTGACAGAGGAACATCACTTGAGAATCTTCAGGAACTTCTTCTGAGATTCGATGTAATAGTAAATGTTAACGGTTAATTTTATCATCTGGATCTCCCTAGCTATCCAATATGAACAAGCGTGCATGTCTCTTAAAGCCGAGAATTCTTGTCGGAACGCATCAGAGATTCAGAGTATTGTCGTATCATCGTATGGGCATCCCATCCCACCTGTAGCTGACGGCGAACAAGCGAATGCACTACGCTATCGCTCACCTCGTGTTCCTCGGCGACTGGCCAGATCCAGTTCTGTGCGAAGTCGTGGACGATGAAGTCGGGCTTCCTCGAGTACCCCGCGGTGGCGTCGCCATTGGCAACGAGGTCGGCGAACGGCGCGGCGAGGCCGTCGAAGGCCTTCTTGAGCAGGCCGACCTGCTCGGGCGGGACGTCGGCGGTGGACTCGGCGCCGCGGGGCAGGCCCTCGACGCCCGGCAGCTCCAGCGCGGCGACGCGGAGGCGCGCCGACAGCTCCGGCGGGACGGCGCCCAGCCTGGAGGCGTTCCGCGGCGTGGACACGAAGGTGACGGCGTGGCCGCGCCGCGCCAGACGCTTGGAGAGCTCCAGGAACGGGATCATGTGGCCGAACGCCAGCCACGGGAACACCACGACGTGGAGAGGGGAAGGAGAGGCGGCGGCTCCTCCATGCTTGGTCCCTGCTGTTACCATGGCCGGTTCTTGCTTCTTGGGCGGCGAGCTGGACACTGTTTGCAGTGAAATGAACAGTGGGAGTGCAGGACACTGTACACACACACACACGAGCAAGTTGTTCATTTTTTTTGTTTTTAACGAAAAAAGATGTTCATGTATTTTGTATATATAAATAAAATGTAAGATAATGTTCATATATATCTTATTATTTTGACCGTCTGCAACCAACCCGATTAGTGCAAATGTGGATGTGATTTGTCCTGTGGGGTACTCCTACTCTAGACTGTAGTTAAAGTTGAGATGTCTCCTAACAATTGCCACGTGTTTTGAATCATGTCAAGTCGCACTCATCCTGAGATGGTGAGATGTGTTAGTATGATTTCAGCATTTGTAGTTTTCATGAGGGGTCTACCTTTTGTCATCAAGTCTGTTCTTTTACTTTTTCAACGTAAGATCACTATCTCAAACTCTTCAACCAAACCTTCTAAACCTAACAAGGCAACATCACCACAGACAGCGATGGTTCTCCATGTCACTTGTATGTGTATCAGCTCGACTCTGGTGCAAGTTGGAAAAGTAGCGGAGTTCACAAGATTGAGTTTTTCTTGAAACTATAACGAGCTGGACACTGTTTGCAGTGAAATGCACAGTGGGAGTGCAGGACACTGTACACACACACACGAGCAAGTCGTTCTTTTTTTTGTTTTTAGCGAAAAAGGTGTTTATGCATGTTTTATATATAATAAAATGGAAGACGATAATACTAATATATGTTTCATTTTTTTAGAGAAAGGACCGAAGTCCTAGTCTTTGCTTAAAGATATGCAGGACCAGGGTTCGACCCCCGGCCGGCTGGCTCCCAGTTCTCGAGCCAACCACCGAGCTCCAAGCTCATGTCCATGTCTAATTATTTTGACCGTATGCAACCAACCCAATCAATGTAGATGTCGATGTGATTTGCTCTCATCATATCTGTAGGGGTATACCTACTCTAGTCTGTAGTTGAGATGTCCCATGCCAGTTGCTACCTTTATTTTGTCATGTTTTGAATCATATTTGGTCACACTCGTCCTTAGATGGTGAGATGTGTCCGTGTGAGTTCAGCATTTCTAGTTTTTATGAGGGGTCTACTTTTTATCACCAAGTATGTTCTTTTAATTTTTCAATGTAAAGTCATTGTCTCGAACTCTTCAAGCAAATCATCTAAACCCAACAATCATCAGTAGGGATGCAAGTTATATTTATTTTGGATCATTAGATCGATCAAAAAATTTGATAAAATGAATTAGAATAGCATTATGCTTAATTAATTTAGGCCCTGTTTGGTTTGGACCCCTAATAAGCTTCTTTTTATCCAAACATGAGGGCTTATTGGTGAAACTTATGTCCATAAGACCCATAAGCCCATAAACCCCTCCAAGGAATGTTTATGGGGCTTATTTTCTATGGACCCTACAAACATCTCTCACATTTACTCCATATGAGAGGCTTATAATCCCCTATAACCAAACACCATTTTGAGCTTATAAGCCCCTCCATGTGAGGGGAGGGGCTTATGGGTTTATAATAAATCCCTCCAAATTAAACCGGATCTTAGGAGGAGAAATGAACTAGAACGGTATGCCATCATAATTATTTAATTGACCGATAAAATATCATTGGGACCTCGAGACAGCGACGGTTCTCCTCCTCACGTGTATGTGTATCAGCTCGATTGCTCGAAGCTGTAGGTGCCACGTCAAGCTCAGTTCAGAAACTCCTTTTTTTATATAGCTCCAGCCTCGAGGTTTAAATTGGACCGTTCAGGGATCAAGTTGGAAAATTAAAGAAGTTCGAAAGATCAAGTTTCTCTTGAAACTAATGATTAAAATCATGGCGAAATGACAGGTGAAACTAATACTATTATTACATATACTATTCAGATTTCAGTCCATATATAAAGAAATTGTACAGATCCAAATAAACCAAAAAGTGTTTTGACGTATACTAGGGACTGCCGAGAAGAACGTCGGTGCAACAAAAGATGGATCCAACAGGAAACCAAGCTTACATATACTAGAATTAATTGAATTCCCTCAAGAGCTTTTGGTAGTATGAAAGCCGAAACAAGAGTCAAAGAAAAACTCTAATGCTCATGTTTTAGCCATTAGCAACAATCTCGTGGATCTTGTCACTGATCTCTGGATCGTCTGACCTGACCGCTAGCTTCATGGCCACCTCCTTCGAAGAAGTGATACCAAATGACAGCCTCACCAAGACTTTCACGTTACCGATAAATACGCCAGAGAGCAGACAAGTGTGTGACCTTGAATTGCTTGGGACAGCGTCAGTACCCTACAAATCAAAAGGCAAATGGTATCGTCAGGTTAAGGTGACAAGCAATGCTAAATACTGCATTGGGTATAAACCACAGCGATAATCAGCAGGAAAGGAACTGGAAATCATGGTAATAAATAGCTCAAGGGGAGAGCATGTCTTTCAGTTGTTTTGGGTTATTTTGAACTATCAATTCAGTCAGAAATTATTGGAAGCTATAATGTTATCAAATTTTCTCTCTGCATAAGGCCATGGGCAAAATTATTACAAGTCTGATTATTATATGGCCATGGGCAAAAAGAATGATAACAGAAAGACTAACCTCACAAGGCTGCATGCCGAGGATGCTTATAACAGCACTTACAGCCTCAGCCAAGCCCTCCCTTACTCCAAGTCCATACTCATCAACCCGCTCGCTCTCTGGATCCATGCTTTCCCAGGCATTTCGGAAGTTGGATACTCCCACCTTCAACATATAATCAGCAGAAACGATTTCAAGATCTTCAAGCTGGTACTCGTCTTCAACACCATCATCCTCAGCTTCACCTGTGGATGGATCAACCTGAAACACAACAAAATGAGTCACAACCCATAAGCTATTATTTCCCACATGAAATTGGAAATGAGTAGCATTTAAAAAAATTCTCTGCCTAGATTCAAGTGTGTATGTATGTCATATGATTTTATTTAGAACTATTTCAAATGTTTTCCCATGTATTTTGCAAATCTATATCCCAGTTTAGTGCATTAGCCAAGGACACCCGAGTACCAAATTAACAGTTTAATTGCAAACTCTGTGCTAGGCAGAAGCTAAATCCACTTGTATGAGTAGCAAAAGAAAAAAAAACAAAAGGCAAGCAAAACAGAAGTATTCTGAGTTCAAACATTATTTAGGTAGGACAAACACCAAAATCTTGTGTTTGATCAAATTACAGCCAATAAGGTCGGTATGAGATGATTATTGGCAGAACTAGCTAGGGACCTGGCTGGAGAACCAGATTAGTTCTGCAAGTAACCAGGTTTGATGAATCTGGTTCAGCCTTTTTCCTAGGAATAACCTGGTTGAGGTAATTTCAGTGAAAAAAACAGGTATGAACCCAAAACTAAAGGGCTTTTTAGTATAAGATCACCAGCTAAATTTTTAAGCGTTATTTCCTGAAGCAGGCCAGGTGTCAAAAATGTCATCAGGGACACTAAACCTCAAATCAAAATGCTTAGAGAAGGGTATAAAAGACAACATAACGAAAGCCACAAAGGTCTGTCCAGTATATTGAGAAGAGTATAAGACACATACCTCCTTAACAATGAATTTCAGTATATTCGAGAACTTGCCGGTGGCAATGACACCTTCTGGCTTCTCAAAAGCCACAAAGGTCTGCCCAGGGGAATCATAAGGTAATGATTCTAAAGGCTTTGAGGCAACTTCTAAAAATTCATCAGCCTCTGAAGCATCAACAAAAACAACCACCTGCGAAATTGAGGAGTTAAGAAAGGCACTTAATCATAAAAACACATGATATGGAATTACATATGAAAGAAGTGACAAACCTGTTCAAGCAACTGTTCAGGAATTGTATTGGTACAGTTGTATTGGAGCACAACATGCTCATCATAAATATGCTTCACAACATTAACTGAATATTCAGTCTCAGCTTCAGTCAATTCTACAGGTGCTGATGACTGGAAGAGAGAATAAAAGGTTACAGCACATGAATTGTTATTCAGCCAGTGCATATGCTTGCCTTCCATATAAGCAAAAGTAATCCAGACAAACCTTAAATAGCTTTCCAAAATCAGCGAATTCAGGAATGGATGAAAGAAGCTTCTCATACGATGCATCAACAGTTGAAACTGGGCCACTGACAGCAGATGCTGGACCAGTTGGTTTCTTGCCTGTAGACTTTTTCTCAGCAAGTGGTTGTGATTTTGTCTCCTTTGGAACAGACGAAATATCAAAAGGTGCATCCGAAGGTTCCTGTCAACAAGTTACCATAGCATAAGGTGCCAGGGAGATAGAGCAAAATTTATATTTAAGTGACCTAAGACATACATAATTCCGCAGGCTTGTCTCCAAGTTTACTAGTGGAACATCAAGTGAACCAAAGAGAAACTCGTTCACATCCTTCTCAGTCTCACCAACTGTAGCTTCCCCACCTAACAATTCGAGGTAAAGGGTTGCTCTGTCACGCACCTAGAAAGATAAAAATAGCGTATCAAATGTCAGCAAAGAAAACATTCCTATCTAGGAAATAAGAATCTAACAAGGCCATTTATCTAAACATAACTTCCGTTTTACAATTTAGACTTAAACGAAGGTTGCCAATGATGTCGGAAACAGTAAATGAGGAAGGCGCACAGTGGTAAAGGTCTCTGAATTATACAAAACAGCATATAAGTTTTTCATGGGTGAAATTTTGCACTAACCTCATCATCACCATCAAACAGGCAACGTCTCAGCAGCACGAATATGCGAGGCTGTATAAAAAGAATGTAAGTGCAGCAGAGATTTGACGGAGCAGAAACATATTGTAGAGCATGAAAAACTATGTAAGTACCTTGAGTGAGTCAACCAATGCGCCAAACTTTGCCAATGTGCTGACTGCACTAGCTCGAACTGTAGCATTTTCAAGTATCACCCTATTGTATATATGTCGTATGTATTTACTGGGATCTGATGTTTTTGGGCCTTCATTTCCCAAAAAGTGAAGTATCTGTCACAAGATTTAAAAGAAACGCAATTTGATTATAACATAAAAAACTACCATGTAGCTCAGGGTATGCTAGTAAATCATTTCTACACTCCACTTTAAAGGGGAAAGGGAAACAACTATCCACAAGCACAACATAAAATATATAGCAATATACAGAGATGGCCTACTTATGTAGTTTATGAACAAATATTTTGCCAGTCCATAATCAATCTCAGTGTAAATATAGGAAAATACAAAATGCGTTCAGTTAAAGTTTTCAATCCAATTAGGTTATTATATCTACAGAAAAAGAAAATAACCATCTCTAGACAGCAGAAGATTATAATTAGAGATATAATGTATGTTCAGCAGATGCAGTTTTCAAATTGATTAGCCTATTATATATACAGAAGCAAAAAATAAAACATCTCTACACAGCAGCAGGTACATATCTAGACAAGGAAATTAAGTCAATATCTTACTGCTATTTTCCAAATTTCATGCCTACAGAATGATTAATAGATGATTACCTGAGTGGATAAATAGGTGAATTCACAGTCTTCTATGAATTCACATAAGTGAAATAAACCACTTTCTTTTGCATCAGGAATATCTCTAATGAGTATGATAATTGAATCAACTATGGCTTTCTTGTACTCGAATCCACCCTCTTCTCGTAGAATATTACTCAAGAAGTTCATGCTGGACAAAATATATGAAAGTTGCTCAGATGAAAAAGGTAGTTTAGGAATAGTACAAGAAAACATACTACTATACATACAGTGAGCGATATTTCAGAGGGAATTTCAAGCACAGGGATCTTATTGCTTCGACAACAACGATCTTGAATTCATCAGCAATGTCTGACATAAAGTTGGTCATCTGTTTCATTAAACGATCAACACTTGACTCGTTGCCAGTCTTCAACAATGTTGTAATCGCAAGGGTTGCAATGCTCCTGTTCTGATCAGAGATTAAGCTCTCCATGTCTATGTTACAATTTGTGACAGCCAAAGGATGAGTTGATGCAACCTGTGCAATTATTAACACAAGCACACAGTAAAAATAATGGAATACGATTATGACAAAAAAAAACTACAAGAACCCAAAGTCGTACCATCAATAAGCAAGTTAATGCCACATAAATTTTCCATGACAGATCAGTCACACAGGAAAATATATCCTAGTTTTAACAAAATTATGGAAATATATATGGTTACCAAACAAACAAAAAGGGAAAAGATAAGTGAGTGTTACACTCTTATCATATGTTGCTACTCTCATCATCTGTTGCTTTCTATGGTAATAGGAAGAAATAAATGCAGTTTCAGAACTTTTTACAAAAAAAAATGATGTGGAGGCATCATAAAAGAATGTAATTCTGTAATTTCTGAATCTTGCACCCAAAAATGGCACCAATTCAGTTAATAACCAAAACTCCAAAAGATATGTCTTTGTCCTACCCAATGGTCAACTATTATGGATCACAATGTATAAACAATCATAGAACCAAGAATTCAATGAAAGAGTTGTTGAGGCACAAAGCATTGACTTGATTGAACAATCAAGGAGTTGATAGATTGACAGTCCTTTCTTCCAGCTATATTATATGGCTACTGGGAGAATTTAAAGCAAGCACAAACTGAATGTTGTGGTAAACAGATTATCCAAGATTATTAACTTTAAACATTCAAGCTTTGGACCTTTTTAGGAAGTCTATTCATGTAAATGCAAAGTCCTTCTCAAGCCAAGATAAATATTAATACAGAACAGATGAAAATATGAATATTGCTGTATTATTGGATTTCTGAGATGAAAAGGAAACCCAGAAATCTGAAAACCATAGATTCTGTACTGGCAGCTACTACACGATCAAAAGTTCAACTTAAATGAGATGACCATAATATCAAGAATAGTTATATCAAAATAAGAAGACTAACCTTATGAAGTGTGCGAACAGCTGCGAATCTGAGAACAGGTTTAGATGAACTTAAGAATAACTGCAGCACAGTTATTGCAGGTGTGAGCTCGCGGCTTGTGACACCATTCAGTTCAGTTATTGCTCTTGCAGCCTCAAGTATGACCATCTCTGCTTTGTTCCTGAGACAGGACTCAAGGAAATCAAAGAAAGGACGATCTCCACCTTGGTTTACGCCAGAATCTCTAATCACCTGTGGATGGCACATATTTCAGATATCTATGGTCTATCTATATAAATCTTGCAGAATTAGAAGACATACCTGGCTAGTGTACCGAATAAGCAGGCACTGGGCCAAAGGTGAGCGAACTGAACCCCTGGTCAAACTAGTAACGAGCTTGCTGACAGCCAATCGGTCATTTTGTCTAATCTGAAATGTCAAGTAGATGATGTTATAACTTATATGTGGCTTGATTTCATCGTGAATAACATAATGCTCCTTATTACTCCCTCCGTTCTGAAATGTAAGGCATTTTGTTTTGTCCTAAGTCAAAGTAGTCTAACTTTGACCAAATTTATAGAGAAAAAGATTAACATCTAACACATCAAATAAGTAAATTATGAAAATATATTTCATAATATATCTACTTATTCTCATTTGACTTTCAAAATATTATTATTCTTTTCTATAAAGTTGGTCAAACTTGGACTACTTTGACTTAGGACAAACCAAAATACCTTACATTTCTGGACGGAGGGAGTATTGCCCATAAAGTAGCAAATAAACCAGGGCTGGATAGTTAAGATTTGCCAACTGTCTGATTCATTTAACTATTTGGTGATATTATGGAGATGCCCATCCTACTTAAGAGAAGCACAAAATGTTGAACTCACTTGGTGAAGAAGAGCAAGGGCATGAAACTGCACAAGAGCAGCTCTTGACTGCACAGCCTCCTGAACTTCATTGCTCCATCTTTTCACAACTTCCGGACTTGTCTACCAATGAAAAAAACATGCAGAAAACATAATCATAAGGAGCTAAAGCTGCCGGTAACAAGATATCCAATAAGAGCACAAATATAACTGCAGGACATACCTGAAGCAAGTAGATGCCACTAACAAGGGCCGCACTGGCAACAACAGGATTCTTATCAACAATGGCTTGCTTCAAATACCTCTCGATTTGGGTGAGAAGTGTTGAGTCGATAATACGACAAAGAACTCGAATAGCGTTTGCACGGTACATATCAGTTTTGCTATTCATGTCCTTCATCAAAGAGCTGGTGACTATGATAACCTACGCCCAATAAAACACAAATGAAGTCACTCGCATTGCATAGGATGCATAGTAGTATCACAAAGTAGCAACCAAGATTCACGAACCTCATCAGCTGAGGGCGAGAGTTCCTTGATCATGAGGTACACCATCCTCCTAAGCCCTGCATCCTTGGATTGGAACAGTTTGGTCGTTGCAAAGAAGACTTCCGTGGCCTCCACCTACAAAATTTTCCCACACTCATGTACCTAGACCACATTCACATGTCCTGGACTCACAATGGCCACACTAATGTACTGAGGAAATTGCACTACCTCCACACATGCGATTTTATGTACTCTCAGATCGCCTTTGTATTTTTGAGTGTTCGGAAAATGCGCAACTTAATGTATACTCTGCACATCAAGCTAGCAACTAACCCCTCACCTAATGTCATTCAAGGTACAAGGTGCCAAACCTAATTTTGCAAGTACCAACTTCTTTATGGATGACTAGGGATGTCAAAACTTCACACGAAAATTTAAATGTATATGATGAGTAGCTCCAGACTACTTATCCATGTATATGATCAGTTTATGCATCTAGGCCCAGCAAAATTATGATCACGGGAAGATAAGCCACATGCCACTGTACCTTGGTAAAGGTGTCCCCCTGGTTGAGCAGGTATAGAAGCTTGGTGATAACCTACAGACACAAGCAGCAAGCATCAGAAACCACACGGCATTTACGCGAGCCTGCGGATGAAGGCAAATCCACATTCCCAGAAGCGCAGCGAGAATGGTAACGCGAGATCCCGCGGGGAGGGGGATGAAACGCGACTGGGCAGACGGGCACCTGGCAGCATCGCCGCGCATCGAGCTGGGGGTCATGGAAGACGCGGGCCTCCTGCAGCACGGCGCCCTTCTCGATGCCGAGGAACGGCGAGTAGAACTCTGCAGCAGCAACCAAGCAAGCATTCAGTTAGCCAGCGAGCCGCAATGGTGAAGGGCGCGGCGATCCGTCCGGGCCGGATCGCGCCAGATCTAAGGCCCGGCGAGCGCAGATCTGGGCGCACACGCGCGCGCGCGCACGGGCGCCGCGAAGGGGGGGAGAGGTGAGGGAAGCGGGAGGCGAAGGGCGCGCGCGCACCTTCCTCGTCGAGGTCGTCGTCCTTCTTCACGACGAGCGGCTGCGCCATGGCCGCGGCTGCTGTCGAGGCGGCGCGCGCGCGGGAGGGCGCCCGAGCCGGCGGCGCCGGGGCGGGGGAGCGGCGGGTGGCGGCGGCGGCACGAGGGGTTCCCGCGAGCGGCGGCCTCGCTGGATTCGGAGGAGTGAGGACGGGGGGAGGAGGCGAGGAGGCTTACAGGAGAGGAGAGGCGGGCAGCATGGATCTGAATCTGGCAACGAGAAGGGGCGGGGGTAGTACAAGCCTGCCAGTCGTTGAGGAAATGGGAGCGTTTCCTTTCCTTCGGACGCAATTCAACCATGGACAGACACCGACGCGTTGATCTTGATCATTATTTTTTAAAAGAAAATTACTGTTACATATATTTCAGATAAATGTGAAAATACATACGAGATGGAATTTGAAGTTAGGCAATTGCGTGACGGTTTCATAATTTATATGATACAGAATGTAGGATTAGTTAGGATATAATTAATCTAATAGAAAACTTTATCATCAACATTAAGATAGTAAATCTCACAAGGTTTTTGGAGCCATCCATCAACTTTTCATCGCCATTTTATGCACGGTTAAAGATGTGTGCTTTGCGTCTCATTTAGCACCTAATTTTGGTGAAGCAAGATAGATGTGTTGCTGGAGGAAAGAATGATTTCTATTAATGTACTTTAATCACACATATTATTTAAGTCGTCGATCATAAAGTTTGACTCATACTAAATAATATATAATATATTATTGACTTCTAAATGGCCACCTCTTATCAGAAAAATTATATTGTACTCGTTTTTAAAATAAGTAATTTAAACTATTATTTTTTATTATAGTATTCTTAAAGAAGACTCACCTATCCACTTTGTCCACCTAACCAGGGTTCAGAATTTAAGCTCCATAGACTCCATTTACTACTTCGAACTATTCAGTTGATCTAATCTACTTCATTTATTACCTTAATATCATCCGGGCAAATTTCTTCACCTGGAATAACGGCAACGGCGGTTAGCACCTCTATGGCGATAGCCGGCTTGCTGAATAAGTTTGTCATCAAATGATTAGGCTAACCCTGATCCATTTTGCCATATGTTTTGCGGGGCGTATGTTCAAGTGCTTCTTGCCATCCATTATGCCTCACGTTGTCACGGGGTCGGCAGGTGCTCTCGGCAAGTCCGTGCCCGACGTACGTGACGTACCTCCTAGTTTGTGCTTCTTGTTGTGGGAGTGAAGGAGGTTTGTGCTTCTTGTTGTGGGAGTGCTCTGGGTTAAGCCGCCACCTCTCTAGTTGAGACCGAGAGTGGCGGTTTTGCCTCCTCCTAGACTCGAAGTCGGGGCGGATCCGGGGGGTGCAAGGGGAGCTCCAGTCCTCCCTATAGCTGGTACATCAATGGAGGCAATATGAAGGATAGGAAAGAAGAAGATGGAACAAAATAAGAAAATAGAGTTGGGAGAGGAAGGAGGGGCTCCCCCTCAAACTCTATGATGTATCCATCACTGTGAAGTTCGATCGTATCCACGAGGCTCCAACCAAATACGTGCTTATGACTGGAATTTAAAAAGACGAGCTGATTTTAGACAATGAAAATGGTTTTTTTTCTCAATTTCAATTAAATTTTGTTACAACATCTATGTAAGATTTGGTTATTTTCATTTGTGCTCACTCGAATTTTGTCAACCAATGGATAAACTACACACAATGCATGTCACTTTGTGAAACTACAAAAAGTCACGCAATTTTCTAAAGAAAAAAACAATTTCTACAACTTTTTTAGACAAAATTTAAGAATACCTTTCCAATCTAAAAAATGACTTGATTCATGAAATAAACAGCAGTTAGCATGTGGAATTAAAAAATGAATTCAACTAACTATCACAAAATTTATGCACTTTGATTTTTTTAAAATAATAACTAATTAGTAGGAGTATGAGGAATGAAAAAAACAAACTCATACAAAATTTCTACACAAATTGTACACAGTTTATCTACCTAAAAATTAAGGTTACTTTTGAAATAAATATACTTAAATTTGTGAAAGTGATCAATGAACAAATTAAAAAAGCTCGATCAAGTGCATTTTAAATATTAGAAATAAATTAATTGAGAACATCAAATTATAATTGAAATAATAATATTAAAATGCATAAATAAATAAATAAAATAGATGAAAATGAGGACACCAACCCATGAAACCAGTCATGCAAATTAGAAATCCCAAAAGACTCCAGGGCACATGAAATTAGAAAAGAAAGAAACCAAAATTCAAGCGGTCTGACTCTAGCATGTAAATGGGCTGAAACTATCGTACAAACAAAAGGGCGAGCAATATTCTACCCACGAGCGCATATCAAAAAAAGAAAAAAAACACAACAGAAAAACACATATTGCCAAGAACATTTACATGCTATGAATCAGAGCCCTGTGATGACAAATTGATCTTAGCTACTAGGAATTTAGAAAAAAAACATTTGAGGAATGCAAACTATTGAATATTAGCATTGCCATTGGACTCTCAATAAATATATGATCAAATAAACATAGCCCATTGTCGTGGTAGCATAGTGTTAAGCACCCTGCTTCTCAAATAGTCAAATCTAATGGCCACTAGCTGATCACCAACTGATGTAGAGCCAATAAGATACACTCTAATATTCGCAAGCAACTTAAGTAATCAATAAAGTAAATAAAGTATGATTCACGTGATATGCCGGATCCTTTGAAATCTTCAATGCCCATTCGTTTGTACAATAATGTCACTGGCCTCACTGCCAATCTGATTCACGTGATATGCCGGATCCTTTGAAATCTTCAATGCCCATTTGTTTGTACAATAATGTCACTGGCCTCACTGCCAATCTGCCATTATAAGCAAGATCCACGAGTTCGCAGTTCTTACATTTCATTGTTCACAATCACATCGATCGAGCTCCAAGAAGGAGGCTACCATCCATGGCAGAGACCAAGAAAGACGAAGCTTCTCCCCTGCACGTGGTGGTGTTCCCATGGCTCGCCTTCGGCCACATCATCCCCTTCCTCGAGCTCTCGGAGCAGCTCGCCAAGCGCGGCCACTTCGTCACCTTCGTCTCCGCCCCGAGGAACCTCGCCAGGCTGAGGCCCGTCGTCCCGGAGGTCAGGCCGCGCATCCGTCTCGCGCCACTGCCCCTGCCGCGCGTCGAGGGCATCCCGGCCGGCGCCGAGTCGACGGCCGACGTGCCGCCGGAGAAGGTCGAGCTCCTCAAGGTCGCCTTCGACGGCCTCGCCGCGCCCTTCGCCGCGTTCCTCGCCGGGGCCTGCGCCGGCGTGGGGACCGGAGAAGGGCACGGCAGGAAGCCGGACTGGATCGTCCTCGACTTCGCGCATCACTGGCTCCCGCCTATCGCCGACGAGCACGGGGTGCCGTGCGCAGCGTTCTTCATCTTCCCCGCGGCCTGCGTCGCGTTCATCGGCCCCAAGGCGCTCAACGACGCGCACCCGAGGTCCGCGGCGGCGGACTTCACCGTCCCGCCGCCGTGGATCCCTTCCCCGCTGTCCCATCTCGCGTACCGCGGCCACGAGGCCGAGTGGGTCGCCGGGGCGTGGCGGCCCAACGCCTCGGGCGTCTCCGACGCAGCCCGCATCTGGGAGACGACGGAGCGCTGCCCGCTCCTCGTGTGCCGCTGCAGCCGCGAGGTCGACGGCCCGCTCTGCGCCCTCCTCGGCGACCTCTACGGCAAGCCCGTCCTCCCCTCCGGCCTCCTCGCGCCGCACGCTGCCGCCACACGCGCTTCCTCGGCTGCCGGCGCTGACGGTCGCAATGACGACGACGAGGAGACCGCGGGCCTCATGCGCTGGCTCGACGCCCAGCCGGGGAGGTCCGTGCTCTACGTCGCGTTCGGGAGCGAGGCGCCGCTGGCGCCGGAGCACGTCCGCGCGCTCGCGCTCGGGCTGGAGCTCGCCGGCGTGCGCTTCCTGTGGGCGCTCCGGAGGCCGGTCGGGGAGCAGCGGCCGGAGCTCCCGGACGGGTTCGAGGCCCGCGCGCGCGCCGCCGGCCGCGGGCTGGTGCGCGTCGGCTGGGTGCCGCAGGTGCGGGTGCTCGCGCACGCCGCGGTGGGCGCCTTCCTCACGCATGCCGGGTGGAGCTCCCTCGTGGAGAGCTTCCTGTTCGGGCACCCGCTGGTGATGCTGCCGCTGTTCGCCGACCAGGGCCTCACGGCGCGGCTGATGGCGGCGCGGCGCGTCGGCCTGGAGGTGCCGTGGGACGGCCGCGCGTTCGGCGGCGAGGACGTCGCGGCGACGGTGCGGCGGGTGATGGTGGAGGAGGAAGGGAAGGCGCTCGCGCGCAACGCCAGGGAGATGCAAGGGGTTCTCTGGGACACCGCGAGGCAGGGGAGGTACATCGATGAGCTCGTCGAGCACCTGCAGCGGCGCCGCCGGAGAGAGCAGGATGCACCGTGCACGTAATGCTCCAGTGGCAAGCGCCAACCTACGGAGGATTCCTCGCCATCCGGCCTCCACTCGCTACGGGTTGTTGGAAAATAATATTTAAACATGATCAAACGCGAGATATGGTTTCTATTCCTATGAGCTGCTATATTTTAAGCCCCCTTGCAGCTTTTTGAAAAGCTTAAAAAAAAGCTCTGTGCTAAAGGGTATTTTCCCCGATAGCTTTATCCATGAAGCATCATGTGAAACTAATTTCCCGTAGACTTAAGTTTCGCCAAAAAATAATTTCAGCTTCACTTTCTAAAAAAACCGAAGCTATGCCAAAACGGCACGCCAGTACTAACGAAGTCATGCTACCACAATGCCTAGAGAGATGAGAGAAAGAACATCAGCAGGAGAAATGCATACAACATTACAGTAACGGGCCAGCACTTGGGCTCGGGCAGTTGGGCAAAAACCAGCACAACACGGATACAAGGCACTATCGGCCCAAATAGAGAGAACGCACACAATATTCATCCATGGTTTACGCCTTCGCTACTGCAGCGAGCCAGCGACAGGCTTCGTGACACTAGATCTGATCATTTATCAAGTCCGGCTCGGATCGGGTTCAAAAAAATATAATATTTTTCCTTCGGTCTGAATCCAATGCGACATGACCACAAGATCAGATTTTTTGGTCCGAGCTTAACCGACCTGTGGTCGGGTCGGGTTCGGATAAAACTGGATTTTTTGTGTATAATTTTTAGGTTGGTTTGGATTTTTCGGAGTTTCGGATTTAAAAAGTTAGCTCGTGCCTGATCCGAGTTTTTTTATGTAAATTCCAGTCCTATACTGACACACGTATTAGTCGGGTTGGATCGGGTCCATTTTTTTTTTTTCAATGGATCGGGTCGAACTGTTGTCCATGATCAGATGATGTGCATGACACTCCCTCCTCTTCAGAGACAGTATGAACCCAAGTTACTGTCAATGGATAAAGAAGGCGCAGATCGTGCCAAAGAAAACGAAAAGAAAAAAAAATCATTTGAAACCCATGTGATGGGCGTTGGACTCCTTGGAGACTCCATACGTTTGCCGTTCAACTCCTTCCCAACTCACCCGCCCTTCGTTTTCGCGCCAAACTGCCCCTCCTATTTCAGGCTAACCAACCAGAACAGCGACGACGTACGGGACGTGGACTGGCACCAACTCATCACCACCGGCCGTCCGGCCCGGCGGTCCGGCCGGCGCTATATATATAAGAGAAGAAGAAGAAGAAGCCGAGAGAGTCCTCGCAAAGCTACGCCGCCGGCCTTGATCAGCTCGCCGCCGTTGAGCACGTACGTCCTCCATCGATCTCCCGTTCGTCGTCACAAGGAGGCGTCGTCGATCGATGTCGAGGCTGCAGAGGTCGTCGGTGTCGTTCCGGCGGCAGGGCTCGTCGGGGCGCATCTGGGACGACCCGCTGCGGGGGGGCCTGGACCTGAAGACCCTGTCGACGCCGAGGTCCGCGACGGCGGCGTGCGCCGCCTCCGTGGCGCCGCTGCACCACCACCACCACCACCCCGTCGACGCCAGCATCGTCCTCGCCGGGGACCCCTCGCCCCGCGTCGTGTCCCGCTCGATGATGCGCCACGGAGGCGGTGCCGTTGGGTTCGGGGACGCGGGCGCCTCGTCGTCAGCTGCGGTCGTCATCGTGGAGAGCCCGGCGTCCTCCGCGTCGCCGGCCACCGTCATCGTCGGGCCGGACGGCGAGCGCCACGAGCGGCACGCGAGGCGCCGGCGGAAGATCTCGTCGGCGTTCTGCGCCTGCATGGGGCATCCCCCGGCGTCGCACGCGCAGCAGTAGCGTGTGGCGCGCGGGATTATATGTATATATAATACATCTACCAACGGAGAAGATGCATATATATGCCGCAGGATCTGTGCATAGGATGTGAGGGTTGCGCTCGATGTGTGCTGTAACATTTTTTCTTTTCTTTGTGTGGGTTGAGATCATAGCACCATGTGCGTTATTGCACGCGTGCTTGAATTTTGTGTAGGCTGACGACGAGCTATAAAAATTTAAAATGAACTTGTATGCCAAATAAACTGAATTGTTTTGGCGACACCATTCGAATTTGTTGTTATTGCCTTAGTTTTGATGTGATCTTGGACTGGTGTGGTCTCCGCTTTCCGTCCCTGCCATCTCCGGCGACGAAGCTTAGCCCGCCGCCACCGGCACATGAGCGCCCACGGCGGCCGTACGTTAGGGTCATCAACGAAGGTGATCGAGCATACGAGCGAGGGCCACAAAAACTTTCATGGGACTTCTGTGCAACTCTTGGAAGAGTTCCAAATACTCTAATTCAATTCTCAGTTGTTTTGTGAAGGTGTTCACTATTCAGCAGGAAGGTTGGATTTTGCCCAGCATGGATTATTTGGCCATTTGGGGGTAGCCTGCTTGTTGGGCAGGAACAAAAAAAAAAGGGTGCTGATGGTTCTATATAGAAAATAGAAAAGAAATGAAACAATTCAGTGGAAATATAAAGATTTGGTTACTAGTATTCGCTTACAAATATATAAATCCAAACCGCATATATAGCAGAAGCAAAAGAGAGGGATACGAGCCAAGAACAGGTTGCCAACTTATACCAATAATCTAGTGAGTACATGACGTGAGCAAACCTAACAGGCCATGGATTCTTGCCATGATTATGAACGAGACAATGAGTAGCTAGGTCATAGGTTCTTTGAACATACTGAAGATGCATGCCCTGGACACAGGAACGGGTTACCAAAGGAAGCAGCAACGTCATGAGTTCATGACCTAACCAAACCAAACAAGCATGACAGTACAAATTTGCAAACCGGAACCATAACTATCACATCGATTTTTTTTATGGTTGATGGAATATATGCTCACCATCACGCAGCGCAGTTGCATTTTTGGCATGCCCAAATCATATCAGTGGCGATGACGGGCAGACGGATATGGGCGCATCCAGGGGCAAGGGATCTTCTCTTTCACAGATATGCAGACCAGGCACGCCCAGATTTCTTGTTACTCATTGCAGTGTTATAAACACTGGCTTCCATGGTTGTGGCAGGACTGAACTGTGAAGCATCCTGTAGTGCGTAGTGGATTACTAGCTAACTCAAAGTCAATAGTTTCAGAACCCATTACATGCCAGAAATTACTCCAAGCGTGGAATCTCTGTATTCATGCCAACTGGCAAGTGAAAAAACTGGTGAGAGAATGATACAGAATGGTGAGATGTCATGCCAGCCATTTGGCCATGCAACAGTTGCGGGCCTCAGCTCTCTGAAACAAATGACTCAAGATTTCAGTTCCTACGTCAAACAATTATCCCTCTATACTAATACTACTAGCACAACAGATTTTGAAGGGAAAAGGAAGCAGAAAAAAAAAAGAACAAAGAAGTGGAGGAATAGGGCAAAAGAATATATACTATTGATTATTATACAATGATCTGCCTACAAAAAATTCCAGCTGGCAAACTAGGAGCTGCCATGGGATTTGAACGACGATATGGAGTGCGCTGAAATGGAGGCGGTCGGGCTGTTTACTTCCCTGTCCCCATTGGCAGCTCTACCCTTTCCACTGATCATACTGACAACTTCTTGAGCAACGTCCATAAACCAATCATCGCCTGGAAGGACACTGCACAGAAGCAAGAATATTGGTTGAAATTATGTGTTTCCATTGGAAAGCGACTTCTGTGAGAATCTCTCTCATTGGTAAGAGAAACCTACTGTAGCTACTAGAATCTCCCTCATGGCATCATGTAACAAGGAACATGTGAGGGGATCCTCAAGATTTTTTCGGAAGTATGACTAAACTACAGTAAGTAGGATGCCTTGTTAGCATTCAAGTACAGCAGCTAAAAATGGTGCCAGTCAGCTGAATTTTAAGAAACCGCTTCATATAATCTTTCTTTCCTAAAAACTATTTGAATAGACATCAAGGTCTTCCCTAATACGTAACCATTTTTCTCAAAACCACCCAGTAGGGCAATTTGGAGGTTACTAGTGGCAGCCAAGCTGTCAGCTACGGTTAGAGGCTACAATGGTAGCAGCCTACAGGAACATATTTAACTCCAAGTTACTTATCCTTCGTTCTCTTACTAGTTTTCTTAATGGAGGAACATTAGTGTAATCCAAACTCTAGAAGGCAGAAATGCAATACAAGGTTCACTTTGCTAGAGAACTGCATACATAACAAATATTAGCAGTGTTTTTTTTTGGTAGCAGATGAAAGAATCGGCATCTAATTCTGAACCAACAGAAAGTTAAAAATGATAGCACTGTACCTA